>JASDDO010000010.1:331227118-332636284 GCA_030015575.1 Agapanthus africanus
ATCCATTGGTGTTTGACATCAGAGGAGATATACGGGTGCTCAGTAGAGACTGGGTACACTGGACGGACTCGCCGAGAACTCCCAGATGGTATTATACCTTACGTCAGATGGCAGTTCTCTGGTGACACTGGTACAGAGTAGTCTGTTGACCTGAGATCGTCATAGAGTCTTGTGTGGTTCCCACTGTGCTTTGATTTCCATCTTACCACGTCCAAGAGGGCGTGCAAAACGGTGGTTTTTGGGTACAGTCCCGAGTCACATGGAGGCAATGAGCGATAGGAGGGGATTCGTCTCTCCGGTATAGGGGGTTGATGTTGCGCTGTGTTCGATTGGCTATAACAGGAAATCCCTGGCCAGGGTTGCTGAGATTTACTGGTAAGTGTTATCAGTAGTTTCTCGAATTGTTATAGACCTCATATCGACACGACTTATCGAGCTATTGGGGTCTGACGTTTACCACCCCTAGGCAAGATTTGCGACATATCAGACGACGAGACCGGACTGTACGGTAGTGTTACTGGTTGGATTCACTGGAGTGTGAGCGGGCTTGCTCGTCGATCTTCTGATCGCTCAATACCCGGGTGGCCGTTACGTTTAGCAGACCGCTTGCGGCTTGTGGGTGTTTGATATGATCATCACCTGCTGCCGGCGTATTGACGAGTCTTTAGAGTCCTACACAGAGCTTTCCTGGCTCAAGCGAAACGAAATAGGAGCGCATATGAGATATGTGAGGGACCAAGAATAACGCGTGTATGTGATACCGTATTCCATTCTCGCGATGAATGTATCGAATGGTTATATGCGATATAACCTAGTTATCGAATCGAGGGTTAATTCGATAAGCCGATACATTGGATACTAGTCGGTTATATACGATATGACCGGATCGTTAAATCAAGTGTTGATTTAATGATTTAATGCATAATTATATATTTGATATATTACTTTGCATTAACTAGTATCGGTTCACTTTTAAATGGATTTTCTCACTTGTTTGTGCACATTGTATATATGATATATTTTTTGTGCACAAGATTGTATCATGTTTGATGATACATGCTAGTTTGGGTTTGTGTAAAGAATTAAACCATGGTTACTTAAGTGGTTAGGGTTTCATTTCCTTTTCTCATTTATTTATTTATTTATTCTTTATGGAAAATGAAAAGCATAAAGAGAAAAATGGTTGCTAACTTTGTTTGTATTATGAAGCTTCATGAAGCTTTGACTTAGTGACCATTTTGTCTCATGCTTAACCCTAACCATTCCACTTAACCCTAGTCTATTCTCTACACTTGACCATGGTTACATTATGATAAGTATTCTTTTTATTTCCTTTTTGGAAAATACTCATCATAATATTCATCATCTTCTTCTTCTTGATCACTTGAAGAAAGCTTGCTTCATCAATGGTGATTGATGAAAAAGAGTGAGAAATCCAATTCTAAAGTGAACCCACTTCCTATTTCTTCATCCTCTACCTCTTGCCAAGTAGTATAGGGTGTTTCCTTCACAAGTTTTCATGGCTTGGTGAAGGTGGAGCTTGATCTAGTGATGCCTCGACGTAGATCATCTTCGGCACGAAGCCGACGACCTTGCCCTCACATTTCTCCGATGAAGCCGACGCTTGAGCCCGGGATTTCATTTGGACAGCGGAGAGGACTTCATTACGGAGCCGTGGAGGTGGAGGACCGGATCTACAAAGGTTGTATTTCAATTCACTTAGTTAATTTGTTAACTAGTTGCTTGATTCGTCTAAACTTCTAGCCAACGATCCATAGTCTAGGGTTTCTCGGCACCGTAAAATTTGAAATTGGCATGGTTGATGCCTTGTGAGACCTCATTAGAGTGCCTAGGAACCCTACATATGCCGCGGAACATACATACGGTACGTCACTCTACTCAAGTTACCTACTCCATCAATCAAGGTCAACCTATGAGATGAAATCTCGGGTTCCAAAAAAACCCCTAGTCAAGTCTAAGTTCCGTAAGGTCAAGCCTAAACTCGAACCAAGGTTAAACCTAACGCTCTGATACCAACTTTGTCACGACTCGGAATTTGGCACGTGACCAGCACTTAAATCACGCAACGTCTAAAGGCGTAACGTAATTCAAGTAAGCCGAAGCCCAGAAATCTAAACCTTTTTGTGGAAAAAATAGTGGAGGTGCAGTTTTGAAATAATGGTATAATGAAATCAAGTTCTTTAAATGCATAAATAATGATATATGAAAATACAAGTGGATTATATACTATAGTTGAAAACATATTCGTCCTTTAAAATTTGGGCAGCACATCCCATGTATATTTTGATCCAAACCATATACATGCAATAAAAAGGCATCCCCAAGCGAGAGCTAGCTCTTCGCCAATTAGCGGAATCACAACCATGCAATAAGCATATATACGACGCCCTATGGCGAAGATCTATCATAGAAAGAATAATAAGTAAATAAAGACATCATCAAGCTCAAATAGCGAACATACACCCATCTCGCTCTAAGTCTTGCAAATACACAAGTCTGTCTAGATCTACTAATATACAAAGTCTAGTTTTTGATTGATGGAGCTTTAACTAGATACAATAGAAATAATAGGTATAAAGGTGGTCAAGATCCAATTGTGTATCCCACCTACCCAACCAAAACACCCTGAAGAAGCGGTGTGCCGCGACTGATTCAAGCGATCGAGCATGCAAGAAAACTGTGGCACAACAGTGGTGAATTGCCAACTCGTGAGCAGAAAATATCAGCAGGTAGAAATCGAATAGACAACGATCCCTAGGTCCTCCTGTATCATGAAGGTAATACTATGGTATCTAAGGTGACCATGTATGCATATGTATCAACAATAGAGTCGTGCCAATAACAACATGTAATGACAGTCATCTGAAATGTATGCATGTGTACCATCCAACGTGTGTCCATCAATGCCACATCAATCATCAATAGCAGTATGTAAAGATAGTCATCTGAATGTATATGCATGTATGCATATGTACCAACCAACGTATGTCCATCAACGACACATCAATCATCATGAAACCTGAGTGCCCAATATCGACACTCGAAAATATCAAAAAACCGTGTCCAGCATCGACACGTAAATCCTCATATCTCAGGCGCCGCATCCTCAGATCGGCCCTCTTATCCATCTGATCTCACGACTCCGGTCGGTATCCTCCGGATAACCACCAAGTCTAAACTATCACCGGTAGGTAGTACATCCCCTGCCAGGCTCATCGTCTACTCCACAATCTTCTTGTCCCGAGGTACCTTACCGGGTCCACCATGTACCCGCAGATGGTTCCTCCTCACTCCTCGAATTGGGTATCACATAGCTCAGAACCGAGAAAACTCATGATGGACACGAAATATCATATCACGAGAAACCGCGTTTTTAAAACAATACATAATTTCCTTTGAAATATAACTGCGGTTCTCAAATCCAGAAATCTCATGAAAACATTATCTCAATGCATGTAACCATAAAGTACAGCATATGCAAACATAGAACAGTACTGTAAACATCTCAAGTATTATCATGTAAGCATGTCATGTGATAATTACTGAATCGTGATTTTACTTTACAGTTAAGAGTAATACCGTGATATAGCAGTTCTACTGTGTAAGTGACATGGCAATTACCGATCATGAGTGTGTGAGTCGGCAAATCTGTGTAAGTGTAACAAGCGCATCATCGGTAATAGTGCAGGTGTACTAGTAGACAAAGCCATTTACAGGTAATGCTGGGAACATAGTACGTATGTCATGAGGAAAATATATAATCTAAGTATGAACTGTATAAGGTACACAGCTACACCTAAATTCATCAATATAAACCATATCTATCAAGGAGTTTAGAAATCAAAGATTCTCCAAATCAAGACAATCCAAAAGTCGACGATCCAGCCTCATAGTATCATATGTGGCGCTATCATCAAACATCATCATCAAGTCACGAGCGCGGATCAATCATCCGGTATATCTTATCGCGTATGGTAATCCATCGTACTGTATCATCAAATAGATTAAGGATCTATCGTCCTATACATAAACAAGGGTATGGATCTTTGGTCTCATACCTCATATCAACTTTCATTCTCATATATATACGTACATGTATATCTCATGTCATATCTATATCAACTTCGTATCATCATATCTATATCAATCTCACATCATATCTCATCAATCTCGTAACATATCTTGTGTAACGTTTTGGAAATCGTTATGCGATTTTGGCCGTTTTAGGGTAAGTTTGTCGGTATTTTCCGTTTTTACCCGACTGTGAACAAACGACCATATAGACTTGCCAGCACCTAGATTAGCTAAAATAAAGCTGGTGCGCGAGCTTTGGGAGTATATGGGACGTTTTGGTTCAATTTGATTTTTCCCAATTTTTAATATTATTTTAATGCGGTATTCAAATTTTGGGAAAATTTCTATTTGTGATCTTTTCTTTAAAACCTTGAGTTAAGTAATTCCTTCTCACTTCACCTTAGGATTCATTGTGTGGACTAGATTTAAACTTGGAATTAAAAGAAAAAGAAAAGAAAAGGGAAATGAGTAGATGCATGCATGTGTGTGTAAGTGTGCAATGCATTAACTAGGCTTTAATGAGGGTAATTGCTAGGAAACCCTCACAATTCTCCACCTCCTCACCCTTGGCCGAAATCCTCTCTTCCCCTACTGCCCTTACTCAATCTCTTACTTATTTTATATCAATTCTATCATAAACTTCCTCAAAATTCTGAAACCTATCACAAAAATACCAAAATCTTTGGTTTTCTTGCTCTTGATCACTTGGAGATAGGGAAAAGCTTGGGACTTGAGAGCAAAGTTGTTAGGTATATTCCCTTTACTGTTAAATTATAGTTTTTGTGTGGTTTTGATCGTTAATTGTTGCATAGAACGTAGTTTATATCGTTTGAGGCGATATCGGGTTTTTAGTGTCTTTTTAGAGATATTAGTATCTGCTGTGACCTGGGAGTTTTAGTGATTGAGGAAACAACTTCAGAGAGATGTGCAGGTTAACCTGAGACACCACCAGAGAGACGGAGGCCATCCCACCGGTTTGGGCCGGCGAGCTTTGAAGAGGGGGCCGGCGACGCCGGCCGACTAGTTAGGGTTTGGGGTGGGTTTTCTGTGGGTGTTGTCTGCTATGGTTTTGGGTTGTTTGGTACTGTTGATTTACTTAGTAAATACAGTATGCAAAATCTAGGATCGATTACCTATAATCGTGTGTTTTGAGTTCGCGTGATACGTGTTGCGACACGAGTCGTGTGTCGTGCTGCGACGTACTCAGTTTGGGTTTAGGCATCGTTACGCGTGTTTGCACTAGACGTGTACTCGTGAGTTGGTTTAGTGCGTTGTTACGTTTTATAATACGTAGTTTTGCGTTATTGTGATTACTTCTGAGATGTTCGCTTTATTTCTTGTGTTTGTGATATTATAGCGTCGCAAGCGGGGACTTCAGACGCTGCGAACAAAGGGAAGCAGGTGGTCGGATCTTCATAGCTGGAGACCACAGTGTGAGTAGATTTAACATCTACGGGGAATCGCCCGTATGGCGCTAAGCGTCGGGGCTAGATATGATATAATATTAGCCGTATGCTCATTTTCTTATATAGAGATATTGCATGATTCATGTTGCATATAGTTACTTGTGCTTGATACTGTACCTGTTGTACACTGCACTATTATCGACAGTCCATGTTGCACGAGCACCAATGATATGCTACACACACACTGTTGATAATTGCCATGACACGCACAACACAAATGCTCATTTATATACCTTGCTATTGGTTAGCGACATTAAACAGTTATACTTGTGCGACAGTGCATATTACATAGAACATACCTGTATACCTACATGCTCATATGTATGCCATGCTATATTACTCGTTCGCACATATACCTTGCTATTGTTATATGATCAATTTGTATTGCATATATATCGGTGGTATGGGACGCTGTATATATATGTATTCTGGATTTGGATTTACATGATTTGTTTTCATAGCATATATATCGGTGGTATGGGACGCTGTATATATATGTATTCTGGATTTGGATTTTTGGGAACCGCGAGATACATTTAATGACTTGATGCATTATTTGGCGAATCGTTCCGTGATATGCTCATATTGATGTTTTATGTTGCATATGCTATTTTTATGGATTTATGCATTTGAGATGCGATATGGGAAATTAAAGTGTCGATCTTAGGCACTTACTTTCCGAGAGATATATGGGGTTTGACAGACCGTGGAATACTTGGGTCGATCGTGGAAATACAAGTGTCGAGGTGGGATACTTGGGTTTCGAGGAACGTATGGATATCAGGAAGACCGATACGTGGAAATACAAGTGTCGAGGTGGGATACTTGGGTTTCGAGGAACGTATGGATATCAGAAAGACCGATGCGTGGAATATAAGTGTCGAAGAGGGATACTTGTGTTTCGAGGAACGTATGGATATCAGTATTTATGTGTCGATGATAGGCACTGGTTTTCATGTTGTTTTCGGGTGTCGATGTTTGACACTCAGGTTCCATGAGACGTACAGGATTTGAGGGCCGATCTGAGGGCCGATCTGAGTATTTGGGGATTTGGGTGTTGTTGAGTTACACCGTATTTTCCATGCTTATGATTTGTGTATGAGATTATTTACTATCCCGCACTCAGTATAAAATTGATATGGATATCATGATAGTTGCATATTCATTTTGGCATACTCATGCTATCAGTTCACATGTTATTGATCATTGCTGTTAGTGCATACTTGCGATTACTGTATGATGTTAATTACTATTCACGAGTTGGCAACTCACCCCCGTTGTGCCACAGTTTTTGCAGGACTTACCCTCTGAGTAGTTGCGGCAGGGCAGCTTATCATCACTACTTTTGTGGATACCGCTACCTTTGGCAGTGAGGCCGTTGCATTATAGGTGGGTTTGCGATTATCCGTTGTACATTGTATATCTTTTTGGTTGGATCTAGTATTCTCCATCTACCCCTGTTGTATATGACTTAGAGACGACTTGTGAGATATCAGTGTTGTATATTGGTTTTGGGAGCCGTGCTCGTAGAAGCAGGTTATTTTGGAAATGTTTACTTCCTTTATAGTCGTTCTCTTTGATATTTCTTCGCTTTGGCGTCGTATACTTGTTGTGGTGATTGTCTCCGCCGGTGGGCGTGATTTTCTCCCACTTGGGATGTTTTATATATTATCTGTGTTGTACCCGTTTTCGGGGCTAGTTTTACAAAGGAGGTGCTGCCGAAATTTTCATGAAAGAAAACTAGAGTTAGAGATTTTAAAATGGCGACTTCTAATATGTTTTAAACTATGTTTCTCCGTTGATCCAGTTTTGGGTGGTTTAGATTTCTGGGTTTTCGGCTTACTTAAGTTACGTACGCCTGTAGACGTTACGTAGTTTAAGTGCCGGTTACGGGCCGAATTGCGGGTCGTGACATCTTGGCATAATTATTTATGTTTTCATATCACCTCACATCCTCATATCAAGCATAACCGCTCATGTTATCTTATTTCATCATATCCTCATATCAATATATATCATTTCGTACTTTTCCTCTGTTCAATTATATATCTATATATCGCTTCATATCCTCATTTCATCATATCAATATATCACTCCGAGTCATCTTATATTTATCATATCATATCATACTAAATCTTTTCCTCATGTCCGTAAGTTTATAGCATAGGTTTCTCCAAATTATATTCTATATATCGGTTTTCCATTATATGATTGCGGGGGTGCTATACGCCATCCACCCGACTTCCCCCTAGATATAGATCTACTCACCTACAATATCCTTACTTATCCGAAGTCGATAAACATCTTGATCTCCTTCGTCGTCACGGAAGTCCACGCGAAGGTACCTACAGTTCAAGCACGTCGTATCATTAACAAGAATCTAATACGAAAACCGATACGGCACGCGAAATGCACATAGGTTAGAACTTAGGGCCTACGCATGCAAGAATAACCAAACAACTCTCGACGTTGATGTACAACGTCAAACGACCAAGTCAAAACTCAAATACCAAAATTCAAGTCAATAAAAGTCGCAAAAAGAAAAAAGCAACTTAGGAAAACGCTTCCTGATTTTACCTTAGGTTGAATTAGGACATTTTGCATATAGGGTAGGCCTAATTACTAGATAAAGGTGCCATGGACCAAGCACGAAGCTTAAACTTCATGCCCAGGCCACAAATTGCAGCCAGAATGCATTTATTTACGGCCATGAAGTGGAGTTAGGGTCTCGGGTCTCTAGAGTATGCTTATAATCACCTGCACATCTTTCTGTGTTCGCAACTTATTTTATGGAGCTCTCGGGTCATAGCAGATCCTATAGATTCATCACAATTCCCCAAAAACCGATATCGGGAAAATTCTAAGTTCGTGTCTTGGGTTCTAGTCTCAAGTTGGTCCAGGATTATCATCATTAAGAGTTTAGAGTCACTAACTAAACCTCAATTACATCTCTACAAGTCCATGTTAGGAATATGTATGCCCTACCCTAGAGGCCATTATTGTACATGTGATGTATATTATAGTGGATGCTTGGACATATATATAGAGGACTTTCTTGCTCGACATGATACTATGCTATCTGGTTACTTTTTATCTTAACATGTTGAGTGGTATTCTTTACTGTCTTGCTTTCATATGTTGATAAAGCCCTTAGGATATGAACTTGACCACCAGGATTATGATGAGATCATACTAGTGGGGCCAGGGTGGTCCACAAGTACATCCTTTAATCAGTTCCTAGTCGTGGGAATATCGAGACCAGGGCATCGATATTCCAGTGTAGACTAGTGTGTACGTTTCTTGTCCCTTAGAGGGCGATGGTTGATCTCACAACCATTGGTGCGTGACATCAAAGATTGTACACAGGTGCTCATTGGAGAATGGGTACACCGAATAGGACTCGCCGAGGACTCCTATGTGGTAGTATACCTATCGTCAGATAGCAGTCCTCTGGAGACACTGGTACATGTTAGTCTGTAGACCCGAGATCGTCATAGAGTCTTGTATGGCTCCCAATGTGCTTTGATTTCCTCCCTACCATGGCTCAAAGGAGTCATGCAAACAGGTGGACTTTGGGTACAGTCCCGAGTCACATGGAGGCAATGAGCGATAGGAGGGGTTTCGTCTCTCCCGGTATTGGGGGTTGATGTTGCGCTATGCTTGATTGGCTATAACCGGAAGTCCCTGGCCAGGGCTGCTGCTAAGATTTACTGATAAGAGTTATCAGTAGTTTCTCAAACCGTTATAGGCCAGACATCGGCATGACTTATCACGTTACTGGGGCCTGACGTTTACTACCCCTAGACATGATATGCGACATATCAGACGAAGAGACCGGACTGTACGGTGATCTTCATATCGTTCAATACTCGGGTAGCCGTTACGTCCAGCTAGTACCGCTGACGGCTTGTAGGTGATTGATGTGATCATCACCTACTGCTTGCATATTGACGAGTCTTTAGAGTCCCACACAGAAGTTTCTTGGTTCGTGCGAAACAAAGTAGGGCACATATGTTGATATTTGCGTGGGCCTGATTAAATATGAGTTTGTGATACCGTATTATAATCTGGCAGTTATCTGACGTCGGTCCGGTTATATGTAATATAACCGGATTATCGAATCAAGTATTAGTTTGATAATGTGATATTCAGATTAATTATATTAGTCGGTTATATATGATATAACCGGATTATTAGATCAAGTGTTGATTTAATAATGTGATATATATTATATGTGATATAATTATATCTTAACTAATATCATTAGCTCACTAATTGCTTTATATATATATAAAATAATGTATATTTGATATATATATATATATAAATATAAATATATATATTATATGAAGCATGGCATGTTTTTCTATTTTTAGAAAATAGAAAAAATGAGGTGTAAATTGTGGAGATATTTGTGGAATGGGCAAGGCATGAGTTTTATTATTTGTATATTAGTCTTGACTCACTATTCAAGCATGGTTGCAATTTAGAATTGCAATTTTATTCCATACTTGAATAAGTGAGGAAAGAGAGCGCCATTTTGAGTTTACTCTCATCATTTTTCATTATTCATGTCTTTGCCATTTCTTGAGCTCTTGCTTACTCTTGCTCTCTACAATTTTCTTCACCTCACTTCCAAGTTCAAACCCTCACATGTGATGTGAATTCATTGAACTTGTGAAAACCCTAGCGAGCAAAATAAACCCCTACTTCACCATCTCACATTAGATTAGCATTTTGATGTGGAGTGTTTCCTTCACTAATGAGATTAGTGAAGGGTTAGCTTAAGCTAGTGGACCTCGGGTGGATCGTCTTTGGCGCGAAGATCACGAAGGAGGTTCGTTCAACTCGAAGAGGAGCCTAGAAGAACCGCATGGAATTCAACCCGGAGCTATTGAAGAGAAGGACTCTAACTACAAAGGTTGTATGCTCTTTTCTTCTCTTTAGTTCATCACATCACAAAGGAAAATTCTAATAATATAGCAAAGATCTTGTATAGTCTAATTTAGCACCTAATAAAAATTAAAATTTAGCATGCTTGATACCTTTAGAACCTCATGGTGGTGCTAAAGTTGACTTTCATAGTATCAGAGCCAAGCTAGAACATTAGGGTAACTTGTAGCGACGTTAGAAATCCGCCGTTTTTGTCGCACAAAAACTGGCGATAAAAACAGTTTCAAAAATGATGTTTTGAGTTGTTTGCACAACCCGTGGGCTCACGGTTTGAACCGAGAAGCCGCGGGGTGGAGCGTTCGCACCCCGGGGACACCCCTAGGGAGACCAGAGGCCAGACCAACACCCCAACACCACCATAAGGTGGCCTTGGGGGTGGGTGACCCGAGAGCACCCCAACTGGGTGCTCTCGGGTCTGCCTTCCCCTAAGGGCCACCTCGAGGTGGCCCCCGGGGGTGGGTACCCCCTCGAGGTCCCCCATTCGACAGTTAATTTTGTGATCTTCGCATCCGCGAAGATTCGGGCGGTTTTCGAGTTCATTTCAACTCCTGGATTGGCATAAAACGATCGGTTTTGAAACTTTAGCTCACTGGATTTTTCAAGTCTTGGAAAAATTGGTTAAGTTTGCTAATTGCGCGCGGAATTCTAATGTCGCGGTTACTTTACAAGCTTTGTGATGTATGTGATACAATTATTAGAATCCGGATTAATTAGTTTTATGAAAACTAGTTATTATATTGTAAAGCTAGCCGTTTAGTCTCAATTGATCGATTGCCACGAAGTTTTGATTCAGATTAAAACTCTGTTGCAATTGCGTATTGTACGCGATCACTAAGCCGGGAATCTTGTTGAATTATCCGATAACCAATTGAAAAGAGTTTTCAATTTGAGACTAAAATGCAAGTTTTATAAGTTAGGCATGAAATCCGGAATATGAGATATTCCGAGTTTATGATATCTAAGGATATTGCGGATTCTAATTATTGTGTTTTCTATTTTCTTTTCTGCGACCATAAGTGTAATATGTGGGGTTTCCCAATCTCGTTGCTATATGTCAACAAGTTTTAGGGATACGCATATTTGCTTACGTTGATGATACGTGATATCATGTGTTGCTGTTGATATGATTTATTGGATCGTCGTGAAAGAATAGCCGGGGGTTTTATGTGAGATGAGGGTTTTTTTTCGTTCATGTAAAATATGTATGTAATATTCTTTTATTGGGGCACTTCCGGGTTGAGGATGATGTCACCACTGTTGTTTATTATTTACTTTTCCGCATTAGGATAGACCCAAGGCAGGGAGCACAAGTAACCGGGTTCTAGAGTCCTGTGGGAGACCATCTCAAGGAGTTGAGACGGGGTCTCCTAACTCTAGAATTGGCAGGGTTACTTGCCGATCTCGTAGGGGTCTAGGGATGTGGGTTTGGCTATTCATCACGACTGTGGAATCCGTGTTTTATATTACTGGCTAAATTTAAAACACGGACATCCCAGTATATCCAATGTTTCATATGTTGCTTCTGCTGCTTGTTTCTGTGATGTTGATCATATAACTGCATGAGACGAATGTACTATTATATATATGATATATAATAAACGTTGTTTATGTTTTGCACCTGCGCTAATCCAGCCCCCGCTCTGCCGGTAATTAAGTAACCTAACGGTGCATGACGGGGCCCCGTGGCGAATGCGGACGGCATAAGCGTACGTTCTATTTTTGTTTCATTTTTCTGTGATGTTTAGGAAACATTAATTGATGGGACTTCATTAATGAGATTAATGAAAAGAAAGAAACCAAAAGATGTTGTAAAATCAAATTTTCAAAAAGGGTGGCTCTAGTTTTTGCTTTGCATAATGGTATTCCTTGATGAATATCCAACACCTCATTCGATGAGGAAAGAGCCGAGATCCCTTCACCGGGAGTGACCACTTTAGCAAAACTAGCAAATGCTACAACCAACTCAGTTTTGTTTTTGAAAGCTTCTCTAGTTCTTGCTTTGCATAGTGGTATTCATGAATATCCAGCACCTCATTCGATGAGGAAAGAGCCGAGATCCCTTCACCGAGAGTGGCCTCTTTAGCGAAACTAGCAAAAGCCTCAAAACACTCCTTTTTAAAATCACTAGATTATACAACGATACCAAGTTCATTACGCTCATGGTTTTCTTAAAAACTTGCATAGCCCTTCGTCATTTCAGATAAGTACTATTTGGTATTCGTGCTGCGTTTGTTGACTTTGTTAAGGCGTAGTGTGCGGTAGCTGATTAGTACTTATCTGCTGCATGTTATGCGATTGGATTAGGGTAGTCGTACGGCTTTGTTGACCTTGTTAAGGGTCGTACATGTGGGTTTAATTCAATCAAGAAATGACAGTTTGAACTTGGCTAGCGCTTATGATTTTTTGACCTTGTGAAGGTCATAAGTGGCTAGGAGTAAAAACATTATCCGGAATTTCAAGTGTTGAAATTTGCAATGAGATTGCATACCTTCTATGAGATGGTTGGATCCCGATACCCACTGCGAGTAAGAGTTACTCCTGGGAGAGTTTTGCACTTTACAATTGGTCCCCCCGGGGGTGTCCCCGGGGTACGCACGCTTCACCACGCGGCTTCTCAGTTCAAACCGTGAGCCCGCGGGGTGTGCAAACAACTCAAAACATCATTTTTGGAATCTGTTTTTTCTGCAGTTTTTGCACGACAAAAATGACGGATTTCTAACGTCGCTACAAGCTATCTAAGATTTATGAAAGGCTCTGAAACCACTGTAAGTCGATGTCGCGCACCTCACATGTTCGCGGGGAGGCGGAAATTGCAAAAAATGATTTTTACGGGCTTCGCAACACCGATTAGAACCAAGGATCGAACATAAACCATAGCTAGCAAACTACATGAGGTTTAACTACTCGGATACGAAGTTATGCCTCATGATACATGTCCTTCGGGTCTTCATCGCTGTCCTCCACTCGTCGTCTCCAAGGATCGTAACGGATTGTAGCAACCTCGACGGCCTCCTCGAGTCAAAGACGATCCACCCGAGAGTCTATAGTCCAAGCTCCTACCTCAAATCCGAGGTAACTACGGCTTCTAGTTCACTAAACTAGAAGTCCTAGGTTGTGTAAAGAATGAAGATGGATTTATTTGTCTCTTGGAACCCTAGTTTACTCAACTCATGAGACCTTAAGGGTTGAAAGTTGAGAGGAAGAAGAAGAGAGTTCACTTGAGGAAAGAGAGATGGTTTTTTGATAATCATAAAAAATGAGATGGCTCACTTAATAAGACTACAGGCATGGCAAGAAAATATCCCACCCAAAATATCTAGTGCCACAAAATATCTCATAAGAAATATCTAAGTCAAAGAGTAAAACCAAGTCAAGTGGTCAAACCAAGTCAAGTAGTCAAAACAAGTAGCCATGCCCTAATTTTCATTTACAAAAAATAACAAATATTTTCCTCCACCTCATAATTGTTTTAATCAAGTCAATGGTTAAAACCCTAATGAGGTGTCTCCTTCTACGCCCCTCTCATCCGTATATACATATTCGCATCCATGTTCCGAAAAACATGAATACAAAAAGACGAAACAGATTCATCAATATAATACTAAGATCCGGCTTAAACCAAAGCCCGCTAGTATTATCCTCCCGAACATCATACGCGCATAAGTGCACGTACGTGATCGAAGCCCTGCCATAAAACCATACGGCCTCTACACCTTTTGCCAGGTGCAGGAAAACTCTCTATGTGGGACTCTAAAGACTCGACACTACGCTGGCAGTGGGTTTAACCACAAGCCGCAAGTGGTACTAGCTGCACGTAACGGCTGCCAAGGTATGTGTCGATAAGAAGGCCGATGAGCTAACTCATCTGAACTCCTACTGAGCCTGTATGTGACAATCTTTGTACAGTCCGGTCTGTTCGTCTAAAAGTATCGCATATCGGGCCTAGGGGGCGGTAATCGTCAGACCCCTAGTAGCGTAATAAGTCATGTCGGAAAGTAGCCCAAACCACCCTAAGAAACCACTGGAGTACCTACCATTAAATCTCGCTTGCCTTGGCCAAGGACTTTGTGTAATGGCCTTCCGAACACAGCGCGATATCAAACCCCAATACCGGGAGAGACGAATCGTATCTAACCTCCACTGCCTCCAAGTGCTTCGGGACTGCACCCAACTACTACCTGTTTGCACGAATCCTTTAACCCGTGGTAGGGTAGTAATCAAAGTATAGTGGGAACCACTCGAGGCGAAGTAGCAGTGTCAAGTCGACGGACTAAGCTGTACTCATGTCACCTGAGAACTGCTACCCGATGATAGGTATAATACCCACCAACAGTTCCCGACGAGTCATGTCTAACCTAATGAGCACCTGCATACTATCTCCAGTATGACGTACTAATGGCTGTGGGACAGACTGTCTCCCCTGCTTGGATGAGAAGCATATACACCAGTCTACTATGGAGTATCGATGCCCCGTCTCGATAATCCTATGACTAGGGACCTGTATAGGATGTGCTTATAGACTACCCAGCCCCCACTAGTGTGACTGCCATCACAATGCTGGTAATCAAGCAAAGATCCCAAGGGCTCTACCAATATGTATAAGCGATATGCTAAGAAAACACATGCACATATTGAGATAGAAACAAACCAGGTAGCATACTACCATTTTGAGCAAGACTGTTACTATATCCGTGTATATCCCAAGCTTCCATTAAGTAATATACAATCCAGTATGATTCAATAATGGCTTCTAGGGTATATATCACTAACAATCTCCTACTTGCACTAAGGCCATATACTGGCATATCGCAGATCGAAGATCTCGAATATCCTCTCGAACACTGTCTGAGAAATGGCCTCTGTGGGTGGATCCGCGGTGTTGTTCTCCGTATCTACTCTCCTCACCTCGATCTCCTGGGGATCAATGATCTCCCTGATCTGGTGGTACCGCCTCAAGATATGTCTGGATCTCTGATGGGACCTGGGTTCCTTCCCCAATGCTATAGTGCCGTATGTTGTCACAATACTAAAGTATTGGACCAACAAATTGGAAGGAACCGCCTGAAGTTCAGTTAAGAACTTCCATATCCAGACTTCCTCTTTTGCGGCATCTCATGCAGCGAACTACTCCGTTTCCACCGTCGAGTCTGCAACGGTGTCCTTTTTGGAGTTCTTCCAACAGACCGCCCATGCACTGAGGGTAAAGCCATAACCCAATATAGACTTGGAGTCATTCTTATCACTCTGGAAGCTGGAGTTAGCAAAGGCCCCGATCTGGAGGTCCTTTTCCACTAAGAACTGTAAGTCCATGCTACTTCTCCCGGTACTTTCGGGCATGAGGAATTTGATAAAAAACGATTTTCTTAGAGGTGGTAACATGGACTTAAAACCCGGATCTTTGTTAAACATCTAACTAACAACCTAATTAGGAGTCGTTAACTACTCGGTTAGGGGGTTTATACCTTGCTTGTTTTGAACTCCTTCGTCTTCAAACTCCGATGGTGGTCCGGATCGGCTTCTTCCCGTCGTCTCCTTACGCCGAAGATAGATCCACCTGAAAGCTTCAACCTTTTGGCTCCTTCTTCGATCTTTGAAGAAACTAGTTCACTCGGTTTGCTAAACCTTGTGAACTAGAGTGAGTAGAGAAGAGTTTGTATGGGATTTTATCTATGGTTCTTGGTTCTCAACTCATGAGACAAGTGAACCATAGAGTCAAGAGAGGGAGCAAGAGGAAGAGGGTGAGAGCAAGAGTATGAGAGCTCAAGAACAAGAGAGAGAATGGTCAAGTGAGAATGAGCCTCTCTTTTGTCTTTCACCCTCTCATAATCCAAAACAATGATAACAAATCATATCAATCAAGTGTTATGTGATGGTTTAAGCAACCATAGCCATATCATTTCATGCACTCATTTTGCACAAAAGATCAAGCAAGCAAAAAGTCTTTGCCATGAAATGATAGCTATGGTTATCATGATGGTCAACTAGTCAACCGGTCAACAAAGTCAACAAGTCAACAAGTCAACAAAGTCAATCCCTCAACAGCCATGTCACCATAATACTTAATTAATATAATTGTTAATCACATATCATATTCTCATTAGGGTTGAGCAAAAAGTCAATAGTCAACTGTCAACGGTCAACAACCCTAATGAGAATCCTCTGCCTCTGTCTCTCCGTCAACTGTGCATACACACCCGCATCCGCGTTCTCGAGGAACACGAATGCATACTGGATAAATCCAATCCCAAAAGGTACACTAGGATCTGGCTTAAACCAAAGCCCGCTCGTGTAAACTGTCCGGACACTGTACGTGCACAAGTGCACGGATGTGACCGAACCCTGTCGCAAAACCATGCGACCTGTCACAAAACCATGCGACCTCTACTCTTTTGCCTAAAGGCGAATAGTTTTCTGTGTGGGACTCTAAAGACTCGACACTACGCTGGCAGTGGGTTTAACCACAGACCGCAAGCGGCACTAGCTGTGCATAACGGTCCCCAGGTAGATGCCGACAAGAAGACTGACGAGGTGAAACCCATCTGAACTCCTACTGAGCCTGAATGTGACAATCTGCATACAGTCTGGTCTGTTCGTCTGATACATCGCATGGTGGGCCTATGGGGCGGTAAACGTCAGTCCCCCAATAGCGGTACAAGTCGTGTCGGAGTGAAGCCCAAAACACCCTGAGATAACACTGGAAGCCTACCAGTATATCTCGTTTGCCCTGGCCAGGGACTACTCGTGTAATGGCTCTCCTAGACACAGCGCGATGTCAACCCCCAATACCGGGAGAGACGAATCCTGTCTAACCGTCACTGCCTCCAAGTGCTTCAGGACTGCACCCAACTACTACCTGTTTGCACGACTCCTTTGAGCCGTGGTAGGGTAGTAATCAAAGTGCAGTGGGAACACACTCGAGGCGAAGTGACAGTGTCAAGTCAGCGGACTAAGCTGTACTCATGTCACCTGGGAACTGATAACTGACGATAGGCATAATACCAACTAGTCAGTTCCCGACGAGTCCTGTCCAGTGTACCCGTAACCTAACGAGCACCCGCATACTATCTTAAGTACGACGTACTGACGGCTGTGGGACAGACCGTCTCCCACACTGGGATGAGAAGCGCATGCGCTAGTCTACTCCGGAGTATCGATGCCCTGTCTCGATAGTCCTGCGACCAGGGACCTGCATAAGGATGTGCTTATAGATTACCCAGCCCCACTAGTGTGACTGCCATCACATCGCTGGTAATCAAGCAAAGATCCTAAGGGCTCCACTAATGTGTATAGGCAATATACTAAAATAAACACATGTACACATTGAAGTAGAAACAAACCAAGTAGCATACTACTATTTTGAGCAAGATTGTATATACAAGGTGAATGTCCCAAGCTTCCATTAAGTAATATACAAACTAGTATGATACAGTAATGGCCTCTAGGGCATATACACTAACAATCTCCCACTTGCACTAAGGCCATGTACTGGCGTATCGAAGACTTATCATCTCGATCAGCCGCTCGAACTGAGTCAGGGGCAGGGCCTTGGTGAATGGATCTGCAGTGTTATCTTCTGAAGCGACTCTCCGAACCTCGATCTCCTGGCGATCTACGATCTCCCTGATCAGGTGATACCGCCTCAAGATGTGTCTGGATCTCTGATGGGACCTGGGTTCCTTCGCTAAAGCTATAGCCCCGTTGTTGTCGCAATACAGAGGTATTGGATCAATAATGGACGGAACCACCTGAAGTTCTTTCAAGAACTTCCTCATCCAGACAGCTTCTTTTGCGGCATCAGATGCAGCGATGTATTCCGCTTCCATCGTCGAGTCTGCAACGGTTTCCTGTTTGGAACTCTTCCAACACACCGCCCCTCGATTGAGGGTAAAGACAAAACCCGACATGGACTTGGAATCATCCTTGTCACTCTGGAAGCCGGAGTCAGCAAAGGCCTCGATCTGGAGGTCTTTTCCGCCATACACCAAGAACATCTCCTTAGTCCTTCTCAGGTACTTGAGAATGTTCTTTACTGCTATCCAGTGTTTCTCCCCAGGGTTTGACTGATACCGGCTTACCACACTCAGTGCATAAGCTACATCCGGTCCGGTACACAACATCACATACATTATAGAGCCTACCGCAGAAGCGTAGGGTATAATAGACATGCGATCCCTCTCCAAATCAGTCTTGGGAGACATCTCTTTAGAGAGGGTGATCCCGTGACAAGCCGGTAGGTTACCGCGCTTGGAATCTTCCATACTGAATCTTTTCAGTATGGTGTCGATGTACCTGGACTGTGAAAGTCCTAATATCCTCTTGGATCTATCACGATGGATCCGGATCCCCAGGATGTATGAGGCATCACCCAGGTCTTTCATGGAGAACCTGTGTGACAAGAACCCCTTGACAGATTGTAGCATAGGAATGTCATTTCCTATTAAGAGAATGTCATCCACGTATAAAACGAGGAATACTACAGTTCTCGCTACAAATCTACTATAGATACATGGTTCATCTGGATTTTTGATAAAGCCAAATTCCTTGACCGTCTCATCAAAATAGATGTTCCAACTCCGCGATGCCTGCTTTAGTCCATAGATGGACTTAAGCAACTTGCACACCTTTCCGCTGCTCCCACTCTGAATGAAACCCTCTGGCTGGTCCATATAGACACACTCCTCTAAATTTCCATTTAGAAAAGCTGTCTTTACGTCCATCTGCCAAATCTCATAATCGTGGAAGGCAGCAATGGCAAGAAGGATCCGAATGGATTTCAGCATAGCTACCGGAGAAAAGGTCTCGTCATATTCCAAACCAGGTCTTTGACGAAAACCCTTTGCAACCAGTCTAGCTTTATAGGTCTCAACCTGTCCATCTACACCAATCTTCCTTTTGAAGATCCACTTGCATCCTACGGGTTTTACCCCATCTGGAGCAATGTCCAACGTCCATACTTTGTTGGTGTACATGGACTCCATTTCGGTCCGCATTGCATCCAGCCATTTTACCGAGTCAACGCTCTGAACGGCCTGCTGGAAGCTAGTAGGCTCATCATAATCTATGATGCAATCCTCTCTATCCCCGTCTATGAGAAAACCGTAGTATCTCGGGCGGATGAGACTGCCTACTACTTCTGCGGAGCGGCGTAGGAATGTCCTGTTCTTTTGAACCCTCTGGTTCCACTAAGCTTTCAGTAATAGCTCGTGGTTCTGGAATTTCTTCCAGTTCTACTGTGCTCCCACTTATCTGGGTTTCCAAAAACTCAGTTTCCAAGAAGTAGGCATGACGAGAAACAAGAACTTTTGTTCCTCTTCGCAGTAGAAGAAATATCCCTTGGAGTTCTTTGGATATCCCACGAACTTACACTGTACTGAGCGTGCCTCGAGCTTGTCCGCATGCTGCTTTTTAACAAAAGCTGGACATCCCCATGTCTTAATGTGCTTAAGATAGGGTCTCTTCCCACACCACATCTCATATGGTGTAGTAGGCACAGTCTTAATAGGAACTCGGTTCAAAAGGTATGCAGCTGATTCTAGTGCATACCCCCAGAATGATCGCGGTAACTCAGCGTTACTCATCATGGACTGTACCATATCCAATAGGGTCCGGTTCCGTCTCTCCGATACACCGTTGTGTTGCGGAGTGTATGGAGGAGTAAGCTGAGAGAGAATACCATTCTCTTTTAAGTAATTTAGGAATTCGGCACTTAAGTATTCTCCACCTCGATCCGATCTTAGAATCTTGATACTTTTGCCGGTTTACTTTTGTACTTCATTCTTATATTCCTGGAATTTTCCAAAGGCTTCGGACTTATGTTTCATTAAGAAGACATAACCGTACCTTGAGAAGTCATCCATAAAAGTAATGAAGTAAGAATAACCGCTTCGCGCATGTGTAGACATTGGACCGCACACGTCGCTGTGTACGAGTCCCAAGAGCTCGCTCGCTCTTACTCCGTGTCCAGTAAACGGAGTCTTTGTCATCTTTCCTTTGAGACAGGATTGACAAGTGGCATACGATTGATATTCGAACGGATTCAAATATCCTTCTGTATGTAACTTAGTCAACCTTCTCTCATTGATGTGACCCAGTCTACAATGCCATAAGAAAATCTGATTTATTTCCGGAAACTTTCTTTTGTGTGTATTCTGGACATTGAAAATCTGTGGTTGGTTTAATACGTATATACCATTACTCAATGTACCTGACCCAATCAGAACTTGATTAAGGTGAATGTTTACAACATTGCTTACAAACGCAAATTCATAACCTTCTTTAGAAACTAAAGATACAGAAATGATATTACAAGTTGCGTTGGGTACAAAAAAGCAATTACGCAAAACCAAAACATGTCCATCTGACATTCCCAGGTGATAGTCCCCCACGGCTTTAGCATCCATGCTAGCTCCGTTCGCAACTCTGAAGGTCATGTCACCTGCCTTCAAAACCCTACGGTTTCTCAACGCCTGTAAAGAATTACAGATATGAGATCCTGATCCGGTATCCAATACCCAGGAAGTAGAGTTTATTGAAAGACAGTTTTCAATAACATACACACCTGAAGCTGAAGCTGCAACCTGCTTCAATTCCTGTGTTCTGGCTTTCCAAGCCCTGCAATCATTCTTCCAGTGACCTTTCTTATAACAATAGAAGCATTCTTCCTTATCCACAAGCTTTCCCGCTTTCTTTGTTGCTTTTGCTTTTCCCTTCGTATCCACTTTACTAACACCGCCCCTTGGTTTGGCGGGGGCTTTCTTCTTCTTTCCCTTGGCTTTCGCCTTGGACTTAGAAGAAGATGATCCTCCTACAAACAAAGTGGATGTTTCCCTACCTTTCTGTAGGGTGCCCTCTGCGCTCCTCAGCATGTTGAGGAGCTCTGAAAGTTCAACTTCTTTTTCTTGCAAGTTGAAGTTCAGTATAAACTGGGCGTAAGTGGAAGGAAGGGACTGGAGAACTAAGTCCGTATAGAGCTCACTCTCCAATGTGGTCCCTAGGTCCGCGAGCTCCTCAATGTAGCCGATCATCTTAAGTATGTGCTCTGCTACTGACGATCTGACGGCCATCCTTGCCGAAAATAACTTTTTCGACGCTTCGTATCTTGCGATACGAGACTGCTCTCCATACAGTTCTTTTGTATGAAGAAATATGGATTCCAGGTCCATATTCTTGTGCCTCCTCTGATGTTCATTGTCCATAGAGGCAAGCACGAGGCATTTGGCCTTCGCGCTATCAATCTCCCAAGTCTTACAGATTTCCTTATCCGCGACGCTGGAAGTGGGACCAGGGACAGGGGGAGCTTTGGTGGTAAGAAGATACCCCAGCTTGTCGTAAGTGATTGCCATTTTGACATTCCTGAGCCAATCTTTGTAGCTTGGCCCTGTCAGTATGTTTTTATCTAGAAGTAACTTAAGTCCAGTCATGTCGATTGGTCACTGCAATTAGGAGAGAGAAGAAGAAACACTCAGCATGATGCTCTTGCAAGTTTAGATTGGTTTTTAGTTTGTCTAAACAGGATGGCTCCCACTGTTTCTCGAATCCCTCCTCAAACCATAAAGGAAGAATTAGTCGGGATCAATCCCACCGCACAATACTTGCTTAACCGTTCAGCCAGGCCAGTGTCGGTACTTCGAGGGAGGTTTTCCAACGCTTTCGCGAAGTTCCTTAATTCAAGAACCTCTTTTCCCTGGGGGCGTAGCCCCGCTAACACCTTTCTAGACACCTACTAGGTTTATAGCATTGATCGTTTAGTGAGAAATTTCCCGAGGAGTAGCATATACTCACAGTAGGATCGGGATCCAAATATCATCGCGTGATGAAACTGAAGGAATCCTACCAGAATCATCACACTCCAAATGGTATGCAATGCTAGCAAGTTTCAGTACTTATGAAACTCCCGATGTGGATTTTTGCCCCATGCTCTTATGACCTTGACTTTGGCCAACAAATCATAAGTCACATGTCAAGTTCTACCCGTCGTTCTCCAGGTTAATTTGAATCCACCCGCACCTACCCTTGACTTTGGCCAACAAGGCAGTACGACTGTTCCAAACCAATGCATCTATCTATGCTGCACATGAATACCCAATAGCTACCGATCACTATGCCTTGACTTTGGCCAACAAACACAGCTTGAATACTATTGACTATTCATGTGAAACGACGGAGGGCTACGAATGGTTTTGGCGAAACCGTGAACGTAGTGAACTTGATATAGTCGATGGAACGAGATAGCTTTTAAAAGGAGTGGCTCAAGCTCCGCATTTAAAAGTTGGTTTTGAAAAGAACCGAGTGGTTTTTCGAAAGTGTTCCAACGACTTTAACTTGGTTTATTATCTTGCATTAGTTCTTTTAATGCGTGATATTCTTGCATTAGTTCTTTTAATGCGTCCCATCATTTAATCCTACCATTGCAGAAAACAACCAAAATATGACGTACGCTTATGCCATTCGCATTCGCCACGGGGCCCCGTCATTACCCGTTAGGTTACTTAACTAACGACAGAGCGGGGGCTGGGCTAGCGCGGCTGTAAAACATAAGCAACGCCTAAATAATATCATATATAGATATATTGCAATGATAGACATTTCAGATCACATATGAATACATTGGATATACTAGGAATCTGTAATTCGTACGAGCCTGTAACGAAAAGCAGATTACACGGTCGCGGTGAATAGCCAATACCCCACCCAAGACCCCTACGGGTGCGGCAAACTACCCGCCAAGTACCCGAAGCGAAGCAACCTCCCTCATCTCCGTGAGTAGGCCACTCGGCACTTCGGCATACCCGGTAGTTTGTGCACCCCCTCCATGGCTCTATCCTAGGAGCAAAAACAGTAAAAAGAAATTATACAATGACGGCTACAACCCCGACCCGGTTGTGCGGCCATACAAATAATTATTACATCAATTTACAAATTTACATGAATTGAAAAAAAAAACCTCTCGTCTCACAACCCCCGGCTATTCACCCGCCACAATCCAACATATTCATATACACATTCCAGCAACATTACAGATCACAGATTTGTATAACCCCCACTAATCGACATATAGCGATTAGCAGATGTTCAATACAAATATCGCATTACAGAAAAACCCGTCAGCTAAAGTCTTTTAGAAGTTCGATAAAAAATACGGATTTTTAGGCCCCAAACACAAAATTTTCGTTCTGGAAAATCTGGGCTAAAAAGACATATTCCAAAAATCCCAAAACAACCCCAGGAAAACACTGCACCAAACTTGGACCTCGGCCGAGTCAACTCGGCCGCGGAACCGCGGTGGGAGCGTGCTCCCGCCGCGTTTCCGCGGCGCTTTGACTCGATCGTTGGACCAAATTTTGTGGTTATTCTAACAAAAGCCTGAGCCGATTTTTAAGATGAAAATTATCAACTTTTGAACAGAATAAAAATCGGCAGAAACTTGACAGTTTTGGGTTCGTTTTGCGACTTTTCTTTGATCGATCTTCTAGCTACTTTGCTAACATGTTAGATAGAGTTTAACTAGGCTCTGATACCACTGTAAGTCCATGCTACCTCTCTCGGTACTTTTGGGCATGCGGAATTTGATAAAAAACGATTTTCTTAGAGGTGGTAACATGGACTTAAAACCCGGATCTTTGTTAAACATCTAACTAACAACCTAACTAGGAGTCGTTAACTACTCGGTTAGGGGATTTATACCTTGCTTGTCTTGAACTCCTTCGTCTTCAAACTCCGATGGTGGTCCGGATCGGCTTCTTCCCGTCGTCTCCTTACGCCGAAGATAGATCCACATGAAAGCTTCAACCTTTTGGCTCCTTCTTCGATCTTTGAAGAAACTAGTTCACTCGGTTTGCTAAACCTTGTGAACTAGAGTGAGTAGAGAAGAGTTTGTATGGGATTTTATCTATGGTTCTTGGTTCTCAACTCATGAGACAAGTGAACCATAGAGTCAAGAGAGGGAGCAAGAGGAAGAGGGTGAGAGCAAGAGTATGAGAGCTCAAGAACAAGAGAGAGAATGGTCAAGTGAGAATGAGCCTCTCTTTTGTCTTTCACCCTCTCATAATCCAAAACAATGATAACAAATCATATCAATCAAGTGTTATGTGATGGTTTAAGCAACCATAGCCATATCATTTCATGCACTCATTTTGCACAAAAGAGCAAGCAAGTAAAAAGTCTTTGCCATGAAATGATAGCTATGGTTATCATGATGGTCAACTAGTCAAGCCTAGTCAACCGGTCAACAAAGTCAACAAGTCAACAAAAGTCAACAAGTCAACAAAGTCAATCCCTCAACAACCATATCACCATAATACTTAATTAATATAATTGTTAATCACTTATCATATTCTCATTAGGGTTGAGCAAAAAGTCAATAGTCAACTGTCAACGGTCAACAACCCTAATGAGAATCCTCTGCCTCTGTCTCTCCGTCAACTGTGCATACACACCCGCATCCGCGTTCCGAGGAACACGAATGCATACTGGATAAATCCAATCCCAAAAGGTACACTAGGATCTGGCTTAAACCAAAGCCCGCTAGTGTAAACTGTCCGGACACTGTACGTGCACAAGTGCACGGATGTGACCGAACCCTGTCGCAAAACCATGCGACCTGTCACAAAACCATGCGACCTCTACTCTTTTGCCTAAAGGCGAATAGCTTTCTGTGTGGGACTCTAAAGACTCGACACTACGCTGGCAGTGGGTTTAACCACAGACCGCAAGCGGCACTAGCTGTGCGTAACGGTCCCCAGGTAGATGCCGACAAGAAGACTGACGAGGTGAAACCCATCTGAACTCCTACTGAGCCTGAATGTGACAATCTGCGTACAGTCCGGTCTGTTCGTCTGATACATCGCATGGCGGGCCTATGGGGCGGTAAACGTCAGTCCCCCAATAGCGGTACAAGTCGTGTCGGAGTGAAGTCCAAAACACCCTGAGATAACACTGGAAGCCTACCAGTATATCTCGTTTGCCCTGGCCAGGGACTACTCGTGTAATGGCTCTCCTAGACACAGCGCGATGTCAACCCCCAATACCGGGAGAGACGAATCCTGTCTAACCGTCACTGCCTCCAAGTGCTTCGGGACTGCACCCAACTACTACCTGTTTGCACGACTCCTTTGAGCCGTGGTAGGGTAGTAATCAAAGTGCAGTGGGAACACACTCGAGGCGAAGTGACAGTGTCAAGTCAGCGGACTAAGCTGTACTCATGTCACCTGGGAACTGATAACTGACGATAGGCATAATACCAACTAGTCAGTTCCCGACGAGTCCTGTCCAGTGTACCCGTAACCTAACGAGCACCCGTATACTATCTCAAGTATGACGTACCGACGGCTGTGGGGCAGACCGTCTCCCACACTGGGATAAGAAGCGCATGCGCTAGTCTACTCCGGAGTATCGATGCCCTGTCTCGATAGTCCTGCGACCAGGGACCTGCATAAGGATGTGCTTATAGATTACCCAGCCCCACTAGTGTGACTGCCATCACATCGCTGGTAATCAAGCAAAGATCCTAAGGGCTCCACTAATGTGTATAGACGATATACTAAAATAAACACATGTACACATTGAAGTAGAAACAAACCAAGTAGCATACTACTATTTTGAGCAAGATTGTATATACAAGGTGAATATCCCAAGCTTCCATTAAGTAATATACTAACTAGTATGATACAGTAATGGCCTCTAGGGCATATACACTAACAAGAACATCTCCTTAGTCCTTCTCAGGTACATGAGAATGTTCTTTACTGCTTCCCAGTGCTTCTCTCCTGGGTTTGACTGATACCGGCTTACCACGCTAAGTGCGTGAGCAACATCTGGTCTGATACACAACATCGCATACATTATAGAGCCTACCTCAGAAGCGTAGGGTATAGAAGTAATGCGAGCCCTTTCCAAATCAGTCTTGGAAGACATCTCTTTGGAAAGGGTGATCGGTGACAAGTCGGTAGACTACCGCACTTTGAATCTTCCATACTAAATATTTTTAGTATGGTGTTGATGTACCTTGGCTGTGAAAGTCCTACCATCCTCTTTGATCTATCACGATAGATCTGGATCCCCAGAATGTAGTTGGTATCACCCAGGTCTTTCATGGAGAACCTCTGTGACAAGAATCTTTTGACTAATTGTAGCATAGGAATGTCATTTCCTATCAAGAGAATGCCATCCCCGTACTCAACGAGGAATTCCACAGTTCTTGCTACAATCTTACTATAAATGCGTGGTTCATCTGGATTTTTGATAAAGTCGAATTCTTTGACTGTCTCAATAAAAAACAGATGTTCCAACTCCGCGATGCCTGCTTTAGTCCATAAATGGACTCAAGCAACTTGCACACTGTCTCGCTGCTCCCACTCTGATTGAAACCCTCTGGCTGATCCATATAGACGCACTCTTCCAAACCACCATTTAGAAAAGCCGTCTCTACGTCCATCTGCCGGATCTCAAAATCTTGGAAGGCAGCAATGGAAAGAAGGATCCGAATGGATTTGAGCATAGTCACTGGAGAAAAGGTTTCATAATAGTCCAAACCAGGTCTTTGACAAAAAAAGCTTTTGCAACAAGTCTAGCCTTATAGGTTTCAACCTATCCATCTATACCAATCTTCTTTCTGAAGATCCATTTGCAGCCTACGGGTTTTACCCCTTCTGGAGCAATGTTCAAAGTGCATACTTTGTTGGTGTACATGGACTCCATTCGGTCCGTATTGCATCCAGCCATTTTACCGAGTCACCGCTCTGAATGGCTTACTGGAAGCTAGTTGGCTCATCATTGTCAATGATGCAATCCTCTCGATCCCTGTTTATGAGAAAACTGTAGTATCTCTCGGACGGATGAGATTGCCTACTAGTCCTGCGGATTGGCATAGGGATGTCCGGTTCTTTGGAAACCTCTGGTTCTTCCATACTTTCAGTAATAGTTTATGGTTCTGTGCTTTTCAACAAAAGCTGGACATCCCTATATCTTCAGATGCTGAAGATAGGGTTTCTTCCCACTCTACATCTGATATGGTGTGGTAGGTGTTAGTTATATGTATGCCCTAGAGGCCATTACTGTACATGTGATGTATATTGTATTGGATGCTTGGACATATATAGGGAGGACTTTCTTGCTCGACATGATAGTATACTATCTGGTTGCACTTTATCTTAACATGTACACTTATTGTCTCTCTATTACATGTTGATAATGCCCTTAGGATGAGTACTTGACTACCAAGATTATGATGCGGATCATACTAGTGGGGCAGAGGTAGTCGGCAAGTACATCCTTCAATAGTTCCTAGTCGTAGGAGTATCGAGACAGGGTATCGATACTCCAGAGTAGACTAGCGTATGCGCTTCTTGACCCATATGATAGGCGATGGATGATCCCATATCCATTGGTGTTTGACATCAGAGAAGGTATACGGGTGCTCAGTGGAGACTGAATACACTGAACGGACTCGCCGAGAACTCGTAGATGGTATTATACCTATCGTCAGATAGCAGTTCTCTGGTGACACTGGTACAGGTTAGTCTGTCGACCCGAGATCGTCATAGAGTCTTGTGTGATTTCCACTGTTCTTTGATTTCCACCTTACCACGTTCAAGAGATCATGCAAAATGGTGTTTTTTGGGTACAGTCCCGAGTCACATGGAGGCAATGAGCGATAGGAGGGGATTCGTCTCTCCTGGTATTGGGGGTTGATGTTGCGCTATGCTCGATTAGCCATAACAAGAAATCCCTGGCCAGGGTTGCTGAGATCTACTGGTAAGTGTTATTAGTAGTTTCTGGAACCGTTATGGACCTTGCTTCGGCATGACTTATCAGGCTATTGGGGTCTGACGTTATACCACCCGCAGGCTGCGATATGTGACATATCCGACGAAGAGACCGGACTGTACGGTAGTGTTACTGATTGGATTCGCAGGAGTATGAGCAGGATTGCTTGTTGATCTTCTGATCGCTCAATACCCGGATAGCCGTTATGTTTAGCAGACTGCTTGTGGCTTGTGGGTGTTTGATATGATCATCACCTACTGCCGGCGTATTGTCGAGTCTTTAGAGTCCTACACAGAAGTTTCCTGATTCATGCGAAACGAAGTAGGAGCACATATATGATATGCGCGGGACCGAGATTAATGCGCGTATATGATACCACATTCTATTCTCGCGATATGTGATATCGGTCGGTTATATGTGATATAGCCAGGTTATCGGATCAAGTGTTGATTCGATAGATTGTTACATTTGATATTAGCCAGTTGTATGTAATATAGCAAGATTATTAAATCAAGTGTTGATTTAATAATTTAATGTATAATTATATATGTGATATATTAATTTACATTAACTAATATTAGCTCACTTAAACATTTCTTTTTCTCACTGGTGTGCATATAGTATATGTATGATATATATTAATGTACATGAATTTGTGTCATGCTTGATGCCACATGCTACATGGGTGTATGAGACCCACACCATGCTTATAATAATGTGAGGGTTTTATTTATTTAAAGTAAATCAAATTAGTTGGTAATTAGTCATATGGTTCAAGCTTGTAGAAGCTTGTGGAACTATTGACCAAGTCCAATAATTTTGTTTTACTTGTAGATATTTATTAACCTAACCATTATTATTAGCCATGGTTTATTCTTTACATGAGTTAGTGTATGACACCAACTCACCCATGGTTGCTATTCTCAACTCATGAGTTTTCATTCTCTTCTCTCTTCATCTTCTTCATCATCAAGAGCTTAGCTCTCTATGGTTTTGGAGAGATGAAGAAATATTGTGAGAAAAACAAATCTAAAGTGAGCCCAATTCCTACTTCATCATCCTCAACTATATTAGCCATTTAGTTTAGGGTGTTTGCTTCACTAATCTAACATTAGTGAAGAGGTAGCATGAGCTTGAGTCTCCTCGACGTAGATCATCTTCGGCCTCGAAGACTTCGAGCAAGCTTGGTCATTTCTTCATGTGGACCCTTACTAGAGTTCGGGTGTTCACTACTTGGAGCGAAGGAACTACTACACGGAGCTTTAAAAGTGAATGACTGGTCTACAAAGGTTGTATTCCTCATTCACTTAGATTTAAAGTTGTTTGCATTGCTTGTTCGTCTAAATCTCTAGTTAAAATTCTAGGGTTAGGGTTCTTTAGTACGGAAAAAATTTGAAAACGGCATGGACGATACCTCCCGAAACCTTGCTGCCGCCCTACGGAACCCTATAGTGGTATCAGAGCTATGCTAGAGAATTAGACGATGTTTGTAGGATTACGAAACCGAAACAACTCCGAAACACCAACTATAAAGATCTAGTTTCTGTCGAATTTTTTTAAGTGTCAAAAAAAAATTTTAGCAACTGCAGAATGTTATATGAGATGTAACATGAACAAAGTAGAAATTTGAACCCTCCCCACCTTCTTATGGCCGGCCACATGAGCAAAATATCCGAGCTCACCGATTCTTCTGGGGTATTTTGGCTTCAAATTTTTTCTGTGTTCCAGTCTTTGAGTTTTGGTATTTCAGGTGTTGCTTGTTTTTGCTAAAATTGCATGTGATGTTAACTTTCTGCAAAGGCAATTCAGAGTTTTTTGTAGTCGTAATTCTAACATCTATTCGGGTTATTTAGACGGCGTTAAAAAGTTCGAACGGATATCAATAACCCATATTTTCCCTCGCTGGAAATTTTCCAAGAGTTGGATTTTTTCCAAGTTTGAAATCTTCAGAAACTCATGCAAGCAATTATGTGGACCCTCTAGAAGAACGATACCCAAACTCGACTTTTTGGATAGCGGAACCGCGGTCATACCCTAGGGTTTGCCGCAATTCTGCGACGACATGAGTGAGGCATGGGTCGGCCCTTCTACGGATGGTTCATAGACTGTGGCATGTTCTGGGTACTTTTTGAACTCTGCTCAAGTGTTGAGCTCTTTAGAAAATTTTGGGTGTTTGTTTATTCGATTGAAAAGTTTAACATCGTCTAGCTATCTGTGATTGTGATACAATATTAGGAATCCACAAAATTAGTTATGTGATAACTAGTTTGAATTTTATAAATCTAGAAATTTAGTCTCATGATCGGTCGCCACGGAATTTTGATGTGGATCAAAAGTCCGTCGCAATTACGTAGCGTACGCGGATACTCGCCGGGTAACCTTAATACATAACTACGCTCCATAGCCCCAACCAAGTGACTATAGTAGAACCCCGTTGCCAAAAGCATCCGTTCGGGTGCCCGCGGCCGCGGTGTTCCACCTAAGTGCACTTCATTGACGGCATCGGGGGTGCGGCCGACTACTAAAGTTTCCGACGAGCATTCGATCAGGTTATCGAGAATCTTGTTGAATTACCCGACTGGTTATTGAAAAGTGTTTTCAATATCGAGACTAAAATGCGGGGTTTATAATTGTTAGGCATGTGATGTCTAAGGAATTCATTTGCTTGGGCATGAAATCCAAAGTATGTGATACATTGGGTTTATAATGTCTAAGGTGGTTGCGGATTCCAATTGTTGTAGTTTTTCACTTTCTTTTCTGCGACCGTAAGTGAAATATGTGGTGTATCGTCGGTTTCGTTGCTATATGTCAACGACAATTAGGATACGCATATTTACTTACGTTGATGACATGTGATATGTTATATTGGATCGTCGTGTTCTGAATAGCCGAGGGTTTTTATATGAGATGAGAGTTTTTCATTTTCATTCATGTAAAAGCTTGTATGTAATATTCTTTTATTGGGGCACTTCCGGGTTGAGGATGATGTCACCATTGTTGTATATTATTTACTTTTCCGCATTGGGATAGACCCAAGGTGGGGAGCATAAGTAACCGGGTTCTAGGGTCCAGTGGGAGACCATCTCGAGGAGTCGAGTCTGGGTCTCCTAACTCTAGAATTGGGAGGGTTGCTTGCCACTCTCGTAGGGGTGTAGGGATGTGGGTTTGGTTATTCATCACGACTGTGGAATCCGCGTTTTTTACTGGCTTAATTTAAAACACGGAATTCCTAATATATCCAATATTTCATATGTGTTTTTCTGCTGCTGATATTCTGTGATGTGATCACTTTATAAGTTGAGATGAATGCTTATATTATATATATGATGATATATAGTAAATATTGAAGCTTTCGTTTCTTCTGTGATGCTTAGGAAGCATAATTTGATCGGAATTCATTAATGAGATTAATGAAATAAAAGAAACCTAAAGATGTTGTAGAATCTTGTTTTAAAAATTGGTAGCTCTATTTCTTGCTTTGTATAGCGGTATTCCTTGTAGAATATCCAGCACCTTATTCGATAAGGATAGAGCCGAAATCCCTTCATCGGGAGTGACCTCTTTAGCGAAACTGGAAGATGCTATAACCTACTCGGTTTGTCTTTTGATTGCTTATATAGTTTTTGCTTTGCATAGCAGTATTTGTGAAATATCCAGCACCTCATTCGATGAGGAAAGAGCCGATATCCTTTCACCGGGAGTGACCTCTTTAGCAAAACTAGTAAAAGCCTAAAAAAACACTCCTTTTCAAAATCACTCGATTCTACAACGATATCAAGTTCATTACGCAAAAGGTTTTCTTAAAAACATGTCGTAGCCCTCCGTCATTTCAGATAAGTACTATTTAGTATTCGTGCTACGTTTTTTGACAATGTTTAGGCGTAGTGTGCGGTAGCTGATTAGTGCTTATCTGCTTAAGCATATGATGCGATTGGATTAGGGTAGTCGTACGACTTTGTTAACTATGTTAAGGGTCGTGCTGGTGGGTTTAATTCAATCAGGAAACGACAGGTTGAACTTGGCTAGCGCTTATGATTTGTTGACTTTGTTAAGGTCATAAGTTGCCAGGGGCAGAATATTATCGGGAATTTCAAGTGTTGAAATTTGCAATGAGATTGCATCCTTCTATGAGATAGTTGGATCCCGATACCCACTGCGAGTAAGAGTTACTCCTGGGAGAGTTTTACACATTACAATTAGCCGATCAAGTAGGTGTCTAGAAAGGTGTTAACGGGGTTACGCCCCGGGAAAATGAGGTTTATTTTAATTAGTTCCGTGCCAAAGCACGGGGAACCTCCCTCAAAGTACCGACACTGGCCTGGCCAAAAGATTGGCGAACTTGTAGGGTGTAATTAATCCCGGCTAGTCTTACCTTTTAGGGTTCGAAGGAAGATTTGATACTAACAGTGGGAGCCATCATGATTAGATATAATAATAACCAATCTGATCTTGCAAGAGCGCACGCAGAGTGTTTTCTTATCTCTCTCTTTTGGTAGCGACCATGTCACGCCTTAATCAAGATAATAATATGGATGCATTGACCGAACCTACTTATTATACTGAGTTAGGGAACGTTGGTTCCGCTCTATCTTATAACTGCTATAAGTCCGAGCAGGAAATAGGGGAATATCCGGATTTCCATGCGACCCAATCGAGGAATGAACATGTTGATGCATATTCTTTGGGTGTGTTCGTTATCAAGAACTGTTTCTCAGTATCCTCTAGGTCCTAGGTATGAGATACCGGATTAGGATCCCAAAAATGTAATTTGTTACATGGGCTACAGAAAGGTAGAGAACTGAGATTGGGTGATATGTCTCTAAATGTTAGAGAATGGTGCAATTGTTGCACCCAAATGAGTTGGCAGATATCACGTTGTATAACCAAAAGGTAAATAAATTGATTCTGAACAAATGTTATTAGATACCGAACCTGATATACAACATTACATCAAATTCTTTATTGAGTTAAAGAAAGATATAATTCTGTGTTGGAGGATAATATTGTGAACATTTTCCTGAATCAAGAGTTGATTGGGTCATGCACGTTATGTAATAACATATACGTTCTAAATCAAACCACAGTTCAAAGTATCTAGAACACACACAAGAGGTGTAGTTCAAAAATGAACGAATCCTTCTTGTGGCATTGTAGACTAGGTCATATCAATGCGACACGACTAGCTAAGTTACATAAGGATAAATATGAGAATCTGTTCGAATTTTCATCTTATGATACTTGTTAGTCTTATCTCAAAGATAAATTGACCAATACTCCGTTTACTGGAAACAGAGAAAGAGTTATTGAACTCTTGGGACGAATACATGATGATGTATACAGTCCTATGTCTACAAATGGCAGGGTTGGTTCTTTGTATTTCATTATATTCACTGATCATCTCTCAAGATTCAAACATATGTTCCTGTTGAAACAAAAGTCTGAAACTTTTGAGAAATTCAAGGAATATAAGTTTGAAGTTGAGAACCAGACGGGTAGAAGTATTAAAGTCCTTCGATGTGATCGAGGAGGAGAATACTTGGGCATGGAGTTCCTGGATTATTTAAAGGAGATTGTGATTCTCTCTCAGCTTACTCCTTCGTGTACACTGATTGGAAGAGTTTTAGTTTACCGCAATCAAGACGGTGTCGCTTTGCAGCTAGCCGGTTGAGCACGGGTCGATCCACAGGGAGACGGAGCGTTTAATGTTCTTGTCGTTACGAGTTAATGCGCGTGGGCGGATTTGTTCTTTATCTAACCTATGTGTTATATGCAAGTATAAAGTTGTTAGGAAAAGATATGATGGTGTAAGCTAAGCAAATCCGCACTCAAAACCTTTGAGCCGAACTTAACGATTGAAGCTAGAACAATCGGCAACAACGTGGATTAGGGTACTTAAGCACGGTATTCATGGAATCTGGCTTATTGACCCTTGTCCGTCCGTTCTTGTCTCTTGCTTTCGCCTCCGGCCAAACCGAACGCAACCGGTCGCGGTTAGGAATCACCGTTACCTTGGTAGGGTAGGGTGCCTAACGGAGCGCTTGCGTAACATTTGGATGGAGTTCAATGGAAAATACGGGAAAAGGAAATGGGCAAAGAAACCTTAACTTACAATATCGTATTTATTCCTAACAACACCATATTAACAACCATTCAAAAAACAAACCAAAAAGAGAGAACAAAAGAACAAAGAAAAGAAAAGATTACATGTAAGTAAGTGCATGGAATTTAAAGTGCAAGAAAGTAAAGCAAGGTAATAAATTGCATGAATGTAAAAGAGCAAGAAAGAAAATACTAAGAACCATGGAACCCAAAACAAGACATGGGTTCAATAACCAATTCTTAAACTTGCAAGCTCAATGAAGAGGTTGCAAGATCAAGAAGAGGCAATGAACTCACGGTGAATGAAGGCACAAAAAAGAGAAGAGCTTTATTGATTCCATATGAAGATACAACCCTTGAGATCAATAACCAACCCTTAAACCTTCAAGCTCAATGAAGAGGTTGAAAGATCAAGAGAAAGCAAGAATCTCAAGGGGAAGCTAAGCAAAAGAATGATACAATGTATGAAAAAATTGGACTCCCTTCTCCTTTGCCCATGGTTTTCTTTTATAGGCAAAGAAAGAGACCTTTCCTTTAATTTGAATTTGAATGCATCCAAAGTTTGGAGGGAAGTTTGAATTTTTGAATCACATCAACACTTTATGCATTGAATGTACCATACCCTCTCGTGCTCTGTGCTTGTCCCTCTCGTGCTTTGTGCTTGTCCCTCTCGTGCTTTGTGCTTGTCTGAAACATGAATGACCACTGTCATTTGTCTTGTCTCTGGAACAGGTACGCGGCACTAGACGTATACGGATGATCGGAACCCGACTTTTTTCTGCTGGCAACAGATGTCCTAGATTTTGGCGTAACAGTGGAGATTTTGTATCATTTGCATTATTTTGGACTAGGAACCTGTAGCCTGTAAATGTGTAGCAAACACCGATTAAAAGCACCTGCCTATAAACAAACGAGCATAAGAATGGACGGTATAAAATGCAGTTTCTTGTGATGAACAAATACCCCCAAACTTATCTTTTGCTCGTCCCGAGCAAAAACATTTATTCACAAAAGAGAATCCTAACCGCACTTTCGCAGGGAACGCGATTGCACTGAGCGTGTGCAACAAGCCGTTAAACCTCTAGGTGTCCCTAGTAGGAGGAGTGTTATCTCTTGAGGGTTTTCAGCGGATACTACCCACAAAATCTCGTCAAGTTAGTTTCATAAGTTAACATCGATTCTACTCCTACAGTTTAGTATCTAGGTTAAAAATTCTATCATCCTAAGTTAGAAATATCCAATCCTTATTTTTCACACCTCCTATCTATTTAACCCCAGATTCTATACGTTCCAAAAAAGTTTAGAAAGATATTGGTATCTCCTGAGTTTTCCTTCTAAAGTGCGGTCTTAAATCAGGGATTTTTATCAACTTTACAGAAAACAGAAGTCTTATTCTTTATTTCTATCTTTCCTCCAAATATCGATTGTATACCCCTACATGTGTGTAAATTTGCACCCCTACACTCAAGAATTCAATTCAAGCTATAGTACCCTTGCCCTAATACCTAATACTACTTCTTTTCATTTAATGATGGACGGATTTGCTCACACACCTTTCATGCGACTATTAATGCTTATTAAGGTACTAACGGCCGATTACTGAATGCGTGAGCTTAAAGCGAAAATAACAATTTCCAGGTCTTGACTTTATTTTTTTTTATTTTTTTTTATTTTTCCTTTTTTCTTTTCAAGACCGGATATATTTTTCAATGATGCTCTTTTGGTGTTTAGCTTTAAATACCGTTTTTTCTTTCATACTAGGCTTTCAGGCAAGAGTATTTCTAGGTATCATCTACTATCCCAAGTTTCAAGGTGCGTGTATGTGCAGTTGTAGGGTATATACTTTCTAAATTTAGACTTAAGAATAGAAACTATTTTTCAGACTTATCCTTCAGTAAAGCTTCAATACTTCCCTTCATCTTGACTTAACTGAAGAACTGAACTCAAGATTACTTATTTCTCAAAAAAAAACTGTAAGGACGTATACTTACCAAGGTTAAGCAGAATGAGGGTTATTTTTAGGGTTTTCAATTCCCAAGTCTAGGATTTAGTTATCTCTAACGTATCAACTAACTTTCGGAATAAAAATCTAAGTTACCCTATTAGCTAACTTGACGACAAAGTTTTTATATTTTGGAAATTTTTTCGATTTTTATGGGTTTTTAAAAAGGTATGCAAATGCAGAATATACAAATAAATGCGAAGGAAGAAATCTTACCGAGCACACCCCCAAACTTAAACTTGACAGTGCCCTCACTGTCAGGCTACACCAAGAGGGTCAAAATTATCGGTGCTCCCCAAAAACAAATTATATACAAAACAAAAAAAAATACACAGAAAGGGTCCCCCCCCAAACTTAAGTGAAATCGTGTTTCCACTGTTAAGCGTTGAAGTTCAGGATTAGAGGGGAAAGAGAACAGTATCAATCTATACAAGACCTTACACAGGCTAAAGGTGAGAACCAACCATTCAAAGATCTTATAGTTATAATGTGCAGGTTGGTGAAAGAATACGGTGAGGAAAGAAATGGAGATTACGCGAGACCGTATGGAGATAGAAGTGGTATACGGTCTCGGTATATGAGAAGAAGAATGGCGGAAGGGAAAAAGAAACGAAGCACAAACTTGAGGGTGAAAATGGAGTGAATAGATTAGCACAATTTGTGATGACCGATGTGTAAGAAGCGTTTGTGCTAATCTATTAACCCGTCGAGAAATGGGGTCAAATCCCTCAAGATTTGTGAGAAACCATGGGTACGCCGAACTTGGTAAACCAGACACAGGAAGTGAAAATGATACGGTGTCTTGCAAGGTCGGAACGATGGAAAGGATGGAGGGAAGTGATTGAGGAAGGGTATTGGTTAAGGGTTCGGGAGGGTGTACACAGTCAGTGAAAGGAACGGGATGAATTGGAAAATCCGACTCATCATCTAGAACTGTTTCATCCTCAAAAATATCCTCAAAATTCTCCTCAAAGTTAAGCTCATCCATGCATATTTCATCAATATCAAGACGCATATGAAGTTCGGGAAAAACGTTTAATGACTCGGGATGATGAATTGGAGAGATAAACTCATCCAAAACTGCGGGTTCATCATCCAAAATATCCCCAGCGTCGATATCCTCAATCAAGTGAAAATCAATTTTCTCAGACACCTCATCAAAAGTATGGATTTCAATCGATTCTGGTTCTAATATGGAGGTATAGAGGTCAAAAGGATTGGGCATGGTTTCACACAAAAGGGACCCTTCACAATCGGGTAAATCAAACCCTACAAAGTCACACAACTCATTAATCATTCTATCTTCAATTGATAAATCATTTGGGACACTTGATAGAATTTCAAAACAGGAGTTTTGGGATTCAATTTGGTACGGGTAGGTTTGATTTGGAAGGGGGTACATCTCACTTTCTCCACTCAAATACTCAGCCTGTCCTACCGCCTCTTCATACATTGGAAAATATGGAGCTAGTTGAAAACTAGCTACCGGGTCACTAGGTTGTATGAGGGCGGCCATGGACGCATTCAAATCCATCATATGTTGGCATGACGCTATCCTAAAGTCTTCCAACGACTGTTCCAGACTAGACATGGGTTGTGAAGGGGTTTCAGTAAAAGATTCAAAGTTGTTTTGATACTGGAAACTCCCAAATGGCTGTGTAGAAGCAATGTCTAGGGAAGATGCAAAAGTCGGGTAGGATTGGTAGGAATTGAATGGTTGGACAGGAGTAGGATCAACATTTGGATAAGAAGGTGAATGGAATTGTTGATCCCAAGAATTTGAAGTGGTGAAAGGAGTGAAAGATCGGCTACGAGATTGTTCAATACGTTCAGCAATAGACATGGGTCGTGGAGTTACAACAGGACTCGAAAAAGGGGTATCAACGTAGGAAGGTGGTGGAGGTTGAAACGGTTGATACAAAGTGGATTGCGGGATCCAATTGTTCGTCCTAGACGCATCTATCCGATCTTTCAAAGAGATTTTTGGCATGGAGGGATCGTTCGAGGTTCGACCAAAGCAAGAACCGTAGGAAGTTATGTCTGGCTGTGGGTACCAAAGTTCGGCAAGAGTTTTGCGAGGTGGAGTACCCATGATATGAAGAGAAGAAGAAGAAGAAGAGAAAAGGAGGGTGAAAGAATGAGTTTTTTTAGTTAGTTATTAACAAAAGAATGAAATATACACAAAAAGAATCTGGACAAAAACAATCACGACACAAAAATACCACACACCTAATCGTTCTAGGGTTTACCTAGGTCAACTAGACCTGCTCAAGAACTTGATTGGCGAAGTAAAACTGTGTCGAGAAACAGGCTCAAGATATACTGATCACAAGGCCAGATTAGTGCAGAGATAAGGGGAGGTTTTCCGACGCTTTCGCGAAGGTCTTTAATTAAATAATCCTTTCTCTTTTGGCGGTTTCGCCGTTAACACTTTCCTAGACATCCCGTAAACAATATACAGTTAAGCGGTGTTCTAAACACAATTAACCTCTCCTAGTGAGCGCGAAGTCCTTAAGGCTTAAAGTCTAGTTTCTTTTAAAATTTGTGTGGGTAAACGTTTATGCACAGTTCGTGATTTGTGGGCCACGGAAAAGGTGATGAAATCCTTTACCGTATGTTGTGGGGTTCGCTTGCCCTAAAGTCCGTATTAATGTATGCAATGCACAATTCAATAAAAAATCTATAAAGAATCAAACAATCATTTTTTAGTTTAAGATCGGTACTGCAACAAATACGGGTTAGTCAATTTTGGCGTTTGGTAGCGAACTTGCAAAGAATCCTGCAAAGAATAGTATATTGGATGCGTCGGATTTTGAGAAAGAAGGTGTTAGAAATATGTACTGATAAGTTTTTGGGTTAAGGAACCCCCGTTGAATCAAATCCGGTAGGCTTGAAAAGTTCGCTTGCGCGGGTCAAACTACCCGGATCTTTGGCACTGTATTTCATAATCACCTTAACGTTGAATGTACACTTTGCTCCCCATGTTCGCCGTTCGCAATTCCGCAAAATCTACAAATGTCGGGAAAAAAATGGATATTAGTGCGGAAAAGCGATACGAATGTCCAAATACCTGCACACTAAAAATTATAAAAAATAAACAATAAAAATGGGACAGAAACAGAACACTGGAGCATAGAAGAAAAATTGGAAGCAGAAGGAGGAGGATCGGCCGGCGACGCCGGATTTCTTATGGTGGATGGGCTCCAACTTTCTTTTGTGAATACACTGTTCTACTAGTATCTCACTGATATTGTTTACCTTTTCAGTTCAAATCCAGAGTGCTTGCAGGTACAAAATCCAGAGAGCAAAATGGGTTAAGAATGTTATTTTTTTTTTGGTTTTGGTTTTTTTGAAATTTTTATGTTGTTTTTGAAAATAGGGTTAGATGTATAGATGAAATGTACAGAGATTAACCCGAAATTACAAAAACTAAAAACGTTACCGTCTCCCCGGCAACAGCGCCATTTGATTGGAAGAGTTTTAGTTTACCGCAATCAAGACGGTGTCGCTTTGCAGCTAGCCGGTTGAGCACGGGTCGATCCACAGGGAGACGGAGCGTTTAATGTTCTTGTCGTTACGAGTTAATGCGCGTGGGCGGATTTGTTCTTTATCTAACCTATGTGTTATATGCAAGTATAAAGTTGTTAGGAAAAGATACGATGGTGTAAGCTAAGGAAATCCGCACTCAAAACCTTTGAGCCGAACTTAACGATTGAAGCTAGAACAATCGGCAACAACGTGGATTAGGGTACTTAAGCACGGTATTCGTGGAATTCGGCTTATTGACCCTTGTTCGTCTGTTCTTGTCTCTTGCTTTCGCCTCCGGCCAAACCGAACGCAACCGGTCGCGGTTAGGAATCATCGTTTCTTTGGTAGGGTAGGGTGCCTAACGGAGCGCTTGCGTAACGTTTGGACGGAGTTCAATGGAAAATACGGGAAAAGGAAATGTGCAAAGAAACCTTAACTTACAATATCGTATTTATTCCTAACAACACCATATTAACAACCATTCACAAAACAAACCAAAAAGAGAGAACAAAAGAACAAAGAAAAGAAAAGATTACATGTAAGTAAGTGCATGGAATTTAAAGTGCAAGAAAGTAAAGCAAGGTAAGAAATTACATGAATGTAAAAGAGCAAGAAAGAAAATACTAAGAACCATGGAACCCAAAACAAGACATGGGTTCAATAACCAAATCTTAAACTTGCAAGCTCAATGAAGAGGTTGCAAGATCAAGAAGAGGCAATGAACTCATGGTGAATGAAGGCACAAAAAAGAGAAGAGCTTTATTGATTCCATATGAAGATACAACCCTTGAGATCAATAACCAACCCTTAAACCTTCAAGCTCAATGAAGAGGTTGAAAGATCAAGAGAAGGCAAGGATCTCAAGGGGAAGCTAAGCAAAAGAATGATACAATGTATGAAAAAATTGGACTCCTTTCTCCTTTGCCCATGGTTTGCTTTTATAGGCAAAGAAAGAGACCTTTCCTTTAATTTGAATTTGAATGCATCCAAAGTTTAGAGGGAAGTTTGAATTTTTGAATCACATCAACACTTTATGCATTGAATGTACCATACCCTCTCGTGCTCTGTGCTTGTCCCTCTCGTGCTTTGTACTTGTCCCTCTCGTTCTTTGTGCTGCCCCTCTCGTGCTTTGTGCTTGTCTGAGACATGAATGACCACTTTCATTTGTCTTGTCTCTGGAACAGGTACGCGGCACTGGACGTATACGGATGATCGGAACCCGGCTTTTTTCTGCTGGCAACAGATGTCCTAGATTTTGGCGTAACAGTGGAGATTCTGTATCATTTGCGTTATTTTGGACTAGGAACCTGTAGCCTGTAAATATGTAGCAAACACCGATTAAAAGCACCTGCCTATAAACAAACGAGCATAAGAATGGGCGGTATAAAATGCAGTTTCTTGTGATGAACATACACCACAGCACAACGATGTATCGGGGCGGAGGTATCGCATCCTATGAGATATGGCACGCTCCATGATGAGTACTGTTGAGTTACCTGTTTCCTTTTGGTGTTATTCACTTGAGAAGCTGCATACCTATTTAATGGGGTTCCATCCAAATCAGTGCCTACAACTCCATATGAGATATGGAATGGAAAGAGACCATGTCTTAAACGAGTTAAGATATGGGGTTGTCCGGCCTATGTTGAAAAGCAAAATTCGGACAAACTCGAGGCAAGGTCAGTTCTGTATAAGTTTGTTGGATATCCCGAACATTCGCGAGGGAATATCTTCTACGACACTGGGGAGCAAAAGGTGTTTTGTTTCTCAGCATGTCACCTTTTTAGAAAAGGAATTTCTTATGAAGAAATTTGTGGTCATGAGGTAGAACTAGAAAGAGTTCTAGCTAGACAAACTAACGGCTGATGATTTAATGAAACCAAAGGATTCAATAGTCTTCAACGAACCTCAGCCTCTCCGCGAATCGGGTAGGGTTCCTCATCCACTTGAGAGATACTACGGTCTTCTCGGTGACAGTGGGAGTGAGGATTGCATCATTGTAGATGATGGCCCAACTAGATTCAGGCAGGCCATCACAAGTGGAGACTTTGTGAAATGGCTCGATGCTATGCAATCAGAGATGGAATCCATGTACACCAACAAAGTATGAATTTGATTATTGCACCTAAAGGGGTAAAACTCATCAGGAGCAAATGGATCTTGAGAAGATTCTTGGTGTAGATAGAAAAGTTGAGACTTTCAAAGCTATGCTTAAGTCCATCAGGATTAAAGCAAGCATCACGGAGTTGGAACATCTGTTTTGATGTAGCAGTCAAAGAGTTTGACTTCATCAAAAAGATAGATGAACCTTGTATATACAAGAAGGTTGTAGAGAGTAAGGTTGTCTTCCACGTATTATACGTAGATGACATACTCTTGATAGGAAATGGTTTCCTATGCTACACTCGGTCAAGCTTCTTTTATCATGAGGATTCTCCATAGAAGATCTGGATGATACCTACTACATCTTGTGGATTATGATCTATGGTGATAGATCTAAGTGGATGTTGGGAGTGTCCTAAATCCAGGTACATTAACACCATACTAAAGGGTTTTAGTATGGAGGATTCTAAGCTTGGTGGTTCGCCCACTTACTCAGGAATCACTCTCTCCAAAAGGATGTCTTCCGAGATTGATTTGGAGAGAGCTCGCGTGCAAGGGATACCCTATGCTTCGGCAGTAGGCTCTATCATGTATGCGATGTTATGTACCAGACCAGATGTAGCTAACTCACTAGGTGTAGTGATCAGGAATCAATCGGATCTTGGGAGAATCACTGGACAGTTATGAAGGACATTCTTAAGTACTTGAGAAGCACTAAAGAGATGTTCTTGGGGTTTTGGTAACGGTGAACTCCAGTAGGAGTCCTTTACCAATTCGAGCTTCCAGAGTGATAAGGTCGACTGAAAGTCAGTCACAGCAATTGTCTTTAACCTCAGTGGAGGGACAGTATGTTGGAAGAGTTCCAAGCTAGATACCGTGGCATACCAGACGATAAAGGCTGAATACATCGCTACCAACGATGCTGCCAAAGTGGCTGTCTGGGTATTTCTTGTTCATGAGATGAACATGGTTCCTACCATTGAGCGTCCGATAACTGTTATTGTGACAACAATGGAGTTGTGGCTATGGCCTAGGAACACCAGGCCAATCAGCGATCCAGACATATTCTGAGGACAGTATCACCTGATCCGGGAGATGGATGATCACCAGGGGATCGAGGTCAGGAGAGTTGACGCGAAGGATAACAAGGCGGATCCACTCACAAAGGCCTTACCCTAAAGAGACTTCTATAGGACATTGAGTATGAGATACTGCAACAAATGGCCTTAGTGTAAGTGGGAGATTGTTAGTTATATGTATGCCCTAGAGGCCATTACCGTACATGTGATGTATATTGTAGTGGATGCTTGGACATATATAGGGAGGACTTTCTTGCTCGACATGATAGTATACTATCTGGTTTCACTTTATATTAACATGTACACTTATTGTCTCTCTATTATATGTTGATAAAGCCCTTAGGATGAGTACTTGACTACCAGGATTATGATGCGGATCATACTAGTGGGACAGAGGTAGTCGGCAAGTACATCCTTCAATAGTTCCTAGTCGTGGAGTATCGAGACGGGGCATCGATATTCCAGAGTAGACTAGTGTATAAGCTTTTCGACCCATGTGATGGGCGATGGATGATCCCATATCCATTGGTGTTTGACATCAGAGAAGGTATACGGGTGCTCAGTGGAGACTGGGTACACTGAACGGACTCGCCGAGAACTCCTAGATAGTATTATACCTATCGTCAGATAGCAGTTCTCTGGTGACACTGGTACAGGTTAGTCCGTCGACCCGAGATCGTCATAGAGCCTTGTGTGATTCCCACTGTGCTTTGATTTCCACCTTACCATGTTCAAAAGATCGTGCAAAACGGTGGTTTTTGGGTACAGTCCCGAGTCACATGGAGGCAATGAGCGATAGGAGGGGATTCGTCTCTCCTGGTATTAGGGGTTGATGTTGCGCTATGCTCGATTGGCCATAACAGGAAATCCCTGGCCAGGGTTGCTGAGATCTACTGGTAAGTGTTATTAGTCGAACCATTATGGACCTTGCATCGGCATGACATATCAGGCTATTGGGGTCTGACGTTATACCACCCCTAGGCTGCGATATGTGACATATCCAACAAAGAGACCAGACTGTACGGTAGTGTTACTGATTGGATTCGCAGGAGTATGAGCAGGCTTGCTGGTTGATCTTCTGATCGCTCAATACCCGGGTGGCCGTTACGTTTAGCAGACCGCTTGCGGCTTGTGGGTGTATGATATGATCATCACCTACTGCCGGTGTATTGACGAGTCTTTAGAGTCCTACACAGAGGTTTCCTGGTGCATGCGAAACGAAGTAGGAGCACATATGTGATATGTGCGGGACCGAGATTAATGCGCGTATGTGATACCACATTCTATTCTCGCGATATGTGATATCGGTCGGTTATATGTGATATAGCCGAGTTATCGGATCAAATGTTGATTCGATAGATTGTTACATTTGATATTAGCCGGTTGTATGTGATATAGCAAGATTATTTAATCAAGTGTTGATTTAATAATTTAATGTATAATCATATATGTGATATATTAATTTACATTAACTAATATTAGCTCACTTAAATATTTCGTTTTCTCACTAGTGTGCATATAGTATATATGTGATATATATTAATGTACATGAATTTGTGTCATGCTTGATGCCACATGCTACATGGGTGTATGAGACTCACACCATGCTTATAATAATATGAGGGTTTTATTTATTTAAAGTAAATCAATTAGTTGGTAATTAGTCACATGGTTCAAGCTTGTAGAAGCTTGTGGAACCATTGACGAAGCCCAATAATTTTGTTTTACTTGTAGATATTTATTAACCTAACCATTATTGTTAGCCATGGTTTATTCTCTACATGAGTTAGTGTATGACACTAACTCACCCATGGTTGCTATTCTCACCTCATGAGTTTTCATTCTCTTCTCTCTTCATTTTCTTCTTCATCAAGAGCTTAGCTCTCTAAGGTTTTGGAGAGATGAAGAAATATTATGAGAAAAAAAAATCTAAAGTGAGCCTAATTCCTACTTCATCATCCTCTACTATATTAGTCATTTAGTTTTGGGTGTTTGCTTCACTAATCTAACATTAGTGAAGAGGTAGCATGAGCTTGAGTCTCCTCGACGTAGATCATCTTCGGCCTCGAAGACTTCGAGCAAGCTTGGTCATTTCTTCACGTAGACCCTTACTAGAGTTCGGGTGTTCACTACTTGGAGCGAAGGGATGTCACGACCCGAAAGAGCACGTGACTGGCCCTTGAACCACATGAAGCCTATAGGACTCCATCTGATCCAAGTAAGCCAAAAGCCCAGAAATCTAAAACCATTTTAAGAATAAGTAAAGAAAACTGGTTTAAAGAAGTAAAGAAATCAAGGTTTTTAAATAACTAAGCCGAAAGTGCATTTTAAAAACAGTAAGTCTTTTCTGAAAATTTCGGCAGAGTTTCTTTTGTAAAAATGGCCCCGAATGGGGTAAAACAAGAACAACAATATATATATGCAATGATAAGGGCATCCCCAAGCGGGAGCTAGCTCTTCGTCAATCGACGGTCACAGCCACACATGCAACAATGATATAATATACAACGCCAAGTGGCGAGGATCAAATCCAAAAGAAAGCACAAAGCAACAAGAAAACCGCAATACTACTAAGCGCGACTCTAAGGTCGAATAATACAACACTGTTTCTAAGTCTGAAAGAATATACAAGTTTTGGTTGATGGAAATTCTAGATACAAAGGGTAAAATAAATACAAGGGTGGTTCTTGATGCAAAAGAATCCACCTACCAAAAGCAAACCACCCGCAAGAAGGTAGTGTGCCAGAAATGCCGCAATGAAACCTGTACGGCAGAACCTGCAAGAACTGTGGCACAACGGGGGTGAGTTGCCAACTCGTGAATAGAAACATCTACAAGCAGAAACCGAATGCAAGACATAAACCTAGGTCAACAATCAGTAATATAATCCACAAAAGTATATCTGAGTGCAATAAGGTGGCAAGGTAACATCTAAATATGTATGTGGTGCCAGGTACTCAGGTAATAACATGTCATGAATGTAAGGTATGCTGTATGAAGTAAATATGATGAAGTATCAAGTGATATCAATACACATATATTAGCGTCCCATACCACTAATATTGGTGTAAGGGTATATATAACAGCGCCCTCATACCCTGTTATATATACAAATGAAGTATGATAAGTGTAAATCCAGTCTGTATATATATGATCCATGTCTGTATATGATCCATGTCTGTATATGATCCATATCTGTATATGATCTATGTCTGTATATGCGTGGAACCCGTCCACCCGTCACCCAATGACAATAAGCATCATGTATGCAATATGAGGATGTAAACAAATCATGGTAAAACATCATGAAACCCGTGCCAAGCATCGACACGTAAATCCTCATCCATATGGGGCTCCGTCTGCGGTATCGGCCCTCGGCCCCGGCAGTACGAGTCAACCCATGTCCATCTCTGGGCTCCGTCTGCGGTATCGGCCCTCGGCCCCGGCAGTACGAGTCAACCCATGTCCATCTCTGGGCTCCGGTCGGAATCCTCCAGATATCTGCCGAGCTCAAATACAATCACCGGTAGGTAGTAGTCCCTCTGCCGGGCTCACCGTCTATCACACAGCGAAACCGTTCTCGCCCCGGGGTACCATACCGGGTCCACCATGTACCCGTAATCGGCCTCAACCGCCTCCTCGATTCGGGTTTTTATATATCACTCTAGCACCGAGAAAACACATGGTGGACGCACCGAAATATCATATCAAGGGAACCGGGTTTTTAAATGATTACATATTTGAAATAGCCACGATTCCCAAATCCAGAAATCACATATAATCCAAACCAAAATGTAAGTCACTAATCTGATATGATATGTGCGTCAAACATAAATATCATGTCAAGTCACATATAGATGAGCTACAATATAATGATCAGGTGTGATATAAGCATCAAATGTGAGTATCAAGTCATGTCACATATAAATGAGCTATAATACAATGATCAGGTGTGACATATGTATCAGGTGTGATATAAGCATCAAATGTGAGTATCAAGTCATGTCACATATAAATGAGCTATAATACAATGATCAGGTGTGACATATGTATCAGGTGTGATATAAGCATCAAATGTGAGTATCAAGTCATGTCACATATAAATGAGCTATAATACAATGATCAGGTGTGACATATGTATCAGGTGTGATATAAGCATCAAATGTGAGTATCAAGTCATGTCACATATAAATGAGCTATAATACAATGATCAGGTGTGACATATGTATCAGGTGTGATATAAGCATCAAATGTGAGTATCAAGTCATGATCGTATATATTTGTGTACAGGTCTATGTGTACAATATGCTATGCGGAAATCATACCATGAATGCAGCAGTACTACAGTGTAGTGGCATAGCAATTATCGATGATGAAGTGTGTGAGCCGGCAATCAGTGTACGTGGAACATACGCATCATCGATAATGGTGCTGGTGTCCTAACAGCATGATGGTAATTTAACAATAAGCACAAGTAATGCCATGCAAATAGTATAAACAGGTGCAATCGAAATAAGCAACGCAACAGTGAAGAATCTAACTCAAAAGCTATATCATGCAGCCTTGCCTTTTGAAATAAGACGAATCGGGGTCTTTGGTAAAACAAGGGCTACGGTGTTTAGAAAATAGACGCTACATATTTGAAAGTATCCGTAGAATCACCTTTTTCCTATCTTGCAATATTCCCGATTCGTTAGTTTGAAATAGGTATGACTCTGGTCTAATCTAACATCTATTATGCAACTACTGATCTAAGTATCATGCAAGTCTGGAGGGGTATGGAAACCGTCTAAATCTGAGTCGATACATATATAAAGGTATATAGTCGGTGATCTCGCCTCAATGTCATATCATAAGATATCCTCGAGTTATGAGTGCGGATCTATCATCAATATCGGCTCGTACGGTAATCATCGTACGGCATCCCAATAGCTGGGTACGGGTCAACATTTCACTATCTCATCACATAACAGGTATCACTATCATCAGATCACATAGCCTGGGGTACTACTCTATGTCTAGCACCAAACGATACCATCAGTGAAGTATGCATGCGGGGTAAACACATAACCCAAGCCCGCAAGAAATCACAAGTCATATCCCATAATGAATTGTATCCAATCACCGATCTCACATCATCAAGCCCACATCATCGACTCATCTCCAAAGTCATCCCATATCATCAAACACCGTGTAAATACAAGTAATATGCAAGGGTGTGTGTGTAGGTGCAATTCTATCCTAGGGTTCGCGACTATAAACTACACTAGTCACTTCTACCCTACACTATCCATAATACTTCTAACACAAAGCAACAACACACTAAAACTATCACACATCTACTATATATAGTATACTAACTACGGACTGCGGGGGTGCTATACGCCATCCACCCGACTTCCCCCTGTAGATATAATCTACTCACCTTGCATCATCATTACGGACGTCACCATGCATTTGCTCGTCGTCCCGAAGTCTTCATGGATACCTACACATCAACATATCGTGTATGCGCATTAAAACCAAATCCAAGCTAAAACGGTGCATGAAATCCAAAACGATACGATAAGGGGCCTATAGGTGAGAACCTATGGCACGCCTTCAAAACCATCAATAAATCCTCTACATCGTCGTATAAACGCCAAATAGTCGAGGTAAAACGAAACACACCAATGCAGAAATGAAAATACGGAATACGGAAACTAGAATCCAAAACAGCAACTCATGAAATATGTCCCAGATTTTACCCTAGATCAATTTATACAAATCTATATATACCAGGGGCCTAAACTAACAATGTAGGAGCTACAGAACCAATACGAGCCAAGAAGGTGGGACCCAGGCCGCAATTGGCGGCCAAAAGGGAGAAATTGGCGGCCGTACGGATGAGTTGGGGGCTAGGGTTTGGGGTGTTGCCTCTATGGTGCCTGCACATCTCAATTTCCACTCAATATCATTTTAGGGTCCTCGGGGTGATAGCAGATTCAAGTTAACCTGCACAGATTACACAATTTCCCCGATATCGGTTTCTAAAATCCGTATTTCTGGTTCTAGCTTCAGGTTTTGGGCTCCAATTCATGCACTAGGGTGTTTACAAGTCCTCTACTGAGCTCAATTTCACATTACAACTCAAGTTCCCTCAAACCCTAACTAGGTTTTCATCAAGTCCTCAAAAAACCACAATATCGATACTAAACTAAACATGGGGTATAGGAAATGCTAAAACTAAGACAATGGTTCAGAAATTACCTCAATTGGCAACTCAAGAATTTTCTTGAGTTGCCCCAAGTGGCCAAAATCCATTCTTTCTTGGTCCATCTTGTAGATCTCGGGCTCGTGCACAATTTTAATGAAACCGACATGGGGTTTTGGTGTTGTTTTATAGATGAAGAGAGGGCTTGAAGAGGGGAGGATGATGGAGGGGAGGCAGCAGCAGCAAGAGGAGAAGGAGGAGGGAAGAAAATGATGGAAGAAAAATGGTTAAGGGTAGAAGTCAAAGGTCCCCTCTCTCTCTCACCTACCCTCATTCCCTTTTTTTCTTTTCTTTTCTTTTTCCTTTTCTTTTAAATCCCTAAACCTTCTCACACCAATAGTGAACCCCAAATATCATGAAAGAAAATGCATAAGTGTGAGAAAATGTGATATGTGCATGTTTTGCACAAAATTGCCAAAAAACCCGATTAGTGATTTTAATCGCGATTTGCACTAAATTAGTGTCAAACTAATCACAAAAACTTAAAAATGTCATAATTCACTAATTTACCCTATTTTAGAATTTACCAAAAATTTTTCATAATTTTTCTAACATTTTTCCTATTTATTTGCATTTAATTATAGATTTAATATTAAAATAATCAATAAAATAACATTAAATTATAAAAATTCCCAAAATTAATATTTTATATTTTTGAAAATGTTACAAGGGACTACTACACGGAGCTTTAGAAGTGAAGGACCGGTGTACAAAGGTTGTATTCCTCATTCACTTAGATGTAAAGTTGTTTGCATTACTTGTTCGTCTAAATCTCTAGTTAAGATTCTAGGGTTAGGGTTCTTTAGTACGGCAAAAATTTGAAAACGGCATGGACGATGCCTCTCGAAACCTTGCTGCAGCCCTACGGAACCCTATAGTAGGCACAGCCTTGGTAGGAACCTTATTCAAATGATATGCAGCTGATTCTAGTGCATAACTTCAGAAGGATCGCAGCAACTCAGCGTTACTCATAATGGAACGAACAATATCCAATAGGGTTCTGTTTTTCTCCTTTCCTATACACCGTTGTGTTATGGTGTGTATGGAGGAGTAAGCTGAGAGAGAATTCCATTCTCTTTTAGGTAATCCAGGAACTCAGCAATTTAAGTATTCACCACGTCGATCAGATCTTAATGTCTTGATACTTTTGCCTGTTTGTTTTTCCACTTCATTCTTATATTCCCGGAATTTTTCAAAAGGTTCGGATTTATTCTTTCACAAGAAGACATGTCCTAACCTAGAGAAATTACTCGTAAAAGTAATGAAATAGGAATAACCACTTCATGCATATGTAGATATTGGAGTACACACGTCGCTGTGTATAAGTCCCAAAAGCTTGCTGGCTTTTACTTCGTGTCTAGTGAACGGAGTCTTTGTCATCTTTCCTATGAGACAAGATTGACAAGTTACATAAGACTGATATTCGAACAGATCTAAATATCCCTCTCTATGTAACTTTGAGAACCGTGTTTCATTGATGTGACCCTGTATACAATGCTATAAGAAAGTTTTATTTAATTCTGGAGACTTTCATTTAAGTGTGTTCTTGACGTCTGAAAACCTAAGCTTGGTTCAATATATACTGTCCTCTAGTGTACCTGACCCAATCAAACTTTGATTTAGGTGGATGTGAACCACATCGCTTACAAACTAGACTTGGTACACACAAACAGTTATGTAGAATCAATATCTGCCCACATGTCAATTCTAGGTGATATACCCTACGGATACAGCGTCCATGCTCATTCCGTTAGCAATCCTGAGAGTCATATCAGCTGCCCTGATAACTCTATGGTTTCTTAAAGCCTGTAATGAATTACAGATATGAGATCACGATCCGGTATCTAGTACCCAGGAAGTAGAGTTAAATGACAGACTGTTTTCAATCACAAACACACCCGAAATCGAAGCCACAACATGCTTCGGATCCTGGATTCAGGCTTTCCAAGCCCTGCATCCCTTCTTCCAATGCCCTTTCCCATAATAATAGGAACATCCCTCCTTCCTTACTGTTAACCCCGAAACTTTTGCCCTTCCCTTTTTTACCTTACTGACACCGCCTATCGGCTTTGTGGAGGTCTTTTTCTTCTCACCCTTGGCATCCGCATTAGATCCAGAAGAGGAAGATTCCCCAATAAGCAGAGTGGGTGTCTCCCTGGTTTCCTTCAGGGTGCCCTCAACTGGAAGTATAACTTTCTTCCCCTGGGCGTAAGTAGGAGGTAGGGATTGTAGAATCAAGTCAGCATATGACCCGTTCTATAACGTGGTCTCTAGGTCCATGAGCTTTTTAATATAGCTAATCATTGTAGGGACGTGGTCCCCTACAGATGATCCGACAGCCAACCTCACTTGAAGCAATTCTTTCGAGATATCATATCTTGTGATACGAGATTGCTCTCCATATAAAACTTTGTTATGGAGGAAGATAGAAACTAAGTCCATCTTCTCGTGTTGCCTCTGGTATACACCATCAACTGAGGCCAACACGAGACACTTGGCAATCGCACAGTCTTTTTCCCTTGTCTTGCGGATATCAACATCCACGACGGTGGAAACTGGACTTGGGACGGCGGGGGCTATGAGTAGTAATGAGGTGGTCCAGCTTGTCATAGGTAATGGACATCTGGACAAAGCTTTGCCAGTCAATATAATATAACTCAGTCATTTTATTATCTATCTGGAACCTAATCTGGTTACCTGGTCACTGCAATTAGGGGAGAGAGAAGAAAACACTCAGCATGATGCTCTTGCAAGTTTAGATTGGTTTTTAATTTATCTAAACATGATGGCTCCCACTGTTTCTCGAATCCTTCCTCAAACCATAAAAGAAGAATTAGTCAGTATTGATCTCACCGTGCAATACTTGCTTAACCGTTCGGCCAGGCTAGTGTTGGTACTTCGAGGGAGGTTTTACGACGCTTTCGCGAAGTTCCTTAATTAAATAAGCTCTTTTCCCTGGAGGCGTAGCCCCGCTAACACTGTTCTAGACACCTACTTGGTTTATAGTATTGATCGTTAAGTGAAGAATCTCCCGAGGAGTAGCGGATACTCACAGTAGGATCGAGATCCAAATATCATTGTGTGATAATCCTGAAGGAATCCTACCAACATTATCACACTCCAAATGGTATGCAGCACTAGAAAGTTTCTGTTTCCTTAGAAACTCCCGATGTGGATTTCTGCCCCATACTCTTATGACCTTGACGAAGGTCAACAAATCATAAGTCACATGTCAAGTTCTACCCATCATTGTCCGGGTTAATTTGAACCCATCCGTATATACCCTTGACGAAGGTCAACAAGGTAAAACGATTGTCCCAAACCAACGCATCTATCTATGCTACATATGAACACCCGGCAGCTACCAATCACTATGCCTTGATGAAGGTCAACAAACATATCTTGAATACTATTGAATAGTCATAGGAAATGACGGAGGGCTACGGCTGGTTTTGGCGAAACCGTGAACGTAGTGAACTTGATATAATCAAAGGAACCTGATAGCTTTTAAAAGGAGTGGTTTAAGTTTTGCATCTAAAAGTCTCCTGTTTTAAAATAACCGAGTGGTTTTAAAATTTGTTCCAACGATTCAGCTTTGGTTTGTTTGCTTTGCATTAATTTAATGCAGTCCCATCAATTAACCTACCATTGCAGAAAACAACGAAAATACAACGTAAGCTTATGCCATCCGCATTCGCCACGGGGCCCCGTCATCACCCATTAGGTTACTTAACTAACGACAGAGCGGGGGCTGGACTAGCGCGGATGCAAAACATAAGCAACGTCTATTATATAATATATATATATATATATAATAATATCCATTCGTCAGACGCAATGATAGGCATTCCAGATCACAGATGAACACATAAGATATACTAGGAATTCCGCGTTTCGTTTGAGCATGTAACGAAAGACGGATTCCACAGTCGTGATGAATAGCCAAACCCCACTCCAGAACCCTACGAGTGTGGCAAACTACCCGCTAAATTCCCGAAGTGAAGCAACCTCCCTCAACAAAGTGAGTAGGCCACTCGGCACTTCAAGAATCCGGTAGTTTGTGCACCCCACCTTGGGTCTATCCTAAGAGCAGAAAACAGTAAAAGAAATAATACAACGGTGGCTACAACCTCAACCTGGATGTGCCCCGCAAAAATAATATTACATCACTTTAGAAATTTTACATCGAATGAAAGAATGAAAAACCTCATCTCACATCCCCGGCTATTCATCCACGACGATCCAACAAGTTCATATACACAAACCAACATAATATCATCACAGATATGTGCAACCCCGACTAAACGATGTATAGCAATTAGTCGACATTTCCAAACACATATATACAACACAAATCTTGTAAAGTAACTACGAAATTAGAATTCCACGCGCAATTAGCAAACTTAACTAATTTTCCAAGACATGAAAATCCAGTGAGCTAAAGTTCCAAAACCGATCGTTTTGAGCCAATCTGGGAATCGAAACGAACTCGAAACCCGCCCGAATCTTCACGGAGGCGAATAAACAAAATAAACTATCGAACAGAGGGCTTCAGGGGGGTACCCACCGTCGGGGGCCACCACGAGGTGGCCCCCAAAGGGAGGAAGACCCGAGAGCACCAATCCTTGGTGCTCTCGGGTCACCAGCCCCCAAGGCCACCTTGTGGTGGTCTTGGGGGTGGCCCCGGCTGTTGGCCCCCTCGGGGTGTCCCTGGGGTGCGCACGCTTCACCCCACGGCTTCTCGGTTCAAACCGTGAGCCCGCGGGGTGTGCAAACAACTCAAAACATCATTTTTGGAAATTGTTTTTTCTGCAGTTTTTGCGCGACAAAAACGACGGATTTCTAACGTCGCTACAAGCTATCTAAGGTTTATAAGAGGCTCTGATACCACTGTAAGTCGATGTTGTGCATCCCACGTGTTCGCGGGGAGGCGAAAAATTGCAAAAAATGATTTTTACGGGCTTCACAACACCGACTAGAACCAAGGATCGAACATGAACCATAGCTAGCAAACTACATGAAGTTTAACTACTCGGATATGAAGTTATATCTCATGATTCATGTCCTTCGGGTCTTCATCGTTTTCCTCCACTCGTCATCGGCTCCATGGATCGTAACGGATCGTAGCAACCTCGACGGCCTCCTCGAGTCAAAGATGATTCACCCGAGTGTCTATAGTTCGAGCTCCTACGTCAAATCCGAGGTAACTACGGCTTATAGTTCGCTAAACTAGAAGTCCTAGGTTGTGTAGATAATGAAGATGGATTTATTTGTTTCTTGAAACCCTAGTTTACTCAACTCATGAGACCTTAAGGGTTGAAAGTTGAGAGGAAGAAGAAGAGAGTTCACTTGAGAAAAGAGAGATGGTTTTTTGATAATCATAAAAAATGAGTTGGCTCACTTTATATGACTACAAGCATGGCAAGAAAATATCTCACCCAAAATATCTAGTGCCACAAAATATCTCACAAGAAATATCTAAGTCAAAGAGTCAAACCAAGTCAAGTGGTCAAACCAAGTCAAGTGGTCAAACCATGTAGCCATGCCTCAATTATCATTTAAAAAAAATAAAAAATACTTTCCTCCACCTCATAATTGTTTTCATTAAGTCAATGGTTAAAATCCTAATGAGGTGTCTCCTTCTATGCCCCTCTCATCCGTATACACATACCCGCATCCGTGTTCCGAGAAACACGAATACAAAGAAACGAAACAGATCCATCAATATAATACTAGGATCCAGCTTAAACCAAAGCCCACTAGTATTATTTGCCCGAACATCATACGCACACAAGTGCACGTACGTGATCGAAGCCCTGCCATAAAACCATACGGCCTCTACACCTTTTGCCCGGTGCAGGAAAACTCTCTATGTGGGACTCTAAAGACTCAACACTACGCTGGCAGTGGGTTTAACCACAAGCCGCAAGCGGTACTAGCTGCACGTAACGGCTGCCCAGGTATGTGTCGATAAGAAAGCTGATGAGCTAACTCATCTGAACTCCTACTGAGCCTGTATGTGACAATCTCTGTACAGTCTGGTATGTTCGTCTAAGAGTATCACATATCGGGCCTAGGGGGCGGTAATCGTCAGACCCCTAGTAGCGCAATAAGTCATGTCGGAGAGTAGCCCAAAACACCCTAAGAAACTACTGGAGTACCTACCAGTAAATCTCACTTGCCATGGCCAAGGACTTTGTGTAATGGCCTTCCGAATACAGCGCGATATCAATCTCCAATACCTGGAGAGACGAATCCTATCTAACCACCACTGCCTCCAAGTGCTTCGAGACTGCACCCAACTACTACCTGTTTGCACGACTTCTTTGAGCCGTGGTAGGGTAGTAATCAATGTACAGTGGGAACACACTCGAGGCGAAGTAGCAGTGTCAAGTCGACGGACTAAGTTGTACTCATGTCACCTGGGAACTGCTATCCGACGATAGGTATAATACCCACCAACAGTTCCCGACAAGTTATGTCCAGTGTACTCATAACCTAATGAGCACCTGCATACTATCTCCAGTACGATGTACTAATGGCTGTGGGACAGACCATCTCCCCTGCTGGGATGAGAAGCATATACACTAGTCTACTATGGAGTTTCGATGTTCCATCTCGATAATCCTACGACAAAAGACCTGTATAGGATGTGCTTATAGACTACCCAGCCCCCAGTAGTGTGACTGCCATCATAACGTTGGTAATCAAGCAAATATCTTAAAGGCTCTACCAATATGTATAAGCGATATGCTAAGAAAACACATGCACATATTGAGGTAGAAACAAACCAGATAGCATACTACCATTTTGAGCAAGACTGTTGCTATATCCGTGTATATCCCAAGCTTCCATTAAGTAATATACAATCCAGTATGATACAATAATAGCCTCTAGGGAATATATCACTAACAATCTCCCACTTGCACTAAGGCCATATACTGGCATATCGCAGACCGAAGATCTCAAATAGCCTCTCGAACACTGTATGAGGAATGGCCTCTGTGGGTGCATCCACGGTGTTGTTCTCCGTATCTACTCTCCTCACCTCGATCTCCTGGGGATCAATGATCTCTCTGATCAGGTGGTACCGCCTCAAGATATGTCTGGATCTCTGATGGGACCTGGGTTCCTTCCCTAATGCTATAGCGCCATATGTTGTCACAATACTAAAGTATTGGACCAACAAATGGAAGGAACCGCCTGAAGTTCAGTTAAGAACTTCCATATCCAGACTTCCTCTTTTACGGGATCTCATGCAGCGAACTACTCCGTTTCCACCGTCGAGTCTGCAACGGTGTCTTCTTGGAGTTCTTCCAACAGACCGCCCTTGCACTGAGGGTAAAGCCATAACCCAATATGGACTTGAAGTCATTCTTATCACTGTGGAAGCTGGAGTTAGCAAAGGCCCCGATCTGGAGGTCCTTTTCCGCCATACACTAAGAACATCTCCCTAGTCCTTCTCAGGTACTTGAGAATGTTCTTTACTGCTTCCCAGTGCTTCTCCCCTGGGTTTGACTGATACCGGCTTACCACGCTAAGTGCGTAAGCAACATCTGGTCTGGTACACAACATCGCAGATGTATGCCCTAGAGGCCATTATTGTATCATATTGGATTGTATATTACTTAATAGAAGCTTGTGATATTCACCATTGTATTGACAGTCTTGCTCAAAATGGTAGCATGCTACTTGGTTTGTTTCTACTTCAATATGTGCATGTGTTTCTTTTAGCATATCGCTTATACATATTAGTAGAGCCCTTAGGATCATTGCTTGATTACCAGCGTTGTGATGGCAGTCACACTAGTAAGGGCTGGGTAATCTACAAGCACATTCTTATAAAGGTCCCTAGTCATAGGATTATCAAGACGGGACATCGATATTCCGGAGTAGACTAGTGTATACGCTTCTCATCCCAGCAGGGGAGATGGTCTGTCCCTCAGCCATTAGTACGTCATACTAGAGATAGTATGCATGTGCTCATTAGGTTATGAGTACACTGGACAGGACTCGTCGGGAACTGTTGGTGGGTATTGTATCTATCGCCGGGTAGCAGTTCCCAGGTGACATGAGTACAGCTTAGTCCGTCGACTTGACACTGCTACTTTGCCTCGAGTGTGTTCCCACTGTACTTTGATTACTACCCTACCACGGCTCAAAGGAGTCGTGTAAATAGGTAGTGGTTGGGTGCAGTCCCGATGGGTGCAGTCCCGAAGCACTTGGAGGCAGTGGCGGTTAGATAGGATTCTTCTCTCCCGGTATTAGGGGTTGATATCGTGCTGTGTTCGGAGAGCCATTACACAAAGTCCCTGGCCAGGGCAAGCGAGATTTACTGGTAGGTTTTCCAGTAGTTTCTCAGGGTGTTTTGGGCTACACTCTGGCATGACTTGTTGTGCTATTAGGCGTCTGAAAATTAGTGCCCCTAGGCCTGATATGTGATACTCTTAGAAGAACAGACCGGACTATATGAAGATTGTCACATCCAGGCTCAGTAGGAGTTCGGATGGGTTTCCTCATCGGCCTTCTTATCGACAGATACCTGAGTAGATGTTACGTGCAGCTAATACCGCTTACAGCTTATAGTTAAACCTACTGCCAGCGTACTGTCGAGTGTTTAGAGTCTCACACAGAGAGTTTCCCTGCATCGGGCGAAAGATGTAAAGGCCGTATGGTTTTACGGCAGGGCTTCGATCATGTACGTGCACTTGTGCGCTTATGATGTTCGGGCGGATAATACTAGTGGGCTTTGTGTTAGTTATATGTATGCACTAGAGGCCATTTATTATACATGTGATGTATATTATAGTGGATGCTTGGACATATATAGGGAGGACTTTCTTGCTCGATATGATAGTATGCTATCTGGTTGCTCTTTATCTTAACATGTACACTTATTGTCTCTCTATTACATGTTGATAAAGCCCTTAGGATGAGTACTTGACTACCAGGATTATGATGCGGATCATACTAGTGGGGCAGAGGTAGTCGGCAAGTACATCCTTCAATAGTTCCTAGTCGTGGAGTATCGAGACGGGGCATCGATATTCCAGAGTAGACTAGTGTATAAGCTTTTCGACCCATGTGATGGGCGATGGATGATCCCATATCCATTGGTGTTTGACATCAGAGAAGGTATACGGGTGCTCAGTGGAGACTGGGTACATTGAACGAACTCGCCGAGAACTCCTAAATAGTATTATACCTATCGTCAGATAGCAGTTCTCTGGTGACACTGGTACAGGTTAGTCTGTCGACCCGAGATCGTCATAGAGTCATATGTGATTCCCACTATGCTTTGAATTCCACCTTACCACGTTCAAGAGATCGTGCAAAACGGTGGTTTTTGGGTACAGTCCCGAGTCACATGGAGGCAATGAGCGATAGGCGGAGATTTCGTCTCTCCCGGTATTGGGGGATGATATTTCTCTATGCTCGATTGGCCATAACAGGAAATCCCCGGCCAAGATTGCTGAGATCTACTGATAAGTGTTATCAGTAGTTTCTCGAACCGTTATGTGCCTCACATCGGCATGACTTATCAGGCTATTGGGGTATGACGTTTTACCACCCCTAGACCGAGATATGCGACATATCAGACGAAGAGACCGGACTGTACGGTAGTGTTACTGATTGGATTCGTAGGAGTATGAGCGGGCTTGCTTTTTTATCTTCTGATCGCTCAATACCAGGGCGGCCGTTACGTTTAGCAGACCGCTTGCGGCTTGTGGGTGACTGATATGATCACCACCTACTGCCGACGTATTGACGGGTCTTTAGAGTCCTACACAAAGGTTTCCTGGCTCAAGAGAAATAAAGTAGGAGCACATATGTGATATGTGCGGGACCGAGATTAATACGAGTATGTGATACCGTATTCTATTCTCGCGGTATGTGATATCGGACTGTTATATATGATATAGCCGGGCTGTCGAATCAAATGTTGATTCGATAAGTTGATACATTAAATATTAGTCGGTTGTATGTGATATAGCCGGATTATTAAATCAAGTGTTGATTTAATAATTTAATGTATAATTATATATTTGATATATTATCTTATATTAACTAATATTAGCTCACTTAAGATTTCTTTTTCTCACTTGTGTACACTTAGTATATATGTGATATATATTAATGTACATCTTTTGTGTCATGCTAGATAATACATAAGACATGGGTGTATGAGATTCACACCATGCTTATAATAATGTAAGGTTTTATTTATTTAAAATAAATCAAATTAGTTGGAAATTAGTCACATGGTTGAAGCTTGTGGAAGTTTGTGGAACCATTGACCAAGTCCACTAATTTTGTTTTACTTGAAGATATTTATTAGCCCAACCATTATTGTTTAGCCATGGTTTAGTCTCTACATGAGTTAGTATTTGATATTAACTCACCCATGGTTGCTATTCTCACCACTTGATTGATTCTTCACTTGCTTCATTCCATGGTTGCTTTCTTCATCTCCTTCCTCAAGCTCTCTAGCTTTTTGGGAGGTGAAGAAAATGAGTCAGAAAAATACTTCTAAAGTGAGAAAAATTCCTACTTCATCATCCTCTACTAGATTAGCCATTTAGTTTAGGGTGTTTGCTTCACTAATTACATATTAGTGAAGAGGTAGCTTGAGTTAGTGTCTCCTCGACGTAGATCATCTTCGGCCTCGAACACTTTAAGCAAGCTTGTTCCGTTCATCTTGTGGAGCATTTCTAGAGTCCGGGAGTTCACTACTTAGAGGGAAGGGACTACTACACGGAGCTATTGAAGTGAAGGATCGGTCTACAAAGGTTTTATTCCTTGTTCACTTAGATATAAAGATGTTTACATTCTAGTTTCGTCTAATTCTCTAATTAAGATTCTAGGTTAGGGTTCTTTAGCGCGCCAAATTTTTAAAAATAGCATGGTCGATGCTTCCCGAAACCCAGCGGCGACCTAGGGAACCCAGCAGTGGTATCAGAGCCATGCTAGAGAATTAGACGATGTTTGTAGAATTACGAAACCGAAACAACTCCGAAACACTCAAAACTAAAACCTAGTTTCTGTCGAATTTTTCAGAGTGTCTAATTTTTTTTTAAGCAACTGCAGAGTGTTACATGAGATGTAAAATGAACAGTGGACAAAAACGAACCAATTTCGCCGGATTTGACCCGGCGAAAAGAGGAAAATTTCCGGCCTGGCCGGTTTTGTGATCTAGTTTGGAGTTCGTTTTTGCCTGGTGCTCTGGTCTTTGGGTTTTGGTGTTTCAGGCGTTGCTTGTTTTTGCTAAGATTGCATGTGATGTTATCTTTGTGCAAAAGCAATTCGGAGCGTTTCGTAGTCGTAATTCTAACATCATTTCGGGTTATTTAGACGAAGTTAAAAAGTTCGAACGGATATCAATAACCCAATTTTTCCCTTGCTGGAAATTTTCCAAGAGTTGGATATTTCCAAGTTTAAAATCTTCAGAAAATCATGCAAGTATTTTCTATGGACCCTCTAGAAGAACGAAACCCTAACTCGATTCTGTGACCGTCGGAACCACCACCAAACCCTAAGATTTGCGGTAGTTCCTCGGTGCCATAGGTGAGGCAAGGGTTGACCCTTCTACGGTTGGTCCATAGGTGATGTGGCATGTTCTGGGTATTTTTAAACTCCGCTCAAGTGTTGAGCTCTTTGGGAAATTTTGGGTGTTTGTTTATTCGATCGAAAAGTTTAACATTGTCTATTTATCTGTGATTGTGATACAATACTTGGAATCCACAATATTTAGTTTTGTGAAAACTAATTTGATTTTTATAAATTTAGCAATTCAGTCTCAAGTGATCGGTTGCCACGGGATTTTGATGTGGATCAAAAGTTTGTCGCAATCACATAACGTACGCGGATACTCGCCGGGTAATCTTACTAGATAGCTAGACCCCATAACCCCGACCAAGTGACTATAAGAGAACCCCGTCGCCAAAAGCATCCGTTCGGGTGCTCGCGGCCACGGTGTTCCGCCTAAGTGCACTTCGTCGACGGCATCGGGGGTGCGGCCGTCTACTAAAGTTTCCGACGAGCATTCGATCAGGTTGTCGGGAATCTTGTTGAATTACCCGACTGGTTATTGAAAAGTGTTTTCAATTTTGAGACTAAAATGCGGGGTTTATAATTGTTAGGCATGTGATGTCTAAGGAATTCATTTGGTTAGGCATGAAATCCAAAGTATGTGATGCATTGGGTTTATGATGCCTAAGGTGGTTGCGGATTTTAATTGTTGTAGTTTTTCACTTTATTTTCTCCTACCGTAAGTGTAATATGTGGTGTATCGCCGGTTTCGTTGCTATATATCAACGACAATTGGGATACGCATATTTACTTACGTTGATGACATGTGATGTTATGTGTTGCTGTGATATGTTATATTGGATCGTCGTATTTTGAGTAGCCGGGTTTTTTTATGTGAGATGAGAGTTTTTCATTTTCATTCATGTAAAAGCTTGTATGTAATATTCTTTTATTGGGGCACTTCCGGGTTGAGGATGATGTCACCATTGATGTATATTATTTACTTTTCCGCATTAGGATAGACCCAAGGAGGGGAGCATAAGTAACCGGGTTCTAGGGTCCAGTGGGAGACCATCTCGAGGTGTCGAGACCAGGTCTCCTAACTTTAGAATTGGTAGGGTTTCTTGCCGCTCTCGTAGGGGTCTAGGGATGTGAGTTTGGCTATTCATCGCGACCGTGCAATCCGTGTTTTTTACTGGCTTAATTTAAAACACAGAATTCCTAGTATATCCAATATTTCATATGTGTTCTTCTGCTGCTGATATTCTGTGATGTGATCACTAGATATTCTGAGACGAATGCTTATATTATATATATGATATATAATAAATATTGTTGCTTTCGTTTCTTCTGTGATGCTTAGGAAGCATAATTGATGGGACTTCATTAATGAGATTAATGAAATAAAAGAAACATAAAGATATTGTAGAATCTTGTTTTAAAAACCGGTAGCTCTAGTTCTTGCTTTGCATAGCGGTATTCCTTATAGAATATCCAGCACCTTATTTGATAATGAAAAAGCCGAGATCCCATCACCGGGAGTGACCTCTTTAGCGAAACTGGCAGATGCTACAACCCACTCGGTTTTGTCTTTTGATTGCTTTTTTAGTTCATGCTTTGCGTAGTGGTATTTGTGAAATATCCAGTACCTCATTCGATGAGGAAAGAGTCGAGATCCCTTCACCGGGAGTGACCTCTTTAGAAAAACAAGTAAAAGCCTAAAAACACTCCTTTTTCAAAATCACTCGATTCTACAACGATATCAAGTTCATTACAAAAAAGGTTTTCTTAAAAACCTGTCGTAGCCCTCCGTCATTTCAGATAAGTGCTACTTAGTATTCGTGCTATGTTTGTTGACCTTGTTAAGGAGTGGTGTGAGGTAGCTGACTAGTTCTTATCTGCTTAAGCATGTGATGCGATTGGATTAGGGTAGTCGTACGACTTTGTTGACCTTGTTAAGGGTCGTATGTGTAGGTTTAATTCAATCATGAAATGTACGGGTTGAACTTGGCTAGCGCTTATGATTTGTTAACCTTGTTAAGGTCATAAGTTGCTAGGGGCAAAATATTATCGGGAATTTCAAGTGTTGAAATTTGAAATGAGATTGCATACCTTCTATGAGATAGTTGGATCCCGATACCCGCTGTGAGTAAGAGTTACTCCTGGGAGAGTTTTGCACATTTACAATTAGCCAATCAATTAGGTGTCTAGAAAGGTATTAACGGGGTTATATCCCTGGGAAACTGAGGTTTATTTTAATTAGGTCCGTGCGAAAGCACGGGGAACCTCCCTCAAAGTACCGACACTGGCCTGGCCGAAAGATTGGTGAACTTATAGGGTGTAATTAATCCCGGCTAGTCTTACCTTTTAGGGTTTGAAGGATGATTTGATAAAAACAGTGAGAGCTATCCTGATTAGATAAAATAATAACCAATCTGATCTTACAAGTGCATACGCTAAGTGTTTTCTTCTCTCTCTCTCCTGGTAGCGACCGTAACATGCCTTAATCAAGATAATAATATGGATGCATTGACCGAACCTACTTATTATACTGAGCTAGGGAACGTTGGTTCCGCTCTATCTTATAACTGTTATAAGTCCGAGCAGGAAATAGGGGAATATCCAGATCCCTACGCAACCCAATCGAGGAATGAGCATGTTGATGCATATTCTTCGGGTGTGTTCGTTACCAAGAACTGTTTCTCAGTATCCTCTACGTCCTAGGTATGAGATACCGGATCAGGATCCCACATATGTAAGAGTTACATGGGCTACAGAAAAGTAGAGAACTGGGATTGGGTTATATGTCTCTAAGTGTTAGAGAATGGTGCAATTGTTGCAGCCAAATCAGTTGGCAAATATCACCTTGTATTACCAAATGGTAAATACATTGATTCTGAACAAATGTTATTACATACCGAACCTGATATGCAACATTACATCAGTTTCTTTATTAAGTTAAAGAAGGATATAATTTTGTATTGCAGGATAATGTTGTGAACATTTTCCTTAATCAAAAGTTGATTGGATCAGGCACGTTATATAATAGCATATACGTTCTAAATCAAACCACAGTTCAAAGTATCCAGAACACACACAAGAGAAGTAGTTCAGAAATGAACGAATCCTTCTTGTGGCATTGTAGACTAGGTCATATCAATGCGACACGACTAGCTAAGTTACATAAGGATGAATATTATAATCTGTTCGAATTTTCATCTCATGATTCTTGCTAGTCTTGTCTCAAAGGTAAAATGACCAACACTCCATTTACTGGAAACAGAGAAAGAGTTATTGAAATCTTGGGATGGATACATGATGATGTATACGGTCCTATGTCTACAAATGCCAGGCTTGGTTCTTCGTACTTCATTATATTCATTGATCATCTCTCGAGATTCGGACATATGTTCCTGTTGAAACACAGGTCTGAAACTTTTGAGAAATTCATGGAATATAAGCTTGAAGTTGAAAACCAGACGTGTAGAAGTATTAAAGTCTTTCGATGTGATCAGAGAATGGAATACTTGCGCATGGAGTTCCTGGATTTTCTAAAAGGATAATAGGATTCTCTCTCAGCTTATTCCTTCGAGTACACCACAGCATAACGGTGTATCGGGGCGGAGGTATCGCACCCTTTGAGATATGGTGCGCTCTATGATGAGTACTGTTGAGTTACCTGTTTCCTTTTTGGTGTTATGCACTTGAGAAGCTGCATACCTATTGAATGGGGTTCCGTCTAAATCAGTGCCTACCACTACATATGAGATATGGAATGGGAAGAGACCATGTCTCAAACGTGTTAGATATGGGGTTGTCCGGCCAATGTTGAAAGGTAGAATCCGGACAAGCTCGTGGCAAGGTCAGTTCTGTATAAGTTTGTTAGGATATCCCAAACATTTGCGAGGGAATATCTTCTACCATACTAAAGAGCAAAAGGTCTTTTGTTTCTCAGCATGCCGCCTTTTTAGAAAAGGAATTTCTTATGAAGAAATTAGTGGTCATGAGGTAGAACTGGAAGGAGTTCCAGCTGGACAAACGAACAGCTGATGATTTGGTGAAACCAAAAGATTCAATAGTCTCCAACGAGCCTCAGCCTCTCCGCGAATCTGGTAGGGTTCCTTATCCACCTGAGAGATACTAAGGTTTTCTCTGCGACGGTGGGAGCGAGGATTGCATCATGGTAGATGATGACCCAACGAGGTTCAGGCAGGCCATCACGAGTGGGGACTCTATGAAATGGCTGGATGCTATACGATCAAAGATGAAATCCATGTATACCAACAAAGTATGACTTTGAATGTTGCACCTGAAGGGGTAAAACCCATCGGGAGCAAGTGGATCTTGAGAAGATTCTTGGTGTAGATGGAAAAATTAAGAGTTTCAAAGCTAGACTTGTAGTAAAAGGCTATTGTCAATAACCAGGTGTGGTTTATGATGAAACATTTTCTCCAGTGGCTATGCTTAAGTCCATCAGGATCAAAGCTCGCATCGCGGAGTTGGAACATCTATTTTGATGTAGCAGTCAAAGAGTTTGACTTCATCAAAAAAGTAGATGAACCTTGTATATATAAGAAGGCTGTAGAGAGTAAGGTTGTCCTCCACGTATTGTACGTAGATGACATACAGTCACGACCCAAATGTGGCACGTGACCGACACTTAAATCACGTGACATCTAAAGATGTCGACGCGGTTCAAGTAAGCCGAAACCCGGAATCTAAACCCTTTTTGAAATTATTGGAGGTGAGTTTAAAATAATCATCAGATAGAATCAGTTTAAATAACATTTAAATTTAACTAAGTATGTTTGAAAAGCATCTATGACGTTTTGAAATTTGACAGCACCTCCGTTGAAAATTTTACATAAAAACCCAATACAATTACAATAATAAGAATAGCATCCCAACGGGAGCTAGCTTTCACGTCCAAACGACGGAGCAGCCAAACAATCTATATCAGAAGTCGACTCTAATGAGTGCGACCGCACAACACACACAACTTCTAAGTCTCATTTCTAAGTCCACAATATACCATTTCTAAGTTGATGGAGTTTTGCTAGATACAAAATATATGAATAACCAAGTGTGAGTACGATACAATAGTAACACACCTACCCAAAGTGATTACCGAAAGAATGTGTGCCAAAGCCGCTAATAATCCAAGCAGTAAACCTGCAATAAACTGTGGCACAACGGGGATGAGTTGCCAACTCAGTGAATAAAAGTACATCTAAAGGTAGAAATCGAAATGCACGATGATACCTAGGTCATAAGTATAGTACTATCATAATCTGTACCAATATAATATGATATACATATGTATCATAAAGCAACACTAATTATCATGCAATCCCAACTAGAATATATCAACTGTAAATGGCCTGTATCTAGGTATAATTCCAATATAACCGAAAGTATATACCTATAAACCTCTTCTTTAAAATAGCCGTGGAAATAGATATGCCACGGCATAAAGCAGACGTGATAGTATGAAATATAATAGATATCTTATTTAAGATATACGTCCTGCTATTTTAATGAATAGTGTTAAGAGGTTTACAATTTAAAAGATTTCAGAGACATACCAGACCCGTCGAAATAATGAGGCTATAGCTCGATTTGAAATCCCTTTTTGTATATGAATGCCCGTACAACTATATACAGGTATTGTCCCCCGGATCAGTCCTGGTCGGCTACAGTAACCATAATACTGTATATCTCATGATAACAACATATCAATATATATCTATGGATGTCCAGCATCGACACCCAAAATAAGAAATCTCTCGTGTCCATCATCGACACGTAAATGCAGATACCGTCGACACCATCTCAACAGATGATCGCCACCCGATATCCCTGGCCCCGGTCGGTATCCCCTGGATATCCGCCGTGCCCAATCGAACCCCGGCCAGTATCCCCTGGATATCTGCCGTGCTCGTCTCTATCTTCGGTATCGAGTATCCTCGCTAGGCTCCCCGCCTCAATGCGGCTATTCTGCCCCTCGGTCTCGACCGGGTCCACCATGTATCCGACTATATAGCCCCCCCACTCAGTCCGGATAAGTAACAAGTCCGAAACCATATAGCCCCCCCCACTCGGTTCGGAATAAAATAACCAGAAAATATAAAACTCATGGTGGACGTCAACTCATCATATCCAGAAATATCAAGTAAAGAATGAGAATATTTGCATATATTATCCTGATGATATATTAAATATACATATATAACAGCGTCCCATACCACTGATATATATCATCAAAGTAAAACGTCCAGAAAACTCAAAAATCAAATATAACATTCATAGTACTGATATTCACAATGCTTAACAAATAATAAGGTAAAGTACGTAAATAAACCATACAAGCAAATAAACGTATCAATTCTACTATGTCATGACAATACTAATGATGTGTGGTGTAACATACATGATTAGTCGAAAATATTGTATATTTTAGCCGGCAATTTCCTCATCATTTGCACTCATTTAGAAGTATACGGCATTCATATTTTACATATTAGCAAAACTGTCGCAAAATATCAGATTGCATGTATTAGACTCTTAAACCTACACTATAAAGGAAAATTGACTGCATTTCATGGCATCGCATCTTCGCTATATTGCGCAACACTTGTTTTGAGATCTGTGCAGGAAAATCCAGCAGAAAGGCAAAAAATGTATATGGTACCGATCAAACATTACGCCAACTCACTAACTTCAGATCTGGTATCAATTCAAAGGAGCAATCACAAATCAATATATTAGAAGAAGCCCTAAAATACAGAACAAGGCCACACCAGAAGACCCAAAGCCCAAGCTCATCAAAGAGCCGCGGATCCGCGGCAATGGCTTGCATGTGCCGCGGATCCGCGGTGGGTTCAAGGAATTAGCCTCCCAAATTTGCACCAAAACTCCTACATCAGTGGCTACAGTTCAAAAATGTACTCCAAGTTCCAGAAGATTCCAGATATTTCTGCCAGATCAGCAAACTAGGGTTTTCTAATGCTTAATTAATCCTAGCTTAAACCCTAAGCTAGCTCCTAACAAACTCCTTCTAGAAACTCCTCAACAAACTTTTGGAGGGAATTGGAAGTTCAAACTTAGACCTAGGGTTTGGGTGTTCTATAAATAAGACCCTAGGCTCACTAACTATTCATCTTGGAAAAATCCCATCATCAATCCTAAATCTAGTATCAAACTAGAACCATTCTCTTTCTTCTTCTTCTTTCACAAGTTTAGTGAGAGAACTTGTGTGAAACCCTAACCCTAATTCCAACTCAAGAAGCCAAGATCCCGAGTACCCATCAAGCAAGAAGCCTTGCAACCTTTTATGAGCCGAGCCGATCTTCAACAGAGCAAGTGGTCCAAACGATCCGTGACTCACGGAGCCGAGCGACGCCAAATCGACAATTTCGTTCTTCCTCTTGTAGTTCTTGAGCGACTGTAATCAAATTGTTGATATAAATAAAAGGTGAAATTCTTTTATCTTGTTTTCTTTTAATTCTTGCATCATGATTAGATCTCAATTTGTAATTGTTGTTCTTGTTGTGATGTTTGAGTAAAACTCCGCTCGTAAAGGAGCCGAGACGATCAATAGAATGAGGATGTAATATATCTTAAAATGATTCTTGATTCCTACAAGTTTTGGAAACCCTAGCAAGTTCAAGAACCGACAACCCATTTCGTTACGATGCTTTCTTGAATGATATCGCTCGAAATTGGGGAGTTACGATCGTTTCTTGAAATTGCTAGAGGCTAGAATGTGAATGATATCGACAAAAGAACAAGGGATAAGATGAAACCCTAGTTTCACGAGAAAACCCTAACTCTCGTCGATCATCATCGATCTAGTATCAATCCTTCGAAGGACAAGAACACGAAATCTTTAGATTACATCACATCTATCGATCCGATCGATTCCTACGAGCCTCATTTAGATTCTTGACATTTTGGTTGGAAATATTATCGAAAATCAATTCTTGATTGTTTATCAGTTTCTTGATTCTTGATTAAACATCGTGACACCTGAATCAATTGATAAATTCTTGAATCATGTTTTCGTTTATCTTAGCTTAACTTTTCAATTCAAGCATATCATAATACAAACGAATCGTGCAATCCCTGTGGACGATCCGCACTCATTCATGAACTACAATTGACACCGTAGTTTGATTGTGGTCAAAATAATTCTTTGATTGTGATTCTATACATTTTCTAATTACCGACACAAAGAAACTCATTCGCTTTGTTCGATTTACACAAACAAGAATTTCATATCAATCAATACGCGTCTGTGCTTGTGTAACATGGCAATCATTAGTATTTGTGCAAGTGTTCTAAAGGTGTAATAGCCTACTCATATTGATATCTACATATGCAATATATCATAACGGTCTTACAGTGACATGGCAGTACCAATGAGGTGTAGTGTAACATAGGTATACGTGCTTGTGCAGCATAGTACTCATTGGTAGTTGTGCGGTGTTCTATCAGAGTGTTCGTATCGTGGAAACGTATACATCGATAATATAACGCAAACATGTAAAGTAATCTAAGCGTAACTATTAATTGTAATTACTTGCTATGAGCTATACCATTATCTTTAGAAATGGAACGATACGTTGGGTTTGAAATAAGGAAGCCGCCTTAGTTTAAAATAGATATTCGTTTTGGAAGTGGGCATCGCATCCTTGTATTTTATCATTTAAAAGAGAAACGGATCGTAGTTTTTAAAAGAATATAGCTCACGCAAGTATTACATCCTAAAACGGAATATAATCTAACTCTATGAGTCTAAAGGAAAAACCTGGCCGTTAATCGGCATATAAATCTCATCATTTCCACTACATATAATCTTTTGTATAATACCTCATTGTATCACTGTATCTGTATCATCTCAAGTACGGCATGATTCCTCATACAAATCCATCAAACCATATCCATATCGTACGGCTATAACATCACGTACGAATCTCATTTAAAACTATGTATGAAACTATATGCAATGAAGGACATGCTAGATGCGATATTATATCAATATCTTGAATAAACACTAAACTAACTAGATATCATAATACTATTTATAAGGTTGCGGGGGTGCAATACGCCATCCACCCGACTTCCCCCGTAGATGTAAATCTACTCACCAACTTGATGAGCTTGCTGAAATCCACGCTGCTAAGTTCGTCAATTACGTCTCGGAATCCTTCGCGATCTCACCTATAATCGTATTTCAAATTGTATCGATATAAATATCATATTGAAAACCAAAACAACGAGCTAAGAACCCGTAGGTTAGAACCTACAGTATACTTAACCCAAAAACAATAATATGCCACTGAAATCTACGTATGAACGTCGATGTTTCAGTCGCAATACGAAATACGCAAAACCCGTATCGTAATATCGAAAATTTGATAAAACCATTACTAAACATTCCCAGATTTTACTGTGTAAATATTTAGACAAAACAAACAATACAGAAACTTATAAAATACCAACACAAAGCTACAGGAGGAAAAACCAACACCAAAACCCACAAGGGGGCCGGCGTCGCCGGAATTTAGGCTATGTGTCGCCGGGTCAACCAATGACTTAGGGGCTTGTTCTTTAAGTTAAGTCTTATTGTGGTCCTATGATACTTATGGTGTTGCTAGTTTTTCTAGTGCTTATACCTATTGGTTCCAGATTCAATTGAAATGAGCTAGATATCACAAAATCCCAGTTTATGATACTGCACAACTAAACATACTACGTGTCATATATAGAATTTTACTCCAAAACTGATACTAGCTTACAGATTTAACCTACTGCTAAAATAACTTAATTAAACAATACCAAACATACCTATACACCTACAGGGAGATACCCTAAAATTTACATCACCCAACTCCCCTACAAATCCGGCGAGCTCGGATTTCAATAGGATGTCGCCGGCCAAAATCCGAGGTAAAGGGTTCGTATCTCTATGGTTTATTCTAGGTCCAATTTACAAGGTTAAGGCACTGCTTGGTTTTTCTAATTTACATCTAAACTACAGCAGATTTTACACAGAGCCTATATTTACCAAAATACGATATTTCCGATATCCAATTTCTATATTTAAACTTTTAAAAACTATAATTTTATAGAGTTTAGAGATTATACCTATGGAGATTGTGTAAAATGGAACACCAGCTCAGGAATTGTGTGTGGGAGCATCTAAGTCTTGTAGGGCTTCTAGCTTGATGATGTGCACAACTTTGATGAAGGGATTCATTTCTTCTCCATTTGGAGTGATGAACACTTAGGAAATTTTAGTTTGGAGCTTAAGGAATGTGTTGTGTTCAGTTGAGATCAATAAGGGATTCCCTATGTATTGTTTGGTGTAGAGAAAGCATGATGTGGAGGTTGAGAGGTGGAGGTGGTATGGAGGAAAGAGGAGGTGTCATCTAGAGGAAGTATGATACATTCATGCAAGGAGGAGGTGTTAAACTTGAATCATGTCATGCAAGCATGAAGTGTCACCTAGGTTAGGTTATACCATGAGTGTGAGTTAAGCTTAACTATGACCTTTACCCTTTTTCACTTAAACCCTCATAAACTTCCAATTTCCACAATTAACTAAACTCCTTACAAAACCCCTCATGATACTTACTATTATAAAAACAAATTATTTTCTTTACAGATTTATTCTACCACATTTTAAAAGACCCTCTTATTACAAACACAATAAAAATAAATGTTTTAATAAAATAAATAAAATAATTAATTATCTAAAATATTTCAAAATGTTACACATACTCTTGATAGGAAATGGTTTCCTATGCTACACTCGGTCAAGCTCCTCTTATCACGAGGATTCTCCACGAATGACCTGGATGATACCACTCGTAGATTATGATCTATGGTGATAGATCTAAGTGAATGTTGGGAGTGTCCCAAATCCAGGTACATTAACACCGTACTAAAGGGGTTTAGTATGGAAGATTCTAAGCATGGTGGTTCGCCCACTTACTCTGGAATCACTCTCTCCAAAAAGATGTCTTCCAAGACTGATTTGGAGAGAGCTCGCATGCAAGGGATATCCTATACTTCGGCAGTAGGCTCTATCATGGATGCGATGTTATGTACCAGACCAGATGTAGCTAACTCACTAAGTGTAGTGATCAGGAATCAATCGGATCTTGGGAGAGTCATTGGACAGCAGCGTAGGACATTCTTAAGTACTTAAGAAGCACTAAAGAAATGTTCTTGGGGTTTGGTAACGGTGAACTCCAGTGGGAGTCCTTTACCAGTTCGAGCTCCCAGAGTGATAAGGACGACTGAAAGTCAGTCTCGGACTTTGTCTTTACCCTCAGTGGAGGGACGGTATGTTGGAAAAGTTCCAAGCTAGATACCGTGGCAATCTAGACGATAAAGGTTGAATACATCGCTACCAACGATGCTACCAAAGTGGATGTCTGGATAATTCTTGTTCATGAGATGAACATGGTTCCTACCATTGAGCGTCCAATAACTGTTATTTTGACAACAATGGAGTTATGGCTTTGGCCTAGGAACGCCGGTCCCATCAGCGATCCAAACATATTCTGAAGACAGTATCACCTGATCAGGGAGATGGTTGATCTCCAAGGGATCTAGGTAAGAAGAGTTGAAGTGAAGGATAACACGGCGGATCCACTCACAGAGGCCTTTCCCTAGTGAGACTTTTATGGGGCGTTGAGTATGAGATACTACAACAAATGGCCTTAGTGCAAGTGGGAGATTGTTAGTTATATGTATGCCCTAGAGGCCATTATTATACATGTGATGTATATTATAGTGGATGCTTGGACATATATTGGGAGGACTTTCTTGCTCGACATGATAGTATGCTATCCGGTTGCTCTTTATCTTAACATATACACTTATTGTCTCTCTATTACATGTTGATAAAGCCCTTAGGATGAGTACTTGACTACCAGGATTATGATGCAGATCATACTAGTGGGGCAGAGGTAGTCGGTAAGTACATCCTTCAAATGTTCCTAGTCGTGGGAGTATCGAGACGGGGCATCGATATGTTAGTGTATATGCCCTAGAGGCCATTACTGTATCATACTAGCTTGTATATTACTTGATGGAAGCTTGGGATATTCACAGTTGTATAGACAATCTTGCTCAAAATGGTAGTATGCTACTTGGTTTGTCTCTACTTCAATATGTGCATGTGTTTCGTTTAGCATATCGCTTATATACATATTAGTAGAGCCCTTGGGATCTTTGCTTGATTACCAGCGTTGTGATGGCGCTCACACTCGTGGGGGCTGGGTAATCCATAAGCACATCCTTATACAGGTCCCTAGTCGTAGGACTATCGAGACAGGGCATCGATACTCCAGAGTAGACTAGCGTATGCGCTTCTCATCCCAGCGGGGGAGACGGTCTTTCCCACAGCCGTCAGTACGTCGTACTTGAGATAGTATGCGGGTGCTCGTTAGGTTACGAGTACACTGGACAGGACTCGTCGGGAACTGTTGGTTGGTATTATACCTATCGTCAGTTATCAGTTCCCAGGTGACATGAGTACAGCTTAGTCCGCCGACTTGACACTGTCACTTCGCCTCGAGTGTGTTCCCACTGTACTTAGATTACTACCCTACCACGGCTCAAAGGAGTCGTGCAAACAGGTAGTAGTTGGGTGCAGTCCCGAAGCACTTGGAGGCAGTGACGGTTAGACAGGATTCGTCTCTCCCGGTATTGGGGGTTGACATCGCGCTGTGTCTAGGAGAGCCATTACACAAGTAGTCCCTGGCCAGGGCAAGCGAGATATACTGGTAGGTTTCCAGTGTTATCTCAGGGTGTTCTGGGCTTCACTCCGACACGACTTGTACCGCTATTAGGGGACTGACGTTTACCGCCCCCTAGGCCCTCCATGTGATGTATCAGACGAACAGACCGGACTGTACGGAGATTGTCACATACAGGCTCAGTAGGAGTTCGGATGGGTTTACCTCATCGGCCTTCTTATCGACATCTACCTGGGGACCGTTACGTACAGCTAGTGCCGCTTGCGGTCTGTGGTTAAACCCACTGCCAGCGTAGTGTCGAGTCTTTAGAGTCCCACACAGAGAGTTTCCCTGCACTGGGTGAAACGTGTAGAGGCCGTATGGTTTTACGGCTGGGCTACGATCACTTACGTGCACATGTGTGCGTATGCTTTACGGGGAGGCAATACTAGTGGGCTTTGGTTTAAGCCAGATCCTAGTATTGCACAGATGGATTTGATTTGTCTTCTGTTCATTCGCATTCTACGGAATGCGGATGCGGGTGTGTATGCACAGTTTTGGGGAGCGATGAAGGAGGAGGTGTCCCATTAGGGTCTTGGCAGATGGTTCGGCCAAAACCGTAATGTGGCACACTCGTTAGGGTTTTTGACAATTCATTTAGTCAAAACCGTTATGAGCCGGAGACATTATTTACTAATCCTTTTATTGATAATTATGTTATGGGTAATTACATTGACCATTTGACCATCTTGACTTTGTTGACCGTTTGACCAAAGTTGACTAGGATCTTCTTGAAAGGTCTAAAGTATTCTTTGGTTTTATTTTTCATTTTGTTATGATAATGGTCATGTCATTTGTAGCCATCAACTTTATCTTGATGGGATTAGTAATGATAATGTTTTGCATTATTGCAACCATGGTTGGGTTTTCTCTTGGTTAAGCTTTTCATTTGTTCACTCTCATTCTCTCTCACAGAAAAGAAATGAGAAACATTTCCATGGTTGGTCCTCCTTCTTCCTCCTCTTGATTCTTCCTTTGATCTCATGTGTTGAGAGAAAAAGGATTCCACTTGACAAACACATCCATACATCTTCTCTACACATCCTAGGGCTTCTAGACTAGCAATCTCTATGCCCTAGTTGCCTCGGCTCGATGTGGAGCTCGGTGTACATCTCTCGAGTGGATCGTCTTCGACTCAAGAAGGACGCGGAGGTGCCCAAGGTCCGGATCGACACTTGGAGCTTGGATGGACGAGCGGGACTGCGGAATGAAGACCCGAAGGACCGGTTTCGTGAGGTATACTTTCTACAGCATAGTAGTTATAGCCTCTTGTAGTTTACTAGTTTCTAGTTTAGCAAAGATCCGTGCTCTAAGTCCATGTCGCCTTGCGCCAAATTATTGTTTTTCGTCGTTTCCGCCCCCCATAAGAACCGGGATGAGCAACGTGGACTTACACGATATTCCAGAGTAGACTAGTGTATACGCTTCTTGACCCATATGATGGGCGATGGATGATCCCATATCCATTGGTGTTTGAAATCAGAGATAGTATCGGGTGCTTAATGGAGACTGGGTACATTGAACGGACTCACCGAGAACTCCTAGATGGTATTATACATGTCGTCAGATAGCAGTTCTCTGGTGACACTGGTACAGGTTAGTCTGTCGACCCGAGATCGTCATAGAGTCATGTGTGATTCCTACTGTGCTTTGATTTCCACCTTACCACGTTCAAGAGATCGTGCAAAACGGTGGTTTTTGGGTACAGTCCCGAGTAAAATAGAGGCAATGAGCGATAGGAGGGGATTTCGTCTTTCCCGGTATTGGGGGTTGATGTTGCGCTATGCTCGATTGGCCATAATAGGAAATCTCTGGCTAGGGTTGCTAAGATCTACTGGTAAGTGTTATCAGTAGTTTCTCGAACCGTTATGAGCCTCACATCGGCATGACTTATCAGGCTATTGGGGTCTGACGTTTTACCACCCCCAGGCTGAGATATGCGACATATCAGACGATGAGACCGGACTGTACGGTAGTGTTACTGATTGGATTCGCAGGAGTATGAGCAGGCTTGCTTGTTGATCTTCTGATCGCTCAATACCCGGGTGGCCGTTACGTTTAGCAGACCGTTTGCGGCTTGTGGATGACTGATATGATCACCACCTACTGCCGGCGTATTGACGAGTCTTTAGATTCCTACACAGAGGTTTCCTAGCTCAAGCGAAACGAAGTAGGAGCACATATGTGATATGTGCGGGACCGAGATTAATACGAGTATGTGATACCGTATTCTATTCTCGCGATATTGATATCGGACGGTTATATGTGATATAGCCGGGCTGTCGAATCAAGTGTTGATTCGATAAGTTGATACATTAAATATTAGTCGGTTGTATGTGATATAGCCGGATTATTAAATCAAGTGTTGATTTAATAATTTAACTTATAATTATATATTTGATATATTATCTTACATTAACTAATATTAGCTCGCTTAAAATTTCTTTTTCTCACTTGTGTACACTTAGTATATATATGATATATATTAATGTACATCTTTTGTGTCATACTAGATGATACATGAGACATGGGTGTATGAGACTCACACCATACTTATAATAATGTATGGTTTTATTTATTTAAAGTAAATCAAATTAGTTGGAAATTAGTCACATGGTTGAAGCTTGTGGAATCTTGTGGAACCATTGACCAAGTCCACTAATTTTGTTTTACTTGAAGATATTTATTAACCCAACCATTATTGTTTAGCCATGGTTTAGTCTCTACATAAGTTAGTATATGATATTAACTCACCCATGGTTGCTATTCTCACCACTTGATTGATTCTTCACTTGCTTCATTCCATGGTTGCTTTCTTCATCTCCTTCCTCAAGCTCTCTATCTTTTTGGGAGGTGAAGAAAATGAGTGAGAAAAATAATTCTAAAGTGAGAAAAATTCCTACTTTATCATCCTCTACTAGATTAGCCATTTAATTTAGGGTGTTTGCTTCACTAATTCCATATTAGTGAAGAGGTAGCTTGAGTTGGTGTCTCCTCGACGTAGATCATCTTCGGCCTCGAAGACTTCAAGCAAGTTTGTTCCGTTAATCTTGTAGAGCCTTTCTAGAGTCCGGAAGTTCACTACTTGGAGCGAAGGGACTACTGCACGGAGCTATTGAAGTGAAGGACCGGTCTACAAAGGTTGTATTCCTTGTTCACTTAGATGCAAAGATGTTTACATTCTAGTTTCGTCTAATTCTCTAGTTAAGATTCTAGGTTAGGGTTCTTTAGCACGCCAAATTTTTAAAAATGGCATGATCGATGCCTCCCGAAACCCAGCGGCGACCTAGGGAGCCCAGCACTTTGGTTTAAGCCGGATCCTAATATTATATTGATGCATCAGTTTCGTCTCTTTGTATTCGTGTTTCTCGGAACACAGATGCGGGTATGTATATACGGATGATAGGGGCATAGAAGGAGACACCTCATTAGGGTTTTGATCATTGACTTGATTAAAAAATTTATGAGGTGGAGGAAAGTATCACACCCGGAAAGTGTCCGCCCCTTTTAGTATGTCACTGACGCACGGATAAACCGTAAGCCTCTTTTGTCTCGGAAAAGGCCTATTGTTTAAGATTTGGTATGATTTGCTGAGATGGAAATCTGGGTATCAGATTCCTACCAAAATAACGTTCGCTCGCAAAGGGATCTCCGCTCTCTCACTCAGTACTTACTTAAAGTGTAGCATAGCAAAAATGCGTTCGTCGTCATTAATATGTTTGCTCGCGTTAATTGTGGCCCCACAAAGAAAGGGAAGGAGCGAGATGTTGTCATTTCGGTATTTGTTATTTTTTTTGTAAATGATAATTGAGGCATGGCTACTTGGTTTGACCGCTTGACTTGGTTTGACCACTTGACTTAGATATTTCTTGTGAGATATTTTTGTGGCACTAGATATTTTTTTGGTGAGATATTTTCTTGCCATGCTTATAGTCATATCAAGTGATCCATCTCATTTTTTATGATTATCAAAAACCATTTCTCTTTCCTCAAGTTAGCTCTCTTCTTCTTCCTCTCAACTTTCAACCCTTAAGGTCTCATGAGTTGAGTAAACTAGGGTTCTAAGAGACAAATAAATCCATCTTCATTCTCTACATCACTTAGGCCATCTAGTTTAGCAAGCTAGTTGCCCTAGTTACCTCGGATTTGAGGTTGGAGCTCAGACTATAGACTCTAGGGTGGATCGTCTTTGACTCGAGGAAGCCGACGAGGAAGCTACGATCCGGATCGTTCCTCAGAGCCAACGATGACGAGGAGGACAGCGGAGAAGACCCGAAGGACTTGTATCATGAGGTATAACATTCTTTCTAAGTAGTTAAATCTCATGTATTTTGCTAGCTATGTGATTAGTCGAAAATATTGTATTTTTAACACGGCAATTTTCCCATCATTTGCACTCATTTAGAAGTGTACGGTATTCATATTTCACATATTAGAAAAACTGTCGCAAAATATCAGATTGCATGTGTTAGACTCTAAAACCGGCACTATAAAGGAAATTGAATACATTTCATGGCATCGCATCATCCCTATATTGCGCAACACTTGTTTTGAGATCTATGCAGGAAAACCCAGAAGCAAAGCCAAAAGAGCTGATCAAACATTACGCCAACTCAATGATTTCAGTTCTGGTATCAATCCAAAGGGATAAATACAAATCAACACATCAGATAAAGCTAAAAATATCAACCCAAGACCACTGCAAAGAGACCAAGCCATGAAGCCACAACTTGGCCGCGGAACCGCGGCGCAAGCCGGCTTAGGCCGCGGTTCCACGGCCGTCTTGCCACGTCATCCACCAAACTTTGCACCACAACTTTTACCTGTATGCCTACACCTCAAAAAGGCACAACAAATTCCAGAAGACTCCGGATACTTCTGCCAGATCAGCAAGCTTTGGAATCAACACTAAACTAGCCTTGTATTCTAGAAACTTCTCTCTAAACCCTAGCTTAAACCCTAAGCTAAGCCTAACTAACTACTTCTAGAAGTCTTTCAACAAACTTTTGGAGGGAACTTCACAAAGGCTTAGGGTTTGGGTGATCTCTAAATAAGACCCTAGGCTCACTTGTAAAAGGACTTGATCCTTGACTAGTTCATTTTAGTAGCCAATTTAGATCCATTCACTCTCTTTCTTCATCTTCTTCCACAAGTCTAGTGAGAGGACTTGTGTGAAACCCTAACCCTAATTCCAATCAAAAGCCAAGATCCCGAGTACCCCATCAAGCAAGAAGCCTTGCAACCTTTTATGAGCCGAGCCGATCTTCAACAGAGCAAGTGGTCCAAGCCGACCCGTGACTCACGGAGCCGAGCGAAGCCAAGTCAACAATTTAGTTCTTCCTCTTGTAGTTCTTGAGCGACTGTAATCAAATTGTTGATATAAATAAAAGGTGATATTCTTTTATCTTGTTTTCTTTAAATTCTTGCATCATGATTCAATCTAAATTTCTAGTTGTAATTCTTGCTGTGATGTTTGAGTAATACTCCGCTTGTCGAGGAGTCGAGACGATCAATAGAATGATGATGTAATATATCTTAAATCGATTCTTGAGTCCTACGAGTTTTGTAAACCCTAGCAAGTTCAAGAATCGACAACCCAATTCGTTGCGATGCTTTCTTGATTGATATCGCTCGAGATTGGGAAGTTACGATCATTTCTTGAAATTGCTAGAGGCTAGAATGTGAATGATATCAACGAAAGAACAAGGGTTAAATGATGAAACCCTAGTTTCATCAAGAAAGCCCTAACTCTCGTCGATCATCATCGATCTAGTATCAATCCTTCGAAGGACAAGAACACGAAATCTTAAGATTACATCACGTCTATAAATCCGATCGATTCCTACAAGCCTCATTTAGATTCTTGACATTTGGTTGGAAATATCATCGAAACCCTGATTCTCGATTGTTTATCATTTTCTTGATTCTTGATTAGAATTGTGACACTTGAAACATTTGATAAAATCTTGAATCATGTTTTGTTTTCTTTTCGATTAACTTTTCAATTCAAACAAATCAAATATAAAAAAAAACAAATCGCACAATCCCTATGGATGATCCGCACTCGCTTACGATCTACAATCGACACCGTAATTGATTGCGGTCAAATATAATTCTTTGATTGTGAACTTTATTCAATTTTCTAATTACCGACACAAAGAAACTCTTATCGATCAAATGAAACCGTTATCGGGAATCATTTGATGTGATTTACACAGTCTTGATGTTTTCTTATCAATCAAATGGCACCGAAATCAGGGACTATTTGAATTGATACTTTTACATACACAATCGGAAATTGTGACAATCAAATGGCGCCGTTGCCGGGGATTACGCGCTAATTCGTTTCATATTATAGTTTGATTTGAAAGATTTATTCCATTGTTATTTTGAGATCAAAATTCGTGCAAACCCTAAACAATTTGTTGTGTTTCATTGCAAGGAGATCTGGAGCTTGCTGGAAATTGGAAAAAAATTTGGAATATACCAGAGAACAGAGGGAGTCTACAGAAGCTCCCTGGAAAATTTTGGTGAAGTGATCTCACTACCCAACCGCGGAAGCGCGGTCTTAGTACCCATATGCGGCGGAACCGCGGCAATCTTGGGGGATCTCTGCAAAATTTTTGTTTCAGGTGATTTCTTACCTTCTCCTCTCTCCTCTTTTTAGCTCCAACTAATAATTTTCTGCAGGATTCTTTGCAAAGAATAGCAGCTCGCAAATTGCAAAATTAAATTTGTGCGTGATTTTGTTTCTTGGTTGTTTGCATTCTAAATATGGATATTAAGGGGCACGGCCAAATCCAAATTAGGTGGGGATTTCATTACCCTTCCTCGGCCCCGAAAACCGCAAAACTTGCATCCGCATTGACCCACATTAACTAAAAAATATCTAGAGATGACTCTAAGGACCGTCGCGCTCACTTAGGACAGAAGAAGGCCGTGGGTAATTCATTGCTTATCCGTGTTTTCTTGTGGTGCCTAGGAAAGTGTGTCGAAGGCTAGTGGTTATTAATTAGGCCCACTACTTACGTAGTGGAGTACCTTCCCACTTACCTGGCACTTACTTGGCCACAGGGGAACAAAGAGGCAGTGGAGGATTCTATCCTGCGACTTGTCTTTTGGCAGTTAGGAGCGGTCTAGAGCCGGACCTAGGTGACCACTAGATTCTAGGGTTTGTGTGCTGCATTTGTTGTGTCGCATCATTTTTTCAAAAATCCGTCCCTTTTTCAAAGCAAACACCACATTCATTCATTACCCCTAATTATAAGCCAACGCTGCCACTTGTACTAACCCTTTTTAGTACAAGATAGGCTGGACACGGGATTCTAGTGCCCGTTTAGTCCGCGTACCCTTTATCGACTCCGAAGTCGATATTTCTCCATTTACCTTTCCTTTACCTACTACCACACCCACACCGATGGATCCGACTCCATCAAACTTCTTTAACCCTAATCTGCCGCCGTCCGTTGGTGCGCAGAATCCACCCCGCATCTCTCTCCAGGAGAGGTGCTATCCACTTCGAGGTCCTCTTTCGACCTGCTTATCCACACCACCAGCCAATGGGGATAACTTTGAAATTAAACCCCAGTATATCAATCTTTTACCCAAATTCCACGGAATCGAGACTGAGGACGCTTACGTTTTCATTACCAAATTTGAAAACGTATGCGCAATGATGGGTACGTCACAACTTTCAGTGGATGCGATGCGTCTACGACTTCTTCCATTTACATTGAGCGATATAGCCGAGAAGTGGCTATATAACACTACCGCACACTCTATTACGAATTGGGAAGAATTCGTCGCTGCATTCCTTAAGAAATTTTACCCAATCCAAAAGACAGCTCGAATCCGTAGCGAACTGAATCAATTTGCCCTGCTCCCTACTGAACCATTCTCTAAATGCTTTGAACGTTTCAAGGATCTATTGGTTCAGTGTCCTCATCACAGCATCCCGAGATGGGAGCTTTGCCGAATCATTTATGAGGGCATGAACTTAAACACTAAACAGAGCCTTGAAAACATGTGTCAAGGTATGTTTATGACCAAGGATGATGGGGAAGCTTGGAAGTATTTAGAAGAGTTCGCCGAAAAATCACTACAGTAGGAGAGTGGAACCCAACCATTGAATAGGGGTGGCGTACACCAAATAGATGTGTCCATAGGTGTTCGAGCTGAGATGGCAGCAATGCAAAAGAAGCTCGATGCTATGGAACACAAATTTTCTGCAGCCTCCCTAAACCCAATGTCACTCCCCAAAACTGTTTGTGGGTGCTGTTCTGATCCGTCTCATTTAACGGAAGAATGTCCATTAAACTCTGCGTTTCAAGGTCACGAGCATACAAATGCCGCATTTCAACGACCTAGAAACGATCCATATTCTTCCACGTACAATCAGGGTTGGAGGAATCACCCGAATTTCGCTTGGAACCAAAACCAATCTCAAAACACGGTTCCAAACACGAATAATTTTCAAAGGGCTCTTCCTCCACCACAACAGCAACCCCTTCAACTCACTCAGCACCCCTACCAGTCAAAAAATTTCCAAAATCAGGTCAACAATCCTGCACAGTCTAATCCTATGCAGTTGTCCTGTTCCGACGAATTCTCTCAATTCACTCAAACCATGAAATCACTTTTATCAAATTTCATAGAGGTTTCGACTGAGGTTAGATCTTCCGTCAGTGAGATAAAGAAAAACTCAGCGTCTCAAGCTGAGAGTATCAGATCGATGGAAGCTGAAATCGCACGCCTTAAAGCCGAAATGAGTGCGAGATAAAAAGGGAAACTTCTCTCTCAACCCCTACAGAATCCTGGGCATTACAATGTTAATGCCGTCACAACGTTGAGATCGGGAAGAGTGCTAAACAATCATGTCAGGGAAGGTATTGATGATACTGAAAATCATGTCAACACCCCGGCTGAGACCTTTCCACACACACACACTTCTCCTTCTGATCCTTCTTCTTCTACCACAACATCTTCTCGCGAGCCTATTCTCCATTTCCCACTAGGCTCGACACCTGAACCCAACCCTTATAGTTCTCCACAGACGGTCCCCACACCTCTTTTGGGACCTCGTCTACCCCATCTTCCTTCTCCTATGATGGACCCGGCGCTTATTGCGAAAGCTCCTTACCCGAATCGGTTAAGGGGTAACAGAACGAGTCCTCATATGGAGAAAATTTTGGAAATGTTCAAACAGGTTAACATCAATATCCCTCTCCTAAATGCAATTCAACAAGTCCCCGCATATGCGAAAATTCTTAAGGACTTGTGCACTAGGAAGAGGAAGACCCAAGTACCGAAGAAGGTCTTCATGGCTAATAATATCAGCACTGCTTTTATTCCCCAGCTACCAAAGAAACGAAAGGACCCAGGATGTTCTACAATATCGATTTCTATTGGGGGTAAAAACATAAATCGTGCTCTCTTAGACCTTGGCGCAAGTGTTAACCTACTTCCATATTCTGTCTATGAGCAATTAGGGATTGGAGAGCTGAAACCTGCTCACTGCACTCTATAGATGGCAGACCGATCTATCACCAAACCAAGGGGTGAATTAGAGGATGTGTTGATAAAGGTCGGGGAATTTGTTTTCCCTGTAGACTTCATTGTGCTCGACACACATCCTGTAGCAAACCCCCGGGGCCAAATTCCGGTGATTCTGGGTCGTCCTTTCCTTGCCACTTCCAACGCTGTTATAAACTGTAGAAACGGTTCAATGAACTTATCATTTGGAAATATGACCATTGAACTAAATATCTACAAAGTTGGAAGTCAGCCATCAGAACCCTCTGCTCATTTTAGATGTGTGCTCTGTCCATGAGATCGCTCCCGATAGTTGTGGAGCTGAGGAACTTTGCTTTACTGATCTCGATGACATTACAACATCTCTGTTTGACTTCACACAAGATCTTAGTGAGGACACTTTTTCTACACTTGAGTCCTGCACTTCTGACTTTTCTCCACCCGAGTCTGTATCTTTCACAGGCTCTGTGCTTCTTTGTAAATCCAAAAATCACTCAATGATCCCTCCTTCTATCATTTCTCCGCCCGAATTAGATCTCAAAATTTTACCGTCTCATCTTAAATATGCTTATTTAGGTGAGAAGGAGTCTTTACCGGTTATAATATCCGCTTCTCTAGCATTAGAACAAGAGAATGCACTTTTATCGGTATTGAGATCTAACAAAAAGGCGTTTAGTTGGAGTATGGCGGACATCAAAGGGATTAGTCCCTTGATAGTTGAACATCATATACATGTGATGGATGATGCCAGACCAACCCGAGAACCACAGAGACGGTTGAATCCCGTCATGAAGGAAGCGGTAATGAAAGAGATCGTCAAATGCTTAGATAATGGTATTATATACCCCATCTCCGATAGCCAATGGGTGAGTCCTATACATGTCGTTCCTAAGAAATCCGGCATCACAGTTATAACCAATGAGGCGAATGAGTTGATTCAGACACGCACCCAAACTGGGTGGCGTGTATGTATCGATTATAGAAAACTCAATGCTGCCACGAGGAAAGACCACTTTCCTCTACCATTCATTGATCAAATGCTGGAACGCTTAGTAGGACGAGAGTATTATTGTTTTATGGACGGATACTCAGGCTATAATCAGGTCCCCATCGCCAAAAAGGATCAAGATAAAACCACTTTTACTTGTCCTTTTGGTACCTTTGCTTACAGTCGCATGCCCTTTGGGCTATGCAATGCTCCCGCTACCTTTCAGCGGTATATGATGGGGATATTCTCTGATATGGTAAAGAATTTTCTGGAGATCTTTATGGACGACTTCTCGATTTTTGGAGACTCTTTTTCTGATTGCCTAGCGAATCTTGACGCTGTTCTTACTCGTTGCAAAGAGAAGAACTTGACTTTGAACTGGGAAAAATACCATTTTATGGTCTAAGAAGGAATTGTTCTTGGACATGTTATTTCACAGAAAGGCATTGAGGTTGACAGAGCTAAGATAGATGTCATTCAAAACCTCCCTCATCCCAAAAGCGTCAAAGATATTCGATCTTTTCTTGGCCACGCGGGCTTTTATAGGAGATTCATTAAGGACTTTAGCAAAATTGCTAGACCTTTAACTCTTCTCTTGGCCAAGGATATGACCTTCCATTTTGACTCGGACTGCGAGACAGCTTTCGACTCACTTAAACACTCACTCACTTCAGCCCCCGTTTTATCATCACCAAACTGGGACTACCCCTTTGAGCTAATGTGTGATGCATCCGACTTTGCAGTAGGTGCAGTCTTAGGACAGCACATCGAAAAGATGCCACACGTGATATACTATGCAAGTAAGACCCTGAATGATGCGCAAATCAATTATACAACCACAGAAAAAGAACTTTTAGCGGTTGTATTTGCATTAGAAAAATTCAGGCCTTACTTAATTGGCTCACCTATAGTTGTGTATACTGACCATTCCGCTTTAAAACATCTTCTGGCGAAGAAAGATGCAAAAGGTCGACTAATACGTTGGATCCTTCTGTTACAAGAATTCGATCTTGTTATCAAAGATAAGAAAGGATGTGAAAACGTAGTAGCTGACCATCTTTCACGCATCTCTTCTTCCCCTGTGACCATGCCGATCAATGACTCGTTTCCTGACGAGCAACTCTTGAGCGTATCCAATGAACCATGGTTCAGGGATATTGTGAACTATCATGCCACGGGACTGATACCCAGCGATTGGTCAAAACAGGACAAATACCGTTTTCTATCCCAAGTAAAACACTTTTACTGGGACGAGCCCTATTTGTTTAAATATTGTCCTGATCAGATCATTCGCCGATGTGTCCCGAATGAAGAGTTCAAGAGTGTTCTTTCTTTTTGTCATGATCAGGCCTATGGGGGTCACTTCGGGCCTAGAAAAACGGCGGAGAAGGTTTTGCAATGTGGATTTTATTGGCCGATCTTATTTAAGGACGCATTTGAGCATTGCAAAACCTGTACACAATGTCAGTACACGGGTAGAATCTCCCAGAGGAATGAAATGCCTCAGCAACCCATTCTGGTTGTTGAAATATTCGATGTTTGGGGCATTGATTTTATGGGTCCATTTCCCAACTCCTTTGGGAATTTGTATATACTGCTAGCGGTTGATTATGTCTCAAAGTGGGTAGAAGCCATTCCATGTCGCACTAATGACAAGAAAGTTGTCATTAAGTTCTTAAAAGAGAATATCTTCTCGCGATTTGGACACCCACACGCTATTATTAGCGATAATGGGACACACTTCTGCAACAGATCTTTCGAGACTCTGATGCGGAAATACTCAATCAACCACCGACTTTCTACACCCTATCATCCCCAAACAAGCGGGCAGGCTGAAATCTCAAACAGACAAATCAAACTTATCCTGGAGAAAACTGTTGCTAAGAATAGAAAAGACTGGTCGACCAAACTGACGGATGCTCTTTAGGCATTCCGAACTGCATATAAGACCGACCTAGGGATGTCTCCATGTAGGATAGTGTTTGGAAAAGCATGTCATTTACCCGTCGAGATAGAGCATAAAGCATTATGGGCTATTAAGGAAATAAATTTTGATCTAAACCTTACTTGCAACTTTCGGAAGCTGCAACTTAATGAGCTAAGCGAACTCCGCGATGAAGCTTATGATAACGCTGTAATCACAAAGAATAGGACTAAGGTTTTTCACGATAAAAACATTTTGAGGAAAACATTTTCACCTGGTCAACAAGTCCTTCTTTATGATTCACGATTACACCTTCACGCGGGTAAGCTCCGATCTCGATGGAAGGGATCTTTTGTTGTGCGGTCTGTATACCCGCACGGGGCAGTAGAAGTAGAAAATGTTAAAAACGGCACCTTTTTCAAAGTGAATGGACATAAATTAAAGCCGTATTTTTCCACTGACCCTACGGAGGAGCTCTTGTTCTTACAAGAGCCAGTTTATTTGGATTAAAAGTCCTCCGTCTCACCTTCATATCCTGCATATCACTGCATCATTTTTTGAATGAAGGTGAGTGAAAAGAGTAAGTTTGGGGGAAGTTCTTCACTTATATATTTTGCCCCCACTAATAATTCCTCCCAGATTTACAGGTTTTGTAGATATAGCGGTTGGCAACAGTGAGGACACTGTTGAAAACAAGTTTGGGGGAGGTTTGTGCTTATTTTCGCATCATTTGCATATCATTTGCATAAGCACAAAACATTTCTTTTAAAAATCTATAAAAATTTAAAAAAATTTAAAACCCATAAAAATTTAAAAAAATTTCAAGTATAAAAATAATTTTAATATTTACACTTTTTTGTATATAAATAAGATAATGAAAGTTTAGATAGTGAAAAATTACATCCATGAGATTAGAAAAATTTAAGAAAACTAAGAAAATTAGAAGTTTTTTTATACGAACTCGTAATAAGTAGTTATGAGCCGTTGTCCCAAGGGTTAGTAAGATGAAGGACGTCACTAATCTGAGGATAAAAATAAGTCTGAAAAATAGTTTCTATTCTGGAAGCCAAACATTTTGAACGTTGATACCTTGCTATTCGCACTTACACACGTCTTAAAACCTGGGATAGTAGAGGATACCTTAAAATGCTCTTGTCTTAAAGCCGATGTATGAAGGAAATAAAAAGAAAAAAATGAAATGAAAATATAAAGTGGTGAGAAAAATGGACACTGGTTTTGTTATCACCGTGGGAAATAAAAAAATATATAGCGAGGGTGCCTCTTCACCTAGTGCCCAAAGGCCAACTGGTCTGGGAGTCACTGCTATGCCTGAGGTGGTGCAAGACGAGGAAAATACACTAAGTAAGCAAGCACAGGAGTAATCGGTCGGTTAGTACCTCAAGAAGTATTAACGGTCGCATGAAAGTGTGTGAGCAATCTCATCTAAATATTCGTTAATTAAAAAGCACTGAGGCTGATGGGCAAGAGTATGATAGCTTGAATTGAATTCTCCGGGTGTAGGGATATCTTTACACACACGCAGGGTTATATGATCGATGTTTGGAATAAAGATAGGAATGAAGAATAAGACGATATTTTATTGAGGGAGGACGTGATTTCCGACATCTTTTCATGACCATTAAGATAGGGCTCATGACAACCGAAAAGCTAGCTTAGTTGGAAACCCTAATTTTCAAGGCTTTTCTTTTATAATTCTTTTCTTTAAATGTAATATTCATGATCTTTCTTTTATTATTGGATTTTGTGGGTGCAATCCGCTGAAAACCCTCAGGAGACAACACTCCTCCTATTAGGGACACCTAGAGGTTTAAAGGCTTGTTGCACGTGCTCAGTGCAATCGTGTTGCCTACGAAAGTGTGCTAGTTAGTTTTTTCTCCTTCTTTATTTTCTCCTTCTCTTTTTAATAAAACAGTTCGCTCGAGACGATCGAAATTAAGTTTGGGGGAATTTGATTAGTCGAAAATATTGTATTTTTAACACGGCAATTTTCCCATCATTTGCACTCATTTAGAAGTGTACGGTATTCATATTTCACATATTAGGAAAACTGTCGCAAAATATCAGATTGCATGTGTTAGACTCTAAAACCGGCACTATAAAGAAAATTGACTACATTTCATGGCATCGCATCATCCCTATATTGCGCAATACTTGTTTTGAGATCTATGCAGGAAAACCTAGAAGCAAAGCCAAAAGAGCTGATCAAACATTACGCCAACTCAATGATTTCAGTTCTGGTATCAATCCAAAGGGACAAATACAAATCAACACATCAGATAAAGCTAAAAATATCAACCTAAGACCACTGCAAAGAGACCAAGCCATGAAGCCACAACATGGCCGCGGAACCGCGGCGCAAGCCGGCTTAGGCCGAGGTTCCGCGGCCGTCTTGCCACGTCATCCACCAAACTTTGCACCACAACTCTTACCTGTATGCCTACACCTCAAAAAGGCACAACAAATTCCAGAAGACTCCAGATACTTCTGCCAGATCAGCAAGCTTTGGAATCAACACTAAACTAGCCTTGTATTCTAGAAACTTCTCCCTAAACCCTAGCTTAAACCCTAAGCTAAGCCTAACAAACTACTTCTAGAAGTCTTTCAACAAAATTTTGGAGGGAACTTCACAAAGGCTTAGGGTTTGGGTGATCTATAAATAAGACCCTAGGCTCACTTGTAAAAGGACTTGATCCTTGACTAGTTCATTTTAGTAGCCAATTTAGATCCATTCACTCTCTTTCTTCATCTTCTTCCACAAGTCTAGTGAGAGGACCTGTGTGAAACCCTAACCCTAATTCCAATCAAAAACCAAGATCCCGAGTACCCCATCAAGCAAGAAGCCTTGTAACCTTTTATGAGCCGAGCCGATCTTCGACAGAGCAAGTGGTCCAAGCCGACCCGTGACTCACGGAGCCGAGCAAAGCCAAGTCGACAATTTAGTTCTTCCTCTTGTAGTTCTTGAGCGACTGTAATCAAATTGTTGATATAAATAAAAGGTGATATTCTTTTATCTTGTTTTCTTTAAATTCTTGCATCATGATTCAATCTAAATTTCTAGTTGTAATTCTTGTTGTGATGTTTGAGTAATACTCCGCTCGTCGAGGAGTCGAGACGATCAATAGAATAATGATGTAATATATCTTAAATCGATTCTTGAGTCCTACGAGTTTTGTAAACCCTAGCAAGTTCAAGAATCGACAACCCAATTCGTTGCGATGCTTTCTTGATTGATATCGCTCGAGATTGGGTAGTTACGATCGTTTCTTGAAATTGCTAGAGGCTAGAATGTGAATGATATCAACGAAAGAACAAGGGTTAAATGATGAAACCCTAGTTTATCAAGAAAGCCCTAACTCTCGTCGATCATCATCGATCTAGTATCAATCCTTCGAAGGACAAGAACACGAAATATTGAGCTTACATCACGTCTATAAATCCGATCGATTCCTACGAGCCTCATTTAGATTCTTGACATTTGGTTGGAAATATCATCGAAACCCTGATTCTCGATTGTTTATCATTTTCTTGATTCTTGATTAGAATTGTGACACTTGAAACATTTGATAAAATCTTGAATCATGTTTTGTTTTCTTTTCGATTAACTTTTCAATTCAAACAAATCAAATATAAAAAAACGAATCGCACAATCCTTGTGGACGATCCGCACTCGCTTACGATCTACAATCGACACCGTAATTGATTGCGGTCAAAATATAATTCTTTGATTGTGAACTTTATTCAATTTTCTAATTACCGACACAAAGAAACTCTTATCGATCAAATGAAACCGTTATCGGGAATCATTTGATGTGATTTACACAGTCTTGAAGTTTTCTTATCAATCAAATGGCACCGAAATCAGGGACTATTTGAATTGATACTTTTACATACACAATCGGAAATTGTGACAATCACTAGGGTTTATGGTCGATCCTTGGTTCTAGTCGGTGTTGCGAAGCCCGTAAAAATCATTTTTTACAAATTCCGCCTCCCTGCGAACATGTGGGGTGCGTGATATCGACTTACAGTAGTATCGGAGCTTCTCATAAACCCTAGATAGCTTGTAGCGATGTTAGAATTCCGCCGTTTTTGTCGCGCAAAAACTACCAATAAAAACATTTTTCAAAAATGAAGTTTTGAGTTGTTTGCACACCCCGCGGGCTCACGGTTTGAACTGAGAAGCCGCGGAGTGAAGCGTGCGCACCCCGAGGACACCTCGGGGGGGACCAATGGCCGGGACCACCCCCCAAGACCACCACAAGGTGGTCTTGGGGGCTGGTGACCCGAGAGCACCACAGTTTGGTTCTCTCGGGTCTGCCTCCCCTTGGGGGCCACCTCGTGGTGGCTCCCGGGGTGGGTACCCTCCCTGAGGCCCCCCGTTCGATAGTTATTCTTGTGTTTTCACCTTCGTGAAGATTCGGGCGGGTTTCGAGTTCGTTTCGACTCCCGGATTGGCTTAAAACGATCGGTTTTTTAACTTTAGCTTAACCGATTTTCACGTCTTGGAAAATCGGTTAAGTTTGCTAATTGCGTGCAGAATTCTAATGTCGTAGTTACTTTACAAGCTTTGTGTTGTATATATGTGTTTGGAAATGTCGACTAATTTCTATACGTCGATTAGTCGGGGTTGCACATATCTGTGATGTTGTTATGATGGTTTGTGTATATGAACTTGTTGGATCGTCGTGGATGAATTGCAGGGGATGTGAGATAAGGGTTTTCAATCTTTCATTCGATGTAAATTTGTAAAGTGATGTAATATTATTTTTTCGGGGCACATCCGGATTGAGGTTGTAGCCACCGTTGTATTATTTCTTTTACTGATTTCTGCTCCTAGGATAGACCCAAGATGGGGTGCACAAACTACCGGATTCTTGAAGTGCCGAGTGGCCTACTCACTTTGTTGAGGGAGGTTGCTTCACTTCGGGAATTTGGCGGGTAGTTTGCCACACTCATAGGGGTATGGGGTGGGGTTTGGCTATTCACCACTACCGTGGAATCTGTCTTTCGTTACAGGCTCAAACGAAACGCGGAATTCCTAGTTTATCCAATGTGTTCATCTGTGATCTGGAATGCCTATCATTGCGTCTGACGAATGGATATTATTATATATATATATATATTATAAAATAGACGTTTCTTATGTTTTGCATCTGCGCTAGTCCATCCCCCGCTCTGTCGTTAGTTAAGTAACCTAACGGATGATGACGGGCCCCGTGGCAAATGCGGATAGCATAAGCGTACGTTGTATTTTCGTTGTTTTCTGCAATGGTAGGTTAATTGATGGGACTGCATTAAATTAATGCAAAGCAAACAAACCAAAGTTGAATCGTTGGAACAAATTTTTAAACCACTCGGTTATTTTAAAACATGAGACTTTTAAATGCGGAGCTTAAACCACTCATTTTAAAAGGTATCGGGTTCCTTCAATTATATCAATTTCACTACGTTCACGACTTCGCCAAAACCAATTGTAGCCCTCCATCATTTCATATGAATATTCAATAGTATTCAAGCTATGTTTGTTGGCCTTCGTCAAGGCATAGTGATTGGTAGCTGCTGGGTGTTCATATGTAGCATAGATAGATGCGTTGGTTTGGGACAGTCGTATTATCTTGTTGACCTTCTTCAAGGGTATGTACGGGTGGGTTCAAATTAACTTGGACAATGATGGGTAGAACTTGACATGTGACTTATGATTTGTTAACCTTCGTCAAGATCATAAGAGCATGGGGCAAAAATCCACGTCGGGAGTTTCTAGACGGGGCACCGATATTCCAGAGTAGACTAGCGTATACGCTTCTTGACCCATATAATGGGCGATGGATGATCCCATATCCATTGGTGTTTGACATCAGAGATTGTATACGGGTGCTCAGTGGAGACTGGGTACACTGAATGGACTCGCCGAGAACTCCTAGATGGTATTATACATGTCGTCAGATAGCTGTTCTCTGGTGACACTGGTACAAGTTAGTCTGTCGACTCGAGATCGTCATAGAATCTTTTGTGTCTCCAAGTGTGCTTTGATTTCCACTTTACCAAGTTCAAGAGATCGTGCAAAACGGTGGTTTTTGGGTACAGTCCCGAGTCACATGGAGGAAATGAGTGATAGGAGGGGATTTCGTCTCTCCCGGTATTGGGGGTTGATATTACGCTATGTTCGATTGGCCATAACAGGAAATCCCCGGCCAGGGTTGCTGAGATCTACTGATAAGTGTTATAAGTAGTTTCTCGAACCGTTATGAGCCTCACATCGGCATGACTTATCAGGCCATTGAGGTCTGACGTTTTACCACCCCCAGGCTGAGATATGCGACATATCAGACGAAGAGACCAGATTGTACAGTAGTGTTACTGATTGGATTCGCAGGAGTATGAGCAGGCTTGCTTGTTGATCTTCTGATCGCTCAATACCCGGGTGGCCGTTACATTTAGCAGATCGCTTGCGGCTTATGGGTGACTGATATGATCACCACCTACTGCCGGTGTATTGACGAGTCTTTAGTGTCCTACACAGAGGTTTCCTGGCTCAGGTGAAACGAAGTAGGAGCACATATGTGATATGTGCGGGACCGAGATTAATGCGCGTATGTGATACCACATTCTATTCTCGCGATATATGGTATCGTTCGGGTATATGTGATATAGCGGGGTTATCGAATCAAGTGCTGATTCGATAAGTTGATACATATGATATTAGTCGGTTATATGTGATATAGACGGATAATTAAATCAAGCGTTGATTTGATAATTTAATGTATAATTATATATTTGATATATTAACATACATTGACTAATATTAGCTCACTTGAATATTTCTTTTTCTTACTTGTGACACATATATATGTTATTGTGTGATGCTTGTTTATATATGCAACATGGGTGTATGAGACTCACACCATGCTTATCATAATGGTGGGTTATTATTTATTTTAAGCAATTCAAAATTAGTTGGAAATTGCCATGCTTGGAAGCTTGGAGAAGCTTAAAGTATCTTTGACTTAGTCCACTAATTTTGTCTCACATGAGATATTTATTAACCCAACCATTATCTTAAACCATAGTTTAGTCTCTACAAGAGTTAGTATAAGATATTATCTCACCATGGTTGCTATTATCACATCATTGATTCACCATTCCATTCTCCACTTCATCATCTTCCTCATTTCCAAGAGCTCTCTAGGTTTTTAGGAGATGAAGAAAACATGTGAGAAAAATTAATCTAAAGTGAGCCCAATTCCTATTTCATCAACCTCTACTAGACTAGCCATTTAGTTTGGGTTGTTTCTTCACTAGTTCATCACTTAGTGAAGAGGTAGCTTGTGCTAGAGTCTCCTCGACGTAGATCATCTTCGGCCTCAAAGACTTCAAGCATGCTCATTCATTTCGACTTGTGGAGCCAAACTTGAGTCCGGGAGATCACTACTTGGAGCGAAGGGACTACTACACGGAGCTATTGAAGTGAAGGACCGGTCTACAAAGGTTTTATTCCTTTTTCACTTTCTATGTAAAGTTGTTTACATTCTAGTTTAGCTCCTAAAACTCTAGTTAGATCCTAGGTAAGGTTGTTTGGCACACTAGAAATTTTAAAATACGGCATGTTTGATGCCTTGTGAAGCCTTGTGGTCGTGCCAAAGAACCCTACAGTGGTATCAGAGCCAGGCTAGATGTAACAACTCCATTTTTAGTGTATATAAATTTGCTTTAAATTTAAAGTATACTTGGAGTATTTAATGTTGCTGTTACCACTTTAAGTATTTAGTTCACACAATAATTACAAGAAGGAGCTTGTAGCTCATTGGTAATACATTGCACTGCTGAACCAAGCCACCAAAGTTCAAATCCCATGCCCCCGTATTATTTTTAATATTTATTTGTTTTAAATTCTTTAGAAGCCCAACTGTCCACACAAGATAACTCCAGATTTTCCCACTACACTTGAAAACCTGAAAGTACCAGTGGCTACCCTCGGCGACCCCTCACCTCCCGAGACCCCGACTCGGCCTGACTCGGCCGAGTCGACCGGCGGACCGGTCGGCCGAGTCATCAACACGAAAATCTTGTCTTTTCCCTTTCCCAACTTCCCTGCATACTTTAATTTTTGAGATCGTTTCCAGAGAGCTCATTAGACCCTATTTATTCTAATTTTTAATGATTTTAATACATTTTACAATTTATTTTATTTAAAACCCTACATCTACCCTAACCCTAGCCTAACCCTATAAATACACCCCTACCCTCTACCCTCTCACCCCCAAACTCTGAGCCAACTCTCTAGAATTCTCAAGAAATCCTTGTGTGCAATCGAAGTGAGCAAAAGGCGAAGCTCCGGTGAATTCTCCGGCGGAATTTCCGACGACGAACTTAGGAGCTTCCGGCGACGAAACTACGCACCGGCGATTCCTCTCTTTCCATCTTACTTCCTTGGTTGTCCAAAACCCGTAAGTCCCATTTTCTATCTCTCTTTTCCATTCTAAAAATACGGATTTACAAAACCCGACGGAATCAGAACAAATCCGATTTCCGATTCGGTTTCTTATAAAACTTTACTTCTCGTTAATACAATTATGCTTAAACTCTCTCATGTTGACTATTAAACATTAATCAACCAAATTGATCAAGTTTTATTTCATAAAATGATGGCTATTTCAATTTATCATATTTTTCACTTAAATACCACATTGTTTCAATTCTACATTTAACTCCATTAAACTTGTTATACCTTTAAGTAGATCACGAGGTAACGACCTACCTCCTCACACACTCATATGCAACATAACACAATACCCTCGAGAACTTAGAATACGGGAAAATAAACATTTTCATTTAAATATCCTTTACTTAATAAAACCATTTCTAAAAGATTTAGTATTGATACATCTTACAAATAAATAACCTTTGAGCTAATAATAAAATATTTAGACTCAGCCAATTAAAGACTATCGCACTCATTAGGACAGAGGAAGGTTGTGGGCATTCATTCGTTTATTTAAACCTGACTTTGTGGTGCCTAGGCTAGACAAGTGAGAAAGGTAACTTTAAAAGGCCCGTCTCACGGTGATTCGTGAGCGGATCCTTCCTTTCTTCACTTGTACTTACCTGGCCACAATTGGCGGTGAAGAGGCGATTTGAGATATCCTACAACTTGTCGCTTTGGACCAGTTAGGAGCAGTCTAGTTGACTTAGGAGACCCTAGAACATAGAATACGGGAAATCGACATCTTTACAAATAAATACCATTACTTAATAAAACCGTTTTCTAAACGATTTAGTATTTATAAAATCTTTGCAAAGCGCCGCTACAACCCATTTTGGGGAACCCGTTCGGGATGGTGCGGATTATCGCACATCCTCGGGCTTAATAGTGCGAGATTCAGACCTCCGCAAGGAGCATTCGGTCTCGAAAGATTTAAAATACGACATCTTAAGAAAATGAGATTTTTAGAATATAAAATATATATAGAAATTATTTTTGTATAAATATATGTATGTTTATCATTAAAATATCTATTTGGTTATGATATAAATATTCCACTTTTTCTAAAAATCACAAGAATCAATTTTACACTAAAATACCATGAATTCCATACAAAACCAATATTACAAATAAATAGCACTTATTATGAAAATAGGATATTTCACTAGAAATATCACAATATAAAATCTACATTCATTACAACTCTAAAGACGAATAATAAATACTTGGGGTGTATTTTGAAAATTATATAAAAGTATTTTTACATAAAACCCCCTCAAGTTCTATAAATTACCATAAGGACCCTAGTAAATATAGGTTTAAGCGATACCAATCTCTTGAGCCTCAGGGAACCGGAGAAGTGGGTGCTTGCCTATCTAAGGAAGATAACTTAACAACGGTGTTATCAATACGGTAACCGTCTTTGAAAAAAAGATACGAAAGGTTACCGATAACATCAAAACAATCGGGACTTCAATTTACTTTTCTAATTGTCTGACTCAGAGTGAGTCTCATTATAATCTGACTTGAATATAACTCAAGTACAATCTACAATCCATAATCCACAATCTACAATCTACAATATTACAATTCAACATGAATCTATTATTCCATATATTCAATCTATCAACTTGACTAAACCGAACCATGGATATACATCCATTTACATGATTCTCCAGTTACATCCATTTACTGATATCATGGTTTCGGTCAGTCATCCAATTATACAATCTATACAGTTACAATACAAGACAAACAATACAATCAAAACACTACGGGGTTTAAGGGGTAGATTGGTACGGAAGGTGTTAAAAGCGGCACGAGACAGTAAGATTAAGACACCTAATCTATATTCCGTTGCTGTTGTACCATGGCTTAACGGTTCCTTATACATTCCGTTTGCCATGGTCTCTAGCATATAGAGACCCCTCTCGTATACACTAGCATCCTTCTGTACCAAGCTACAAACAACAGCGTTAACACAATATTACAACAATATAATACAACCTTAAAAGATACCTTCTTATTCTGTCTATTCTACTTTCCTCTTATCTTTAGGACTTACCGAGCGACCTGTTCGCTGACGACATTCTCTTTCTTTCTTCTTTGAATATCGTCAGGTGATCTGAACACTTCAGAGATAGAGCCAACTGCAGAAGACTTGGATCAGTACTTTTCATTTCCTGTTATGCCATTGTTTAGGCATCGCTTTTATTTCAGTTTTATTTACTTTTCATGCATTGTATAAAAAGAATGTGAATAAATAAAGTTGTTGTTTTATTATATCTTGTCTCTTGTGTATTTATTTTTATATTGCTTAGATACGCTTAGCGTATTTACTTCAGAGTAAATACGTAGCGGCCTCGTCACGTCTTCTGCCCGTATATTGGGAAGCGGGGCGTGACAGGTTTTGTTGGTGGCCCATGCAGGTCAGAGCTGTATGAAACTCTATCATGCAGTTCTGTTCTGCTTGAACAACCTAAGCAATATAACATAAGAACCAGCAACTAAAACTTTCTTTACAATTCATGTTCCTTAAATCTTATCATTTCATGTACTTTAAATCTGTCCTAACCCAAATTTTTCTTCAAGATTATGGATTCCCTGAACAACACCAGCACCAATGTCAACAACACACCTCCACCACTACCACTCACACCTGTCGTCCCTGCCCCGATCAACGAGCATACGGTTCTACTTGAGGTAATCTGAAGCCTCCTAGAGGGACAGCAGCAGCGGACTGCTCTCTTAATGAACCGTCCCGAGGCAGAAGCACCTGGGGTGAAGCAATTCAGGGCTTTGCACCCCATACAATTCTCAGGAAAGGAGAGCCCACTGGAAGCTGAGGAATGGGCTCAGAGTATCGAAGATTGTAACGCCTTGAAAAGTCGTTTTGGTGTTTTACTGAAAATCGGTGAAAATTCGGTATTTTTCCGAAAACCGTCCTTTTTGTTATTTTGCAGTTTAGGACTAATTATACCTAATTTGGATAGGTAATTGCTAGTTTTTAGTAGAAAATGAGTTAATTATGAAATTCTGGTCGTTTAAAATTTTTCCCTAATTTTTCAATTTTTTAATATTATTTTAAGCCGGTAAGAAAATACATTAAATTAGCGATAAATACAAATTTTTCTGGGCTAATTTTAATCTTTAAAATTATGTTAATTAAAATCTAGTTGTAACATAAATTTTTAGTATTTTATTTTGATTTTTAACTAATTTTTATTATAGGAAACGAAATTTATTGAATTTAAGCTTAAACTTGCAATTTTTGACTTGTAGGGGGTCTTTTTGCATAAAATTTCTTTTGTAAAACCCCTCTCTCTCTTCCCTCAGCCCTAGGCCAGCCCCACCATCATCAGGTCCAGAAAAAAAAATGCCATGCTCTTTGACTTTATTCTTGTGTAGAAATGGGTTTTTTTTAAAGGATTATGAATTGATATTTTGGGTATGGGTCTTTGTGGGTTGGTAGGGGGTTGACCAAGACTTTTTCCCACACCCACACCATTCCTCTCCTCCCTCATTCTGGCCGAAAAAACAGCAGCCCCCCCCCCCCTTCATCTCTTTTCTTTTTATCTTCTTCAAAAATTCATTAAGTTTGCTCCGAATTTCAAGCTAAAACTCACAAATTAAACCCCATTCTTCATCCTTTTTTCCTTCACCTCTCTTGCTTGGAATCATGGTGCTAGGAGGCCATCATTGAGGCAAATTTCTTCTTGCTAGATCCATAGGTTTGAGGTATAATTTCTACTCTTTTAATTTCTTATGGTTAAAATCCTTTAATTAAATTGTTTTAGTGTTAATTTAGTGGTATTTTCATTCTAGTTTTGTTTAAAGTTAATGGTTGAATTAACTAGGGTTTCTTGAAACCATGTTTTAGTTAATTAAATCTAGTTAATTAATCTAGTGGTTTACTTAACCAACCTATATGGTTACTTTGCTTAAGTGGCTTGATGTATTGCTAATCTAAGTTAACTTGTGTGCAATTTTCTTTGCTTTACTAATTACCAAAATCAAGAAAAGGTTTGTGTATGGAATGTGGGTTTTGATGCATGGAAAAGGGGTTAATTTAATTGTAGTGGCTTTCTAATGGTTTAATTTGGATATTTGTGTGATAATATGTGCACTTTGTCGCAAATTGTCGATGTTTGCACCAAATTTGCAAACTTCTAGCTTACTAGGTTTTTATTATATTATTGTGGCGAATTAATTGCGGTATCTAGATTATATTATTGGCATATCCTATGACATTTAGGATGTGTGAGTGCGGATTTTTGAGTAATCAGGTTTTAGTTTTGCCGGGCGACCAAATCGACATTTTTGTAGATTTTTGCGATTTTCGCATGTGTTCCGCGGACTTTGTGCACGTTGTACCTAGCTTGTGAACGTTAGTATTTTCGTTTGGATTTTGCGTCGTTCTTGATATGTAACCTTATGTTTGGTATTGATGTAAATTCCAGGTTCGGTCACGGAGACGTCAGACGCGGCACAAAAGGGGAAGGCGGTGATTGGACGTGACTAGCTAGGGATTCCGGTGAGTAGATGTAACATCTACGGGGGACTATCGTTGGATGGCGCAAGTCGCCCGATAGTTTTAGTACCTTAAAAAAGATTCTTAGTAATGTTAGTAATTAGGGGTGTAATACTTGTATGATTATTTGCTACATTCATGCCATATATTGACATACATATACGAAACCATGTTATAGGACACCTGCACCATTGTCAGGGTTTTTATATGCAGCACGAGCACTATTCATGCTTACACACACACCCTGGTAATTGCCATGACACCACACTAGATAACCTTTAAATTGAAACCTTTTACTATAATTGATACTTAAACTCGCGCTATTGCTTTAATTCTTTAAAATGAAATCGTAGGATTGCTATTCATGTGCATGTGCTTCATCATATTATTTGTTCATGCCAAATCTATTAATCACACATCGCAACTCGATTATTGATACCATATGCATTCATTATCATTGACATATGCACTTATGAGGATTTCTTGAGATTTTATGATATTTCTGGATTTCGGGGGAAAGCCGCAAAATTTCTAAACTTATTATATTTTTAAAATATGTAAATTGCGGTTTTCTAGTGATGTAAGTGTCGTCCACCATGAGTTTGCTGTGGTTTTCGAGATCCGTGTCGAGGAGTGGAGGAACCGTCACGGGTACATGGTGGGCCCGGTATGGTACCCCGGGGCAAGATGAATGTGGTGTTGACGTTGAGCCTGGCAGGGGACGGATTACCTACCGGTGACTGTTTGGCATGGCGGATATCCAGAGGATACCGACCGTGGCCGCGAGATGATGAGATTTTGATATTGAGCTGGGTCAGCCGGATGGCTGAGGCCAGAGATACTATGACATGGATATATGAGATTTGTGATAGTTTTGAGGTGCCGTTGCTGGACACAGGTTCTTGTTGATTCTATTGGTATTGTGCTGGTATTTCAAAAGAGATTCTTAAAGGGAAAAAAAACATGATTTCTTATACTTACACATTCAGATCACGAGTTGATTCGCATTGCATTCATACCTGCTAGCATATTCATATTGCATACCTACCTGCTATTATGTCCTGCCTTACCTGTATTTTAGATGCTAGGATACTTGTGCGCATACTTGCGATAGCCTGTGTAGATGTTATTTATTACTCACGAGTTGGCAACTCACCCCCGTTGTGCCACAGTCTTTTGCAGGTCCGCTCCGTCAGTACAGTAGCAGCGGGTGCACTTGCTTCTTTTGCTTCTTTTGCCTGGACTCGAGGTTTTGCTCTTAGGTGGGTTATATCATTATTTTGTACCACCTTGTATATTCTTTGTATCTAGTGTACTCCATCTACTGTATCTACCAGTATTATTGTATATTGACCTAGATATGAGACTGTGAAGTTTGTGGATTTTTATGCTGTATTTTGGGGTCGAGCTCATTTGAGTCGACATACTGTTTTTCTTATGCTTCATTATGATTATTTCGCATGTTGTTGCTTTATATTGCGTGGGATTTGTGACCGCCTTGTGGCGAAGAGCTAGCTACCGTTTGGGGATGCCATATTTTTTGGATTCATTTATATTCTTGTTGTACCCATTTTGGGGGCCAGTATTTACAAAGGAGACTCTGCCGAAATTTTCGGAAAAATTGATATTGTTTTTAAAAAGGGTTTTATATGACTTATTTGATAAACTCGCTTTCAATTGATTGGGTTTTCTTCACTCTTCTTGTAACATTTCAAAAAAGATAAAATGTTAATTTTGGGAATTTTTATAATTTAATATTATTTTATTGAATATTTTAATGTTTTGGAATTATTAAATACAAATAAATGGGGAAAAATTTTGGAAAATTTTGGAAAATTCTAAAATAGGGTAAATTAGAGAATTATGACATTTTAAAGTTTTTGTGATTAATTTGACACTAATTTAGTGCTAATCGCGATTAAAAATCGCTAATCGGTTTTTAGCTTTTTGTGCAACACATGCACATATCACTTTTTCACACTTGTGCATTTTCTTGCCATGCTTTTCATTTGGGTTTACTATTTGAGTGAGAAGGGTTTTAAAAGGAAAAAGAAAAGGAAAAGAATAAAGAAATGGGTAGCTGGTGAGAGAGAGAGAGGTATGGGCTTCATTGACTAAGGACTTAACCATTTCTCCCCTCATTTCCCTCCCTCTGCTCCTGCACCTCCTTTCCCTCCCCTCTTCAAGCTCCAAAACACCTCTAAAACAACCCCAAAACCCAATCTCCATTTCATTAAATGTGTGCACAATCCCTAGATCTACACTTGGTGCTAAAGAAGCAAGGATTTTGGCCACTAGGGGCAACTCAAGAAAATTCTTGAGTTGCCAAATGAGGTATTTTCTGGACCTTAAACTTAGTTTATGCATTTCCTTTACCCTCATATTAAGATCGAATCGATATTGTGTGATATTGTGGACTTGTGGATAACCTAGTTAGGGTTGTGATGATTTATGGGTTGTAATATGGAATTGAGGTCAGTAGAGGTTATACCATCACCCTAGTGTATGAATTGGAAATCCAAAACCTGAAGCTTAAACCATAATACGGATTTTAGAAACCGATATCGGGGAATTTATGAAATCTGTGAAGGGTATATTGAATCTGCTATCACTCGAGACACCCTAAATTAAAATTGATTGGACAGTGACACGTGCAGGCACCCAGGAAGCTAACCCCAAGACCCCAGCTCCCACTTCTTCTTCCCGGCCGCCAATTTGTCCCCATTGGCCGCAAATTGCGGCCTGGGTCCCACCATTTTGGCTCGTATTGGTTCTGTAGCTCCTACATATTCATGTTAGACCCCTGGTATATATAGATTTGTATAAAGTGACCTAGGGTAAAATCTGGGACATATTTCCTAAGTTGTTGTTTTAGATTCATGTTTCCGTATTCCGTATTTTTAATTCTGCAATTGTGGATTGTGTTTTGCCTCGACTATTTGGCGTTTATACGACGATATAGAGGATGTGTTGATGGTTTTGAAGGCGTGCCATGGGTTTTAACCTATAGGCCTCTTATCGTATCATTTTGGATTTCATGTGCCATTTTAGCTTTGATTTGGTTTTAATGCGCATATACGATATTTTGATGTGTAGGTACCCCATAAAGACTTCGGGACGACAAGCAAGCGCGTGGCGATGTCCACAAATGAAGACGCTAGGTGAGTAGATTATATCTACTGGGGGAAGTCGGGTGGATGGCGTATAGCACCCCCGCAGTCCGTAGTTGTTATTATATATGATAGTTAGGTGTATTATGGATAGTGTAGGGTTAGAAGTGACTAGTGTAGTTCATAGTCGCGAACCCTAGAATAGAATTACACCTACACGCACACCCTTGCATATTACTTATACTGGCACTGTGTTGATGATATTGGATGACTTTGGAGATGAGTCAATGATATTGGGCTTTGTGCCGCGAGATCGGTGATGTGATATGATTCGTATTTGGGATATGAAATGTGATTCTTCCGGGCTTGGGATGTGTGTTTACCCCCGCATGCATACTTTATTGATGGTATCGATTTATACTAGACATAGAATAGTACCCCAGATTATATAATATGTTGATAGTGATACCTGAAATGTGATGAGATAGTGTGATATTGACCCGTACCCAGCTATTGGGATGCCGTACGACGATTTACCGTATGAGCTTTATATTGATGTTAGATCCGCACTCATGACTTGAGAATGTCATATGATATATTGTATCGTACGCGATACTATTGAGGCGGAATCACCGACTATTATATCTATATATATATCGACTCAGATGTTAGGCGGTTTCCTTACCTGTAGCTCAGCTTGTTAGTTCAGCTGTATAGTTTAGTGTAGTTGTTAGATTAGATTAGACTCCTGCCTATTTCAAAACTAGCGGGTCGTGGGTATTTTAAAAGACAGGTCAAGGGATCTACGGACATTTCAAAAGGCGTATCTTTTCATAAAAACATCGTAGCCCCTATTTTCAAAACCCCATGATTCGTGATATTTCAAAAGGCACCATTTGTAGGACTTATATTAGATTAATGCAGATTAGTTATAGTTGCGTCTAGATTCAGCTCCCACTTTTTTTTTGTGGTTCGCTTTGCATCGCATTCTTATATTATATTTCATACTCCATTATTGATATCATGCTGTTAGGACACCAGCACCATTACCGATGTTGCGTATGTACCACGTACACTTGCCGGCTCACACACATCTTCATCGGTAATTGCCATGTCACGTACACCTTAGAAAATACTATCGCTTGACATAACCTATTAGCTAATAGTTTAGACATTGTAGTTATTACCTGCTACTTCATGCATTCTGATATTCATTGTTATGCCGCATTCATGGATTCTCATGCATATATTCACTATTTTACGTGTTACTGAGGTTTTGGATTTGGATTTCCGTGAGATTTTCTGGATTTGGAGGAAAACCGCAAAAACACAGATAAACATTCTCTCTTTTAAAATAAAAAGTGCGGTTTTCCCATGATGTATGAGTCGTCCACCAAGAGTTTGCTGATGGATTTGGAAACCCGATTCGAGGAGACGGATGAACCGTTTCGGGTACATGGTGGACCCGGTGCGGTACCCCGGGGCAAGATGAATGTGGTGATGACGTTGAGCCTGGCAGGGGAGCACTACCGACCGGTGATTTTACCTGACGCGTCGGATATCCGGAGGATACCGTCGTGGTCTTGAGATTGATGGTAGGGGCCGGTCTGGACTGACGGCGCTCTAGATTTTGTGATTGGGATACAGAGATATCAGGATATTTGGATTACGTTTTGTGCCGATGTTAGGCACCGTTTTATGCTGATTTCATTATGATACCTCATTTTAAAAATACAAAGGAAATCTCACTAAAGTATGAAAACAGTTTCTTTATTTACATGTATTATGTTCTCATGCATTCATACATCATTCTTATGTTATATTGCTACCTGAGGCACTGACACAGGCACATGAGATTACACTCGGGTTAGATATTTACCCTAGCCTTGTTATAGGCTGCATGTTTTATATTGAGGATTTTGTACTGATCGTTTTGACCTAGGATTATGTCTTGCGTTCGGTTTCTGCTTGTAGTTATTCTCTATTCACGAGTTGGCAACTCACCCCCGTTGTGCCACAGTTCTTGCAGGTTTTGCCGTACAGGTTCCTTTGCGGCATTTCTGGCACATTGCTTCCTTGCGGGTGAATTGCATTTGGTAGGTGGTTCCTTTTGCATCAAAACCACCATTGTACTTATATTATTCTTTGTATCTAGAATTTCCATCAACCAAATTTGTTTATTGTTTCAGACTCAGACTTTAGTGATGTTTTATTTGGCCTTAGAGTCGCGCTTAGTAGTATTGCGGTTTTCATGCTTACTGTGTTCCTTTTGGATCGATCCTCGCCTTTCGGCGTTGTATATTATATTGCATGTGTGGTTGTGACCGTCAATTGACGAAGAGCTAGCTCCCGCTTGGGGATGCCTTTTATCATTGTATATATGTTATGCTTGTTGTATCCCGTTCGGGGCCAGTATTTACAAAAGAAACTCTGCCGAAATTTTTAGAAAAAACTTTACCTTTTAAAAATGCACCTTCGGCTTAGTTATTTAAAAACCTCGACTTCAAACATATTTTCCTTCACTTCTTTAAACCAGTTTTCTTCACTTACTCTTAAAATGGTTTTAGATTTCTGGGCTTTGGCTTACTTGGATCAGATGGAGTCCTATAGATTTCATATGGTTCGAGGGCCAGTCACGTGCTCTTTCGGGTCGTGACAAAGTTGGTATCAGAGCGCTAGGTTGACCTTGGTTCGAGTCTAAGTTTGACTATGTGGAGCCTAGGGCATTTATATATATACGGAACTTAGGCTTGACCTTACGGAATTTAGACTTAGTCGAGGGGGTATTAGACCCGAACTTTCGTCGTATGGGAGGACCCTTGGTTGATGGAATAGGTGACTAAAGTAGAGTGACGTACCGTTGGTATGTTCCGCGGCATACTTACGACACGCCACTCCGCTTAAGGAACCTTAGGATGTACATATTTTCGATATCAGTGATTCTCTTTATATCCATGATTATACATCCATTTGAGATCCCCGATTCTATTAGTCCATGATCATACCTTCATTGATGTTGTTCCTTCTTATGATCGTGTATCCACTCTGGATCTGTTGTTTCCTTTCTTGCCATTGATCTGCTCTCTTCGATACTCGATTGAGGTTCCTGTCGCCATGTTTGAGCGCAGTTTGGGCTGCTGCTAGGGTTACGGTCAGTGCGAGCTCGTCTGGTACGAGGGCTGACCATTGTGTTTTCTGGTGACATAGGAACGTCTCGAGTTAGTATTGATGACTGTGACCTCAAGTGGAGGTGAGTGCTTGGTTTTGCACCGGATGATCGGGCCATTGTTAGAGCTGCCAGTTGAGAGAGGACTGTTGATGTACATCATACCTCAGAGATTATGATGTCGCCTACCGTGCAGACAGAGGGACCAGCTGTTGCTGAGATTGACGGGATGTCGCTTTCGGAGCTTACGAGCTTAGATTGTCGGAGCTTCCAGACAGATATGAGACAGATTATAGCTAGTCTACTCGATTTGAGAGACGAAGGTGATTCGTCCGATTTATGCACCGGAGCGGGCCCAGTTGAGTTGAAGATTTCCAGTGTGAAGAGTCTTACTCAGATCTAGAGCAGACCGATTCAGAGATGACCGCCAATGTGTCGTCTTTCCTGGAGGATTGAGGTGTTGTTCGGTGTGCAGGTGAATGAGCCAGTTGCTGCTGCAAATGACGAGATATCGCCCAGATGGTTGGAGCTGCTGCAGCATGAGCATATACTTAGAGAGATGATAGCGAGTCGCCAGTCACCTGAGGATGAATGACTAGGACATTTGGTTCGTCCGTTTACCGATGCGAGGTCATCAGATAGATTGATTCCAGCTAGAGACGACTTCACGCAGATTCGTTGAGAGTCGATTGAGACGATCGAATGTCAGGAGCCCATTTTCCAAGTTTAAAGTATACGGAAAGACATGCAGGTGATTCTATGGACCCTCTAGAAGAATGAAACCCTAACTCGACTTAATGACCGTGTGAAAGCCTTTGAACCTTAGGGTTTACGGCAGTTCCGCGGCGCCATTAGTGAGGCTTGGGTTTGCCCTTCTACGGCTGGACCACCGACGCTGAGGCATGTACTCGATACTATTAAACTGTACTCAAGATGTTGATCTATTGGGGGATTATAAGGTTCTGACGAGTCGATCGAATGTTTCAACATCATTCGGATATCATGTGATGGGATGCATTGCTTGGAAGACTCCAGATACGAGTATAGCCGTTGGAGCATAGTCCATGCAGCCACGATGAGACGAGTCCGAATCAGTCGACATTGAAGCAGAGTGAAGAAAAGAGTTCGCAAGAGATTTCGACGAGATGACGTCCCACTCCGCTGACATTAGAGATGTGATACGCACCCAGAGGTGTTGTATATGGATATATCTTCCAGAAAGAAGCGCGATAAGTATGCAGCCGTTCCGGAACAAGAATTTGCTTCAGCAAGGGATGATGACTTCTGGGCAATTCGGCAGGGATGAGATTTGAGAGAGACTTCGACATGACCTTTCTGGAATACTATACGAGAAGACCTGACCCAGGAGTTGTCATATCGCGCACAACCAGCAGGCCAGAGTTAGCATTGTCGACGAGGTAGTTGACCAGATTCGGATAAAGGAACTTACCCAGATGCGTTGCGAATCGATCAAGGACGGATGAGTATTGGGTATTCCTCCGATGGTTGGGACGTGTTCCCAAGGACCTGTTCGGCCTGACATCTTCTACAGAATGATGAAGCTACAGAGTACGCGATTTCGAGTCCGTGTGAGAGACTTCAGATTGACCGTGGCCGAGAACAGTGCAGTCCGTAGATATGCATGGCGTGACGTCATAGTGGACGACGATAGAGACAGGTGGAACCAGAGGTTCGGGCGAGACGCTGACGAGCTGTCATTGCTTCCCGTCGAGACCAGAGGTCAGATATGCTTACAGAGGCATTGGGATGCAACCAGATTCCGAGAAATATTGTGCTGAGGACACAGATGTCTATCGAGTGAGAAGAGATTATGCAGGAGAGCCAGCCTCTGTACAGTTCGGCATAGGCAAGATCGGAAGAGACCTTGAGCAGGATTCCTTCCAGGACATTGCTGCAATGATGTTTGTACCCAGGATCAGATATGTGACGTGCATTCAGAGAGCCAGAGGCCGACGCCAGTGATGGGCTGCCTCACGAGTGGTCGTGAGGATTGACCGATAGGTGACTAGAGAAGTGCCAGAACGGAATCGTCCCCGTTAGCACACCTGACAGGGCCAATGAGCCGATGGACTGCGAGATAGGTAATCCTCAGAAAAGATAAGGACCCAGAGTCAGAGGGCGCCAGACCGTGAGCAAGAGGCAAGTAGATATCTTGCGCTGCTAGCAGTGGATGCACCGACTCCTTCTCGACCTCGAAGGAGGAACTACCGACGACGGTACTATGATTTGTGATTTTGTGATTCGATTATCACGTATCCGTCATTTTGGATTTCGGTATTTTGGGCGTTCTGTTTGCATGATTTAGTTTTGATGACTGAGTTTCATGATATTTGTTTCATGCACCCACTGGATATTTATATTTTGCGCATAGTTATTACATTCGAGGTTTTGATTGTGAATTCACGCCCACCTTATACAGTGATTTGATTTACACTTCCAGCAGAGTTTTCATGCACCTTTAGTGTTTTGATATACGATTTTGGTGCACGCCAGATGCACTAAATCGGGATTCTTCGTACATGTTACATGCACCTGATTTGGTTGTTGTCAGGCACACACGTTGCCTATGACAGATGTTTCGTGCACACCCGTTGCACCTAGATGTTGTTTTGTACACCTGTATGACACATATATGGATTTTGATTCCTTGCGCACCAGACGCATAGGATATTCTCTATGTATTGATGTCTTCGGAGCCCCGACAAATTGGAGTATTACAAAAATTGTTTTAGTATTGGGGGTTTAAATTTAAATTCGGGGACCGAATTTCTTTAAGGGGGGTAGATTGTAACATTTCAAAAAAGATAAAATGTTAATTTTGGGAATTTTTATAATTTAATATTATTTTATTGAATATTTTAATGTTTTGGAATTATTAAATACAAATAAATGGGGAAAAATTTTGGAAAATTCTAAAATAGGGTAAATTAGAGAATTATGACATTTTAAAGTTTTTGTGATTAATTTGACACTAATTTAGTGCTAATCGCGATTAAAAATCGCTAATCGGTTTTTAGCTTTTTGTGCAACACATGCACATATCACTTTTTCATACTTGTGCATTTTCTTGCCATGCTTTTCATTTGGGTTTACTATTTGAGTGAGAAGGGTTTTAAAAGGAAAAAGAAAAGGAAAAGAATAAAGAAATGGGTAGTTGGTGAGAGAGAGAGAGGTATGGGCTTCATTGACTAAGGACTTAACCATTTCTCCCCCCATTTCCCTCCCTCTGCTCCTGCACCTCCTTTCCCTCCCCTCTTCAAGCTCCAAAACACCTCTAAAACAACCCCAAAACTCAATCTCCATTTCATTAAATGTGTGCACAATCCCTAGATCTACACTTGGTGCTAAAGAAGCAAGGATTTTGGCCACTAGGGGCAACTCAAGAAAATTCTTGAGTTGCCAAATGAGGTATTTTCTGGACCTTAAACTTAGTTTATGCATTTCCTTTACCCTCATATTAAGATCGAATCGATATTGTGTGATATTGTGGACTTGTGGATAACCTAGTTAGGGTTGTGATGATTTATGGGTTGTAATATGGAATTGAGGTCAGTAGAGGTTATACCATCACCCTAGTGTATGAATTGGAAATCCAAAACCTGAAGCTTAAACCATAATACGGATTTTAGAAACCGATATCGGGGAATTTATGAAATCTGTGAAGGGTATATTGAATCTGCTATCACTCGAGACACCCTAAATTAAAATTGATTGGACAGTGACACGTGCAGGCACCCAGGAAGCTAACCCCAAGACCCCAGCTCCCACTTCTTCTTCCCGGCCGCCAATTTGTCCCCATTGGCCGCAAATTTGTCCCCATTGGCCGCAAATTGCGGCCTGGGTCCCACCATTTTGGCTCGTATTGGTTCTGTAGCTCCTACATGTTCATGTTAGACCCCTGGTATATATAGATTTGTATAAAGTGACCTAGGGTAAAATCTGGGACATATTTCCTAAGTAGCTGTTTTAGATTCATGTTTCCGTATTCCGTATTTTTAATTCTGCAATTGTGGATTGTGTTTTGCCTCGACTATTTGGCATTTATACGACGATATAGAGGATGTGTTGATGGTTTTGAAGGCGTGCCATGGGTTTTAACCTATAGGCCTCTTATCGTATCATTTTGGATTTTATATGCCATTTTAGCTTTGATTTGGTTTTAATGCGCATATACGATATTTTGATGTGTAGGTACCCCATGAAGACTTCGAGACGACAAGCAAGCGCGTGGCGACGTCCACAAATGAAGACGCTAGGTGAGTAGATTATATCTACTGGGGGAAGTCGGGTGGATGGCGTATAGCACCCCCGCAGTCCGTAGTTGTTATTATATATGATAGTTAGGTGTATTATGGATAGTATAGGGTTAGAAGTGACTAGTGTAGTTCATAGTCGCGAACCCTAGAATAGAATTACACCTACACGCACACCCTTGCATATTACTTATACTGGCACTGTGTTGATGATATTGGATGACTTTGGAGATGAGTCAATGATATTGGGCTTTGTGCCGCGAGATCGGTGATGTGATATGATTCGTATTTGGGATACGAAATGTGATTCTTGCGGGCTTGGGATGTGTGTTTACCCCCGCATGCATACTTTATTGATGGTATCGATTTATACTAGACATAGAATAGTACCCCAGATTATATGATATGTTGATAGTGATACCTGAAGTGTGATGAGATAATGTGATATTGACCCGTACCCAGCTATTGGGATGCCGTACGACGATTTACCGTATGAGCTTTATATTGATGTTAGATCCGCACTCATGACTTGAGGATGTCATATGATATACTGTATCGTACGCGATACTATTGAGGCGGAATCACCGACTATTATATCTATATATATATCGACTCAGATGTTAGGCGGTTTCCTTACCTGTAGCTCAGCTTGTTAGTTCAGCTGTATAGTTTAGTGTAGTTGTTAGATTAGATTAGACTCCTACCTATTTCAAAACTAGCGGGTCGTGGGTATTTTAAAAGACAGGTCAAGGGATCTACGGACATTTCAAAAGGCGTATCTTTTCATAAAAACACCGTAGCCCCTATTTTCAAAACCCCGTGATTCGTGATATTTCAAAAGGCACCATTTGTAGGACTTATATTAGATTAATGCAGATTAGTTATAGTTGCGTCTAGATTCAGCTCCCACTTTTTTTTTATGGTTCGCTTTGCATCGCATTCTTATATTATGTTTCATACTCCATTATTGATATCATGCTGTTAGGACACCAGCACCATTACCGATGTTGCGTATGTACCACGTACACTTGCCGGCTCACACACATCTTCATCGGTAATTGCCATGTCACGTACACCTTAGAAAATACTATTGCTTGACATAACCTATTAGCTAATAGTTTAGACATTGTAGCTATTACCTGCTACTTCATGCATTCTGATATTCATTGTTATGCCGCATTCATGGATTCTCATGCATATATTCACTATTTTACGTGTTACTGAGGTTTTGGATTTGGATTTCCGTGAGATTTTCTGGATTTGGAGGAAAACCGCAAAAACACAGATAAACATTCTCTCTTTTAAAATAAAAAGTGCGGTTTTCCCATGATGTATGAGTCGTCCACCATGAGTTTGCTGATGGATTTGGAAACCCGATTCGAGGAGACGGATGAACCGTTTCGGGTACATGGTGGACCCGGTGCGGTACCCCGGGGCAAGATGAATGTGGTGATGACGTTGAGCCTGGCAGGGGAGCACTACCGACCGGTGATTTTACCTGACGCGTCGGATATCCGGAGGATACCGTCGTGGTCTTGAGATTGATGGTAGGGGCCAGTCTGGACTGACGGCGCTCTAGATTTTGTGATTGGGATACAGAGATATCGGGATATTTGGATTACGTTTTGTGCCGATGTTAGGCACCGTTTTATGCTGATTTCATTATGATACCTCATTTTAAAAATACAAAGGAAATCTCACTAAAGTATGAAAACAGTTTCTTTATTTACATGTATTATGTTCTCATGCATTCATACATCATTCTTATGTTATATTGCTACCTGAGGCACTGACACAGGCACATGAGATTACACTCGGGTTAGATATTTACCCTAGCCTTGTTATAGGCTGCATGTTTTATATTGAGGATTTTGTACTGATCGTTTTGACCTAGGATTATGTCTTGCGTTCGGTTTCTGCTTGTAGTTATTCTCTATTCACGAGTTGGCAACTCACCCCCGTTGTGCCACAGTTCTTGCAGGTTTTGCCGTACAGGTTTCTTTGCGGCATTTCTGGCACATTGCTTCCTTGCGGGTGAATTGCATTTGGTAGGTGGTTCCTTTTGCATCAAAACCACCATTGTACTTATATTATTCTTTGTATCTAGAATTTCCATCAACCAAATTTGTTTATTGTTTCAGACTCAGACTTTAGTGATATTTTATTTGGCCTTAGAGTCGCGCTTAGTAGTATTGCGATTTTCATGCTTACTGTGTTCCTTTTGGATCGATCCTCGCCTTTCGGCGTTGTATATTATATTGCATGTGTGGTTGTGACCGTTAATTGACGAAGAGCTAGCTCCCGCTTGGGGATGCCTTTTATCATTGTATATATGTTATGCTTGTTGTATCCCGTTCGGGGCCAGTATTTACAAAAGAAACTCTGCCGAAATTTTTAGAAAAAACTTTACCTTTTAAAAATGCACCTTCGGCTTAGTTATTTAAAAACCTCGACTTCAAACATATTTTCCTTCACTTCTTTAAACCAGTTTTCTTCACTTACTCTTAAAATGGTTTTAGATTTCTGGGCTTTGGCTTACTTGGATCAGATGGAGTCCTATAGATTTCATATGGTTCGAGGGCCAGTCACGTGCTCTTTCGGGTCGTGACACTTCTGCTTTTTGGTTTTGGTTTTCTGGGCTTTGGCTTACTTATTTTACGGACGTCTTGAGACGTTTCGTAAACTTAAGTGCCAGTCACGTTCCGTACCCTGCGGGTCATGACAAAGTTGGTATCAGAGCGATAGGTTTTACCTTTTTGAGTGTAGGATGACCCTTGGTAGATGGAGTAAGTGACTTAAGCAGGGTAACGTAGCGTGCGTATGTCCGCGGCATACTTGCGATACGGTACTCCGCCTTAGTGACTTTAGGATATACTTGCTTGAAAATTCCTTCTTCAATTCTGTGTATCCTATAATTCTACTGCACTGTTCTTACTATCCGTTTTCCTGTAACAGCCACTATGCCGCCGAAGGCTACGAGGGCACAGAGGGCTGCCGCCCGAGACGAGATTCGAGCTGGCTCGTCCGAGACTAGGACTGAGCAGGGTGGTATGCCTACGCCGTATGGACAGACCGATCCACCTTCCCCAGGCCGTATGGATAGGCTCGAGACTGGTATAGAGGAGTTGCGACAGATGATGGGGGTATGCAGGAGCTACGTCAGATGGTAGGATCCCTAGTTGCAGCCAGTCGTACACCGAGACCGGACGACGTACCTACTACATCACAGACGACCATGATACCTGCTCCTACTACTACCACCATGGCCATTCCGGTTTCACTACAGGATTTCATGAGGCTGAGACCTCCAGTATTCACTGGCACCGAGGCAGCGGAGGACCCCCAGACGTTCCTTGACAGTTTAGCCAGGATCTGCCGTTCGCTGAGATGTTCGGATGATCGATGGGTAGAGCTTGCGAGTTTCCGACTAGAGGGTCTCGCGCAGACATGGTGGGAGTCAGTCTTGAGAGGTCGAGCTGCAGGTCTACCGCCTATGACTTGGGTCGAGTTTACAGCGGTCTTTCTAGCTCGTTTCCTTCCAGAGAGCGTTCGTGACGCCAGAGCTCATAGCTTCGAGGCCTTAGTCAAGACACCTGGGATGACGGTGTCTGAGTATGACATCCAGTTTACACAGTTATCCCGATTTGCTCAGTATTTGGTGGATATCGAAAAGAAGATGGTGAAGAGGTTTGTACAGGGACTTGATGCCCAGCTATATCTTGCCATTGGCACCCAGCACTACGACACTTATTCAGCTGCTATGGATACGGCATTGCGGATGGAGGCACGCATATCACAGACTTCGGCCGTTTCTGGGCCGAAGAGGATTCGCACCGATGTACCGTCTCAGAGGCAGCGCGCCAGATTCTTTCCGAGAGATAGGCCTGGCAGAGGATTTGGGCGGGGACAGTTATATGGTTCTTATCCCCAGGGGCAGCAGCTGTCGCCAGGGTGTTTTGGGTGCGGGAGTCCGCACCATCTTGTCAGAGACTGTCCGATGAGACGACAGGGAGCAGTGACAGTTCCGCATGTGACCCTACCACCATCACCACCCCCTCCTCAGAGAGCCCTACTTCCTACCACAGGCGATGCTCCACGCCAGTTAGGTGCACCTAGAGGCCGTGGACGCGGCGGTCCTGTTCAGAGAGGACGAGGAGGCAGAGGCCGAGGTCGAGGTCAGCCCGCTATCGGTGGAGGACAGGCCCGAGTATTTGCTTTGACACCGCAGGATGCGCAGGCATCCAATGCCGTTGTGACAGGTACCTTGCCAGTTTGTTCTTTCGACGCACGGGTTTTATTTGACCCAGGTTCCACACATTCGTACGTCTCTACACACTTTGCACCGATGTTGGGCCGTGAGTCATCGTCGTTAGATCATCCGCTTGTTGTTGTTACTCCGGTAGGCGAGTCGTTTGTCGCTCGTTTTGTTTTTCGTTTGTGTTCCGTTCGTATCGGGGAGAGGGATTCATCAGTTGATTTGATTCTCCTCGATATGTTGGACTTTGATGTGCTTCTGGGCATGGATTGGCTAGCCACTTGTTATGCTTCGGTGGACTGCCGTGAGAAGGCAGTCATATTTAGCTTTCCGGGAGAGCCAGTCCTTGTTATTCAGGGAGACCGCAGCGTCACCCTTCCCAGCTTGATTTCGTCTCTTCGCGCTGGTCAGCTCTTGCGGAAGGGATGTCAGGGATTCTTAGCGTATATTTGTGATACTCGAGCTGCAGAGGTTCCGTTGGACCGGGTCCCGGTTGTTTGTGAGTTCCCTGATGTTTTCCCTGATGAGCTACCTGGGCTACCACCTGAGTGCGACGTTGAGTTCTGCATCGATTTGATTCCCGGCTCGGGGCCTATCTCTATACCGCCTTATCGGATGGCCCCGGCAGAGCTTCGAGAGCTGAAGGATCAGTTGCAGGAATTGTTAGATAAGGGGCTTATTCGACCTAGTGTTTCTCCGTGGGGTGCTCCGGTCCTGTTTGTCAAGAAGAAGGATGGAAGTTTGCGCTTATGTATCGACTACCGCCAGCTGAACAAAGTTACCATTCGGAACAGATATCCGTTGCCACGCATTGATGATTTGTTCGACCAGCTTCAGGGTGCGGGATATTTTTCGAGGATCGACTTGCGATCAGGATACCATCAGCTGCGAGTTCGACAGGAGGATATACCGAGGACAGCTTTCCGCACGCGCTACGGCCACTATGAGTTTTTGGTGATGTCGTTCGGATTCACCAACGCCCCAGCAGCATTCATGGATTTGATGAACCGTACATTCAGGCCGTATCTTGACTTGTTCATCATCGTATTTATCGACGATATCTTGGTGTACTCCCAGAGCAGAGAGGAGCACGATCAGCACTTGCAGATTACGTTACAGACTCTGAGGGAGCACCAGTTGTTCGCAAAGTTCTCCAAGTGTGCATTCTGGATGGACAGCGTCGGATTCTTGGGTTACGTGGTTACGAGAGACGGCATTTGTGTGGACCCGAAGAAGATTGAGGTTGTTCTGCAGTGGCCCCGGCCTACATCGGTTACTGAGATCCGTAGTTTTCTAGGCCTGGCGGGCTACTACAGGCGTTTTGTTCAGGACTTCTCCCGTATAGCTGCACCTTTGACCGGTTTGACCCGGAAGGGAGTTCCATTCGTTTGGACGGAGGAGTGCGAGCACAGTTTTCAGCAGCTACGGACTCGTTTGACTACGGCGCCGGTATTATCTTTGCCTTCGGGATCAGGCGGATTTGTGGTCTACTGTGATGCTTCGCGAGTGGGATTAGGATGCGCGTTGATGCAGCATGGCCGGGTGATCGCATATGCTTCTCGGCAGCTGAAGAAGCATGAACAGAACTACCCCACTCACGATTTGCAGATGGCTGCAGTGGTCTTTGCACTGAAGATTTGGCGACATTACCTATACGGCGAGTCGTGTCAGATATTCACTGATCACAAGAGCTTAAAGTACATATTTCAGCAGCGAGAACTGAACCTCAGACAGCGTCGTTGGATGGAGTTGGTGAAAGACTACGACTGCGAGATCTTATATCACCCAGGCAAGGCGAATGTAGCGGCGGATGCGTTGAGTAGGAGGCCCGGGGGTAGTCTATCCTATTTGCGCGCAGTGCAGAGGCAGTCGTCGGCAGATTGGCAGATGTTATGCGACGGCCGAGTTGAGTTCGAGTTCACTCAGACAGGGGGACAGCTCGCGCATGTTCATGCATGCCCACAGTTGCTTGACCGTATATATGAGGCACAGCGCAGTGACGACCGTTGCTCAGAGATCATGGCACAGATGGGACAGGGCAGATTTTCCGAGTTCGTGATTGACGATCAGGGGATTTTACGTTATGGATCTAGACTGTGCGTACCAGATGCTGATGGATTGCGGCACGACATTCTTGAGGAGGCACACCGATCAGTGTATAGTGTCCACCCCGGTTCCACCAAGATGTACCACGATATGAGAAAGACCTACTGGTGGGACGGGATGAAGAGGGACATTGCGGAGTTTGTATCGAGATGCCTGACTTGCCAGCAAGTCAAGGCCGAGCAACAGAGGCCCGCAGGAGAGCTACAGCCGTTACCTATTCCGGAGTGGAAATGGGAGCAGATTTCGATGGACTTCGTTGTGGGTCTACCCAGGACCAGTCGAGGGTACGACTCCATCTGGGTGATCGTGGATAGATTGACGAAAGCGGCTCACTTCCTACCAGTGAAGACCACTTTCAGCTTCGCTCAGTATGCTCGGCTCTACATTGACGAGATCGTGCGACTACATGGAGTACCGACTTGTATCGTGTCAGATCGAGGCACTCAGTTTACCAGCCGACTATGGCAGAGACTTCAGGAGGCTTTGGGCACTCGTTTGAGCTTCAGCACAGCGTTTCATCCGCAGACCGACGGACAGTCAGAGCGGACCATTCAGACTCTCGAGGACATGCTCAGAGCGTGCGTTTTAGACTTCGGCGGTAGCTGGGATCGTCATTTACCTCTAGTGGAGTTCTCCTACAACAACAGCTTCCAGGATACTATTCAGATGGCACCTTTCGAGGCATTGTATGGGAGGAGATGCAGATCGCCCGTCTGTTGGACAGAGCTCAGCGAGAGCAGCATTTTGGGGCCTCAGCTTGTGGAGGAGACGACAGCGAAGATACAGTTGATCCGAGACCGGATGAGGGTAGCTCAGAGCAGACAGAAATCATATGCAGACAGGTGCCGTCGCAGGTTAGAGTTCGCAGTTGGCGATCATGTTTTTCTGAGGGTCTCTCCGATGAAGGGCGTGATGCGTTTTGGGCGAAAGGGGAAGCTTAGCCCTAGATTCGTAGATCCCTTCGAGATCCTCGAGCATGTCGGCGCTGTTGCATATCGTTTGGCCCTTCCACCCAACTTTCCCGATGTTCACCCCGTCTTCCATGTTTCGATGCTCCGCAAGTACCTTCACGACCCTTCGCATGCGATTCAGCACCCGACAGTCCAGCTAGAGTGCGACCTTTCGTTTGCAGAGCAGCCGGTGGCTATCCTGGATCGGCAGGTGAAGAAGTTGAGATCGAAGATTATACCAACCGTCAAGGTCCTTTGGCGTAGCCCGAGCAGCGAGGAGGTTACCTGGGAGACCGAGGGCGAGATGAGGAAGAAATATCCCCATCTCTTTGAAGGTACGCGTAGTTATATTTTTAAATTCGGGGACCAAATTTCTTTAACGGGGGAAGATTGTAACGCCTTGAAAAGTCGTTTTGGTGTTTTCTTGAAAATCGGTGAAAATTCGGTATTTTTCCGAAAACCGTCCTTTTTGTTATTTTGCAGTTTAGGACTAATTATACCTAATTTGGATAGGTAATTGCTAGTTTTTAGTAGAGAATGAGTTAATTATGAAATTATGGTCGTTTAAAATTTTTCCCTAATTTTTCAATATTTTAATATTATTTTAAGTCGGTAAGAAAATACATTAAATTAGCGATAAATACAAATTTTTCTGGGCTAATTTTAATCTTTAAAATTATGTTAATTAAAATCTAGTTGTAACATAAATTTTAAGTATTTTATTTTGATTTTTAACTAATTTTTATTATAGGAAACGAAATTTATTGAATTTAAGCTTAAACTTGCAATTTTTGACTTGTAGGGGGTCTTTTTGCATAAAATTTCTTTTGTAAAACCCCTCTCTCTCTTCCCTCAGCCCTAGGCCAGCCCCACCATCATCAGGTCCAGAAAAAAAAATGCCATGCTCTTTGACTTTATTCTTGTGTAGAAATGGGTTTTTTTTAAAGGATTATGAATTGATATTTTGGGTATGGGTCTTTGTGGGTTGGTAGGGGGTTGACCAAGACTTTTTCCCACACCCACACCATTCCTCTCCTCCCTCATTCTGGCTGAAAAAACAGCAGCCCCCCCCCCTTCATCTCTTTTCTTTTTATCTTCTTCAAAAATTCATTAAGTTTGCTCCAAATTTCAAGCTAAAACTCACAAATTAAACCCCATTCTTCATCCTTTTTTCCTTCACCTCTCTTGCTTGGAATCATGGTGCTAGGAGGCCATCATTGAGGCAAATTTCTTCTTGCTAGATCCATAGGTTTGAGGTATAATTTCTACTCTTTTAATTTCTTATGGTTAAAATCCTTTAATTAAATTGTTTTAGTGTTAATTTAGTGCTATTTTCATTCTAGTTTTGTTTAAAGTTAATGGTTGAGTTAACTAGGGTTTCTTGAAACCATGTTTTAGTTAATTAAATCTAGTTAATTAATCTAGTGGTTTACTTAACCAACCTATATGGTTACTTTGCTTAAGTGGCTTGATGTATTGCTAATCTAAGTTAACTTGTGTGAAATTTTCTTTGCTTTGCTAATTACCAAAATCAAGAAAAGGTTTGTGTATGGAATGTGGGTTTTAATGCATGGAAAAGGGGTTAATTTAATTGTAGTGGCTTTCTAATGGTTTAATTTGGATATTTGTGTGATAATATGTGCACTTTGTCGCAAATTGTCGATATTTGCACCAAATTTGCAAACTTCTAGCTTACTAGGTTTTTATTATATTATTGTGGCGAATTAATTGCGGTATCTAGATTATATTGTTGGCATATCCTATGACGTTTAGGATGCGTGAGTGCGGATTTTTGAGTAATCAGGTTTTAGTTTTGCCGGGCGACCAAATCGATATTTTTGTAGATTTTTGCGATTTTTGCGATTTTCGCATGTGTTCCGCGGACTTTGTGCACGTTGTACCTAGCTTGTGAACGTTAGTATTTTCGTTTGGGTTTTGCGTCGTTCTTGATATGTAACCTTATGTTTGGTATTGATGTAAATTCCAGGTTCGGTCATGGAGACGTCAGACGCTGCACGAAAGGGGAAGGCGGTGATTGGACGTGACTAGCTAGGGATTCCGGTAAGTAGATGTAACATCTACGGGGGACTATCGTTGGATGGCGCAAGTCGCCCGATAGTTTTAGTACCTTAAAAAAGATTCTTAGTAATGTTAGTAATTAGGGGTGTAATACTTGTATGATTATTTGCTACATTCATGCCCTATATTGACATACATATACGAAACCATGTTATAGGACACCTGCACCATTGTCAGGGTTTTTATATGCAGCACGAGCACTATTCATGCTTACACACACACCCTGGTAATTGCCATGACACCACACTAGATAACATTTAAATTGAAACCTTTTACTATAATTGATACTTAAACTCGCGCTATTGCTTTAATTCTTTAAAATGAAATCGTAGGATTGCTATTCATGTGCATGTGCTTCATCATATTATTTGTTCATGCCAAATCTATTAATCACACATCGCAACTCGATTATTGATACCATATGCATTCATTATCATTGACATATGCACTTATGAGGATTTCTTGAGATTTTATGATATTTCTGGATTTCGGGGGAAAGCCGCAAAATTTCTAAACTTATTATATTTTTAAAATATGTAAATTGCGGTTTTCTAGTGATGTAAGTGTCGTCCACCATGAGTTTGCTGTAGTTTTCGAGATCCGTGTCGAGGAGTGGAGGAACCGTCACGGGTACATGGTGGGCCCGGTATGCTACTCCGGGGCAAGATGAATGTGGTGTTGACGTTGAGCCTGGCAGGGAACGGATTACTTACCGGTGACTGTTTCGCACGACGGATATCCAGAGGATACCGACCGTGGCCGCGAGATGATGAGATTTTGCTATTGAGCTGGGTCAGCCGGATGGCTGAGGCCAGAGATACTATGACATGGATATATGAGATTTGTGATAGTTTTGAGGTGTCGTTGCTGGACACAGGTTCTTGTTGATTCTATTGGTATTGTGCTGGTATTTCAAAAGAGATTCTTAAAGGGAAAAAAAACATGATTTCTTATACTTACACATTCAGATCACGAGTTGATTCGCATTGCATTCATACCTGCTAGCATATTCATATTGCATACCTACCTGCTATTATGTCCTGCCTTACCTGTATTTTAGATGCTAGGATACTTGTGCGCATACTTGCGATAGCCTGTGTAGATGTTATTTATTACTCACGAGTTGGCAACTCACCCCCGTTGTGCCACAATCTTTTGCAGGTCCGCTCCGTCAGTACAGTAGCGGCGGGTGCACTTGCTTCTTTTGCTTCTTTTGCCTGGACTCGAGGTTTTGCTCTTAGGTGGGTTATATCATTATTTTGTACCACCTTGTATATTCTTTGTATCTAGTGTACTCCATCTACTGTATCTACCAGTATTATTGTATATTGACCTTGAGATGAGACTGTGAGGTTTGTGGACTTTTATGCTGTATTTTGGGGTCGAGCTCACTTGAGTCGACATGCTGTTTTTCTTATGCTTCATTATGATTATTTCGCATGTTGTTGCTTTATATTGCGTGGGATTTGTGACCGCCTTGTGGTGAAGAGCTAGCTCCCGCTTGGGGATGCCATATTTGTTGGATTCATTTATATTCTTGTTGTACTCATTTTGGGGGCCAGTATTTATAAAGGAGACTCTGCTGAAATTTTCGGAAAAATTGATATTGTTTTTAAAAAAGGTTTTATATGACTTATTTGATAAACTCGCTTTCAATTGATTGGGTTTTCTTCACTCTTCTGCTTTTTGGTTTTGGTTTTCTGGGCTTTGGCTTACTTATTTTACGGACGTCTTGAGACGTTTCGTAAACTTAAGTGCCAGTCACATTCCGTACCCTGCGGGTCGTGACAAAGATGATCTGGCAGCGGCACAAGTGTCAGAATTAGCTTGGGTTTGTGTTGCAAAATTACAGCTCACGGACAATGTTCGAAACTGGTGGAAGGCGGAAGAAAGCCGTCTGAACAACCCATCAAATGGAAGAATTTCCGCGACATATTCGACGCTAAGTGCTTCACTAAGACTGCCAGGTTCGACATGGAACAGCAGTTCATCTATCTGCAACAAGGTTCGATGTAGACCAAGTCAGTAGATGAGTATGACGCTGGGTTCACCATGCTCAGTCTGTAAGATATGTCTCAATAATTCAAATTTTTATATATCACATATTACACAGCTAACACAATATTTTTAACAGATTTGCGGCACACCTGATACCGACGGATGAGATCAGAGCCCGTCGATTTCAACAAGGTTTGGATTCGGAGATCCAGGCTGCACTGGCCACAAGAGATTTTCCGACTCATGAATCGGCTCTGAAAGCTACCCGCCGTTATGAGGCAGTGGTAAAGGTGAGGGGAAGACCTCAATCTGCCAGATTTAAGCGCCCTGCCAACCAGATGGCAGGAGGAGCCTTGTCCAGGCTACCTTTTGTGACAAGGCGACCCGGAGTACCGAACCATCGTCCCAGCCCAGCCTTTTGTACCTACTGCAAGAGAGCAGGACATATGATGAAAGACTGCCGGCGAGCCAACCGTCTTTGCTTAGTCTGCGGCTCAGCTACTCATGATATTGGGTCTTGTCCCCAAAGACAAAACCCAGTTGCTGCACCCAGGCCAGCAATTACCTATCCTCGGTGACCAGCCCTTCAGGCACCTGCTCCAAGACTTGCACTACCTGCACCACCCAGAGGACCACAAGCTGCACCACCTCCTCGTCAGTTCCATCAAGCTCAAAGGAACGTTCAGAGGAATGCTCCTCAGGCCAGGATGAATGTACCAAGGTGCCAGGCTTTCACGATGACAGTGGAAGAAGCTGAGGCCACTGTCCAAGTTATCACTGGTAACCCTTTCTTTCTCAAAATTTCTTTCAATCTTGATATTTATCCTACATACTTTCATATACCTAAAACATATCCCACATACCTTAGGTACAATATTAGTATCCTCAATACCTGCACTAGCACTGTTTGATACCGGAGTATCTCACTGCTTTATGTCGCAATGGTTTGTCTGAACCCATGCGATTCCAGTCTCACCGCTTGTATCCAGCTGGAATGTCAGTTCCGGAAATGGCGTTCTAAAGGCAATAATGGGATACAGCTTGTGTCCAGTAGTCGTCTGCAGTAGAGAGTTCTGTGCTGATTTCAAAGTGCTGGACATACCAAACTTCGATGTGGTTCTAGGTATGGATTGACTTGGAACTTTTTATGCTACCATCGACTGTCATCAAAGGAGGGTTGTATTCGAGATTCCAGACCATCCGGTCTTCTATTTCAAAAGCGGAGACCGTACCCTGGAGCCAAGTACCTATAATACGAAGCCAAGGGAAGCAGTAGTTGCAGCAGCTCAAGCGGAGGAAGAATCAAGACCAGATGTGGTTCGAGAGTGGGACGATGTGTTTCCTGACGATATATCAGGTTTGCCTCCCGATCGAGCTCTTGAATTCAGCATTGATCTAGTACCAGGAGCACAACCGGTGATCAAAACACCTTATAGATTAAGTCCGGAAGGTTTGAAGGAAGTCCGAACACAGTTGGACGAATTACTGGTGAAAGGATGGATTCGTCCCAGCACTTCAAGTTGGGGATCACATGTACTGCTTGTGAAGAAGAAGGAAGGTTCATACAGAATGTGCATCGATTACAGAGCCTTGAATGAAGTCACTATAAAGAACAAGTATCCACTCCCACGCATCGACGATTTATTTGATCAGCTAAGTGGATCTTTTGTTTTCTTTAAATTAGATCTCCGTTCAGGTTATCATCAGGTGAAGGTCAAGGAAGCTGATATTCATAAAACAGCTTTCAGAACTCGCTATGGACATTACGAATTTCTAGTGATGCCATTTGGAGTGACCAACGCACCAGCAATATTCATGAACCTAATGAATCAAGTTTTCCGGGAGTACTTAGACAGGTTTGTTGTCATCTTCATCGATGACATCCTGGTGTATTCTAAGAGTCGGAAAGAACATGCCGAGCACCTACGAATTGTCCTGGAAACTCTTCGACAACATCAGCTCTATGCCAAGTACAGCAAGTGCGAGTTTTGGCTAAAGCAAGTTGGTTTTCTTGGACATATCGTATCAGGAGAAGGAATCTCTGTGGATCCAGCGAAAGTTTCAGCAGTTAGCGAATGGCCTACACCAAAGTCAATGAAGGACATTCGGAGTTTCTTGGGTTTAGCTGGATATTACAGAAGGTTTATTGAAGGCTTTTCAAAGATAGCAACACCCCTGACCAAGCTCACACGTAAAGATGAAGATTTTGTGTGGTCAAAAGCATGCGAACAAGCTTTCGTAGAACTCAAGTCAGGTTGACATCAGCACCTATTCTCGTAATACCGGATCAATCTGGAGGATTCGAAGTGCATTATGATGCATCCGGTAAGGGATTAGGATGTGTTCTACATCAGCACGGTAAAGTTATGGCTTATGCTTCAAGACAACTGAAGATTCATAAGCGCAATTATCCGACGCATGATCTGGAGTTGGCAGCCGTCATCTTTGCTCTCAAGATTTGGCGCCATTATCTACTTGGTGAACGAGTGAACATCTACACAGATCATAAGAGTCTGAAGTACGTGTTTACTCAGAAGGAGTTGAATATGCGGCAGAGAAGATGGTTAGAACTCATGACGGACTTTGACATCAGCTTGCAATATCACCCAGGGAAGGTGAATGTGGTACCTGATGCTCTTAGTCATCAACCATTATCGATGAATCTCACCGCTCAGTGGAAGCTTCAACAAGACTTGCATCAGATGGAGATTGAAGTAGTCATGCCAGGTAATACTTCAAGTTTGATGAATTTACAAGTTCAATCAACCATTGTCAATCAGATCAAAACAGCTCAAGCAAGTGATGCTAAGTTGCAAAAGATCAGAGAACAAGTGGAGAATGGACTCAGAACAGACTTCATCATCCATGAAGACGGATCTTTGAGATACGGCAGCAGATTGTGTGTACCAAAAGGTCCTGTTCGAAAAGAGTTAATGAAAGAAGCTCACAGCTCTCCCTACTCAGTACACCCTGGAGGTACCAAAATGTACAAAGATCTACGTCAGAATTATTGGTGGCATGGAATGAAGCATGAAGTAGCTAGAAGTGTCGCAAAATGCTTGGTGTGTCAGCAAGTAAAGGCTGAACATCACAGGACTGCTGGATTACTTCAACCGTTACCAATCCCAGAATGGAAGTGGCAACACATCACGATGGATTTTGTGACTGCTCTTCCCCGCAGCACAAAGGGTAACGATGCTGTATGGGTCATTGTGGATCGACTCACAAAGTCGGCTCACTTCATCCCATTTCGAGTTGGCCAATCAACTGAGACACTAGCAAAGAAGTACATGGAGGTAATAATCTACTGAAAGATTTAAACTCTTCATAATGTACTATCTCTGATACCCATGAACTCATACAGGAAATTGTGGGACTTCATGGAGTACCGGTCTGCATTGTCTCCGATCGTGATACCAGGTTCCGATCGCAATTTTGGCAGAGTCTGCAAGCAAGCTTGGGAACAAGTCTGAACTTCAGCACGGCTTATCATCCACAAACAGATGGTCAGTCTGAGCGAACTATTCAGATCATGGAGGATATGCTCAGAGCATGTATGTTAGACTTCAAAGGATCGTGGGAAGATCACCTACATCTTGTGGAGTTTTCGTACAACAACAGCTACCAAGCAAGTATAGGAATGGCACCTTTTGCAGCATTTTATGGAAGGAAGTGTCGATCTCCATTAAGTTGGGACGACATCGGAGATAAGGAACTTCTTGGACCAGAGATGATAGTAGCGACTGTTGATGTGGTTCATACTATCAGGGAAAGGATGCGCATAGCCAAAGATCGACAGAAGCACTGGACTGATGCAAAGAGACGTCACTTGGAGTTCCAGCCAGAAGATCACGTATTCTTAAAGATATATCCGAACCGCGGAGTGATCCGATTTGGAAGACGGGGTAAATTAAGTCTGAGATATATTGGACCGTTCGATATACTTGAACGATTCGGTGAAGTGGCATACCGGTTAGCGCTTCCACCCTCATTGGAAGGAGTGCATAATGTGTTCCACATATCCCAACTCAGAAGGTATGTAAGTGACCCCAGCCATGTTCTTGATCATTCCGAGCTCACTATACAGCCTGACTTATCTTGTGAGCAATAACCTGTGGAGATCCTGGACAGGAAAGTGAAGACACTTCGGAACAAGGAAGTCAACTTGGTCCGAGTGATGTGGAGGAAAGACGCTCCAGGAGAGTCCACTTGGGAAAGGGAAGATGAAATGCGTGCAAGATATCCTCACCTCTTTGTAAACTAGTCCTCAAATAAAAGTTGTAAATTTCGAGGACGAAATTTTTGTAAGGAGGGTAGACTGTAACAACTCCATTTTTAGTGTACATAAATTTGCTTTAAATTTAAAATATACTTGGAGTATTTAATGTTGCTGTTACCACTTTAAGTATTTATTTCACACAATAATTACAAGAAGGAGCTTGTAGCTCATTGGTAATACCTTGCACTGCTGAACCAAGCCACCAAAGTTCAAATCACATGCCCACATTATTTTTAATATTTATTTGTTTTAAATTATTTAGAAGCCCAATAGTCCACACAAGATAACTCCAGATTTTCCCACTACACTTGAAAACCTGAAATTACCAGTGGCTACCCCCGGTGACCCCTCACCTCCCGAGACCCCGACTCGGCCTGACTCGGCCGAGTCGGCCGGCGGACCGGCCGACTCGGGTCGGCGCCGCCGGCCGGACTCGGTTGGTCGGCCGAGTCATCAACTCGAAAATCTTGTTTTTCCCCTTCCCAACTTCCCTGCATACTTTAATTTTTGAGATCGTTTCCAGAGAGCTCATTATACCCCATTTATTCAAATTTTTAATAATTTTAATACATTTTACAATTTTTTTATTTAAAACCCTACATCTACCCTAACCCTAGCCTAACCCTATAAATGCACCCCTACCCTATACCCTCTCACCCCCAAACTCTGAGCCAACTCTCTAGAATTCTTAAGAAATCCTTGTGTGCAATCGAAGTGAGTGAAAGGCGAAGCTCCGGTGAATTCTCCGGCGGAATTTCCGACGACGAACTTAGGAGCTCCCGGGGACGAAACTAAGCACCGGCGATTCCTCTCTTTCCATCTTACTTCCTTGGTTGTCCAAAACCCGTAAGTCCCATTTTCTATCTCTCTTTTCTATTCTAAAAATACGGATTTACAAAACCTGACGGAATCGGAAAAAATCCGATTTCCGATTCGGTTTCTTATAAAACTTCACTTCTCGTTAATACAATTATGCTTAAACTCTCTCATGTTGACTATTAAACACTAATCAACCAAATTGATCAAGTTTCATTTCATAAAATGATAGTTATTTCAATTTATCGTATTTTTCACTTAAATACCACATTGTTTCAATTCTACATTTAACTCCATTAAACTTGCTATACCTTTAAGTAGATCACGAGGTAACGACCTACCTCCTCACACACTCATATGCAACATAACACAATACACTCGAGAACTTAGAATACGGGAAAATAAACATTTTCATTTAAATATCCTTTACTTAATAAAACCATTTCTAAAAGATTTAGTATTGATACATCTTACAAATAAATAACCTTTGAGCTAATAATAAAATATTTAGACTCAGCCAATTAAGGACTATCGCACTCATTAGGACAGAGGAAGGTTGTTGGCATTCAGTCGTTTATCTAAACCTGACTTTGTGGTGCCTAGGCTAGACAAGTGAGAAAGATAACTTTAAAAGGCCCGTCTCACGGTGATTCGTGAGCGGATCCCTCCTTTCTTCACTTGTACTTACCTGGCCACAATTGGCGGTGAAGAGGCGATTTGAGGTATCTCACAACTTGTCGCTTTGGACCAGTTAGGAGCAGTCTAGTTGACTTAGGAGACCCTAGAACATAGAATACGGGAAATCGACATCTTTACAAATAAATACCATTTACTTAATAAAACCGTTTTCTAAAGGATTTAGTATTTATAAAATCTTTGCGAAGCGTCGCTACAACCCATTTTGGAGAACCCATTCGGGATGGTGCGGATTATCGCACATCCTCGGGCTTAGTAGTGCGAGATTCAGACCTCCGCAAGGAGCATTCGGTCTCGAAAGATTTAAAATACGACATCTTAAGAAAATGAGATTTTTAGAATATAAAATATATATAGAAATTATTTTTGTATAAATATATGTATGTTTATCATTAAAATATCTATTTGGTTATGATATAAATATTCCACTTTTTCTAAAAATCACAAGAATCAATTTTACACTAAAATACCATGAATTCCATACAAAACCAATATTACAAATAAATACCACTTATTATGAAAATTGGATATTTCACTAGAAATATCACAATATAAAATCTACATTCATTACAACTCTAAAGACGAATAATAAATACTTGGGTGTATTTTGAAAAGTATATAAAAGTATTTTTACATAAAACCCCCTCAAGTTCTATAAATTACCATAAGGACCCTAGTAAATATAGGTTTAAGCGGGACCAATCTCTTGAGCCTCAGGGAGCCGGAGAAGTGGGTGCTTGCCTATCTAAGGTCGATAACTTAACAACGGTGTTATCAATACGGTAACCGTCTTTGAAAAAAAAGACACGAAAGGTTACCGATAATATCAAAACAATCAGGACTTCAATTTACTTTTCTAATTGTCTGACTCAGAGTGAGTCTCATTATAATCTGACTTGAATATAACTCAAGTACAATCCACAATCTACAATCTACAATTTACAATATTACAATTCAACATGAATCCATGAATCCATTATTCCATATATTCAATCTAACAACTTGACTGAACCGAACCATGGATATACATCCATTTACATGATTCTCCAGTTACACCCATTTACTGATATCATAGTTTCGGTCAATCATCCAATTATACAATCTATACAATTACAATACAAGACAAACAATACAATCAAAACACTACGGGGTTTAAGGGGTAGATTAGTACGGAAGGTGTTAAAAGCGGCACGAGATAGTAAGATTAAGACAACTAGCCTATATTTCGTTGCTGTTGTACCGTGGCTTAACGGTTCCTTGTACATTCTGTTTGCCCTGGTCTCTAGCATATAGAGACCCCTCTCATATACACTGGCATCCTTCTGTACCAAGCTACAAACAACAGCGTTAACACAACATTACAATAATATAATACAACCTTAAAAGATACCTTCTTATTCTGTCTATTCTACTTTTCTCTTATCTTTAGGACTTACAGAGCGACCTGTTCGCTGACAACATTCTCTTTCTTTCTTCTTTGAATGTCGTCAGGTGATCTGGACACTTCAGAGATAGAGCCAAATGCAGAAAACTTGGATCAGTATAGCGAAGAACCTGAGCTCTAGACATTGTACATTTTCCATTCAGTACTTTTCATTTCCTGTTATGCCATTGTTTAAGCATCGCTTTTATTTCAGTTGTATTTACTTTTCATGCATTGTATAAAAAGAATGTGAATAAATAAAGTTGTTGTTTTATTATATCTTGTCTCTTCTGTATTTATTTTTATATTTCTTAGATACGCTTAGCGTATTTACTTCAGAGTAAATACGTAGCGGCCTCGTCACGTCTTCTGCCCGTATATTGGGAAGCGGGGCGTGACACTAGAGCATTATGAGTTATCTAGGCGATGTTCGAAATATGAAACCGAAACAGCTCCGAAACAATCGAAGCAAAACCCCATTCTCTGTCGAATTTTTTAAAGCCTCTAAATTTTTTTTAAGCAATTGCAGAATGTTATATGAGATGTAACATGAACACTGGACGAACACGAACCCATTTGGCTGGATTTGAGCTGGCGAGACAAGCAATAAAACTGGCCTGGCCGGTCTGGGTTTTTCTTTTGGGGTTCGTTTTTGTTCTGTGTTCCAGTCTCTGGGGTTTGGTGTTTCAAGTGTTGCCTGTTTTTACTTAGATTGCATGTGATGTTATCTTTCTGTAAAAGATATTCGGAGTGTTTCGTAGTCTTAATTCTAACATCTTTTCGGGTTATTTAGACGACGTTAAAAAATTTGAATGGATATCAATAACCCATTTTCTCCCTCGCTGCAAATTTTCCAAGAGTTGGATTTTTCCAAGTTTAAAATCTTCAGAAAATCATGCAGGTGTTCCTATGGACCCTATAGAAGAACGAAACCCTAACTCGATTCTGTGACCATCGGAACCGCCACCAAACCCTAGGGTTTGTGATAGTTCCGCGGCTCCATAGGCGAGGCGAGGTTTGACCCTTCTACAGTTGGTCCATAGGTGTTGTGGCATGTTCTGGGTATTGTTTAAACTCCGCTCAAGTGTTGAGATCTTTGGGAAAGTTTGGGTGTTTGTTGATTCGATCGAAAAGTTTAACATCGTCTAACTATCTGTGATTGTGATACAATACTTGGAATCCACAATAATTAGTTTTATGAAAACTAGTTTGAATTTTATAAATCTAGCAATTCAGTCTCATTTGATCGGTTGCCACGGGATTTTGATGTGGATCAAAAGTTCGTCGCAATCATGTAACGTACGCGGATACTCACCGGGTAACCTTACTAGATAGCCACGCCCCAAAGCCCCGACCAAGTGGCTGTAGGAGAACCCGTTGCCAAAAGCGTCCTCCTGGGTGCTCGCGGCCGTGGTGTTCCGCCTAAGTGCACTTCGTCGACGGCATCGGGGGTGTGGCCGTCTACTAAAGTTTCCGACGAGCATTCGATCAGGTTGTTGGGAATCTTGTTGAACTACCCGACTGGTTATTGAAAAGTGCTTTCAATATCGAGACTAAAATGCGGGGTTTATAATTGTTAGGCATGCGATATCTAAGGAATTCATTTGGTTAGGCATGAAATCCAAAGTATGTGATACATTGGGTTTATGATGTCTAAGGTGGTTGCGGATTCCAATTGTTGTAGTTTTTCACTTTCTTTTCTGCGACCGTAAGTTTAATATGTGGTGTATCGCCGGTTTCGTTGCTATATGTCAACGACAATTGGGATACTTATATTTACTTACGTTGACGACATGTGGTGTTATGTGTTGCTGTGATATGTTATATTGGATCGTCGTGTTATGAATAGCCGGGATTTTTTTATGTGAGATGGGAGTTTTTCATTTTCATTCATGTAAAAACTTGTATGTAATATTCTTTTATTGGGGCACTTCCGGGTTGAGGATGATGTCACCATTGATGTATATTATTTACTTTTCCGCATTAGGATAGACCCAAGGTGGGGAGCACAAGTAACCAGGTTCTAGGGTCCAGTTGGAGACCATCTCGAGGAGTCGAGACCGGGTCTCCTAACTCTAGAATTGGTAGTGTTGCTTGCCGCTCTCGTAGGGGTCTAGGGATGTGGGTATGGCTATTCATCGCGACCGTGGAATCCGCGTTATTTTACAGGCTTAATTTAAAACACGGAATTCCTAGTATATCCAATATTTCATATGCGTTCTTCTGCTGCTGATATTCTGTGATGTGATCACTTGATATGTTGAGACGAATGCTTATATTATATATATGATATATAATAAATATTGCTGATTTCGTTTCTTTTGTTATGCTTAGGAAGCATAATTGATGGGACTTCATTAATGAGATTAATGAAATAAAAGAAATCTAAAGATGTTGTAGAATCTTGTTTTAAAAACTGGTAGCTCTAGTTCTTGCTTTGCATAGCGGTATTCCTTGTAGAATATCCAGCACCTTATTCGATAAGGAAAGAGCCGAGATCCCTTCACCGGAAGTGACCTCTTTAGCGAAACTAGCAGATGCTACAACCCACTTGGTTTTGTTTTTGATTGCTTCTCTGGTTCTTGCTTTGCATAGTGGTATTCGTGTATATCCAGCACCTCATTCGATGAGGAAAGAGCCGAGATCCCTTTACCGGGAGTGACCTCTTTAGAAAAACTAGCAAAAGCCTCAAAAGCACTCCTTTTCAAAATCACTCGATTCTACAACGATATCAAGTTCAAAGCGTTAAAGGTTTTCTTAAAAACCATGCGTAACCCTCCGTCATTTTAGAAAGTAGAGTACTTAGTATTCGTGCTGCGTATGTTGACTATAGCCAAGGCGTAGTGTACGGTAGCTAAGTGATGTCTTCCTACACAACATATAATGCGATTAATTAGGACAGTCACATGATTAAGTTGACCATAGCCAAAGGTCATATGGGTGGGTTTAATTAATCACGAAATGACGGGTAGAACTTGACTAGGACTTATGATATGTTGACCATAGCCAAGGTCATAAGTACTAGGGGTAAAAACCATTATTGGAAGTTTCAAGAGTTGAAATTTGCAATAAGATTGCATACCTTCTATGAGATGGTTGGATCCCGATACCCACTGCGACTAAGAGTTACTCCTGGAAGAGTTTTGCACATTACAATTAGCCAATCAAGTAGGTGTCTAGAAAGGTGTTAACAGGGTTACGCCTCTGGGAAAACGAGGTTTATTTTAATTAGGTCCGTGCTAAAGCACGGGGAAACTCCCTCAAAGTACCAACACTGGCCTGGCCGAAAGATTGGCGAACTTATAGTGTGTAATTAATCCCGGCTAGTCTTACCTTTTAGGGTTTGAAGGAAGATTTGATAAAAACAGTGGGAGCCATCCGATTAGATAAAATAATAATCAATCTAATCTTGCAAAGAGCGCACGCAGAGTGATTTCTTCTTTTTCTCCTGGTAGCGACCATGTCACGCCTTAATCAAGATAATAATTTGGATGCATTGACCGAACCTGCTTATTATACTGTGCTGGGGAACGTTGATTCCACTCTACCTTATAATTGTTATAAGTCTGAGCAGGAAATAGGGGAATATCCGAATTTCCACGCAACCCAAACAAGGAATGAGCATGTTGATGTATATTCTTCGAGTGTGTTCGATTACCAAGAACTGTTTCTCAGTATCCTCTACGTCCTAGGTATGAGATACCGGATCAGGATCCCACATATGTAATCTATTACATGGGCTACAGAAAGGTAGAGAACTGGGATTGGATGATATGTCTCTTAGTGTTAGAGAATGGTGCAATTGTTGCAGCCAAATCAGTTGGCAAATATCACCTTATATTACCAAATGGTAAATGCATTGATTCTGAACAGATGTTATCACATGCCAAACCTGATATACAACATTACATCAGTTTCTTTATTAAGTTAAAGAAGGATATAATTTTTTATTGCAGGATAATGTTATGAACATTTCCCTTAATCAAGAGTTGATTGGATCAGGCATGTTATGTAATAGCATATACGTTCTAAATCAAACCACAGTTCAAAGTATACCGAACACACGTAAGAGGAGTAGTTCAGAAATGAATGAATCCTTCTTGTGGCATTGTAGACTAGGTCATATCAATGCGATACAACTAGCTAAGTTACATAAGGTTGAATATTAGAATCTTTTCGAATTTTCATCTTATGATACTTGCCAGTCTTGTCTCAAAGGTAAAATGACCAATACTCCGTTTACTGGAAACAGAGAAAGAGTTACTGAACTCTTGGGACTGATACATGGTGATGTATATGGTCCTATGTCTACAAATGCCAGGGCTAGTTCTTCATACTTCATTACATTCATCGACGATCTCTCAAGATTCGGACATGTGTTCCTGTTGAAACACAAGTCTGAAACTTTTGAGAAATTCAAGGAATATAAGCTTGAAGTTAAGAACCAGAAGGGTAGAAGTATTAAAGTCCTTCGATGTGATCGAGGAAGGGAATACTTGGGCACGGAGTTCCTGGATTATTTAAACGGAGAATGTGATTCTCTCTCAGCTTCCTCCTTCGTATACACCACAACACAACAATGTATCGGGGCGGAGGTAGCGCACCCTATTAGATATGGTGCGCTCTATGATGAGTACTGCTAAGTTACCTGTTTCCTTTTGGTGTAATGCACTTGAGAAGCTGCATACCTATTGAATGGGTTTCTATCCAAATCAGTGCCTACCAATCCATATGAGATATGGAATAGGAAGAGACCGTGTCTTAAACGAGTTAAGATATGGAGTAGTCCGGCCTATGTTGAAAAGCAAAATCCGAACAAACTTGAGGCAAAGTCAGTTCTGTAAGTTTGTTGGATATCCCAAACATTTGCGAGGGAATATCTTCTACCACACTGAGGAGTAAAAGATGTTTTGTTTCTCAGCATACCACCTTTTTAGTAAAGGAATTTCTTATGAAGAAATTTGTGGTCATGAGGTAGAACTGGAAGCAGTTCCAGATGGACAAACTGACGGCTGATGATTTGGTGAAACCAAAGGATTCAATAGCCTCTGACGAACTTCAGCCTCTCCGCGAATCTGGTAGGGTTCCTCATCCCCCTGAGAGATACTACGGTTTTCTCGATAACAGTGGGAGCGAGGATTGCATCATGGCAGATGATGACCCAACCAGGTTCATCCAGGCCATTACGAGTAAGGACTCAGTGAAATGGCTGGATGCTATGCAATCAGAGATGGAATCCATGTACACCAACAAAGTATGACTTTGAACGTTGCACCTGAAGGAGTAAAACCTATCGGGAGCAAGTGGATCTTGAGAAGATTCTTGGTGTAAATGGAAAAGTTGAGACTTTCAAAGCTAGACTTGTAGTAAAAGGTTTTCGTTAATGACCAGGTGTGGTTTATGATGAAACCTTTTCTCCAGTGGCTATGCTTAAGACCATCAAGATTAAAGCACGCATCGCGGAGTTGGAACGTCTGTTTTGATGTGGCGGTCAAAGAGTTTGACTTCGTCAAAAAGATAGATGAACCTTGTATATACAAGAAGGTTGTAGAGAGTAAGCTTGTCTTCCACATATTGTGCGTAGATGACATACTCTTGATAGGAAATGGTTTCCTATGCTACACTCGGTCAAGCTCCTCTTATCACGAGGATTCTCCATGGAAGATCTGGATGATACCTACTGCATCTTGTGGATTATGATCTATAGTGATAGATCTAAGTGGATGTTGGGAGTGTCCCAAATCCAGGCACATTAACACCATATAAAGGGGTTTAGTATGGAAGATTCTAAGCATGGTGGTTCGCCCACTTACTCAGGAATCACTCTCTCCAAAAAGATGTCTTCCAAGACTGATTTGGAGAGAGCTCGCATGCAAGGGATACCCTATGCTTCGGTAATAGGCTCTATCATGTATACGATGTTATGTACCAGATCAGATGTAGTTAACTCACTAGGTTTAGTGATCAGGAATCAATCAGATCTTGGGAGAATCACTGGACAGCTGTGGAGGATATTCTTAAGTACTTGTGAAGCACTGAAGAAATGTTCTTGGTGTTTGGTAACGGTGATCTCCAGTAGGAGTCCTTTACCAATTCGAGCTTCCAGAGTGATAAGGACGACTGAAAGTCAGTCTCAGGCTTTGTCTTTACCCTCAGTGGAGGGATGGTATGTTGGAAGAGTTCCAAGCTAGATACCGTGGCAGACTAGACGATAAAGGCTGAATACATCGCAACCAACGATACTGCCAAAGCGGCTGTATGGACATTTCATGTTCATGAGATGAACATAGTTCCTACCATTGAACGTCCGATAACTATTATTGTGACAATAATAGAGTTATGGATTTGGCCTAGGAACCCCGGTCCCGTCGGCGGTCCAGACATATTCTGAGGCAGTATCACCTGATCGGGGAGATGGTTGATCTCCAGGGGATCAAGGTCAGGAGAGTTGACGCGAAGGATAACATGGCGGATCCACTCATGAAGGCTTTTCCAGAGAGAGACTTTTATGGGATGTTGGGTATGAAATACTACAACAAATGGCCCTAGTGCAAGTGGGAGATTGTTAGTTATATGTATGCCTTAGAGACCATTATTGTACATATGATGTATATTACAGTGGATGCTGGGACATATATAGGGAGGACTTTCTTGCTCGACATGATAGTATATTATCTGGTTGCTCTTTATCTTAACATGTACACTTATTGTCTCTATTACATGTTGATAAAGCCCTTAGGATGAGTACTTGACTACCAGGATTATGATGCAGACCATACTAGTGAGGCAGAGGTAGTTGGTAAGTACATCCTTCAAATGTTCCTAGTCGTGGGAGTATCGAGACGGGACATCGATATTCCAGAGTAGACTAGCGTATACGCTTCTTGACCCATATGATGGGCGATGGATAGTCCCGCATCCATTGGTGTTTGACATCAGAGAAGGTATACGGGTGCTCAGTGGAGACTGGGTACACTGGACGGACTTGCCGAGAACTCCTAGATGGTGTTATACCTCACGTCAGATAGCATTTCTCTGGTGACACTGGTACAGGTTAGTCTGTCGACCCGAAATCGTCATAGAGTCTTGTGTGTCTCCCACTATGCTTTGATTTCCACCCTACCACGGCTCTACTGAGTCGTGCAAACAGGTGGTTTTGGGTACAGTCCCGAGTCACATGGAGACAATGAGCGATTGGAGGAGATTTCGTCTCTCCCGGTATTGGGGGTTGATGATGCGCAATGCTCGATTGGCCATAACAGGAATTCCCTGGCCAGGGTTGCTGAGATTTACTGGTAAGTGTTATCAGTAGTTTCTCGAACCGTTATGGGCCTTACATCGGCATGATTTATCAGGCTATTGGGGTCTGACGTTTACCACCCCCAGGCTGAGATATGCGACATATCTGACGAAGAGACCGGACTGTACGGTTGTGTTACTTATTGGATTCGCAGGAGTATGAGTTGGCTTGCTTGTTGATCTTCTGATCGCTCAATACCCATGTGGCCGTTACGTTTAGCAAACTAATTACGGCTTGTGGATGACTGATATGATCACCACCTACTGCCAGCATATTGACGAGTCTTTAGAGTCCTACACAGAGGTTTCCTGGCTCAGACGAAATGAAGTAGGAGCACATATGTAATATGTGCGGGACCTAGATTAATGCGCGTATGTGATACCGCATTCTATTCTCACGATATATGGTATCGTTCGGTTATATGTGATATAGCCGGGTTATCGAATCAAGTGTTGATTCGATAAGTTGATACATATGATATTGTTCGGTTATATGAGATATAGCCAGATTATTAAATCAAGTGTTGATTTGATAATTTAATGTATAATTATATATTTGATATATTAACATACATTGACTAATATTAGCTCTCTTGAATATTTCTTTTTCTCATTTGTGACACATTTAATATATATGTAATATATGTTATTGTATCATGCTTGTTTATATATGCAACATGGGTGTATGAGATTCACACCATGCTTATCGTAATGGTGGGTTATTATTTATTTTAAGCAATTCAAAATTAGTTGGAAATTGTCATGCTTGGAAGCTTGGAGAAACTTAAAGCATCTTTGACTTAGTCCACTAATTTTGTCTCACTTGAGATATTTATTAACCCAACCATTATCTTAAACCATAGTTTAGTCTCTACAAGAGTTATTATGATATATTATCTCACCATGGTTGCTATTATCACATCATTGATTCACCATACCATTCTCGACTTCATCATCTTCCTCATCTCCAAGAGCTCTCTAGGTTTTTAGGAGATGAAGAAAACATGTGAGAAAAATTAATCTAAACTGAGCCCAATTCCTATTTCATCAACCTCTACTAGACTAGCCATTTAGTTTGGGTTGTTTCTTCACTAGTTCATCACTTAGTGAAGAGGTAGCCTGTGCTAGAGTCTTCTCGACGTAGATCATCTTCGGCCTCGAAGACTTCAAGCATGCTTATTCATTTCGACTTGTGGAGCCAAACTTGAGTCCGGGAGATCACTACTTAGAGCGAAGGGACTACTACACGGAGCTATTGAAGTGAAGGACCAGTCTACAAAGATTGTATTCCTTGTTCACTTTCTATGTAAAGTTGTTTACATTCCAGTTTAGCTCCTAAAACTCTAGTTAGATTCTAGGATAGGTTGTTTGGCACACTAGAAATTTTAAAATACGGCATGTTTGATGCCTTGTGAAACCTTGTGGTCGTGCCAAAGAACCCTACAGATTTCTCTACATGAAACCTGGAACACAAACCGCAATACAGTGGCTTAATTACCACAAGATGAAGCTACAGAACAAAAATCAAGACCTAATTCAACAATTGGGCCGCAATTTCCGGCCATATGTATTAAATTTGCAGACAGAATAGGGAGTTAGGGGCTCGGGCTTCTAGGGTAGTCTTCTACTGGTCTCTTCATATCACAATACTCTCTAAATATTTTTCAGAGAAGCCTACTAGCTCCAAATTAAATTTGAACATCACTAACTTAACAAAAATCCTACTTTTCTGATATTTGAACAAGGAAATCTAAAATTTGACACTATGAAACTTGAAAAAGGATGATCTTTACCTATAAGGATTGAGCACAAGGAATCTCCAGCTCATGAAGTGTTTGCTTGAGCTTTCTTGAAGTGGTAGTAGCTTTATGTTGATGTTTTGCACAATTTTCATGAAGGGATCATCAACTCTTCTTGTGATTTTGTGAAGGGTGGTTTAGAGTTAAGATGAACATAGAAGAGAAAAGATATGTTCAGTTAGAAGGGGAAATGAACCATTGGAATTTTGGTAAAGTAAAGGAGAAGGTATAGAGAAAGGTGGAGGTGTAAAAGGAGGAGGAGATGTACGAAAGAGGGTGTATGGTTTGATAAGTTGTTTATGAAGGTAATTCACACCTAACATATACCATACCCTCATAAACAAAAACTAAATCCCCTTTTTATTAGTAAATGCTTTTACTCATAAATACCACAATCTTACACCAAAATATCATATCATGTTAAAAACAAAATACTTATCGTTTTTAGGATATCACATATTTTCCCAAAATAGTTACATTTTTACGGATACCGATCCGAAACCAAAAATACATACACGATATCATTTCGTAAACACATAATATCCATATTTAAATTATAAATTAATATTTATAATATTCAAAATGTTACACTAATTTCATGTTCGAGTAGCCACGCACTTGCCGTATCCTCCAATCCCTTCTGAGGAGAGATACAACGTCTCATGTAATCTTCCTATATTGGTATATGCATGTTGCCGACATAGATTCAGCGTTAGGCGTCACCATGACGTTTTACCTTGAGGACATACTCTTTTTGAGTCCCAGAGAAATCATAACTGCACCCTTCTAAGATGAGATGACATCTAATGGTTTTTAGGCATATATGCACTATCATCAAAAACTGGAGCTAGGAATATATCATTACTCCACTTATTTCAGCTCTTTTTAGATTTGTGGATGCCATGTCTATACTCCGCGGAAGTAGAATGGACATCCAAATAGTCTCCAGGCTGTATGTTGTAGGGTTCCTCTCGACGGCAGCAAGGTTTCGGGAGGCATCGTCCATGCCATTTTTAAAAATTTGCCGTTAAAAGGAACTCTAAACTAAAATCGATAACTAGAAAATAATACGAAAACATATGTAAACCATTTTATATCTAAGTGAAATAGAAATACAACCTTTGTAGATCGGTCCTTCACTTCATAAGCTCCTTATAGTAGTCCCTTCGCTGCGATCATGGTGCTCCCGGACTCTTGAACGGCTCCATGAGAAGAAGACAACGGTCTTGCTTGAAGTCTTCGAGGCCGAAGATGATCTATGTCGAGGGATTACTAACTCAAGCTACCACTTCACCAAAGTGAAGCAAACACCCTATACTAAAGTGTTAATCTAGTAGAGGATGGTGAAATAGGAAGTGGGCTCACTTTAGAATTTCTTTTCTCATATTACTTTCTCACTTTTATCAAACCCTAGCAAGCTTTTCTTTTGGAAGAAGAAGATGAAGAAAGAAGAAGATAATGAGCTTAATCCCAGGTGAGATAGTAAACCATGGGTGAGTGAGTATCATATACAAACTCATGTAGAGACATAACCATGGCTAATTGTGATGGTTAGGTTACTAAATATCTTAAGTAAAACAAAACCAATGGACTTAGTCAATGCATCCATAAGCTTCCACTTGCTTCATGCATTAAACTAATATTCCACTAATTTTTTTTTTACTTTAAATATTAAAACCCAATATCACAAATGGCATGGTGTAAGTCTTATACACCCATGTATGTTATATCAACAACCATCATACAAAAAGAGAACACAATTTAATATATATCACATATATATTAAGTTGTGCACATGTGAGAAAAACTAATGCTTAAGTGAACCAATGTTAATTAATGTAAATTAGTATATCAAATATACAATTATACACTAAATTATCAAATCAACATTTGATTTAATAATCCGGCTATATCACATATAACCGATTAAGACAAAATGTACCAACTTATCGAATCAACACTTGATTCAATAACCCGGCTATATCATATATAACCGACCGATACAAAAGTCGCGAGAATAGAATACGGTATCACATACACGCATTATTCTCGGTCCCGCACATATCACATATGCTCCCCTATTTCGTCTTGCCTGAGCCAGTAAAACCTCCATGTAGGACTCTAAAGACTCATCAATACGCCGGTAGTAGGTGATGATCATATCAAGCACCCACAAGCCGTCAGCGGTACTAGCTGGACGTAACAGCTACCCGGGTATTGAGCGATCAGAAGATCGGCAAGCAAGCCCGCTCCAACTCCTGCAAAAGCCTTATAGTGACACTACCGTACAATCCGGTCTTCTCGTCTGATATGTCGCATATCAAGTCTAGGGGTGGTAAACGTCAGACCCCAATAACCGATAAGTCATGCCGATATGAGGCTCATAACGGGTCGAGAAACTACTGGTAACACTTACCAGTAAATCTCTAAACCAGCCCTGGCCAGGGACTTCCCTATTATAGCCAATCGAGCACAGCGCAACATCAACCCCCAATACCGGGAGAGATGAAACCCCTCCTATCGCTCATTGCCTCCATGTGACTCGGGACTGTACCCAAAAACCACCGTTTTGCACGCCCTCTTGGATGTGGTAAGGTGGAAATCAAAGCACAGTGGGAATCACACAAGACTCTATGACGATCTCGGGTCTACAGACTAACTTGTACCAGTGTCACCAGAGAACTGCCATCTGACGTGAGGTATAATACCATTTGGGAGTTCTCGGCGAGTCCGTCCAGTGTACCCAGTCTCCACTAACCACCCGTATATCATCTATGATGTCAAACACCAATGGATATGGGATCATCCATCGCCCATCTATATGGGTCGAGAAGGTATGCGCTAGTCTACTTTGGTATATCAATGCCCCGTCTCGATACACCCACGACTAGGGACCTTAAAGGATGTACTTATGGACTACCATGTCCCCACTAGTATGATCTGCATCATAGTCCTGGTAGTCAAGTACACATCCTAAGGGCTTTACCAATATTAACATAGAGACAATCAGTGTACACGTTAAGGTAAAGAGTAACCAGATAGCATATTATCATGTCGAGCAAGAAAGTCCTCCCTATATATGTCCAAGCATCCACTACAATATACATCTCATGTATAGTAATGGCCTCTAGGGCATACATATAACTAACAATCTCCCACTTGCACTAGGGCCATCTGATAGCAGTGGTTGTAGTATCATATACTCAACCATCCCATAAAAGTCTCTCTCTGGGAAAAGGCCTTTGTGAGTGGATCCGCCGTGTTGTCCTCTGAGTCTACTCTCCTAACCTCGATCCCCTGGAGATCAACCATCTCTATGATCAGGTGATACTACCTTAGAATATGTCTGGATCGCTGATGGGACGGGCGTTCCTAGGCATAAGCCATAACTCCATTGTCACATAATGGTAGGAACGAAGTTCATCTCATGAACTAATATACACCCAGACTGCCTCTTTGGTAGCATCTTTGGTAGCGATGTATCCAGCCTTTATCGTCTAGTATGCCACGATATCTAGCTTGGAACTCTTCCAACATACGATCCCTCCACTGAGGGTAAAGACAATGCCTGTGACTGACATTCAGTCGACCTTATCACTCTGGAAGCTTTCCAGTGATTCTCCCCAGGATCGATTGATACCATCTCACTACACCTAGTGAGAATCCTAATATCCACTTAGATCTATCTCATAGATCCAAAACCCAGGATTTAGGAGGTATCACCTTGATTCTTTATGGAGAATCATTGTGATAAGAGGAGGTTGACCGAGTGTAGCATAGGAAACTCCTTTCCTATCAAGAGTATATCATCCACATACAATACGAGGATCATCACCATACTCCCTACTACCTTTTTGTATATACAAGGTTCATCTACCATTTTGATGAAGTCAAACTCTTTGACTACCACATCAAAACAGATGTTCCAACTCCGCGATGCCTGCTTTAACTCATAAAGCAACTTGCACACTTTTTCGCTGCTCCCACTATCTACGAAGCCCTCTGGCTGTGTACTTATAGACACTTCCTTCTAAATCACTATTTAGAAAAGCAATCGTGATACCCAACCGCCAGATATCGTAGTCATGGATGTAGCAATGGCAAGTAGGATCCGAATGGACTTAAACATAGCCTCTTGAGAAAAGGTTTCATCATAATCCATACCTGGTCAATGACGAGAAACTTTTACAAGTTTAGCTTTGAAAGTCTCAACTTTTCCATGTACACCAAGTAATCTTCTCAAGATATACTTGCTCCTGATGGGGATTTAACCTTTCAGATAAAGCAACCAAAGTCCATACTTTGTTGGTGTATATGGATTCCATCTCAGATCGCTTAGCATCCAGCCATTCTCACAGAGTCCCTACTCATGATGGCCTGCTCGAAACCAGTTGGGTCATCATCTCATGATGCAATCTTTGCTCCCACTGTCATAGAGAAAACCGAAGTATCTCTCAGGTGGGTGAGGAACCCTATTAGATCGGCGGAGAGGCTGAGGTTCGTTGGGAACTATTCAATCCTTCGGTTCTACCAAATCATCAACTGCAGTTTGTATAGCTGGAACTCCATCCAGTTCTACCTCATGACCACTAATTTCTTCACAAGAAATTCCTTTTTCCCAAAGGTGGCATGCTGAGAAACAAAACACCTTTTGCTCTTCAGTGTGATAGAAGATATTCCCTTGCGAATGCTTGGGATATCCAACAAACTTCCACAGAACTGAACTTTCCTCGAACTTGTCCGGATTTTGCTTTTAGACATTGGCCGGACAACCCCAAATCTTAACATCCTTAAGAGATGGGCTCTTCCCATACCATATCACATATGGAGTGGTAGGAATCTGATTTGATTGGAATCCTGTTCAATAGGTATGCAACTTCTCAAGTGCATAACCCCCAAAAGGAAACAGGCTACTCATAGTACTCATCATAGAGCACACCTTATCACATAGGGTGCGATTGCTCCACCCCGATATACCAACGTGCGGTGGTGTATACGGAGGAGTAATGCTGAGAGAGAATCTCATTCTCCTTTAGAATAGTCTAGGAATTCCGTACTCAAGTATTCTCCTCCCTGATCACATCAAAGGACATAATACTTATACCCGTTTTGGTTCTCTACTTCTAACTTATATTCATTAAATTTCTCAAAAGCTTCAGACTTGTGTTTCAACAGGAACACATGTGCGAATCTTGAGAGATCATCAGTGAATGTAATGAAGTACAAAGAACCGTTCCTGGCATGTGTAGACAGGGGACCTACATACATCATCATGTATCAATCCCAAGAGTTCACTAAGTCTTTCTCTGTTTCCAATAAATGGAGCTATGGTCATCTTATCTTTGTGACATGACTGGCAAGTTTCACAATATGTAAATTCAAACAGATTTAAATATGCATCTAAATGTAACTTAGTTAGTCGGGTCGCTTTGATATGACCTAGTCTACAATGCCTCAAGAAGGATTTATTCATTTCTGAACTTTTCCTATTGTGTGGGTTCTGTACGTTAAAGAACTGTGATTTGATTTAGAACGTATATGCTTTTAGATAACATACCTGAACCGATCAACTCTTGATATAGGAAATGTTCAAAACATTATCCAACAATACAAAATTATATCCTTCTTTACTTAATAAAGAGACTGATATGATGTTGTATATCAGGTTCGGTATCTAATAACATTCTTTCAGAATCAATGTATTTGGTAATACTCGGTGATAACTGCCAACTTATTTGGCTGCAACAATTGCACCGTTTCCAACTCTTGAAACTTTATCACCCGTTCTCAGTTCTCTACCTGTCTGTAGCCCATGTAACAAATTACATATGTGGGATCCAGATCCGGTATCTCATACCCAGGACATAGAGGATACTGAGAAACAGTTCTCGGTAATGAACACACCCGAAGAAGATGCATCATCATGCACTTTCTTCGTTTGGGCGGCACGGGAATCCTGGTAATCCACTATTTCCTGCTCGGTCTTATAACAATTATAAGTTGGAGCGGGACCAATGTTCCCAGCGCAGTTTAACAAGCGGGTTCGGTCAATACAGCCATATTATTATCTTGATTAAGGCGTGACATGGTCGCTACCTGGAGAGAGAGATAAGAAAACACTCTGCGTGCGCTCTTGCAAGATCAGATTGGTTATTATTTTATCTAATCAGGATGGCTCCCACTGTTTTTATCAAATCTTCCTTCAAACCCTAAAAGGAAAGACTAGCCGGGATTAATTACACCCTACAAGTTCGCCAATCTTTCAGCCAGGCCGGTGCCGGTACTTTGAGGGAGGTTCCCCGTTGATCAGTCGAAAATAGCGCATTCTCAACACGTTAATTTCCCTACTCTTATCATTCATATATAGGTGTTTATTGTAATTATAACACAGATTACGATTTCATCTGGAAAATACCAAATTACCTGTGTTATAGTTATAATCGACATTCTAGAGGGAAATTACGTGTTTATTACTAATTGCATCGATCTTTGTATATCGCAACACTTGTCTCGAGATTGTATGCAGGAAATTCCAGGAAAAGAGCCAAAACTGCTAAAAGTGCTGATAAAAATATGCCAAGTCCAAGACTTGTGATCTGGCAGTAAACAAGAAAGATTCAAAAGATTCCAGACATCATAAAACAGCACCAAAGCCAACACAAGAATTACCATGGAAATTTCAGGCATTAATCACCCAACATGGCCGCGGATCCACGGCCGAATGGGCGGATCCGCCGCGTATCCGCGGCCACACTGACACGTCATCAGCAGAATCTTTTTCCGAGGCTCTCTTTTCACTGGCAAACTTCTCCAGGACACTTAAGTCTCGAGATATCTCCAGAAGCTTCTCCTCTAGCAGCCAAGCTTCTTGTGCAAGCTAAATACCTACCAAGCTTCTCAAGCTAGCTAACTAACTCAATCTAGAAGCTTCCTTCATAACTACCAAGCTTATAAAGGAAGCTAAACCTAGCTTAGCTTCTAAAGGAAGCTAAACCTAATCAAGCTTCTAGGGGAAGCTAAAGGAGAAGTCTAAATAAAGGGACCCAAGGCTTCATTCTAAAGGTTGTTCGTTATTCAACAATTTCCAAACACGAGTTGAGTGACACAACTTGTGCATCCAAACCCTAGCCCCAAATCCATCTCAAAAAGCCAATTTAAGATTCATCGAGTACCAAATCGAGCAAGCATCCACGATCCTTTTGAAGCGACGCCGATTTTCATTCGAGCAAGAGATCCAAGACGATCCGCGACTCAAGAAGACGATGCGAAGCAAGATTCGATGATTTTAGTTCCTCCTCAATTCTTGTAATTCTTGAGTGTATTGTAACGAAACATCGAATAATAAAAGGTGACGATCTTTAATCTTGCTTTCTATTCATTCTCGCATTGTGATATTTTTCATTCTTGATTTCTTTAAAATGATGTGTGAATAAACTCCGCTTGCATCGGAATCAAAAGAATAAATAGAATGATGTTGATGAATTCTTGAACAATTCTTAAGTCTTATGAGTTTTGTAAACCCTAGGTAATTGAATCAAAGATAACCTAATTTTGAGCGAGATGCTTTCTTGAATATTTTCGCACTCAATTAGAGATCAACAATCGATAATTGAATTTCCTAGAGGCTAGAAGTTAAGTGTTAATTAACGAAAGGACAAGGGATGAGGATGAAGAAACCCTAGTTTCGTCAAAGGATCCCTAAACCTCGTTGATTGACACCGATCTAGCATCAAATCTTCAATAGATAAGAATTCGAAATTCTAAGCATCAATTATCGCTATCGATTCAATTGATTCCGACAAGCCTTTCTTCAAATCTTGATAATTCAAACACTTTGGGTATTTTCTTGATTTTTTACCAATTCTTAAATTTAGACCTAATTCTTGATTCTTGAAAATTAAACTTCATCAATTTTCTTTTATCTTTTAATTTTCGACTCAACTAAAACGATAACGAGCAAATCACACTTTCTCAGTGGAAGATCTGTATTCATTAACGCTACACCGACACCGTTAATTGATTGCGGTATAAATATTTCTTTGGTTGTAATCTTTACACTTTTCCATACACATCGAGAAATTAGATCAATCAAATGGCGTCGTTGCCAGGGATCGTGTGCTAGTTTGTTCGTTTTTTGTAATTTGAGTTGGAAAATTTATTATTCCATCAGTTTTTTAGATCAAAATTCATAACAAATGCTTAACGATTTGTTGTGATTTGTTGCAAGGAGATCTGGAATCTGTGGAGCGAGAGAAAAAATTCTCAGAGCATCTCAGGGAGCTCAGTGAGTGAACAGGAGCTTTTGTACCAATTTTCGTGCAGGTATCTCATCACGTGACCGCGCATCCGCGGCCAATTGTTGCATATCGCGGTGGTTCCGCGGTCGGCCTAGGGTTTCAGTGCACCAAAACTTCCCAGGTCCTCTCTGTCTTTCTTATCTCCTCCCTCATCTGCTCCATTAACCAATTTCTGCAGGATTCTTTGCAAAAATTCGCAGCGCCGCAAAAAGAAAAATTGTTGTGTGTTTGATCTTGGTTGTTTGCATTTTAATACGGAAATTAAGGGGCAAAGACCAAATTCAGATTAGGTCGGGATTTCATTACCCGTCCTAGGCCCCAAAAATCACAAACTTGCATCCGCATCACCCTCATTAACTAAAAAAAATCTAGACAGGACTCTAAGGACTGTCGCGCTCAATTAGGACAGAAGGAGGTCGTGGGTAATCTATTGCTTATCCACGTTTCTTTTGTGGTATCTAAGGCAAGTGTGTCTAAGACAAGTGGTTACTTAATTAGGCCCACTACTTACGTAGTGGAGAACCTCCCACTTACCTGGCATTTACCTGGCCACAGGAGGGGCAAAGAGGCAGTAGAGGATCTATCTTGCGACTTGTCTTCTGGAAGTCTAGGAGCGGTCTAGAGACTAGACCTAGGTGACCACTAGATTTAGGGTTGCTTGTGCATTGTTTGTGTGCATTTTTTCAAAAAAATCCATATTTTTTCAAAACAAACACCAATCTCATCTTTTCCTTAATTATCACAATGCTGCCACTTGTGCTATACCATTTAGTGCATGCTCGGCTGGACACGGGATTCTAGTGCCCGACTTGTCCGCGTTCCCCCTATCGACTCCGAAGTCGGTATTTCTACGTCTACTTTTTCTATACCCCCTACCACACCCACTTCGATGGGCGGTTCTCCATCGAACTTCTTTAACACTAATCTGCCACCGTCCGCAGGTGCGCAGAATCCGCCCCGCATCTCTCTCCAAGAGAGATGCTATCCTATGCGAGGTCCTCTTTCGACCTGTCTCACCATTCCACTAGCCAATGGGGACAATTTTGAAATTAAACCCCAATACATCAATCTTCTACCAAAATACCACGGTCTTAAGTCTGAAGACGCATATATCTTTATTACCAAATTTGAAAATGTATGCGCAATGATGGGTACTTCATAGCTTTCTGTGGATGCTATGCGTTTACGTCTTCTCCCATTTACTTTGTGCGATATAGCCGAGAAGTGGCTTTATAACACAGCCGCACATTCCATTTCGAACTGGGGAGAATTCGTAACAGCATTCCTTAAGAAATTCTACCCTAATCATAAGACAGCTCGAGTCCGTAGCGAAATAAATCAATTTACCCAGCTTCCAAATGAACCATTCTCGAAGTGTTTTGAACGCTTCAAGGATCTGTTAGTTCAATGTCCACATCACGGAATCCCTAGATGGGATCTGTGCAGAATCATATAAGATGGCATTAATCCTACCACTAAACAGAACCTTGAATCCATGTGTCAGGGCACCTTCATGAATAAAGATGATGGTGAAGCCTGGAGATTTCTAGAAGATTTCGCTAAAAAATCTTTACAGTGGTAGAGTGTAAACCAGTCATCGTCTAGGGGTGGCATTCACCAAATTGATGTTTCCATAGGAGTTAGAGCTGAAATGGCAGCAATGGAAAAGAAACTCGAAGTTATGGAACATAAGTTTTTAGCAGCCTCCCTAAATCAGATGTCACTTTCCAAAACTGTATGTGGATGCTGTTCTGATCCATCTCATCTTACGAAAGAATGTCCTTTAAATTCTCCGTTTCAAGATCAAGAGCATACCAATGCTGCTTTCCAACAAAGACCTAGAAACGATCCGTATTCTTCCACTTACAATCAGGGTTGGAGGAATTACCCTAATTTTTCTTGGAACCAACAACAAAATCAAAACACGGTTCCAAACCAAAATAATTTTCAAAGGGGTCCTCCACCACAACAGCAGCCATTTCAACTGAGTCAGAACCCCTATCAATCACAAAACTTTCAAAGTCCGGTCAACACGCCTGCACCGTATAATCCTTTGCAGTTGACCGGTCCTGATAATTCCTCTTCACTCGAACGAACTTTTGAAATGTTCATGAAACAAATGTCGGCTGAATTTAAGTCTTCCCTCGATAAAATCCGGAAGAACTCTGACTCCCAAAGTGAGAGTATTAAATCGATGGAAGCTCAAATTGCTCAATTAAAAGCCGAAATGAGTGCGAGAGAAAAAGAAAAACTTCCGTCTCAACCCCTACCGAATCCTGGGCATTCACAACACTACAATGTGAATGTCATCACAACGTTGAGATCAGGAAGAGTGCTGAACAATCACGTTGGGGAAGAGATTGATAATCATGAAGAATTAATCAATGATACCCCGGCTGAGATTTTTCCTTCCACACACACTTCTACTTCCACACCTACTTTTTCTACCCCACCATTTTCTTCCGAGCCTATTCTCCATTTTCCTCAAGGCTCGATACCTCAGCATACCTCTTCTACTCCACAAAAGATGATCCCCACTCCTATTCTAGGATCAGTTCCACACACAACACCTTCTCCAATGTTGGACCCAGCTATGATTGCTAAAGCTCCTTATCCGAATCGGTTAAGGGGTAACAAAACGAGTCCACATATGGAGAAGATTATGGAAATATTTAAACAGGTTAACATCAGCATCCCTCTCCTAGATGCTATTCAACAAGTCCCCGCTTATGCAAAAATTCTGAAAGACTTGTGCACTAGGAAGAGGAAGACTCAAGTGCCGAAAAAGGTCTTCATGACTAATAATGTTAGCACTGCTTTTACCCCACAGTTACCAAAGAAACGTAAGGACCCAGGATGTCCTACAATATCGATTTCTATTGGGGGTAAAAACATCAACCGTGCTTTGCTTGACATGGGCGCAAGTGTTAACCTGCTTCCATACTCTGTTTACAAGCAGTTAGGGATTGGAGAGTTGAAACCAGCTCATTGCACTCTCTAAATAGCAGACCGTTCAATCACCAAACCTAGGGGTGAACTGGATGATGTGTTGATAAAAGTCGGGGAATTTATATTCCCTGTGGACTTCATTGTTTTAGTTACACAGCCTGTAGCAAACCCACAGAACCAAATTCCGGTGATTTTGGGTCGACCATTCCTTGCCACTTCCAATGCTGTCATTAATTGTCGAAACGGTTCAATGAACCTATTTTTTGGAAAAATGACAATTGAATTGAACATCTATAAAATTGGAAGTCAGCCATCTGAACCCTCTGCTCATATACTTGATGTCTGTTCTGTCCATGAGATTGCTCCCGAAAGTTGCGAAGTTGATGAACTTTGCTTTGAAAATCTCGACGACACTAGCACATCAATGTTTGATCTGTCACATCTTAGTGAGGACACATTTTCCACACTTGAGTCTGAAACTCTTGACTCTTCACCATCCGAGTCTGTATCCTATGCAGGCTACGACCTTCTCCTTGACTCCAAATATCATTCGATGACCCCACCTTCTACAGTTGCTCCGCCGGCATTAGATCTCAAACTTTTACCTTCTCATCTTAAATATGCATATTTAGGTGAGAATGAGTCTTTACCTGTTATCATATCAGCTTCTCTACCCTCAGAGCAAGAGAACACTCTTTTAACGGTATTGAGATCTAATAGGCAGGTGTTTGGTTGGACTATGGCTGACATCAAAGGGATTAGTCCCTTGATTGTAGAACATCATATACATCTGATGGATGAAGCCAAGCCAACCCGAGAACCACAGAGACGGTTGAACCCCGTCATGAAGGATGCGGTGAAGAAAGAGATCATCAAATGCCTTGACAATGGTATCATTTACCCAATCTCCGATAACCAATGGGTAAGTCCAATTCATGTCGTCCCTAAGAAATCTGGCATTACGGTCGTGACAAATGAGGCAAATGAGTTAATCCAGACACGCACTCAAACTGGGTGGCGTGTATGTATTGATTATAGAAAACTCAATGCCGCAACGAGGAAAGACCACTTTCCTTTACCTTTTATTGACCAGATGCTGGAACGCTTAGCTGGACATGACTATTACTGCTTCATGGACGGATACTCTGGCTATAACCAAGTCCCTATTGCCAAAAAGGATCAAGACAAGACCACATTCACTTGTCCTTTTGGTACTTATGCTTATAGACGTATGCCCTTTGGGTTGTGCAATGCTCCCGCTACATTTCAGCGGTGTATGATAGGGATATTCTCGGACATGGTCGAGAATTTTCTGGAGATTTTCATGGACGATTTCTTGATATTTGGAGATTCTTTTGCTGACTGCCTATTACATCTTGACACAGTTCTTACTCGTTGTAAAGAGAAGAATTTTACCTTGAATTGGGGAAAATACCATTTCATGGTCCAAGAGGGAATTGTGCTTGGACATGTTATTTCAAGAAAAGACATTGAGGTTGACAGAGTTAAAATTGATGTCATTCAAAACCTTCCTCATCCCAAATGCGTCAAAGATATACGATCTTTTCTTGGACATGCAGGCTTTTACAGGAGATTCATTAAGGATTTTAGCAAAATTGCTAGACCTTTAACTCTTCTCTTGGCCAAGGACACAACCTTCCACTTTGACTCGGATTGTGAGGCAGCATTTAACTCACTCAAACACTCTCTCACTACAGCCCCCATTCTATCATCTCCAGATTGGAACCACCCTTTTGAGCTTATGTGTGATGCATCGGATTTTGCAGTTGGTGCAGTCTTAGGACAGCACATTGAAAAGATGCCACACGTGATCTATTATGCAAGTAAGACCCTGAACGATACTCAAATTAACTATACAACTACTGAAAAAGAACTTTTTGCAGTTGTATTTACATTAGAAAAATTCAGGCCTTACTTGATTGGCTCACCAATTGTTGTGTACACTGACCACTCCGTCTTGAAACATCTTTTGGCGAAGAAGGATGCTAAAGGTAGGCTAATACGTTGGATCCTTCTATTACAAGAATTTGATCTTGTTATTAAAGATAAGAAAGGATGTGAAAACGTTGTAGCCGACCATCTTTCGCGCATCTCTTCTTCACCTATGACCCTGCTGATTAGTGTAGGATTTTAACGATCAAAGATATTTTACCGCAATCAAGAACGGCATCGCTTTGCAGCTAGCCGGTGAGTACGGGTCGGTCCACAGGGATGGTGTCAATTTCCTAAGTGTTCTTACGAGCTAATTCCAATGGGTGTTGGATCTTCTAATTAAATCTAAAAACTAAGTTGTACGAGAATTAAGAAACTTGCTAGGATTAGGTATAGGTGAAGTTTGGTAAGATTTAAATTTCACACCTCTTTCAATGCCCTAAATTAAATCTTTTAGGAGTTATAGCAATTATTAGTAAAGGGGATTAGGATGATTGGGAAGAAACAATGTTTCTTCCTCTAGATCCTTGTTCGTCCTTTCCTAATAATTGCTCTAACCTTCATGGAAGACATGCATGTCCGGTCCTTTATACTACGGTTTCACCTTTACCTCGTGGGTAGGGTGCCGTAGGGAGCGGATCATGCATGCATGCATGAAGTCCTAATTATTACAAATGATTGGGCACGAAAGAGATGAGAGATCTTCATCTCTCAATCCCTCCCCTATTCCTAACCCTAACAAGCGAAGAAATTACTCGCTCGTTAGGGGATCTATTATGAACATCATTTTTATTATGTGTATTTTTAGATCTAATGGATTAATTACCTACTGCAGTTTAAGAAATTCTAAAAGATTCTACACTAGATTAAACTAAGGTAAATGATTAATTAATCTAGGGCAAGAAACAATTATAAAACTAAGGCAAAAAATAAAAGACGAACTTACAGAAATGATGCTCTCCCAACTTTGATTGAATCTGATTTTTATTTATGAAAAAGAGGCATCCCTCATACAATATTTAGAATACATATTTATAGAGGATAAGAAAATTAGGGTTACAATGACTCGCACATGTGCTATTACAAATATACCCCCTAAAAATCCCAACAGAAGCACCGACACACCACCACGAGTTTTCTGCACCGACACGTACAGTAGACGGCCGCGGAACCGCGACATGGGTGGGGGTAAGGCCGCGGTTCCGTAGCCCCTTGGTGAGGTCGTCTGCTAAAAGTTTGGGGTCAGCTTCTGGGTCACTTTGGGCTTCTGATTCTTTGGTTCTTTTCTCCATTTGGCTTCTGGGTCTTCTCCAGATCTTTCAGTGAAAACTTATAGTGGTCTTTTAACCGTTCACTTTAACATTTTTGGACCTTGCGTTGCCTTATACAATTGTGAACTGTTCTTCGTCTATGCTTGACTAGGATCCTTCTACTTGTTGGTCAAAAGTCCCTCTTTTGTATCTTCTTTTGTCTTTTTCACTATTTTCGCTCCAAGAACCTGTTACCTATAATATGTAGCAGACATGCGTCAAAAACACCTGTTTATTTATAAAACGAATAAGAATGGGGAATATAATAATGCAATATTATGGTGTGAACAAATACCCCCAAACTTATCTTTTGCTCGTCCTCGAGCAAACTTATTTTTATTCTCTACAAAAAACTTAGCCGCACTTTCGCAGGGAAACGCGATTGCACTGAGCACGTGCAACAAGTCGTTAAACCTCTAGGTGTCCCTAGTAGGAGGAGTGTTGTCTCCTGAGGGTTTTCAGCGGATACTACCCACAAAATCCTATCAATTTGGCTTTTCAAATTTAATTCTCCAATTAGGTTTTTTAACAAGGAATTCTATTATCATTGACTCGTAAATTACCCACCCATATTCTTCACACTTCCTTATAATTTAACTTAAGATTATATATGTTCTATAGACTCACTCAGCTTTCGGCATTTCTTAAGTTTTCCTTCTAGGGTTCCATCTCCACTTAGGAATTTTTAATCAACTCTACTAAAGATACAAGTTGTATTCTTCATTCCTTTCTCTTATCTAAACTCTAATCATATATCCCCACGTGTGTGTATAAATCACCCCTATACTTGGAAATTCAAATCAAGCAATCATACCCTTGTCTGTTGTCCAAAGTACTTATTAGTTGGTTTAATTGAATTTTTGCTTACACATCTTTCATGCGACCGTTAATACTTCTTGAGGTACCAGCGACCGATTACAAGATGCGTTTGCACTTTAAAGCGTACTTCCTAGTCTTGCAACATCCAAGGATTTTTAGCAGTGACTCCCAAACCAGTTGGTCTAAGGCACCAGGTGATGAAGCACCCTCGCTAAATATTTTTTTCTATTTTTGCAGCCTTAAGTAATCACAAAAACCAGTGTTCATTTTTTATTCTTTATTCACACTTAAGTAATTTATTTTTTTCATCATACTAAGGACTTTAGACAAAAGCATTTCAAGGTCTCCTCTACTATTCCAAGTTTCAAGGTGCGTGATTTATGCAATTTGTAGGGTATACATTTTCAGAATTCATACTTAAACTAGGAATTATTTTTCAAACTTATACTCTAATAAAAATCAATACTTTTCCTTTATTTCGACTTAGCCCGGGAAGTGAACCCAAAATTTGCCTATTTCTAAATAAACTACGAGGATGTTCAGTTGATAAAACTGCACATTTGTTATTACATTTTTCCTACCATTTCCATATTTAAAAAGGTCTTTATTATAATATATCATACATATGAGGGTTTATTTGTAAAAAATACTATTTTCCATGTGTTGATATATTATAATTAGAATTTGGTAGGAAAATATGCAAATAATATCATTGACCAAATCCTAGTAGAACAAAGTCTATTAAATATTATTTGAGTTGTTGTGCAGAATTTTTCCAAGACTAAAATCAAGGAAATCAAGTTGTTAAAGAAAACTTGCCTAATTAAGGAATCAAAACTTAGAGATCAAGTCTGGCAGCAACTACGAGAAGATTTCAAAGATCCAAAGATACCAGAGATAGCCACATGTCACAAGGAGAAAGCCCCAAAAATTTGATGAAGTGATCCCCACCCTTGGCCGCGGATCCGGGCCAAACCCCCCTGTTGGCTGCGGATCCGCGGCATGATAGAGGAGTTAGAAGATGCAAATTTTGGGGGTGAATCTTTGCTGTTAACTTCCATATTTGGAAGCAAAGGTTATGGCTTTGGGACTATAAATAAAGACCGAGAGCCTCTTGGAAAAATCATCAAGTCGATGAGATCACGAAATCTAAGACGGCTCACGCATCCAGACTGATCATCAACTGTTCGTCTACCTCCTTGGAAGAGATCGAGAAGCAAACTAGTCTTTGTAATCATTTTCTAAGGAATCAAAGTGTAATGAATATTGTTGATTAATAAAGGTAGCTTTCTTTTTCTAATTCTATTTCTTCGTAGTTTAATTATGCAATTTCTCTCCATCTCTTCTTCTCCCAACATGCGCGAGTAATTCTCCGCCTGTTAGGGTTCGTAGGATTAGGGTAGGCTAATGGATGATGAACATCCCTAAACCATTTTTATGTCCTATAAAGTTTATGAACTTTATCAAATGAATCATTAACATCCTAATCGGGCGTGCTAACAATTCATTGTTAGTCCCGACCGCGATTAGAGATTAGATTAATGATTGTTTTGGTAAAGGATAGATATGAACGGAGTTCCGTGTCGAGATAAGGGTTAAGAGTGGTATTCCTTTTCCCTCCAGAAACCCTAATCTACACGCATCACCGTCGTTCTAGTTTTAAATCTATTAAAGGATAAAAAGGATAACTTTTAATTAATCGTCCATGACTACTAAATCCTAACAAACCCTACAAGCCCTCTTATTATATTAACTACATTCCTAAAATAATCTAGATCAATATTTTTGCATTCTTGCTTAACGTAGATCTAGAAACCATTCTTCAAAATTCTTTATCCCTCCTCTCTTTTTCAACACATCTAAAGTAAGAGTAAAAGATTCAACGTTTCCCTGAGGACGACCCGTACTCACCTCGGTCTAGCTACACGCGACACCGTTCTGATTACGGTTACACTACTACATAAACACTCCTTCGTACCAATCAAATGGCGCCGTTGCCGGGGATACGTGCGTAATTTTTTATTCTTACTATTTGTGTTGAATTCTTATTCGATTCATATCATAAACAAAACAAAACTGCAAATTATATATTTAACGATTGTCGTGTGAATTTTGCGAGGGGGTCTGGAGTCACAGAATTGAGGAAACAAAAAGACAGAGACATTCATCAAGATCCAGAGAAGTACAGAAGGCCACAGAAAAAAATTCATCAAGTGGTCCCTCTCTCTTGCGGCGGAACCGCGGCCGGAAGTGCACATCGGCGGCGGAAGCGCGGCCAGTTAGGAGATCTAGGGCTTCAGTCTTCTCTGGTAAGATTCTAACCTCCTTCTCTCTCCTCTGAAATCCAATAAAATATCTTTTCTGCAGAATTCTTTGCAAAATATCGCCGCTCAAAAATCTTTTTGCAAAGTTTTGTTTTGCGGTTTGTTTTTGCATATTTTAATACGGATTTTTAAGGGGCAAGACCAAATCCAGATTAGGTGGGGATTTCATCACCCTTCCAAAGCCCCACAAATCACAAACCGAGCATCTGCATCAACCCTACATTAATTTAAAAAATATCTAGACCAGACTCTAAGGACTGTTGCGCTCAATAAGGATAGAGGAAGGTCGTGGGTAATCTATCGCTTATCCGCATTACTTTTGTGGTGACTAGGCAAGTGTGTCTAAGGCGAGTGGTTACTTAATTAGGACCACTACTTTTATAGTGGGGAGCCTCCCCTCACCTGGCACTTACCTGGCTACAAGGGTAGTAAAGAGACGGTAGAGAATTTATCCTGCGGCTTGTCCTTTGGAAGTCTAGGAGCGGTCTAGAGACTGGACCTAGGTAACCATAATTCTAGGGTTGTTTGTGCATCTTTGTGTGATTTGTCTAAATCCGTCATTTTTCAAAACAAACCAATTATTTTCTCCCCTTTTTACCCTTCCCCCTTCTTCTCTTCTTATAAATGGATGACCTAAACAGAAGAACACTTGCCGAGCTTTGCTGTCCACAACCAGATATCTCTTATTTTCGTAATCCCTTCGGTATACCGTCCGGCTCTTCCATGTCCTTAAGAGATCATATAGAACAAGAGGGAAGAAACAGTTGACCACCTCAGTCTAGGTCTTATCAACCGTATCCTAATCCTACACCTGTTTCAGTTCATACCCAGAGTGAGGAAGCCCATAGACGAATGTCCATTGCTGAGCACATAGCTAGGTCTAGAGGCCAAAGTTTCAACCCGGACCAATATCAACCATCACCACCACTGTCCGGAGAAGAGTTTGATATGCGGTTTGTGGCATATAAGATGTCTGTTGAAAATAGTCAACCAACCAACCCATATCAATATTCTTCTTATCATAATATTGATCCTACTCTTACCCAAGTTCCGCAACCATTCTATTCCTATCAATCCAATCCGAATTTTCCACCTACTCTAGACAGTTCTTCTAATCAGTCATTTGGGAGTTTTAATTATCCACAGGAATTTCAATCTTATACTGAAACCCCTTATCAACCCAAGACTAGTCTGGAGCAGACATTAGAAAAAATTTTGAAACTGTCGAACCAAATTAGGAAGGATTTGGGTAGTAAGACAGAACTGTACACCCTTCCTAATCAAACCTCCCCATTCCAAACTGAAATCCACAACTCCAGTTTCATAGATTCATCAAGTACACCAAATAGAATGTCTGATAAGTTGTGTGACTTTGTAGTGTTTGATTTACCCGATTGTGAAGGGTCCATTTCAAGTGAAACCATACCCAACCCTTGTGATCTCTACACCTCCACTCTTGAACCAAAACTAATTGAAAACCATACTTTTGATGAGGTGTTTGAGAATTTTAACCTTCACTTGAATGAGGTGATTGACGTTGGGGATATATTGATTGATGAACCCGAACTTTTGGATGATTTTGTCCTACCAATTCATCAAATCCTTTCACTTCCTTGTGGTCATCATCTTGAGCCTTTAATTCTTCCCGAACCCCAAATATGTCTTGAAGTTGATGATAATGGTATACCCAAAGATCAGACCGAAATACAGCCTCCATCTTCCACATCTGGTTCAGCAACACTCGACACACCAATTTGTTTACCCATTTCACCTTCTACTTTCTCCAGTTCTTCTTCTGTTCCTATAGTTTCAGTGAGTTTTGATGAATCACAATCCGTTAATTCAAGTTCAATAATACCAGAAATTCAACTTGATTTGGATATTTTTGAAAATGATGTAGATGAGTTTTTCGAGTCCTCTACCTCAATAATTTTTGAATCAAGTAGGATAAATTCTGGCACAAAACTCTTTGACAGCAAAATGTTCAATCACATCATTGATAAAAGTTTTGAAGAACTTTTTGCTGACGAACTTGAATTTTTAAACAATACGGATTTTGTGATTAATCAATCTCCACCTATAGAGGTTGAACCGTCACCATTCCTTCTTCCTAATCATTCACATTCATCATCATTCTTTCTTTTCTCTAAATTCAAACCCTTTCCAGACCACCTCTTATCCCTTCCCCATTTTTTCTTGACTCGGTACAACACATTCTTCCACCGACCTATACGCTATATTGATAAAATCTTTGAATGGTTGGTTTTAACTTTTGGTCTTTGTAAAGTTTTATTTTGACCAAATGACTCACCCCCTCTAAAAATGCTTCATATTGTCTAACTCATGTTTGAGGGGGGGTATATTTTTGGCTCTTGAACATAACTTTTGTCCTCAAATTTGTGAGCCAAAAATAAGTTTGAGGGAGGATTTTCACTTTCATATATTCTTGCCCCCATTAATAATGTCTTCCCAAGCTTACAGGTTTTTGTGATCCAGCAGATAGCAACAGTGAGGACACTGTTGAAAACAAGTTTGGAGGAGGTTTGTGCTTATTTACGCATCACTTTGCATCATATTTTGCATAAACACAACATTTTCAAAAAAAAAATTTAAAAATTTTCTTTTATAACAAAAGAGTAGAAAGTGAAAAATTATATATGAAAGATAGGAATAGTTTAAGAAAACCAAGAAAATTAAAAGTTTTCTTAAACGAACTAGTAATAAGTGGTTATGAGCTGTTGTCCCAAGGGTTAGTAAGATGAAGGAAGTCACTAATCTAAGGATAAAAATAATTCTGAAAAATAATTTCTATTCTGAAAGCCAAACATTTGAATGTTGATACCCTACTATACGCACTTACACACGTCTTGAAACTCGGGATAGTAGAGGATACCTTGAAATGCTCTTGTCTTAAAGCCAAAGTATAAAGGAAATAATAAATGAAGAAAATATAAAAATGGTGAAAAGAAAAATGAACACTGGTTTTGTTATCGCCAAGGCAGCAATAAAAAAATATAGCGAGGGTGCTTCATCACCTAGTGCCCTAAGGCCAACTGGTCTGGGAGTCACTGCTAAGCCTTAGGTGGTGCAAGACGAGGAAAATATTATCACCGAATCAGCAAGCACATGAGTAATCGGTCGGTTAGTACCTCAAGAAGTATTAACGGTCGCATGAAAATGTGTGAGCAAATCCAAATATTCATCAAATTAAAAAGTACTGAGGTAGATGGAAAAGAGTATGATAGCTTGAATTGAATTCTCCGAGTGTAGGGATGTCCATTACACACACGTAAGGTTATATGATCGATGTTTGGATGAAAGGTAGGATTGAAGAATAAAGACGATGTTTTATTAAGGGATAATGTGATTTCTAACATCTTTTCATGACTATTAATATAGGGCTCATGACAACTGAAAAGCTAGTATAGTTGGAAACTCTTATTTTCAAAGTCTTTCTTTTATGGTTCTTATCTTTATATGTAAATTTCACCATCTCTCTTTTATTATAGGATTTTGTGGGTGTAATCCGCTGAAAACCCTCAAGAGACAACACTCCTCCTACTAGGGACACCTAGAGGTTTAACGGCTTGTTGCACGTGCTCAGTGCAATCGTGTTTGCCTACGAAAGTGTGCTTAGTTTTCTCCTTTCTTTTTTCTCCTTCTCTTAAATAAACTAGTTTGCTCGGGACGATCAAAGACAAGTTTGGGGGTATTTGTTCAGTTGATAAAACTGCATATTTGTTATTACATTTTTCCTACCATTTCCACATTTAAAAAGGTCTTTATTATAATATATCATACATATGAGGGTTTATTTGTAAAAAAATACTATTTTCCATGTGTTGATATATTATAATTAGAATTTGGTAGGAAAATATGCAAATATATCATTGACTAAATCCTAGTAGAACAAAGTCTACTAAATATTATTTGAGTTGTTATGCAGAATTTTTCCAAGACTAAAATCAAGGAAATCAAGTTGTTAAAGAAAACTTGCCTAATTAAGGAATCAAAACTTAGAGATCAAGTCTGGCAGCAACTACGAGAAGATTTTAAAGATCCAAAGATACCAGAAATAGCCACATGTCACAAGGAGAAAGCCCCAAAAATTTGATGAAGTGATCCCCACCCTTGGCCGCGGATCCGCGACCAAACCCCCCTGTTGGCCGCGGATCCGCGGCATGATAGAGGAGTTAGAAGATGCAAATTTTGGGGGTGAATCTTTGCTGTTAACTTCCATATTTGGAAGCAAAGGTTATGGCTTTGGGACTATAAATAAAGACCGAGAGCCTCTTGGAAAAATCATCAAGTCGACGAGATCACGAAGTCCAAGACGGCTCACGCATCCAGACTGATCATCAACTGTTCGTCTACCTCCTTGGAAGAGATCGAGAAGCAAACTAGTCTTTGTAATCATTTTCTAAGGAATCAAAGTGTAATGAATATTGTTGATTAATAAAGGTAGCTTTCTTTTTCTTATTCTATTTCTTCGTAGTTTAATTATGCAATTTCTCTCCATCTCTTCTTCTCCCAACATATGCGAGTAATTCTCCACTTGTTGGGGTTCGTAGGATTAGGGTAGGCTAATGGATGATGAACATCCCTAAACCCTTTTTAAGTCCTATAAAGTTTATGAACTTTATCAAAAGAATCATTAACATCCTAATCGGGCGCGCTAACAATTCATTGTTAGTCCCGACTGCGATTAGAGATTAGATTAATGATTGTTTTGGTAAAGGCTAGATATGAACGGAGTTCAGTGTCGAGATAAGGGTTAAGAGTGGGATTCCTTTTCCCTTCGGAAACCCTAATCTACACGCATCACCGTCGTTCTAGTTTTAAATCTATTAAAGGATAAAAAGGATAACTTTTAATTAATCGTCCATGACTACTAAATCCTAACGAACCCTATAAGCCCCCTTATTATATTAACTACATTCCTAAAATAATCTAGATCTATATTTTTGCATTCTTGCTTAACGTAGATCTAGAAACCATTCTTCAAAATTCTTTATCCCTCCTCTCTTTTTCAACACATCTAAAGTAAGAGTAAAAGATTCAACGTTTCCCTGAGGACGACCCGTACTCACCTCGGTCTAGCTACACGCGAAACCGTTCTGAATGCGGTTACACTACTACATAAACACTCCTTCGTACCAATCAGAGGACATATACTTTCTACCGTTAAACTTTAAGGAATGTTATTTTTAGGGTTTTTAATTCACTAAGTCTAAGATCTAGTTGTTCCTAGCTAGTTAACATATCTGTCAAACTCTAGTCAACTAAGCCAAAATTGAATACAGTAATTTTTATAATTTTTTTGAAATTTTTCAATTTTTTATGGGTTTTTCTTTTTCTATTTAATTTTTTTTATTTTTCAATTTTTTTCAAATTTTTTTGATTTTTTTATAAAGATGCAATGCAGAAATTAAATATGCAAAAGGAAAAGAAAAATATATACAAAAATTAAAATATGCAATGCAATGCAAAAGATAACTATATACACCACCATCTCCCCCAAACTTGAGCAAAGCAGTGCCCTCACTGCCCGGCTCCACGTCGCGCCCTTGAGCGTGAACGTGATCGCTCCTCCCTTGCCAATAGGGTTTGAATACCCCTCTCAATCTCCATCAGTTGACGGTCGTGCTCTCGTGCCGTCGTCCTAAACTCTTCCCTCAAAGTATCAATTCCCCTCACAGCTCTCCTCATTAAGCGTGCATGCTCTTGAGGGGTCAGCTCGCCCTCACTCGATATCGAGCTAGAGCTAGGTGTGCGAGCAGGGACATTCTCTGCCGGTTCGGTTCGCGACCATATATCAGTCAGTCTAGAGTAGGACGAAGTAACGCCCTCAACAAGTGGTCAAACCGGAACTCCTCCCATCATGTAAAAGTCAAATTCCTCGACGGGGAGGAAATAACGGCAAAGATGGGTGACTAGCATAGGACAGGGGTAGTTTGTAGCCCTTTTCCCCGCACCTATAGAATGAAGCAAAACAGTGCACATGTCGAAATGTGGATTCTTTATCATAAGAGTGTGCACTACATGTAAGGATAGGGTGAAAAAGGTTGTGTTGTGAGAGCTGCCAAAGATGTTGTTTTGTGCCCACCGGCACACAGTAAAAACATTCGCGAAAAGGGTTCTTGCTTGGATACCCTTTCGAGGCTCCCTCGCGCAGTCATTGCCCATCAAGGACATGTAATCCTCAAACTGTAGGGGGTGGTCATGTGCGGGCAAACGAGGTATAAGTGTGACCTCGTGGATTAAATCCCTATCAATGTTAATAACGCGATCCCCCCAATTTAACTTTATATATCCTAAGTCCGCTATACAACTATCCTCCATGGATTCATAAAAATGGGTAACTAGATCTGGTAGAGCAAAGGAAGAGGGGTGATTGTAGATCATAAAATTCCAGCATCTCCGCTCTATTTCCTGTGCAAAGTAACTACCATAAAGTTCGTGCGAGAAAACTGGAGAGAAATCCCTCTCAAATTGCATTCGGTGTGCCATAATTATTGACAGAAAAATAAATGTGCAAGAACAGAGAGGGAGGGAACAGAGAGTACCTCCCCTGAAGTTTTAGGGGGTGAAGAGGAGGAGATGCGGCGGAAAGGCGGCCGGAGCAAGCTGGCGCGGCGGAACCGCGGCTCTGAGGAGGGAACTCCGCGGCAGATTTGGAGGGTGGCGGCGCTAGGTTGAGGAGAAAATGATTTTAGGGTTAGAACTGCAGGGGGCTCGGGTCTGTTAAATAGGGGGGAATGGAAATTTGTAGAAAACCCCCTCCAAAAGGAGGAATTTATTTATTAATTAATCTGAAATTTTACAATTAGGTCCAAAAATATATTTTTATTTTCTTTTTCAAGAATTTTTATTTTTTTATGGTATTTTGGAATTATGTATTTACAAATGATACACACCCCCAAACTTATTTGAAAGTAAGTTATGGAAAAAAAAAAGGAAATTCGGGGGTGAAAGTGGAAGAGATTTAATCGGTGTAGATCGGCTCCTGCAAAAACAGGAGCTCCTCCGATGGGTCCGCTGTGAGGAACGGTTTCAATCGATGTCCATTAACTTTGAATAAAGTACCGTCCTCTGAATTTTCAAGATCAACTGCACCGTGCGGATAAACGGTGCGAACAACATATGGCCCTTTCCATCTAGAACGGAGCTTGTCGGGGTGATAATGTAACCGAGTGTCATAGAGTAAAACCTGTTGCCCAGGTTTAAAAGTTTTTCGCAAAAGGTGTTTATCGTGGAACACCTTAGTTCGGTTTTTAACAATTACAGCATTATCATATGCCTCATCCCGCAGCTCTTCTAGTTCATTTAATTGCAGCTTTCGGTTGCTACCCGCATCTCCTAAAGATAAATTCAACTCTTTGATAGCCCAAAATGCCTTGTGCTCAATTTCTACCGGGAGGTGGCAAGCCTTCCCGTAAACAAGCCGGTATGGAGACATACCAAGATCGGTCTTGTATGCAGTACGGAAAGCCCATAGTGCATCGATTAGTTTGAGTGACCAATCTTTACGGTTTTTAGAAACCGTCTTCTCCAAGATTTGCTTGATTTTCCGATTTGAAACCTCGGCTTGCCCACATGTTTGGGGATGGTATGGCGTTGACAGCTTGTGGGTGATAGAATATTTGCGCATTTAGGACTCAAAAGTCTTATTGAAAAAGTGAGAACCATTATCACTTATTATCGCTCGAGGGTGCCCAAATCGAGAAAAGATATGTTCTTTAAGAAATCGAACGACAACCTTATTGTCATTCGTTCGGCTAGGCACAGCCTCGACCCACTTTGAAACTCAGTCAACAGCCAAAAGAATATAAACATTCCCAAAAGAATTGGGAAATGGTCCCAAGAAGTCTATACCCCAAACATCAAAAACATCGACAACCAAAATTGGTTGGAGCGGCATTTCGTTTCTCCGCGATATCCGGCCCAAGTGTTGGCACCGGGAGCATGTCTTGCAGTATTCATATGCATCCTTGAAGAGTCGTGGCCAATAGAAACCACACTGCAAGATTTTCTCGGCTGTCTTCTTTGGGCCAAAGTGCCCGCCACATGCTTGATCGTGGCAAAAAGACAGCACACTCTTAAACTCGTTTTCCGGTACACACCGACGAATGATTTGGTCGAAACAGTATTTAAAAAGATAAGGTTCATCCCAGTAAAAATGCTTTGCTTGGGACAAGAATCGAAATTTATCCTGTTTCGACCAATCTTTAGGTATCAAGCCGGTGGCCAAGCAGTTTACTATATCAGTGAACCATGGTTCGCAAGAAACGGTCAAGAGTTGCTCATCGGGAAAAGCATCAGTGATAGGAAATTCAAGTGTAGGCGAAGAAGGAAGTCGTGAAAGGTGATCGGCCACTACGTTTTCATATCCTTTTTTGTCCCTTATGACAAGGTAAAACTCTTGAAGCAGGAGGATCCAACGTATTAGCCTCGATTTAGCATCCTTCTTCGCAAAAAGGTGGCGAAGAGCTGAATGATCCGTATACACAATGACTGGAGAGCCGATTAAATAAGGCCGATATTTTTCAAGTGCAAACACAACTGCTAAAAACTCTTTTTCTGTTGTTGTGTAGTTTAGTTGGGCCTCATTTAATGTACGGCTAGCGTAATAAATCACGTGCGGCATCTTGTTAATGTGCTGTACAAGAACAGCACCAATGGCAAAATCTGATGCGTCGCACATAATTTCAAAAGGATGCGTCCAGTCTGGAGATGAAAGAATGGGCACAGAAATAAGAGAGTGTTTCAAAGACTCGAATGCTTCCATGCAAGTTGAGTCGAAATCAAATGCTATGTCCTTGGCCAATAAGAAAGTCAAGGGTCTAGCAATTTTGCTAAAATCCTTGATGAACCGTCTATAAAATTCGGCATGGCGAAGGAAAGATCGGATGTCTTTGACGCATTTAGGAGGAGGAAGATTAGAGATGACTTCAAGTTTGGCTCTATCAACCTCTATGCCGTTTTGCGAGATGACATGTCCTAAGACAATGCCTTCTCGTACCATAAAGTGGCACTTCTCCCAATTCAAAGTTAGGTTCTTGTCCCTACAGCGAGTAAGAACTGCATCAAGATGTCGTAAACACTCGTCGAAGGAGTCACCAAAAATGGAGAAATCATCCATAAAGATCTCCAAGAACTTTTCAACCATGTCTGAAAAGATCCCCATCATACACCGCTAAAATGTAGCGGGTGCATTGCATAACCCAAAGGGCATGCGACGATAAGCAAAAGTGCCAAAAGGATAAGTAAATGTGGTCTTGTCTTGATCCTCTTTGGCTATGGGAACTTGGTTATAGCTGGAATAGCCATCCAAAAAGCAATAGAACTTGTGCCCAGCCAATCGTTCTAGCATTTGGTCAATGAAAGGTAAAGGAAAGTGGTATTTCCTTGTCGCGGCATTGAGTTTTCTATAGTCGATGCAAACTCGCCACCCAGTTTGGGCGTGAGTGGGAATTAACTCATTTGCCTCATTGGTAATGACCGTGATGCCCGATTTCTTTGGCACAACATGAATGGGGCTAACCCACTGACTATCCGAGATAGGGTAAATGATACCACTATCAAGACATTTGACAATCTCCTTCTTGATAGCCTCTGTCATAATAGGGTTGAGGCGTCTTTGTGGATCCCTTGTCGGCTTGGCATCATCCATCAAGTGTATATGATGTTCAACTATGAGGGGACTAATCCCCTTGATGTCCGCCATAGACCAGCCAAAAGCTTTCTGGTTATTTTGTAATACCATTAAAAGGGCCTTCTCTTGCTCAATAGCTAGAGAGGCCGATATGATAACGGGAAAGGTCTCATTATCACCTAGATAAGCATATTTTAGGTGCGACGGCAAAAACTTCAGTTCGAGTTTAGGAGGTGAAACAATAGATGGTAACAATGGAGTAACTGTTTCAAACTCGAAGGATTCCATCAAAGGTTCAAATCGAGTGTACGCAACCGAGTCGGATGGTTCAACTAACTCATCCGAAAAAGCAAAAGACTCAAGCTCGGGTGGTGAGTCTTCAAAATTGTCTACAAAGGTGAAACACTCATAATCGTTGTCCGCCGTGAAAGCTGTGTCGGATTCTAGGAGGAACGCACTAGTGGCGTCAACACTGCTGTGATCGAACATGAAATTTTCGAACTCACAGTCCTCCTCCGCGATCTCATTGATCGAGCAAACATTAAGTACGCTAGAATTAGGCTCGGCAGGCTGATTTCCCAACTTAAAAATGTTGAGTTCAATTGTCATATTGCCAAAAGATAGATTCATTGAACCGTTACGACAATTGATCACTGCGTTAGAAGTCGCCAGGAATGGTCGACCAAGTATCACCGGAATTTGACTCCGGGGGTTAGCGACAGGTTGTGTATCCATTACAATAAAGTCTACGGGGAAAATGAAATCCCCTACTCTAATTAACACATCCTCCAACTCTCCCCTAGGATGGACGATTGATCGGTTGGCCATTTGGAGAGTACAGTGAGTGGGCTTAAGCTCTCCAACGCCTAATTGCTCGTACACAGAATAAGGTAGCAAATTGACACTAGCACCAAGATCTAATAATGCTCTATTGATGTTCTTGTCCCCAATTGTTATCGAAATAGTAGGACAACCGAGGTCCTTGTGCTTTTGGGGTAAAGATTGGACAAGAGCATCGCTAACAGCACTAGCCACGAAAACTTTCTTTGGTACTTGTGACTTCCTCTTTTTGGTGCATAAGTCCTTTAAGATTTTTGCATATGAAGGAACTTGTTGGATTGCATCCAAAAGAGGGATATTTATGCTAACCTGTTTGAACAACTCTACAATCTTCTCCATCTGTGGAGTTGGTTTATTGGATCTCAACCGGTTTGGAAAAGGTACATTTTGAAAAGTTGTTGAGTCCAATTTTTGAGGATCAGATTGTTGAGTTGGAACGGAACCCCGTGTAGATGTGTTCCTATTGTGAGAAGTGGGTCCGTTCGAGCTAGAGGAAGTAGAGCCTTGTGAAGGATGGAGAACAGGCTCTAACGAAGAAGAAGAAGGTGAAGAAGATGAAGAAGAACCACCGGCAGGGGTTTCATGGTTAATACCCACATTGTTTTGCAACACTTTTCCGAATCTCAATGTGGTCACAGCATTTACGTTATGATTTTTCTGTTGATATGCAGCATGTGCGTGACCGGTATTTGGCAGTGGTTGAGATGGGAGCTTTCCTTTTTCTCACTCGCTCAATGCTGCATTGAGTTGTGCAATTTATGCCTCAATAGATTTGATGCTTTGATCGTGTGAGGCACTATTTTGCACCAAAGATTGAATAGAAGTCTCTAATCTTGCTGTAGATTGTGTAGATTGCTTTAGGAACGCATCTAGACTTCTTTCGAGCGAAGCAACCTTGTCATTATTAGGTTGAACAAAATTGTTTGGCGGGTAAGAATTGTTAGGCACAAAATTGTTCACTTGATTAGGGTAAGGTTGCTGTTGAAAAGGTTGCTGAAATTGAGTTTGTGGAGGTGCTTGTTGTTGTGGAGGAGGAGGCCTTTGAAAATTGTTGTTTTCTTGGAATTGTTGATTTTGGTTCCAAGCGAAATTTGGGTGACTCCTCCAACCCTGATTGTATGTCGAAGAGTATGGATCGTTTCTTTGTCGTTGCTGAAAGGCAGCATTGACTTGATCATGTCCTTGAGTAGATGCATTGTAAGGACACTCTTCGGTAAGATGTGATGGATTCGAACAACAAGCACAAACAGTTCGTGGAGGCACAACAGGGGCAGGAGAAGACGATGAGATTTTGGTCTCAATCGCTTCTAGCTTTTTCGTAAGAGCGGCCATTTCGGCCTTCATAGCAATCGACATATCTAATTGATGTATGCCTGCCCTAGATTGACCACTAGAAGAAGATGATGTGGTCTTGGTGCTCTCTCACTGAATTGTTTGTTCACTAAGGTCCTCAAGAAACTGCAACGCTTCCTCACTGGATTTGGTTAGAAAGTGACCTTGACAAATAGTTTCTAGCAACTGCTTCGTTGCCGGGTTCAATCCCTCGTATAATGTTTGGCAGAGTTGCCAACTTTCAATCCCATGATGAGGGCATTGAACGAGTAGGTCTTTAAATCTTTCAAAACACTTCCAAAATGGTTCGGAAGGAAGCTGGGAAAATTGTATAATCTCATTACGGATTCTAGCAGTTTTGTGATGAGGATAGAACTTTTTAAGAAAAGCTTTCACAAACTCATCCCAATTTCTAATTGAATGTGATGCTGTGCTATATAGCCACTTCTCGGCTAAATCACATAAGGTGAAAGGAATGACCCTTAGCCTTATAGCATCATCACTTAATTGGGTAGTTTTCATCATGGCGCAAACGTTTTGGAATTTATTAATAAAGATATAGGCATCTTCGGATTCCAATCCATGAAATTTTGGCAGCATATTGATGAAGTGGGGTTTTATTTCAAAATTGTCCCCATTTGCCGGTGAAGGTGAAAGACAGGTAGGTAAAGAGGTGCGGACAGGGTAGAAGAGATCCTGGAGCGCAACTCATGTGGGCGCTTCAACAGGCGGGTGATTCGGGTTATTCGCACCTAACGGAAGTGGAATCATTCCTGTCAGTAAGGTGTTGTTAGGATTGTATCCCGACATACCTTCGAAAGAAGAATTTGAAGGTGGAGGTAAGGAAGTGGACGGAATTTCGACTTCGGTATCGAAAGGTTCGTCGGTCGGTACTAACGAAACACGGACTAATCGGGCGCTAGTGACCCTAGTCCAAAGTTACATACACTAAAGGGGTAGTGTAGTCCGAAAAATGAAAGACAGAATGTGGAGGTAAGAAAACGTCAATGAGAAAAAATAGTGTAAGTGGAGTGCAAGGATTTCTTTAGCGACAAGTTGCAAGTTTTTGAAAAGATTTTTCCTTTTTTACGTGAATTTTTGCAAAGAGATTTTTGAAAAGAGACTTGTGACACAAATGCGATCAACCACAAATGCACAATCAGGCCTAGCTCTAGGGTCACCTAGGTCAGTTAGACAGCTCCTAACTAGGATTAGAAATAGGATCTCAAACCGCCTCTTCACCGCCAATTGCGGCCAGGTAAGTGCCAGGTAAGTGGGAGGCTCCCCGCTACAAGTAGCGGTCCTAATTAAATAACCACTTGTCTCAGACACACTTGCCTAGACACCGCAAAGTCAGGTTAGGATAAACGGTCGATGCCTATAACTAACCCTCTGTCCTATTGAGCTCGAAGTCCTTAGGGCCGAGTCTAGTATTTTTTAATTAAGAGTGGTCAATACAAATGCTTTAAGTGATTTCTGGGGTCCTGGGAAGGGTGATGAAATCCCCACCCAATCTGAATTGGTCAATAGCCCCTTAAAGTCCGATTAAAATATGCAAAGCAGTAAATTCACTTGCAATTAAATATTTTTTAGCGCGGCGCAAAGAATCCTGCAGAAAATTTGGCAAAAGATATATCGGGAGATTTCAGAGGAGAAAGAAAAGATCTTACAGTGCAAATTTGGTCAACAGATGAGGTCACCAGAGCGCGGATCCGCGGCCCAAGCGCGTTCCTGCCGCGTTTCCGCGGTTGAATCCAAGGCACAGTTCCCCAGAAAAAATTCCAGATGATGAAGTCGCTAAGTCACTGCCCTTCCGCAGTCTGAGGTAGGGTTCGGCCGCGTTTTCGCGGTTGAATGGAGGGATAAGGTCTCTGAAAAAATTCTGTAGCTCTGTTGTTCCAATCTTCTTCTGTTCTGATGTACCCTTTTCTGTTTCACACTCTGGGTTTTTCCAGATCCGAGATTCTTCGTTGTTCCTGCAAAATTCAAACGATAAACCCTTCAAACAAATAAAAATTGATAAAATATTTGTACTTTTTCTATTTTCATGTTTTTATAATTTTTATAAAATTTATATTAACCCGAAATTATACAAAGGAAATTTTACGCCATCCCCGGCAACGGCGCCATTTGATTAATGTAGGATTTTAACGATCAAAGATATTTTACCGCAATCAAGAACGGCGTCGCTTTGCAGCTAGCCGGTGAGTACGGGTCGGTCCACAGGGATGGTGTCAATTTCCTAAGTGTTCTTACGAGCTAATTCCAATGGGTGTTGGATCTTCTAATTAAATCTAAAAACTAAGTTGTACGAGAATTAAGAAACTTGCTAGGATTAGGTATAGGTGAAGTTTGGTAAGATTTAAATTTCACACCTCTTTCAATGCCCTAAATTAAATCTTTTAGGAGTTATAGCAATTATTAGTAAAGGGGATTAGGATGATTGGGAAGAAACAATATTTCTTCCTCTAGATCCTTGTCGGTCCTTTCCTAATAATTGCTCTAACCTTCATGGAAGACATGCATGTCCGGTCCTTTATACTACGGTTTCACCTTTACCTCGTGGGTAGGGTGCCGTAGGGAGCGGATCATGCATGCATGCATGAAGTTCTAATTATTACAAATGATTGGGCACGAAAGAGATGAGAGATCTTCATCTCTCAATCCCTCCCCTATTCCTAACCCTAACAAGCGAGGAAATTACTCACTCATTAGGGGATCTATTATGAACGTCATTTTTATTATGTGTATTTTTAGATCTAATGGATTAATTATCTACTGCAGTTTAAGAGATTCTAAGAGATTCTACACTAGATTAAACTAAGGCAAAGGATTAATTAATCTAGGGCAAGAAACAATTATAAAACTAAGGCAGAAAATAAAAGACGAACTTACAGAAATGATGCTCTCCCAACTTTGATTGAATCTGATTTTTATTTATGAAAAAGAGGCATCCCTCATACAATATTTAGAATACATATTTATAGGGAATAAGAAAATTAGGGTTACAATGACTCGCACATGTGGTATTATAAATATACCCCCTAAAAATCCCAACAGAAGCACCGACGCACCGCCACGAGTTTTCTGCACCGACACGTGCAGTAGACGGCCGCGGAACCGCGGCATGGGTGGGGTAGGGTCGTGGTTCCGCGGCCCCTTAGTGAGGTCGTCTGCTAAAAGTTTGGGGTCAGCTTATGGGTCTCTTTGGGCTTCTGATTCTTTGGTTCTTTTCTCCATTTGGCTTCTGGGTCTTCTCCAGATCTTTCGGTGAAAACTTATAGTGGTCTTTTAACCATTCACTTTGACATTTTTGGACCTTGCGTTGCCTTGTACAATTGTGAATTGTTCTTCGTCTAGGCTTGACTAGGATCCTTCTACTTGTTGGTCAAAAGTCCCTCTTTTGTATCTCCTTTTGTCTTTTTCACTGTTTTCGCTCCAAGAACCTGTTACCTGTAATATGTAGCAGACATGCGTCAAAAGCACCTGTTTATTTATAAAACAAATAAGAATGGGGAATATAATAATGCAATATTATGGTGTGAACACCTGCCGATCAATGATTCTTTTCCAGATGAACAACTCTTGAATCCACTGAGCCTTGGTTCGGGGATATTGTGAACTATCTTGCTACGGGACTTATCCCCCGTGAATGGTCAAAACAGGACAAACATCGATTTCTATCCCAAGTAAAACATTTTTACTGGGATGAACCGTATCTGTTTAAGTATTGTCATGACCAGATCATTCGCCGGTGTGTCCCTAATAATGAATTCAAGAGTGTTCTATCTTTTTTTCACGATCAGGCATGTGGGGGTCATTTCGGTTCTCGAAAGACGGCGGAGAAGGTTTTGCAATGTGGTTTCTATTGGCCGACTTTATTCAAAGACGCATTTGATCATTGCAAAACCTGTACACAGTGTCAATACACGGGTAGGATTTCCCGAAGAAATGAGATGCCACTTCAACCCATCTTGGTGGTTGAAATTTTTGATGTTTGGGGTATAGACTTTATGGGTCCTTTTCCCAACTCTTTCGGGAATCTGTACATATTACTTGCGGTTGATTACGTCTCAAAATGGGTTGAAGTTGTTCCTTGTCGCACTAATGACAAAAAGGTTGTCATTAGGTTCTTAAAAGAAAACATCTTTTCGCGATTTGGACACCCACGCGCTATCATTAGCGATAACGGGACGCATTTCTGCAATCGGTCATTCGAGACTTTGATGCGGAAATATGCAATCAACCACAAACTTTCCACACCCTATCATCCCCAAACAAGCGGGCGAGCTGAGATTTCAAACAGACAAATTAAACAAATTCTGGAGAAAACATTTCTAAAAATCGAAAAGATTGGTCAACCAAATTGACGGATGCTCTTTGGGCATTCCGTACTGTATATAAAACCGATTTAGATATGTCTCCTTACAGACTAGTGTTTGGAAAGGCTTGTCACCTTCCGGTCGAGATTGAGCACAAAGCAATGTGGGCCATTAGAGAACTTAACTTTGACTTGAATCAAGCCTGCAACTTTCGGAAGCTGCAATTAAACGAGCTAAGCGAACTCCGCGATGAAGCTTATGATAATGCTGTAATTGTAAAGAATCGGACTAAGGTATTTCACGATAAAAACATTTTGAGAAAAACGTTTACACCTGGTCAACAAGTCCTTCTTTATGATTCACGACTTCATCTTCATGCGGGTAAGCTAAAATCTCGGTGGAAAGGACCTTTTGTTGTGCGGTATGTATACTCGCACGGGGCAGTTGAGATAGAAAATGTTGAAAACGGTTCGATCTTCAAAGTAAATGGTCATAGATTAAAACCGTATTTTTCCACTGACCCCTCGGAGGAGCTCCTGTTTTTACAGGAGCAGCTTTATAATGACTGATTTTCCTCCACATCACCTCCATGACTTGGTAATTTTGTCACATCTTTAGAATGGAGGTGAGTCAATGTTGCGCCACGGCAGCGCCCCGGCCTCGTACTCGAGGCCAAAATGCGGAATCAAAATTTTTCCTTACTCGGAAACCGGCGCTACCGCGGACAATGAAAACCCGGATCGTTTACCATTAACCTAATGCTAGCAATCAATAGATGGGAAGAAAAGTATACCGAGTGATCCGAGTCCTCCGGTCTTCTCTTTATCATCCCGATCTCCCGCGGAAAGTCTTGGCTCCACATCGTCGCCTCCTCGCCGGAAGGGCACCACATCGCCTGCGTCTTTTACGGGCTCCCGCCTCAATACCGAGGCAACTCGGGCATGAAGCCGGCAACTCGACATGCTCAAGATATGCTGTAGAATGTGTAGTAGATCATGCTAGTCTCATTTGGGGTTATGTTGTTGCCATTGATGGATGGAGGAAGAGGTGAAGAAAATTGGTGCTTTCAATTTTCTAGCAAGAAGAAGATGGGATGAAGGAATTCTCACATCACTCAAATGAACTCACTCATTCTTTTTCCTTTTCTTCTCACTAAACAAAAAAGGTGGAGAGAAAGAATATGAAGCATGAAGGGAGGTGAGTGTAGTGTAAAGCAAGTGGTGACCACATCCAAAGTAAACCTCAAATCAAAGATGCAAATCAATCCTAATCTTTCTAATCTCATAAAGCAAGGAAAAGACTAAGAAAGGATCTCATCATGAAAAGCTATCATGATGCCACCAATATGAAAGATACCCCCTCCACAAATGTAATTTGCAAAACTGCAAATTACCCCCTCCATCGGAAAAGTCCGGCCGGGAAAGAACAAAGGAAAACCGGCCGGAACGGAATGCAAACTGGCAACTCCAGAAAATAGGTCCCGTAATAAATTACAGGAAAACCCCGATACTGTGCATACACACCCGCATCTGTATTCCAACCGGATACAAATGCAATGAGACAAAATCTACACTGTACTAAACTAGGACCGGCTTAAGCCAAAGCCGGCTAGTAATATCCATTCGATCCTGATCCGTGCAATACCGCACGTATCTGATCGAACCCTGCCATTTAACCATACGGCCACTAGTACAAACTGTCCGATCCTGATCCGTGCAATACCGCACGTATCTGATCAGACCCTGCCATATCTCCATACGGCCTCTACAGCGTTTCGCCCGAAAGCTTGAGTAACTGTAAGTGTGGTGGACTCTAAAGACTCGTCAATACTATGGCTGTGGATTTAACCACTAGCACGTCAGAGGTATTAGCCAATACGTGACGGGCCACCAGCCATTGACCAAAAGGGACGTCGATGAGCGAACTCATCCTGACACCCTACTGAGCCTATCAGTGACAATATCCGTACAGTCCGGTCCGTTCGTCTATGAGTATCGCATGTCGGGCCTAGGGGGTTGGTAAAAGTCAGACCCCCAAAAGCGGTACAAGTCGTGTCGGAGTGTAGCCCAGAACGCCCTGAGATACTACTGGAATACCTACCAGTAAATCTCCTGCCTCGGCCGAGGGCTTTGCGTAATGGCTCTCCTAGACACAGCGCGACCTCACCCCCAATACCGGGAGAGACGAACCCCTGAAAATCCGCTCACTGCCTCCATGTGGCTCGGGACTGTACCCAACTAAAACCTGTTTGCACGACTCCTTTGAGCCGTGGTAGGGTAGTAATCAAAGCACAGTGGGAACTCACACGAGACAAATGACGATCCTCAGGTCGATGAACTAACCTGTACACATGTCACCAGGGAACTGCTATCTGACGTCAGGTATAAGACCAACTAGCATGTTCCCGGCGAGTCCTGTCCGGTGTACTCATAACCCAATGAGCACCTGTATACATCTTAGGTGAACCAACTGACACCAGTGGCTTGTGAGACCGGCCACCGTCCCTCGTCGGGGTCTCGACTGTATACACTAGTCTACTCTGGAGAATCGATGCCCTGTCTCGAAACTCCTACGACTAGGGACCATTTAAGGATGTGCTTATAGACCACCAGCTCTCACGTATATGATCGCCATCACACTGCCGGCAGTCAAGCAAGAATCCTAGGGGCTCTATCAGCGTGTAATAGTGACCTGTAAGGTCACCTGAAGCAGTACACGATGATAAAGGTAAACCAGATAGCATACTATCATCTCGAGTAAGACTGTCCTACCGGGATAGGTCCTCCCTCAATCATTGCAATCACGTGCCTGTGATCCAATAATTGACTCTGAGGGCACTATCTCCAACAGTCAATTTGTAAATAAATTTTAATATATATATATATATAACAAAATCATAAAAAGTTTTTGTACATGAATAAGAAATAAGTTTGGGGGGAAAATTTCCACAATCATATTTCATGTCCCCTGTAACAAATTTTTGCCTCCCAAGCTAACAGGTTTCTGAGCTTTTAAAGATAGCAACAGTGAGGACACTGTTGAAAACAAGTTTGGGGGAGGTTTGTGCTTATTTGCGCATCATTTGCATCATACTTTGCATAAGCACAAAACTTTTAAAACATATAAAAATTTGAAAAATTTTAAAAGATAAAAAATTTTAATTTTTAATTTTATAATAAAAGATTAGATAGTGAAAAATTACATTCAAAAGATTGAAAATTTTTAAGAAAACCAAGAAAATTAGAAGTTTTCTTAAACGAAACTAGTAATAAGTAGTTATGAGCCGTTGTCCCAAGGGTTAATAAGATGAAAGATGTCACTAATCTGAGGATAAAAATAAGTCTGAAAAATAGTTTCTATTCTGGAAGCCAAACATTTGAATGTTGATACCCTACTATATGCACTTACACACGTCTTGAAACTCGGGATAGTAGAGGATACCTTGAAATGCTCTTGTCTAAAAGCCAAAGTATGAAGGAAATAAATGCATAAAAATATAAAATAGTGTTAAAAAAATGAACACTAGTTTTGTTATCACCAAGGCAGCAATAAAAAAATATAGCGAAGGTGCTTCATCACCTAGTGCCTTAGACCAACTGGTTTGGGAGTCACTGCTAAGCCTTAGGTGTTGCAAGACGAGAAAAATATTAAATACACCGTATAAGCGATCATATGAGTAATCGGTCGGTTAGTACCTCAAGAAGTATTAACGGTCGCATGAAAAATGTGTGAGCAAATTCCATCTAAATATCGATTAAAAAGTACTGAGGCAGATGGACAAGAGTATGATAGCTTGAATTGAATTCTCCGAGCATAGGGATGTTCTTTACACAAACGTAGGGGTATATGATCGGTGTTTGGAAGAAAAATAGGAATGAAGAATAAAGACGATGTTTTATTGAGAGATGATGTGATTTCTAACATCTTTTCATGACTATTAAGATAGGGCTCATGACAACCGAAAAGCTAGTATTAGTTGGAAACCCTAATTTTCAAAGTCATTCTTTTACAATTCTTATCTTTATATGTAACTTTCACTGCTCGACCTGTTGGGCCGGTAATCTAGTCCGGTGTAAGATCTAAGATTGAGAACGTTGTCTGTGTAAAAGATAGATTGGGTACTTTTATTATTGGATTTTGTGGGTGCAATCCGCTGAAAACCCTCAGGAGACAACACTCCTCTTACTAAGGACACCTAAAGGTTTAAAGGCTTGTCGCACGTGCTCAGTGCAATCGTGTTGCCTACGAAAGTGTGCTAGTTAGTTTTTCTCTTTCTTTATTTTCTCCTTCTTTTTAAATAAAACATTTGCTCGAGACGACCAAAATTAAGTTTGGGGGAATTTGATCAGTCGAAAATAGTGCATTCTCAACACATTAATTTCCCTACTCTTATCATTCATAAATAGGTGTTTATTGTAATAATAACACAGATTACGATTTCATTTGGAAAATACCAAATTACCTGTGTTATAGTTATAATCGACATTCTAGAGGGAAATTACGTGTTTATTACTAATTGCATCGATCTTTATATATCGCAACACTTGTCTCGAGATTGTGTGCAGGAAATTCCAGGAAAAGAGCCGAAACTGCTAAAAGTGCTGATAAAAATACGCCAAGTTCAAGACTTGTGATATGGCAGTAAACAAGAAAGATTCAAAAGATTCCAGACATCATAAAACAGCACCAAAGCCAACACAAGAATTACCATGGAAATTTCAGGCATTAATAACGCAACATGGCCGCGGATCCGCGGCCGAATGGGCGGATCCGCCGCGGATCCGCGGCCACACTGACACGTCATCGGCAGAATCTTTTTCCGAGGCTCTCTTTTCACTGGAAAACTTCTCCAGGACACTTCAGTCTCAAGAAATCTCCAGAAACTTCTCCTCTAGCAGCCAAGCTTCTTGTGCAAGCTAAATACCTACCAAGCTTCTCAAACTAGCAACTAACTCAATCTAGAAGCTTCCTTCATAACTACCAAGCTTACAAAGGAAGCTAAACCAAGCTTAGCTTCTAAAGAAAGCTAAACATAATCAAGCTTCTAGGGGAAGCTAAAGGAGAAGGCTATATAAAAGGACCCAAGGCTTCCTTCTAAATGTTGTTCGTTATTCAACAATTTCCAAACACGAGTTGAGTGACACAACTTGTGCATCCAAACCCTAGCCGCAAATCCATCTCAAAAAGCCAATTCAAGATTCATCGAGTACCAAATCGAGCAAGCATCCACGATCCTTTTGAAGTGACGCCGATCTTCATCCGAGCAAGAGATCCAAGACGATCTGCGACTCAAGAAGACGATGCGAAGCAAGATTCGATGATTTTAGTTCCTCCTCAATTCTTGTAGTTCTTGAGTGTATTGTAACGAAACATCGAATAATAAAAGGTGACGATCTTTAATCTTGCTTTCTATTCATTCTCGCATTGTGATATTTTTCATTCTTGATTTCTTTAAAATGATGCGTGAATAAACTCCGCTTGCATCGGAATCAAAAGAATAGATAGAATGATGTTGATGAATTCTTGAACGATTCTTAAGTCTTATGAGTTTTGTAAACCCTAGGTAATTGAATCAAAGATGACCTAATTTTGAGCGAGATGCTTTCTTGAATAATTCCGCTCTCAATTAGAGATCAACAATCGATGATTGAATTTCCTAGAGGCTAGAAATTGAGTGTTAATTAACGAAAGGACAAGGGATGAGGATGAAGAAACCCTAGTTTCGTCAAAGGATCCCTAAACCTCCTTGATTGACACCGATCTAGTATCAAATTTTCAATAGATAAGAATTCAAAATTCTAAGCATCAATTATCGCTATTGATTCAATCGATTCCGACAAGCCTTTCTTCAAATCTTGATAATTCAAACACTTTGGGTATTTTCTTGATTTTTTACCAATTCTTGAATTTAGACCTAATTCTTGATTCCTGAAAATTAAACTTCATCAATTTTCTTTTATCTTTTAATTTTCGACTCAACTAAAACGATAACGAGCAAATCACACATTCTCAATGGACGATCCGTATTCATTAACGTGCTACACCGACACCGTTAATTGATTGCGGTATAAATATTTCTTTGGTTGTGATCTTTACACTTTTCCATACACATCGAGAAATTAGATCAATCACCCATGCTTTCACATGGACTGTTTCCTGATTTAAAATCAGGAAAGCTTACGGAAAAGGCTTCAGAAAAGGGTCACGTGCTTACACGTGACCAGCAGTCACGTGTTGGCACGTGACATCTAAAAGCATCAGCAAGGCAAATTCAGCTTCCCGACTGCATCAAAGAAAAGGGCTTTAGAAAGGGTCACGTGCTCCCACGTGACCTGGGTCACGTGTTGGCACGTGACAATTAAAAGCGGCTTCAAAGGCAAACCGGTTCCCTGATCAAATCAAGGAAAAGGCTTCAGAAGAGGTCACGTGCTCCCACGTGACCAAAGTCACGTGTTGGCACGTGATACTCAAAAGCAGCAGACTTGTTCTCCGGTTAAACCGAGAAAAAGAGTCCAGACGAGGGTCACGTGCTCACACGTGACCAGGTATCACGTGGTGACACGTGACGGTTAAGCAGCAACCAGAAGACAGAGCGCAAAAAGAAAGAGGAAGGCTCGTTCCAAGGGGGTCACGAGCCCACACGTGACCAAGGGTCACTTGGCCACACGTGACCGACTTCAAAGCCCATTTGTTAACAGAATTAAATTCTGAGAAAAGACTTCTCAAATCTTTCCAAAAGAACCGATTGAATTAAAGATTTAAAGGTGATTAAATATCATCATCTATGGGAAAATCTCGAATTTGGAAAGATTTCCCCTTAAAATCTAACCGAAATAACAAAGGAGAATCTCTGGATTTAAAATCCAATGGTGAATAAAATTCACCTAATAATCCAAAGGTCCAAAACGAATGATGGATGCAAATCAAATCTCTCAATGAAAGATTCATTAAAAACTAATTGGCTCGGCTGCTTCTCCTATATATAGGAGCCAAGAGACACACAAGAAAAATATATAGGCAGAGGGAAGAAAAGAGAGAAAGCCTTGATACGTTAGAGGAATTTGGATCTTCTGCAAAAGAAAACCCTAGGTAAGAAAGGGAAGGTTTCTTAATTCTCAACAGAGTTTAACTCTGATATAAAACAGAAGGACATATTTCTTCTCTCTTTGATGGAGGATCCGTAAAGTGCACATCTCCCCTTGAGTTGAGAATTTAATTCTCAATGGGTTGAGATCCTGCCATGCATATCCAAAGCATAGAGAGGGAATGGAAGCACGAGAATTTAATTCTCACAGAACTATAGGAATTTAATTCCTTCAAAATAAAATTAGGGTTTGACCCTGTGTTATGGGAATTTAATTCCTTCAGAATGAAAAGAATCAGGGTTTAACCCTAGTTAAGAACTTAGTTCTGTTAAAACAACAAGAATCTAATTCCCTTAATCTTATTCCCCAGAATAATTCTCTAACAGAGAGTGGGGGTTTAATTCCTTAAAGCTTTTATTAGGGTTTAACCCTATTCAGTTCTTCACATATATGAGGAATTTAATTCCCATAGAAAATTCAGAGTTCAACTCTTCAAAAGGAACTAGGAATTTAATTCCTCTGAAATTATTGTCAGGGTTCAACCCTACGAGGAATTCAATTCCTGAAAGGGATTAACAGATCTTCTAAACAACTACAGAAAAGCAGGGTCACGTGTCACCACGTGACCCCCCCTAAAAAGATCTACAGAAAGCCCTTTGAGGCAGTGCCTCACGTGACCCACGTGACCCTTGGCAGAGGCTTTAACATACTCCATTCAAATACCCGTCACATGATGACACGTGATGCTCCAAAAGATGTGATCTTCTCAGCAGAACAAACGAAGGGAGGGCGCCCTCACGTGCTACCACGTGACCCCTCTTGCCTCAGCGTCTAACGCTAAATTGGAACCCCTGAGCCCAGTGTTAAACACTGTTTTGCCTTAGTGTTCAACACTAATTAAAGAGCTTTCTTGCAGTGTTTAACACTGAATTTCTTATTGTTTAACACTAAATTAAATCTCTGTTGACAGAGTTTAACATTAATTTTCTTAGTGTTTAACACTAATTTGAAGCCTCTGCTGCTAGTGTTTGACACTGATTTGCTCTAGTGTTTAGCACTAATTTGAACCCCCTGTTGCTGGTGTTTAACACCAACTGTCTTTTAGTGTTAAAACACTAACTTGATCCCAGTGTTCAACACTGCTGAATTAACGTTAGCCCAATTGGCAAAATGGCCAGAGGCAAAGCCTCTCCTTCAAGGGACCAACAGGAGGGCCGATGTCCCAGACATGATTGGACTTAGCCCAAGCTGGCCATAAGTCCTCAATTCGTAATCAACTGGGCTAATGGGCTCATAACATAATTAATTGGTCTTGATCCCAAATTGGGCCAAAGACTATTTAATCCACTCCGGTTCCAGGGTACATCTCTTCACTCCTTTGATACTTGGCATTGTAATCTCTCAACGTCTTCAAAGAGGTGACGGGTCCCGATGACCACACATTGATACGGACTGTGGGGTCCTTAAACCCATGGACTACGACGTCCTTAACCTTGACCGAGATGTCTTAAAACTAACAATGGACTGTGGGGTCCTTAAACCCATGGACTACGACGTCCTTAACCTTGACCGAGATGTCTTAAAACTAACAATGGACTGTGGGGTCCTTAAACCCATGGACTACGACGTCCTTAACCTTGACCGAGATGTCTTAAAACTAACAATGGACTGTGGGGTCCTTAAACCCATGGACTACGACGTCCTTAACCTTGACCGAGATGTCTTAAAACTAACAATGGACTGTGGGGTCCTTAAACCCATGGACTACGACGTCCTTAACCTTGACCGAGATGTCTTAAAACTAACAATGGACTGTGGGGTCCTTAAACCCATGGACTACGACGTCCTTAACCTTGACCGAGATGTCTTAAAACTAACAATGGACTGTGGGGTCCTTAAACCCATGGACTACGACGTCCTTAACCTTGACCGAGATGTCTTAAAACTAACATTGGACCGCAATGTCCTTAAACTAGCAATGGACCGCAATGTCCTTAAACTAGAACGATAGAGCCCAAACGCTCTCTTGTCGGATCTAAACGATCCCGTTTAAGTTGATCTTAGCCTTAAATATGGCTAACGTATCCTTAAACCTTTAAAACAGACTTTAGTCCTAAACCGGACTATAGATCCCCCCAATTAACTCTAGTTCAAGGGTACATCTCTGAACTCCTCTGACATCTGTCGTTGTAATCCTTCAACGTCGTCAGAGAGGTGACGGGTCCCAACGGCCATACATTAAATGGACCACTATGTCCCTAAACTGGAACAATGGAGCCCAAACGCTCTTTTGTCGGATCTAAACGATCCCGTTAAGTTGATCTTAGTCTCAGGTTAGACTAACGTATCCTTAACAAACGTTTGAGTTGATCTTGGCCTCAAATATGGCTAACGTATCCTCAAACCAAACCCCTAAACCCAAATCTAAGATAATACGGATTTGGACTAGTCCATGCCCTACGGGCGACGACATAACTCGGTCTCCGTAAACAATCCACGGGCAACAAAACATAAAATAAACACACACGACACGGAGTGACCATCTGGAGAAGGAGAAAGTTGTTACCACGACGCGGTAGCGTAATTAACTGCAGGGGCTTGCGCCTGCAGGGAAGAGTGTCCCCACAATCAAAAAACCCCTCAAGCGAGGGGGAATCTGACGAAGTCTGCTACATCGGACGCATCCGTTCAGACCTTCGATATACGGTGCCATAAATCAACTTGGCATCTTCGGAGAGGTGGACGGATAGCACCAATTAGCATCTGCCCCGAATCTCAGGCAAGACGTCAGTCGCGCCGCCATTCGGAGGGGAACATGGACCTAATTAAAATAAACCTCATTTTTCCAGGGGCGTAACCCCGTTGACACCTTTCTAGACACCTACTTGATCGGCTAATTGTAATGTGTAAAACTCTCCCAGGAGTAACAATTACTCACAGTGGGTATCGGGATCCAACTATCTCATAGAGGGTATGCAATCTTATTGCGAATTTCAACACTTGAAATTCCCGATTATTTTGCCCCTAGCACCCTATGACCTTGACGGAGGTCAACAAACCATAGGCTACTAGTCAAGTTCAACCCGTCATTTCTTGATTGAATCAAACCCACCCGCACGACCCTTGACGGAGGTCAAAAAGGTCGTACGACTACCCTAATCTAATCTGCATGATATGCATAAGCAGATAAATACTAGTCAGCTACCGCACACTACGCCTTGACGGAGGTCAACAAACGTAGCACGAATACTAAGTAGGACTTATCTGAAATGACGGAAGGCTACAACAGGTTTTTAAGAAAACCTTTTGCGTAATGAACTTGATATCGTTGTAGAATCAAATGATTTAAAATGGAGTATTTTTTAGGCCATTGCTAGTTTTGCTAAAGAGGTCACTCCCGGTGATAGGATCACGGCTCTTTCCTCGTCGAATAAGGTGCAGGATATTCACAATATCACTATGCAAAGCAAGAACTAGAAAAGCAATCAAAAGAAAAAACTGAGGGTTGTAGCATCTGCCAGTTATTGCTAAAGGGGTCACTCCCGGTGAAAGGATCTCGGCCCTTTCCTTATCGAATAAGGTGCAGGATATTCTACAAGGAACACCGCTATGCAAAGCAAGAACTGTAGCTACTTATTTTTGAAAATTCGATTCCACAACATCAAATAGGTTTATTTTCTTTCATTAATCATATTAATGAAGTCCCATCATTTAAGTCACCTAAACATCACAGATAAATACAACGTACGCTTATGCCATCTACATTCGCATCGATGTCGCCTCGTGCATCGTTAGGTTAGGTAACTAACGGCAGAGCGGGGCAGTGCTAGCGTGGGTGTAAAATATAAGCAACGTCTATATCATATATACTGTATACTGTATCTATCACAACATATCAAATGATCACATCACAGATATCGCAGCAGAAGAAACATATGAAATATTGGATATACTAGGAGGTCCGTGTTTTATTTTGAGCCCCTATAAAACACGGATTCCACGGTCGCGATGAATAGCCAAACACACACCCCTAGACCCCTGCGAGAGCGGCAAGCAACCCTACCAATTCTAGACTTAGGAGACCCGGACTCGACTCCTCGAGTTGGTCTCTCACTGGACTCTAGAACCCGGTTACTTGTGCTCCCCTCCTTGAGTCTATCCTAATGCGGAAAAGTAAATAATATACATCAATGGTGACATCATCCTCAACCCGGAAGTGCCCCAATAAAAGAATATTACATACAATAAATTTTACATGAATGAAAATAAAAACTCCCATCTCACATAAAACCCCCGGCTATTCAAAACGCGACGATCCAAAATAACATATCCAGCAACACATAACATCACATGTCATCAGCGTAAGTAAATATGCGTATCCCAGTTGTCATTGACATATAGTACCGAAACCGGCAATACACCACATATTACACTTACGGTCGCAGAAAAGAAAGTGAAAAACTATAACAGTTGGAATCCGCAACCACCTTAGACATCTCATGCCTAACCATTTGAATTCCTTAGACATCACATGCCTAACAATTATAAACCCCGTATTTTAGTCTTAATATCGAAAACACTTTTCAATATTTGGTCGGGCAATTCAACAAGATTCCCGACGTCCTGATCGAATGCTCGTCGGAAAATTTAGTAGACGGCCGCACCCCCGATACCGTCGACGAAGTGCACTAAGGCGGAACACCGCTGCCGCTGTTGGAGATAGTGCCCTCAGAGTCAATTATTGGGTCACAGGCACGTGATTGCAATGATTGAGGGAGGACCTATCCCGGAAAGACAGTCTTACTCGAGATGATAGTACGCTATCTGGTTTACCTTTATCATCGTGTACAGCTTTAGGTGACCTGACAGGTCGCTATTACACGTTGATAGAGCCCCTGGGATTCTTGCTTGACTGCCGGCAGTATGAGGGCGATCATATACATGGGAGCTGGTAGTCTATAAGCACATCCTTAAAAGGTCCCTAGTCGTAGGAGTTTCGAGACAGGGCATCGATTCTCCAGAGTAGACTAGTGTATACAGTCGAGACCCCGACGAGGGGCGGTGGCCGGTCTCACAAGCCACTGGTGTTAGTTGGTTCACCTAAGATGTATACAGGTGCTCATTGGGTTATGAGTACACCGGACAGGACTCGCCGGGAACATGCTAGTTGGTCTTATACCTGACGTCAGATAGCAGTTCCCAGGTGACATGTGTACAGGTTAGTTCATCGACCTGGGGATCGTCATTTGTCTCGTGTGAGTTCCCACTGTGCTTTGATTACTACCCTACCACGGCTCAAAGGAGTCGTGCAAACAGGTTTTAGTTGGGTACAGTCCCGAGCCACATGGAGGCAGTGAGCGGATCTTCAGGGGTTCGTCTCTCCCGGTATTGGGGGTGAGGTCGCGCTGTGTCTAGGAGAGCCATTACACGAAGACCTTGGCCAAGGCAGGAGATTTACTGGTAGGTATTCCAGTAGTATCTCAGGGTGTTCTGGGCTACACTCCGACACGACTTGTACCGCTTTTAGGGGTCTGACTTTTACCAACCCCCTAGGCCCGACATGCGATGCTCATAGACGAACGGACCGGACTATACGGATATTGTCACTGACAGGCTCAGTAGGGTGTCAGGATGAGTTCACTCATCGACGTCCCTTTTAGTCAATAGCTGGTGGCCCGTTACGTATTGGCTTATACCTCTGACGTGCTAGTGGTTAAATCCACAGCCATAGTATTGACGAGTCTTTAGAGTCCACCACACTTTCAGTTACTCAAGCTTTCGGGCGAAACGCTGTAGAGGCCGTATGGAGATATGGCAGGGTCCGATCAGATACGTGCGGTATTGCACGGATCAGGATCGGACAGTTTTGTACTAGTGGCCGTATAGTTATATGGCAGCGTTCGATCAGATACGTGCGGTATTGCACGGATCAGGATCGGACGGATATTACTAGCCGGCTTTGGTTTAAGCCGGTCCTAGTTTAGTACAGTGTAGATTTTGTCTCTTTGCATTTGTATCCGGACGGAATACAGATGCGGGTGTGTATGCACAGTATCGGGGTTTTCCTGTAATTTATTACGGGACCAATTTTCTGGAGTTGCCAGTTTGCATTCTGTTCCGGCTGTTTTTCTTTTATTCCTTCGCGGCCGGACTTTTAGTTGGAGGGGGTTAATTGCAAGTTTGCAATTAACTTAGAAGTGAGGAGCTTTCTTGCATAAGTGTGGATTATGATTTGACCATCATCATGAGATTCTTTTTGCATCATTCTTTTGTATTTATGAGACTTGAAATGAGAGTGACCATTTACTATATGGTTGATATATTCTTTCTTGCTTTTTTCTCTCTCCAATCCCATTCTTTAGAGGGAGGCCGGCCACTTGCTTGAGAGAGGGAGAGAGGTTGATTAGTGATATGTATTATTCTTCATCTCATTTCATGTTTTGATGCTTGCAAAAATCCCAAGCCTCTCTCATTCATCCTTAAATCCCTCCACCAAGGCAACTTCCATAAACCCAAAAGAGACTATGATTCTACACTACACTTCCTACAGCATATCTTAGGCGCGTCGGGTAGCCTACTTCGCGCCCGAGTTGCCTCGGTATTGAGGTGGGAGCCCGTAAAAGCTACAGGCGATGTGGTGCCCTTCCGGCGAGGAGGCGACGACCGGAGTTCCCGCGAGGAGATCGGAGTGGAGATGAAGACCGGAGGACTCGGATCAGTCGGTACATCTCTAACCTATCTTCTAGTTAGCTTAGACTTGTTAATGGTTACGATCCGGATGTTTAGTGCGCGGTGGTGCCGGTTTGCTAAGTCCGCAAAAATTAAAGTTTATCACCGTTTCCGCGTTTGGCCGTCGGATTGACGGCCGGGGCGCCGCCGTGCACTTACAGTGGTATCAGAGCCTCGCCATTAACATAGTCTAGCTTTGTGTAATGTGTTTTTCAGTTCCGATCGATCGAAATGTCCAAAAACCCGTATTTTGTCACGACAGTTTTCTGTTGAAATTTTTTAGTCTCTAAAAATTTTTCAGGTTGTATAAAAGTACTTTACTAGAAGAATTAAGGCCACTGGAAAAATACGATACACTGTTCCCTTCATCTAAGCGCGGAACCGCGGCATAACCCTACATGGAGCCGTGGTTCTGCGGCCGATTGAAGGGATCAGTGGGCTGGGTTTTTCCATTGGGCTTCTGTTGTGAAAATAGGGTTTTTGGGACATTAAAATTGGGCTCATAATTTCTGTAACTGCTGCAGTATTGGTTTGGGGCCCACTAGTTTATTTTTGATCAATCGGAAAATTTTAAACACATTTTTCACAGTATTTACATTATATCTGCGACCGTGAATGTCACTCGATCGGTAAATCCCGTCTAACTGCTATAGCCCGGTTAGACGGATTTGCGAACGTGATTTTCACGTTGATGTTTTGTGTTTATGCTGTGATGTTGCGGATCGGTCGTGGGGGATAGCCTGGATGCAATGCTAGTACTGTGCTGTTGTATTATGTACATTTGATATTGCGGGGCGAGCGTCCGACATGTGGACTGCCGTCACTGCCTGTTTGTATTATTATTTTGGGGCACGACCTGGTTGCGGTCGATGTACCCGGTGTATGTATATTTTACATTCTTTACTAGGATTACCCCGCGGAGGAGTGCACGGATAGCCGGGTTCTGGAAGGCAACAAGCCCGCATCTCATGGCATTGAGACGGAGGGGGCTTCACTCTGGGATTGGCGGGCTATTCACCGCACTCGTAGGGGGTACAGGTTGACCCAGGAGGGGTGCCCAAGTTGCCGGATTCCGTGGAGTGTTGGGTGGTCCATTCACGGAGCTGAAGGGGGCTGCCTCGCTTCAGGTTTTGGCGGGTAACTTGCCGCGCCCGTAGGGGTCTAGGATTTCATTGCACAGGCTATCCACACGACCAGGGGAACGTCGGGTTTCAGTAGTGGCTCTGTGAAACCCGGGGATCCCAGATATCTGTATTGTTCTGTGATGCTGTACATTTCTGTGATGTTGCATTTCTTTTCACGCCTTGAGCGAAATATAATATATTGGTATATATATTAGTAGATGTTGTATATGTTTTTCATCCGCGCTAGTCCAATCCCCGCTCTGTCGTTAGTAAGCTAACCTAACGAGTGATGACGGGACCCAGTGGCGAATGCGGATGGCATATACGTACGTCAGTATATTTTCGTTCTTTGTGGTGTGATCAATTGATGGGACTGCATTGATTCGGATCAATGCAAGTTAAACAAACCTATTCTGATGCTGATGGAACACTTTTCAAAAAGCTGTTATTGCAAGGACGTTCACTTTTGTTTTGCATCGTGATATTCATTTGGAATATCCTGCTCCTCAGTCGACGAGGCAAGGGCCGAGATCCCTTCACCGGGAGTGACCCCTTGGACAGAAGTTTGCGTCAGGGCATTAACTTCACTATAGCCGATTACTTTTGCTTTGCACCGTGGTATTCAGTTGGAATATCCTGCACCCCATTCTACGGAGAAAGAGCCGAGATCCCTTCACCGGGAGTGACCTCTTTAGTAAAGGTTTTCGTCACTATATTTTCTATAAAGCTATCCGTTCCTTCAGCGATATCAAGTTCATTACGTTAAAGGTTTTCGCCAGAAACCATTCGTAGCCCTCCGTCGTTTCATATGGGTAGTCAATAGTATTCAAGCTGTGTTTGTTGGCCAAAGTCAAGGCACAGTGTTTGGTAGCTGTTGGTTATTCATATGCAGCATAGATAGATGCGTTGGTTTGGGGCAGTCGTATAGCCTTGTTGGCCAAAGTCAAGGGCTTGTACGGGTGGGCTCAAATTAACCTGGACAATGATGGGCAGAACTTGACATGTGACTTATGATTTGTTGGCCAAAGTCAAGGTCATAAGAGCATGGGGCAGAAATCACATCGGGAGTTTCAAAAGAACTGAAACTTGCCAGATATGCGCATACCTTCTGGAGTGTGATACCGTGAGCGGATTCCGTCACGTTATCATGCGATGAGAGTTGGATCCCGATTCCCACTAATGAGTTGGTTTACTCCTCGGGTGACCCCGACTAATTCTTCTTTCAGGTTTGGAGGAGAATTTGAGGTACAGTGGGAGGTTTCCAGATTAGGAAAAGTGATAACCATTCTGATCTAGGATAGAGTGCACGCTGAGTGTTTCTTTTCTCTCTTTCTCTGGCAACGACCATTGACCCGACCCTAGACTATGACTCAGTGACCAAGTTGACCGAACCTACTTAACACTGGCTTTTGGATTGTCAGAGTTGCAGACCTCATTGCCACTCCTACTTTTACCCTTTTCTCCGGGACACCCCGTATTACTGCGAACGTCCACTTCCATTGGACAAAACCATCGTATGGTTAGATACGAACTCGAAGGAATTCGAGGATGGTTTCTGGTTCTGGAGAAAACGAATAGGATTATTCAGTTGTCTTTTCTTTTCACCTTCTCTCAGGTTGCGAGTACTCCTTGGTTTAGGAGTAGTACACCTATTACGCAAATTGGATAGTCTTCTTCCAAACCATAGGCTGGTGCCGACCGGTAGGGAATGAAGAAAACCAGTTAGCCTAAACGGTGTACAGAAGGTATTAAGTTCAGACAAAGCAAGGGATTAGTAAGAGGGCAAAGTAAATTGCGACTGATATTCACGACCAAACCAAGTATTTCTTCGCCAATCCTAAATCACCTTTGTATTTCTCCAAGACACTCCGTATCACTACGAAGATCCACAGTTTATTGGATACTCCATCGTATGGTTATATACGAACTCGAAAGGAACTTGTTCCAGTTCGGGGATGGATTCTGGTCCAGGAGAAATAGGAATAAAGTACATTCAGGTGTCTTTTATCTTCACCTTCTCTCGCGTTGCGAGTGCTCCTAGGATTAGGACAGTACACCCTTTATGCTTATTGGATAGTCTTCTTCCAAACCATAGGCTGGTGCCGAACGGTAGGAAAGGAAGAAAACCAATTGGCCTAAAGGGGTGTGCAGAAGGTAATGACTAAAGACATATGAAGGGATTTGGAGAGGTGGCAAAGAATTATACGGTTATAGTTGTGAATCTGGATAATGGAAGAGGCATTACTAAGAATACCGGGATACCCCACCGAAACATTTCAATGTTTCAGTTTCACTGTGTACTGTTAAAAGAAAACTGATTTCCTGATTAGACACTTGCTCCAGGGTATGTATTTACCAGGTTTGATTCTCACATCTGTATGGTTTTACAGATGGTGAGTGGGAGTAAGTTATTGGGAATTGGGTGATCATCCTCATTATATCGGGATTCGTTGTAATCGGTGATATTTGAGGAAATCATCTGGGCTGTTTGCCAGTCGGCAAATATTTGGTTTTGAATATCCGCTGTTGTGCACCAATTTCAAATTGATATATCTGTACGTCTATTTTCATAGAGTGAGATATACCTTTTGATATTATGTCGATGACATTTACCTATATCAGTGGATGGTTAGGTAAGGAGCATTAAACAGCGGTGTAATTCTTCTTAACCATAAGTACAGTTTTCAACCTACGACACACAGTGAAAGAGTTATTAGACTCAGTGGACTTATACAGAGTATTGTATGTTGTCCAGTGTCCATTAGGACAGAGGGGTTGGTCCTCATACTATATTCTGTTTACTTTTAACTTCTCTAGTTCTTAGACATGTGTTTCGTTGAAACACAGGGTCTAAGTTTTGAGGAGTTATAGGTATTTGAATAGAGTAGAGAACCAGGTGTAGCAAGTATCGGGATTCTTCAAAGTGATCGAAGATGTAGATACTTGTGTATGGTATTCAGTTGATAGTAATGATAAAGAGAAATTGCTTCTCTCTCAGGTTACTCATAATTGGAAGCATTCCTAAGTTGAGTAACGCTGATCGGCCTCTCTCCATTTAGTTCACATGCACTGGAGACAGCTGCGTGATTTGAATCTGGTTAAATTAAATCAGTGCCTCTGGTTCTATATTGGATGTAGAACAGTTCATATCTTAACGTTGTTAAGGTACGGGGAGTTGTCCGGCTTATGATTGAAACCAGACTCTGGATAACTCAAGGCACGTTTCTGTAATGGCTGTTTGTGGGTTGACCCAGGCTATGACGAGGGTTGATTTTCTACCATCTGGGAGATCAATAGAAATATTGTTCAAAACTCTCCACAGTTTTATTAAAAATGGATTTTTTCAAAAACAGTAGTGGGAGTATGGTAGAACTGGAAGTGATTCCAGAACCGCAAACGATTACTGAAGATTTGATAAGGAACCTAAAGATTCAATCTGATTTGACATTCCATTGGCCACTCCGCAGATAAGGTGGGTAACTTCAGGCACCCGAGAGGTACTCCGGTAGCCTCAAGGACGGTGACAGGGAAGTTCTTGTTTACCCACACTTGCCATTGTTGTTGTTCCAGGCTGCGAGACCCGGCAGGAGGATGAGTATAGCGTCGTTCTAAACTAGTTTTAGAAGTGCACGTCTATATGACTCTGGCAGAGGGTTGTCGTAGTCAGTGGGAGCAGCGGAAGCATTGGTAGACATCAGGTTTATGTCTATTTATAGACTAAAGCAGATGTAGCGGAGATAGATCATCTATTTCTGATGTGACAGTCATAGGTTTGACGTCATCAGAATAGGGGATGGATCTGTTGAGAAGGTAGTAGGAAGTGATATTCCTAAACTACGATCGGTTATACTTTGGTCGTCACACAGTGGTTTCTCCACAAAGGACTTGGACATTATATCAGACATACTGGTTACTAGATCTATGGTTTTAGATCTAGATTTGGATGGTTTCCCAATCAGGGTACTTTGACAGCATTCTAAGAGTATTTAGAATGGACGACTCCTGGCACGGTAGTGTACCTGCAGGTGATGGAGTCACCCTCTCTAAAGGTGTCTTATAGACTAAAGTAGAGAGGGATGCGCATGATTGGCAGATCACTTGCTTAGGCAATTGAGTCAATCATGAGATGTCAAGTACCACACCAGATGTTGTTCTTGCACTAGATGCAATAAGTTGATATTGATCCAATCCTGGAGGAACAGTCGGAAGCAGTTTTAGAACATAAGTGGCTGTTCTAGGGATATGATAACGAAAGCCCCATTCGGGAAACAGTTATCATTCCAGGCTTCCAAGGTGACATGGACGACAAGGAGGTTGTCAGAGTTATAGTTTTCCTTCTGACGAGGGGCAGTATTTTGGACAGGTGGTCCAAGGCAATACTGAGGGTGGCATGGCGCAGGATACTGATTAAGTTCAGTTGACGATACAGTCTAAGAAGTTTGGATTTGGAGTTCATTTATGAGCTCGGTCTCATCAGACATCCAGACATTCTAAGACAGGTATTGCTCATTTCGGGAGATGGCTTTCTCCGCGAACTTGAGACATAGAGAGACATAGAAAGAAACATCAAGACGGATCCACTCACTGAGGCTATTCCTCGAACGCAATAGTTTCACAAACGGTTTTTGTGAGACTGACTAGTAGAGGAGTTGGGTGTTCGGTATCACACGGGCTGTGAGTATGCGACATCGCAATAATTAGCCTTGAGTGCAAGTGGGAGATTGTTGGAGATAGTGCCCTCAGAGTCAATTATTGGGTCACAGGCACGTGATTGCAATGATTGAGGGAGGACCTATCCCGGGAAGACAGTCTTACTCGAGATGATAGTACGCTATCTGGTTTACCTTTATCATCGTGTACAGCTTTAGGTGACCTGACAGGTCGCTATTACACGTTGATAGAGCCCCTGGGATTCTTGCTTGACTACCGGCAGTATGAGGGCGATCATATACGTGGGAGCTGGTAGTCTATAAGCACATCCTTAAAAGGTCCCTAGTCGTAGGAGTTTCGAGACAGGGCATCGATTCTCCAGAGTAGACTAGTGTATACAGTCGAGACCCCGACTAGGGGCGGTGGCCGGTCTCACAAGCCACTGGTGTTAGTTGGTTCACCTAAGATGTATACAGGTGCTCATTGGGTTATGAGTACACCGGACAGGACTCGCCGGGAACATGCTAGTTGGTCTTATACCTGACGTCAGATAGCAGTTCCCAGGTGACATGTGTACAGGTTAGTTCATCGACCTGGGGATCGTCATTTGTCTCGTGTGAGTTCCCACTGTGCTTTGATTACTACCCTACCACGGCTCAAAGGAGTCGTGCAAACAGGTTTTAGTTGGGTACAGTCCCGAGCCACATGGAGGCAGTGAGCGGATCTTCAGGGGTTCGTCTCTCCCGGTATTGGGGGTGAGGTCGCGCTGTGTCTAGGAGAGCTATTACACGAAGACCTTGGCCAAGGCAGGAGATTTACTGGTAGGTATTCCAGTAGTATCTCAGGGTGTTCTGGGCTACACTCCGACACGACTTGTACCGCTTTTGGGGGTCTGACTTTTACCAACCCCCTAGGCCCGACATGCGATGCTCATAGACGAACGGACCGGACTGTACGGATATTGTCACTGACAGGCTCAGTAGGGTGTCAGGATGAGTTCACTCATCGACGTCCCTTTTAGTCAATAGCTGGTGGCCCGTTACGTATTGGCTTATACCTCTGACGTGCTAGTGGTTAAATCCACAGCCATAGTATTGACGAGTCTTTAGAGTCCACCACACTTTCAGTTACTCAAGCTTTCGGGCGAAACGCTGTAGAGGCCATATGGAGATATGGCAGGGTCCGATCAGATACGTGCGGTATTGCACGGATCAGGATCGGACAGTTTTGTACTAATGGCCGTATAGTTATATGGCAGCGTTCGATCAGATACGTGCGGTATTGCACGGATCAGGATCGGACGGATATTACTAGCCGGCTTTGGTTTAAGCCGGTCCTAGTTTAGTACAGTATAGATTTTGTCTCTTTGCATTTGTATCCGGACGGAATACAGATGCGGGTGTGTATGCACAGTATCGGGGTTTTCCTGTAATTTATTACGGGACCAGTTTTCTGGAGTTGCCAGTTTGCATTCCGTTCCGGCCGTTTTTCTTTTATTCCTTCGCGGCCGGACTTTTAGTTGGAGGGGGTTAATTGCAAGTTTGCAATTAACTTAGAAGTGAGGAGCTTTCTTGCATAAGTGTGGATTATGATTTGACCATCATCATGAGATTCTTTTTGCATCATTCTTTTGTATTTATGAGACTTGAAATGAGAGTGACCATTTACTATATGGTTGATATATTCTTTCTTGCTTTTTTCTCTCTCCAATCCCATTCTTTAGAGGGAGGCCGGCCACTTGCTTGAGAGAGGGAGAGAGGTTGATTAGTGATATGTATTATTCTTCATCTCATTTCATGTTTTGATGCTTGCAAAAATCCCAAGCCTCTCTCATTCATCCTTAAATCCCTCCACCAAGGCAACTTCCATAAACCCAAAAGAGACTATGATTCTACACTACACTTCCTACAGCATATCTTGGGCGCGTCGGGTAGCCTACTTCGCGCCCGAGTTGCCTCGGTATTGAGGTGGGAGCCCGTAAAAGCTACAGGCGATGTGGTGCCCTTCCGGCGAGGAGGCGACGACCGGAGTTCCCGCGAGGAGATCGGAGTGGAGATGAAGACCGGAGGACTCGGATCAGTCGGTACATCTCTAACCTATCTTCTAGTTAGCTTAGACTTGTTAATGGTTACGATCCGGATGTTTAGTGCGCGGTGGTGCCGGTTTACTAAGTCCGCAAAAATTAAAGTTTATCACCGTTTCCGCGTTTGGCCGTCGGATTGACGGCCGGGGCGCCGCCGTGCACTTACAGCCGCGAGCACCCGAATGGATGCTTTTGGCGACGGGGTTCTCCTACAGTCACTAGGTCGGGTCTATAGGGCGTGGCTATCTATTAAGTTTATCCGGCGAGTATCCGCGTACGCTACGTGATTGCGACGGACTTTTGATCACATCAAAATCCCGTGGCAACCGATCAAAAAAGACTAAACTGCTAGATTTATAACATTCAAACTAGTTATCTCATAACAACATGTGGATTCCAAATATTGTATCCCATCACATAATATTCGGACGACGATAAACTCTTCGATCGATTCATCAAAGTCCCACAATTTCCCGACAGATCAACACTTGAGCACAGTTTTAATAATACCCAAAAGAGGCCACGGTACCTATGAACCAGCCATAGAAGGGTCAAACCAACGCCTCACATGTGACAACGCTAAACTACCACAAACCCTAGAGTTCAAGTGGCGGTTTTGACGGCCACATAATCGAGTTAAGGTTTACGTTCTTCTAGAGGGTCCAAAGAATCACTTGCATATTTTTCCGAATACGTTAAACTTGGAAAAATAGGATTTTGACATTCGATCGAACTTTTTAACTTCGCCTAGACAATATGTGAAAAACCCGAAACAATGTTAAAAATACGAATACGAAACACTCCGAGTTGCCTTTGCATTGAGTTAATCATCATATGAAAAAGAAGCAAAAATAAACAACACCTGAAACCCCAAAAGCCAGAGAGCAAAACATGGGGAAAATTTAGGACCCAAAACTCTTCATCTGGCCGGCCTCCTCGGAAATTGTGGCCATGTGCTCGGCCAAAATCTGAGCACATGGTCCCAATTTGTAAAATTTTTGGAGCTCGTTTGAAAATCTACAGAAAGTGGAATTTAGGGTTTCAAGTTTCAGAGTTTGTTTCGGTTTCGTAATCTAACATTATCTGTATAATTTTCTAGCTAGGCTCTGATACCACTGTAAGGTTCCTATCGACGGCAGCAAGGTTTCGGGAGGCATCGTCCATGCCATTTTTAAAAATTTGCCATTAAAAGGAACTCTAAACTAGAATCGATAACTAGAAAATAATACGAAAACATATGTAAACCATTTTACATCTAAGTGAAATAGAAATACAAATTTTGTAGATCGGTCCTTCACTTCATAAGCTCTTTGTAGTAGTCCTTTCGCTGCGATCATGGTGCTCCCGGACTCTTGGACGGCTCCATGAGAAGAAGACAACGGTCTTGCTTGAAATCTTCGAGGCCAAAGATGATCTACGTCGAGAGATTACTAACTCAAGCTACCACTTCACCAAAGTGAAGCAAACACCCTATACTAAAGTGCTAATCTAGAAAAGGATGGTGAAATAGGAAGTGGGCTCACTTTAGAATTTCTTTTCTCACATTACTTTCTCACTTTTATCAAACCCTAGCAAGCTTTTCTTTTGGAGGAAGAAGATAAAGAAAGAAGAAGATAATGAGCTTAATCCCAAGTAAGATAGTAAACCATGGGTGAGTGAGTATCATATACAAACTCATGTAGAGACATAACCATGGCTAATTGTGATGGTTAGGTTACTAAATATCTTAAGTAAAACAAAACCAATGGACTTAGTCAATGCATCCACAAGCTTCCACTAGCTTCATGCATTAAACTAATATTCCACTAATTTTGTTTTTACTTTAAATATTAAAACCCAATATCACAAATGGCATGGTGTAAGTCTTATACACCCATGTATGTTATATCAACAACCATGATACAAAAAGAGAACACAATTTAATATATATCACATATATATTAAGTTGTGCACATGTGAGAAAAACTAATGCTTAAGTGAACCAATGTTAGTTAATGTAAATTAGTATATCAAATATACAATTATATACTAAATTATCAAATCAACACTTGATTTAATAATTTGGCTATATCACATATAACCGACTAACACAAAATGTACCAACTTATCGAATCAACACTTGATTCGATAACCCGTCTATATCACATATAACCGACCGATACAAAATTCGCGAGAATAGAATACGGTATCACATACACGCATTATTCTCGGTCCCATACATATCACATATGCGCTCCTATTTCGTTTTGCCTGAACCAGTAAAACCTCTATGTAGGACTCTAAACACTCGTCAATACGCCGGTAGTAGGTGATGATCATATCAAGAACCCACAAGCCGTCAGCTGTACTAGCTGGACGTAACGGCTACCCGGGTATTGAGCGATCAGAAGATCGGCAAGCAAGCCCGCTCCAACTCCTGCAAAAGCCTGATAGTGACACTACCGTACAGTCCGGTCTTCTCGTCTGATATGTCGCATATCAAGTATAGGGGTGGTAAACGTCAGACCCCAATAACCGATAAGTCATGCCGATATGAGGCTCATAACGGGTCGAGAAACTACTGGTAACACTTACCAGTAAATCTCTAAACCAGCCCTGGCTAGGGACTTTCCTGTTATGGCCAATCGAGCACAGTGCAACATCAACCCCCAATACCGGGAGAGACGAAACCCCTCATATCGCTCATTGCCTCCATGTGACTCGGGACTGTACCCAAAAACCACCGTTTTGCATACCCTCTTGGACGTAATAAGGTGGAAATCAAAACACAGTGGGAATCACACAAGACTTTATGACGATCTCGGGTCTACAGACTAACCTGTACCAGTGTCACCAGAGAACTGCCATCTGACGTGAGGTATAATACCATCTGGGAGTTCTCGGTGAGTCCGTCCAGTATACCCAGTCTCCACTGAGCACCCGTATATCATCTCTGATGTCAAACACCAATGGATATGGGATTATCCATCACCCATCTATATGGGTCGAGAAGGAATGCGCTAGTCTACTCTGGTATATCGATGCCCCGTCTCGATACACCCATGACTAGGGACCTTAAAGGATGTACTTATGGACTACCCATGGACCCACTAGTATGATCTGCATCATAGCCCTGGTGGTCAAGTACACATCCTAAGGGCTTTACCAACATGTAACAGAGAGACAATCAGTGTACACGTTAAGGTAAAGAGTAACCAGATAGCATACTATCATGTCGAGCAAGAAAGTCCTCCCTATATATGTCCAAGCATCCACTACAATATACATCTCATGTATAGTAATGGCCTCTAGGGCATACATATAACTAACATATGTGTTGCCGTTAAGACTCCATTCTTTGTTTGGTCGAACATCGCGGAACTCATTGCTCCTTTTTCATTTGTTTATGCTCGTGGATTATATACAAGAGTCGGGATCGAACTACTTGTAGGGCAGAAGAATTTTCTTTTCTTCTTTTGGTTTTTTACATCCACGATTGCTCTATCATTTCAGTTTTTCTTATTACGAAATTCGCGATTGCCCCATCACTTCGGCTATTTCTTCGCGGTCGTCCAATCATTTCGGCTATTTTTATTTTTTATTCATTGATCTTTATTGCGAGCTGCCCAATCATTTCGGCTATTTCTTTTTTATTTTACTCGCTAATTTTTATTGCGAGTTGCCCAATCATTTTGTCTATTTCTTTTCTTTTTTTATTTCCTAGTTTAACGACTTAGGGGTCGATAGTTTGGATTTCTGGCTGGCATCAGCGTTGCTAACACTGAAGCACGATTGCCATGAGCAATTCATCATTTGCCTTTTGGGAAACTTAGGGTTTGATACCTGATTTGGCATCAGTATCACTGCAATTGGAATAGTGTCAGGAGCGACTCATTATTTGTCGTTGCATATTAAACAATGATGGCTTAAGAGACTGGTTTAGATCCCTGTCACTCAAGAATTTTCAATCTTTATAAGCTGGAAGGGTCTCATAAAGTTTTTTTTCCCTATGAGTTGAGAGGATTTCGTAAGTGTAATTTCTTCTTAGTAGTTGTGGAGACTCCTAAGTGTCTTTTTCCCTTCAGGTGTCGTATAGACACATGAATGAGTCTTCTCCTCTTTGGTATCTTGGTGTGCCAACGTAGGATGTTTTGATACAAGGTTGTTGCAAGTCACCCATGGATTGTATACGGTAGTCAATTTGGAGACTGGCCATAGGGCAGTGATGGCTTAGGAAATAGGTTTAGGTCCTAATCACTTAAGACTTTTCAATTTTATGAGTCATGAAGGTCTCATAAAAGTATTTTCTTCTCATGAGTCGAGAGGATCTCGTGAGTGGACTTTCTCCTTAGGAGTCGTGGGGACTCTTAAGTGTCTTTTCCCTTGTGAGTCGTAAGGATCTCACAAGAGTATTTTCTCCTCATGTATCGTGAGGACACATGAGTGGGTCTTCCCATTTTTGGGCGCAACTTTCTTGCGAGTTGTCCATGGATATTATACGGTAGTCAATTTGGAGACTGGTCGTGGGGCAATAGATAGCTTAGGAAATAGGTTTAGATCCTTATCACTTAAGACTTTTCAATTTTATAAACTATGAGGGTCTCATAAAAGTATTTTCTTCTCATGGGTTGAGAGGATCTCGTGAGTGGACTTTCTCCTTAGGAGTTGTGGGGACTCCTAAGTGTCTTTTTCCCTTCATGTGTCGTAAGGACGCATGAATGGGTCTTTTCCACAATGGTAGCTTGGTTTGCAAGTATGGGTTGTTTTGGACGAGGGTTTTATCACCAGTAGCCCATGGATAGTATACGGTAGTCAATTTGGAGACTGGCTGTAGGGCATCGATGGCTTAGGAAACAGATTTAGATCCCTGACACCTAATGCTTTTCAATTTTTATGAGCCGTAAAGGTCTCGTAAAAGTATTTTCTTCTTAGGAGTCGTGAGGAATCCTAAGTATGTTTTCTCTTGTAAGTCGTAAGGATCTCACAAGAGTGTTTTCTCCTCATGTATCGTGAGGACACATGAGTGGGTCTTCCCCTTTTTGTTTGAAACTTTGTTGTGAATCGCCCATAGATTTTATACGGTAGTCAATTTGGAGATTAGCCGTAGGACAGTGATGGATTAAGAGACAGGTTTAGGTCCCTGTCACCGAAGCCTTTTCAATTTTTATGAGCCGTAAGGGTCTTATAAATGGGTTTTCTCCCTACGAGTCGAGAGGATCTCGTAGGTGTAAGTTTCTTTTCCCCTGTAAGTCGTAAGGATCTTATAAGAGTATTTTCTTCTTGTAAGTCGAGAGGATTCACAAGTGCCATTCACCATGTTGGGAGGATTCCTCGCTTCTGGTAGGACTTGGTTGAAACTTTTTTTTTCTTTTTATGATTTTGCACCCTTTTAGGTTATCACAAACTCGCGAGTAGTCCTGCTGTTTTTACTCACGGAGCCCTTTCAGGTTTTCATCCGTGCCCCTTTTGCTTATGGACGTACCGGTATTTTTGGCACCGTTCTCCTCAAAAGTTGTGAGGATACATAAGTGGGTCTTCTCCTCGTTGGTATCCTGGTTAACTAATGGAAAAGTTCTTGGAATCGATTTTGTCGCGGGTAGCCCATGGATTGTATACAGTTGTCAACTTTGGATACCAGCCGTAGGGCAGAGTATACTTTTATGGGAGCATCATTCAGCTGTGGTACTTATAGGTGCAACTTTGCTGTGGGTAGCCCGTGAATTGTATATTGTAGTCAATTTAGAGACTAGCCATAGGACAACAGATATTTTCATAGGCTTAGAGAGTCTTGACTTAGGAACATATGGAGCGGATATAGGCGTCGTCATTTATCGTTGACTCGAGTCGGGACTCTTCAAACATAGTACTTCTTGAGGAAACGACCGTTTATCGGTCGAAAGAGCCTTTCTCCATGCATGTTCATCAGCATGTAGGCTCCACCTTGGTAGACCTTGTCTATTATATATAGGTCTTCATAGTTCGGTTCGAACTTTCCGCGTTTTGCACGATTGGGAATCATTGGTCTTTTGATGACCGGGACGAGTGCACCTTTGCAAAATGTTCTCGGTCTAGTTAGCCTTTCATATGCTTGAGTTATCTTCGCCCTGTGAGCTTCTAGACTTTGTTGTGCTACAAGATGGGTTTCATCGAGAGCGTCGAGTTCTTCGAGCCGGCGGTTTTGACAATTGAGCCATCATCTCACACATCTTCTGCATGAAGAGGGCCATTTTGTACATATTGGCGACCATATCCACCACTTCTTTGCTTTTCTTATCGAGAGCACGTTTCAAAGAGTCAACTTCAGACCCTTGTCTCTCAAGATCTTCTTGTTCGTATTCCGGACACGTCTTGGACGTTGGGCTGATGAGTGTTGCTGCTTTAGCTTCCATTTCTCGCAGTTGGTGATGTCTTTGAGCTTGAGTTAAGGACCGAGTTTAGGGTCAATGACTGATGAAAGCATTCTTTTCACTTCCGTTGAGGTGTATCATCCGCAAAATATGGAATACCGCGGCCTTCTGCACAGAGCTTTTGACATTTCACCTTTTGGGATTTGCCTTAGGCGATGGGGATCTCTCTGGCCTTTGCTGGTTAGGGAGAGACGCTTTGTACTTGGAAGCTGAGTCTTCAGCTTTTAGGTAATTCCTGAGCTTCTCAGATTTTAGAGTTGGGTTACTGTCGATAACAGAGCCACAAACTTATTTCCAAACTTTGTAGATCGTCGAGGAAAGTTTTAGTTTCAGCATTGCCTTTTGCTCATTTGATGCCCCTACAGATGGTGGGGACTTCTTTAAGATGGCGGTAGGAGAGTTTCGTCTGACCCTTCTGAGCCTCTCGAAACCGTTTTTAGTCGAGACAGTTGCATCTATAGTGGGCATCGGTGGAGTTAGCCCCGACAGGGAGATGCCCCTAGCCTGCCTTTACCGACGCCATTAACGACGTCAAGCGTATCTTGAAACAGAAGCTTCTTCAATTTTAGGAACCTTATAGTCATGCTCTCTGTGTAGCTTTGGAGCTTCCTCAGGTGTCAGTCGCTTGGAGACTGATGTCTCAGGAAGAGTAGGAGCATTGAGCGCTATTCTGTAGAAGACAAACCTTCTTGGGGGCGAAGCATCTTTTGGCGCTTCTGGAGAAGCATGAGCCAGCCCTTTAGAGACTGAGCTTTTGGAATTCACAAGCTTCTTTGTTGGGCCTGTGGAGCTTGATGCCAGCCTCTTAAAGACTGAGCCTTTTGATTTTCCGGGCTTCTTTGACGGGCCTACAGAGCTTGGATTCAGCCTGTTGGAGAGTAAACTTTGAGGTTTTGCAGGCTTCTCGGAAGGACCTGTGAAGCTTGTTGCCAGCCTATCGAAGACTGACTTCTTTAAGGTCTCCTGCTTTGGCGTTGTAGCACCAATGTATGGAGGAGTGGGGATATTTACCCGAATTAGAGCCCATTCCATTCTTGCATGAGTTGGGCTATTGGGATGCCGATCAGTGGGGCCATAATCTGCCCAGAGAAGATCAGCTGGGATAGGGTGGTGCTTGAGTTATAGTTGTTGTAAGATGCCATTGAGACCATCATAGGAGAAATAGCACCGGCTTCAGTATACCCCGAAATTCAAGAGCAACCATAAACATAATATACCGCGATTTTGTTCACGAAACACGACACATGAAGTGTGGAGTAGAAAGAGAAAGAAGTCCCGCCGGGTGTGCCAGAACCTGTTTACCGCTAAAAACCGGTCAGACGGACTGGGATTTAATGTCTTACCTGAATTTAAGGGCAGATGCATAAGTTTGATCCATCCACCTCTTCGAAAACACTAGGTTGATTTATAGCACGATATATCGAAGGTTTGGATGAATGTGACCGATGTAGCTGACTTTCAGATTCCCTCTCAGGGTGAGAGGCTTATTGATTATGGGGACGAATCTTTCCTACAGGCGCAAGCCCTTGTAGTTAATTACGTTGTCACGTACGACAACAACTTTCTGCACTCCAGGTTTTTACTTCGTGTGTGTATTTTAGGTTTTGTTTATTTTGGGTTGCCCTTGGATTGTATACAGAGACTAATTTATGTCGTCGCCCATAAGGTGTGGATTAGTCCAAATCTGTATATATTTTAGATTTGGGTCAAGCATTTGCTTGACGAAGTCTACGTTGGTGTTTTGATTTGTCAATGGGGATGAACTTAGGTCGCATTTCTCATATTTGTGAGGTCCATAAGTTCACATGCTTGCATAAGCCTTATATAAGGATCGTTGGTCTCATTTGAGAATTAAGATCAGACTTAAGGTTTGGGGAGCATATGGACTGCCTAGGAACACTTAGTCTCATTTGAAAACTAAGTCAACTTAAGTGGCTTGAGAAATTATTCTCAAATTGATCATTTGATCGCAGCAGAAGCTTAAGCTTCAAGACTTAGCTGATTTGGACTATGTCTGGGGTTTTGTTGACACCCAAACATGCTTGGAGCATATAAGCTTAGTGCATGGCTCACGGCTCGAGTATCGGCTCGCGGCTCGGGTGCACGCTCACGTGCATATCACGTGGCGCATATAAATTTGACGCATTATCCATGGCTTGAATATCGGCTCATGGCATGGCTCAAGCGCACGTGTATATCACGTGGCACTGGTGCAACCCATCTTTCTTGGTGTTTGGCGCATGCACGTGTATTTCACGTGGCGCAACCCAATCGTAGCTTAAGCTCTAGCGCAACTGTCTTGGCACAAGGTTTTAGCGCATGCTCACGTACATATTACGTGGCGTGGCTAGGGCTTCAGAGATTAATCTGTGTCTTCTTGAAAGAAGGTTAACCTTCCAGAGAAAAGAATCTTACATTATGAAGCTTAAGCTTCTGTTTAATGGTTTTCAACCATTAAAATCAACAAGATCAATCTTTTATGATCTTGGGTTTCGTTTTGGTTACGGTATATATCTTTGGTGACAAAACTTCGGTCTTGCGAAATTTAAACTTCGGTCTTATGAAGTTTAAGCTTCGGTTTGAGGGGGATCTTGATGATCATATGTTTCTTAGTGAAGGAATACTTATGATTTCCTCCAAATCTCAGATCTTGAGATCAAAAATCCCTCCATGAGAACTTGAGTTCTCGAAAAGGAGGAGATTTGACTCAAAGATCTTCGATCCAGAGAAAGAACTTAAGTTCTTGTTGAAGCTTAAGTTTCTTTTTTGATAGAGATTGATCTCCTTACCTTAGGTTTTGAGAAAGAAGAAGAACTTGCAGAGACTTAAGTTTCTTTTCTTCACCTTATGGGTAGGATTCACTATCTGGAGATTAATATCCCCATCTCTTATTTATTGGAGAGGATATTGTTAATCCAGTTGAGAGATCTCAATTGATAATAAGATCAACCGGTGGTATTTAAGCACCGTTGGATCATTAATCCAAAAGCTCTCTGTTAACAGAGTTAATATTTTTCTTATTTTAGAGAGAATTTCTTGTTAACAAGAGATATATTTCTATTTTAGAAAGATAATGGGAAATTAATTTTCCAAAATGAAGCCGGCACTTCAACAAAGCTTGGCGGCTTGCTCATGGCTTGGGATTAGCACATGGCTTTGGCGCATGGCTCATGGGCTTGGCGACTTGCACCACGTGCTTTGTGGGGCTATATATTGCTTGTGGGAAATATGTTTGTCTCCAAGAGAAAAACCTGAATTAGTGGAATGGGCTCGTGTGCCTAAAGAAAATGGACTAGGGGATCTCCTGAACCACTCTAAAATCTTTGTGTGTCTTGAGTTTGCAATTTCTCTCTCTCTCTCTTTATGAATTGCATTTTATATTGTGCTTAATTGGTTGCTTGTGAGTATACTTAATTAGAAATGGCATGCTTGCCCGCTTGCTCTTTACTCTTGCTTGATTGCTATTTATCACTTGCTTGTTATATGCTATAGTTCACAATTACTATTCGTTCTTAGCTTGTATCTCTATTTACTTATCTTTTGACTAAGTTTGCAATTGTGGTTTATTTAGCAAGTGTTGATAGTTTAGAATTTTTAATTTGGGTATATTAATAGCATAGTCTTATTTACCCTCCCTCTAGGACTATTTTTGGTGTGAGCTTCCTCGTTATTTTCAATTGGTATCAGAACTTGATACTCATATTTTCGTAGGCTTAACATCCTTGAGTAATCTGTGGCTTAATCTTGTTCTTATTTTATTTATGATCCTCCTCTTTTTTATGGAAATAATTTTGAGTTGTGGAAAATAAAGATGGAGTGTTTTCTTGAATGTGGGGGTAGGGATTTTTGGATGATTGTTATGAACGACTATTGTATTCCAACTATTGCTAAATCTAAATGGAGTAGTCGTGATAAAGATTTGTTTTCTTTAAACATCAAATCTATTTAATGTTTACAATTTTCTTTAGATGTTAATATCTTTAACAATCTTTCTTCTTGCAAGACGGCTCATGGAATTTGGTGCTCATTAGAGCAAATCTATGGGGAGCACGTAGCTTGCAATGAAATAGTAAAGGCAACTCCATTAGCGATTTTGGATGCATCTCAACCAAAAGTGAATCAAAAGAGATGATCCAACACTTTGGAGAGTACAAAGAGGTGCATTGATCATGATTATGTAAGTATTTCGTCTATTGATATTCATAAACTTACTCATGATCAATTGTTAAATGCATATCATGATCTCCATGAAAATTTTAATGTCATTGCATCTAGAAATGAATTCCTTGAAAAGTGCTCTTATGATTTTAATATTGAAAGAGAGGAATTGACGGCTTGTTGTGATTCTTTTGAGGTTTTGAATAAGGCGATGATTGCCAAATATAATGCTTTATCTTTTACTCATGACTCTCAAAAGAATTTAATTGATAAGCTTGAATTTGAGAAGAATGAGTTAGTTTCAAAACTTGATTTCCAATGTTTTTTTTTAATACTTTGAAGGTAGAAAATGAAAATTTGATTTTATCTTGCAATGCATTGAGAAAAGAAAACGATATTTTGATTTCAAAATTTACAAGTGAAATTGAGTGTTTAAAATCTTCACATGTTTTTCAGGAAGTATTAGCTTGTGATTTTATGGCTCTTAAAAAGAAAAACAAAAATTTGCTTTCAACTTGTAAGATTTTGAGAAAAGAAAACGTTGATATGATTTCAAATTTGAAAAACGAAATTGATTTGTAGAAATCCTCTGTTATCTCTCAAAACTCTTTGATTTCCAAAAACGCTTCTCTCACAAAGAAAATGAGATTCTGAATGCTTCTCTTGCTGAGTTTTCTAGTGTAGATTCTTTAAATAGTAAGGAGAAGAAGGTTTTTAATCGAAGAGGCATTGGTTTTAAGAATTCGATATTTCAAAAACCCCTTTTCGTCAAGATTTGTCAAACATGCTTCACATTTAGCTAAATCTCATACTCATAAACATGCATATCTTTATACATTTAGTTCAAGACCATCTTTGAAGAAGCATGCGCATCATAAACTTTCCATATCTCATGCTTGCATTGACACTTCTAGCTCCACGTGTGCACACACTCACACTTGCAATTTTTGTGGTGCACTTGGCCATTTGGCATTTGTTTGTTCCTTAAATAAAAATATTTCTTTACATGCCAATTTGGTTTGGGTTCCCAAGTTTAACTCTTATGTGTCCAAGAAAACTTGGATACCGAAATCCCCTCCTATGCCTTATTTTAGAGGTATGGACAATTTGAAGAAATGAGGGATTCGGTTCGTGATGTGCAAGAGCAATCAAATGGATATGCTTGCTTGACTCATCAATTTGTGGGGTATTGTATTCCTTGCTATACTCTTTTAGAATATCGCCTATTTCATTTGTGCTTAAATGTGGATATTCTAATTGTGTATGATACCTAGATATACCCTTTGTGATGAACTGGTGTTAACTTGATTATTCTTTTTAGTGCTTTTGTTTCATTTATGAGATACTATTCATAGGATATTTCAATCGGTATTTACAATTGATATCACTCATTTGCTCATATATGATTTCTTGTGCTCATTTGCATTAAACCTGCAATATTTTTAAACCTAAGCACAATATGGTTTGAAAACTTATTTAGATTTGCACATCCTTGTGTTTTCTTTCCATAAACCATGCTCATTTACTTATAATGTGTTTTTAATTTTATAAGTGAGAGTTTGTATCCATATAACTTTAATTTGTTTAAATCTTTTCATATGGATATAATTTGGCACTTGTTTTAACTTAAACCAATTTTCAATCGGTATCTTTGCTTTGTGCCTTATTGATGTGTGTTTATGCTTAAACTTGCCTAATTGTTACACACACACTTTTTGAATGAGTAGAATTATTCATTGGAATTCTTAGCTCATCTTGTCAAATGGCTTCTGCAACCCTTTTAGGGGACCCACTTATGGATTTCGTTAATTACAACGAATCATACGGGTATAGCAGAGAGAATTAGAGACCCTTCACCGGATAGTCGATACTTAAGATGAGATGATTACTCATGCTAGCACTCACATTGTTAGTGATATATGCCCTAGAGGCCATTATTGTATAGTACTGGATTGTATATTGTATTTTGGAAGCTTAGGATATCTACAGATATAATAACAGTCTTGCTCAATATGATAATATGCTATTTGGTTTGATTCTATCTTAATATATGTATATGTTTTTTTTAGCATATCGCTAATACATATTGATAAAGCCCTTAATTAGGATCTTTGCTTGACTACCAGCGTTGTGGTGGCAGTCACACTAGTGGGGGTTGGGGGGTCTATAAGCACATCATTAAACTTGTCCCTAGTCATAGAATTTCGAGATAGGGCATCGATACTTCATAGTAGACTAGTATATACGCTTCTCATCCCAGTCAGGGAAGATGGCCTGTCCCGCGGCCATTGGTATGCGATACCAGAGATAGTATACATGTGCTCATTAGGTTATGGGTTACACGGACGGACTCGATGGGAACTGCTGGTTGGTATTATACCTATCGTTAGTTAGCAGTTCCCGGGTGACATGAGTACAAGTTAGTCCATTGACTTGACATCACTATTCGTCTCGAGTGTGTTCCCATTGTACTTAGATTACTACCCTACCATGGCTCAAATAAGTCGTGCAAACAGGTAGTAGTTGGGTGCAGTCCCGAAGCACTTGGAAGTGGTAGTGGATAGAAAGGATTCGTCTCTCCCGATATTAAGAGTTGATATCACGCTGTGTTCGGATAGCCAATACATAAAGTCCCTGACCAGGGCCAGTGAGATTTACTGGTAGGCACACCTGTAGTTTCTCGGGGTGTTTGGGCTTTACACCGACACGACTTATTGCGCTATTAGGGGTCTGACGTTTACTACCCCCTAGGCCTGATATGCGATACTCTTAGACGAACAGACCGGACTGTACGGGATTGTCACGGATAGGCTCAGAAGGGGTTCAGATGAGTTCGCTCATCGGCCTTCTTTTCGACAGATACTTGGGTAGCCATTACGTACAGCTAGTGCCGCTGACGGACTTGTGGTTAAACCCACTGCCAGCATACTATCGAGTCTTCAGAGTCCCACACAGAGGGTTTCCCTGGTTCAGGCTAAACGATGTAGAAGCCGTATGGTTTTACGTGCAAGGTTCCGATCATATACATGTTCTGGCTACGCGGATGTTGTTCGGACGGATAATACTAGTCAGCTTTGGTTTAAGCTTGATTCTAGTATTATATTATTGGATTATTATTATCTCATCGTATTCGTATTTTTGTTGTACGAATACAGGTATGTATATACGGTGAGGGCATTCTTATAATTTTACAAGAGATGCTTTAGAAGGGGACACCTCATTATTGGATTTATCAATTTTTGGAAAATAGATTAATGAGGTGGAAAATGGAGATATTTGTGGCATGGGTGAAGCATGGCTAATTCATTTGTTTATTGGTTTGGACTTACTATTGAAGTATGTGTTAGTTATGTGTATGCCCTAGAGGCCATTATTGTACATATGATGTATATCATAGTGGATGCTTGGACATATATAGAGAGGGCTTTCTTGCTCGACATGATAGTACGCTATCTGGTTGCTCTTTATCTTAACATGTACACTTGATGTCTCTATATTACATGTTGATAAAGCCCTTAGGATGTGTACTTGACTACCAGGATTATGATAGAGATCATACTAGTGGGGTCTGGGTAGTCTGTGAGTACATTCTTTAATTGTTCCTAGTCGAGGGAATATCGAGACAAGGCATCGATACTCCAGAGTAGACTAAAGTATAGCTTCTCGACCTATATGATGGGAGATGGATGATCCCATATCCATTGGTGTTTGACATCAGAGATGGTATACAGGTGCTCAGTAGAGAATGGGTACAATGAACGGACTCGTCAAGAACTCTTAGATGGTATTATACCTCACGTCGGATAGCAGTTCTCTGGTGACACTGGTACAGGTTAGTCTATCAACCCAAGATCGTCATAGAGTCTTGTGTGTCTCCCACTGTGCTTTGATTTACACCCTACCACGGCTCTATTGAGTCATGCAAACAGGTGGTTTTTAGGGACAGTCCCGAGTCACATGGAGGCAATGAGTGATAGGAGGGGATTTGTCTCTCCCGGTATTGGGGGTTGATGTTGCGCTATGCTCGATTGGCCATAACTGGAAATCCCTGGCCAGGGTAGATGAGATTTACTGGTAAGTGTTATCAGTAGTTTCTTGACCCGTTATGGACCTTACATCGGCATGACTTATCAAGCTATTGGGGTATGACGTTTACCACCCCTAGGCGAGATATGCGATATATCAGACGAAGAGACCGGACTGTACGGTAGTGTTACTGATTGGATTCGCAGGAGTATGAGCAGGCTTGCTTGTTGATCTTCTGATCGCTCAATACCCGGGTGGCCGTTACGTTTAGCAGGCCTCTTGCGGCTTGTGGATGTTTGATATGATCATCACCTACTGCTAGCGTATTGACGAGTCTTTAGAATCCTACACAGAGTTTTCCTGGCTTAGGCGAAACGGAGTAGGAGCACATATGTGATATGTGCAGGTCCGAGATTAATACGCGTATGTCATACCGTATTCTATTCTTACGATTTGTAATATCGACCGATTATATGTGATATAGCCGGGTTATCAGATAAAGTGTTGATTCGATAAAATGATACATATTATATTAGCCGGTTATATGAGATATAGCCGGATTATTAAATCAAGTGTTGATTTAATAATTTAATATATAATTATATATTTGATATATTAAATTACATTAACTAATATATATGCTCACTTGACCATTTGTTTTTTCTCACTTATGCATGCATGATATATATGTGATATATGTTAATGTATCATGCTAGGTTATACATGCAACCTGGGTGTATGAGAATCATACCATGCTATATGATAATGATTAGGTTTTATTTATCTTATTAATTCAAAATTAGTGGAAATTTGTCATGCTTGGAAGCTTGGAGAAGCTTGAAGTATCTTTGACAAAGTCCACTTCTTTTGTTTTATCTAAGATATTTATTAACCTAACTTTAATCAATTAGCCATGGTTCATTCTCTACAAGGGTTAGCCATGACATATACTAACCCATGTTGCATTTCTAACCTAACTCTCATTCTCTTCATCACTTGATCATCTTCTTCTTCATCTCATTCTAGCTCTCTTGATCTTGAGAAAGTGATGAAATATTGTGAGAAAAATAAATCTAAAGTGAGCCCATTTCCTACTTCATCATTCTCTACTATTAGCCATTTAGTTTAGGGTGTTATCTTCACAAAGTTCATCACCTAGTGAAGAGGTAGCTTGGGTTTGAGTCTCCTCGACGTAGATCATCTTTGGCCTCGAAGACTTCGAGCATGCTTATTCATTTCTCCAAGGAACCCATACTAGAGTTCGGAAGATCACTACTCGCAGCGAAGAGACTACTACACGGAGCTTTTGAAGTGAAGGACCGGTCTACAAAGGCATATTCCTTGTTCACTTCTTGTAATGTTTGATTACATGTTTAGTTTGTCTATTTACTCTAGCTAGATCCTGGGTTAGGGTTCATTAGCACTCTTAAAAATTTTGAAATTGGCATGGTAGATGCTGTGAAAACCCAGTAGGGTGCTAAGGAATCCCAACAGTGGTATCAGAGCCGGGCTAGAGTATTAGACGATGTTTGTTAGATTACGAAACCGAAACTACTCCGGAACACCCGATATCAAACCCTAGTTTCTGTCGATTTCAAAATGACCTCTAAAAATTTTGTAAGCAGCTGCAGAATGATGTATGTGATACACCATGAACACTGCCAAAATTTGGTCCCATTTTGACCAATTGTGTCCGACCACAACCCCTAAAAAACCGGTGAGCTCGGCCAAGTTAAGGATTTTGGGCTTCAAATTTTTGTATTGTTCCAGTCTCTGGGTTTTGGTTCTTCTGGTGTTGCTTGTTTTTTCTGTGATTGCATGTGATGTGGTCATACTGTATAGGCTATTCGGAGTGTTTCATATTCATAGTTTAACATAGTTTCGGGTTTTCACATGTTATCTAGACGAAGTTAAAAAATTCGAACGAATGTCAAAAACCCATTTTTCCAAGTTTAAGGTATTCGAAAAATCATGCAAGTCGTTCTGTGGACCCTCTAGAAGAATGAAACCCTAACTCGATATAATGACCATGGAACCGCTTACGAACCTTAGGGTTTGCGGCAGTTCCGCGGTGCCATTAATGAGGCTTAGGTTTGCCCTTCTACGGTTGGTCCATAGGTGTTGTGGCATGTTCTGGGTATTTTTGAACTGTGCTCAAGAGTTGAGCTCTCGGAGAATAGTGGAACTTTGATTAATCGATCGAAAAGTTTAACGTCGTCCGGATATTTATGATGGGATACAATACTTGGAATCAACAATATTTGAATTTTATAAATCTAGCAATTTAGTCTCATTTGATCGGTTGCCACGGGATTTTGATGTGATCAAAAGTCTGTCGCAATCATGTAGCGTACGCAAATACTCGCCGGGTAACCTTACTAGATAGCCATGCCCCATAGCCCCGACCAAGTGACTGTAGGAGAACTCCATTGCCAAAAGCATCCGTCCGGGTGCTCGCGGCCGCGGTGTTCCGCCTAAGTGCACTTCGTCGATGGCATCGGGGATCCGGTCGTCTACTAAAGTTTCCGACGAGCATTCGATCAGGATGTCGGGAATCTTGTTGAATTGCCCGACTTGTTATTGAAAAGTGTTTTCAATATCGAGACTAAAATGTAGGGTTTATAATTGTTAGGCATGCGATGTCTAAGGAATTCATATCGTTAGGCATGAAATTCGGAATATGCGATATTTCGGGTTTATGATGTCTAAGGTGGTTGCGGATTCCAATTGTTGTAATTTTCACTTTCTTTTCTGGAACCGTAAGTGTAATATGTGGTGTATCACCGGTTTCGTTGCTATACGTCAACGACAATTGGAATACGCATATTTACTTACGTTGATGACATGTGATGTTATGTGTTGCTGGGATATGTTATATTGGATCGTCGTGTTTGAATGGCCGGGTTTTTTTTATGTGAGATGAGAGTTTTTCTTTTTCATTCATGTAAAAACTTGTATGTAATATTCTTTTATTGGGGCACTTCCGGGTTGAGGAAGATGTTGCCGTTGATTTATATTATTTACTTTTCCGCATTAGGATAGACCCAAGGAGGGGAGCACACGTAACCGGGTTCCAGAGTCCAGTGGGAGACCATCTCGAGGCGTCGAGTCCGGGTCTCCTAACTCTAGAATTGGTAGGGTTGCTTGCCGCTCTCGTAGGGGTCTAGGGATGCGGGTTTGGCTGTTCATCACGACCGTGGAAACCGTGTTTTATACTGGCTTAACTTAAAACACGGAAATCCTAGTATATCCAATATTTCATATATTGTCTTCTGCTGCTGATATTCTGTGATGTGATCACTTTATATTATGAGATGGATACATTATATAATATATATATGATATATTATAGACGTTGCTTATGTTTTTCACCAGCGTTAGCCCTACCCTGCTCTGCCGTTAGTTACCTAACCTAACGGTGCACGACGGGACTTCGAGGCGAATGCGGATGGCATAAGCGTACGTTATATTTATCTGTGATGCTTAGGTAATAGAAAAGATGGGACATTCATTAATGAGATTAATGAAAGAAAATAAACCTAAAAGATGTTATAGAATCGAATTTGAAACCCGCTCGGCTTTTTACGAAAAAGCAAAGTTTCAAAAAGCGGAGCTCAAGCCACTCCTTTTAAAACCATTTGATTCTGCAACAAGATCAAGTTCAAAGCGTAAAAGGTTTTCATAAAAACCATCTGCAACCTTCCGTCATTTTAGGAAGTAGAGTACTTAGTATTCGTGCTGCGTATGTTGACTATAGTTAAGGCGCAGTGTACGGTAGCTAAGTGATGTCTTCCTACACAGCATATGATGCGATTAATTAGGACAGTCGTGTGATTATGTCGACCATAGTTGAGGGTCATATGAGTGGGTCTAATTAATCATGAAATGACGGGTAGAACTTGACTAGTGCTTATGATATGTTGACCATAGTTAAGGTCATAAGTGCTAGGGGTAAAAACAATTATCAGGAGTTTCAAGTGTTGAAATTTGTAATGAGATTGCATACCTTCTATATGATAGTTGGATCCCGATACCCACTGCGAGTAATTGTTACTCCTGGGAGAGTTTTGCAATTTACAATTAGCCGATCAAGTAGGTGTCTAGAAAGGTGTCAACGGGGTTACGCCCCTGGGAAAACGAGATTTATTTTAATTAGGTCCGTGCGAAAGCACGGGAAACCTCCCTCAAAGTACCGGCACTGGCCTGGCTGAAAGATTGGCAAACTTGTAGGGTGTAATTAATCCCGGCTAGTCTTTCCTTTTAGTGTTTGAAGGAAGATTTGATAAAAACAGTGGGAGCCGTCCTGATTAAATAAAATATATAACCAATCTAATCTTGCAAGAGCGCACGCAGAGTGTTTTCTGCTCTCTCTCTCTCCAGGTAGCGACCATGTCACGCCTTAATCAAGATAATAATATGGATGTATTGACCAAACCCGCTTATTATACTGAGCTTGGAGAACGTTGGTCCCGCTCTACTTTATAATTGTTATAAGACCGAGCAAGAAATAGGGGATTACCAGGATTCCCGTGCCGCCCAAACGAAGAAAGTACATATTGATGCATTTTCTTCGGGTGTGTTCATTACCGAGAACTGTTTCTCAGTATCCTCTACGTCCTGGGATGAGATACCGAATCAAGATCCCACATATGTAATCTATTATATGGGCTACAGACAGATAGAGAACTGGGAATAGGTGATAAGTTTTAAGAGTTGGAAATAGTGCAATTGTTGCAGCCAAGGTGTCGGCAGTTATCACCCTGTATTACCGAATACATTGATTCTGAACGATTGTTATTAGATACCTGATATGCAACATTATATCAGTCTCTTTATTAAGTAAAGAAGGATATAATTTTGTATTGCTGGATAATGTTTTGAACATTTCCTATATCAAGTGTTGATTGGTTCAGGCACGTTATCTAATGGCATATACGTTCTAAATCAAACCACAGTTCTTAACGTACAGAACACACACAAGAGGAAGAGTTCAGAAATGAACGAATCCTTCTTGTGGCATTGTAGACTAGGTCATATCAATGCGACCCGACTAGAGAAGTTACATTAAGATGCATATTTAAATCAGTTTGAATTTACATCTTGTGAAACTTGCCAGTCATGTCACAAAGATAAAATGACCATAGCTCCGTTTACTGGAAACAGAGAAAGAGTTAGTGAACTCTTGGGATTGATACATGATAATGTATGTGGTCCCTTGTCTACACATGCCAGGAATGGTTCTTTGTACTTCATTACATTCACTGATGATCTCTCAAGATTCGGACATATGTTTCAGTAGAAACACAAGTCTGAAGCTTTTGAGAAATTCAAAGAATATAAGTTAGAAGTAAAGAACCAAAAAGGGTATAAGTATTATGTCCTTTGATATGATCAGGGAGGAGAATACTTGAGCTTGGAATTCCTGGACTATTCTAAAAGAGAATGAGATTCTCTCTCAGCATTACTCCTCCGTATACACCACAGCACAACGGTGTATCGGGGCAGAGCAATCGCACCCTATTTGATATGGTGCACTTTATGATGAGTAATTTTGAGTTACCTATTTTCTTTTTGGGTGTTGTGCACTTGAGAAGATGCATACCTATTGAATTAGGTTCCAACCAAATCAGTGCCTACCACTCCATATGTGATATGGTATGGGAAGAGCCCATCTCTTAAGCATGTTAAGATTTGGGGTTGTCCGGCCTATGTCAAAAGCAAAATCCGGACAAGCTCGAGGCAAAGTCAGTTCTGTGGAAGTTTGTTGGATATCTCAAGCATTCGCAAGGGAATATCTTCTACCGCACCGAGGAACAAAAGGTGTTTTATTTCTCGGCATGCTACCTTTTTTAGAAAAAGAAATTTATTTTGGAAAGAAATTTGTGGTCATGAGGTAGAACTGGAAAGAGTTCCAGCTATACAAACTGCAGCTGATAATTTGGTAGAACCGGAGGATTCAATAGTTCCCAACGAACCTCAGCCTCTTCGCCGATCTGGTAGGGTTCCTCATCCGCCTGAGAGATACTACGGTTTTCTCGATGACAGTGGGAGCAAGGATTGCATCATGAGATGATGACCCAACTAGTTTCGAGCAGGCCATCAAGAGTGGGGACTCTGTAAGAATGGCTGGATGCTAAGCGATCTGAGATGGAATCCATGTACACCAACAAAGTATGGACTTTGTATGCTACGTCTGAAAGGTTAAATCCCCATCAGGAGCAAGTATATCTTGAGAAGTTTACTTGGTGTAGATGGAAAAGTTGAGACTTTCAAAGCTAGACTTGTTGTAAAAGGTTCTCGTCATCGACCAGGTATAGATTATGATGAAACCTTTTCTCCAATAGCTATGCTTAAGTCCGTCCGGATCCTACTTGCCATTACTACATACTATGACTACGATATCTGGCGGATGGGTGTCATGACTGCTTTTCTAAATATTGATTTAGAAGAGAGCATCTATAAGTACACATCCATAGGGCTTCGTAGACAGTGGGAGCAGCGGAAACGTGTGCAAGTTGCTTTACAGGATAAAGCAGGCATCACGGAGTTGGAACATCTATTTTGATGCGGTAGTCAAAGCGTTTGACTTCATCAAAATGGTAGATGAACCTAGTATATACGAAAAGGTAGTAGAGAGTAATGTGGTCTTCCTCGTATTATACGTGGATGACATACTCTTGATAGGGAAGGTGTTTCCTATACTATGCTCAGTCAATCTCCTCTTATCACATTGATTCTCCATGTAAGATCAAGGTGATTCCTCCTAAATCCTGGTTTTTGGATCTATGAGATAGATCTAAGAGGATGTTAGGATTCTCACTAGGTATAGTGAGATGGTATCAAATGATCCTGGGGAGAATCATTGGACAGCTGTGAAAAACATTCTCAAGTAATTGAGAAGCACTAAAGAAGTGTTCTTGGTGTTTGGTAAAAGTGCACTCCTTGCCGAGTCCTTTATCGATTCGAGCTTCCATAGTGATAAGGTCGACTGTCAGACAGTCACAGGCTTTGTCTTTACCCCAGAAGTGGGACGGTATGTTGGAAGAGTTCCAAGCTAAATACCGGGGCAAACTAGACGATAAAGGCTGGATACATCACTACCAAAGATGCTACCAAAGAGGTAGTCTGGGTGTATATTTGTTCATGAGATGAACAAGATTCCTACCATTGTATGATAATGGAGCTAAGGCTTTGGCCTAGGAACCCCCGTCCCGTCAGTGACCCAGACATATTCTAAGGCAGTATCACCTGATCATGGAGATGGTTAATCTCTAGGGAGATCGAGGTTAGGAGAGTAGACTCAGAGGACAACACGGAGAATCCACTGACAAAGGACTTTTCCCAAGAGAGACTATTATGGGATGGTTGAGTATGGGATACTACAACCACTGCTAATTGTTGGGTATTGGATACTACAACATATGGCCCTAGTGCAAGTGGGAGATTGTTAGTTATGTGTATGCCCTAGAGGCCATTATTATACATATGATGCATATTATAGTGAATGCTTGGACATATATAGGGAGGACTTTCTTGCTCGACATAATAGTATGTTATCTGGTTGCTCTTTATCTTAACATGTACACTTGATGTCTCTATGTTACATGTTGATAAAGCCTTTAGGATGTGTACTTGATTACCAGGATTATGATAGATATCATACTAGTGGGGTCTGGGTAGTCTGTGAGTACATCCTTTAATTGTTACTAGTCGAGGGAATATAGAAACAGGGCATCGATGCTCCAGAGTAGACTAGCGTATAGCTTCTCGACCTATGTGATGGACGATGGATGATCCTATATCCATTGGTGTTTGATATCAGAAATGATATACGGGTGCTCAGTGGAGACTGGGTATACTGAACGGACTCGCCAAGAACTCCTAGATGGTACTATACCTCACGTCGGATAGTAGTTCTCTGGTGACACTTGTACAGGTTAGTCTGTCGACCCGAGATCGTCATAGAGTCTTGTGTGTCTCCCACTGTGCTTTGATTTCCACCCTACCACGGCTCTACCGAGTCATGCAAACAGGTGGTTTTTAGGGACAGTCCCGAGTCACATGGAGGTAATGAGCGATAAGAGGGGATTCGTCTCTCCCGGTATTGGGGTTGATGTTGCGTTATGCTCGATTGGCCATAACTGGAAATCCCTGGCCAGGGTAGATGAGATTTACTGGTAAGTGTTATCAGTAGTTTCTCGACCCGTTATGGACCATACATCGGCATGACTTATCAAGCTATTGGGGTCTGACGTTTACCATCCCTAGGCGAGATATGCGACATATCAGACGAAGAGACCGGACTGTACGGTAGTGTTACTGATTGGATTCGCAGGAGTATGAGCAGGCTTGCTTGTTGATCTTCTGATCGCTCAATACCCGGGTGGCCGTTACGTTTAGCAGGCCTCTTGCGGCTTGTGGGTGTTTGATATGATCATCACCTACAACCGGCGTATTGACGAGTCTTTAGAGTCTTACACACAGAGGTTTCCTGGCTCAGACGAAATGGAGTAGGAGCACATATGTGATATGTGCGGGACCGAGATTAATACGCGTATGTGATACCGTATTCTATTATCGCGATTTGTAATATCGGCCGGTTATATGTGATATAGCCGGGTTATCGGATCAAATGTTGATTCGATAAAATGATGCATATTATATTAGTCGGTTATATGAGATATAGCCGGATTATTAAATCAAGTGTTGATTTAATAATTTAATATATAATTATATATTTGATATATTTGTAAGTCCATGCTATCTCTCCCGGTACTTACGGGCATGCGGAATTTGGTGAAAAACAATTTTCTAGAGGCGGTAACATGGACTCAAAACGGATCTTTGTTAAACTATCTACCTAACAACCTAACTAGGAGTTGTTAACTACTCGGTTAGGGGGTTATACCTTTCTTTCTTGAACTCCTTCGTCTTTTACTCTCGATGGTGTACGGATCGGCTTCACCCCGTCGTCTCCTTACGCCGAAGATCGATCCACCCGAAAGCTTCTACCTTTGGCTTCTTCTTCGAGCTTTGAAGAAACTAGTTCACTCGGTTTGCTAAACCTTATGAACTAGAGTGAGTACAGGAGAGTGTGTTGGGATTTTTCTCTATGGTTCTTGCTTCTCAACACATGAGACAAGTGAACCATAAACTAGATAGAGGGAGAGGGAGAGGAAGAGGATGAGAGCTCAAAAACAAGAGAGAGAAAGGAAATAAGAGAATGAGCAAGACTTTTTCTCTCTTGGCTCTCATAATCCAAAGCCATCATAATAAAACATAGCAATCAAGTATTATGTGATGGTTTAAGCTACAATAGCCATATCATTTCATGCACTCATTTTTCATAAGAGAACAAGCAAGCAAAAAGTATTTACCATGAAATGATAACCATTGTCATCATGATGGTCAACTAGTCCAACCTAGTCAACCGGTCAACAAAGTCAACAAAGTCAACCCCTCAACAACTGTAACACCCGAGCCCAATACTACTATTTCTGTTACTGGTTGAGTGTTTAACATTGCTCATTTCATTTATCTTGCTTGTTTGGGTCTTACTGTAAAATTTTAACTGGCTAAGTCATTTCTGCATATAACAAATTTTAGCACCTAAAACAAAATTAAAAATATCTATCTCGGCCTACTCGTCACCCCTAGCCGCGTGGTAGCGTCCGTGCGTCGAGATCTCATCCCGTTCGGTGAAACGGGCGAGTTTGGACGACTACGCGCGCGTGCAGTGTCCGACTTGGGGGTATGCTTTTTAATCATAAAACATTTCATTTTAAAATTTGGAACCCGCTTAAAATCCTATTATTTGAATTTCGAATTTTTTGACTCAACCCGGGCGCGATTTGGAAATGTTTCATTTAGCGCCAAAATCCCAAATTAATAATATAATCTAAACTATATATATCTTCGTAATCTTACTGTTAGATTTAGCTTTTAAAAATCTTTTGATTATTCTTAACTCACGAATCTCTATCCCCTCAGCCAATCATCGAGGCTCGTTTACCCGTGGGCCCCTCCAACGTTCCTCTCTCGCTCTCTTTCTCTCTCCATCCCTCACGTCTCTCTCTCTCTCTCTCTAATTTCCTTACCTCTCTCTCTCTCTTCCCTATATATTTACGCATCCCCTGCATCTTTCCTCTTCTTCATGAGAGAACCCAGCGCACCTAACCCTAGCCGCCTCGTCACCGTCGCCGCCGCAGCCTGACGCCGGCGCCAACGTCACCGCCGTGCTCGCCTCCGCCTCCTCCTCCCGACCTCCACGTCTCATTCCTTCTCCCCGCGCGCACTATGCAGCAGCAACCCCGGCTACCCCGTGCCTTCCCTGTGCCGCCTGAATCGTCGCCGGCGACCCCTGCGCCGCCCGTGGCCGTCGCTGACGAGTCCCAACCACCTCTAGACACCTTATCGCCAGAGACACCGTCCTCGCCGCCGTCGATCTCGCTGTCGTCGCAAATACCCCCTGGACCAGTGAGTATTTCCCCCATCATCTCCTTCTCTGGTCTTTTCCTTCTTTCCAAGCCTATACCCGATTGAACCCTATTTACTGTTTTCGTGTTCGCCGGAATCCGGCCGTACCGACGACTTGATCCGACGTTCCAGCAAGGTACCCCGATCCGTGTGGTCCCATTGTTCGTTGTTTGGGTTCAATCCATGAACCGTGCGTCCGTCGCGTGTTTCCCCGCCGACGTTACGTCCGTTTTTCCCGGTTCGCGAACCGTCGAGGCAAGTATCACTTGCTACATGCTATACTATACAATTATATAGGTTTTGACTCTTTAAACCTGCAAAACTTAACTCGGAATGGTTATTTCCCCATTTGGTTGCAATATGACATATATCATTTTACAGTTAACCAAAAATTTCAGTTTGCCACTTTAACCCTAATAACGAAGTTTACCCGTTAATCACATTTTACCGTTTAAAGGATGATAGCCTCTACACATGTAGTTCTGTTACATTTTGATATTGATATAACGGTATTGCATCATCATGTGATCTATTGCACCGCAAGGGGTGCACAAAACCTGTTAATATGATAAAACGACTGCACCATGTTAATGCACTATTGTGATTAAATGAACTGCTCATTGTTGTTTAATTTATTGCTTATTTCCTGCTGTTACTCCCTGTTCGATTATAGACCTGTTGTGAGCACACCCTCGATTTTGTTACATCTTGACCTGACCTTGCTACACATGATATATATATACCGATGCACCTGGCATGGTACCCTTTACTATCGACTTGACCTGATGTACCATGACCTGACCTGTTACCTGATCTCATGCCTAATGCCAACAAACCTGACATGGAGTCCTCATGGACCATTCCTGTGTCTATCCAGACAAACCTGACCTGTTACCTGATCCTGTGTTGGCATTAGTCCTTGACTACTGAATACCTGACCTGACACATATAACCTGGGGGTATGGGGAAATCAAAAGGGTAATCTAAAGTGTAACTTAAAAGGGTATTACTTGATCCGTGGTCCCGGGGGGTAACGGGACAGAGCCATTCGTGACTCTTACATTTTCCTGATCCGTGGTCCCGGGGGGCAACGGGACAGAACCATTATTGGTTCCCATCTTCCTGATCCGTGGTCCCGGGGGGTAACGGGACATATCCTTTGAGTTACATGGAGGATTACTCGAATTGATTTCAAAGACTTTAGGATAGAAAACCCGATAAGACAGTTTAGTTACCTACTGCACACTACCCTGCACTGCTCGTTTCATACTATTGCTTTATTCATGTTTATTTATGCATTGCCTATTACACTGTTCATATTATATTATTGGTTGACATGACGCGCTGACGTCTAGGTTTTTGCATGGCCCGGATCCTTTACCACTGTCGCTGTCCGAGCAGGAGTACTTCAGCCAGCAGGCTGAGTTGTGAGTCCTGTAGTGGTTAGTTTTATTTCCCGCATTTTTTTATTTCCAGATGTGAGCCCGCAGTATGGGACATACTTTTCTATTATTGTATTGGATCATTTGCTTCCGCACTTATTTATCATTGACTCTTGTTATTCTGGATTTGGACATGTGTTTTAGATAGTTTTATCTTGTTCTTGATATCTCTACAGCCATAATGTGACTGTGGATGGATACTTCCTACCCACAGGTAGCATGGTTGGCTATGTCACGTGCCCAATCTTGCGTAATCTAGGAAGCGGGGCGTGACAACAACCATGTCACCATAATACTTAATTAATATTATTGTTAATCATATATCATATTCTCATTAGGGTTTACCAAAAAGTCAATGGTCAACAGTCAACAGTCAACAACCCTAATGAGAATCCTCTGCCTCTGTCTTTCCGTCAATTGTGCATACACACCCGCATCCGCGTTCCGAGGAACACGAATACATACGAGATAAAACCAATCCCAAAATGTACACTAGGATCTGGCTTAAACCAAAGCCCGCTAGTGTTAACTGTCCAGACACTGTACGTGCACAAGTGCACGGATGTGACCGAACCCTGTCGCAAAACCATGCGACCTGTCGCAAAACCATGCGACCTCTACTCTTTTGCCTAAAGGCGAATAGCTCTCTGTGTGGGACTCTAAAGACTCGACACTACGCTGGCAGTGGGTTTAACTACAGACCGCAAGCGGCACTAGCTGTGCGTAACGGTCCCCAGGTAGATGCCGACAAGAAGACTGACGAGGTGAAACCCATCTGAACTCCTACTGAGCCTGAATGTGACAGTCTCCGTACAGTCCGGTCTGTTCGTCTGATACATCGCATGGCGGGCCTAGGGGGCGGTAAACGTCAGTCCCCTAATAGCGGTACAAGTCGTGTCGGAGTGAAGCCCAAAACACCCTGAGATAACACTGGAAGCCTACCAGTATATCTCGCTTGCCCTGGCCAGGGACTACTCGTGTAATGGCTCTCCTAGACACAGCGCGATGTCAACCCCCAATACCGGGAGAGACGAATCCTGTCTAACCGTCACTGCCTCCAAGTGCTTCGGGACTTCACCCAACTACTACCTGTTTGCACGACTCCTTTGAGCCGTGGTAAGGTAGTAATCAAAGTACAGTGGGAACACACTCAAGGCGAAGTGACAGTGTCAAGTCAGCGGACTAAGCTGTACTCATGTCACCTGGGAACTGATAACTGACGATAGGTACAATACCAACCGGTCAGTTCCCGACGAGTCCTGTCCAGTGTATTCGTAACCTAACGAGCACCCGTATACTATCTCCAGTACGACGTACTGATGGCTGTGGGACAGACCATCTCCCACTCTGGGATGAGAAGCGCATGCGCTAGTCTACTCCGGAGTATCGATGCCCTGTCTCGATAGTCCTTGCGACTAGGGACCTGCATAAGGATGTGGTTATAGATTACCCAGCCCCCACTAGTGTGACTGCCATCACAACGCCGGTAATCAAGCAAAGATCCTAAGGGCTTCACTAATGTGTATAGGTGATATACTAAAATAAACACATGTACACATTGAAGTAGAAACAAACCAAGTAGCATACTATTATATTGAGCAAGATTGTTTATACAAGGTGAATATCCCAAGCTTCCATTAAGTAATATACAAACTAGTATGATACAGTAATGGCCTCTAGGGCATATACACTAACAATATTAAATTACATTAACAAATATATATGCTCACTTGACCATTTGTTTTTTTCTCACTTATGCATACATGATATATATGTGATATATGTTAATGTATCATGCTAGGTTATATATGCAACTTGGGTGTATGAGAATCATATCATGCTATATGATAATGATTAGGCTTTATTTATCTTATTAATTCAAATTAGTGGAAATTTGTCATGCTTGGAAGCTTGGAGAAGCTCGAAGCATCTTTGACAAAGTCCGCTTCTTTTGTTTTATCTAAGATATTTATTAACCTAACCTTAATCAATTAGCCATGGTTCATTCTCTACAAGAGTTAGCCATGACATATACTAACGTATAGTTGTATTTCTAACCTAACTCTCATTCTCTTCATCACTTGACCATCTTCTTCTTCATCTCATTCTAGCTCTCTTGATCTTGAGAAAGTGATGAAATATTATGAGAAAAATAAATCTAAAGTGACCCCGTTTCCTACTTCATCATCCTTTACTATTAGCCATTTAGTTTAGGGTGTTCTCTTCACAAAGTTCATCACCTAGTGAAGAGGTAGCTTGGGTTTGAGTCTCCTCGACGTAGATCATCTTCGGCCTCGAAGACTTCGAGCAAGCTTGTTTATTTCTCAAAGGGAACCCATACTAGAGTTCAGGAGATCACTACTCGCAGCGAAGGGACTATTACACGGAGCTTTTGATGTGAAGAACTGGTCTACAAAGGTTGTATTCCTTGTTCACTTCTTGTAATTTTTGATTACATGTTTAGTTTGTCTATTTACTCTAGCTAGATCCTAGGTTAGGTTCATTAGCACTCTTGAAAATTTTGAAATTGGCATGGTAGATGCTGTGAAAACCCAGTAGGGTGCTAAGGAATCCCAACAGTATGGCTACAATTTTCTATAGAAAATTATTGCATGCTTCATGTGAGAGAAGAATGAGCCATTCTTCACTTGCACAAGACTTACTCATTTGCATTTTTTCTTTCTCTCCATTTGTTCTTCTCCTTCTTCCTCAAGACCCTAACCCTCACATGTGTTGTGAACCCGGGGGTCCATTGAGATAAAACACTCCAATTAACTCTCTGTATCTCTTAAGCTACCTAGATTAGCGAACTAGGTACTTTAGTTATCTCGATTTAGAGGTTGGAGCTTGAACCATAGACTCTCGGGTGGATCGTCTTCGACACGAGGAGGCCGACGATCGAGCTAGATCCGCATCTTCAAGGAGCTCAAGCTAAGGAGAAGAAGACCCGAAGGACTAGAATCATCAAGATATAAAACACTTAGATAGTAGTTTAGAACTCTATGTAGTTTAGCTAGTTAGGGTTTCCGAAAAGATCCTGCATGATAAGTCGGTGTTGCAAGTATAAAATCGTTTTTTGTAAATTCCGCCTCCCCACAAGTGCGTAGGGTATATGACATCGACTTACGGTGGTATCAGAGCCTACTTAAAACTTAACTAGCTAGTTAGCAAGTAGTTAGAATTTCGATCGACGGTAAATACCCGAAATTACATTTCCGGTATATGCTTGTTGTCCGAATTTTAAACTTGTTAAAAAATTATTTCAGTGACCTTAAAATTACAAGCAGGCTTTTCTAGAACCAACAAAAAAAATTTGAGCACATAAGCTATCAATTAGGCTGCGGATGGGTGGTCTAATTGTGGCCAAAGTGCTCTAATTTTTTTATGGGTTTCAGGTTCTTGGAAATATGATTTTTCGTACATTTGGTTTTTGCCCAGATTTGTTTGCGTACTGGTTTGTACTTGGGGTAAATAAGGAAAGTTATTATCGATCGAAATTCTAAATTTTTGCTTAACAGAATTTTGTGTTTGTATATGTGTTGCTAAACGTCTACTAATTGCTATATGCCGATTAGTGGGTTTGCATATATCTAGTATCTTGATGATGGTTTGTGGATATGAAGTATTGGATCATCGTGAATGAATAGCCGATGGGATGTGAGAAGAGTGTTCTTTTTTTTCATTCATGTATATTTGTAAACTGATATAATATTCTTTTGCGGGGCACATCCGGATTGAGGTTGTAGCCACCGTTGTATTATTTCATTTACTTTTTTCTTGCACCTAGGATAGACCCAAGGTGGGGTGCACAAACTACCGGGTTCTTGAAGTGCCGAGTGGCCTACTCATTTTATTGAAGGAGATTGCTTCACTTCGGGAATTTGGCGGGTAATTTTCCGCACCCATAGGAGTTTACTGTGGGGTTTGGCTATTCATCACGACCGTGGAATCCGTTTTTCGTTCTAGGCTAAAACGAAACACGGATATCCTAGTATATCCAATATATTCATCTGTGTTGCTATGATCTGTGATCTGGAATGACTATTATTGCGTGAGACGAATGGCTATATATATTATATATATAATAAACGTTGCTTATGTTTTTCATCCGCGCTAGTCCAGCCCCCGCTCTGCCGTTAATTAAGTAACCTAATGGTGCATGACGGGGCCCCGTGGCGAATGCGGATGGCATAAGCGTATGTTCTATTTTCGTTTTTTTCTGCAATGATAGGGTTAAATGATGGGACAACATTAATATTGATTAATGTAAAGAAAACAAACCAAAGTTAAATCGTTGGAACAATTTCAAAACCGCTCGGTTTTCTTGGAAAACAACTTTTAAAAGCGGAGCCTAAACCACTCCTTTTAAAAGCTATCATGGTTCCTTTAACTATATCAAGTTCATTACGTTCACGGTTTTCGCCAAAACCAGTCGTTGCCCTCCGGCATTTCAAATGGGTATTCAGTAGTATTCAAGCTATGTATTTTGACCTTCGCCAAGGCATAGTGATTGGTAGCTGCTGGGTATTTATCTGTAGCATAGATAGATGCATTAATCTGAGACAAGCGTACAGCTATTTTGGCCTTCGTCAAGGGTTTGTACGAATGGGTTCAGAATAACTTGGACAATGACGGGAAGAACTTGACTTGCGTCTTATGATATTTTGGCCTTCGTCAAAGTCATAAGAGCCTGGGGCAAAAATCCATATCGGGAGTTTCAAAAGAAAATGAAACTTGCTAGTTTTGCATACCATCTGGAGTGTGATGATTTTGGTAGGATTCCTTCAAAATTGTTACGCAATGATAGTTGGATCCCGATCCCACCATGAGTTTTATTACTCCTCGGAAGAGTTTTTCACTTAAACAATCAATGTTATAAACTAAGTAGGTATCTAGAACGGTGTTAGCAGGGCTACGCCTCCAGGGAAAAGAGGTTATGTAATTAAGTAATTTCGCGAAAATGTTGGAAAACCTCCCTTGAAGTACCGATATTAGCCTGGATGAAAGGTTAAGCAAGAATTGTAAGGTGCGATTAATCCCGACTAATTCTTTTTTTATGGTTTGAAGGAGGATTTGAGGAAACAATGGGAGCCATCATGTTTAGATAAACTAATAACCAATCTAAACTTGCAAAATCATCATGCTGAGTGTTTCTTCTCTCTCTCCTAATTGCAGCGACCAAAAATGACCGGGCTTAAGTTACCTCTAGATAAAAATATATTGACATGGCCAAACTATAAAGATTGGCTAAGGAATGTCCAGATGGCCATTACCTATGACAAGCCGGGTTACCTCCTTACTACCAAAGCCCCCGCCGTCTCGGGTCTATATTCCACCGTCGCAGATATTGAGATCCGTAAGACATGGGAATTAGACAGTACGAAACCCAAGTGCCTCGTGCTGGCCTCAATGGATAATGAACACCAGAGGCGGCACGAGAAAATGGACTTAGCTTCCATCTTCCTCCATACCAAAGATTTATATAGAGAGCAATCTCGTATCGCAAGATATGAGATCTCAAAGAAATTGTTTCAGACGAGGTTGGCTGTCGGGTCATCTGTAGGGAACCACGTCCTTAAGATGATCAGCTATATTGAAGAGCTCGCGGACCTTCGAACCACGTTGGAGAACGAGTTGTATACAAACTTGATTCTACAGTCCCTCCCCTCACCTATGCCCAGTTTATCTTGAATTTCAATATTCAAGATAAGGAAGTTACACTTCTAGAACTCCTCAACATGTTGAGTAGTGCAAAGGGCATCCTAAAGAAAACTAGGGAGATACCCGCTCTGCTTATTGCGGAACCTTCCTTCTCTAGATCTAAGGCGAAAGCCAAGGGGAAGAAGAATAAGGCCCCCACCAAGCCGAAAGGAGGTGTCAATAAGGTTCAGGGGAAGGGCAAAGAAAAAGTTGGGGGCCGACAGTAGGGAAAGATTAATGCTTCTATTTTCACAGGAAAGGCTATTGGAAGAAGCACTGCAGGGCCTGGAAAGCCCAGAACCAGGATTCGAAGCAAGTTGTGATTTCGGCTTCATGTGTGTTTATGATTAAAAACTGTCCGTCAATCAACTTTACTTCCTAAGTATTGGATACCGGATCAAGATCTCATATCTGTAATTCATTGAAGGCACTGAGAAACCGTAGAGCTTTAAAGGCAGGTGATATGATCCTCAGGGTTGCTAACGGAGCGAGCGTGGATGCTGTGTCCGTAGAGGAATATCACCTAGGATTGAAAAGTGGATATATTTTGGTTTTGCGTAACTATTTTTGTGTACCTAGTTTGACATGTAATATCATCTCTGTATCTTTACTTTTTAAAGAAGGTTATAATTTTACATTTGTAAGCGATATTGTAAACATCCACCTTAATCATGATTTGATTGGGTCCGGTACACTAAACAACGGTATATACGTATTAAATCAACACCATGTTTTCAATGTCCAGAACACACTTAAAAGAAAATCTCTAGAATTGAATCAAGCTTTCTTATGGAATAGTAGACTATGTCACATCAATGAAACATGGTTGACAAAGTTACATAAAGAGGGATATTTAGATCCGTTTGAATATCTGTCTTATGCAACTTGTCAATCATGTCTCAAAGGAAAGATGACAAAGATTCCGTTCACTGGACACGGAGTAAGAGCCACCGAGCTCTTGGGACCCATACACAGCGACGTGTGTGGTCCAATGTCTACACATGCAAGAAGTGGTTATTCCTACTTCATTACTTTTACGGATGATTTATCAAGGTATGGACATGTATTCTTGATAAAACATAAATCCGAGGCCTTTGAGAAATTCCAAGAATACAAGAATGAAGTGGAAAAATAAACAGGCAAAAGTATCAAGACACTTCGATCTGATCGAGGTGGTGAATATTTAAGTGCCGAGTTCCTGGATTATTTAAAAGAGAATGGAATTCTCTCTCAGCTTACTCCTCCATATATACCTGAGCACAACGATGTATCAAAAAGGCGGAACCGCACCTTATTAGATATGGTACATTCCATGATGAGTAATGCTGAGTTACCGCGATCCTTTTAGGGTTATACACTAGAATCTGCTGCATATCTTTTGAACAAAATTCCTACTAAGTCTGTGCCTACCACACCATATGAAACGTGGAGTGGGAATAAACCCTATCTTAAGTATCTTAAGATATGGAGATGTCCAGCTTTTGTCAAAAAGTAGCATGCGGACAAGCTCGAAGCACGATCAGTACTGTGTAAGTTTGCGGGATACCCAAGGAACTCCAGTGGGGTATCTTTTCTGTTACGCAGAGAAACAAAAGGTTTTTGTTTCTCAGCATGCCCACTTTCTGGAGACTCAATTTCTTGAAAAAAATAAGCGGGAGCGCAATAGAACTGGAAGAAATTTCAGAACCACAAACTATTACTGAAGCATGATGGAACCAGAAGTTTCAAAAAAACCAGACGTCCCTGCGCCACTCCACAGATCTAGTAGGCAGTCTCATTCGCCCGAGAGATACTGCGGTTTTCTCATAGACGGGGATAAAGAGGATTGCATCATCGATGATGATGAGCGAACTAGTTTCCAGCATGCCATTACGAGTAGAGACTCAGTAAAATGGCTGGATGCAATGCGGACCGAAATGGAATCCATGTACACCAATAAAGTTTAGACTTTGGGCATTGCACCTCAAGGGGTAAAACCCGTAGGCTGCAAATGGATCTTCAGAAAGAAGATTGGTGCAGATGGACAGGTTGAAACCTGTAAGGCTAGACTTGTAGCAAAAGGTTTTCGTCAAAGACCTGGCTTAGACTATGATGAAACATTTTCTTCAGTGGCTATGCTTAAATCCATTCGGATCCTACTTGCCATTTCTGCCTTCCATGATTATGAAATTTGGCAGATAGATGTAAAGACCGCTTTTCTGAATGGAAATTTGGAAGAGTGTGTTTATATGGGATCAGCCATAGGGTTTTCTAGAGAGTGGGAGCAGCGGAAGAGTGTGCAAGTTTCTTAAATCCATTTATGGATTAAAGCAGAGATCGCGGAGTTGGAACATCTGCTTTGATGAGACGGTCAAAGAATTTGACTTTATCAAAAACCCAGATGAACCATGTATTTATAGTTAGATTGTACCAATAACTGTAGTATTCCTTGTAATGTACGTGGATAACATTCTTCTGATAGGAAATGACATTCCTATGCTACAATCAGTCAAAGGGTTCTTGTCATAAAGGTTCTCCATGAAAGACCTGGGTGATGCTTCCTACATTCTGGGGATTTAGATCTATCGTGATAAATCTAAGAGGATGTTAGGACTTTCACAGTCCAGGTACATCGACACCATACTAAAAAGATTCAGTATGGAAGATTCCAAGCACGGTAATCTACTGGCTTGTCACGGGATCACCCTCTCCAAAGAGATATCTCCCAAGACTGATTTGGAAAGGGATCGCATGAGTATTATACCCTACACTTCTGCGGTAGGATCTATAATGTATGCGATGTTGTGTACCAGACCAGATGTTGCTTATACACTGAGCGTGGTAAGCAGGTATCAGTCAAACCCTGGGGAGAAGCACTGGATATAAGTTAAGAACATTCTCAAGTACCTAAGAAGGACTAAGGAGATGTTCTTGGTGTACGGCAATAAAGACCTTCAGATCGAGTCCTTCGCTGACTCCAGCTTCCAGAGTGACAAGGATGACTCCAAATCCATGTCGGGTTATGTCTTTACCCTTAATGGAGGGGTGGTCTGTTGGAAGAGCTCCAAGTAGGATACCGTTGCTGACTCGACGATGGAGGCAGAGAATATCGCTACATGTGACGCCGCGAAAGAAGCAGTCTGGATGAAGAAGTTCGTTACAAAACTTCAGGTGGTTCCGTCCATTGTTGATCCAATGCCTTTGTATTGTGATAACAACGGGGCCATAACTTTAGCGAAGGAACCAAGGTCCCATCAGAAGTCCAGACATATCTTGAGGCGGTATCACCTGATCAGGGAGATCGTGGATCGCCGGGAGATCGAGGTGCGGAGAGTATATACGAAGAACAACACTGCGGATCCACTTACAAAGGCCATCCCTCATACGTAGTTCGAGAGGCTATTCGAGATGGTAGGTCTGCGATATGCCAATACATGGCCTTAGTGCAAGTGGGAGATTGTTAGTGATATATTCCCTAGAGGCCATTATTGTATAATACTGGATTGTATATTACATTTTGAAAGTTTGGGATATACACAGATATAATAACAGTCTTACTCAATATGATAGTATACTATCTGGTTTGATTCTATCTTAATATGTGTATATGTTTCTTTTAGCATATCGCTAATACATATTGATAGAGCCTTTAAGATCCTTGCTTGACTACCAACGTTGTGATAGCGGTCACACTAGTGAGGGCTGGGTAGTCTATAAGCACATCCTTAAGCTTGTTCCTAGTCATAGGATTATCGAGACAGGGCATTGATACTCTAGAGTAGACTAGTGTATACGCTTCTCATCCCAGTCAGGGGAGATAGCCTGTCCCGCAGCCATTGGTATGGGATACCACAGATAGTATACAGGTGCTCATTAGGTTATATGTTACACTGGACGGACTCGATGGGAACTGCTGGTTGGTATTATACCTATCGTCAGTTAGCAGTTCCTGGGTGATATGAGTACAGGTTAGTCTGTTGACTTGACATCACTATTCATCTCGAGTGTATTCCCACTGTATTTAGATTACTATCCTACCATGGCTTAAATGAGTCGTGCAAACAGGTAGTGGTTGGGTGCAGTCCCGAAGCACTTAGAGGCAGTAGTGGATAGAAAGGATTCACCTCTCCTGATATTAAGAGTTGATATCGCGCTGTGTTCGGATAGCCAATATATAAAGTCCCTGGCCAGGGCAAGTGAGATTTACTAGTAGGTACACCAGTAGTTTCTCACGGTGTGTTGGGCTCTACACCGGCACGACTTATTGCGCTATTAAAGGTCTGACGTTTAACACCCCTAGGCCCGATATGCGATACTCTTAGACGAACAGACCGGACTGTATGGAGATTGTCACGGATAGGCTCAGTAGGGGTTCAGATGAGTTCGCTCGTCGGCTTTCTTTTCGACAGGTACCTGGATAGCCGTTACATACTGTTAGTATCGTTGACGGACTTGTGGTTAAATCCACTGCCAGTGTACTGTCAAGTTTTTAGATTCCCACACAGAGGATTCCCCTGGTTCAGGAAAAACGATGTAGAAGCTGTATGGTTTTACGTGCAGGGTTTCGATCATATACTTGTACTGACTACACGGATGCTATTCGGACGGATAATACTAGTGAGCTTTAGTTTAAGCCTGATTCTAGTGTCATATTATTGGATTATTATTATCTCATCGTATTCATATTTTTGCAGTACGAATACATGTATGTATATACGATGAGGGCAATCTTGTAATTTTATAAGAGATACTTCTAGAAAGGGACACCTCAATATTGGATTTATCTATTTTTGGAAAATAGATTAATGAGGTGGAAAATGGAGATATTTATGGCATGGGTGAAGCATGGCTAATTCATTTGTTTATTGGTTTGGACTTACTATTGAAGTATAGCTACAATTTTCTATTGAAAATTATTGCTTGCTTCATGTGAGAAAAGAATGAGCCATTCTTCACTTGTTCAAGACTTGCTCATTAGCATTTTTTCTTTCTTTCTCCATTTATTCTTCTCCTTCTTCCTCAAGACCCTAATCCTCACATGTGTTGTGAACCCTAGGTTCTTTTGAGATAAAACACTCCAATTAACTCTCTACATCTCCTAAGCTATCTAGATTAGCGAACTAGGTAGTTTAGTTATCTTGGTTTAAAGGTTAAAGTTTGAACCATAGACTCTCGGGTGGATCGTCTTCGACACGAGGAGGCCGACGACCGAGCCAGATCCGCATCTTCGAGGAGCTCAATCTAAGGAGAAGAAGACCCGAAGGACTAGAATCATCAAGATATAAAACACTTACATAGTAGTTTAGAACTCTATGTAATTTAGCTAGTTAGGGTTTCCGAAATGATCCTGTATGATAGGTCGGTGTTGCAAGAATAAAATCGTTTTTTTGTAAATTCCGCCTCCTCACAAGTGCGTGGGATGTGCAACATCAACTTACATATACGATTTTCAATTATTTCCAATTGATTTCATATTTTCAATTGGTATCTATTGAAAATATTTTGATCTCGGTTTCTATTTACGTGAGTTGATTACACATTTGAACCTTTCATTGGTTTTATCTTGGTTACATGTGCATATTTTGATCGGTTCTTGAGTCTAGTATCATTATATCCTGTCACTTGTATTCTATTATACTTTATGTTTAAGCTCTAATGGTTTGGTATTCAAGTGATTGTGAGATAGGACTCATGAATCGATCTTTTGGGCTTGCTTCTCAACTTTGGAAGAATCAAGCATTTGGGATATGTAAGGGTTGCGCTATTGAGGTATAATATTCCATATTTATATTCTCAATCTTATGTTGTGCACCTTTTAAATCATATTCTTGTTTTAAATACATGCACACACTTAGTACATACATAATACGATTAAATTTTTCATTGTTATCTTATGGTTCGTATTACGACATGTATTATAACTCATAAGTTTCAAAACTTGTTTTACTTTTTATGAGTTAGCGCATATTTTTGAGCTTTTCTTTGTATATCGTTTTCAAAACATGCTTTTGTGTATGAGTTGAGCTCCGCTTTCAAAATTGTTCATTTTCAATCGATATCAACTCATACTTGCCTCCATATGCCATTAGAACTTTTTTTCCTCATGTGGATCTTTTTGCATGTATACTTGCTTTACTTTGCATATCTTTTATATACATACTTTTGGATACGAGTTGAAGTTCATTTTCAAAATTTGCATTTTACGTATGCTCGTATCCATTTCCTAGAGTTCTCCTATGCATACATTTAGGGGGTGTGATTCAAACGTTTGATTCGGTTTAGGTGTACGCATATATTTAGGGGGAATAGTTCAAACGTTCTATTTTCCCTAAATATCCTTTTTTATTATGTCAAAAGAGGGGAGAATAATAGGAGCTTTTAGTATATCGATATCGGATATTTTGTTTTATTTGATATATTTCTTATTCATATTTTGTCATCATAAAAAAGGGGGAGATTGATAGTTTATGAATTTCGATGATCCATTTATTTAGTTTTGATGATAGTTTAAACATGAATAGCTCATTTAGCGTCATTTGCTTCTTGCCTATTATATCGACACTAAACTTGTATACACTTTTTGTTTACCTTTCTTATCTTATATCTTGTGTATACTGAGTAATATATCAATATATCTAATGCTATACTTATGTTATATTCTTGATATCGATATATTACTCTCATTCATTTGTTTTGGTAATTCACAATATGAATTTGTATATACATGTAATCTATATCTTACTTCTCTTATACCATATATATATAGTTAGTATATCAATATCTCATGCTTTGAGTTTGAGTTATATCTTGATATTGATATACTAATCATGATTGTGATATCAAAATAAATGAATGTTCATTTACTTGTGTTTACTATCTTTCTTATATTTCATAATACTGTATATGATATGCTTGGTCGTGTTTGAGATTAATTTTCAGGATATTTTCACAATACAAGCATACAACGGAGGATGGAGGTTATTGAGCTTAAACGGATTTATCTAATAGAGGTTGGAGGATACGAACGAGTGCTTCTCATTTTGTCAAGATCTAGCTACGAATAGCTAAGAAGTGATGCAGCTCGAACTGTCAAATCTTGTCCGATTCGCGCATTCTATCTGCCAAATCGAAGATTTTGCAAAATTGTCTGGGTCAATGGATATGCCACAGGAATTACATTGACGTCTCTCGGAATCACAAAATTCCATCGTTTAGGGTCCGGAAATCACGTATCTCAAATGAGGGTTATACCAAGAAACCAAGTCTTAGTTTGATGTGTTATGAGTCGAAGTCAAATTGAAGATTTATTGACCAATGTTTGTGAGTGATGTGTCCAAGTTTGAAGCTATGAAGCCAAATTCAAGTGCACGTCAAAGTTCGAGCGCTCGAGATGACAAAGATTCAAGAATTCAAAAAATTTGCGATACCGATATAAGAATCTTTGTAAGTACTCTATAGATTATGGTTATATCAATTAAAATTCTTGAACACTTACACACATTAGCACAAACGTTTTACATTGCATGAACATCGGGGTTTTCAATTTAAAATTGATTTTCATCACAAAACACATGTTTATGAGTTTTTACACTTCAGACGTCTGTTCCCATATGCTTCAGACGTCTTTCGTCTTACCGTGTTTTTATAAAATCCCCAAATATTAGAAATATTAGTTTTTATACGTTTTGTGCTTCAGACGTCTGTCCTTTGATTGTTCGGATGGCTGTATTTTCTCTGTGTTTTCATATAGCATATTTTTATGAGATTCAGATGTCTGTCCATTGCTTCTTCAGTCTGTTTGTTCTCTGTGCTTTCATTGGAATGAATTTCTTTTAAGGAACAAACGTCCGACGATATAGGAAACAAACGTCTGCAGTTCAAAATCTTTGAAAATTATTTCTTCTTCAGACGTTTGTCCCATATTCTTTAGACGTCTGTTTATTCTCTCTACTTTCTTTGGTCATCTTTGAAAACCCAGGGCAGACGTCTGAACCTATATTTGACAGACGTCAGCAGTAGTATTTTTTGAAAATATAGCCGTTAGATTTTATTTTGTTAAAACTTTAGACGTCTGTCTTATTATTCTTCAGACGTATGTTCTTACTGGAAAAATGCCGATTTGACTTATAACAACTATTTTTGTGTGTGTGTGGGGGGGGGGGGGGGGGTTATAAAAGAGTTTTGGGTTGGTTTTTTTTTTCTGAGCTCTAATCACTTAATATTTCGGTTGCCAATTTTCCTAAGTGATCAAGAGAGAAAAATCCCACATCTTGTGATAGTTTAAAGAGATTTTCATTTGCTTATCCAATCTCTCACATACACACACTCAAGAGCTTCTAGTTTAATTATCCATATTCTTGAGTATTAGTGCATCATTGTAAAATTCTTTTAAGAGCATCTTGTGCTTGTATTTCTTTCTCTTCTTTCTTTGTGTGATGGCTCTTGAGTTCAAGGGTGCCTTTGTAAGGAAGATTGAGTGAACTTGCTTGTAGAGGAAAGTACTTGTAGAGAGACGAACTTGTAAGGAAAGTGTTATTTGTAGTGGCGAATACCGTGTGGTCTTTTGAGGAGACATGTTTGGTTTAGCCTCCGCCGGAGCAGGATTGTGTGTTGCTTGTGAGTAACGTGTTTGTCTCCAAGAGAAAAACGTGAATTAGTGGAACGAGCTCGTGCGCATAAAGAAAGTGGATTGGGGATCTCCCGAACCACTCTAAAATCCCTGTGTGCCTTGAGTTTGCAATTTCTCTATATCCCTATTTTTATTACTTGCATTTTATATTATGCTTAATTGGTTGTTTGTAAGTATACTTAATTAGAAATTGCATGCTTGTCTGCTTGCTCTTTGCTCTTGCTTGATTGTTATTTATCACTTGCTTGTTATATGCTATAGTTTCACAATTGCTATTTGTACTTAGCTCGTATCTCTATTTTCTTATCTTTTGACTAAATTTGCAATTGTGATTTGTTTAACAAGTGTTGATAGTTTAGAATTTTTAATTTGGGCATATTGGTAGCATAATTCTATTCACCCCTCTTCTCTAGGACTATTTTTGGTGTGGGCTTTCGCGTTATTTTCACTAGCTCCCGTGTGCGGATACTTTTATATTTTATTATTATACATGCTTTTTATTCGAAATTTACAAGGGAGGTGTTGTCCGTTTTTCAAATATCTTTGCAAAACAAGCTTTACTTATTTTTATAAAACTTTTCTTAAAACATCACCTCTATTACATTATCTATTTCTCTTATATATGATTTAGATTCCTTGTTTTGTCTTACTTGGGTTACGGCGGGGTCCACCGGACTTCACGTGATCCTTGTGCCGGGCATGTGCCTTCTCGGGTCGTGATAGTGTGTTTGAGAAAGATGGTGAGATGTGATTCTTAAAGTAAGATGGGAAAATCCGACTATCATCCATCAATCAAAATGACGATCAGCTTCATACATCATGTTCTACATTTCAATCAATATATGTGTACTAAAATTTAGATGATTTAGACACTTCTAAGAGATGGATATCACGGTCGCAAAATGGATGGTTGTTAAAGCATCGTAAAACTTGCATACCCTTGATGCATGACTTACAAGTCTCCAAATCGTCTACTTTTTTACACACATATATTTTGGAATTGATCCTATGAGGTCCGGCCTAATTTCTTATTTTGAGGTCCAGTTTTCAAACACACAATCCGTCTTGTTCTTCACCGATCCGTCCCGACCACTGTAATCTACATGTGTTAGAGAGGTTACGTATCAAATTTTACAAAATTTGAAGATCTCTAACATATCCATCAAGCGATCTTTGTTTTCATGCATCGTAATGCAGCCAATTTTTTGTCTATTTGATGGATTAGTTAGAGATCACAAAATCCTATTAAATTTGATACATGATCCATCTAACATGTATAGATCATGATTGGTGCTGATCGATGAAAAACACGATGGATTATGTGTTTGAAAAGTGGGCCTCAAATAACAAATGAGGTTGGATCTCATATATATATATATATATATATATATATATATATAAAGTTCAATTGTCGGTATACCGTTAATTTTGCACCCACTAAATCAATGGTGAAAAAATGGTGGAATCATATGAAATTTGATGTATCAACGTCTTACATAATAAAGATGATGATGATGATGGATGCCGATCATCGAAAAAAATCGTGGAGGATATAGTTTTTTGATGACACCTAACGAAAAAGCCTTCTAGGGCCTTCTCTCTCTCTCTCTCTCTCTCTCTCTCTCTCTATATATATATATATATATATATATATATAAAACTCAATGTTTCCATCACCCTTGCATTTAAATATTTATTGTTTTCTTTCTCAACGCTTTAATAGCAATCTTCTCCTTTAGTTTTGAATATATCAGAACAAAGTTCATAGTTCTATAGTTGTCCTATGAAAATAAAAATAAAGGCTAAATTGCAACTTTATATAGAAAAAAATATCCATTACTTTTAACTTTTATCTAAATAGCAAAAAATCCCAAACTTTCTAAAATCGTATATTTTGTCCCCCCAACTTTAATTTATTCCCCAAATGCTTATTGGTTAATTTATTTTTTTTGGGAAAAAATATTTGTTTTTCATTGCTTCAAGATTACAATTATCTATCTCTTTAATGTTTCCAAAATGCCGCAGCCCCACCCCCCTAAAAAAAATGGGTCATATTTTTTAGTTGCTTTTCCTCTCAATTTCCTTTGTTCTGAAATCATTGCGCACAAAAATAACAAAAAAAAAATAACATTCTTAAGCCATCGAAAATTCGGATGGAGAACTGTTCGGAAAAAATCGGCAAGTGTTTGGAAAAGATTCGGTAAGTATTCGTAAAATATTCGGAGAGGATTTCGAGTTAGAAATTAATATATGAGGTGCTGAGTTTTGATGTTGTGAATTATTCGCTGATTTTGCGAATTATTCACGAATAATTCGAATCGTTCGCCAATGGCGATTAAATCGGAGATTTAATTGACCGTTCAAAAATTCACGAATTATTCACGAATTTGCCGAATAATTCGCGAATATTGTGAACATAGTTCTCAGAACTAAGAGGTATTACTTGGCTAATTTCTATAGCTTTATTTTGAGAGCAGGTTGAATTTATGCATAGTAAGGACTTCAATTAGTATATGAATTAGATTGTTATTGGATGCGGATTGGATGACCAAGTCCTAACTGTTCGGATTTGCTGTGGTGTGGAGCCCGCCAGCTTTTTATTTAGCCAAGGCTCACTGTTTTGTGATAATTACTTATTTCTTAACTATTCTTAACTGTAGTTTCTGTGTTTTGCTTCTCTTTTTAATAAATGCTCTTGTTTTGTTTATTTCTCTTATAATTTTCATCAAATTAAAAAAAAAACTTTTAAGAGACTATGAAAGAGGGTGTTATAGAATGCTTATGCTCACCATTTGTGTGGCTATCAAATGGATGATCTCGAAACCAAAAGTCAATTCTAGGAGGCTAACCATGTTATCCCAAAACTTTGCCATCTCATGGTGGCTGTGGAGTTACTTCGGGCTTGGGAATCTTACTCATCAATTGTTAGAGTTAAATATAAAAAAGGAAGTGGCTGACATCAAAATAAAATGCTATTCTTTTCAAATCTCCAAGATAGCAAATGCTATTTCTCTTCAAATCTCCACCCAAAATGTCCAATTCCTTTTACTCGCACGTTCAGTTAATTCTCCCATTTTGGAAATGGGTGGTACATGGTAATATGTCACCTTGATTTGTGATGCAGAAAGTGTTTGATGTGATTCTGCTGAGGAGAGATACGAGTATGCGCAGAAGCTGTTTGATGAAATGCTGGAGTGAAATTTGCAAGCACATGTGCTTATTTTGTTTTTGTTATGTCATTGAGCCAAAAAATGGAGCATTTTGGATGCTTAGCCGTTATACAGAAAGAGCTGGGGTGTTTCAAAAAGCTATCAATTTATTCGATGAGATGCCAATGGACCCAGATGCCTGAGTGTTGGGTGCATATCTTCGTACATAAATTAGTAGCAATATCAATTTGGGTAAGAAAATCGATGATATAATTAAAATCGATAATAGAATTATTGAGTTAGACCGGAACAATTACGGGCCGTATATTTTGTTGGCTAATCTCTATGTATCGGTTGAGTGATGACGAGTTGGTTCGTGATCCGTATTAGTTGATGTGAAAGAAATTGGATGCTAAGGTTGCATCATGTTGGTGATGAGGAGAAGAGAATTTTTTTTACTATTCTGGTGAGAGGCTTGCAATTGGATTTGGGGTTGTTAAAGATAAGGAAAGGCTAAATGGCGTGCACTTTGTAGAACTTGACGGTGTGTCATGACGCGAGCAGGCTTTTGTCGAGGTTTTTTATTGTGATATTTTGGTGAGGAATCAGAATAGGTTCCATTGTTTTAGGAATGGGGAATTGTGAGTGGAGATTTCTAACTGGGTGAATCGTTTCGTATGTGTGAAGTGTAAGTGTAATGATGATGTTTGTAGAGAAAGAAACTGAAAAATTGTTGGCGGTTTTGCTTAACATATGCTAAACTAGCTATGAACAAGCTGATAAAATGATCAAATTATGACAGGAGAGCTCACAGGTTCAAGATTTGGGGAAAACACTAGTTGAAGTGGATCGGCATTTGGAGAAACCTAAGGTGAGTATATTTCTTACTTTAAGCTTTTCAAGTCTTGTATAGTTCATGGTTCTAAGATCATCATAAAGGGGGGAAAAAGATATAAAGAACACGAGCATCTATTTATCATATTAATGCATCAGAGAATGTTTTATGGTTCTTTATTTCTAGACCAGTTCCAAGTTTTGTTTGAGACACCAACTTTCAGTGATACGCCTTCTTGATTTTACGTGAGCTTCATCTTCTTTTTACTTTTGCTACCAGGGGAAAAACCACCAAACAAAGCTTAAGACGATACAATGCTAGTCAAATCCACTGTCAACAAATTATATAATTATTTATGTTTTTATTAATTCTACATGCTCCATATCTGTTCACACTAAAACCTCTTTATATTTAAGTTGAGGAGTATTGTGCAATCCATGGGAGTTGTAATCTTTACCTTCAAGGCTATATAAATTAAAAAGTTGTGTCCAAAAATCATCTACTTGTAGTTAACTATTCTGGAAGTTACCGTAATTACATTTTTTCCCTTATCGAATATAGAAGCAATTTAACCTCTAAAATAAACGATCTAATATCAACTATTTCATGTAGCACCTGTTATGCAAGCTAAAAGAAATTGAGAAGTCTGCTGAAGATAAATTCACTGCAGAACAGTTATCTCAATTGTTTATACAAGCTTAAAGTTTTGCTTAAGCTATTATCGATTAACCCCGAGTGAGCTTCAAACAAGCATGAGCTATGCTTGAAATTTTTGAGCTCATTTACAGCCTAGAAAACTAGTAAATAATAATCTGAAATTATATGTTGATCATATATAAAGCTGTTACAAATTGGGAATTGGGAGATTGCAGTGTATATCTAAGTTAAAGCTTATGAAATATGCCCCAATTACGTATGATATAATTATCGATATCAAATAACAACATTAGTCATTTTGGCCTTAATAATTATTTTTTACCTTACTGTAGAGGACATTTTATTTCTAAAATTATTCAATCTGCATACTAAATAACTAATAAATCACACATTTTAAAAGTTTACTAACAGCGTATTTTGTTTAGGGGTTAAAGAAGATTTGAACTCCTGATTCATAACTTTATCCGGTAATTATGTTACAACAAAAATAATATTTCTTGTTCCGAGTGCCCATTACTGTAGCTCCCAAAAGCTCATCTGATAGCACAGCTTCAGATACAAATACCGGACACAATAGGAGATCAATTCACGGATTCACAGTTTTTCGGAAGTCTAGGAGACCGCTTAATTTTTGTTGTTTAAATATATGTACTTAATAACAAAAATTTATCATGGTAGCTGTTGGGGTCAAAATTTACACCCCATTTGCCAAAATTAAAATCAGATCAAAATGTCAAAGTAAAGGCCAACAAGTCAAAATCAACGCCCAAATGGATCCGGGTCCGACTAACCCGAGCTTGATCCCAAGCAACTAGGCCCACACACAAATCGCCTAAAGCCCAAGCAAAACCGGCCGGCCATCGAAGAAGAAAAGAACAGAATTATGTGAAAAAAATAAATTTAATATATTTTTTGGGAATAAATGCAAGGGAAATAGGCAAAAAGCCAAATAATTGTAAAAGTCATGGCTTATATGCAAAAATAAATAAGTATATAGATATGGACATGGGAAGGGTAAAAAACTGAATTTGTAAAGCCCAAGGGGCCCAAATGTAAAGTGAAAAGCCTATATAAAGGTAAATAACAACAATTATTCTCTCCAATCATTTCTAGAGTTTTTGTGCCATCACTTTTCTCTGTCCTCTCGTAGGTTCTTTTCCTCTATTTTTTTGTTTTCTTCCTTGATAAAACCTTCTCTTCCCAAAAACAGTGAAAAGGATTTAGACCTCAAAGTCCATTTACAAAAGAAAAGAGAGATTCCCTTGTGTTTGCCTCCCATGTTCATCAAGATCCAAAAAAAGAAGAGGGTGACTCACCTCCAAAAAAAGACTTCTGTGATGAGATCTAGAAATCTAGAGAAGAAAGAAAAGATTTTTTTATTCAAGATTCAAGCCGTGGAATCTAAGAAGGCATTTTGGGACCAATCGGATAAAGTTGAGGGTGACCTCGTTGAAGGGAAAGCCTTCGGGATTTTTCCTTGGGGAAAAACCTAGGGAATGCGGATTTCGATCTGTATTTCATTTTCGGTGACTCGGAAATGCGGATTTTGGTCCGTATTTCTTTTTAGAATGCGGATTTTGGTATGTATTTTCTTTTTGGTGGGTGCAGTTTTCCGTACTTCACCTTTACACGCTATAAATCGACAAATCTAGCGGTCACGTCGCCAAAATCCCGTCGAAATCTGTGTGTTTAGCTTGGTTTACGAAATTAAACATGCAAAGTAAAATTATATACATGTAAAGTAAAATTATATACATGCAATGTTTTAACCTAATTTTTTTTTTAAAAATCAATCAATACCCTGTTGCGGGGACTTCTCCTCAAAAGGAGAGCTCCCCACACCTTTGGAGTCCCTCCCGGGGGGAGGTCCCGAAGCTTCGGGACCCTTCCCCTTGGGGGGTCTCCGAGGCTTCGGGGACCCTCTTCGAAAGCTCGAGGGCCCCTCCCTAAATGGGGAAAACCCCAATAAAAATAAAATAAAAGTAAAAAATATAAATATAAATAAATGAATAAAAAAAGAATAAAATGCACACGCCTGTATATTTTCCAAACATATACGTCCCGTATGGAGTTCGCATGATTCGCACGACCCATTAATCGAAAGTTCTCTCGTTTCGGAGCGAGAGATAATTAACGGCAGTTTGTCCGCGGCTGCCGGAGATTAGGATCTCCACAATCAATAAACCCTAATCTATCTTAGGTAGGGAGAATCTGTACAATACCATACCTGACAAGCGAGTGTATTCCTATCTTAATAGGATGAAGAAAAACACTCTACAAATTCTGGCACGCCTGGTGAGATCTATCCCTCCTCCCATATTTTGGGTCGAACATTCATGCGAACTCAACTAACATATACATCGTTGTCTGTACTGAAATTATGTTTCTTTATGCAGATTATCTACTTTTGTAACACTTTGAATTTCCGTTAGAATATTTTTCGTGATAATCAGTAATTGTACGTGTTATTATATATGTGTTCATAGGATTATTAGTTATTTTAGTCGGGTTTACTAATTATATTTAGTTGTGTTAGCAATTGGGAAACTTTCTTTTGTAGTGTTGCACACTTAGCATTTTGTGACTTAGGGTTTTTGGTAGCATGTTAACCATTCTTTTGTTGCATGGTTGCTAACTTATCCCCACCATTTTTAATCATATCATAACCCTTTTCATAATTCAAAATCCTAATAAACAAATGAGGCATGGGTGTTAGGTAGGAATTGGACTTTTGTGACCTTCTCTCTCTCTTCTCCTCACTACTGAATTCTGCAGCTTCCAGCAGAAAAACCCTCTCATTTTCTTCATCTCTTCTTCTTCTCTTCATTTCCCTTTGATCCCAAACAAAACCCTACACAAATCAACACTTTTCCTTCACAAAACCATGGAAAAAGGGGATTTTTGGGGTGTTTGAAGGCAATTCTGCACACTTGAGGGAAGAGCTGGGACTTTTGGTTGATACCAACTTTGTCACGACCCAAAGTTTGGCCCGTGATCGGCACTTAACCACGTAACGTCTACAGGCGTAACGGGACTAAGTGAACCGAAAACCCAGAAATCAAACCAGTAAAAGTATAATGAATATGCAAGGGTGTGCGTGTAGGTGTAAATCTATTCTAGGGTTCGCGACTATGAACTACACTAGTTACCTTTAACCCTAAACTATCCATAATACACCTAACACAATATTCATGACACACTATAACTATCATATATATATAGTATATCAACTACGGACTGCGGGGGTGCTATATGCCATCCACCCGACTTCCCCCATAGATATAATCTACTCACCTTGCTTCTCATGTGCCGATGCCGATGTCGCCAAATTTAACTCATGTTAGCACATCTTTTCCTTAAATTTGTAGTATTGTTTAGCAAAAATCTCATTTTTGTGCATTTTTAGTGATATTAAAGGATATTTGTGATTCACATGTTAGATTAGGGTTTTGTTAGTTTGGTTAGCTCTATTATGTGTTATTAGAGCTATTTTATGCCAGATTTGTTTCAGTTTGCACAGAAATACCACAAAGTTCCATTTTAGTGCAAAAGTGTGGATTTTAACTTTATATAAGGCTTTGTAGGATCTGCTACTACCCGAGATGTTCCAGAACAAAACTAGATATTACTGTAGTATGTATGGGGGGTATAGAGTGCGCACACCAAACCTGGGAGCCCACCCCCTATCCAGGCCGCCGGAATATTCATTCTGGCTGCAATTTGCGGCCAGATGGATGAGTTGGGATTTGGGGTTTGGGCCACTGGAGTCTGCTGCTATGTGGGTTATTTTGGTATATATAGTTTTACAATATCATTTCTGTATTAAAATCTAGAGGTGAATACCTATTTTCCCGTATTTTAATCTTCGCGACACGCGTGATACGTGTGTATGGGTTTTGGGTTTCTGCGTATCGCGACGCATCGGAGTGGCTTCAGGCGCGTAATCACACGTTTTAGCGTATCGCGCACATGCGCGCTTGGTTCACGACACGAGTTACTAGTTCGGCTTTAATGTCGTGTTTGTGTGACTTCAAGCTTATGTATGATATATTGTGAAATTCTAGGTTCGCAGGCGAGTACGGCGGACGCCGCGCAGAAGGGAAAACAAGTTGTTGGCTATACTTAGCGAGAGACTACGGTGAGTAGATTTAACATCTACGGGGATATTGCCCGCATGGTGTTCTACGTCAGGGCTGATAGGACCTTATAGCTGCATTTACATACATTGACTGTTCATGGCTACTATTTAGTGCATACTGCATTCCCTGCTATATGGATATAAACTAGAATTGATAGAACACCGCACCATTACTAACGGTTCATGTTGCACGAGCACTATCCTGCATGTTACATACACCGTTAGTAATTGCCATGACACTCACACTGTAGAATTTCCTTCGGATCATTATGTTGTAGCTCATCTTCATGTGACTTGACATGATATTCATACTTGATGCATATATCACATCGGATCATTATGTTGTAACTCATCTTTATGTGACTTGACATGATATTCATACTTGATGTACATATCACATCGGATCATTGACTTGCATATTGGTTTAGATAATATGTGATTTCTGGATTTAGGAACTGTGGCTATTTCAAATATGTAATCATTTAAAAACCCGGTTCCCTTGATATGATATTTCGGTGCGTCCACCATGTGTTTCCTCGGTGCTAGAGTGATATATGTGAACCCGAATCGAAGAGCTGGTTGGGGCCGATTACGGGTACATGGTGGACCCGGTATGGTACCCCGGGGCGAGAACAGTTTCGCTGTGTAGTAGACGGTGAGCCTGGCAGAGGGACTACTACCTACCGGTGATTGGTTGGACCTGGCAGTTATCCGGAGGATACTGATCAGAGTTGATAGATGGATGCGGGATGATCCGTACTGCCGGGGCCGAGGGCCGATACCGCAGACGGAACCCGTGGGCTGACCCGGACTGACGGGGCCCGATGGATGAGGATTTGCATGTCGATGCTGGACACGAGTATTTATGATATTTGGGTGCCGATATTGGACACTCGTGATTCTCAGAGATTTACAGGATTAGAGGGCCGTGAGAGTGCCGGCGCCTGAGCTATTTGGGGGATCTGGGTGCATTGATGGACACCGATTATATATTCCACGTTGACATTCCGTGTAGATGTTATATTGCCCATGCTCAGCATTTATTATTGTACCTCATCCTGTAGTTATATTACCTGATAGAGCACTTGCATGATTATTGCACATATTGCTTATCACATATTGATATCATCTGTTGGCATATGATAGAGTAGCGCAGTACGTGCATGCTCGCGATTACCTTTATATGTTATCTCTATTTACGAGTTGGCAACTCACCCCCGTTGTGCCACAGTGTTTGCAGGTTGCCCTTCGGAGTAGTCGCGGCAGGCTGCGTTTTGCATCTTTTGACACAGATACCCCCATAGTTGGTGTACTAGCTCTTTTGCTGATAGGTGGGTTTTGTGCGGTATCTGTTTATCTTTCAGTTATGTACATTGTTGTATCTAGTATTCTCCATCTACCATGTATGTATTTGACTTAGAGACAGTGTGAGGACGATGATGTATATTATTTGTTTTCTGGTGTCGTGCTTGTTGTGAGCCGACTGTACCTTGCAGTTTATTCTATCTGTGATGTTCCCACTTGTGGATCTTGATCTTCGCTACGGCGTCGTATATTGCTACCTTGGTGATTAATTACTTAGATTTCTTAACATGTTAGTAAGTGCTTTCATTTAAAACTTGTAACACTCTATACTTTTACTGGTTTGATTTCTGGGTTTTCGGTTCACTTAGTCCCGTTACGCCTATAGACGTTACGTGGTTAAGTGCCGGTGACGGGCCAAACTTTGGGTCGTGACAAAGTTGGTATCAGAGCGTAGGTTTTACCTTTCGGAGTGTAGGATGACCCTGGTATGATGGAGTAGGTAGCTGCAGCAGGGTAGCGTATCGTGTGTATGTTCCGCGGCATACTCACGACACGGTACTCCGTCTACGCGACCTTAGGACTTGTTGATTTAAATTCCTTCTTGAGTATATACATTCTTGCGATTCGATTTCCGTATCCTTATCGAATCCTATTGTTCCTTTCAGCCATTATGCCGCCAAAGACTACGAGGGCGCAGAGAGCGGCCGCGAGGGCCGAGATTCGAGTTGACTCATCCGAGACGAGGACTGATCCGGGTAGTATACCGGTTGTGCCCGAGCAGGCTGTTCCTGCCGTGACAGATCAGATTGCTATGTTAGGGGCTGGTGTGCAGAAGATACGCCAGACGATGGGATCCAGTATGTAGGAGATGCGCCAGATGATGGGATCTCTAGTTGAGACACTTCGAGCGCAGCGACCAGAGGTAGTTCCACCCGTTGCAGAGACCGCGGTGGTACCCACTGTAGGGTGTTTTTCGTCACCCCATTGAGATGAGAATACGCGCGCGCTTGTCATGCGTACTACAGATTCCCCCTGCCTAGGGTAGGCCGGGGTTTATTGATTGTGGGGATCCGAATCTCCGGCAGCCGCGGACTAAGCTGCCGTTAATTACCCCTCGCATTTGGAGCGAAGGAACCTCCGATTGACGGGTTAAACTGGTCATGCGAACTCAATATGCGGTGCGTTGGTGTGTGTATTTTTTTTGGTTTTGTTTTACTTGTACAAAAGAGATATGTACATATATATATATTTTCTATATATAAAAACGAAAATAAATAAGTAAATAAATATTTGGAGAATTTTTTTATTTTTAAAATATTTTTTTTATTTTAAAATATTATTTATAATTTATTTTTATTTATTTAATATTTTTTTAAATAAATAAAAAAAGGGATTAAATAAAGAAAAGAAGAGAAGAAATAATTATGTTTTTTTTGTTTAATTTTTAAATATTATTTATAATTTATTTAACATTTATTTATTTTTATTTTAAATAAAAAAAAGGAGGAAGAAAGAAGAAAAGAGAATTTTTTTATTTTATTTTATTTATTTATTTATTTATTTTTTTAAAAATGGGGGTCACATGCTAACATGTGACCCCTCAAGTGAGGGGGTCACATGTTAAACATGTGACCCGGTCACATGCTTTGCATGTGACCCGGTCACATGTTCAACATGTGACCCCTCATGTGAGGGGGTCACATGTTTAACATGTGACCCGGTCACATGCTTTGCATGTGACCCGGTCACATGTTCAACATGTGACCCCTCATGTGAGGGGGTCACATGTTTAACATGTGACCCCTCATGTGAGGGGGTCACATGCTTTTGCATGTGACCCGGTCACATGTTTTGCATGTGACCCCTCATGTGAAGGGGTCACATGTTTTTGCATGTGACCCGGTCACATGTTTTGCATGTGACCCCTCATGTGAGGGGGGTCACATGTTTTGCATGTGACCCGGTCACATGTTTAACATGTGACCCCTCATGTGAAGGGGGTCACATGTTAAACATGTGACCCGGTCACATGCTTTGCATGTGACCGCAAATTTTTTTTTTTTATTTTTTTTTACGTGGAGTTTAACTCCAAAATAAGTTTATATGGCCAAAAAAATGTAATGTGGAGTTAAACTCCCCAAAAAAAGGTGTTTTTTTGTGGAGTTAAACTCCAAAAGAATTTTTGTAGTGGAGTTAAACTCCAAAAGAATTTTATTTGTGGAGTTGAACTCCAAAAGATTTTTACTGTGGAGTTAAACTCCAAAAGAATTTTATATGGCTAAAAAAATGTAATGTGGAGTTAAACTCCCCCAAAAAAGTATATATTTTTTTTTTGGTGGAGTTAAACTCCAAAAGAATTTCTGCAGTGGAGTTGAACTCCAAAATAATTTTATTTGCTGTGGAGTTGAACTCCAAAAGAATTTTATTTATGGAGTTGAACTCCAAAAGATGTTCTCCTTTCTCCTTTGAGAAAAAAACCCAAAATGGGTTCTCTTGAAACTCCAAGATCTAGATCTTGGATGATAAAAAAAGAGATCCTTTTTCTTCTCTTGATGGAGTTTTTGGAAATGGGTTTGTGGTAAAACTTTATTTAGTTTTAAAAAAAAGAGAGCTAAGCTCTTGATTTATTTGGAAAATGAAAAGGAAGAGGAAGAACTTGACAAAGAGAGAGTGGAGGAACAAACCCTAGTTTTTGAGGGAATGAAAAAAGTATTCTCTTTATTCATCATCATGTTGCCTTTTATAGGCTTACACATTTACATATAGCCCCTTGGGCTTTTCAAAATGGCTTTTTGCCTATCCCATGGCTTATGTGTCATTTGTTTTTGCACATAAGCCATGAGCTTACAAAAATTTGGCTTTATGTCCATTTTGCATACATTCATGCACAAAAATTACATAAAAATTATTTGTTACATGATTTTTGTTGTTGGCATGGGGGAGGCTGGCCGCGGGCTCGACTTGGGCATGGGCCCGCTTGACCTGGGCTTGGGCCCGCCTGGCTTGGGGTTGACCTTGACTTTGACTCGGTCAACGGGGGTGTAAATTTTTACCCCAACACCCACAGTGCAGGCAGTTGCACCTGCGACTACAGAGGTTATTACAGTATCGCTGTCAGAGTTTATGAGGCTGAAGCCTCCGGTCTTCACAGGCACCGATGTGGCCGAGGACCCACAGTCTCTCATTGATAGGATGGCACGGATATGTCGTTCACTCATATGCACAGATGCGAGATGGGTTGAGTTCGCGAGCTTTCGTCTGGAAGGTCTTGCGCAGAAATGGTGCGAATCAGTCGAGAAGGGTAGAGCAGCAGGTCTTCCTCCTATGACCTGGACAAAGTTCGTGGCGCTATTCCTTGCCCGCTTTCTTCCCCTGAGTGTCAGAGATGCCCGAGCACGCAGGTTCGAGTCCTTACGTCAGACTCCGGAGATGTCAGTGGCAGAGTATGATGTCCTGTTCACCGAGCTATCAGTTTATGCTCCGTACTTAGTGGCTACCGAGGAGATGCGAGTTAAGAGGTTTGTCCGAGGCTTGCTCACACCACTGTTCCTTGCAATTAGCACGCAGCATTACGAGACCTACGCAGCGGCAGTAGATGCAGTATTATTGGTTGAGGAGCGCCTTGCTGAGACTTCGGCAGTCCCAGAGCCGAAGAGAGTTCGTGCAGATACGTCAGTGCAGAGACGGCCTTTTCGGCGTCGTGACAGGCACCTTGCAGGTGGCAGAGATTCGAGGCGGGGCCGATTGTTTAGCTCCTATCCCCAGGAGGGTCAGCGACCTACATCGGGATGTTACCGTTGCGGGAGTTCTTATCATCGGGTGCGAGATTGTCCTGAGATACCACGGAGGGAGGCGGCAGCACCGCATGTCACATTACCACCTTCACCATCCCAGACGGCATTGCCGATAGTACCTACTGTTACTCCGCGTCAGACGTATGCACAGAGAGGTCGTGGTCGCGGAGGATTTGTTCATAGAGGACGAGGTGACCGAGGCAGAGGGCAGCCAGCGGCCGGCAGGGGACAGTTAGTTGCAGGTGGAGGACAGGCGCGAGTTTTTGCTTTGACGCATCAGAACGCGCAGGCGTCCAATGCGGTGGTCTCAGGTATCCTTCCAATATGTTTGGTTGATGCACACGTGTTATTCGATCCCGTATCCATGCACTCGTACGTATCCATACACTTTGTGCCGAGTTTGGGTAGAGAGTCCGGTTTGCTTGACCAGCCGCTTGTTGTGACTACTCCTGTGGGAGAGTCGTTTGTTGCTAGGCACGTGTTCCGATCCTGTACCGTCCGTATTGGCGAGAGAGTTGCCGGTCGATTTGATCCTTCTTGAGATGTTGGACTTCGACGTTCTTTTGGGCATAGATTGGTTAGCCATGTGCTATGCTTCTGTTGACTGCCGCGAGAAGACAGTTCGATTTTGTTTTCCCGGCGAGTCGGTTGTTGTTGTGTTGGGGGACCGTGGTGTTACCCCTCACAGTGTGATTTCTTCTTTTCGCGCTGGACAGCTTTTGAGGAAGGGATGTCAGGGATTTCTTGCTTATGTTTGCGATACTAGAGCTACAGAGGTTCCGGTTGTTAGCGAGTTCCCTGATGTGTTCCCTGACGAGCTTCCTGGGCTACCGCCCGAGCGTGATATTTCTTTTTGTATTGATTTGGTTCCTGGCGCGGGGCTTATTTTTGTACCGCCTTATCGGATGGCCCCGGCGGAACTTAGAGAATTGAAGGGTCAGTTGCAAGATTTGCTGGATAAGGGACTTATTCGACCCAGTGTTTCTCCTTGGGGTGCTCCTGTCCTGTTTGTCAAGAAGAAGGATGGCAGTATGCGTTTGTGTATCGACTACCGCCAGCTGAACAGGGTGACAGTGCGGAACAGGTATCCTTTGCCACGCATCGACGATTTGTTCGACCAGCTTCAGGGGGCATGATACTTTTCGAGGATCGATTTGCGATCAGGCTACCATCAGCTGCGGGTTCGACATGAGGACATTTCTAGGACAGCTTTTCGCACGCGCTACGGCCATTATGAGTTTTTGGTGATGTCGTTCGGACTCACCAACGCGCCAGCAGCATTTATGGACTTGATGAACCGTATTTTCCGGCCGTATCTTGATCTGTTCATCATAGTGTTCATTGACGATATCTTAGTGTATTCTCGGAGTATAGAGGAGCACGAGTAGCACCTGCGGATTACACTGCAGATCTTGAGGGAGCATCAGCTTTTCGCCAAATTCTCCAAGTGTGCTTTCTGGCTAGACAGCGTAGACTTCTTGGAGCACGTGATTACACGAGATGGTATATGTGTAGACCCGAGGAAGATCGAGGCAGTTCGGAGTTGGCCTAGACCCACGTCAGTGATGGGGGTTCGCAGCTTTCTAGGGCTGGCAGGCTATTACAGGCGATTCGTGCAGGACTTCTCTCGCATTGCTACACCTTTGACCGGGTTGACCCGGAAGGGAGTTCATTTTGATTGGACGGAGGAGTGTGAGCACAGTTTCCAGCAGCTACGGGCTCTACTGACTACGACACCAGTGCTATCATTGCCTTCAGGATCAGGCGGATTTGTAGTCTACTGTGACGCTTCACGAGTGGGGCTAGGGTGCGTTTTGATGCAGCATTACAGGGTGATCGCGTATGCTTCGCGGAAATTAAAGAAACATGAACAGAATTACCCCACTCATGATCTGGAGATGGCTGCAGTGGTCTTTGCACTTAAGATCTGGCGACATTATCTGTATGGAGAGTCGTGCCAGATATTCACTGACCACAAGAGCTTAAAGTATATATTTCAGCAGCGAGACCTGAACCCTAGACAGCGCCGATGGATGGAGTTAGTAAAGGACTACGATTGTGAGATCTTGTATCACCCGGGCAGGGCGAATGTAGTGGCGGATGCTTTGAGCAGGAGGCCCGGGGGTAGTCTATTTAGTTTGAGCGCAGTGCAGAGGCAGTCGTCGGCAGATTGGCAGATCTTATGCGACAGCCGGGTACAGTTTGAGTTTACGCCGATCGGAGGACAGATTGCGCATGTTCGTGCACGCCCACAGTTGCTTGACCGTATACATGAGGCACATCACAGTGATGACCGCTGTTCAGAGATCAGGACACAGATGGGACAGGGCAGATTTTCCGAGTTCGTGATCGATGATCAGGGGATATTACGATTTGGGACTAGACTGTGCGTACCAGATGCTGAGGGATTGCGGCGCGAGATTCTTGAGGAGGCACATCGATCGGTATATAGTGTTCATCCCGGTTCCACCAAGATGTACCATGACTTGAGAGGTGTTTACTGGTGGGACGGACTGAAGAAAGACATCGCAGATTTTGTGTCGAGATGCCTGACTTGTCAGCAAGTCAAGGCTGAGCACCAGAGGCCCGCGGGAGAGCTACAGCCGTTACCCATTCCGGAGTGGAAATGGGAACAGATCTCTATGGACGTCATTGTGGGTCTATCCAGGACTAGTCGAGGGTATGACTCCATCTGGGTGATCGTGGATCGTTTGACGAAAGCGGCTTACTTCCTACCGGTGAGGACGACTTTCGGATTTGCTCAGTATGCCCAGATTTACATTGACGAGATTGTACGACTGCACGGAGTTCCGACATGTATCGTGTCTGATAGAGGCATCCAGTTTACCAGCCGGCTATGGCAGAGGCTTCAGGAGGCTTTGGGCACTCGCTTGAGTTTCAGCACAGCATTCCATCCGCAGACCGACGGACAGTCAGAGCGGACTATTCAGACTCTCGAGGACATGCTCAGAGCATGCGTATTAGACTTCGGAGGTAGCTGGGATCATCATTTGCCCTTAGTAGAGTTCTCCTACAACAACAGCTACCAGGAGACCATTCAGATGGCACCGTTTGAGACTCTTTATGGGAGGAGATGCAGATCGCCCACCTGTTGGACGGAGCTCAGTGAGAGCAGTATCTTAGGGCCGCAGATTGTGGAGGAGACGACCGCGAAGATCCAGTTGATTCGCGATAGGATGAGAGCAGCCCAGAGTAGGCAGAGGTCTTATGCGGACCGTCGTCGGCGCAGACTTGAGTTTTCTGTTGGTGATCATGTTTTCTTGAGGGTCTCCCCAATGAAAGGCGTGATGAGGTTTGGGAAGAAGGGGAAGCTTAGTCCCAGATATGTGGGCCCCTTCGAGATCCTCGAACGTGTTGGTGCGGTTGCGTATCGATTAGCCCTTCCGCCCAGTTTTCCAGACGTGCATCCCGTATTTCACGTTTCGATGCTCCACAGATATCTTTATGATCCTTCGCATGCGATTCAGCACCCGACGATCCCGCTTGAGCGCGACCTTTCCTATGCAGAGCAGCCGGTAATGATCTTAGATCGACAAGTGAAGAAATTGAGGTCGAAAGAGATACCGTCCGTCAAGGTACTTTGGCGTGGCCAGAGCGGTGAGGTCACTTGGGAGACCGAGAGCGAGATGAGGAAGAGGTATCCCCATCTTTTTGAATGTGCGTATAGTTAGATTTTTAAATTCGGGGATCGAATTTCTTTAAGGGGGTAGATTGTAACACTTTGAATTTCCGTTAGAATGTTTTTCGTGATAATTAGTAATTGTACGTGTTATTATATATGTGTTCATAGGATTATTAGTTATTTTAGTCGGGTTTACTAATTATATTTAGTTGTGTTAGCAATTGGGAAACTTTCTTTTGTAGTGTTGCACACTTAGTATTTTGTGACTTAGGGTTTTTGGTAGCATGTTAACCATTCTTTTGTTGCATGGTTGCTAACTTATCCCCACCATTTTTAATCATATCATAACCCTTTTCATAATTCAAAATCCTAATAAACAAATGAAGCATGGGTGTTAGGTAGGAATTGGACTTTTGTGACCTTCTCTCTCTCTCTTCTCCTCACTACTGAATTCTGCAGCTTCCAGCAGAAAAACCCTCTCATTTTCTTCATCTCTTCTTCTTCTCTTCATTTCCCTTTGATCCCCAAACAAAACCCTACACAAATCAACACTTTTCCTTCACAAAACCATGGAAAAAGGGGATTTTTGGGGTGTTTGAAGGCAATTCTGCACACTTGAGGGAAGAGCTGGGACTTTTGGTGTTTTCTAAGGTTGTTAGAAGGTATTAACTCATGTTAGCACATCTTTTCCTTAAATTTGTAGTATTGTTTAGCAAAAATCTCATTTTTGTGCATTTTTAGTGATATTAAAGGATATTTGTGATTCACATGTTAGATTAGGGTTTTGTTAGTTTGGTTAGCTCTATTATGTGTTATTAGAGCTATTTTAGGCCAGGTTTGTTTCAGTTTGCATAGAAATACCACAAAGTTCCATTTTAGTGCAAAAGTGTGGATTTTAACTTGATTTAAGGCTCTGTAGGATCTGCTACTACCCGAGATGTTCCAGAACAAAACTAGATATTACTGTAGTATGTATGGGGGGTATAGAGTGCACACACCAAACCTGCGAGCCCACCCCCTTACCCAGGCCGCCGGAATATTCATTCTGGCCGCAATTTGCGGCCAGATGGGTGAGTTGGGATTTGGGGTTTGGGCCACTGGAGTCTGCTGCTATGTGGGTTATTTTGGTATATATAGTTTTACAATATCATTTCTGTATTAAAATCTGGAGGTGAATACCTATTTTCCCGTATTTTAATCTTCGCGACACGCGTGATACGTGTGTATGGGTTTTGGGTTTCTGTGTATCGCGACGCATCGGAGTGGCTTCAGGCGCGTAATCACACGTTTTAGCGTATCGCGCACGCGCGCGCTTGGTTCACGACACGAGTTACTAGTTCGGCTTTAATGTCGTGTTTGTGTGACTTCAAACTTATGTATGATATATTGTGAAATTCTAGGTTCGCAGGCGAGTACGGCGGACGCCGCGTAGAAAGGGAAATAAGTTGTTGGCTATACTTAGCGAGAGACTACGGTGAGTAGATTTAACATCTACGGGGATATCGACCACATGGCGTTCTACGTCAGGGCTGATAGGACCTTATAGCTACATTTACATACATTGACTGTTCATGTCTACTATTTAGTGCATACTGCATTCCCTGCTATATGGATATAAACTAGAATTGATAGAACACCGCACCATTACTAACGGTTCATGTTGCACAAGCACTATCCTGCATGTTACACACACCGTTAGTAATTGCCATGACACTCACACTGTAGAATTTCCTTCGGATCATTATGTTGTAGCTCATCTTCATGTAACTTGACATGATATTCATACTTGATGCATATATCACATCGGATCATTATGTTGTAACTCATCTTTATGTGACTTGACATGATATTCATACTTGATGCACATATCACATCGGATCATTGACTTGCATATTGGTTTGGATTATATGTGATTTCTGGATTTGGGAACCGTGGCTATTTCAAATATGTAATCATTTAAAAATCCGGTTCCCTTGATATGATATTTCGGTGCGTCCACCATGTGTTTCCTCGGTGCTAGAGTGATATATGTGAACCCAAATCGAGGAGCTGGTTGGGGCCGATTACGGGTACATGGTGGACCCGGTATGGTATCCCGGGGCGAGAACGGTTTCGCTGTGTAGTAGACGGTGAGCCTGGCAGAGAGACTACTACCTACCGGTGATTGGTTGGACCTGACAGTTATCCGGAGGATACTGATCAGAGTCGATAGATGGATGCGGGATGATCCGTACTGCCGGGGCCGAGGGCCGATACCGCAGACGGAACCCGTGGGCTGACCCGGACTGACGGGGCCCGATGGATGAGGATTTGTGTGTCGATGCTGGACATGAGTATTTATGATATTTGAGTGCCGATGTTGGGCACTCGTGATTCTCAGAAATTTACAGGATTAGAGGGCCGATGAGAGTGCCGGCGCCTGAGCTATTTGGGGGATCTGGTGCATTGATGGGCACCGATTATATATTCCACGTTGACATTCCATGTAGATGTTGTAAGTGCACGGCGGCGCCCCGGCCTCCATCCCGAGGCCAAAATGCGGAAGCGGTGATAAACTTTAATTTTGCGAACTTAGCAAACCGGCACCACCGCGCACTAAACCCGGATCGAGCCATTAACTAGTCCTAGCTAACTACAAGATAGGGAATAGAGATATACCGACTGATCCGAGTCCTCCGGTCTTCTCGTCATCGTCTCGATCTCCCGCGGAAACTCCGGTCGTCGCCTCCTTGCCGGAAGGGCACCACATCGTCTGCATCTTTTACGGGCTCCCACCTCAATACCGAGGCAACTCGGGCACGAAGCTGGCTAGTCGACGTGCCCAAGGTTTGCTGTAGAATGTAGTGTAGAGGCTTGTGTCTCATTTGGGGTTTATGGAGGTGCCTTTGGTGGAGGAATGATACTTGGAGTTTTAGAGATTGATCTTGTGGGATTTTTGCAAAGCCAAATGAACAAAACCCCACACCAAAATGAATTGGGCAGCCCCCCCTTTCCAAGTGGCCGACCATGCATAAATGGAAAGAGTGAGAATGAGAGTGGAAAAGTCAAGTGAGGCCCATCATGCAAGAGGGAAAAAATGTGATCATCAAAAGAAATTATTCTCAACAAAATCTAACACTCAACCACTATATCATAACCCATCATCAAGCATGATGACTTCAAAAAGTCAAGCCATCATGAAGAAGTCAAGGTCAATGGATGGTGCAACCATTATGACACAAGAATATGCAAAGATCCCATTCCAAATTGCTTATTTGCACAAATGCAAATAAGCCCTCCTCCACCAATCTTCGGCCAATGAACGATACAAAAGAAATTGGCCGAAACGGAAAGCAAACTGGCAACTCCAGAAAACTGGTCCCGTAATAAATTACAGGGAAACCCCGATACTGTGTATACACACCCACATCTGTATTCCGATCGAAATACAAATGCAATGAGACAAAATCTACACTGTACTATACTAGGATCCGACTTAAACCAAAGCCGGCTAGTAATATCCGTTCGATCCTGATCCGTGCAATACCGCACGTATCTGATCGAACCCTGCCATATAACCATACGGCCAGTAGTACAAATTGTCCGATCCTGATCCGTGCAATACCGCACGTATCTGATCGGACCCTGCCATATCTCCATACGGCATCTACAGCTTTTCGCCCGAAAGCTGAGTAACTGAATGTGGGGGACTCTAAAGACTCGTCAACACCTTGGTTGTGGATTTAACCACTAGCATGTCAAAGGTATAAGCTAATACGTAACGGGCTACCAGGTATTGACTAAAAGGGACGTCTGTGAGCGAACTCAGCCTGGCAACCCTACTGAGCCTGTCAGTGACAATATCCGTACAGTCCGGTCCGTTCGTCTATGAGCATCGCATGGCGGGCCTAGGGAGTTGGTAAAAGTCAGACCCCCAAAAGCGGTACAAGTCGTGTCGGAGTGTAGCCCAGAACACCCTGAGATACTACTGGAATACCTACCAGTAAATCTCCTTGCCTCGGCCGAGGGCTTCGTGTAATGGCTCTCCTAGACACAGCGCGACCTCACCCCCAATACCGGGAGAGACGGACCCCTGAAGATGGGCTCACTGCCTCCATGTGGCTCGGGACTGTACCCAACTAAAACCTGCTTGTACGCCTCCTTTGAGCCGTGGTAGGGTAGTAATCAAAGTACAGTGGGAACTCACACGAGACAAATGACGATCCCCAGGTCGATGAACTAACCTGTACACATGTCACCAGGGAACTGCCATCTGACGTCTGGTATATGACCAACTAGTATGTTTCCGGCGAGTCCTGTCCGGTGTACTCATAACCCAATGAGCACCTGTATACATCTTAGGTGAACGAACTGACACCAGTGGCTTGTGAGACCGGCCACCGTCCCTCGTCGGGGTCTCGAATGCACACACTAGTCTACTCTGGAGTATCGATGCCCTATCTCGAAACTCCCACGACTAGGGACCATTTAAGGATGTGCTTATAGACTACCAGCTCCCACGTATATGATCGCTCTCATACTGCTGGTGGTCAAGCAAGAATCCTTGGGGCTTTATCAACGTGCAATAGTGATCTGTCAGGTCACCTAAAGCAGTACACGATGATAAAGATAAACCAGATAACATGCTATCATCATGAGTAAGACTGTCCTAGCGGGATAGGTCCTCCATCAATCATTGCAATCACGTGCCTGTGATCCAATAATTGACTCTGAGGGCACTATCTCCAACAATCTCCCACTTGCACTCAAGGCTAATTATTGCGATTTCGCATACTCACAGCCCGTGTGATACCGAACACCCAACTCCTCTACTAGTCAGTCTCACAAAGCTCGCTTGCGAAACTATTGCGTTCGAGGAATAGCCTCAGTGAGTGGATCCGCTTTGATGTTTCTTTCTATGTCTCTCTATCATCTCAAGTTCGCGGAGAAACCCATCTCCCGAAATGAGCAATACCTGTCTTAGAATGTGTCTGGATGTCTGATGGGACCTAGCTCATAAATGAACTCCAAATCCAAACTTCTTAGACTGTATCGTCAACTGAACTTAATCAGTATTCTGCGCCATGCCACCCTCAGTATTGCCTTGGACCACCTGTCCAAAATACTGCCCCTCGTCAGAAGGAAAACTATAACTCTGACAACCTCCTTGTCGTCCGGGTCACCTTGGAAGCCTGGAATGATAACTGTCTCCCGAATGAGGCTGTCGTTATCATATCCCTAGAACATCCACTTATGTTCTAAAACTGCTTCCGACTGTTTCTCCAGGATTGGATCAATGTTAACTTATTGCATCTAGTGCAAGAACATCTGGTGTGGTACTTGACATCTCATAATTGACTCAATTGCCTGAGCAAGTGGTCTGCCAATCATGCACATCCCTCTCCCCTTTAGTCTATAAGACACCTTTAGAGATGGCGACTCCGTCATCTGCAGGTACACTACCGTGCCAGGAGCCGTCCATTCTAAATACTCTTAGAATGCTGTCTAAGTACCCTTAATTGGGAAACCACCCAAATCTAGATCTAAAACCATAGATCTAGTAACCAGTATGTCTGATATAATATCCAAGTCCTGTGTGGAGAAACCACTGTATGACGACCAAAGTATAACCGATTGTAGTGTAGGAATATCACTTCCTACTCTGTGTATGTCATCCAAATACCATGACATCACACCCTACTACCTTTTCAACAGATCCATCCCCTATTCTGATGAAGTCAAACTTATGACTGTCACATCAGAAATTGATGATCTATCTCCGCTATATCTGCTTTAGTCTATAAATAGACATAATCCAACTGTCCACCAATGCTTCCGCTGCTCCCACTGACTACGACAACCCTCTGCCAGAGTCATATACACGTACACTTCTAAAACTAGTTTAGAACGACGCTATAATCATCCTCCCGCCGGGTCTCACAGTCTGGAACAACAGCAATGGCAATTGTGGGTAAACAAGAACCTCCCTGCCACCGTCCTTGAGGCTACCGGAGTACCTCTCGGGTGCCTGAGGTTACCCACCTTATCTGCGGAGTGGCCAATGGAATGTCAAGCCAGATTGAATCTTTAGGTTCCTATCAAATCTTCAGTAATCGTTTGTGGTTCTGGAATTACTTCCAGTTCTACCATACTCCCACTACTGTTTTCTGAAAAAAAATCCATTTTTAATAAAACTGTGGCGAGTCTAGAACAATATCGCTATTGATCTTCCAGATGGTAGAAAATCAACCCTCGTCATAGCCTGGGTCAATCCACAAACAGCCATTACAGAAACGTGCCTTGAGTTATCCAGAGTCTGGTTTTAATCATAAGCCGGACAACTCCTCGTACCTTAACATCGTTAAGATATGAACTGTTCTATATCCAATATAGAACCAGAGGCACTGATTTAATTGAACCAGATTCAAATCATGCAGCTGTCTCCAGTGCATGTCAACTAAATGGAGAAAAGGCCGATCAGCGTTACTCAACTTAGGAATACTTCCAATTATGAATAACCTGAAAGAGAAGCAAGATCTCTTAATCATTACTATCAACTGAATACCATACACAAGTATCTACATCCTCTATCACTTTGAAGAATCCCGATACTTGCAATATCTGGTTCTCTACTTTATTCAAATACCTACAACTTCTCAAAATTCAGACCCTGTGTTTCCACGAAACACTTGTCTAAAAACTAGAGAAGTCATAAGTAAACCGAATATAGTACGAGGACCAACCCCTCTGTCCTGATGGACCCTGGACAACATACAATACTCTGTATAAGTCCCTTGAGTCTGATAACTCATTCACTGTGTGTCGTAGGTTGAAAACTGTACTTATGGTTAAGAAGAATTACACCGCTGTTTAATACTCCTTACCTAACCATCCACTGATACAGGTAAATGTCACAGACATAATTTCAAAAAGGTATATCTCACTCTATGAAAATAGACGTACAGATATATCAATTTGAAATTGGTGCATAACAGCGGATATTCAAAACCAAATACTTAACGACTGGCAAACAGTCCAGGTGACTTCCTCAAATATCACCGATTACAACGAATCCCAATATAATGAGGATAATCACCCAATTCCCAATAACTTACTCCCACTCATCATCTGTAAAACCATACAGATGTGAGAATCATTCCTGGTAAATACATACCCTGGAGCAAGTGTCTAACTGGGAAATCAGTTTTCGTTTAACAGTACACAGTGAAACTGAAACATTGAAATGTTTCGATGGGGTATCCCGGTATTCCTAGTAATGCCTCTTCCAGATTCACGACTGTAACCGTATAATTCTTTGCCACCTCTCCAAATCCCTTCATATGTCTTTAGTCATCACCTTCTGCACACCCCTTTAGGCCAAATGGTTTTCTTCCTTCTCTACCGTTCGGCACCAGCCTATGGTTTGGAAGAAGACTATCTAATAAGCATAATGGGTGTACTGTCCTAATCCCAGGAGCACTCGCAATGCGAGAGAAGGTGAAGATAAAAGACAACCGAATAAACCTTATTCCTATTTCTCCTGAACCAGAATCCATCCCCGAACTGGAACAAGTTCCTTTCGAGTTCATATATAACCATACGATGGAGTATCCAATAAACTGTGGATCTTCATAGTGATACGGAGTGTCCTGGAGAAATACAAAGGTGATTTAGGATTGGCGAAGGAATACTTGGTTTGGTCGTGAATAGCAGTCGCAATTTACTTTGCCCTCTTATTAATCCCTTGCTTTGTCTTAACTCAATACCTTCTGTACACCATCGTTAGGCTAATTGGTTTTCTTCATTCCCTACCGGTCGGCACCAGCCTAAGGTTTGGAAGAAGACTATCCAATTTGCGTAATAGGTGTACTACTCCTAAACCCAGGAGCACTTGCAATCTGAGAGAAGGTAAAAGGAAAAGACAACTGAATAGTCCTATCCGTTTTCTCCAGAACCGGAAACCATCCTCGAATAAATTCCTTCGAGTTCGTATCTAACCATACGATGGTTTTGTCCAATGGAAGTGGACGTTCGTAGTAATACGGGGTGTCCTGGAGAAAAGGGTAAAAGTAGGAGTGGCAATGAGGTTCGCAACTCTGACAATCCAAAAGCCAGTGTTAAGAAGGTTCAGTCAACTTGGTCACTGAGTCATAGTCTTAGGGTCGGGTCAATGGTCGCTGTCAAAGAGAGAGAGAAAAGAAACACTCAGCGTGCACTCTCACCTAGATCAGAATGGTTACCAATTTATCTAATCTGGAAACCTCCCACTGTACCGTCAAATTCTCCTCCAAACCTGTAAGAAGAATTAGTCGGGATCACCCGAGGAGTATACCAACTCATCAGTGGGAACCGGGATCCAACTATCATCGCATGATAACGTGACGGAATCCGCTCACGTCATCACACTCCAGAAGGTATGCGCATATCTGGCAAGTTTCAATTTCTTTAGAAACTCCCGATGTGGATGGTCGCTGTCAAAGAGAGAGAGAAAAGAAACACTCAGCGTGCACTCTCACCTAGATCAGAATGGTTACCAATTTATCTAATCTGGAAACCTCCCACTGTACCGTCAAATTCTCCTCCAAACCTGTAAGAAGAATTAGTCGGGATCACCCGAGGAGTATACCAACTCATCAGTGGGAACCGGGATCCAACTATCATCGCATGATAACGTGACGGAATCCGCTCACGTCATCACACTCCAGAAGGTATGCGCATATCTGGCAAGTTTCAATTTCTTTAGAAACTCCCGATGTGGATTTTTACCCCATGCTCTTATGACCTTGACTAAGGCCAACAAATCATAAGTCACATGTCAAGTTCTACCCGTCATTATCCAGGTTGATTTGAACCCACCCGTACAAGCCCTTGACTAGGGCCAATAAGGCTATACGACTGTCCCAAACCAACGCATCTATCTATGCAGCATATGAACACCCAATAGCTACCAAACACTGTGCCTTGACTATGGCCAACAAACACAGCTTGAATACTATTGACTATCCATATGAAATGACGGAGGGCTACGAATGGTTTCTAGCGAAAACCTTTAACGTAAAGAAATTGATATCGTTGAAGGAACTAGATAGCTTTTTGAAAATATAGTGACGAAAACCATTGCTAAAGAGGTCACTCCCGGTGAAGGGATCTCGGCTCTTTCCCCGTAGAATGAGGTGCAGGGTATTCCAACTGAATACCACGATGCAAAGCAAAAGTAATTGGCTATAGTGAAGTTATTGCCCTGACGCAAACTTCTGTCCAAGGGGTCACTCCCGGTGAAGGGATCTCGGCCCTTGCCTCGTCGACTGAGGAGCAGGATATTCCAACTGAATACCACGATGCAAAACAAAAGTGAACGTCCTTGCAATAACAGCTTTTTGAAAAGTGTTCCAACAACATCAGATTAGGTTTTTTTTTTTTAACTTGCATTGATCCGAATCAACGCAGTCCCATCAATTGATCACACCACAAAGAACGAAAATATACTGATGTACGTATATGCCATCCGCATTCGCCACTGGGTCCCGTCATTACCCGTTAGGTTAGCTAACTAACGACAGAGCGGGGACTGGACTAGCGCGGATGTAAAACATATACAACATCTACTAATATATATACCAATATATTATATTTCGCTCAAGGCGTGATAAAATGCAGCATCACAGAAATGTACAGCATCACAGAACAATACAGATATCTGGGATCCCCGGGTTTCACACAGCCACTACTGAAACCCGACGTTCCCCTGGTCGTGTGGATAGCCTGTGCAATGAAATCCTAGACCCCTACGGGCGCGGCAAGTCACCCGCCAAAACCTGAAGCGAGGCAGCCCCCTTCAGTACCGTGAATGGACCACCCAGCACTTCATGGAATCCGGTAACTTGGGCACCCCTCCTGGGTCAACCTGTACCCCCTACGAGTGCAGCGAATAGCCCGCCAATCCTAGAGTGAGGCCCCCTCCGTCTCAATGCCATGAGATGCGGGCCCGTTGCCCTCTGGAACCCGGCTATCCGTGCACCCCACCTTGAGGTAATCCTAGTACAGAAAGTAAAATATACATACAACGGGTACATCGACCGCAACCTGGCCGTGCCCCAAAATAATAATACAAACAGGCAGTGACGGCAGTCCACATGTCGGACGCTCGCCCCGCAATATCAAATGTACATAATTCAACAAAACTGTACTAGCATTGTAACCAGGCTATCCCCCACGACCGATCCGCAACATCACAGCAATACATAGAACATCAACGTGAATGTCACGTTCGCAAATCCGTCTAACCGGGCTATAGCAGTTAGACAGGATTTACCGATCAAGTGACATTCACGGTCGCAGATATAATGTAAATACTGTGAACTAATGTGTTTAAAATATTCCGATCGATCAAATTTTAACAAGTGGGCCCCCAAGTACTACTGTAGCACATCAAGAAATTCTGGGCCCAAAATTAATATTCCAAAACCCCTATTTTTAACCCAGAAAGCGACTGAAAAAATTTGATACAGCGAGAACACCAATGTGCGGCGGAACTGCGGCCTAAAGGGGGGTTTGGCCGCGGTTCCGCGCTTCAGTGGTCGATTCACTGTGTCGAATTTCTACAGAGTGCTTATAATTTCCAGTACATCACTTTTCTACAACCTGAAAAAATTTTCGACTCCAAAAAATTTCAACAGAAAACTGATGTGAACAAAAACGCGGATTTTGGAATTTTGGTCGATCGGAAATGTAAACACATTAAACAAAGCTAGACTAAGTTAATGGCGAGGCTCTGATACCAGTGTAAGTGCACGGCGGCGTCCTGGCCTCCATCCCGAGGCCAAAATGCGGAAGCGGTGATAAACTTTAATTTTGCGAACTTAGCAAACCGGCACCACCGCGCACTAAACCCGGATCGAACCATTAACTAGTCCTAGCTAACTACAAGATAGAGATTAGAGATATACCGACTGATCCGAGTCCTCCGGTCTTCTCGTCATCGTCCCGATCTCCCACGGAAACTCGGTCGTCGCCTCCTTGCCGGAAGGGCACCACATCGTCTGCATCTTTTACGGGCTCCCACCTCAATACCGAGGCAACTCGGGCACGAAGCTGGCTAGTCGACGTGCCCAAGGTTTGCTGTAGAATGTAGTGTAGAGGCTTGTGTCTCATTTGGGGTTTATGGAGGTGCCTTTGGTGGAGGAATGATACTTGGAGTTTTGGAGATTGATCTTGTGGGATTTTTGCAAAGCCAAATGAACAAAGCCCCACACCAAAATGAATTGGGCAGCCCCCCCTTTCCAAGTGGCCGGCCATGCATAAATGGAGAGAGTGAGAATGAGAGTGGAAAAGTCAAGTGAGGCCCATCATGCAAGAGGGAAAAAATGTGATCATCAAAAGAAATTATTCTCAACAAAATCCAACACTCAACCACTATATCATAACCCATCATCAAGCATGATGACTTCAAAAAGTCAAGCATCATGAAGAAGTCAAGAAGTCAAGGTCAATGGATGGTGCAACCATTATGACACAAGAATATGCAAAGACCCCATTCCAAATTGCTTATTTGCACAAATGCAAATAAGCCCTCCTCCACCAATCTTCGGCCAATGAACGATACAAAAGAAATTGGCCGAAACGGAAAGCAAACTGGCAACTCCAGAAAACTGGTCCCGTAATAAATTACAGGGAAACCCCGATACTGTGTATACACACCCACATCTGTATTCCGACCGAAATACAAATGCAATGAGACAAAATCTACACTGTACTATACTAGGATCCGACTTAAACCAAAGCCGGCTAGTAATATCCGTTCGATCCTGATCCGTGCAATACCGCACGTATCTGATCGAACCCTGCCATATAACCATACGGCCAGTAGTACAAATTGTCCGATCCTGATCCGTGCAATACCGCACGTATCTGATCGGACCCTGCCATATCTCCATACGGCATCTACAGCTTTTCGCCCGAAAGCTGAGTAACTGAATGTGGGGGACTTTAAAGACTCGTCAACACCTTGGTTGTGGATTTAACCACTAGCACGTCAAAGGTATAAGCCAATACGTAACGGGCTACCAGGTATTGACTAAAAGGGATGTCTGTGAGCGAACTCAGCCTGACAACCCTACTGAGCCTGTCAGTGACAATATCCGTACAGTCCGGTCCGTTCGTCTATGAGCATCGCATGGCGGGCCTAGGGAGTTGGTAAAAGTCAGACCCCCAAAAGCGGTACAAGTCGTGTCGGAGTGTAGCCCAGAACACCCTGAGATACTACTGGAATACCTACCAGTAAATCTCCTTGCCTCGGCCGAGGGCTTCGTGTAATGGCTCTTCTAGACACAGAGCGACCTCACCCCCAATACCGGGAGAGACGGACCCCTGAAGATGGGCTCACCGCCTCCATGTGGCTCGGGACTGTACCCAACTAAAACCTGTTTGCACGACTCATTTGAGCCATGGTAGGGTAGTAATCAAAGTACAGTGGGAACTCGCACGAGACAAATGACGATCCCCAGGTCGATGAACTAACCTGTACACATGTCACCAGGGAACTGCCATTTGACGTCTGGTATATGACCAACTAGCATGTTCCCGGCGAGTCCTGTCCGGTGTACTCATAACCCAATGAGCACCTGTATACATCTTAGGTGAACGAACTGACACCAGTGGCTTGTGAGACCGGCCACCGCCCCTCGTCGGGGTCTCGAATATACACACTAGTCTACTCTGGAGTATCGATGCCCTATCTCGAAACTCCCACGACTAGGGACCATTTAAGGATGTGCTTATAGACTACCAGCTCCCACGTATATGATCGCCCTCATACTGCTGGTGGTCAAGCAAGAATCCTAGGGGCTCTATCAACGTGCAATAGTGACCTGTCAGGTCACCTAAAGTAGTACACGATGATAAAGATAAACCAGATAGCATACTATCATCATGAGTAAGACTGTCCTAGCGGGATAGGTCCTCCATCAATCATTGCAATCACGTGCCTGTGATCCAATAATTGACTCTGAGGGCACTATCTCCAACAGATGTTATATTGCCCATGCTCAGCATTTATTATTGTACCTCATCCTGTAGTTATATTACCTGATAGAGCACTTGCATGATTATTGCACATATTGCTTATCACATATTGATATCATCTGTTGGCATATGATAAAGTAGTGCAGTACGTGCATGCTCGCGATTACCTTTATATATTATCTCTATTCACGAGTTGGCAACTCATCCCCGTTGTGCCACAGTGTTTGCAGGTTGCCCTTCGGAGTAGTCGCGGCAGGCTGTGTTTTGCATCTTTTGACACAGATACCCCCATAGTTGGTGTACTAGCTCTTTTGCTGATAGGTGGGTTTTATGCGGTATCTGTTTATCTTTCAGTTATTTACATTGTTGTATCTAGTATTCTCCATCTACCATGTATGTATTTGACTTAGAGACAGTGTGAGGACGATGATGTATATTATTTGTTTTCTGGTGTCGTGCTTGTTGTGAGCCGACTGTACCTTGCAGTTTATTCTATCTGTGATGTTCCCACTTGTGGATCTTGATCTTCGCTACGGCGTCGTATATTGCTACCTTGGTGATTAATTACTTAGATTTCTTAACATGTTAGTAAGTGCTTTCATTTAAAACTTGTAACACTCTATACTTTTACTGGTTTGATTTCTGGGTTTTCGGTTCACTTAGTCCCGTTACGCCTGTAGACGTTACGCGGTTAAGTGCCGGTCAGGCTTCTGGGGTGAAATTAGGGTTTCTGGAATATTATGTTTGGGCCCAGAATTTCTTGTTGTGCTACAGTAGTTCTTGGGGGCCCATTTGGTAAATTTGATCGATCGGATATTTTAAACACATCAGTTCACAGTATTTACATTATATCTGCGACCATGAATGTCACTTGATCGGTAAATCCTGTCTAACTGCTATAGACCGGTTAGACGGATTTGCGAACGTGACTTTCACGTTGATGTTCTGTGTTATGCTGTGATGTTGCGGATTGGTCGTGGGGGATAGCCTGGATGCAATGCTAGTACAGTTGTGGTTGTATTATGTACATTTGATATTGCGGGGCGAGCGTCCGACATGTGGACTGTCGTCACTGCCTGATTGTATTATTATTTTGGGGCACGACCAGGTTGCGGTCGATATACCCGTTGTATGTATATTTTACTTTCTGTACTAGGATTACCCCAAGGTGGGGTGCACGGATAGCCGGGTTCTAGAGGGCAACGGGCCCGCATCTCATGGCATTGAGACGGAGGGGGCTTCACTCTGGAATTGGCGGGCTATTCACCGCACTCGTAGGGGGTACAGGTTGACCCAGGAGGGGTGCCCAAGTTACCGGATTCCGTGAAGTGCTGGGTGGTCCATTCACGGTACTGAAGGGGGCTGCCTCGCTTCAGGTTTTGGCGGGTGACTTGCCGCGCCCGTAGGGGTCTAGGATTTCATTGCACAGGCTATCCACACGACCAGGGGAACGTCGGGTTTCAGTAGTGGCTGTGTGAAACCCGGGGATCCCAGATATCTGTATTGTTCTGTGATGCTGTACATTTCTGTGATGCTGCATTTTATCACGCCTTGAGCGAATATAATATATTGGTATATATATTAGTAGATGTTGTATATGTTTTGCATCCGCGCTAGTCCAGTCCCCGCTCTGTCGTTAGTTAGCTAACCTAACGGGTAATGACGGGACCCAGTGGCGAATGCGGATGACATATACGTACATCAGTATATTTTCGTCCTTTGTGGTGTGATCAATTGATGGGACTGCATTGATTCGGATCAATGCAAGTTAAAAACAAACCTAATCTGATGTTGTTGGAACACTTTTCAAAAAGCTGTTATTGCAAGGACGTTCACTTTTGTTTTGCATCGTGGTATTCAGTTGGAATATCCTGCTCCTCAGTCGACGAGGCAAGGGCCGAGATCCTTTCACCAGGAGTAACCCATTGGACAAAAAGTTTGCGTCAGGGCAATAAGTTCACCATAGCTGATTACTTTTGCTTTGCATCGTAGTATTCATTTGGAATATCCTGCACCCCATTCTACGGGGAAAGAGCCGAGATCCCTTCACCGGGAGTGACCTCTTTAGTAAAGGTTTTCGTCACTATATTTTCTAAAAAGCTATCCGTTCCTTCAACGATATCAAGTTCATTACGTTAAAGGTTTTCGCCAGAAACCATTCGTAGCCCTCCGTCGTTTCATATGGGCAGTCAATAGTATTCAAGCTGTGTTTGTTGGCCAAAGTCAAGGCACAGTGTTTGGTAGCTGTTGGTTATTCATATGCAGCATAGATAGATGCGTTGGTTTGGAACAGTCGTACTGCCTTGTTGGCCAAAGTCAAGAGTAGGTACGGGTGGATTCAAAACAACCTGGAGAATGACGGGTAGAACTTGACATGTGACTTATGATTTGTTGGCCAAAGTCAAGGTCATAAGAGCATGGGGTGAAAATCACATCGGGAGTTTATAAGGAAACTGAAACTTGCCAGATATGCGCATACCTTCTGGAGTGTGACACCGTGAGCGGATTCCGTCACGTTATCATGCGATGATAGTTGGATCCCGATTTCCACTGATGAGTTAGTTTACTCCTCGGGTGACCCCGACTAATTCTTCTTTCAGGTTTGGAGGAGAATTTGACGGTACAGTGGGAGGTTTCCAGATTAGATAAATTGGTAACCATTCTGATCTAGGTTAGAGTGCACGCTGAGTGTTTCTTTTCTCTCTCTTTGGCAGTGACCATTGACCCGACCCTAAGACTATAACTCAGTGACCAAGTTAACCGAACCTTCTTAAACACTGGCTTTTGGATTGTCAGAGTTGCAAACCTCATTGCCACTCCTACTTTTACCCTTTTCTCCAGGACACCCCGTATTACTATGAACGTCCACTTCCATTGGACAAAACCATCGTATGGTTAGATACGAACTCGAAAGAATTTATTCGAGAATGGTTTCAGGTTCTGGAGAAAACGAATAGGACTATTCAGTTGTCTTTTCCTTTTTACCTTCTCTCAGATTGTGAGTACTCCTTGGTTTAGGAGATAGTACACCTATTACGCAAATTGGATAGTCTTCTTCCAAACCATAGGCAGGTGCCGACCGGTAGGGAATGAAGAAAACCAATTAGCCTAACGATGGTGTACAGAAGGTATTAAGTTAAGACAAAGCAAGGGATTAGTAAGAGGGCAAAGTAAATTGCGACTGCTATTCACGACCAAACCAAGTATTCCTTCGCCAATCCTAAATCACCTTTGTATTTCTCCAGGACACTCCGTATCACTACGAAGATCCACAGTTTATTGGATACTCCATCGTATGGTTATATACGAACTCGAAAGGAACTTGTTCCAGTTCGGGGATGGATTCTGGTTCAGGAGAAATAGGAATAAGATTTATTCAGGTGTCTTTTATCTTTACCTTCTCTCGCATTGCGAGTGTTCCTAGGATTAGGACAGTACACCCATTATGCTTATTGGATAGTCTTCTTCCAAACCATAGGCTGTGCCGAACGGTAGGGAAGGAAGAAAACCATTTGGCCTAAAGGGGTGTGCAGAAGGTAATGATTAAAGACATATAAAGGGATTTGGAGAGGTGGCAAAGAATTACACGGTTACAGTTGTGAATCTGGATAATGGAAGAGGCATTACTAGGAATACCGGGATATCCCATCGAAACATTTCAATGTTTCAGTTTCACTGTGTACTGTCAAAGGAAAACTGATTTCCCAATTAGACACTTTCTCCAGGGTATGTATTTACCAGGTATGATTATCACATCTGTATGGTTTTACAGATGATGAGTGGGAGTAAGTTATTGGGAATTGGGTGATCATCCTCATTATATCGGGATTCGTTGTAATCGGTGATATTTGAGGAAGTCACCTGGGCTGTTTGCCGGTCGGCAAATATTTGGTTTTGAATATCCGCTGTTATGCACCAATTTCAAATTGATATATCTGTACGTCTATTTTCATAGAGTGAGATATACCTTTTTGAAATTATGTTCATGACATTTACCTATATCAGTGGATGGTTAGGTAAGGAGCATTAAACAGCGGTGTAATTCTTCATAACCAAAGGTACAGTTTTCAACCTACGACACACAGTGAATGAGTTATCGGACTCAAGGGACTTATACAGAGTATTGTATGTTGTCCAAGGTCCATCAGGACAGAGGGGTTGGTCCTCGTACTATATTCGGTTTACTTATGACTTCTCTAGTTTTTAGACAGGTGTTTCGTGGAAACACAGGGTCCGAATTTTGAGAAGTTATAGGTATTTGAATAAAGTAGAGAATCGGGTATCGCAAGTATCGGGATTCTTCAAAGTGATCGAAGATGTAGATACTTGTGTATGGTATTCAGTTGATAGTAATGACTAATTGAACTTACTTCTCTTTCAGGTTACTCATAATTGGAAGCATTCCTAAGTTGAGTAACGCTGATCGGCCTCTTTCCATTTAGTTGACATGCACTGGAGACAGCTGCATGATTTGAATCTGGTTCAATTAAATCAGTGCCTCTGGTTCTATATTGGATATAGAACAGTTCATATCTTAACGTTGTTAAGGTACGGGGAGTTGTCCGGCTTATGATTAAAACCAGACTCTGGATAACTCAAGGCACGTTTCTGTACTGGCTGTTTGTGGGTTGACCCAAGCTATGACGAGGGTTGATTTTCTACCATCTGGTAGATCAATAGAAATATTGTTCTAGACTCGCCACAGTTTTTATTAAAAATGGATTTTTTCAAAAAAGCAGTAGTGGGAGTATAGTAGAACTGGAAGTGATTCCAGAACCACAAACGATTACTGAAGATTTGATAGGAACCTAAAGATTCAATCTGGCTTGACATTCCATTGGCCACTCCGCAAATTTGGTGGGTAACTTCAGGCACCCGAGAGGTACTCCGGTAGCCTCAAGGACGGTGACAGGGAAGTTCTTGTTTACCCACACTTGCCATTGCTGTTGCTCCAGGCTGCGAGACCCGGCGGGAGGATGAGTATAGCGTCGTTCTAAACTAGCTTTAGAAGTGTGCGTCTATATGACTCTGCCAGAGGGTTGTCGTGGTCAGTGGGAGCAACGGAAGCATGGTGGACATGTGGCTTATGTCTATTTATAGACTAAAGCAGATGTAGCGGAGACAGATCATCTATTTCTGGTATGACAGTCATATGTTTGACTTCATCAGAATAGGGGATGGATCTGTTGAGAAGGTGGTAGGGTGTGATGTCCTGGTATTTGGATGACATACACAGAGTAGGAAAAGAAACTCCTATACTACGATCGGTTATACTTTGGTCGTCACACAGTGGTTTCTCTACATGGGACTTGGACATTATCAGACATACTGGTTACTAGATCTATGGTTTTAGATCTAGATTTGGGTGGTTTCCCAATCAGGGTACTTAGACAGCATTTTAAGAGTATTTAGAATGGACGACTCCTGGCACGGTAGTATACCTGCAGGTAATGGAGTCACCCTCTCTAAAGGTGTCTTACAGACTAAAGTGGAGAGGGATGTGCATGATTGGCAGATCACTTGCTCAGGCAATTGAGTCAATCATGAGATGTCAAGTACCACACCAGATGTTATTCTTGCACTAGATGCAATAAGTTGACATTGATCCAATCCTGGAGAAGCAGTCGGAAGCAGTTTTAGAACATAAGTGGATGTTCTAAAGGATATGATGACGACAGCCTCATTCGGGAGACGGTTATCATTCCAGGATTCCAAGGTGACCTGGACGACAAGGAGGTTGTCAGAGTTATAGTTTTCTTTCTGACGAGGGGCAGTATTTTGGACAGGTGGTCCAAGGCAATACTGAAGAAGGCATGGCGCAGGATACTGATTAAGTTCAGTTGACGATACAGTCTAAGAAGTTTGGATTTGGAGTTCATTTATGAGCTAGGTCCCATCAGACATTCAGACACATTCTAAGACAGGTATTGCTCTTTTCGGGAGATGGGTTTCTCCGCGAACTTGAGATATAGAGAGACATAGAAAGAAACATCAAGGCGGATCCACTCACTGAGGCTATTCCTCGAACGCAATAGTTTCGCAAGCGAGCTTTGTGAGACTGACTAGTAGAGGAGTTGGGTGTTCGGTATCACACGGGCTGTGAGTATGCGACATCGCAATAATTAGCCTTGAGTGCAAGTGGGAGATTGTTGGAGATAGTGCCCTCAGAGTCAATTATTGGATCACAGGCACGTGACTGCAATGATTGATGGAGGACCTATCCCGGTAGGACAGTCTTACTCAAGATGATAGTATGCTATCTGGTTTATCTTTATCATCGTGTACTGCTTTAGGTGACCTGACAGGTCGCTATTACACGTTGGTAGAGCCCCTAGGATTCTTGCTTGACTGCCAGCAGTATGAGAGCGATCATATACGTGGGAGCTGGTGGTCTATAAGCACATCCTTAAAAGGTCCCTAGTCGTGGGAGTTTCGAGACAGGGCATCGATACTCCAGAGTAGACTGGTGTATACAGTCGAGACCCCGACGAGGGGCGGTGGCCGGTCTTACAAGCCACTGGTGTTAGTTGGTTCACCTAAGATGTATACAGGTGCTCATTGGGTTATGAGTATACCGGACAGGACTCGCCGAGAACATGCTAGTTGGTCTTATACCTGACGTCAGATAGCAGTTCCCTGGTGACATGTGTACAGGTTAGTTCATCGACCTGGGGATCGTCATTTGTCTCGTGTAAGTTCCCACTGTACTTTGATTACTACCCTACCACACTCAAAGGAGACGTGCAAACAGGTTTTAGTTGGGTACAGTCCCGAGCCACATGGAGGCAGTAAGCGTATCTTCAGGGGTTCGTCTCTCCCGGTATTGGGGGTGAGGTCGCGCTGTGTCTAGGAGAGCCATTACACAAAGCCCTTGGCCGAGGCAGGAGATTTACTGGTAGGTATTCCAGTAGTATCTCAGGGTATTCTGGGCTACACTCCGACACGACTTGTACCGCTTTTGGGGGTCTGACTTTTACCAACCCCCTAGGCCCGCCATGCGATGCTCATAGACGAACGGACCGGACTGTACGGATATTGTCACTGACAGGCTCGGTAGGGTGTCAGGATGAGTTCGCTCATCGACGTCCCTTTTGGTCAATACCTGGTAGCCCGCTACGTATTGGCTTATACCTCTGACGTGCTAGTGGTTAAATCCACAACCAAGGTGTTGACGAGTCTTTAGAGTCCCCCACATTCAGTTGCTCAAGTTTTCGGGCAAAAAGCTGTAGAGGCCGTATGGAGGTATGGCAGGGTTCGATCAGATACGTGCGGTATTGCACGGATCAGGATCGGACAGTTTGTACTACAGGCCGTATGGTTATATGGCAGGGTTCGATCAGATACGTGCGGTATTGCACGGATCGGGATCGAACGGATATTACTAGCCGGCTTTGGTTTAAGCCGGATCCTAGTATAGTACAGTATAGATTTTGTCTCATTGCATTTGTATTTCGGTCGGAATACAGATGCGGGTGTGTATGCACAGTATCGGGGTTTTCTTGTAATTTATTACGGGACCAGTTTTCTGGAGTTGCCAGTTTGCTTTCCGTTTCGGCCAATTTCCTTTGTATCGTTCATTGGCCGAAGATTGGTGGAGGAGGGCTTATTTGCAATTGTGCAAATAAGTATTTGTGGAGGGTGGTGATTGCATATTATTGTATCATGATTGTGCACCATCCATTGACCTCACTTGACTTTCTTTTTCCATGATTGCTTGACTTTGGATGTCATGATGGTTGTGGTGGAGTGTTGGATTTAGCTTGTTATCATTCTTGATCATGATCACCTTTCTCTCTCTCTTTCTTGTGATTGATCCACTCTCCCCTCTCATTCTCTCCATGATAATTTGGCCGGCCATTCCATGTAGGGGGGGCTATCCAAATTTGGAGAGGGCATTTTTCCTCTCTTTTGGCTTGAAAAAGATATAGCTTCATCCAAAAAGATTCATACCTTATTTTCCTCCACCAAAATGGCAATTCCTACAACCCTAAATGAGACACAAGCCTCTACACTACATTCTACAGCAAACCTTGGGCACGTCGACTAGCCAGCTTCGTGCCCGAGTTGCCTCGGTATTGAGGTGGGAGCCCGTAAAAGATGTAGGCGATGTGGTGCACTTCCGGCGATGAGGTGGAGACAGGACATTCCGCGAGAGATCGGGACGATGACGAGAAGACCGGAGGACTCGGATCAGTCGGTATATCTCTATTCCCTATCTTGTAGTTAGCTAGGACTAGTTAATGGTTCGATCCGGGTATTAGTGCGCGGTGGTGCCGGTTCATGAAAAATTTAAGTATATCACCGCTTCCGCATTTTGGCCTCGGGATGGAGGCCGGGGCGCCGCCGTGCACTTACAGGTAGAAATCTTGGAAGAATTGGAAGAGAATGCTGATGATGAAGTTCCTGTGGTGACTTGTTATGCCATCCGTCTCGGCAGCGACTCAGAAAAAATCTCCGTTTTTCCGAAAAAGACGATGAGCTCGCCACAAAGGCCAACTAAATCCAGCTCCGAAGCGGCAAGGTATTACTATCAAAACAGGACAATGCCTTAAAGGAAAAGGAAAAACAAGTTGCAAACGAAGGCGGCGGTAGATAGCCAGCTCATGAAGACTCGAGCTCTTCCTCGGTAGAATACAACGTCCTGACTCATCTTCAGAAACTTCGATCTCTTTTGAGCATCTATGATGCTTTTGTCATGTCCAAGAAGCTTAGAAATGTTCTCATTCATGCTCTACAAAATCCCGAGCGTACTAGGCTCGCTTCATGGAAATCAATATGAAAGAGGCCCAATATACTTTGCATACGGTCTCAGTCATGTTTAAAGATGAAGACCTGCTACTGGGGACGGCTGAGTATAATAGGCCACTCTATGTGGCAGGATACAGCGACTGAGACATGATTAATCATATATTGAATGATCCGGGATCCTTAGTGAATATCATGAACCCGCGGACGCTAAAAAGTTTATCGATAGATGTCTGACACCTATCAAGAGAAAGGATTGTTATTCAGAACTTCAACCAAAACTACCAGTAAGTCCTGAGGCCCATAGCGCTGTCAATCAAGTTTGGGAACCTACAAACGGAGGTAAGATATATGTCATTGACACCGACACATCGTATAAGATCCTCTTGGGGCGGTCGTGGCTTCATGAATACTTTATTGTTCCATCATCACTCCATCAATGTATGAAATATACCAAAGGAGGCGAAGAAAAACGCATTGACGGAGACATACAGCCGTTTGGTGTACATGAAGTCCGATATGAAGATTCTCGGTATTTCATGAACCTCCAAAATGCCAATCCACAGCCGGCCAAAAGATGAGACGGTCCTGAGTTCCGAAAGCAAGTCTAAGCCGGCCGTCATCTTCAAAACCAAAAATTCTCAAGTGCACCCGCATTTCGGCAGTGATACCGATAAATCCGATGCTAAAAGCCATCCTTCCGTAAAACTCGTCCTCGTTTCGGTAGAGACACAGACGAGTCTGATATTGAGGGCCCATCCTTCAGCAAAATTCGCCCTCGCTTTGGCAGCGATGCTGAAGAATCAAATGCAGAGGATTTGTCTTGCAACAAATGTACAGAGCGAGCTCTCATGCGAAAAGCAAAACTGAGGGAAACCTCTGAAATCACAGAAGGGCCTCTTGCCGTCACAAAGGTTCCGGAGCATATGTGCAAAGAGCTTGACGCGATGTCAGTTTCCACCATAGACCAACTGAAAACCTTCTATGTCCCTGGAAGAAAAAGCGGGCAGAGAGACATCTTGTTTTATAGGTCAAACCCTGTTAGGCACCCGAACGACTTGTCCTTGACACACTTTTCTTATGAAAGAAGCATAAGAACCGTCCTAAATCCCAAATCCGAAATGCGGGAATATTTTAAGAAATGCGGATGTCCGTTATATCAAACGGAGTCCGAATCGAAATTCTACGAAGGGCATGGTATCCACCTCACACTCGACCACTCATCGATGGGTGAATCCCAGATAGACGGGGGTATATGTTTTATCCAACCCAATATCAAGTCCTGCTACATGATCCATGTCAGTGAGGCCAGCAGAAAGTCAGCAGATGAGGACGAGCCAACTGAGCCGGAAGAAGCCTCTTAAGAGCTCGAAGATGGCGGACAAGCAACTTTCGACAAACTAACTGAAATCGATTTGGGAACACCCAATAACCCAAGGCCAACCTACATCAGCTCGCTCTTGCCAAAAGAAGAGAACAAATAATCGCTGCATGAATTCGTCGACTGCTTTGCGTTGACGTACAATGAAATGCCCGGCCTCTCTCCTGAAGTGGCCGTGGATAAGCTGGTTATATCTCTCGATGCCAAACCGGTCAAGTAAGCTCCTCGAAAAATGAGAAGGGAGCTGAAAGAAAAGATCATTGAGGAAACTAAGAAACTCATCGATGTCAGCTTGATCAGAGAAGAGAAATATGCGGACTGGATCGCTTGCATTATCCCAGTAAAGAAGAAAAATGAGCAGATCCGAGTTTGTGTCGATATCGGGGACCTTAACAAAGCATGCCCTAAAGATGATTTCCCACTCCCGGTCATAGAAATGATGGTTAATGATACCTCTAGTTATGAACTGTTCACCTTTATGGATGGCTCGTCGGGATATAATCAAATCAAAATGTCGCCCGAGAATAAGAAACACAGCATTTTGACCCCCGATCGATATATACTGCTACAAGGTGATGTCATTCGGACTAAAAAACGCGGGCGCCACATATCAATGAGTAATGACAAAGATCTTTAATGACCTAATCCATAAAGTCGTCAAATATTGTATTGATGATTTGTTCATCAAGACTGACGCTGAAGCCAATCACATCCAAGATCTCCGAACTATCTTCACTAGACTGAGAGAGTACAACTTGAGAATGAATCCTCTAAAGTGCGCTTTTGGGGTGTCATCGGGGAAATTCCTGGGTTTTATAGTCCGACATCGAGGGATCGAAGTCGATCCATCAAAAATAAAAGCAATTATGGAGATGCCTCCTCCAAAGAATTTGACGCGGCTAAGATCCTTCTAAGACAAGCTCGTTTATATACGAAAGTTCATCTCGAACCTATCTGGGAGATGTCAACCTTTCTCAAAACTCATGAAGAAAGGAGCGCCTTTCGTCTAGGACGCCGAATGTCAAGATGTGTTCGAAAGCATTAGGTAGTACCTGTCATACCCTTCGGTACTCACCGTCCCTTTTCTAAATAAACCGTTGATCCTCTACACTGCCGTGTTAGACGGATCACTCGGCGTGCTCCTCATCCAAAATAACGAGGAGGGAAAAGAAAATGCTCTCTACAAACTTAGTCGAACATTAGTCGGGGCAGAACACAAATACTCCCTGATCGAAAAGAAGTGCTTGACCCTGATATTCGCCGTGAAACTGAGGCACTGTCTGCTCGCACACCAGGTTATGCTGATCTCCCTTATCAACCCGCTCAAATATTTAATGACCAAGGCAAACCTGACCGGTAGGATGGCCAGATGGACTGTCATGCTGCTCAAGTTTGACATAGTCTATACTCTTCAGAAAGCAATAAAAGGGCAAGCCTTAACAGACTTCCTCGCTGCTCATCCCATACCCAAAGGGTTACCGCTAATTGTGAGTTACCCGATGAATAAGCGCTCCATCTCAAAGATAACAAGCCATGTTGGGATCTCTATTTCGATGGAGACTCATCAATGAGGTCCTCCAACAAATCGAGCGTCCCGCGGATAAAAGCTGGGATAGGAATGATGTTCGTCACGCCATGAGAAGGAACTCTACAACGTTCTTTCGCTCTTACCGAACCTCGCACAAATAATGAGGTTGAATATGAAAGCGCTAATATCAGGTCTCGAGCTCGCCATAGAAATGAAGTTCACTCGTTACGCGTCTACGGAGATTCTCAGCTGGTCGTCAACCAAGTAAGTGGCGACTACATAGTATATAAACCCGAGTTAGCTCGATACATAAGCCAAGTTGTGGAACTCATGAAACAGTTTGCCTATATTGAACTGATGAGAATTCCCAAGGAGTTGAACAGAAAAGCCAGCGTACTCGCTCGTCTAGACAAAGAGTTGACTGATCCCGATATGGATGAAATTCTGATCATAGTCAGAAACCGACAAATTCTATCTTTAGTTTCTTTACGAGAAAAAGAAATCGCAGAACAAGAGAACGAGCCTGCCGAAGAAGCTCTGGTCATCAAAGACGAGCCTGATTGGAGAAAACCCTTCATAGAGTCTCCGATATGATAAGTTACCAGAAGAAAAATCTGCGAGGGTTCAGCTGGAGAAGAGAGCTCTCCGATATGTGTTCGTGCATGATACACTATACCAAAGATCATATGACCAGCTCTGGTTCAAATTTCTGTCTTTGGCGGAAGCCTAAAAAGTCAGGAAAGAAGTACACTCGGGTGTCTGCGGAGCACATCAATCTGGCCCCGAAATGCGTCTTCAAATCAAGCGGTTTGGATATTACTGGCCTACATGATAGGGGACCATGAAGAACATGCGAAGAAATGCCACCTCTGTCAAATACACGACAACTTCATACACAAACATCACTACATCCTACCATAGCGTTATGGCCATTCGAAATATGGGGCACCGACATAGTAGGACCAATTGACTCTCCGTCATCTAAAGGCCGTAGGTTCATATTGGCAGCCATTGACTACTTTTCCAGATGGGCTGAAGACGCCTCTCTAAAAGATATCAAAACGGAGGATATTCTGATATTTTTTCGGCATAATGTCCTATACCGCTATGGCACACCAAGGCGGATCACTTCTGACAACGGGTATTTTTTCAAGAGTTTCAAAGTCTCAAGGTTCGCCACTCAACACTAGATAGATTGGAGATATTCCTTCATCTATAATCCGAAAGCCAACGAATTGGCCGAAGCTTTCAACAAAACCCTGTGCAAGCTCTTGAAGAAAAATGCCTCCGCTAATAAACGAGACTGGAATCTAAAGCTCCATAAGGCGCTGTGGGCATATCGTACCACGCACCGCACTCTAACCCAATCTACCCCATACTCGCTGCTCTTCGGAGTGGAAGAACTCCTCCCCCTCAATGTTGAAGTTCCAAGCTTAAGAATGGCCGTCCAACATAGCTTGACAGAAGAGAAAAATATTCTCTTTCGGTTTGAAGAGCTCGACGCGCTTGAAGAAAAAAGACTCATAGTGCAACAAAATCTGGAGTTGCATCAAGCCCAAATGTTACGGGCTTATGACATGATGACCCGTTTTCGTGTTTTCAAGAAAGAAGAATTGGTGTTGGTTCTCAGAAGACCGATCATCCCCAACCGACATGCAAAAGGAAAATTCAAGCCGAACTGGGAAGAGCCATACGTTATCGAGAAAGTATTTGACGAAGGATCCTATGAATTGATAAGCGTTGAAGGAGATAGGCCCATGCCATCCATCAACGTCCGATATCTCAAAAAACACTATGCATGAATGCTCCAAGCCGCAGATAATCTGAGCCCAGACATCCAAAAAATGACCCTTGAGTCGTTAAACTGGGAATAGACGACCCCTAAGTCGTTAAACTGGGAACAAATAAAATCCCCCCACGGCGAATGATGAGTCACTCCTGGTGCTACTCCAGTATGGCGATACAGAAACCAACCAAAATCTAAATCCCTAAATCCTCCAATGACAAATGATGAGTCGCTCCTGACACTACGCTTCAGTGTTAGTATGCTGATACTGAACCAAAATCAAAATTCCAAATTCTCTTAAGACAAATGGTGAATTGCTCCGGGCATCTGTACTCCAGTGTTAGCAACGCTGATGTCAGCCCTGAGTCCAAAATTCCAACCTAAGTCCAGCTCAAAAAAATGATCCCTAGGTCGTTAAACTGGGAACAAATGACCCCTAAATCGTTAAACTGGGAACAAATAAAATCCCCCATGACGAATAATGAGTCGCTTCTGGTACCACTCCAGTGTAGCGATGCAGACGCCAACCAAAATCCAAATCCTTAAATCCTCCAATAGCAAATGATGAGTCGCTTTTGGTACTACGCTTCAGTGTTAGCGTGCTGATGCCGATCTAAAATCAAAATTCCAAATTCTTTCAAGGCAAATGATGAATTGCTCCTAGCACATGTACTCCAGTATTAGCAACGTTGATGCCAACCCGGAGTCTAAAATTCCAACCCAAGTCCAGCTAAAAAAAATGACACCTAAGTCGTTAAACTGGAAATAGATGACCCCTAGGTCGTTAAACTGGGAACAAATAAAATCCTCCCACGGCGAATGATGAGTCGTTCCTGGTACCACTCCAGTGTAGCGATGCAGACAGCAACCAAAATCCAAATCCCTAAATCCTCCAATGACAAATGATAAGTCGCTCCTGGCACTACGCTTCAGTGTTAGCATGCTGATGCTGATGCCGAACCAAAATCAAAATTCCAAATTCTCCCAAGACAAATGATAAATTGCTCCTGGTACTAGTACTGCAGTGTTAGCAACACCGATACCAGCCTGGAGTCCAAAATTCCAACCCAAGTTCAGCTAAAAAAATCAGTCCACAAACGAACGGGGCACGAATGAAAACCTGAAAAGGCTCAATGAGTAAAAACAGCAATACTGCGCGAGCTTGTGAAAAACCGCAAGGGCGTAAGCTTGTATAAAATAAAAAAGAGGTCCAAGTCCTACTCGACAAGTGCCTCTGAGCTTAGAAAGTCCCGCCGAACAGGGTATGAATCAGATAAATCAAATCAAAGTCTTACCCGTTAGTGTTTCCAAGTTCAAAAGTCCCGCTGGACAAATAGAAAACTTTCGAAACAGATCAAATCAGCCGGTTCAGCTAATGACCTCAGTACCGGAATCAGGTCAAGCGTCGACCTCCATATTACGAAAAGGTAACCAAATCAAAGTATCGACCTCCATATCGCAAAAAGGGAAACATGTCAAGCATCGACCTCCATGTCGCAAAAAGAGAAACAAGTCGAGCATCGACCTCTATATCGCAAAAAGAGGGAAACAAGTAAAGTATCGACCTCCATATCACAAAAAGGTAAACAAGTCAAGTATCGGCCTTTATGTTGCAAAAAGAAAACTAAGTCAAGTATCGACCTCCATGTCGCTAAAAGGGAATTGTTGAAAGTAAAAAAATAAATGATAGGACCTTAAAGATAATCTCATATTGAAAACAACAAAAGAAACATATGGATATAAAATATAAAATGGGTCACATCTCAATAAGGCTTGAGTCTTATTGTTAGAACCCACTTATCATTAAAAGCTCACCACTCCTCTAACTCTTCTATAATTTTAAACTCTATTCTACTTTAAAAAAAACTTAACATGATATTAAAGCCAATGACTCGATCCAAATTCAACTCGACAATACTATGAAGTGTTGTATTTTCCACGTGACAACCACACCAAAGGAAAAGGCGATAGTTGCAAGTGAGGCGAGTGTTGAAAGTAAAAGACCAAATGTTGAGACCTTAAAGATAGTCCCATATTGGAAACAATAAAAAAACACATGGGTATAAAATATAAAATGGGTCACACTTTAACAAGACTTGAGTTTTATTGTTGTAACCCACTTATCATTAAAAGCCCATGTGTAAAATCCCATCACTCCAACTTTAAACTCTACTCTATTTTTAAAAAAATAACTTAATACGGTATTAGAGCCAATGGCTTGGTCCAAACTCGACTCGACAATACTACAAAGTGCTGTACTTTCCACGTGACAATCACACCAAAGAAAAAAATGATGGTTGCACGTGAGGGGAATTACTTAACAGGAATCAAGTCAAGCATCTCGAAAATCAGATCCATGAAAGATCCATGAATTTCATGCACACGACCCATATACGTGGTGACCATTTATTGATGGGGCATTTTGCTGGAGTCAAAATTTACACCACATTTGCCAAAATTAAAACCAGGTCAAAAAATCAAAGTCAAGGCCAACAAGTTAAAGTCAACGTTCAAATGGACCTGGGTCCAACTAACTCGGGCTCGACCCCAAGCAACCGGGCCTACGCCTAAATCACCTCAAGCCCAAGTAAAGCCGGCCGACCATCAAAGAAGAAAATAAAAGAAATATGTAAAAAATAGATTTAATGTAATTTTTAGGAATAAATGTAAGGGAAATAGGCAAAAAGCCAAATAATTGTAAAACCCATAGCTTACGTGCAAAAATAAATAAGTATATGGACATGGGAGGAGTAAAAAGATGAAATTGTAAAGCTCAAGGGGCCCAAATGTAAAGTGAAAAGCCTATATAAGGCTCCCATGATGAAATAAACAACAATTATTCTCCATAATCATTTCTAGGGTTTTTGTGCCATCGCTTTTCTTTGTCCTCTCATAGGTTCTTCTCCTTTATTTTTTTTTTGCCTTTTTCCTTGTTAAAACCTTTTCTTTCCAAATACAGTGAAAAAGATTTAGACCTCAAAGGCCATTTACAAAAGAAAAAAGAGAGAGATTCTCTTGTGTTTGCCTCTCCTGTTCATCAAGATCCAAAAAAGCATAGGGTGACTCCCCTCCAAAAAAGACCCTTTATGATGCGATCTAGAAATCTAGAGAAGGGAGCAAAGATTTTTTTATTCAAGATTCAAGTCGTGGAATCCAAGAAGGCATTTTGGGACCAATCGGATAAAGTTGAGGGTGATCCCCTTGAAGGGAAAGCCTTCGGGCCTTTCCCTTGAGGAAAACCCTAAGGAATATGGATTCTGATTCGTATTTCCCTTTTGGTGGCCCGGAAATACGGATTTCGGTCCGTATTTTCTTTTTGGTGGGTGCGGAGTTTGTTGGATATGTATGCCCTAGAGGGATGTATTGTATAGGATGCTAGGGATATGTATGTACAGGACAATCTTGCTCAGTTGTATATAGCATATTATTTGAGTTGTCTTTATTTTGATATGTGTTTTTCTTGTTGCTTAATATTGTTTGCACATATTGATAAAGACTCAATACAGTAGTATACTATTATAGTTTGTCATTATATCTTGATATAATATATGGCGGTTACATGTTGATAATGCCCATAGGATTTTGCTTGACTACCGGCGTTATGATGACGATCATACTTGTGGGAGCTGGGTAGTCCATAAGCACATTCTGAAGGTCCAAAGTCGCAGGAGTATCGAAATCGGGCATCGATACTCCAGAGTAGACTTGTGTATACGTTTCTAGACCCCGACGAGGGGCGGTGGTTGGTCCCACAACCATTGGTGTGATCACCTAAGATTGTATATAGGTGTTCACTGGGGTGAGTACACTGGATGGGCTCGCCGAGAACCTCTAGATGGTATTATACCTATCGTCAGATAGCGGTTCTCAGGTGACATGAGTACATGTTATTCTTAGGACCTGAGATCATCATTTGTCTCGTGTGAGTTTTCACTGTGCTTTGACCACTATCCTACCACGGCTCTACTGAGTCGTACAAACAGGTTTTGGTTGGGTACAATCCCGAACTATATGGATGCAGTTAGTAATTGTCAGGGATTCGTCTCTCCCGGTATTAAGAGTCGATATCGCACTGTGTCCGGTTGGCTAAAACCATAAGGCCTTGGCCAAGACAGTTGAGAACTACTGATGGTTAGATCGGTAGTTTCTCGGATTGGTCCTAAACCAAATCGACACGACTTATCAGGTCAGTAGGGGTCTGACGTTTATCATCCCCTAGACCTCGTATGCGATACTCTTAGACAAAGAGACCAGACTGTACGGAGATTGTCACGGATAGGCTCAGTAGGGGTCCGGATGAGCTTGCCCGTCGGCCTTCTTTTCGACTGGTACCTGGGTTGCCGTTACGTACAGCTAGTTCCGCCGACGTGCTTGTGGTTGAACCCGTTGCCGGCGTATTGTCGAGTGTTTAGAGTCCCACACGAAGGGTTTCTTTGATTCAGACGAAACGATATGGTGGCCGTATGTTTATACGTGCAGGGTTTCGATCGAATGATAATACTAGCCGGCTTGGGATTAAGCAGGATTATTAAATCAAGTATTGATCTAATAATTTACGTGTACATATTTTGATATGTATATTCTAGTGTTATCCAGATTTTCGATCGGACAGTTGATAATACTGGCGGGCTTAGGATTAAGCCGGTTCATTAAATCGGATATTGATTTAATACTAATGTTATTTTAGTGGTATTATTCTGTCTCTTCGGTGTTCGTATTTTGATACGAATACGAGTATGTATATACGGTAGAATGTATTCCGTATTTATATGGAAAGACATTCTAGAAGGAGGACGCCTCATCATGTATTTTCCATTTTATTTTCAAAATGGAAAATGAGGTGTAAAATAGGAAACGGGGTGTAAAGGAGAGTGGTGTGAACCATGCTTGAATAGTTTCATTTGTGCAAACTATTCAAACATTGTTGTGTTATGTTATTGAAAAATAGCTTTTACAAAACCATACCTCATGATTTTCTTCATACAAGAGTTTTCATTTTCTCAACACAAGGTTCTCTCTCCTCACTTGTCTCTCTTGAGCCCCTCTTCCTTCTTCCTTCTTCATCTTCCTTCTTACCATCTCATGAGTTGAGAATTAAGAAAGAAGGAGAGATAGAAATACACTAGAAAAATCATTACATCTTCTTAGTAACCTAGACTAGCAAACTAGGTCACTAAGTTACTTCATTTGTGAAGCCAAGCTTGGATTACAAACTTTCGGATGGATCATCTAGAATCAAGAAGACAATCTAGCAAGGTTGATTAAGAATCCCGAGGTTGTTAGTTATATGTATGCCCTAGAGGCCATTACTATACATGAGATGTATATTGTAGTGGATGCTTGGACATATATAGGGAGGACTTTCTTGCTCGACATGATAGTATGCTATCTGGTTACTCTTTACCTTAACGTGTATACTGATTGTCTCTCTGTTACATGTTGGTAAAGCCCTTAAGATATGTACTCGACTACTGGGACTATGATGAGATTATACTAGTGGGGCCACGGTAGTCGACGAGTACATCCTATAACTGTTCCTAGTCGAGGGTATATCGAGACAGGGCATCGATACACCAGAGTAGACTAGCGTATACGCATCTTGATCCATATGATGGACGATGGATGATCCCATATCCATCGGTGTATGACATCAAGGATGGTGTACGAGTGCTCAGTGGAGACTGGGTACACTGGACGGACTCACCGAGAACTCCCAGATGGTATTATACCTTACGTCAGATGGCAGTTCTCTGGTGACATTGGTACAGCTTAGTCTGTTGACCCGAGATCGTCATAGAGTCTTGTGTGATTCCCACTGTGCTTTGATTTCCATCATACCACGTCCAAGAGGGCGAGCAAAAAGGTGGCTTTTGGGTACAGTCCTGAATCACATGGAGGCAATGAGCGATAGGAGGGGATCGTCTCTCCCGGTATAGGGAGTTGATATTGCGCTGTGTTCGATTGGCTATAACCGGAAATCCCTGGCCAGGGTTGCTGAGATTTACTAGTAAGTGTTATCAGTGGTTTCTCGAACTGTTATAGACCTCATATTGACATGACTTATCAAGTTATTGGGGTCTCACGTTTACCACCCCTAGGCGAGATATACGACATATCAGACGACGAGACCGGACTGTACGGTAGTGTTACTGATTGGATTCGCAGGAAAACTAGCGGGCTTGCTTGTTGATCTTCTGATCGCTCAATACCCGGGTGACCGTTACGTTTAGCACACCGCTTGCGGATTGTGGGTGTTTGATATGATCATCACCTACTGCCGGCGTATTGACGAGTCTTTAGAGTCCTACACAGGGGTTTCTTAGCTCAAGCGAAACGGAGTAGGAGCACATATGTGATATGTGCGGGACCGAGATTAATACGATATGAGATACCGTATTCTATTCTCGCGATTTGTAACATTGATCGGTTGTATGCGATATAGCCGGGTTATCGGATCAAGTGTTGATTCGATAAGTTGTTACACATGATATTAGTCGGTTATAGCCGGATTATTAAATCAAGAGTTGATTTAATAATTTAATGCATAATTATATATTTGATATATTACATTGCATTAACTAGTATTAGCTCACTTATGATTTATTTTCTCACTAAATTGTGCACATTGTTTATATGTGATATATGCAAGTGTACATGTTTGTATCATGCTTGATGATACACACAAGATGGGTGTATGAGACTTGTACCAAGATTAGTTTTAAGATTAGGGTTATTCTTCTATCATAACATTTAACAAAAGGGTTAAACTTAGTCAAAGTAATCAAAGCTTGAAGAAGCTTGGAGAAATTTTGACAAAGTCCACTCTTTTGTCTTTTGTCTTGATATTCTTTAACCCAACCCTTAACCTAATGCCATGGTTAATTCTCTACATGTGTTAAGCATGAGGGCTTAACTCAACCATGGTGCTATTATTTATTGGATAAGTTTTCATTTGGATGGAATGATTCTTTCTTCTTCTTCTTCATCAAGCTCCATCCAAAAGCTTACAAGCTCCAATGGTGCCATGTGAAAAAGAGAGAAAATCAATTCTAAAGTGTGCCCACTTCCTACTTCTTCATTCTCTACCACTTTCCATGTAGTAGAGTGTGTTCTCTTCACAAAATTCATGACCTAGTGAAGGAATAGCTTGAGTTAGTGTCTCCCCGACGTAGATCATCTTCGGCCTCGAAGTCATCGTAGCAAGCACGTTCGTTCTTCTCGTGGAGCTTCTCTAGAGTCCGGAGTTCACGATCGCAGCGATGGGGACGTCTACACGGAGCTAATGAAGTGGAGGACCGGATCTACAAAGGTTGTAATCCCTCTCACTTCGTGTTAAAGAGTTTAACATGCATGTTTTCGCCTAAACTTTAGTTTAAAGATCCGGCTTCGGGTTGTTCGGCACGGCTAATTTTTAAATCGGGCATGGTTGATGCCTCGTAGACCCTTGTGCGCGTGCCTAGCAACCCTACAGTGGTATCAGAGCCAAGCTAGAGCTTTAGGCGAAGTGTAGACGATGTTAGAAATCCGATCGAACCCCGAAACCCTAATTCAAACCCTTCTCTGTACATTTTCTGAAAATGTGGTTTTTTCCAAATTAAAAATACTCAAAAAATGCAGCAGGGTTTTCTAGGAATTACTGTGCAACACGTGGGCCTAACTCCATCAAACTGCCGCGGAACCGCGGCCGTATCCTAGGTCGAGCGGCGGTTCCGCGGCCACACTGTAGCTTCCTTGTCCACTGTTTGCACAGTAATGTCCTATATTGATTCCTGTGTTTTATGGGTAATTTTAATTTATACTCAAGAGTTGAGTTTTCTGGGTTGTATTGGGAGTTCGTTGATTCGATCGGAAAGTTTGACTCCGTCTATGTGTTTTTCCAGGTAATTTAGAACGTGTTAAAAAGTTCGACCGGATATAACTAACCCACTTTTTCCCCTGTCGGGAAATTTCCAAGTGTTGGATTTTTCCGTTGTTTAAGAACGTTCTAAGTAGTGCAAGTAACGCGATGGACCCTCTAGAAGACAACAAACCTTAACTTGATTATGTGACCGTCTTGAACTGCCTTTTGAACCTTAGGGTTTGAGGCAGTACGGCGTGCCACATGTGACGCGTTGGCTTGACCCTTCTACGGCTGGACCGTTGGTACTGTGGCATGAAGTGGATATTTTTAAACTTATTTCATGTGTTGAGCTTTTCGGGAAAACTTGGGTGTTTGTTTATTCGATCGGAAAGTTTAACATTGTCTATTTATCTGGAATGTGATACAATATTTGGAATCCACAAGTAGTTATAAGATAACTAATTTGAATGTTATAAACATTGCAGTTTAGTCTCATATAATCGATTGCCACGGAATTTTGATGTGATCAAAACTCCGTCGCAATCACGTAGCGAACGCGGATACTCGCCGGGTAAACTTAATAGACAGCCATGCCCATAGCCCCGACCAAGTGACTGTAGGAGAACCCCGTCGCCAAAAGCATCCGTTCGGGATGCTCGCAGCAGCGGTGTTCCGCCTTAGTGCACTTCGTCGACGGCATCCGGGGGTGCGGCCGTCTACTAAAGTTTGCGACGAGCATTCGATCAGATTATCGGGAATCTTGTTGAATTGCCCGACTAGATATTGAAAAGTGTTTTCGATAAATGAGACTAAAATGCGGGGTTTATAATTGTTAGGCATGCAATGTCTAAGGAATTCATTTGGTTAGGCATGCGATGTCTAAGGAGGTTGCGGATTCTAACTGTTGTAGTTTTACACTTTCTTTTCTGCGACCGTAAGTGTAATATGTGATATCGCTGGTTTCGTTGCTATATGTCAACGACAATTGAGATATACATACTTGCTTACGTTGATGATATGAGATATTATGTGTTGCTGGATATGTTGTATTGGATCGTCGCGTTTGAATAGCCGGGGGTTTTATGTAAGATGAGAGTTTTTCTTTTTCATTCATGTAAAATTAAATGTATGTAATATTCTTTTATTGGGGCACTTCCGGGATGAGGTTGATATCACCACTTGTATATTATTTACTTTTCCGCATTAGGTAGACCCAAGGCGGGGAGCACAAGTAACCGGGTTCTAGGGTCCAGTAGGAGACCATCTCGAGGAGTCGAGACCGGATCTCCTAACCCTAGAATTGGCAGTGTTACTTGCCACTCTCGTAGGGGTCTAGGGATGTGGGTTTGGCTATTCATCGCGACCGTGGAATCCGTGTTTTATACTGGCTCATATTGAAAACACGGACGTCCTAGTATATCCAATATTTCATATATGTTTCTTCTGCTGCGATATCTGTGATGTGATCATTTGATATGTTATGATAGATACTGTATATAGTATATATGATATATTATATAGACGTTACTTATGTTTTACACCCGCGCTAGCCCTGCCCCGCTCTGCCGTTAGTTACCTAACCTAACGGTGCACGAGGGGACATCGAGGCGAATGCGGATGGCATAAGTGTACGTCGTATTTATCTGTGATGTTTAAGTAACTTAATTGATGGGACTTCATTAATATGATTAATGAAAGAAAAGAAACCTAAAAGATGTTGTGGAATCGAATTTTCAAAAACAGATAGCTACGGTTCTTGCTTTGCATCGCGGTGTTCCTTGTAGAACATCCTGCACCTTATTCGATAAGGAAAGTGCCGAGATCCCTTCATCGGGAGTGACCCCTTTAGCAATGACTGGCAGATGCTACACCCCTCAGTTTGTCTTTTGATTGCTTTTGGAGTTTTTGCTTTGCATAGTGATATATATCCCGCACCTTATTCGATGAGGAAAGGGCCGACGATCCCTTCACCGGGAGTGACCCCTTTAGCAAAACTAGAAAAGCCTAAAAAACACTCCATTTTAAAATCATTTGATTCTACAACGATATCAAGTTCATTACGCAATAGATTTTCAGAAAAACCTGTCGTAGCCCTCCGTTATTTCAGATAAGTTGTATATAGTATTCGTGCTACATTTGTTGGCTTTCGTCAAGGTGTAGTGTGCGGTAGCTATATGCTGCTTATCTGCAGCATACGATGTGATTGGATTAGGGTAGTCGTATAGCTTTGTTGGGTTTCGTCAAGGGTCGTGCGGGTGGGTTTAATTCAGTTAAGAAATGTACGGGTTGAACTTGACTAGCGGGCTATGGTTTGTTGGCTTTCGTCAAGGTCATAGCACGTTAGGGGAAAAATATTATCGGGAATTTCAAGTGTTGAAATTTGCAATGAGATTGAATACCTTCTATGAGATAGTTGGATCCCGATACCTGCTGCGAGTAAGAGTTACTCCTGGGAGAGTTTTACACATTACAATTAGCCGATCAAGTAGGTGTCTAGAAAGGTGTTAACGGGGTTACGCCTATGGGAAAATGAGGTTTACTTTAATTAGGTCCGTGCGAAAGCACGGGAAACCTCCCTCAAAGTACCGACACTGGCCTGGCTGAAAGATTGGCGAACTTGTAGCGTGTAATTAATCCCGGCTAGTCTTTCCTTTTGGGGTTTGAAAGAAGATTTGATTAAAACAGTGGGAGACATCCTGATTAGATATATTAGATAACCAATCTAATCTTGCAAGAGCATACGCTGAGTGTTTTCTTCTCTCTCTCCAGGTAGCGCCCATATCACGCCTTAATCAAGATAATAAAACGGAAATATTAACCGAACTCGCTTATTATACTGAGCTAGGGAACGTTGGTCCCGCTCCAACTTATAATTGTTATAAGACAGAGCAGGAAATTGGGGATTACCAGAATTCCCGTGCCGCCCAAACGAAGAAAGTGTATGCTGATGCATCTTCTTCGGGTGTGTTCATTACAGAGAACTGTTTCTCAGTATCCTTTACGTCCTGGGTATGTGATACCATATCAGGATCCCATATATGTAATTTGTTACATGCGCTACAGTTAGGTAGAGAACTGAGAACGGGTGATAAGTTTCATGAGATAGAAAACGGTGCAAGTGTTGCAGCCAAGTCTGTTGGTCATTATCACCCTGTACTACCAGAATACATTGATTCTGAACGAATGTTATTAGATACCGAACCTGATATACAACATCATATCAGTCTCTTTATTACTAAAGAAAGGATATAATTTTGTATTGTTGGATAATGTTTTGTACATTTCCTAAATCAAGAGTTGAACGGTTCAGGCACGTTATCAAAAAGCATAGACGTTCTAAATCAAACTACAGTCCTTAGTGTACAGAACACACACAAGAGGAAGAGTTCATAAATGAACGAATCCTTCTTGAGGTATTGTAGACTAAGTCATATCAATGCGACTCGACTAGCTAAAGTTACATATAGATGCATATTTAAATTAGTTTGAATTTACATCTTGTGAAACTTGCCGGTCATGTCACAGAGATAAGATGACCATAGCTCCGTTTATTAGAAACAGAGAAAGAGTTGGTGAACTCTTGGGATGATAAATGTTGATGTATGAAGGTCCCCTGTCTACACATGCCAAGACCGGTCCTTTGTACTTTATTACATTCTCTGATAATCTCTCAAGATTCAGACATATGTTCCTGTTGAAACACAAGTCCTAAGCTTTTGAGATATTCACAGAATATAAGTTAGAAGTAGAGAACCAAAACGGATACAAGTATTATGTCCTTTGATGTGATCAAGGAGGAGAATACTTGAGCACGGAATTCCTGGATTATTCAAAAGGAGAATGAGATTCTCTCTCAGCATTATTCCTCCGCATACACCACAGCACGTCGGTATATCGGGGCAGAGCAATCACACCCTATATGATAAGGTGTGCTCTATGATGAGTATTACTGAGTTTCCTATTTCCTTTTGGGTGATGTGCTTGAGAAGCTGCATACCTATTGAATAGGGTTCAAATCAAATCAGTTGCCTACCACTTCATATGTGATATGGAAAGGGAAGAGCCCATATCTTAAGTTTGTTAAGATTTGGGGTTGTCCGGCCTATGTTTAAAAGCAAAATCCGGACAATCTGGAGGCAAAGTCTGTTATGTAGAACCGGAAAGGTTCCAGCTATACAAACTGCAGCTGATGATTTGGTAGAACCAAAGGATTCAATAGTAACCAACGAACCTCAGCCTCTCCGCCGATCTAGCAGGGTTCCTCACCCATCTGAGAGATACTTTGGTTTCTCTATGACAGTGGGAGCGAGGATTGCATCATGAGATGATGACCCAACTAGTTTTGAGCTGGCTATCAGGAGTGGGACTCTATAAGAATGGCTGGATGCTTATCGATCTGAGATGGAATCCTTATACACCAACAAAGTATGGACTTTGGTTGCTTTATCTGAAGGGTTAAATCCCCATCAGGAGCAAGTATATCTTGAGAAGATTACTTGGTGTACATGGAAAAGTTGAGACTTTCAAAGCTAGACTTGTTAAAGGTTTGCATCATTGACCAGGTATGGATTATGATGAAACCTTTTTCTAAGTACCTATGCTTAAGTCCATCCAGATCCTACTTGCCACGGCTACATACCATGACTACGATATCTGGCGGTTGGGTGTCATGACTGCTTTTCTAAATGATCTTTGAAAAGAGAAAGTCTATAAGTACACAGTCAGAAGGCTTCGTAGACAGTGGCAGCAGCGGAAACGTGTATAAGATGTTTTATGTGATAAAGCAGGCATCGCGGAGTTGGAACGTCTGTTTTGATGTGTTAGTCAAAGAGTTTGACTTCATCAAAATGGTAGATGAACCTTGTATAAACAAAAAAGGTAGTAGGGAGTATGGTGGTGATCCTCGTAGAGTACGTGGATGACATACTCTTGATAGGGAAGGGTTTCCTATGCTACGCTCGGTCAATCTCCGCTTATCACAAGGATTCTCCAGATAGGATCAAAGTGATACCTCCTAAATTCTGGGTTTTGGATCTATGAGATAGATCTAATTGGATGTTAGGATGCTCACTAGTTGTAGTGAGATGGTATCAATCGATCCTGGGGAGAATCACTGGAAATGTTCCAGGGTGATAAGGACGACTGAATGTCAGTCACAGGCATTGTCTTTACCCTCAGCGGAGGGACGGTATGTTGGAAGAGTTCCAAGCTAGATACCGTGACATACTAGACGATTAAAGGCAAGATACATCGTTACCAAAGATGCTACCAAAGAAGCAGTCTGGATATATATATAAGTTCATGAGATGAACTTCGTTCCTACCATTGTGTGACAATGGAGTTGTGGCTTTAGCCAAGGAAGTACCGTCCCATCAGAAATCCAGATATAATTCTTAGGCAGTATCACCTGATCATGGAGATGGTTGTTCTCCAGGGAGATCGAGGTTAGGAGAGTAGACTCAGAGGACAACACGGCGGATCCATTCACAAAGGCTTTTTCCCAGAGAGAGACTATTATGGGATGGTTGAGTATGAGATACTACAACCACTGTTGTCAGATGGCCCTAGTGCAAGTGGGAGATTGTTAGTTATATGTATGCCCTAGAGGCCATTACTATACATGAGATGTATATTATAGTGGATGCTTGGACATATATAGCGAGAACTTTCTTGCTCGACATGATAGTATGCTATCTGGTTACTCTTTACCTTAACGTGTACACTGATTGTCTCTCTGTTACATGTTGGTAAAGCCCTTAGGATATGTACTCGACTACTGGGACTATGATGAGATCATATTAGTGGGGCCACGGTAGTCGACGAGTACATCCTATAACTGTTCCTAGTCGAGGATATATCGAGACAGGGCATCAATACACCAGAGTAGACTAGCGTATACGCATCTTGATCCATATGATGGGCGATGGATGATCCCATATCCTTCGGTGTATGACATCAAGGATGGTATACGGGTGCTCAGTGGAGACTGGGTACACTGGACGGACTCGCCGAGAACTTCTAGATGGTATTATACCTTACGTCAGATGGCAGTTCTCTGGTGACATTGGTACAGCTTAGTCTGTTGACCCGAGATCGTCATAGAGTCTTGTGTGATTCCCACTGTGCTTTGATTTCCATCATACCACGTCCAAGAGGGCGTGCAAAAAGGTGGCTTTTGGGTACAGTCCTGAATCACATGGAGGCAATGAGCGATAGGAGGGAATTCGTCTCTCCCGGTATAGGGAGTTGATATTGCGCTGTGTTCGATTGGCTATAACCGGAAATCCCTGGCCAGGGTTCCTGAGATTTACTGGTAAGTGTTATCAGTGGTTTCTCGAACTGTTATAGACCTCATATCGACACGACTTATCAAGCTATTGGGGTCTGACGTTTACCACCCCTAGGCGAGATATGCGACATATCAGACGATGAGGCCGGACTGTACGGTAGTGTTACTGATTGGATTCGCAGGAGAACTAGCGGGCTTGCTTGTTGATTTTCTGATCGCTCAATACCCGGGTGACCGTTACGTTTAGCACACCGCTTGCGGCTTGTGGGTGTTTGATATGATCATCACCTACTGCCGGCGTTTGACGAGTCTTTAGAGTCCTATACAGGGGTTTCCTGGCTCAAGCGAAACGGAGTAGGAGCACATATGTGATATGTGCGGGACCGAGATTAATACGATATGAGATACCGTATTCTATTCTCGCGATTTGTAACATTGATCGGTTGTATGCGATATAGCCGGGTTATCGGATCAAGTGTTGATTCGATAAGTTGTTACACATGATATTAGTCGGTTATAGCCGGATTATTAAATCAAGAGTTGATTTAATAATTTAATGCATAATTATATATTTGATATATTATATTGTATTAACTAGTATTAGCTCACTTATGATTTATTTTCTCACTAAATTGTGCACATTGTTTATATGTGATATATGCAAGTGTACATGTTTGTATCATGCTTGATGATACACACAAGATGGATGTATGAGACTTGTACCAAGATTAGTTTTAAGATTATGGTTATTCTTCTATCATAACATTTAACAAAAGGGTTAAACTTAGTCAAAGTAATCAAGCTTGAAGAAGCTTGGAGAAACTTTGACAAAGTCCACTCTTTTGTCTTTTGTCTTGATATTCTTTAACCCAACCCTTAACCTAATGCCATGGTTAATTCTCTACATGAGTTAAGCATGAGGGCTTAACTCAACCATGGTGCCATTATTTATTGGATAAGTTTTCATTTGGATGGAATGATTCTTTCTTCTTCTTCTTCTTCATCAAGCTCTATCCAAAAGCTTACAACCTCCAATGGTGCCATGTGAAAAAGAGTGAGAAAATCAATTCTAAAGTGAGACCACTTCCTACTTCTTCATCCTCTACCACTTGCCATGTAGTAGAGTGTGTTCTCTTCACAAAGTTCATGACCTAGTGAAGGAATAGCTTAAGTTAGTGTCTCCCCGACGTAGATCATCTTCGGCCTCGAAGTCATCGTAGCAAGCACGTTCGTTCTTCTCGTGGAGCTTCTCTAGAGTCCGGAGTTCACGATCGCAGCGATGGGGACGTCTACACGGAGCTAAAGAAGTGGAGGACCGGGTCTACAAAGGTTGTAATCCCTCTCACTTAGTGTTAAAGAGTTTAACATGCATGTTTTCGCCTAAACTTTAGTTTAAAGATCCGGCTTCGGGTTGTTCGGCCCGGCTAATTTTTAAATCGGACATGGTTGATGCCTCGTAGATCCTTGTGCGCGTGCCTAGCAACCCTACAGAGGTGCCTTAGAAGAGGAGTGAAGATCCGAAGGACACAGATCTTTAGGTATAAGTCTCTATCGCAGTAGTTAGATCTCTTTAGTTAGCTAGTTTCCGTATATGATTAGATTCTAGGATGTGTTTTCTAGCGCCGGATTTTTAAAGTTAAAGTTTTTCGTTCCGCAATGGCCGCGATAGACGGCCAGGGCGCTAGGAAACCCAACATGATATCAGAGCCGGTCCATAAAGCTTAACTAGCTAATTTACACTAATTTAGAATTTTGATCGACAAAATTATCCGAATCGCATTTCTAAGAACCCTACTCGCTGTTCGAATTTTAAAGATATTCAAAAACTATTTTTAGTGATCTTAAAAATATGTATAGGCTTTTTCAGAGCCATGAAATTTTTTTGAGCACATAGTCACCAAATTTGACTGCTAATCCGTGGCCAAATAAGTCATTTGGCCGCGGATCCGCGGCCAAATTGTAGCAATTGTGCTCTAAACTTATTCAGGGGTTCAAGTTCATGAAAATGTGATTTTTTGTATGTTTGGTTTTTGCCCAGATTTGTTTGTGTACTGGTTTGTACATGGGCTAAATGCGGAAAGTTTTAGTCGATCGAAATTCTAAATTCTTGCATTTCTGTGTATTTATTTCTGCGACCGTGAATGTCATTGAGCGGTATAACCCGACTGATTGCTATATGTACAATCAGATGGATTTACAAACATGATATTCGCGTTGATGTTCTGTGTTGCACTGATGTTGTGGATGTATTGTCGTGGTGGATAGCTTATAGTGCAATAGTAGATGTACAGTGTTGATCCATTTGTATATTTATTATTAAAGGGCGAGCGTTCGACATGTGGACTGCCATTTCTGCCAGATTGTATATTCTTTTATTGGGGCACGACCGGGTTGAGGTCGATGTCACCGTTGTATATATATATATATATATATATATATATATATATTTCTTTTCTGTACTAGGATTACCCCGCGGAGGAGTGCTCGAATAGCCGGGTTCTAAAGGGCAACGGGGCCGCATATCATGGCGTTGAGACGGAGGAGGCCTTACTCTAGAATTGGCGGACTGTTCGCTGCACTCGCACGGGGTGATGATCCATGGAGGGGTGCTCAAGTTATCGGATTCCGTGAAGTGCTGGTTGGCCCATTCATTTTGTTAATTGGGGTTGCTTCATTTCCGGGATTGGCGGGTAACTTGCCGCGCTTGTAGGGGTATAGGTTTTTCATTGCACGAGCTATCCACACGACCGGGAACGTCGGGTCTCATTTGCGGCCTAAATGAAACCCGAGGCTCCAAGATTATCCTCTATTCTATGTTGCTTATTGCTGTTCTGTGATGTTGCTTATATCATGCCTGGGACGATGGTTATATATATATATTTATATATACCAGTAGATATTGTATATGTTTTGCATCCGTGCTAGTCTTGCCCCCGCTCTGCAGGTAGTTAAGTAACCTGACGGTGCATGATGGGGCCCCGTGGCGAATGCGAATGGCATATATGTACATTTTATTTTCGTTCTTTTCTGGTATGATAGGAATTAATTGATGCGACCGCGTTAATTTTAATTAATGCAAGAAAAAAACCTAAAAGATATTGGAACAAATTTTAAAAAATTATAGTCATACTCTTTCGCTTTCCATAGTGGTATTCGGTTAGAAATATCCCGCACCTCATTCGAGGAGGTAAGAGCCTAGATCCCTTCACGGAGAGTGACCTCTTGAGCAAAAGTTTATATTACTATAAATTACTCAGTTTTCTTCAAAACCACTAGTTTTCAAAAGCGGAGCCTAAACCACTCGTTTTCAAAACTACACGGTTCCTTCAACGATATCAAGTTCATTACGTTAAAGGGTTTTCTGCCAAAAACCCAGCCGTAGCCTTCCGTCATTTCTTACAAGTGTTGCTTAGTATTCGTGCTGCGTATGTTGATTGTGTCAAAGCGCAGTGTACAGTAGCTAAGAAGTACTTGTTTGTAACATATGATGTGATTGGTTAAAACATTCGTATAATCATTTTGACCATGTCAAGAGTCATGCAGGTGTGTCTAATGCAATCTAGGATAATGACGGGTTGAACTTGACTAGCGACTTATGACATGTTGATTGTGTCAAGGTCATAAGCCGTTAGAGGCAAAAATCACATCGGGAGTTTCAAATATACAGGAAACTTGCTAGTGTTGCATACCTTCTGGAGTGTGGTAACTAGAGTGGCTTCCATCTAGATTATCACGCGATGATAGTTGGATCCCGATCTGACTGATGAGTAGGATTACTCTTGGGAAATATTTCTCACTTCATAATTAGCTAACCTATTAAGTGTTTAGAAAAGTGTTAACGGGGCTACGTCTCCGCAGAAACGAGGTTTATTTTAATTAGGTCCGTACGAGAGCACGGGGAACCTTTCTCGGAGTACCAACACTCAGCTGGCTGAACGGTTAGCCTTTGTAAGGTGCGAATGATCCCGACTAGTTTTCCTTTTAAAGGTTTGAAGGAAAATTTAAGAAAACAGTGGGAGCCATCCTGATTAGATAAACTAATATCCAATCTAATTTTGCAAGAGCGCACGCTGAGTGTTTCTTTTCTCTCTCTCCAGATAGCAACCATGTCATGCCCTAATCAAGATAATAAGATGTTAGACTCGACTGAACCAGCTTATTACACTGGGCTGGGGAGCGTCGGTTCGGTTCTAACTTGTGACAACTGTCATGAGTATGAGTAAGGAAAGGAGGACCGTAAGGAATTCCAGATAACCCTATTGAAGGAGAAGCATTCTAATGCGTCTTCTTCGGATGTATTTGTTATTGAAAACCGTTTTTTGGTCAACCCTACCTCTTGGGCACTAGATACCGGATTAGGATCTCACATATATAATTTATTACAAAGATTAAGAAAAAGTAGAATGGTTGAACCAGGTGATATGTCCCTCAGAGTGGGGAACGGAGCACAAATTGATGCTACCGCCGTCGGTGAATATTACATAGTATTGCTAAGCGGCAATACTATAATTTTGAACAATTGTTATTATGTGCCTTCCATGCTTTGCAACATCATATCAGTTTCTTTACTTGATAAAGAAAGATATAAATTTGTTCTAGATAGAAATATCATAAACATTTACCTTAATCTGGTATTGGTTGCAGAATGTACACTATGTAATGGTATCTACATTCTAAATCAAAACACAGTTTTCAATGTACAAAACACACGCAAGAGGAAGAGTTCAAATATGAACGAAGCCTATTTGTGGTATTGCAGCCTTGGTCATATCAATGAGAAAAGACTAAGTAAGTTGCATGAGGATGGATATCTGAATCCGTTCGAATTTTCATCCTATGAAACTTGTCAGTTTTGTCTCAAAGGAAAAATGACCAAATCTCCACTCACCGGACACGGAGAAAAGGCTACAGAGCTCTTGGGACTCATATACAGTAATGCATGTGGTCCGATATCTGTACATGCGAGCGGTGAGTTCTCATACTTCATTACATTCACTGATGATCTCTTTAGATGCGGATATGTATTTCTCATGAAACACAAATCTGAAGCTTTTGAGAAGTTCAAACAATATAAAAACGAAATAGAGAATCAGACAGGAAAAAGTATTAAGATCTTTCGATCTGATCGAAGAGGGAAGTGCTTGAGTACGGAATTTCTCGACCGCTTAAAAGAGAATGGAATTCTCTCTCAGCTTACTCCTCCGTATACACCGCAGCACAATGGTGTATCGGAGCGGAGGAATCGTACCCTACTGGATATGGTTCGCTTCATGATGAGTAATGCCGAGTTACATCTTTCACTCTGGGGATTTGCACTTGAAACAACATCATATCTGTTGATTCAAGTTCCATCTAAATCCGTGCCTAAAACTCCATATGAAATATAGAGTGGTAAGAGTTTGTATCCTAAACGTGTTAAGATATGGGGTTATCCTGCTTATGTTAAAAAGCAAAACCCAGATAAACTCGAGGCACGATCAGTTTTTTGTAAGTTTGTGGGATATCCAAAATATTCGAATGGATATCTATTCTACCACGCAGAGGAACAGAGGATTATTGTTTCTCGGAACGCTAAATTTTTAGAATGGCAGTTTCTTGCAAAAGAAACCAGTGTGAACGCGGTAGAACTGGATGAAGTTCCAGAAACACAAACTACAACTGAAGATTTGGTAGAACCAGAGAATTCACTAGAACCCGACGAACCTCAGCAACTCCGCAGATCTAGTAGAATTTCTTGTCTGCCGGAGAGATGCTACGGTTTTCTCATAGACGGGGATCGAGAGGATTGCATCTTGGAAGAAAATGATCCTACTGGTTATAAGTAGGACATTAACAGTAAGGACTCTGTAAAATGGCTTGATGCTATGAAATCCGAAATGGAGTTCATGTACACCAACAAAGTTTGGACTTTGGGTGTTGCTCCTCCTGGGGTAAAACCCGTTGGATACAAGTGGATCTTCAAAAAGAAAATTGGTGCAGATGGACAGGTGGAAACCTATAAGGTTAGACTTGTTGCAAAAGATTTTCGTCAAAGACCAGGAGTGGACTATGACGAAATATTTTCTACAGTAGCTATGCTGAAATCCATTCGGATCCTTCTTGCCATTGCTGCCTACCATGACTACGATATCTGGCAGATGGACATAAAAACGGCATTTCTAAATGGAAGTTTAGAAGAGTGCGTTTATATGGATCAGCCGGAGGAATTCATAGACAGTGGGAGCAACACAAGGTGTGCAAGTTGCTTAAATCCATTTATGAATTAAAAAAGGCGTCGCGGAGCTGGAACATCTGTTTTGATGAGACAGTCAAAGAATTTGATTTCATCAAAAACGAAGATGAACCATGCATCTAGAAGATTGTAGGGAGAACTGTCTATTCCTCGTCCTATACGTGGATGACATTCTCTTGATGGGAAATTATATTCCTATGCTGCAATCGGTCAAGCTGTTCTTGTCACAAAAGTTCTCCATGAAGGACTTGGGTGATGCCTCCTACATTCTGGAGATTAATATCTATAGAGATAGATCCAAGAGATTGTTGGGACTTTCACAGTCCAGGTACATAGAGACCATACTAAAGAGATTTAGTATGGAAGATTCTAAGTGCGGTAATATACCCGTATTGCACGGAATCACCCTCTCTAAAGAGATGCCTCCCAAGACTGATGAGGAGAGGGTTCACATAAGCACTATACCCTACACTTCGGCGGTAGGATCTATAATATATGCGATGCTGTGTACCAAACCAGATGTAGCATACACGCTTACCATGGTGAGCCAGTATCAGTTGAACCCGGGTGAGAATCATTGGACAGCTGTGAAGAACATTCTCAAGTACCTGAGAAGGACTAAGCAGATGTTCTTGGTTTACGGTAATTGAGACCTTCAGGTCGAATTTTTTACCGATTCAAGCTTCCAGAGTGACAAGGATGACAGCAAATCTGTCTCGGGTTATGTGTTTACCCTCAACGGAGATGCAGTATGTTGTAAGAGCTCTAAATAGGATACCGTCGCAGACTCGATGATGGGGCTGAATACATTGCTGCGAACGATGCCGTAAAAAAAGCGGTCTGGATGAAGAAGTTCATTACTGAACTTGAGGTGATTCCGTCCATTGTTAATCCAATACCTTTATATTGCGATAACAACGGGGTTATGGTTTTAGCGAAGGAACCACGGTCCCATCAGAAGTCCAGACACATCTTGAGACGGTATCACCTAATCAGGGGGATCGTAGATCGCCGGGAGATCGAGGTCCGGAGAGTAGTTACGAAATACAATACGGCGGATCCATTTACCAAGGCTTTCCTTCAAGCACAGTTCGAGCGACTTTTTGAAATGTTGGGTATGCGGTACGCCAACAACCGGCCTTAGAGCAGACGTTGGGTACTCGGTACGCCAATTACAGGCCTTAGTGCAAGTACGAGATTGCTGGATATGTATGCCCTAGAGGCCTGTATTGTATAGGATGCTAGGGATATGTATGTACAGGACAATCTTGCTCAGCTGTATATAGTATATTATTTGAGTTGTCTTTATCTTGATATGTGTTTTTCTTGTTGCTTAATATTGTTTGCACATATTGATAAAGACTCGATACAGTAGTATACTATTATGGTTTGTCTTTATCTTAACATGTGCATATGTTATATCTTGATATAACATATGGCGATTACATGTTGATAAAGACCGTAGGATTTTGCTTGACTACCAACATTATGATGACGATCATACTTATAAGAGCTGGGTAGTTCATAAGCACATCCTTAAAGGTCCCAAGTCGCAAGAGTATCGAGATCGAGCTTCGATACTCCAGAGTTGACTTGTGTATATGTTTCTAGATCCCGACGAGGGGCGGTAGTTGGTCCCACAACCATTGGTGTGATCATCTAAGATTGTATAAAGGTGCTCACTAGGAGTGAGTACGTTGGGCGGACTCGCCGAGAACCTCTAGATAGTATTATACCTATTGTTAGATAGCGGTTCCCAGTTGACATGAGTACATGTTAGTCTTAGGACCTGAGATCATCATTTGTCTCATGTGAGTTCCCACTGTGCTTTGACCACTACCATACTACGGCTCTACCGAGTCGTGCAAACAGGTTTTAGTTGGGTACAGTCCCAAACCATATGGAAGCAGTGAGTGATTGTCAGGGATTCGTCTTTCCCGGTAGTGGAATTCGATATCGCACTGTGTCCGGTTGGCTAGAACTATAAGACCTTGGCCAAGTTAGTTGAGAACTACTGATGGTTAGATCAGTAGTTTCTCGAATTGGTCCTGAGCCAAATTGACATGACTTATTAGGTTAGTAGGGGTCTGACGTTTACCATCCCCTAGACCCGGTATACGATACTCTTAGACGAAGAGACCGAACTGTACGGAGATTGTCACAGATAGGCTCAGTAGGGGTCTAGATGAGCTTGCTCGTCGGCCTTATTTTCGACAGGTATCTGGATAGCCGTTATGTACATCTAGTACCGCTGACGTGCTTGTGGTTGAACCCACTGCCGGCGTACTGTCGAGTCTTTAGAGTTCCACACAGAGGGTTTCTTTGATTCAGAAGAAACGATGTGGTGGCCGTATGTTTATACGTGCAGGGTTTCGATCGAATGATAATACCATCCGGCCCGGGATTAAGCCGGATTATTAAATCAAGTATTGATTTAATAATTTACGTGTACATATTTTGATATGTATATTCTAGTGTTATCCAGATTTTCGATCGGACGGTTGATAATACTGACGGGCTTAGGATTAAGCCGGTTCATTAAATCGGATATTGATTTAATGCTGGTATTATTTTAGTGGTATTATTCTATCTTTTGGGTGTTCGTATTTTGATACGAATACGGGTATGTATATACGGTAGAATGTATTCCGTATTTATACGGAAAGACATTCTAGAAGGATGACACCTCATCATGTATTTTCCATTTTATTTGCAAAATGGAAAATGAGGTGTAAAATAGGAAAGGAGGTGTAAAGGAGAGAATGGTGTGAACCATGCTTGAATAGTATTGATAAATGAATTGTAAATTCATTTGTGAAAACTATTCAAGCATTGTTGTGTTATTTTATTGAAAAATGGTTTTTACAAAACCATGCTTCATGATTTTCTTCATACAAAAGTTTTCATTTTCTCAACACAAGGTTCTCTCTCCTCATTTGTCTCTCTTGAACCTCTCTTCCTTCTTGTCACGTCCCGCTTCCCAAAATACGGAAAACGAGGAATGACTAGGCCAGCCATGCTCCTACGGTCAAGGAATCATCCCGCCGTAGTCACATTTCGGCTTCTAGCATTACATGGTAATTAGTAAATAAAGCACAGTAGTAAAGGAATCACATCACTAATTTATTACATTAAAATCCATTGTTCACAAATTACAAATAACAAGAACAGTTACTAACCAAGTTCAATCTCACGATCACTTTTATGGAAAGCAGTAAAGAAAGAAAGTACACCAGACTATATCTCCGTGAACTTGAAGGGTAGATCCGTCTCCTGCGCTGGTCCTTCCACGAAATCTGAGCATGCATACTCAGGTCGTCAGAGCGACACAATAACAATATTATAACAATAAGGTGAAACAGGTAAAAGAAGTAATAAAGTTGAAAGTACAATGCATGCAATCGCTATGTCACTATATGATGCAAAGTATGGTCTATGTCCCTATCAGTCTCTACGTCATGTTTGAAATCGCATAGTGGAAGGAGGATCATGTTTAACAGGAGTCTCGTACATACCCGAGACAACGGCCCACATGCCCGGGACATAACCCTGTCAGCCGGATCGCTAGATCCTACCTAATATATATATCGCTGCTCGAATGATCATCCTCTAAAACACGGTCCCGCTAAATACGATTCTCTTTCCATTTCGATTTCCCCTTTATCCCCAGGTTTACACTATTTATGATCTTGATTTAGTCGTGTACAAGTATACCAATGGCACGGTTTTATCACTGTTCACTGTATCAATCACTGTCACGAATATTCACTTTCCATTGGTGTACTCGTCACTCCTAAACCAACATCAATCATGCACGATAATGCAATGTCCACTGACTCTAACACGCGCTAACACCAAGTATATGGCAAATGGGGTATCATATATGTATGTATGTCATCAATAAGCTAAGTGTGTTATGAATCAATGTGCACGTCATTAACTTACAAAAATTGCATAAATTCATATGTTTAGAATTCAACGAAATAATACAAATACGATAAATACAACACACAGTCAGCAATTCATCAAAATTAGTTTCAGTTCAATCGGGTTTCCGGTATTCAAGATACAACTGTTTCATTTTAAGTGCTCGCGGCTGGAAATTCAGTTTCTGAACTGAACGTCCGTTTCGCGACACGAATTGCACCCAGTTGGGTTCAGAATTTAGCGATGCTACAGTTGAATAAAATCTAGGGTTTTCGATAGAGTATTCAACGCAACAGACGGATCCTCAATCGCGTCTGTGCGTCGAAAGTTATACACAGTTTAACATCAGTATGTCACTTCTGAATCTGTTCTGGACAGTTATACGTTCTGCCCTTTTATTTACAATTTAAAAAGAAAACGGCAATGAAACGGAATGAAACCACTTGTTTTGTTTAGCTAACAGATCCATCTTTAATACACTGCAGAGTTCCGTAACATACGAATTCAGGAAACAAAGTGACACACATTTTGGGACAGTACACAGTAATCAGAGTCGCTCTGGACTGCAGTCCAGAGTCGCACTCCGATCTAAATATCATCGCAGTTATAGAACAGAAATCATTAGAATTTTATATAGAGTTAAAGTTCGTCGAGTCGGCTTCGATTTAAGCCCTCGAACGCATCATTCCAGTATGTACATAATTTACAGTGATTTTAACCATTTTCAGATACGGGAAAATTCTAGTTTTATCGGTATATTTGGGGTATCAATTTTAGTCACAAACAGTCGTATTTTCCAGTGAGATTTATACACGATATTCGTCATTATATGTGACAACAGAAAACATCTATTTCCGTCAAATTAAGCAAGTATTTTCATTGGGGTCTAGTATCGAACACATAGGTCGCATAATATATCGGGAATCGGTAAATTATAAACTATATGATTTAAGTTTGTATCACAATTATATTAGCATGTAGCAAGTAAAACACTTGCCTGGAAACGTCTCGGGGTTGCACGGCAGCAGCGGCGTCACGAACGCGCGATGTACGTCATGAAACGATTTGCGCAAGCTTGGCTCGCGATACGGAATTTGTGTCGGAGTTGCCCGGAGCTGTGGTACGGTCACTGGAGGTTGAGGAGTGCTCAGTGGTCCTCTGTGAGTGCACTGGGGTCGACGGCGTCGCTCCGTCGATGGGCACAGTGGGTATTTGGGACTTGGGTTATTGGATTTTTGAAGAGAGAGAAGTGGTGGCTCGGGTTCTGGATTTTGGAGAAGGAGGAGAAGATGCAGAGGGTGTAGAGGTCGACGGATGCTTCAGGTCAGCGGGGGCTCGCCGGCGTCGAGGGGGCAGGGTGGTGGTCGAGCTCGGCGCAGGGGGTGTTGGTGTGCAGAGGGTTGGGTTGATGGAGGGAAGAGCTTGTGAGAAGTGAGTTGAGTGTGAGGGATGAGGTATAGGGTAGCCGAGGGGGTTGTCGTCGTTGCCGTCGGCGGTGGAGCGAGGGATGTTGGGTGCTCGGTGGGTTTTTGGTGAATGGAGAGAGGTGAGGAATTTTGAGAGGTTGTAATGGAGCAGCGAAAGAGAGGAGTAGGGGAAGAGACGAGGAGAGGGTGAGGAAATGAATGAGGGTTGAAGTCGCGGGTGTAACGTCGCAAGAGCGGGGGCGCGAGCGCGAGCGGAGGCGAAGAGCGCGGATCGCGAGCGGGAAATGAGAAAGGAGCCGTTGGAGGAGGCAGGTGAATAGGAGCGGGTCGGGTCGGGTCGGCTGAGTAGACGGGCTGGGCTTGGGGTTTTTTAGAAATTCAAATTACTTAATTTTTGTGTGGGCTGAGGAGGGGAGACGGGCCGGAGTTAATAATTAAATTTCCTTAAAGCTTTGGGCTGAAGAGAATGGCTGGGCTTGGGGATTTAATTATGAATTTTAATGGAGAAATCTAAATGGGCTGAGGGTTTATGAAAGCAGTTCGGTTTTATTTTTGATTTTCCAAATTGGTTTTAATTCTGGGTTTTGACTTTTAGGGTTTGGGAAATTTTGTCGGGTTTAGGGTTGTGTATATGTTAGTACATTTTAGCTTTTGATTTTGTACTATGATTTTAAAAGAGTTGGAAAAGTAAAATTTTAAATATTAAGCTTAAGCAACCAATTAAAAATACGAGGAAAAAGAAAGGAAATCTCTCGGATTTAGAAAATAGAAAACTTTTATTAAGATGGGAACGGGGATTTACACTTCTTCTTCATCTTCCTTCCTACCATCTCATGTGCTGAAAATCAAGAGAGAACATAGATAGAAATATACTAGAAAAATCATTACATCTCCTTAGTAATCTAGATCAGCAAACTAGGTCACTAAGTTGCTTCATTTGTGAAGCCAAGTTTGGATTACAAACTCTCGGGTGGATCATCTAGGATCAAGAAGGTAATCTAGTAAGATTGATCGAGAATCCTGAGGAGCCTTAGAAGAGGAGTGAAGACCCGAAGGACACATATCTTTAGGTATAAATCTGTATCACAGTAGCTAGATCTCTTTAGTTAGCTAGTTTCGGTATATGGTTAGATTTTAGGACGTGTTTTCTAGTGCCGGATTTTTTAAGTTAAAGTTTTTCGTTCCGCAACGGCCGTGGTAGACGGCCAGGGCATTAGGAAACCCAACAGAGTTTTCCCTATTTCACATTTACACGCTATAAGTCGACAAGTCTAGCGGTCATGCTGCCAAAATTCCATCGAAGTCCGCGTGTTTAGCTTGGTTTACGAAATTAAACAAAAATATAATAAAGAAATAGATAATACAAAATAATATACATGCAAAGTAAAATAATATACATACAAAGTTTTAACTTAAAAAAATTATTAAAAAATCAATCAATCCCCTGTGGCGAGAGGTCCCCGCACCTTCAGGGTCCCTCCTTGGGAGAGATCCCGAAGCTTATGGAACCCTCCCCTTAGGGAGGGTCTCCGAGGCTTCGGGGACCCTCCAGGGGATCCCGAAGGCTCGGGGACCCTCCCCAGAAGGGGAACCTTAATAAAAAAATAAAATAAAAGTAAAAAAATATAAATATAAATAAACAAATAAAATATAAAATATAAAAATAAAGAATGAAATGAACACACCTGTATATTTTCCAAACACATATGTCCCGTATTGAGTTCGCATGATTCATACGACCCGTTAATCGAAGATTCTCTCATTTGGAACGAGGGGTAATTAACATCAGTTTGTCTGCGACTGCCGGAGATTATGATCTTCACAATCAATGAACCCCAGCCTACCTTAGATATGGAGAGTCTGTATTATGCCTGACAAGCGAGCGTATTCCTATCTTAATAGGGTGATGAAAAATACTCTACTGCACCAAATCTAAAATAAGAAGTAAGAATACATTAAATTTTTAGTGTTGATGCATATGTTGGTGTCTTGGCAATACTTACACGTTTACTACATTTGGTATACTAGATAAAGTTTAGGACGTACCAGATATTTAATTATATCACTAACGAATTTGAAAGAATCCAATATTGATATGAATTGATCATTACAGGTACATATCCTCGACTAGGAATCTGTTGTATAATAACAAACAGGCCCCAGCTCTTGACTTGTAGGGACCATTATTACTTGGTTCCAACAAAATATATATCCAAAGGGCCAGAATCAGATTCAAGGGTGAACACAAAGCCAATACATTCTTCCTTCTAACTTTCTTTCCTTTGTTCTCATCTTTCTTCATCAACAAACATTCCACTATACTCCCATATATAAAACACAAATAAGATTTCATAAGTTAGGCAGACGCCAATAATATCGAAAAAATGGATCAAGAAACAAAACAAGATATCTGTTCCAGGCTCCATGCTTATCTTAAATCCACATGCTTTGGCCGCCGCCTTTGTCCTATGATCAACTCTCCGACTCAATCTTATAACACAAATGTGATTGTTGTTGTATCACGAAGCTTGCGCAGATCGGGCCCCGGAAAATTGAGTACCGTTCAGTTGTATAGTGGGACTCAACTTGATCCTAGTAAGAACTCATACCGTATCTCTTAAATGTCCCTGCCACTACACCAAAAATCTGAAGTTATGATGAGGGTCTAGGGATATATTTTTACATGCCATTGTGAGTTGATTTCCCTATTTATAGGTTGAAACCTGAGCTTTTGAGCAGATGATTCTGTTTTTTTAATAATAATAATCTACTTTAATAAATGTCTAGTGGAATTTGAATATGAGTTGCCCAGATGCCATCTTAAATGTCCCTGCAACTATACGAAAACCCCAAAGCTGTGACGAGGGTTGAAGGATATATTTTTATATTCTGACAATATCTATCCACTATTGTAATGCAAACCCATAAGGGTTTTCCAATTGATTAGAGTTAAAGGAGAAAAAAATACACCAACACCCTTCAATATATATGACTAATTTTACGTGAAATTATATAAATTATGGAATTTTATGGCAGAACATGAGAAGAATTGCAGGCTCATTCTACATATTTAAAAGGCTAAAGTTCATTAAAATACCATGGTATTCAGATAAATGCATCTACTTTGTGAATTGCTAAGAAATTCCATGAAGCTAACAATTTTTAAACACATACCACAAGCTTTCAGTGTTATTCAATTTTATACCATACCCTGTTTTTGGCAGGAGGTTTCTTACATTTATTATTTGCAGAATGCAGCGTGTGGCATTAAACTGAAACATGGCCAAAACTAGTACAGATTATCTGAAAATTGTTACATTTATGGTATTCAAATTCAATTTATAAAGTATGTAGTATATATCAGATAAATGCTGAAAAATCATGGCATTTTAGTAAGATTTAGCCTTTTAAAAAATAATTCTCATCTAGTAAAAAGAATGGCTATTTCTTTTAAACATTAACCACCTATAATCAAATTTTGCTGGCTAAACTGCAAGCCTTCCATGCAAATTGCAGAACATGTGCTTTGTTAGAACAAATTTTTTAACAAATCTATCCAATATCTTATGCAATACTTTACTTCATCTACGAGCAAGTAACATGACTGCAAACCTGTAATCAAGTTCTGCTTTCTTATGGCAGGCACAGGTAAAGGGACGTTAAGTGGAGAGTCGAGGCTTAGAAATGGGAAGAACACAAAACATGGAGACGACAACACAATAACTTATCACTTCCCTTTCAATCTTGAACCTGAATTTGGAGTTCCAGGGGCAATCATTGTTAAGAATGACGACCAAAATGAATTTTTTCTTAGGTCTGTGATAGTTGAGGGAGAAGACGGCCAGAAAATCTATTTCAATTGCAACTCATGGGTTTATCCGGTGAAAAAAACCAATGCCGATCGCCTCTTCTTTTCCAATACTGTGAGTGTCATCATTTCTTCTTGTTGATGAAACTGAGTACTTAAAATTTAAAAGCGTAAATTTTTTTTTTTTAAATTTCGTTTTCTTATTGATGAATGAAATTTTCAACCATAGAAAACAACCATGGATTTTCTGATTAGGATAAACACTAAAATTTATTACTAGGCAAGTTACTAATTTCTAGTTAGTTGTATTTAGTAGACACAATATTTTGGTAGCTTCATATACATTATTTTATTTATTTTATACAAATAATTTTGCATAGTTGATCTGGATTGAAAAGGCTGATAAATTTTAGTTTACTTTATGCATTTAGAATACAACATATGCAATTTTTATGGGTACTCATTTGTCAATCTGCAGAGCTATCTACCAAGCGAGACGCCAGTACCTCTGCTATCGCTTCGACAAGAGGAGCTTCTAAATTTGAGGGGAAATGGTAGAGGAGAGAGGAAGGAATGGGAGCGTGTTTATGACTACGAGCGTTACAATGATCTTGGTGATCCTGAGAAGGGCCAACACCATATTAGACCAGTGCTTGGGGGTTCTAAGACTTATCCATACCCTCGTCGTGGTAGAACAGGACGCCCTCTTAGCAATAAAGGTATGATGTTGTAACAATTTTAATATCTCACACCAAAATATTTTTTTTACTATCGTGTGCCTCCATGCTAGCGAGAGGTAGGTTGCGAAAAATTTAGTTTCAACAGAAAGGAAATTTGTTCATGGTGACTATGGGGTTGATTCAAAATTATTTGCTAATTTATAAAATTCTAAGCAAAAAAGTTATTTTCTAATTTATAGAAATATAAGCATACAATTTTTTTGCTAAATAAAATTGAATTAAACTTGTTGGCCTTGGGGCTAGTATGTGTGAGCTTTATCTAATTGATATACAATCATGTTGGAAAAAAAAACTTGCTTCAGCAAATTGTCGGCAACAGAAACAGGGTTCTCACTGTCAATGTCCTTCAATCCTTTGGCTTCCACCTCCACCTTTATGCCAACATATAGGGAAAGATTGATTTCTAAATCTACCACTATGTGAATAATCCTTTGTAAGGTATAAGTTTTACAATATATGGGTTTAAAACCACTTTATGCTTTATGGATGTCTTTTACTTTTGATTGTAGATTTTTTGGAAAAAGTGAAGTTCAGTTTCATACAAATCCTCCCCTCCAATTTTGGTGGCAATGTAAACTATGTTTGTAACTTAAGTAGAAGACCGGTTTAACTACCTGAATCAACTTTATCTCATGTCTGATCATTTATTATAGATTTATACAAGACCTTGCTATTCTTATTCTTAAGGGTAAATTGTGTTAAGCATCCATGAAATTTACCCCTTTCTTAAATAAACCCATCAGACTTTATAAATTATAGATAACACCATACTTGTTGCAAGCGCAGCCAAGTTCTTACCAACACATACTTGTTGCAAGCAAGGTTTAAAATCTTGGTATTGGTATGTTAATTTTTGAGGACAGAATTGGCCGTCTTGGTGGTATCGCCCACACTGACTTTGAATATTGGAGCATCAATCGTTTGACTAAAAATAGCTATAAATAATTTGACACTTTATCTCTAGAATCGTTTTTATTAATTCATTGTAGAAATAACTATAAAGGTTTTGACAATTTTTCAGTAAATAATGATGCCCAATATACCAATTGTTGAGAATGTGGCTAACATTTAGTCCCATATTGGAAAAAAAACTATGAGATGCATATGGATATAAGATATAAGTTGGGATAAACCTCCATAGGGCTCAAGTCTTTTGGATGGAGTTCCACTACGTTAAAAAGCCCGTGTGTATCCATGTGTGGGCCCATGAGTTAACCGAGTTTTACATGGTATTAGAGCTTGGGTGTTTGTTTGTTCCACGTTGCGCATGAGTTTTAATTCCTCGCACATGAAGTCCTTTTTATCCACGTGCGTTGCACGTAAGGGGGAGTGTTGAGAATGTGGTTAACATTTAGTCCTATGGAGTGTTGAGAATGTGGTTAATATTTAGTCCCACATAGGAAAAAAGTTATGAGATGCATATGGGTATAAGATATAAGTTGGGATAAACCTTCATAAGGCTTGAGTCTTTTGGATGGAGTCCCACTGCGTTAAAAAACCCGTGTGCATCCATGTGTGGGCCCATGTGTTAACCGAGTTTTACATGGTATCAGAGCCGCACATGAAGTCTTCTTTTTCCATGTGTGTTGCACGTAAGGGGGAGTGTTGAGAATGTGGTTAACATTTAGTCCTATGGAGTGTTGAGAATGTGGTTAACATTTAGTTCCACATAGGAAAAAAGTTATGAGATGCATATGGATATAAGATATAAGTTAAGATAAATCTCCATAAGGCTTGGATGGAGTCCCACTATGTTCAAAAGCCCATGTGCATCCATGTGTTATGGGCCCAAACCGAGTTTTACACCAATTAACCAATAATAAGCCCATTAACCCATTTATAACCCTATAACCCATTAATAAAATACTAAATCTCACTAATTTAATTGATAAGCCAATACAAAAGATAAAATCTCAGAATCACTACTCGGGCAATCATTCTAGGCAATCATTCTAGGGATCGGAGTTGGCCATCTCGGGTTGGGGTGTGTGTGTGTGTGTTGTGTGTGTGTGTGTCATAACCTAATGCAAGCAGGGTTCGAACCCCAGACGTCCCACTTAGGTGCAAGAAGGTTTTAGCAGCGGAGATTTAAAACCATGGTTGCAAGCTCAAACTAACTCTGAATTTGCAAGTGCAGATCGAATGACAGAGACAAGGCACAAGCTTATCAACCTAGATTTCTATGTGCCACCTGATGAGCGCTTCAGCCCGAACAAGCTATCTGAGTTCATAACAAATTCACTCCAAGCGATACTCCACTTTGTGATCCCAGAAGTGAAGTCATTGTTTCAAGGAGACCTCAGTAACTTTGAATCATTTGATCACATAACAAAGGACTTGTATGCTGGAAAACGAAGTCCCATCCTCGAGGGCATTGTGATGGAAAAGTTGAAGATGTTTTTACCAGAAGAACTACTTAAAGAAGTTTTCCGAATGACTAAGGAGAATCCAGTGAAGTTTCCAATTCCACAAGTCATTGCTGGTCAGTTTCTTTTGGCTAAATTGCAGGAAACCCCCGTCACTTTTGTCTGTAAAGCAGGATACCACCATCTAAAATAACACTAAACTATCCTTTTCCTTAAGTTTAACTGTTTTCCAGACAGCCATCTTAAAGCTGTTTTTATTACAGTACACTCCCTTCAACTTCAGATCCTTTTCACTAAATTACCAGTTACGTGTCACTTTATATGGTAATAAATACTTGAAGTTAGTTAATTGAAAAATCTTATAGTTAAGGTTAATTAATGTACTTTAGCCATTTTATAGACTTACACCTTACCTATATTTTAACTGCAATTAGAATTTTATTTTTAGTCTCAACACACCAATTTTCCTCTCTCTTAACGGTCAAGGTTTCATTAACTGTTCGTAATTAATACTCTTACTAATTGTTTTATACCCACAAACTTTCCTTGAAAAGGACCAGTGATGATTAGTCATGTATGGGTTTGGTTGCTTGGTAGCAGTTCTTCCATGTTGAAGAAGGAACGATCTGATTATTCATCAGGTCGTGGAAACCTGACTGTGTCGAATTAATGGTTAAAATGTTTTAGAAAAAAGAAAGTTGTTGGATGACTTGGTTAAATTGAACCGTTTTCTCAGATGATATGATACACGATTAAACCTAACCCCTATACCACCTATAAGGATATGAATACATGAAATCAAACATGAATGAATCACATGTTTAACTAATACCTTTAAGCTGAACACTATAGGATAGATAAGATTAGTTTTTTAACATTTCAGGTAAAATTAGTTGATGTTAGCTTGCCACTTTTATATTGAATTTTGGACATGCCCACCTGTTACCAGTTATGTTGTGTCTTCTAATATTTAGTTATTACAATATTGTAGCTGAGGAATTTGCATGGAAAAGTGATGAAGAATTTGCACGAGAAATGCTTGCAGGGCTTAATCCTGTGGCGATCAAGCGTTTGGAGGTAGAATATACTCCCTCCGTTTGAAAAAGAAAGTCTTTTCTTTATTTTGCACACTTCATTAACTGCTCTAAAATCTAAAACATGCTAAATGATAATTTACCAGTATAACGCTAATAATTACACTCATTACTTTACTTGAAGCCAATTTATTAGGGTTAAATTTGGAAGACTATTTATACATTGCATAGTTTTAAGATGCATGGAGTAATTTATTGTCCTTGAAAACTTCAAAGGGCTTTCATTTTGGAACAAATCAAAGAGCAAAATGGACTTTCTTTTTGAAACGGAGGGAGTAGTAATTTTATAAGTCGCTTGTCTTCTTTTTTTAGTTTTAGATCGGATACAACGCTTTGGTGAAGTACACATTTTTTATATTGTATTTTTCTTACTTTTACTTTTTGCAGACATTTCCACCAGCAGGAAGAGGAGGAAAGAAAAGCTCCATTTCTACTAATCATGTACAGAAAAACATTGGTCGCCTAACTATTTCACAGGTATCTTTCTTCGTAGAGATTCTGTCCATGAAGACATCATATAGCTTATTTTTCATGAAATTTAGTTTTTGCGGGCTCTGCATAAATTTGATTGAAAAATGGAAAGATAGGGTATTCGCCATACTCATGCAAATTGTCTTCAAGAAACTATTTCAATAATTCATACCAAACATGGCTAATTCTTTCCACATTTCTAAAAACATAATAACAAATCATCTTTTAGCAAATATACCACTTTCATTTAAAAAAAAGAGTTTTCAGGAAGGAAACGTTTTGCTTTATCAAAATTCGAAAAGTGTCTTCGGTAGGTTTATGAAATTTCCAGGGGTTTAAAGATTATTATTTTTTCCGCATTCAAAACACATCTGGGGGTTGTTCAACTCACTGCAATGGTCTCAACATTTGAGTTTATGTGCTTTCTACTTCGTAGTATATGAGTAATTAAAAGTTGTACACCTTTAACTCAAATTGAGGAAACAAACAACACCAAACATTGTTGAGATGATGTTTGCTTGAATCGTTGTACATTTTGTTGGTTTCCATGTCAATGCTTTGGGTTGTTCTTGGCCATTGTATAAGTTTCTGGGCTTATTATTTTTGTTGGACTTGCTAATATTACTGCTTTATATGGGATGGTTGTTATAATGGAGCTTTTATTTGTTATCGTAGGTGAAGCGTGATACCTTGAAGCGATCAGTTCATTTGTTCATGTTTGTATACCATGCTGCAATCAACTTGTATTTGGAAAGAGAGGAATTAGAATCAGAGACCAAAAATGAGTTTCAAATAAGTTGTAGGGGTAAAATTAAGAATTACTGGCCACGTGAGAGTCATGTGACTACTATCTGCTACAGTAATTATTTTGAAAGGATAACCGACCACTACAATCATAATGGAAGAAGGGAGAAGCAGTAAAAAACTTTGGTAGTTTCGTGTTCTTTATAAAATCGATAATATTTATCTTAAATATGGTGAGACTTTATGATATATAAGTATAACTTACTCCTAAATATAGTGATAATTCTCAAACAATACACTACCACCAAAAGATTGGGCAACCATTGTTTCTCTTATAATTCATTTCACAAAATAAAGGGTTAATTGCAGATAACAGTCTTCCTTTATATGTTATCGAGCACTTAATCACCTCTTAACTGATTTATTAACACATAAGACCCATGAGGTTAGTCTGGATAAAGCTAAGAGGAGAAATTTGATCAGATTGGTAACTAACACAGAGGATATATCATATGATTGAGTGTATGAGTAACTAATGCAGAGGATATATCATATGATAAAGTGTATGAGTACAATAAGTATGTAGGTATTTAAAACCTGCATTGTAACATATGAAAATTTACCTAGGCAGAAAGATCCTATAAGCTTCACTATTCCATTTGAATCACATAGTTGTTGTGTATGTCCCCAGGCTATGAATCAGAGGAGGATCTTCATCCTAGATCACCATGATCATCTAATGCCATATCTACGGCGTATCAACGAACAAGAAGGTGTCTGTGTATATGCATCACGCACTCTCTTATTCTTAAAGGATGATGGTACCCTAAAGCCTCTAGTCATTGAGCTAAGCTTGCCCGGGGATGGGAAAGGGGAGGAGATAAATAGGGTGTTCTTACCTGCAACTGAAGGCACTGAGGCAGCTCTATGGCACCTTGCTAAAACACACGTTGCTGTTAATGACTCAGGTTACCATCAACTTATCAGCCATTGGTGAGTAAATTCTACTTATATTAAGCTTGTCTTGTACGTTTCAAGTTCTTTACTATTGTGAAATGATTAGAATATAATTTTAAGGCACCTTCAACTGCACCAAAATTATAAATGAGGGATATGTTTTGATATTCTGAAACAGCCCTATAGGTTTAGGGCCCTCTTTTTTGGGTCGAATCGAGGACTTTTGCTCAACGATTTTTTTATTCGCTATTTAAATGCGCATCCAGTGGGATTTGAACCTGGGTTTCTTTGATCTTATCTTCAAGTCTTAAAAAATATCCTAGCAGTTCTGAACTTACCAAATGACAGATACCAAATGATATGTTGGACAGGCCTACTGGAAATACGTTTTACAAAAAATAGGTCAAATCTTGCAGAATGTAAACCTTACACTAAACAAAATCCACTATTTAAGTATCCAAAATTCAGACATGATCGAAGTCAGGTTTGGTAAATCTCATAAGTTAGTCCCCGCGATATCTGTCCCCGAATAGTGTTTGATACCCAAATGATCCAGGTCCATAGGCTTCCATAGTGGGTTTCAGCGATTCAAAATTTTCAATGAATAGCATAAGCCCTTATATTCTCTAAATGATAAGTTCCTGAGGAATTTTATAGAATTATGTGTTGTATGCCAAACAATATTTTGATCATTTACTTGTTACTGTTTTTAATTATGGAAACCTCTCATGGCATTAAAATAATTTTAAAAACTCCAATCTACGTAGCATGTAAAAGTATAAACCATGGAATTAATGATAGAAAACTAAATTTGTGCTTTTATTTGGCTTTACTTGGCAAATGATGGATAAAAAAGACAAGCTTATATGGATTTGGGCTTTGATAATTACGGTTTGTGCACGCGCGCGAGGTGTACTGGTGATTACCCCCTCCCACCTCAAGGGTTATAAAAAATTACAATCCCAGGTATCAAATATCAGATATTAGGATCATATCCGAAGGGTGTTTTCTTAGTCGCATAGAATATATTGGACGATAGATCAGGAATACATGCCAATACCAGATGTTCATATCTGAAGTTCATAGGGCTATTTCTATATACATAATACATCGGATTTTATAGGCATTGCACATACTTTTACATGTATATTATCCATATAAGATACATGATAGAATCATAAAATGCCATAGATGATATAGATTTATTGAACGCTACATGCAAGAACATGCAATAAAATATATCAAGCCAACAGAAAATACTTGGATTAAACGGATATTTTCTGTAAACACCTCTGTGGTTTAGGCTATTCTCCAATAGCCTGCATGAATAAATTCCGGAACGCGTTCTCCACCTAAACATTCATCCCATTACTAAATTACTCCCTACCGTTACCCCAACCAAAATGACTTACTATACCTTCCCAATTAAACCAAACAACTACAAATCAGCCCCAATTCTAACTAGGGCACCCAAATTCCTCGATCCTCATTGACGGTGGGTGAATCAAGATGCCGACAGCAGCTAGAGTGGTTGGAGATGAAGAGATGACCTAGGGCTTCCTTGATTTAGGATATTTTTTTATTTGCAAATCTTATGCCAATTCTTCCTATTTGCTTGCATTCCTTTCAATTATTATTGAATACTGATTGCTATTTCCAATATTTGAACACACGATTTTTTCCCTATTGTTTTTCTTCTCATGGAACAAAAGTACAAGGTACTTAAGAATTAATAACTCATTGAGCCCGATGTTATTGAATTATGGATGTTATATAGGCCAATATGAAGTACCGATATATTGGGTGATATTCAAAATATTAGCTGCTAGTTAAGCCAAACGATACCTATCTGTTATCGCTTGTAGCGAACCACAAGGGGTTCCAAACCGATATATCTTCCAAAATACTGATTGCTATTTCCAATATTTGAATACAATAAGGTCCCTCTCTCACATGCATTCATGCACAGGGAATACATAGCTTACACATTTTAACCAAACTTTAGCCAAATTCCTTATCTTATGTTTGATTTTTTGCTGTTTTGTCAGGTTAAATACCCATGCAGCAGTTGAGCCCTTCATTATAGCTACAAGAAGACAGCTAAGCTCAATGCACCCTATTCACCGATTGCTCCACCCACATTTCAAGGACACTATGCACATAAATTCGCTTGCGCGAAGCATACTTCTAAATTCTGGCGGAATACTTGAAATGACAATGTTTCCTGGCAAGTTGTCTATGGAGTTATCGTCCGCAATTTATGAAAACTGGAGATTCAATGAACAAGGTCTCCCTGCAGACCTCCTGAAAAGGTACAGAACTAGATCTGTTTTACGGTATAATTCACCAGAAAGAATCCATTTACATGCATCATCTTAAAATCATAATATTACTTCTATTTTTAAACATGTTAAATAGAAATCAAATATATAAATTTCATATATTAGGCACCCAAAGTTTGGAACTCCATAACTTGGGCAATGATGTTCAGGATTCAACTTAAAGCCTCTTCACTAATGGAATTAGGAAAAAAAATGGCTCTAGACTGTAAATTCTACTGAAGTATCAATCAAAATCTCGATGGTGAGTGTTAGAAGTATGAGAACAATTAAACTGATGAACCTCAACACCAGGTGGCATAATTGACAACACTAGTTCTCTAGCATGTGCAATGAGCTGAAACGAAAGTAGTATAGATCAAATCATCGTGTATAAATCTCTATTACTATAACTAGAAAGCTAAGGGGACACATGACAAACCCCATTTGCTCTAAAATAAATTAATACTAAATTAAGAAAATTTCTTTATTTTAAGTATGTCCAACTCTTCAATTCATAACTAATTTTTTGAATTTTCTCACATCCTTAAAAATTTCTTTAACAGTCTTTGAAAATCTATTTTATGTTAACTAAACTATTAAAAATGGTTATCTTTCTAATGTAAACATAAACATGTGCATCGCACGTGCAAATTGCTAGTTTAAATTAAATAACACTTTGCTATATGTGTGTGTGTAGAGAGAGAGAGGAGTATACATTACCACTGTAGGAATTTCTCTAGTGGCTGACACATGGTAACATACTATTCATTGATCTAGGTTTATTTTGCAAATTCAAAAATCTTCTTGAGTAGCATGGGAAAAGTTAAATGACAAATGAATCAATAATGTGTTTCCATATGTCCTGCCATTGTAGGCAATTCATATAACGACTTTTTATGCTCTGCATCCACACACATATACACACATATACATACATGTGTGTGTGTGGGAAAGGAATATACGTTGCCACTAAAAGAATTTTCTACATCAGCACGATACATGGAAATACACCATTCATTGATCCATGTGCATGTTTATTTTGCAGCAACAAGCATTAATTACATTAGAAAAAGGTAACAAGACATGTATCAATGAATGATGTGCTGCGATATGTCCTGCCATTGTAGATAATTCCTACAATGGCGCTGCAAGTTCCATTTCCTTTATATGTGGGTGTTGGGGTGCAGAGTGGGGGAACCATCTTAATTAGAAAGTTATATTTGTAAAGTATAACCCATGTAGACAATTGCAACTTGCAATATGATTTTTACTATCTACTTAGAGTTATATGGATCCAAGAATGTTTGTAGGACTCTAGGTTGCACGGATACTTCCAATGGGTTGCCGTATCCGTGTCTGACCCGTATCGGACGCCAATACTTGCACGACACGTATCGGAAGCGTTGTATATATATCATATATGTATAATATGTGTTCTATGTGTGTCGTATGTGTATAAACATATTTTTAGTATGTTATTAGCGTATAATATTTTAGAGCTGTTAATTTTTTCTTGTTTAATATTGACATAATAGTTTGATATCTTATTTATCTTTCTAAGATTATATATATAGTTGTGTCCCCGTATCCTCAATTTTAGGATTTTGCGTTATCGCCGTATCGCATTGTGTCATATCCGTATCCTTAAATCCGTGTCCATGCAACCTTGGTAGGGATAAAAATTTATTGAGAAGGCCTTCATGAATCATTATACTCATTTCTTGAATGATAAAAACTGATCATCTTAATCTCCATGGCCTATTGCATGTGTACAACAATTTTCATGTGGTTTTTTTTATCCGTGATCTGGAGGTGCAAAATATTGTATAGTTGAAAAACCTTTCATTTTGCAACCATCCAAGACAAGGAAAAGTATCTGAACCACATGAAAATTGGTATATATATGCATAAGGCATGGAGAGATCATGATGAACGTAATCGATCATGATAAAGATAAATGATTGCTATTCATTCATCAAGCCGTTCTTGGAGATATTATAAATGTCTACTTCAGAATGATAATATTGAATGTTAAAGGATTTATTTATGTAAAGACCTATTAATGATGTAAATTATCAATAGTTAAAGTAATTAATATAAGGGCTTATTTTTGGTATCTACCCCTTTTATCCTCCTTATTTACACTAGCATTTTTTTGGCATGTGCGTTGCACGTAATTATAGATTTTTTTATATAAATTTCCATATTAATTTAACTACGTGCACCGCACTCGTAAAGTAATAATGACATGGCAATTTCATTTAGTGCATGGCACTTGTAAACTAATAATGACGTGGCATTTAATTTCGCGTATTACTCATAAATCAATAGTGTTTTTTTGTTTAATTTCTTTGAAAAAAAATAAGAAAACACGTCATCAATCAATTCAAAATTAAATGACCCCTTCCTTTTACCCTGTAATAGTAGAGATGTACCAAAGAATTTATGTACCCCTTACTCTCTATTAACTTGTTATAGATTACATCCTCAAGTAAGTTGAGATGGAATCCTCTTAGAATATTTTAAAAACTACTCACATGATAACATCAACTTATCTTGGGATTGTTGTCTTTATTTAATTATGTAGATCCTTATTTGATATTCGTTCTATCGTAGTATCCTCTTGGAAATCAAATTTCTAGTTTGATTAGATTTACACTTAAAGAAGAAAGAGTAATTAAAAAAGAGGGGGGTGGGGTGGGGAAATCAAAACTACTAGTCTAACAATATGAAATCATTTACGTTAAGAAAATTTTGAAGGATATATGAAAATTAATGTTATTTTATTTATAATATGAAGAAAGATTTGAAGAAGTAAAGCGACTAAAAATCTCTTCCACTTCAAAAGATTAGAATCACCGTATGCACATCATTAAAAAAAAAATGAAAAGACGATTGAAAAAGAACAACAACCAAAAAGCTCTACCAATTTAATTTACATTGTTTACCAAAAAAATCTCAATCAGCAAAAATTAGTTAATCTCATAATCTAAATTTTATATTTTATAACTTAGCCTAATCAAGCCTTTCGGCTGGAACCTCTCAACTGCTCCCTCCAAATTAAGCATGGGTTAATTTGTAATGACTTAAAGGATTGTAAGGGGGTGCACATAAATTCATTATTTTCGAAGGAATTATGGAACTATGGAAATTACGAAAGATAATTAAAAGAAACTTAATAGAACAGCTTGCCAAATCAGTACTTGTTAAACTGTTTGGGCTTGAAAGTAAAATTGGTTCTAAACTTATCTTTGGACGAGAGTTCCTCCTTTTAATATTTCAACTGCTGCACAACAACGTGGAGGTTCAAATGACTCTAGATTTTATTTTAAAAAAACTAGATTCTAAGCACGTGTGAAGAATGTGAAAAACAGAAAGAGGAGTAAGTGATTAGTGAGAGAAAAAAAGGAAGTTGTTAATATGTCATTGGATCTTCTAATTCTGTTGCTTTTTTATTTGAAATTGAAATTGGAAGTGCCTCCCCCCCACCCCCACAACACACACACCCCTTAGCATTATAATAGTAGAGCTGGTTTTAGATTTTTTTCTTTTCTGGTTCTCATTTTTCCACAATTTATCAACCTTTGCAAGCTCTGTAAAGTTTACATTGAATGATATTGGATTTTGATTATATTGCGCCTTAAATAAAGATATATTGCCATGAATTAGGCACCATGTTTTACTTTGTTCAGAAACTAATAGCTACTCTATCATGAATGTCATTGCATCGTTGCCACCACCAACAATCACCCCAGAGGCCTCGCCATACAAGATCCCAAAGAACCCTCCGGCGTCCGCCTCATCATCGAAGATTACCCATACGCCGCCGATGGCCTTGACGTATGGACAGCTATAAACTCCTATGTCTCCGCCTACACGTTCCATTTCTACCCTTCTGATGTGTCCGTCTCATCTGACACCGAACTCCAGTCCTGGTGGACCGAGATCCGACATGTGGGCCACGGAGACACTGCCCCTTCCTCATGGCCTGTCCTTGACTCCATACAAAACCTTACCTACTCACTCACAACAATTATATGGATCGCTTCAGCTCTTCATGCCTCAATCAACTTTGGGCAATACGCGTACGCTGGGTTTCCACCGAACCGCCCGACAAAATGTCGGCGCTTCATCCCTGCAGAAGGGACGCCGGAGTTCGCTGAGTTCTTAAGAGACCCTGACCGGTAAATATTTTTTCAAACCTTCACAATTTGAGGTTCTTCCAAATATCCCTCATTGTCGAAGTTTCCAGATATGGACATCCACTCAATATTTTATTTGCCATGGTGGTTGTATTCGAGCATCTTGCAATTTATATTCATCTTTGAGAACTCTTTTAATTCTGTCCAATAGGTTCTTTTTCGAAATGATTACGGATAGATTTACGGCGACCCTGGGGATAGCGTTGATTGAAGTTTTGTCGCGGCATACTGGAGATGAGCTTTACTTGGGGAGGAGAGGAGATGGCGAGATGTGGACCGATGATGAGGAGGTGGTGAGGATCTTTACTGAGTTTGGAGAAGAGCTGAGGGGTGTTGAGAAGAGGATTGAGGAGCGGAATCGGAATCCGAAGCTGAAGAATCGATGCGGGCCTGCGAAAGTGCCATATATGCTGATGTATCCAGATACAGGAAATGTGAAGGGAGAGAAGGGACTTACTGGGAGAGGAATTCCAAATAGTGTGTCGATTTGATGCTAAATTAAGGCGGGTTTATATCGTGGTTGGTTGTGAACGAATTTATGTGAGATATATGATTTAACTTGTTTGGTTTGTTCAAGCAAAATCTGCCTTGCTGTTGTTTCAATTTAACAGGTGGGTTAAATTCTATGGTGTTTCCTGAATCCCCTCGTCCTCATTTGTTTCTTGTCCTCTAATTCTCTATAATTCCAATGCAACAACTGACCAAGGACGTATACCATCTGGCCTTAGCGCGGCTGGTAACAATTTTATCTTCAACATGAGAGGTCATAAGTTCGATCCTTGAATACATCAACCATTTTTATAACTTTGGTGTTTTGATGCAATTGATGAGACATTTAACTTGTTATCAGAACAACCCTGGTTTGACATCTACCGAAAACGACGTTTAATTTACAATAAAAATACTGCAGCATAAAATGCCTAGGTTTTGGGCTCATAAGCATTTCCTATCGTGAGCATGTTAAAATATAAAATATATTTTATCAACTCTGGTTGTGTAGTGGATGAGTCATTAAAATATGTAGCACTATTGTAATTCTGTGAGAGAGATCCCTTCGTAGTTCTGGACTCCTGCTTTTATGGGGTTTGGGAATTAGTTATGAATCTATTAAAAATTCCGAGACTTCCACTTTAAGGATTGAAAATCTTCTTGTTCTTACCGATATAGGCTTGCTTCATGCGAAGATTTAGCAATCCACTTAGATTTTATTATCGGCCGGTAACTGTTTTCATTTTCATTTCTATCTTTTATGAGGCTGGATCAAGATCAAGCTAGAGTTTCACTGATCACAATCAATTAGGCACTTGTTTGAAGCCCAAGTTAGGTGCCCGTCCTTGTTACTAATATATTTTCGAATATTTGACCATGCCTCTTTTGGACCGAATCCAGAAAATACCCTACAGCTTTCATACTCGGCTCTTGTTTCATGGGTCGAATCATTTTTATGTGTAAACAGAAGTCAAATGTGAAGAAGTCTCCGTCAACATAACTCTTACAATGCACAAGTAGACTCAAAATTGCATTTGAGTTCCCTCTTGGAATCAACAGTTCATATAGTTAATTTGGTTACGGACTAAGACATATATGTTGGGAGGGGGAGTCGATCCACGGAACAATGCTCGCGACAAAACCCAAATCACGCAAAAATATAATCACGCAATTAAACGACGAAAGACAATATAAATTAAAGTGCAGGAATAAGAAAGCAATCAATCACAAACAAGATAGATTTGTTAACGAGGTTCACCCACCGTATGGCTAGTCCCCGGCAGAGCGGAATCTGCAAACGTCTACTATACTTGAATCAAGTTTACAAGCAAGAACAACCCTAGGAGATTTCTCTCAAATCTCTCTATACAAATCTCTCTTGGCCTTTGCCTCTTGTGATGATACTTGTGATGGATACAAGTGATGGATACAAAATGCCTCTCATAAGATGTGCTTTTATAGCACCCAGGACAATGTCACTATCTAACAAAGTCACCATCTTTCATTGTCATCACCTAACAATGTCATGGATGTCAAAAGTAGTACCTAACAAAGTCACCACCTATCATTGTCATCACCTAACAATGTCATGGATGTCAAAAGTAGCACCTACCAAAGTCACCACCTATCATTGTCATCACCTAACAATGTCATGGATGTCAAAAGTAGCACCTACCAAAGTCACCACCTATCATTGTCATTACCTAACAATGTCATAGATGTCAAAAGGTGGTACCTAACCATAGACTTTAATTTGCATCAATTTTCAACAAACTCCACCTTGATGCAAATTCATCACAATCTCGACATTGTCCCACTTGGAGTAATTTTTTTGGCTTGATTCTCAGCACTAGTAAACTTCACACGATTCCGCTGCTGCTCTCTCCTCATTAAATTTTCATGGAGAGATTCACCAATCTGCAACAAAGATTCAGCTTATCTCTGTCTACTATTTTGGTGAACATATCCGCCGGATTCTTTTCTCCCGCGATCTTCTGTAGTGTCAACTCACCATCTTCTAACGCCATGCGTATGAAGTGGTACCGCACCTTGATATGCTTCGTCCGAGAATGATATGCTGCATTCTTTGCCAAATGTATTGCACTTTGGCTGTCGCTCCACAAGGTATTGAAGTCTTGCTTCTTACTCAACTCTTTGAGTAACCCTTGTAGCCATATCATCTCTTTGCTGGCTTCCGTGATCGCCACGTACTCAGCCTCCGTAGTTGACAATGCTACCACTTTTTGCAGTTGAGATATCCAACTTACCGCTGTTCCCCCAACTGTAAATACGTATCCCGTTGTGCTCTTCCCACTATCTCGATCACCCGAGTAGTCCGCATCAACGTAACCTTGCACCTTTAGAGAGTCGCCCCCGAAACATAAGCAGTGATTAGACGTACCCTTAAGATACCTCAAAATCCACTTCACCGCATTCCAATGCTCCTTCCCCGGGTTTTGCATATACCGGCTCACAACTCCCACTGCATGTGCAATATCTGGTCTCGTACTCACCATTGCATACATTAAACTCCCCACCGCAGAAGCATAAGGCACTCTTGCCATCTCGTCTTTCTGCTCTTGAGTTGTAGGGCAAAACTCCTTCATGAGTTTGAAATGTTTTGCTAAAGGCATACTCACCGGTTTTGACTTGTCCATGTTGAACCGCTTCAAAACCTTCTCGATATAGTCGCTTTGCGATAACCACAGTTTCCGCTGCTTCCTATCTCGAACGATCTTCATGCCCAAAATTTGTTTGGCCGCTCCCAAATCTTTCATGGAAAACTTTTCAGCCATCATCTTCTTCAGACTTTGAATTTTCTCGAAATTTGGACCCGCTACCAACATATCATCTACATAGAGTGATAAAATGATATAGTCTCCATCCTCAAAAGTCTGAATATAGACACAGTGATCTGACTCACCATGCACAAATCCCGTCTCTAGCATGAACTGATCGAATTTGAGATACCACTGCCTTGGAGCTTGCTTAAGGCCGTACAAGCTCTTTCGCAGTTTACACACCATAGATTCTTTTCCCTTCACCTCGTATCCCGGTGGCTGCATCATATAGATCTCCTCCACCAAATCTCCATGAAGGAACGCAGTCTTCACATCAAGCTGCTCTAAGTGCAGATCCTCCACCGTCACAATACTAAGGATCACCCGAATTGATGTCATTTTCACCACAGGGGAAAATATCTCTTGATAGTCAATTCCTTGCTTTTAGGCATATCTCTTGACTACCAAGCGAGCCTTGTACCGCTTCACACCATCGGCCTCATCTTTTATCCGGTACACCCATCTATTCAGCAACACTTTTCGACCCTTGGGTAGCTTCACTAGGTCCCACGTGCGGTTCTTCTTCAAAGAATCCATCTCCTCGTCCATAGCTCGCTCCCACTGCTTACTAGCACCGTCTTGCGTCGCCTCTTCAAGGGATTCAGGCTCTCCCGAATCCGTGTACAAAATAAAGTCGGTCACAAGTCTTTCAGGTAGTCTCCTTTCTCTCGTAGATCTCCTCAAAACCGGTACATCTGGTTGCTGAACATGGTGGTCATCATGTTCTTGAACCTGATCCTGCACTGCAGCTTCCTCCGTGTTTTGATCCCCACTTGAAGACACCTGATTGTTCTTTTGAGTTCTGTCTAACTCCACGAACTCAGATACAACACCATCTTTGGCTTGCTTTTCTTCTCTATATAAGTGCTGCTCATCAAAGACAACGTTCCGGCTTCGTATTACTTTCTTACTTGTGTAATCCCACAGCCGATATCCGAACTCGTCTCCACCATACCCGATGAAAGCACACTTCTTAGATTTGGAGTCAAGCTTACTCCTTTCTGCCTTATCAATCAAAGAATACGCGATACAGCCAAATACTTTAAGGTGCGAATAGTTGACCGGTTTACCCGACCAAATTTCTTCTGGAATGCCTCCATCAAGCGCATTCGCCGGGCTTCTGTTGATCAGATACACAGCAGCATCGACCGCTGCCGCCCATAAGAATTTTGGCAGATTCGCATCCAAGGTCATGCTTCGCACTCGCTCTAGGATCGTTCTGTTCATCCTTTCAGCGATACCATTTTGCTGTGGCGTCCCAGGTACCGTTTTCAACCAACGAATACTCTTTTGCGAGCAAAACTCCTCGAACTCTTGGGTGCAGTATTCCCTGCCATTATCGGACTTTAGGCATTTAACCTTCATCCCCGTTTGGTTCTGCACCTGCGCAATCCAGTGTTTGAAGATGCCAAACACATCGGACTTTTTCTTCATCGCGTATACCCATGTCTTCCGACTTGTATCATCGATGAACGTCACGAAGTACCGATTTCCGCCATAAGACTCCACCGAGGCCGGACCCCACACGTCCGTATGCACCATCTCTAGTTTCTTGGTCTTTTTCGCTACGCCTCCAATTTGAAAACTGAGAGCGTTTTGCTTCCCACAAACGCAGCTCTCGCAAAACCCCAACTCCACCTTTTTCAGCCCCGAAAGAACCCCCTTAGCTTGAAGAATTTTCATGTTCTTCTCGCTGAGGTGCCCCAATCTTTTATGCCACAACGAAGTCTCCGAATCTTTCTCCGAACTGGCCGTCAATGCAGCCGAGCCTCCGCTGCTCCCATTGAATGAGTACAACGAACCGCTCAGCTTGTCCCTTGCGACCACCAACGATCCTTTGGAAATATTCCATTGAGAATTCCCAAACGTTGTAATAAACCCTTCGTTGTCTAGCTGACTTGTGGAAATCAAGCTTTTCTTCAAATCAGGAATATGACGAGCATTCTTCAATTTGATTTGACCACCTCCTGACGGTTGCAAGATGATCGTCCCTTTTCCAACGATCTTACACGATTGACCGTTCCCCACCGTCACATGTCCAAGATCGCCCTGAACATACTCGCTAAAGTGGTGTCTGCCCGAAGTGCAATGAAAAGAAGCTCCTGAATCTAGGAACCAAGTATCCGCCTTTGTGTTCTCGTTCGCCGATAGACAAAGACCTTGTTCCCCTTGTTCTTGTGTAGACACCACATTCGCTTCCTTTTCATCCGTCTTCTCATCTGAGCCTTTCTTCGGAAGCCTGCATTCACTTCTTCTGTGGCCATTCTTTCCGCAATTCCAACAGGCGCCTTGGATTTTTCCTTGAGATTTACCTCGGCTTTTAGACTTGCCCTTTTTCCACTTCCCCCTTTCTATTGTTCTGCCACGATTCTCCACCGAAAGTGCAGAAGTTCCAGAACTCCCACTCACGGACTTTCTTCGCATCTCATCGTTTAATATGCAGCTTACCGCATCATTAAACGTGAGAATCCCCGAGATAGAGTTGCTAACCGTCATTACTAGGTTCTCCCAACTCTCTGGCAACGAACATAGGAACAGTAGGGCTCGAATCTCGTCTTCAAAGATGATTGAAACGGATTCAAGTTGTCTTGTCACGCTGTTGAATTCGTTCAGGTGCTCTATCACCGAACCATTCTCCACCATCTTCATGTTGAAAAGCTTCTTCATCAAAAATATTTTATTTGATGTCGATGGCTTCTCATACAACTTCGCTAACGTCGTCATTAGCGCCTTAGTTGTTTTCTCCTTTGAGATATTAAAGGCCACCTGCGGAGTCAACGACAATCTGATCGTCGCTAAGGCTTTCCTATCCAAAAGGTTCCACTCCTCATCGGTCATCTTCTCGGGCTTTTCTCCTAGCAACGGAAGATATAGATCCTTTTGGTATAGACAGTCTTCTAACTGCATGCGCCACCAACCGAAATTGTGACCATTGAATTTCTCGATTCTTATCTTATCCTCTGCCATCTTTCGTCTGTATCGCAGCAAACTCGACTTCCTCCTAGATCTGAACCAACGCCTTCAAAACTATAATCTAAGAAAGTGGGGAAGAGGACACAAGCGTCGTTACCCACCGTTACCTAGATTATAGAATCGAAGAACCCTAGGTTCTCTTAACCTCGCTCTGATACCAGTTGTTGGGAGGGGGAGTCGATCCACGGAACAATGCTCGCGACAAAACCCAAATCACGCAAAAATACAATCACGCAATTAAACGACGAAAGACAATATAAATTAAAGTGCAGGAATAAGAAAGCAATCAATCACAAACAAGATAGATTTGTTAACGAGGTTCACCCACCGTATGGCTAGTCCCCGGCAGAGCGGAATCTGCAAACGTCTACTATACTTGAATCAAGTTTACAAGCAAGAACAACCCTAGGAGATTTCTCTCAAATCTCTCTATACAAATCTCTCTTGGCCTTTGCCTCTTGTGATGATACTTGTGATGGATACAAGTGATGGATACAAAATGCCTCTCATAAGATGTGCTTTTATAGCACCCAGGACAATGTCACTATCTAACAAAGTCACCACCTTTCATTGTCATCACCTAACAATGTCATGGATGTCAAAAGTAGTACCTAACAAAGTCACCACCTAACAATGTCATGGATGTCAAAAGTAGCACCTACCAAAGTCACCACCTATCATTGTCATCACCTAACAATGTCATGGATGTCAAAAGTAGCACCTACCAAAGTCACCACCTATCATTGTCATTACCTAACAATGTCATAGATGTCAAAAGGTGGTACCTAACCATAGACTTTAATTTGCATCAATTTTAAAATATGTAGCACTATTGTAATTCTGTGAGAGAGATCCCTTCGTAGTTCTGGACTCCTGCTTTTATGGGGTTTGGGAATTAGTTATGAATCTATTAAAAATTCCGAGACTTCCACTTTAAGGATTGAAAATCTTCTTGTTCTTACCGATATAGGCTTGCTTCATGCGAAGATTTAGCAATCCACTTAGATTTTATTATCGGCCGGTAACTGTTTTCATTTTCATTTCTATCTTTTATGAGGCTGGATCAAGATCAAGCTAGAGTTTCACTGATCACAATCAATTAGGCACTTGTTTGAAGCCCAAGTTAGGTGCCCGTCCTTGTTACTAATATATTTTCGAATATTTGACCATGTCTCTTTTGGACCGAATCCAGAAAATACCCAACAGCTATCATACTCGGCTTTTGTTTCATGGGTCGAATCATTTTTATGTGTAAACAGAAGTCAAATGTGAAGAAGTCTCGGTCAACATAACTCTTACAATGCACAAGTAGACTCAAAATTGCATTTGAGTCCCCTCTTGGAATCAACAGTTCATATAGTTAATTTGGTTACGGACTAAGACATATATTGATCAAATATTCTCTGAATAACTAGTTCTAAGGCTCTTGTTACTAATTTTCTAAAATATAATTAGAATTCTTGTTAAGATTTTTTAGTTAACCTACATTCAGCGGATATTCCGATATTAACACCGAATTTTGTTACTTTAATTCGGAGATTTAATTATGGATATTTTGGTTGTTATGCTTATTATTTGTGATTATCAATATCAGATCTCATTTGTGCATGGTTGCATCTCATATTTGTCTGGGTTGCATCACTTAGGACTCCGCTTTAGAGTCACATCATTTGTTTGCTCGTGTTTCTCATTTTTGCACCCCCACACATATATGTTCGCAACCCTTCTATTCACGTCATGCGAATGTTTAAATTGAATCTAAATTCGTTCTTGTTGATGGCTCGTAGAAAAATGCGGGACCTGATGTCGAGACAAGAACGATTGTTGATGTCGAGGAAAATGTTAAGATTGGTGGTGAAGCGGTGTCGATGACGATTGACACATCATACGAAAACTCCAACCACAACCGAAGAGTTTTCGATCACAGCTGAAAGTAAAGAATGACCGCAGTCGATTAATATTAGCGACACATGCCAGAAACAGAAGAAGACGTCTGAAGATATACACACAGACGTCCAAAGAATCCAGACGTTTGCAGAAGGAGATCCAGAGCCAAAGAACAAGCCAAACGTCTAAAGGAGAAAAGCCAGACGTCTGGTCTTAAGTGTTCGACAATAACAGAGAATACGCAGACGTCTGCACCTTTGGTGTTCAGACGTCTACCCATCGGAACGCATTAGTAGCGGATCTTTCCATAACCTGTGATTGTTCCCCTCCGAATGGCGGCGCGACGTGAAGACGTCTTGCCTGAAATTCGGGGCAGATGCTATTTGGTTTTATCCGTCCACCTCTCCGAAAATACCAAGTTGATTTATGGCACTGTGTATCGAAGGTTTAGACGGATGCGGCCGATGTAGCAGACTTCGTCAGATTCCCCCTCGCTTGAGGGGTTTTTGATTATGGGGACGCTCTTCCCTGCAGGCGCAAGCCCCTGCAGTTAATTACGCTACCGCATCGCGGTAACAACTTTCTCTTTCTCCAGATGGTCACTTCGTGTCGTGGGTATTTGTTTTGTTTGTGGTTGCCCGTGGATTGTATACGGAGACTAAGTTCTACCGTCGCCCGTAGGACGTGGATTAGTCCAAATCCGTATTTTCTTAAATTTGGGTTTTGGGGTTTTGGTTTAAGGATACGTTAGCCTTATTCGAGACTAAGATCAACTTAAACGTTTGTTAAGGACACGTTAGTCTAATTTAGGACTAAGATCGACTCAACGGGATCGTTTAGATCCGACAAGAGAGCATTTAGACTCTATTGTTTAGTTTAGAGACTTTGCGGTCGATTGCTAGTTTAGGGACATGGTGGTCCATGTTCCAGTTTAGGGACGTGGGGGTCCATTTCCAGTTTAGGGACATAGGGGTCCATGGCATGTATGGTCGTCGGGACCTATCACCTCTCTGACGATGTTGAAGGATTACAACGACAGATGTCAGAGGAGTTCAGAGATGTACCCTTGAACCAGGTGTAAATTGATTTAAGAGAGCAGCCGTGCTCAGTCAATTTAATTTGAGGACTTACGGCCAGAATTGGGCTAAATCCAATTGAAGATGTTCAACATTTTTATTTGTGGTTGGCCTATTAGGCCTTGGCTTGGGCTTTGCCCTTTGTTTAATAATGCAGTACATTTTTGTCTGGCCTATTAGGCTCTCTTTTAATTGGGCTCTGCCCTTTTTAAATGATGCACAATATCTGTTTTGAGCCTGACAGACCTTTGTTTGGGCTTTATTCCTTTTAATAGTGCATAGCACTTTGTTTGGTCTGATAGACCTTTCTTTATTGGGCTCTGCCCTTGATAATGCATTGCATTAATTAGTCTGACAGAGTGCCACGTGGCTTGTCAGGCGCTTTGCGCCGATTGAAGAGCGCAAGGCGCAAGTCCATGTGGAGGTGACACGTGTCACACTCTGGTGAGCGCAAGCGCAGTGCACTGCCCCAGTGCGCTGCGCTGCTGACACGTGGCGCGCTTTGGTGCAGTGCGCCAATTTCAGAGAGCAATACTCTATTTTAAAAGCGCATAGCAAAAGTTGTTATGGAGCTGACACGTGGCGCTCTCTGGTGGCTTGCGCCAACCCAAGAGCGCAACAGTGCAGATTTACAAGTGCAAGGCACTGTTTTAATATCTTGATCCAATTTTGGATTCAAGAAAAGAATCTTTTAAGATTCCAGAACCAGTGGTTCATCAAAAGGCAATGTCTTTGTTATTATTATTTTTTTATTGAAGATCTTTAATCTTGTTCTTAGATCAATGATCTTTTTAGAAGAAATTCTTCTTTATTCAGATGTTTTTTACCTTTTCTTTCTCTGAGCTCTTCTCAAAATTTTCTTTAGAGGAGTTATCTCTGTGTTTCTGTGTTTTTCTATCTCTGTGTTGTTGTTCTCTCTCTTTTTTAGAATTGGGGTCTAGGGGCCTTTATATAGTGCCCATTAATTTGTTAAATTTGTTAAAGAGATCATTCTCTGAGTGATTTGGGGAATTTTCCCCACCGTTGGATCTTTGATCCAAGGGCTTCTGTTTTACAGAAGACAATCTTCTTGTTTTAATAAGAACAGAAGGATCTTACTGGAATTTTAATTCTGTTTGGCGTAAACGCACCAGCGCTTGACACGTGTCACGCAGCGCAGAGCGCAGCGCAACTGCGCTGACGCAACTGCGCTGCCACGTGTCGCACAGTGCAAAGTGCAGCGCAACTGCGCTGACACGTATCGCGCAGCGCAGAGCGCAAGTCAGCTGAAGCGTTGCTTCATTTATTTTAATTTTAATTTTCACTTTAATTTTCAAAACAGAGCTTTGCTTTGATTGGGGGAAACAGAAGCATTGCTTCGTTTCCCGCCTTGGAATTTGAACAGAGCATTGCTCTGATTGGGGTAAACAAGTGCCCCCCACCGTTGCGCTTACGTGGCCCCCAAACGTGAGCGCATCGGTGGCAGAATTCCAACCGTCGCGGCAACTCTTGGAAGTTGAAAGGGCATTTGATGCCTATAAATAGGACCTTTGGTCCTCAACAGATGATCATCATCTTTTAAGATTTTTACTTTCAAAACTTCAGAGCCTTGCTCTTGCCTTTAAGAACTCCAAGAGTTAGAATTTCTTTAGAAAACACTTTTTAGGTAAATTTTTTAATTTAAATTAAATTAAATTAATTTTCATTGACCGAGCCTTGCTCTTAATAGATCTCTGATCTAAAGAAAACACATTTAGGGTTTTACTTAGCAGAGCTTTGCTCTAAAGAGGTCCAAAGAGAACTAAGGAGAACCATATTAGGATTCCATCAATAAAGTCATGCTCTCTGAAAGATTTCATTTATAATTTCTTGATTCATTAATGGAGCTTTACTCCTTTTAAATCATATAGCAGAGCTCTTAACATTGCGTCTGCTGTAACGAGACGAATGCTGAGGTGGTAACCATTCTGCACTGGTGTAAAATGATCTCCGGTTGTCTTTCAGGCTTTATATGAGTTGACGTTAAGACCCTGAAGCTAGGAATTTTCTTTTGCTCCGTTTGTTGACATCGTGTCTGCAGTATTGCGACAAATGTCGAGATTGTCTCTAGGTTGTCTATGAACCGTCGAGATTTGGCTTCGCTTTCTGGTGGAGCCTGTTGGGAAGATATGGTTCCCTCTTTGTTTGTGCTCCTGGATTGTATACAGGGATCGATGTGATCTCACCTGTAGGGCAAAAGTTTCATTCTTTCATCATTTTTTTTTATATTATTTTTTTTATTCTTTCCGCGATGCTCTATCATTTCAGCTTTTATATCGCGAAGGTCGCGATTGCCCAATCATTTCGGATATTTTTCGTGGTGCCCAATCATTTCGGCTATTTATTTTATTTTCACTCGCTGCTTTTCATTGCGAGTTGCCCAATCATTTCGGCTATTTTGCATGCATACATTTTTACTTGCTGCTTTTTATTACAAGTTGCCCTATCATTTCGGCTATTTCGTATGCACGTATGGCTCGCTAATTTTTTTTATCGCGAGTGTGGAACTTGGAATCTGACGCCAATCTCAGCATCAGCATCGCTACAACTGGAATATTGCCAGGAGCGAATCATCATTTGCCACGAAAGGGCTTGGGATTTGATATCGGTTTAGGCATCAGCATCGCTACAACTGGGATATTGCTAGGAACGAATCATCATTTGCCTCTGTCAATGTCGAATAAAGGTGGCTTAGCGAACAGGGTTAGGATCCCGTCGACTAAGGCTTTTGACTTCATGAGCCGTAAGGGTCTCACAAAGGTATTTCTCCCTACAAGTCGTGAGGATCTTGTAGGTGTGTTTTCTCCTTAAGAACCGTGAGGATTCCTAAGTGCATGTTCCTCTATAAGTCGTAAGGATCCTACAAGAGGGTTTTCTCCTTGTAAGTCGAGAGGACTTACCAGGGTTGTTCACCATATGGACATATCCCTAGTCACGGGTGGGACTTTGTTAGGGAAATGTTTATTCACGCCCGTGGATTGTATACAAGGGCCAGTATTGAGCCGCTTGTAGGGCAATATCAAAGGTTGTGGGAGTTGCTTAAGAATAGGTTCAGGTCCCTATAACTTAAGACTTTCAAATCCTATGAGCCGTGAGGGTCCCATAAGAGAGTTCTCTTTACGAGTCGTGAGGATCTCGCAAGTGTAATTTCTCCTTAGGGATCGTGAGGATCCCTACGTGTATTGCTCCCTTGTGAGTCGTAAGGATCTCACGCGGGTGGTTTCTTCTTACAAGGTCGAGAGGACCCTGTAAGTGTCTTTTTAACGAGGTTGCGCCCTTTCGGATTTTCACAAACACTCGCCAGTAGCCCTGCTGTTTTTACTCACGGAGCCCTTTCGGGTTTTCATCCGTGCCCATTTCGCTTATGGACATACCGTCTTTATTTTTTTTTAATTCTTTTTTTTTCTTTTTTTTATCATTTTTTTTAACGAGGTCTCGCCCTTTCGGGTTTTCACGAACACTCGCCGGTAGTCCTGCTATTTTTACTCACGGAGCCCTTTCAGGTTTTCATCCGTGCCCATTTCGCTTATGGACATACCGTCTTTATTATTATTATTTTTATTATATTTTTTTTCTTTCCTTTTTATCTCGTCAGCCTGAGGGTACTGCGGTAGTAGTTTAAAAACGTTTCGGTCATCAGCTAGTTTTAGGACATAGTGGTCCGTCATTAGTTTAAGGACGTTTCGGTCCGCCATTGCCGTATTAGAGGTGGATTTTTAGTTTACTGACTTTTTGGTCTATGGGGCTTTCCCTATGAATGATGCCCCCGGCATATCCGTCTTTCTCGGAGCATGTGGTTGTGGCGGGCACACCTTCCAGTTTTCGGAGATGACGAACTTGCCCTGTTGGTATTGGTCTTCAACCCAGTTTTTGAAGACGCAGCAATCCTCGATCAGGTGACTTACCGTTTGGTGGTAAGGGCAATAATTGAGATTGTTGACATCGCCTGGCCGCAACGGACGTTTTGGACTCGGCAGATTGATGAGTCTGTCGCGCATTGCCAGCTCGAACAGTCTCCTTGTTTTATCTTGAGGAAACGAGTAAGGACGCCCTAGCCTCTCCTCGAGGGATATACGTGGACACATATTGTTTTGACGAACAACCGGTCTAGGGCCACTCGATTGTTGTTGAGTGTTGGCGACAAAGGTTGTTTTCCCCTTTCCTTTATCCTTTTTGTTCGCTTCGTTGTTTGTGGGTCCGAGATTCTCTCCGGATATCGTGCAATTGAGCTGCTGAATGTTCTCGCAACTCCTCAATCTTTCAGAGATGGACTCCTCGAAGAGAGGGTTGAAGGCTATTTTTTCGTCGGGGTCGTTCCCAAAAGTGAGAACTCGTGATCCCCCGGGTTCGTCCCTATGACAATTTCCAGCAACTCTTTTATGCTCATCTGTCTTATTTTTTCGCTGTCTACGAGCTTCCCGCTTTGCTCTATTGACGTAATGCCTGTGAGCGACATACCCTTGCCACCAACACTTAAAGGAGTCACAGTCTTCAGTAGGGTGTGCGATCTTCTGATGATACAAGCAGTAGTTAGGATGTATCTCTACTCCGTCGAGAGTGTTTTCTTCAGAGGGTGGTAGCTTTATTCCCATTGATATGGCCTTAGCAAACCTTTTCCTCATCTTGAATTTGTTTTTATCCGCAGCGGATGTCTTTTTATTTGACGGGAGTGCCTCGGCTCTTTCGTCTAATCGCCGGCGTTTAGCTCCTTCCAATATGGCCATCTCACGCTCTTGATTGGCTTTAACTTTCAGACGAATCTCATTCAGTAAGGTATCGATCACCTCGTCTGACGGCCACAGAAGTTCTGGTTCAGGCCCTACCCTCGGTTTCTCGGTGCAAGGAACCTTTTCATCATCTATCAATGAGTGAGAGATCACATGACAACTCGCTACGTAGTCCTCGGATTCATCCGATAAGCCTTCTCCATCGTTTTCGTGATCAACAAAAGAACAAGCTGCCCCCGGCGTGTCCGTCTTCTTTGGAGAGTGCAGCTGTGGTGGGTTTATCTTCCACTTTTCAGACAGCGCGAACTTGCCTTGTAGGTACTGACCCTCGATCCATCCCTTAAAGACGAAACAGTCCTCGATCGGGTGACTTACCGTTTGGTGGTAAGGGCAATAATTGGGATTATTGAGATCGCCTGGCTGCAACAGACGTTTTGGACTCGACAGATTGATGAGTGTGTTGTGCACTGCCAACTCGAACAGTCTCCTTGTTTTATTCTGAGGAAATGAGGAAGGACGTCCCAGTCTCTCCTCAAGGGATACGTGTGGACGCATATTGTTTTGACGGACAACCGGCTTCAAGTGGCTTGGCTGTTGTTGAGCATTAGCGACGACGATCACTTTTCCTTTCCCCTTCTCATTTCGAGAGTCCGGTTTTGGAGGAGGGGGTCCATGGCCCATCTGGTCCATTTGGGCTAATTTGTCAATCAATGCCTGGAAGGTGGTCGGCCTGAAGAACATCATGAATTACGAGATGGTCGCTTGCGGATCGAGAGTACCCACGAACATGCCTATCACAGGTGCTTCTTCGATGCGTTGTTCGCATTTCGACCATAGGTTCCGCCATCATGTTGCATATTGGACCCACGTTTTGCCTGGCCTTATCCTGGCATTGATTAGTGCTGTAATCGGGGTACGCTCGCTAGCGCTCGCGAATCTCTGTGTAAACAGCAGCTCCATCTCCGTAAATGTCTTGATAGAGTCATTTGGGAGTTTAGAGTACCACTCAAATGCCGTTTCCGACAGGCTGCCAACAAACTGGCGGAGCAGCAATTTATCATCACCTCCAGTGTTGCCGCACATGGCTCTAAATTGAGCGACGTGCTGATGCGGATTTCCCGTCCCCTTATATACGTGGAATTTAGGGATCATATATCCCGGTGGGTACCTTATTTGGTCATACCATCTCGGATAGGGTCGTCCGGTCTTGACAATTTGTCCAGCCGCTTCATTCGCTTGGTGAGCTCGTATGTACTGAGCTATATAATCATCGAGCGCAGCTTTTGAGGTGGTCTCCTCTTTGGCTGCTGAAAGAGCTGGAGGAGGGTTCGACGTCTCCGCTCGGTCATCTTCAATAATGATCGGAGGGTCTTCAGCTGGAGGATCCGGCTGTAACATCATCCCGACCATGTCTTGGAACAGAAAAGCCATTTTTTTTATGTTGGCAGCTTGTTCTGCCGCTTCTCTGTCCTTCTTTTCGAGGACTCTACGTAGGAAGTCAGCATCAGTTTCTTACTCCCGGTGTTGATCCGAGGACTCCTCCGGGCTTTCTTTTGGCCCAGTGAGTGCGGCCATCGCATTCATCATTTCTTGGAGCTTCTGCTGCTGCTCCTGAGCTTTAGTCACCGATCGCGTGAGCGGTCGATGACCTGTAGATGTACGGCTGTCTTCCTTCCCGGACGCCATGTAAACGGTATGCACCACCATGCCCCTAGACTTAGGGAGTTTAGGCTTACTGTCTTTGGCATTTGCCGCAGGCGCGGGGATTTTCTTTGGCCTTCTTCTCTTGTGGGCCGTTGAAGTTGAGGAGGCCGTTGCAGTGGGCACCCTGGCGGTTGTCGTCCTTTGCTGTTTGACAGGACGGTTCTTTTCTTCTTGAACCTTCACCCTCTTCTGCCGGCGAGAGTGATCTTGGTCTATTACTGAGTCTTGAACCCTCCGCCAGGCCTTATAAATTTTGGAGGACAGCCGTTGAGGGGGCTGCTCCAGCTTTGTATCTGTAACACTCTCCGCACGTGGAGGAGATCTTTTTAACGTGGCAGTCGGAGAGTTCTTGCGTATCCTCCTTAGCGGTTCAAAGCTGTTTCCAGTTGGAACAGCAACGTTAACTTCCACCATCGGGGCCGGTGGAGTTAGCCCTGATGGGGAGTTGCCTCCGGCCTTCCTTACTCGGCGCCAGTGGCGACGTCGAGCGTATCAAGCTGTTAGGACTGGCTCGGCGATAGGGATAGTTTCGTCTTGCCCCCTGTCCGGATGAGGCGCTGCCGGTGCCAGCCTCTTAAAGACTGATGTTGTCCTTTGAGTGGCGATGTTCAATCTGTCAAAGACAGACCCTCGAGCAGGAGCAGAAGTCGAAATGGTCATCCTTGAAAAGACCGACTCTTTAACAGGAGAAGCCGCCTGACGACCTCAGGAGCAAAGGTGGCTGTCTTCCTTGGGATGACCACTTCAGGGTTCATGGGCTTCTTGGCGGCCCATCAGAGTTCTGGTTCAGCCTGGTAAAGACAGAGGCCGCCGGCTTGATATTGGACGAACCGTTGAAAGGGGCCGTTGTAACAGTGAGCCGATCGAAGACCGACTTCTTGTGCGCTTCCGGTGCGGGCACTGGAATAGTGAAGCTTGATGAAGGGAGCATGGTCTCGAAAAACAGACCGGTGGTGGCCTGAGTCACTTGTTCCACCGGCATGGTAAGGATGGAGGCCGCTTGAGGCCCATAGGCTACACCTCCAGGTGAGGCGGAGCGTCGACTGCATTGGCATATGGAGCAGCTCGAGCAGTTGGAGGCCATTGATACTTGATTTTTGCACCAGGCAAAATACCAAATCTTAGTAACTTGAAACCCAAAGGCAACCATTAACAAACCGCGATTCGTTCGTGAAGACGACACACGAAGTGTGGAGTGGAAAGAGGAAAAGGTCCCACCGGGCGTGCCAGAATCTGTTCCCCCTCGAATGGCGGCGCGACGTGAAGACGTCTTGCCTGAGATTCGGGGCAGATGCTATTTGGTTTTATCCGTCCACCTCTCCGAAGATTCCAAGTTGATTTATGGCACTGTGTATCGAAGGTTTAGACGGATACGGCCGATGTAGCAGACTTCGTCAGATTCCCCCTCGCTTAAGAGGTTTTTGATTATGGGGACGCTCTTCCCTGCAGGCGCAAGCCCCTGCAGTTAATTACGCTACCGCATCGCGGTAACAACTTTCTCCTTCTCCAGATGGTCACTTCGTGTCGTGGGTGTTTGTTTTGTTTGTGGTTGCCCGTGGATTGTATACGGAGACTAAGTTCTACCGTCGCCCGTAGGACATGGATTAGTCCAAATTCGTATTTTCTTAGATTTGGGTTTTGGGGTTTTGGTTTAAGGATGCATTAGCCTTATTCGAGACTAAGATCAACTTAAACGTTTGTTAAGGACACGTTAGTCTAATTTAAGACTAAGATCGACTCAACGGGATCGTTTAGATCCGACAAGAGAGCATTTAGACTCTATTGTTTAGTTTAGAGACTTTGCGGTCGATTGCCAGTTTAGGGACATGGTGGTCCATGTTCCAGTTTAGGGACGTGGGGGTCCATTTCCAGTTTAGGGACATAGGGGTCCATGGCATGTATGGTCGTCGGGACCCATTACCTCTCTGACGACGTTGAAGGATTACAACGACAGATGTCAGAGGAGTTCAGAGATGTACCCTTGAACCAGGTGTAAATTGATTTAAGAGAGCAGCCGTGCTCAGTCAATTTAATTTGAGGACTTACGGCCAGAATTGGGCTAAGTCCAATTGAAGATGTTCAACATTTTTATTTGTGGTTGGCCTGTTAGGCCTTGGCTTGGGCTTTGCCCTTTGTTTAATAATGCAGTGCATTTTTGTCTGGCCTATTAGGCTCTCTTTTAATTGGGCTCTGCCCTTTTTAAATGATGCACAATATCTGTTTTGAGCCTGACAGACCTTTGTTTGGGCTTTATTCCTTTTAATAGTGCATAGCACTTTGTTTGGTCTGATAGACCTTTCTTTATTGGGCTCTGCCCTTGATAATGCATTGGATTAATTAGTCTAACAGAGTGCCACGTGGCTTGTCAGGCGTTTTGCACCGATTGAGGAGCGCAAGGCGCAAGTCCATGTGGAGGTGACACGTGTCACACTCTGGTGAGCGCAAGCACAGTGCACCGCGCCAGTGCGCTGCGCTGTTGCGCTGCGCTGTTGCGCTGCTGACAAGTGGCGCGCTCTGGTGCAGTGCGCCAATTTCAGAGAGCAATGCTCTATTTTAAAAGCGCATAGCGCAAGTTGTTATGGAGCTGACACGTGGCGCTCTCTGGTGGCTTGCGCCAACCCAAGAGCGCAACAGTGCAGATTTACAAGTGCAAGGCATTATTTTAATATCTTGATCCAATTTTGGATTCAAGAAAAGAATCTTTTAAGATTCCAGAACCAGTGGTTCATCAAAAGGCAATGCCTTTGTTATTATTATTTTTTTATTGAAGATCTTTGATCTTGTTCTTAGATCAATGATCTTTTTAGAAGAAATTCTTCTTTATTCAGAGGTTTTTTACCTTTTCTTTCTCTGAGCTCTTCTCAAAATTTTCTTTAGAGGAGTTATCTCTGTGTTTCTGTGTTTTTCTATCTCTGTGTTGTTGTTCTCTCTCTTTTTTGGAATTGGGGTCTAGGGGCCTTTATATAGTGCCCATTAATTTGTTAAATTTGTTAAAGAGATCATTCTCTGAGTGATTTGGAAAATTTTCCCCACCGTTGGATTTTGATCCAAGGGCTTCTGTTTTACAGAAGACAATCTTCTTGTTTTAACAAGAACAGAAGGATCTTACTGGAATTTTAATTCTGTTTGGCTCAAACGCACCAGCGCTTGACACGTGTCACGCAGTGCAGAGCGCAACTGCGCTGACACGTGTCGTGCAGCGCACATCGCAGCACAACTGCGCAGGCGCAACTGCGCTGCCACGTGTCGCGCAGCGTAACTGCGCTGGCGCAACTGCGCTGCCACGTGTCGCGCAGCGCAAGAGCGCTGGCGCAACTGCGCTGGCGCAACTGCGCTGCCACGTGTCGCGCAGCGCAGAGCGCGGCGCAACTGCGCTGACACGTGTCGCGCAGCGCAGAGCGCAAGTCAGCTGAAGCGTTGCTTCATTTATTTTAATTTTAATTTTCACTTTAATTTTCAAAACAGAGCTTTGCTCTGATTGGGGGAAACATAAGCGTTGCTTCGTTTCCCGCCTTGGAATTTGAACAGAGCATTGCTCTGATTGGGGTAAACAGTGATATTTGGATCTTTCCATAACTTCTGATATTTATGATCAGGAAAGATTTTATTTTATTTTAGTTTTCAATCATGTAAAGTGTAATATATATACATCTCTGATATTCAATACAATTATCAAGTTCAAAATCCAAAAAACTTCATTTTCTTTAAGAATTTTATATGGTACCAGAATCTTACGATTAAAAACTCAATTTTTTTTAGCCATGGCCTCCTCTCAAAACCCAATCCTCATCATCACTAAATTCTATTTTCCAACAAAACTTTCCCACACAAATTTCACCGTGTGGAGATCCCAAATCCAATCGGCCCTAATTGGTCACAATCTTCTTGATCATATCGACGGATCCAAATTCCCTCATACAAGGACTATAACCAACGTCAACGACAACACCAAGCGTGTTGAAAATCCAGACCAGCATCAATAGTACCGTCAAGATCAACCCATCCTCAATGCTATCCTCGGCAGTTGTGTCGAGACGATCCAGCCTCATATCTATTATGTTTCCTCATCCAAGGAAGCATGAGATCGACTTGTCACTCTTCTTGCGAACAAATCTCGTTCACGAGTTATATCGCTCAAAGAATGCTTCATCAACAATCAACGTGGCTCACGCTCGATAAGTGAGTACCTATAAAAGATGTGATCTATCTCCGACGATCTCGCTCTCGCCGACTATCCTTTTTCTGAAGATGACCTTGTTCTTGTTCATCACGAATAATTGCATTTAATACCGGCCATTCTGTACTATTAATCCATGACTACTACATAAGTACATGTTTCAGGTACTCAGGGCAATTAAGTTGAAAACAAGGCACATTTTGCACATTTATGCCTAATTCAGGCTAAAACTGTAACCGGACGGACAAATAATCAAGATACGAGTTTTTGTAACGAAATTAATCATTATGTGCAACAAGGAACACAAGTGGATAGCCAAGTGGGCTGAATCAATCTTTAAATGGGTGTGAAATGATCAAAATGTAAAGTGTTGATGTGATGTACACTTTTGGGTTGAAAAAGTCATCATTTTTAGACTTCCAAACACCAGAGTGCAAGCCTGATTGACTGAGAAGAAAAGAAATATTCCAAAAATCAAATTAGAATGTCAGAAGATCAGTGTATAAAGATGGAGCCCAAATTTCTCAGTTGGGCCGACCAAATGTTCATTTTGAATGGTTGGGTTGGCCTAAACTTACCCGTTTGTGCTCTTGCTCACATCATGTTTCCATTACTATCAGATCATGCCACTTGAATATATCTTTTTTCCTGTTAAGAAGTTTATAAATAGCAGATCATAGATGAAGCCAAAGGTCCAAGTTTTTTTTGTGTAATATTGTAGTGTGATGTTTTGTGATATTTTGATTTGGTTAGCTTGAATTCCTTCTTTCTCATCTTGCAAGCTCATCATTGAGCTTGCAAGTTTAGATTGAAATTATTGAGTTCATTAGAGTGTTCTTTTGAATTCCAATATCAATACAAGTTCATTTGATTTCATCTCATGGTTATGGTTGAGTATCTCTTTTAATATCTCGTTTTACTTTTCTTGCAATTCTTGTATGATTTTATTTGTATCTATTGATTCTAACATGAATAGTGAGTAGCCCCCTTTGCTAGGTGAAGGAGAGGGTGACTGACCACTAAACTTTCCTAAACCCTCTCTTGATCAGCATAGTTTCATTGAAATATTAGAATGTTGTTTTTGCTAAATTTTAATTAACTCTTTGATAAGGTATATAGCTCTTGATAGTTACATTGAAATCTTAGCATATACCCTATACTTTGTATTACTAATATTTGCAAAAGCCACTTCTAATTATCTTTTTACTATTGTGTTTAACTTGAAGTTATGAATCTTTTGGTATTATCAAGTGTTTGACAAATTGCTTGATAGGGTATATAGCTCATTTGGTTGTATGGTAAGTTCTTGCATATCTTCTATACTTATTAACAAACACTTGATAATCACAAGATTCTAACTTATTAATATGAAGAGTTTATGATCATTGATGCTTAAGATTGGAAATTATGAGATAAGGTTGATATTATTTATAGCTTCACTTTTGACATACTTGATGTACTTTCTAAAAGCCATATATTTGCAAGATTAAGGATGAGTGATCATTTATGATCAAGATGAGGTGTGAACGATAGTTTGTGTTGTGATTCATGTACCTAACCCTAAATCTACACAAGTCCCGTAATATCGTATTCTTAGTATAAGTGACAATAATCAAAATCAAATCCTATTCTTTAACTCAAAACAGATATTTTTAGATACATTTCCCTGTGGATCGACCTGTGATTGCTGGCTAACTACAACGAGCCGTGTACTTGCGGTATTATAACTTGAGAATCGATTGTGTATGATGATACGATGCTAATCCATGAACTTCGAAATATGACTTGAACTATTGATTTGCATGCACGATAGGATTTTCTCGAACAAGTTTTTGGCGCCGTTGTCGAGAATTGGCAACAATCTAGAAGTGTTTATCTTAAGTTACATCTGTATAAAGTTTCCAAAAACAAAACAAAAATTTGCAAAATTTCAAAAAACCAAACAAAAATTCTAAATTTTAAAATAAAAGTTTTATGTTTTTCTAAATCTGCTGTTACTCTGAGTTTTTGAAAATAATTTGAAGCACAAAAATGGATTAAGAATTGAATTTAGAGCGCACTGTAAAAAGATGAAACTCTAATTCTATGGCATGTCCGACCAAAAATGCATTTTGGCCACCTAGGTCGGCCCTGTTGTGTTGTTTTGGTCTCGTTTTCTTGCAGTGCTTCTCTTGTTCTGTTATTGCTCCATATTTATACTTTAAATTTGACAATTGTTTTGTTACAATAGATTGGACAGAAATATCGCTTTTGTCTCTAAAAATCTCCGATTTCTCTATTTTCAGGACTTGACGAGTTAGCAAACGGTACATCTTTGGAGAAGAAGTAGATTTGAAGAGCAAGGAGAATTTGAAGCTCAGCGTCAAAGACCGGGGTAGATGTGCCCTAACAAGCGAACATTTTAAGCACCCGGGATCGACTCAATAGGGTTACTTAACCCAAAACATTAGGTATGTAATTTTCTAACTTTCTCAAATCCGACGCCTTCCACTATTTCAATCTTCTGTAGGATTCTTCGCAAATTCTCCATAAAAAGCAAAGAGAACTAACCTATAATTGGTTGCAGCGTCCAAGCTTAATTAAAAAAGAATTGTTTGATAATTTGAACAACTTTTTATTGATTTGCGCATTGCATTCTTTAATATGGACTTTAAGGGCAAGAAAACCCTAATAAGATACGGCAAGGGATTTCATCACCCTTTCCGTGCCCCAAAAATCACAAACCGAGTATTCTTGTATCCCCACATTAACTTAAAATCAATTAGAACCCAGTCTCTAAGGATTCGCGCTCACTATGGTAAGTTGATTGTGTTTAGAATCGTGCTTAACGGTATTTTGTTCACTGGGTGTCTAGGCAAGTGTGAGAAAGCAACCCACCGAAAAGAGTGAGGGTTACTCTAAATTAAGAAACTTCGCGAAAACGTTGGAAATCCATCCCGATCTCTGCACTTACCTGGCTTCTTGATTAGTGTATCTTGAGTCCGATTCTCGACAAAATTTTACTTCGAAAATTAAGTTCTTGAGCATGTCTAATTGAGATAGGGTAACTGTAGGGTTCCTAGGCACTCTCAAGAGGTCACACAAGGCTTCAACCATGCCAATTTCAAAAATTACGGTGCCGAGAAACCCTAATACGGATCGTTGGCTAGAAGTTTAGGCGATAAAGCAACTAGTTAACTACTTTAACTAAGAGTACGGATATACAACCTTTGTAGATCCGGTCCTCCACCTCCACGGCTCCGTGATGAAGTCCTCTCCGCTGTACAAATCGGATCCCGGGCTCTAGTGTCGGCTTCATCGGAGAATAGACGGGCTAGGTCATCGACTACGACGCCGAAGATGATCTACGTCGAGGCATCACTAGATCAAGCTCCACCTTCACCAAGCCATGAAAACTTGTGAAGGAAACACCCTATACTACTTGGCAAGAGGTAGAGGATGAAGAAATAGGAAGTGGGTTCACTTTAGAATTGGATTTCTCACTTTTTTTCATCAATCACCATTGATGAAGCAAGCTTTCTTCAAGTGATGAAGAAGAAGAAGATGAATATTATGATGAGTGTTTTTCAAAAAGGAAATAATAAGAATACTTATCATAATGTAACCATGGTGAAGTGTAGAGAATCAACTAGGGTTAAGTGGAGTGGTTAGGGTTAAGCATGAGACAAAATGGTGACTTAGTCAAAGCTTTATGAAGCTTCATAATGCATCCAAAGAAAGCCACCATTTCTCTTTATGCAAATCATTTTCCAAAAAGAATAAATAGATAAATAAATGAATAAGAAAACAAAATGAAACCCTAACCATTCATATAACCATTGTCAATTCTTTACACATGCCCAAGCTTGCATGTATCATCAAACATGATACAATTTTGTGAACAAAAGTATATCACATATACAATGTGCACAATCCAAGTGAGAAAATCCATTTAAAATGAACCAATACTAGTTAATGCAAAGTAATATATCAAATATATAATTATACATTAAATCATTAAATCAACACTTGATTTAACGATCCGGTCATATCGCATATAACCGACTAGTATCCAATGTATCGGCTTATCGAATCAATCCTTGATTCGATAACTAGGTTATATCGCATACAACCATTCGATACATTCATCGCGAGAATAGAATACGGTATCACATACACGCATTATTCTCGGTCCCGCACATATCTCATATGTGCTCCTATTTCGTTTCGCTTGAGCCAGGAAACCTCTGTGTAGGACTCTAAAGACTCGTCAATACGCCGGCAGCAGATGATGATCATATCAAACACCCACAAGCCGCAAGCGGTCTGCCAAACGTAACGACCATCCGGGTATTGAGCGATCAGAAGATCGACGAGCAAGCCCGCTCACACTCCAGTGAATCCAACCAATAACACTACCGTACAGTCCGGTCTCGTCGTCTGATATGTCGTATATCTTGCCTAGGGGTGGTAAACGTCAGACTCCAATAGCTCGATAAGTCGTGTCGATATGAGGTCTATAACAGTTCGAGAAATTACTGGTAACACTTACCAGTAAATCTCAGCAACCCTGGCTAGGGATTTCCGGTTATAGCCAATCGGACACAGTGCAACATCAACTCCCTATACCGGGAGAGACGAATCCCTTCCTATCGCTCATTGCCTCCATGTGACTCGGGACTGTACCCAAAAACCACCGTTTTGCATGCCCTCTTGGACCTGGTAAGATGGAAATCAAAGCACAGTAGGAACCACACAAGACTCTATGACGATCTCAGGTCAACAGACTACTCTGTACCAGTGTCACCAGAGAACTGCCATCTGATGTAAGGTATAATACCATCTGGGAGTTCTCGGCGAGTCCGTCCAGTGTACCCAGTCTCCACTGAGCACCCGTATATCATCTCTGATGTCAAACACCGATGGATATGGGATCATCCATCGCCCATCTGTATGGGTCGAGAAGGTACACGCTAGTCTACTTTGGTATATCGATGCCCCGTCTCGATACACCCACGACTAGGGACTTTGAAGGATGTACTTATGGACTACCATGTCCCCACTAGTATGATCCGCATCATAGTCCAAGTAGTCAAGTACACATCCTAAGGGCTTTACCAACATGTAAGAGAGAGACAATCAGTATACACGTTAAGGTAAAGATCAACCAGATAGCATACTATCATGTCGAGCAAGAAAGTCCTCCCTATATATGTCCCAGCATCCACTACAATATACATCCAATGTACAGTAATGGCCTCTAGGGCATACATATAACTAACAATCTCCCACTTGCACTAGGGCCATCTGATAGCTGTGGTTGTAGTATCTTATACTCAACCATCCCATAAAAGTCTCTCTCTGGGAATAGGCCTTCGTGAGTGGATCCGCCGTGTTATCCTCTGAGTCTGCTCTCCCTGCCTTGATCACCCTGGAGATCAACCATCTCCATGATCAGGTGATACTGCCTTAGAATAAGTCTGGATCACTGATGGGACCGGCATTCCTTGGCATAAGCCACAACTCCATTGTCTCACAATGGCAGGAACGTAGTTCATCTCATGAACCAATATACACCCAAACAGCCTCTTTGGTAGCATCTTAAGTAGTGATGTATCCTGCCTTTATCGTCTAGTATGTCACGGTATCTAGCTTGGAACTCTTCCAACATACCGTCCCTCTACCGAGGGTAAAGACAATGCCTGCGACTGACATTCAGTCGTCTTTATCACCCTGGAACCCTTCCAGTGATTCTCCTCAGGATCGATTGATACCATCTCACTACTGCTAGTGAGATTCCTAACATCCAATTAGATCTATCTCATAGATCCAAAATCCAGGATTTAGTAGGTATCACTTTGATCCTATGTGGAGAATCATTGTGATAAGCGGAGATTGACCGAGCGTAGCATAGGAAACTCTTTCTCTATCAAGAGTATGTCATCCACGTACTCTACGAGGATCACCACCATACTCCCTACTACCTTTTTGTTTATACAAGGTTCATCTACCATTTTGATGATGTCAACTTCTTTGACTATTCCATCAAAATAGATGTTCCAACTCCGCGATTCCTGCTTTATCCTATAAAGCATCTTGCACACATTTCCGCTGCTCCCACTGTCTACGAAGCCCTCTGGCTGTGTTCTTATAGATGTTCTCTTCTAAATCATCATTTAGAAAAGCAGTCAAGACACCCAACCACCAGATATCGTAGTCATGGTATGTAGCCGTGGCAAGTAGGATCTGGATGGACTTAAGCATAGGTACTGGAAAAGGTTTCATCATTATCCACGCCTGGTCAATGACGAAAACCTTTAACAAGTCTAGCTTTGAAAGTCTCAACTTTTCCATTTACACCAAGTAATCTTCTCAAGATATACTTGCTCCTGATGGGGATTTAACCCTTCAGATATAGCAACCAAAGTCCATACTTTGTTGGTGTATAAGGATTCCATCTCAGATCGATAAACATCCAGCCATTCTTACAGAGTCTTACTCCTGATGGCCAGCTTGAAACTAGTTGGGTCATCATCTCATGATGCAATCCTCGCTCCCACTGTCATAGAGAAACAGAAGTATCTCTCAGGTGGGTGAGGAACCCTACTAGATCGGCGGAGAGGCTGAGGTTCGTTGGAATCTATTGAATCATTTGGTTCTATCAAATCATCAGCTGCAGTTTGTATAGCTGGAACCTTTCCAGTTCTACATAACAGACTTTGCCTCGAGCTTGTCCAGATTTTGCTTTTAGACATAGGCTGGACAACCCCAAATCTTAACTAACTTAAGAAATAGGCTCTTCCCTTTCCATATCTCATATGGAGTGGTAGGCAACTGATTTGATTGGAACCCTATTCAATAGGTATGCATCTTCTCAAGTGCATAACTCCCAAAAGGAAACAGGTAACTCAGTAGTACTCATCATAGAGCACACCTTATCATATAGGGTGTGATTGCTCCGCCCCGATATACCATCGTGCTATGGTATATACGGAGGAGTAATGCTGAGAGAGAATCTCATTCTCCTTTAGAATAGTCCAGGAATTCCATGCACAAGTATTCTCCTCCCTGATCTCATCAAAGGACATAATACTTATACCCGTATTTTGGTTCTCTACTTCTAACTTATATTCCGTGAATATCTCAAAAGGTTCGGACATGTGTTTCAACAGGAACATATGTCTGAATCTAAAGAGATCATCAGAGAATGTAATGAAGTACAACGAACCGGTCTTGGCATGTGTAGACTGGGGACCTACATACATCAACATGTATCATCCCAAGAGTTCATTAACTCTTTCTCTGTTTTCTGTAAACGGAGCTATGGTCATCTTATCTCTGTAACATGACTGGCAAGTTTCACAAGATGTAAATTCAAACTAATTTAAATATGCATCTTTATGAAACTCTAGCTAGTCGGGTCGCATTGATATGACCTAGTCTACAATACCTCAAGAAGAATTCGTTCTTTTCTGAACTCTTCCTCTTGTGTGTGTTCTGTATACTAAGAACTGTAGTTTGATTTAGAACATTAATGCTTTTAGATAACGTGCCTGAACCGATCAACTTTTGATATAGGAAATGTCTAAAACATTATCCAACAATACAAAATTTTATCATTTCTTTACTAATAAAGAGACTGATATGATTTTGTATATCAGGTTCGGTATCTAATAACATTCGTTCAGAATCAATGTATTTGTAATACAGGGTGACAGTGACCGACAGACTTGGCTGCAACTCTTGCCCCGTTTTCTGTCTCATGAAACTTATCACCAGTTCTCAGTTTTCTACCCTTTTGTAGCCCTATGTAACAGATTACATATCTGGGATCCTGACCCGGTATCATATACCCAAGATGCGGAGGATACTGAGAAACAGTTCTTTGTAATGAACACACCCGAAGATGATGCATCAGCATGCACTCTCTTTGTTTGGGCGGCATAGAAATCTTGGTATTCCCCTATTTCCTGCTCTGTCTTATAACAATTATAAGTTGGAGCGGGACCAACGTTCCCCAGCTCAGTATAACAGCGGGTTCGGTCAATATTCTGTTTTATTATCTTGATTAAGGCGTGATATGGTCGCTACCAGGAGAAAGAGAGAAGAAAACACTCAGCGTGCGCTCTTGCAAGATCAGATTGGTTATTATTTTATCTAATCAGGATGGCTCCCACTGCTTTTTATCAAATCTTCCTTCAAACCCTAAAAGGAAAGAATAGCCGGGATTAATTACACGCTACAAGTTCGCCAATCTTTCAGCCATACCAGTGTCGGTACTTTGAGGGAGGTCCCTCGTGCTTTCGCACAAACCTAATTAATGTAAATCTCGTTTTCCCAGAGGCGTAACCTCGTTGACACCTTTCTAGACACCTACTTGATCGGCTAATTGTAATGTGTAAAACTCTCCCAGGAGTAACTCTTACTCGCAGTGGGTATCGGGATCCAACTATCTCATAGAAGGTATGCAATCTCATTGCAAATTTCAACACTTGAAATTCCCGATAATATTTTGCCCCTAACGTGCTATGACCTTGACGAAAGCCAACAAACCATAGCCCGCTAGTCAAGTTCAACCCGTCATTTCCTGATTGAATTAAACCCACCCGCACGACCCTTGACGAAAGCCAACAAAGCCGCACGACTACCCTAATCCAATCGCATCGTATGCAGTAGATAAGCAGCATATAGCTACCGCACACTGCACCTTGACGAAAGCCAACAAATGCAGCACGAATACTATATACAACTTATCTGAAATGACGGAGGGCTACGACAGGTTTTTCTGAAAACCTATTGCGTAATGAACTTGATATCGTTGTAGAATCGAATGATTTTTGAAATGGAGTGCTTTTGAGGCTTTTCTAGTTTTGCAAAAGGAGTCACTCCCGGTGAAGGGATCGTCGGTCCTTTCCTCGTCGAATGAGGTGCGGGATATATCATATATATCACTGTGCAAAGCAAAACTCTTAAAAGCAATCAAAAGCCAAACCGAGGGTGTAGCATCTGCCAGTTATTGCTAAAGGAGTCACTCCCGGTGAAGGGATCTCGGTCCTTTCCTCATCGAATAAGGTGCAGGATATATCATATGTACCGCTGTGCAAAGCAAGAACTGTAGCTACCTGTTTTATTTTGAAATTCGATTCTACAACATCTTAGGTTTCTTTTATTTCATTAATCTCATTAATGAAGTCCCATCATTTAAGTACTTAAACATCACAGATAAATACGACGTATACTTATGCCATCCGCATTTGCCTCGATGTCCCCTCGTGCACCGTTAGGTTAGGTAACTAACGGCAGAGCGGGGCAGGGCTAGCGCGGGTGTAAAACATAAGTAACGTCTACATAATATATCATATATACTATATACTGTATCTATCATAGAACATCACATGATCACATCACAGATATCGCAGCAGAAGAAACATATGAAATATTGGATATACTAGGACGTCCGTGTTTTCAATACGAGCCAGTATAAAACACGGATTCCACGGTCATGATGAATAGCCAAACCCACACCCCTAGACCCCTATGAGAGCGGCAAGCAACCCTACCAATTCTAGAGTTAGGAGACCCGGACTCGACTCCTCGAGTTGGTCTCCCACTGGACTCCAGAACCCGGTTACTTGTGCCCTCCTCCTTGGGTCTATCCTAGTGCGGAAAAGTAAATAATATACAAAAGGTGACTACTTCCGCAACCTGGAAGTGCCCCAATAAAAGAATATTACATACAAGTTTTTACATGAATGAAAATGAAAAACACTCATCTCACATAAAAACCCCCGGGCTATTCAAACACGACGATCCAATATAACATATCCAGCAACACATAACATCACATGTCATCAACGTAAGAAAATATGCGCATCCCAATTGTCGTTGACATATAGCAACGAAACCGGCGATATCACATATTACACTTACGGTCACAGAAAAGAAAGTGTAAAACTACAACAGTTGGAATCCGCAACCACCTCAGACATCACATGCCTGACCAAATGAATTCTTTAGACATTGCATGCCTAACAATTATAAACCCCGCATTTTAGTCTCAAAATCGAAAACTCTTTTCAATATCAAGTCGGGTAATTCAACAAGATTCCCGACATCCTGATCGAATGCTCGTCGCAAACTTCAGTAGGCGGCCGCACCCCCGATACCGTCGACGAAGTGCACCAAGGCGGAACACCGCTGCCCCGAGCACCCGGACGGATGCTTTCGGCGACGGGGTTCTCCTACAGTCACTTGGTCGGGGCTATGGAGTGAGGCTGTCTATTAAGTTTACCCGGCGAGTATCCGCGTACGCAACGTGATTGCGACGGACTTTTGATCACATCAAAATTCCGTGGCAACCGATCAAGTGAGACTAAACTGCTATGTTTATAACATTCATTCAGTTATCTCATAACTTATTGTGAATTCCAATTATTGTATCCCATTCCGGATAAATAGAAAATGTCAAACTTTCCGATCGAACAATCGAACACCCAAGTTTTCCCGATACAGATCAACACATGAAACAAGTCTAAAAACATTCAGTTCGTGCCTCAATACCAACGGTCCAGCCGTAGAAGGGTCAAGCCAACGCCTCACATGTGGCACGCCGTACTGCCCCAAACCCGAAGGTTCAAAGGGCAGTTCAAGACGGTCACATAATCGAGTTAAGGTTTGTTGTCTTCTAGAGGGTCCATCGAGTTACTTGCACTACTTAGAACGTCTTTAAACTATGGAAAAATCTAACACTTGGAAATTTCCCGACAGGGGAAAAATTGGGTATTTATATCCTGTCGAACTTTTTAACATATTCTAAAATTTATCCGGAAAGCCACATAGACAAAATCTGATACCCCGATCGAAACACCGAATCCCCAAAACAACCCCAGAAAATTCAACTCTTGAATAAAATTTAAAAATACCCAGAGAACTCAGCACAGTTAAATAGGAATTACTGTGCAAATTGGTATGGCTGACGTCATCAAGTGGCGGCGGAACCGCCGCACGAGCCATGCTCTTGCTGCGGTTCCGCGGCTGTTTAAACTCCAAACAGTGTCGTATTTGCACAGTAATTCTTACAATTTCCTGCTGAATTTTTTAGGAATTTTTAATTCACAAAAAACCCTGTTTTTGAAAAAAGTCCAGAGAGCATGTAAAATTGGGGTTTCGGGTTCGTTCGGGTTTCTAATTCCGTCTACACATCGCCTAAGGCTCTAGCTAGGCTCTGATACCACTGTACTGTTCCTAGGCACTCTCAAGAGGTCTCACAAGGCATCAACCATGCGAATTTCAAAAATTACGGTGCCGAGAAACCCTAATACGGATCGTTGGCTAGAAGTTTAGGCGACAAAGCAACTAGTTAACTACTTTAACTAAGAGTACGGATATACAACCTTTGTAGATCCGGTCCTCCACCTCCATGGCTCCGTGATGAAGTCCTCTCCGCTGTACAAATCGGATCCCGGGCTCTAGTGTCGGCTTCATCGGAGAATGGACGGGCTAGGTCATCGACTATGACGCCGAAGATGATCTACGTCGAGGCATCACTAGATCAAGCTCCACCTTCACCAAGCCATGAAAACTTGTGAAGGAAACACCCTATACTACTTGGCAAGAGGTAGAGGATGAAGAAATAGAAAGTGGGTTCACTTTAGAATTGGATTTCTCACTCTTTTTCATCAATCACCATTGATGAAGCAAGCTTTCTTCAAGTGATGAAGAAGAAGAAGAAGATGAATATTATGATGAGTGTTTTTCAAAAAGGAAATAATAAGAATACTTATCATAATGTAACCATGGTGAAGTGTAGAGAATCAACTAGGGTTAAGTGGAGTGGTTAGGGTTAAGCATGAGACAAAATGGTGACTTAGTCAAAGCTTCATGAAGCTTCATAATGCATCCAAAGAAAGCCACCATTTCTCTTTATGCAAATCATTTTCCAAAAAGAATAAATAGATAAATAAATGAATAAGAAAACAAAATGAAACCCTAACCATTCATATAACCATGGTCAATTCTTTACACATGCCCAAGCTTGCATGTATCATCAAACATGATACAATCTTGTGAACAAAAGTATATCACATATACAATGTGCACAATCCAAGTGAGAAAATCCATTTAAAATGAACCAATACTAGTTAATGCAAAGTAATATATCAAATATATAATTATACATTAAATCATTAAATCAACACTTGATTTAACGATCCGGTCATATCGCATATAACCGACTAGTATCCAATGTATCGGCTTATCGAATCAATCCTTGATTCGATAACTAGGTTATATCGCATACAACCATTCGATACATTCATCGCGAGAATAGAATATGGTATCACATACACGCATTATTCTCGGTCCCGCACATATCTCATATGTGCTCCTATTTCATTTCGCTTGAGCCAGGAAACCTCTGTGTAGGACTCTAAAGACTCGTCAATACGCCGGCAGCAGATGATGATCATATCAAACACCCACAAGCCGCAAGCGGTCTGCCAAACGTAACGGCCACCCGGGTATTGAGCGATCAGAAGATCGACGAGCAAGCCCGCTCACACTCCAGTGAATCCAACCAGTAACACTACCGTACAGTCCGGTCTCGTCGTCTGATATGTCGCATATCTTGCCTAGGGGTGGTAAACGTCAGACCCCAATAGCTCGATAAGTCGTGTCGATATGAGGTCTATAACAGTTCGAGAAACTACTGGTAACACTTACCAGTAAATCTCAGCAACCCTGGCTAGGGATTTCCGGTTATAGCCAATTGGACACAGTGCAACATCAACTCCCTATACCGGGAGAGACGAATCCCTTCCTATCGCTCATTGCCTTCATGTGACTCGGGACTGTACCCAAAAACCACCGTTTTGCATGCCCTCTTGGACGTGGTAAGATGGAAATCAAAGCACAGTGGGAACCACACAAGACTCTATGACGATCTCGGGTCAACAGACTACTCTGTACCAGTGTCACCAGAGAACTGCCATCTGACGTAAGGTATAATACCATCTGGGAGTTCTCGGCGAGTCCGTCCAGTGTACCCAGTCTCCACTGAGCACCCGTATATCATCTCTGATGTCAAACACCGATGGATATGGGATCATCCATCTCCCATCTGTATGGGTCGAGAAGGTACACGCTAGTCTACTCTGGTATATCGATGTCCCGTCTCGATACACCCATGACTAGGGACTTTGAAGGATGTACTTATGGACTAACATGTCCCCACTAGTATGATCCGCATCATAGTCCAGGTAGTCAAGTACACATCCTAAGGGCTTTACCAACATGTAACAGAGAGACAATCAGTATACACGTTAAGGTAAAGATCAACCAGATAGCATACTATCATGTCGAGAAAGAAAGTCCTCCCTATATATGTCCCAGCATCCACTACAATATACATCCAATGTACAGCAATGGCCTCTAGGGCATACATATAACTAACAGTAACCTAGATTGATTTGGGGTGTGATTTGGGTATCATGATTGATTTTTCTTTATCTTCTATGTGAATAATTAGTTTCATCTTTTCTTTTGTTAATACCTAACGGAAAAAAACAAAACAAAAATTAGGATATGTAACCACCTTCTTTCCATTATCTTAGTCTTTTCTTCCGCATTCGGACAGATGCATGCTCGTTTGGATTAGATATTCAAAATCTCGATTAGTTCTAGTTGAGATTGTTTCATCCTGTTCTTAATTTTCTTCCCTCCCGGCTGATTCTTCAGAACCGTCCGAAACCTTGTCACCTTCGTAGTCGAGGAGGGTTTGACTATAACTATACTGTATCAGAGCCGTCTGATTCTTTTCTTTATATTCTAAATTCTCCTACTTTTTCTCCTTCTTCACCGACAATGACGGATCAAATGACAATGGGAGATCAAACGATAATGGAAAACCAACACGAACCTGCGCTAGAGGATTGTTGTTACCCTCACCGTTCTTCACTTTCATCTTGCATAGTGTTGCCTACTATTGCAGCAAACGGCTATGAAATCAAGCCACAGTTCATTCCTCTACTTCCTAAATTCCACAGTCTGGAATTGGAAGACGTGTACGTGCTGATTAGTGAATTTGAGGGAGTCTGCACGATGATGAAGATACACGGAGTGAGTGAGGACGCTATAAAACTCAAGTTCATACCTTTCGCGCTTAAGGATAACGTTAAAAATTTGTTAAACAATTTACCCGCTAGATCTATATCCATGTGGGATGACTTTGTCAATGTTTTTCTTAAAAAAATTTACCCAATCCAAAAAACTGTACAAATTCGAAATGAAATCCACAATTTTAAACTGAAAGATGGTGAATTTTTTTGGAAATGCTTAGAAAGATTCAAAAATATCTTAACTAAATGTCCCCACCACGGTTTAGAACAGTGGAGATTGTGTCAGACAGTCTACGAAGGACTAGATTCTAACTCCCGCATGATGCTTGAGTCCATGTGTCAGTGTAAATTCTTGAGTTACGGTGCAAAGGACGCATGGAATTTTCTAAAAGAGCTGGTTGACAAAACCATCCAATGGGAAAGCGTTGGTGAAAAGCCGAGCATGTCGACAAGGAGCGGTGTCCACAATGTTGACACCTCGATAGCTGCCGAAGCAAAAACCGCCGCTTTAACACGACGAATGGAAGCTTTAGAGGTTAAAAATACACCGTCTCCTGTGAATCATGTTAGATATATATGCCCTAGAGGCAATTATTGTAATTGTTGGATATGTATATATTTACAGGATAATTTTTCTCAATATGATAGTATGCTATTTGGTTTGACTTTATCATTCATGTATATGGTTCCACTTGTTATTACTGTCGCTAATACATATGGATAAATCCCCTAGGATCTTTGCTTAACTACCAGGATTGTGATGCAGATCATACTAATGGGCCCTGGGTAGTCTATAAGTATATCCTTAAATGTTTTTAGTCGAGGGGATATCGAGACAGGGTATCGATGTCCCAGAGTAGATTAGTGTATATGTTTTTTGACCCTGTATTGGGGCAATGGATGATCCCATATCCATTGGTGTTTGACATCAAAGATTGTATACAGGTGCTCATTATAGACTGAGTACACTGAATGGACTCGCCGAGAACTCCTAGATGGTATCATACCTATCGTCAGATAGCAGTTCTCTGGTGACACTTATACAGGTTTGTCTGTAAACCTGAGATCGTCATAGAGTCTTATGTGGTTCTCACTGTGCTTTGAATTCCTCCCTACCATGGCTCTATCAAGTTATGCAAATAGGTGGTTTTTGGGTACAGTCCCGAGTCACATGGAGACGGTGAGCAATAAGAGGGGTTTCTTCTCTCCCGGTATTGGGAGTTGATATTGTGCTATGCTCGATGGCTATAACAGCAAGTCCCTGGTCAGGGCTGATGAGATTTACTAATAAGTGTTATCAGTAGTTTCTCGATTGGTTATAGGCCATACATCGGCATGACTTATCGAGTTATTGGGGTCTGACGATTCCAACCTCCCCAGACTCGATATGCGACATATCAGACGAAAAGACCGGACTGTACGGTAAGTGTTTCTTATAGGTTCTACGGGAGTTTGAACAAGTTTACTTGTTGATCTTCTATTCGTTCAATACCTGAGTAGCCGTTACGTCCAGCTAGTACCGCTGACGGCTTGTGGGTATCTGATGTGACCATTACCTACAGTAAGCGTATTGACGAGTCTTTAGAGTCCCACACAGAGCTTTCCTAGCTCAAGCAAAACAAAGTATGGCACGTATGGAGATATGTGCCGGAGCTTGATTAAATACGAGTATATAATACCGTATTCTAATCTAGCATTTTTTATATTAGCCGGGCTATATATGATATAACCGGATTATTAAATCAAGTGTTGATTTAATAATTTGATGTGTGTGTGTGTGTATGTTTGTTAATGATTGACGTGAAAAAGTGTTTGTATAATAACCGCAATCAATAATGGTGTCGCTTGTAGCTAGCCGAGATGAGTACGGGTCGTCCGCAGGATGCGTGGAACTTTTAATCTTATTTTAGACGAGTTGAATAAAATAAAAGAAGAAAGCAGAATAATTTATTTAAGATCTAAATTAATTACGGATGTAAATTATATAAGAAAAAGGCTTGTAGGGTTCGTTAAGATTTAGTAGTCATGGATGATTAATTAAAAATTACTCCTTTTATCCTTTAATAGATTTAAAACTAGATCGACGGCAATGCATGTAGATTTAGGATTTTCGGAGGGAATAGGGTTCCCACTCTTAACCCCTATCTTTACATGGATCTCCTTTCATGTCCAGCCTTTACCAAAACAATTGTTAATCTAATCTCAAATCGCGGTCGTGACTACCAATGAATTGATAGCGCGCCTGATTAGGATGTTAACAATTATTTTGATAAAGTTTATAAACTTTATAAGACGTAAAAAGAGTTATAAGATTTTAATCATCTATTGATCTACCATAATCATTCGAACCCTAACAAGCGGAGAATTACTCGCGCATGTTAGGAATAGAAAAAGAAATGATAGTTAAAGAAATCATAATGCAGAAATAATACAGAAAATAAACAATTAAACAAAATGATCTACCTTTATTAATCAACTTCACAAGTACAAATCCTACGAATTTAGATTACAAGAGGAAGAAGTTGCTCTCGATCTCTGCCCTGTAGGAAGTAGATACTCCGTCGATTTTCACGTCGCCCTATCACGTCGAATCGTGGACCTGTCGTGGATCACTTGTTCTTTGACGGTGATTTGCTTTGTGGTAAAGGTGATGCCTTCTAACTTTAGCCTTCGGTCCTTTATATAGCTCTCAAATCAGAAAACCAAGTTACCTAATATGGTGATTGCCTAATATGGTGATTTCCTAATATGGTGATTTCCATGCCTGGATTCTGAGTCTCTATCAGTATTGAGTTTATGATTTTGGCAGATTTTTGATCCCGACATCTTGAACATCTTGATCTCTTGACCTGAGCTAAATATTGCACAAAATCTCCATGAATAATATTAGTAATATTTATTAAATTAAAGAGAGTATCTTAATTACTTTATATGGTAATACATATTTAAGAAACTGATTAAGAATATTTAATATGCTATTCACTTTATATAGTAATAAATCTTTAAGAAACATGATTAAGAATATTTGATATGCTATGCATCTTTTAATTACTAAAATATTATGCATATATTTTGAAATATTATTCTAACCATTTGTATGATATTATATCTTTTAAGAATTGTGATTAGAATATTTGATATGATATGCATATTTTCAATTACCAAAATATTATATAAATATAAAATGCCTATATTTTCCTTCATAATGTTAATTATAATATATAAATATATGATAAATAGTATTTTGCAGATAAATCCAAATATGTTTTATATTTATAAGAAACACCTTTAAATATTTAAGAAATGTAAGGAAAACAATCATACCAAAGTGCAATATTTTCAACTGAACAAATACCCCCAAACTTAAGTTTGATCGTCCCGAGCAAACTAGTTATTCAAGAGAAGAAGAAAAAGAAAAAGAAAAAGAAAAACCTAAGTAGTACACTTTCGTAGGCAAACACGATTGCAGTAAGCACGTGCAATAAGCCGTTAAACCTCTAGGTGTCCTTACTAGGAGGAGTGTTGTTTCCTGAGGGTTTTCAGCGGATTACACCTATAAAATCCCATAATAAAAGGAAGATGGTGAAAGTTACATACAAAGATATAAATTAATAAAGAAAGAACTTGAAAATAAGAGTTTCCAACTATACTAGCTTTTCAGTTGCTATAAGCCCTATCTTAATGGTCGTGAAATGATGTTAGAAATTACATCATCCCTCAATAAAACATCGCCTTTATTCTTCCTCCCTATCTTTTATCCAAACATCGATCATATACCCCTATGTGTGTGTAAAGGACATCCCTACACTTAGAGAATTCAATTCAAGTTATCATACTCTTGTCCATCTTCCACAGTACTTTATAGTTGGTGAATATTTTCGATAAAATTGCTCACACATTCTTCATGCGAACGTTAATACTTCTTGAGATACTAACCAACCGATTACAAAATGTGCTCGCGCATTTAGGCGTAATTTCTTGTTTCGCAACACCTAAGGCTTAGCAGTGGCTTCCAAACCAGTTGGTCTAAGGCACTAGGTGATAAAGTACCCTTGCTATATTTTTTTTATGCTGCTTTAAGCAATTACAAAACCGGTGTTCATTTTTTTTCTTTCTTCACCACTTATAACTTTTTTCCCTTCATACTAAGGTTTTTAGATTAGAGCATTTCAAGGTATCATCTACCATCCCAAGTTTCAAGATGTGTGTAAGTGCGTATAGTAGGGTATCAACATTCAGATATTTGGTCTCAAGAATAGAGACTATTTTTCAGACTTATTTTTATCCTCATATTAGTGACTGCAGGGTTCCTAGGCACACTAATGAAGTCTCACAAGTGATCAAACATGGCCAATTAAAATTTTACAAGTGCCGAGAAACCCTAATACGGATCGTTAACTAGATGTATAGGTGATGCGATGCAAGTAATCAACTTTAACTTAAAAGGAAAGAGGCTACAACCTTTGTAGATTCGGTCCTACACCTCCTAGGCTCCGTGATGACGTCCCTCAGCTGTCCAAATCGAATCCATGACTCTAGCATCGGCTTCATCGGAGAAATGGGCGGGCTAGGTCGTCGACTTCGATGCCGAAGATGATCTACGTCGAGGCATCACAAGATCAAGCTCCCACTTTACCAAGTCATGAAACTTGTGAAGAAAACACCCGATACTACTTGGCAAGAGGTAGAGGATGAAGAAATAGGAAGTGGGTTCACTTTAGAATTGGATTTCTCACTCATTTTCCAGAGTTGCCATTGTTGGTAGCAAGCTTTCTTCATGTTGAAGAAGGAAGAAGAAGAAGAAGATAATATGATAAGTATTTCTAAAATAGAAAAGAAAATGATACTTATCATATTAGCAACCATGGTTAAGTAAACAAGTGTAGAGAATAAACTATGGTTCAAATGAATGGTTAGGGTTAAGGAAAGAAACAAAATGGTCAATGCTTCAAAGCTTCATGAAGCTTCAAAGAAAAAACAAAAGTAGCCACCCTTTTGTTTCTTGCCAAAATAATAAATAAAAAGAATAACTAAATAAGATCAAAACCCTAACCATTACATATAACCATGGTTTAATCTTTACACAAACTCAAGTTAGCATGTATCATCAAACATGATACAAACAAGTGCACAAAAGTATATCACATATACAATGTGCATTTTAAGTGAGAAAATCCATTTAAAGTGAACCAATACTAGTTAATGCAAAGTAATATATCAAATATATAATTATACATTAAATCATTAAATCAACACTTGATTCAATGATCCGGTCATGTCGCATATAACCGACTAGTATCCAATGTATCGGCTTATCGAATCAATCTTTGATTCGATAACTAGGTTATATCGCATACAACCAATCGATACATTCATCGCGAGAATTGGAATACGGTATCACATACATGCATTATTCTCGGTCCCGCACATATCTCATATGCGCTCCTATTTCGTTTCGCTTGAGCCAGGAAACCTCCGTGTAGGACTCTAAAGACTCGTCAATACGCCGGCAGCAGATGATGATCATATCAAGCACCCACAAGCCGCAAGCGGTCTGCTAAACGTAACGGCCACCCGGGTATTGAGCGATCAGAAGATCGACGAGCAAGCCCGCTCACACTCCTGTGAATCCAACCAGTAACACTTACCATACAGTCCGGTCTGTTCGTCTGATATGTCGCATATCTCGCCTAGGGGTGGTAAACGTCAGACCCCAATAGCTCGATAAGTCATGCCGACGTAAGGTCCATAACATTCATGAAACTACTGATAACTCTTACCAGTATATCACTACAACCATGGCCAGGGATTTCCTGTTATGGCCAGTCGAGCATAGCGCAACATCCACCCCCAATACCGGGAGAGACGAATCCCCTCCTATCGCTCATTGCCTCCATGTGAATCGGGACTGTACCCAAAAACCACCTGTTTGCACGACTCAGTAGAGCCGTGGTAGGGTGGAAATCAAAGCACAGTGGGAGACACACAAGACTCTATGACGATCTCGGGTCAACAGACTAAGCTGTACCAGTGTCACCAGAGAATTGCCATCTGACGTGAGGTATAATACCATCTGGGAGTTCTCGGCGAGTCCGTTCAGTGTACCCAGTCTCCACTGAGCACCCGCATACCATCTCCGATGTCAAACACCAATGGATATGGGATCATCCATCGCCCATCACATGGGTCGAGAAGAAATACGCTAGTCTACTCTGGAATATCGATGCCCCGTCTTGATATTCCCACGACTAGGAACAATGAAGGATGTACTCATTGACTACCCAGGCCCCACTAGTATGATCTTCATCATAGTCCTGGAAGTCGAGTACACATCATAAGGGCTTTATCAACATGTAATCAGAGAGACAGAAAGTATACATGTTAAGATAAAGAGCAACCAGATAGCGTACTATCATGTCGAGCAAGAAAGTCCTACCTATATATGTCCCAGCATCCACTACAATATACATCCTATGTACAGTAATGGCCTCTAAGGCATACATATAACTAACAATCTCCCACTTGCACTAGGGCCATCTGTAGCAGTGGTTGCAGTATCACATACTCAACCATCCCATAAAAGTCTCTCTTTGGGAAAAGGCCTTCGTGAGTGGATCCGCTGTATTGTCCTCTAAGTCTACTCTCCTTACCTTGATCACCCTGGAGATCAACTATCTCCATGATCAGGTGATGCTGCCTCAGAATATGTCTGGGTCACTGATGGGATCATGGTTCCTTGGCCAAAACCACACTTCCATTGTCACACAATGGTGGGAACCTAGTTCATCTTATGAACCAATATACACCCAAACTTCCTCTTTGGTAGTATCTTTAATAGCGATGTTACCAGCCTTTATCGTCTAGTTTGCCACGGTATCTAGCTTGGAACTCTTCCAACATACCGTCCCTTCACTGAGGGTAAAGACAATGCCTGCGACTGACATTCAGTCGTCCTTATCACCCTGGAACCTTTCCAGTGATTCTCCTCAGGATCAACTGATACTATCTCACAATAACTAGTGAGAATCCTAACATCCATTTAGATCTATCTCATAGATCCAAAACCTAGGATTTAGGAGGTATCACTTTGATCCTATATGGAGAATCTATGTGATAAGAGGAGATCGACCGATCGTAGCATCGGAAACTCCTTTCCTATCAAGAGTATGTCATCCACGTACTCTACGAGGATCATTACCATACTCCATACTACCCTTTTGTACATACAAGGTTCATCTACCATTTTGATGAAGTCAAACTCTTTGACTACCACATCAAAACAGATGTTCCAACTCCGCGATGGCTGCTTTATTCTGTAAAGCAACTTGCACACGTTTCCGCTGCTCCCACTGTTTACGAAGCCCTCTGGCTGTGTTCTTAGAGACGTTCTCTTCTAAATCAATATTTAGAAAAGCAGTCATGGCACCCAACCACCAGATATCGCAGTTATGGTATGTAGCAGTGGCAAGTAGGATCTGGATGGACTTAAGCACAGCTATTGGAAAAGGTTTCATCATTATCCACGCCTGGTCGATGACGAAAACCTTTAACGAGTCTAGCTTTGAAAGTCTCAACTTTTCCATCTACACCAAGTAATCTTCTCAAGATATACTTGCTCCTGATGGGGATTTAACCCTTCAGATATAGCAACCAAAGTCCATACTTTGTTGGTGTATATGGTTCCATCTCAGATCGCTAAGCATCCAGCCATTCTTACAGAGTCCCCACTCTTGATGGCCTGCTCGAAACTAGTTGGGTCATCATCTCATGATGCATTCCTCGCTCCCACTGTCATCGAGAAACCGAGGTATCTCTCAGGCAGGTGAGGAACCCTACCAGATCGGCGGAGAGGCAGAGGTTCGTCGGGGACTATAGAATCCTTTGGTTCTGTCAAATCATCAACTGCAGTTTTGTATAGCTGGAACCTTTCCAGTTCTACAGAACTGAACTTACCTCGATTTTGTCCGGATTTTGCTTTTAGACATAGGCCGGACAACCCCAAATCTTAACTCGCTTAAGAGATAGGCTCTTCCCATACCATATCTCATATGGAATGGTAGGCAGTGATCTGATTCGAACCTAATTCAATAGGTATGCAGCTTCTCAAGCGCATAACTCCCAAAAGGAAATAGGAAACTCAGTAGTACTCATCATAGAGCACACCATATCTAATATTATGCGATTGCTCCGCCCCGATACACCGTTGTGCTGTGGTGTATTCAGAGGAGTAACACTGAGAGAGAATCTCATTCTCCTTTAGAATAGTCCAGGAATTCTATGCATAAGTATTCTCCTCCCTGATCTTATTATAGGACATAATACTTATACCCGGTTATTGGTTCTCTACTTCTAACTTATATTCTGTGAATACCTCAAAAGCTTCGGACTTATGTTTCAACAGAAACATATGACTGAATCTTGAGAGATTATCAGAGAATATAATGAAGTATAAAGAACCAGTCCTGGCATGTGTAGACAGGAGACCTTACATACATCATCATGTATCAGTCCCAAGAGTTCATTAACTCTTTCTCTGTTTCGATAAACATGGCTATGGTCATCTAATCTTTGTGACATGACTGGCAAGTTTCACAAGATGTAAATTCAAACTGATTTAAATATGCATCTAAAATGTAACTTCAGCCAGTCGGGTCGCATTGATGCGACCTAGTCTACAATGCCTCAAGAAGGATTCGTTCATTTCTGAACTCTTCCTCTTGTGTGTGTTCTGTATACTAAGAACTGTAGTTTGATTTAGAACGTCAATGCTTTTAGATAATGTGCCAGAACCGATCAACTTTTGATATAGGAAATGTTCAAAACATTATCCATTGATACAAAATTTTATCATTACTTTACTAATAAAGAGACTGATATGATTTTGTATATCAGGTTCGGTATCTAATAGCATTTGTTCAGAATCAATATATTGGTAATACAGGGTGACAGTGACCAACAGACTTGGCTGCAACACTTGCCCCGTTTTCTGTCTCATGAAACTTATCACCCGTTCTCAGTCTTTCTACCTTTCGGTAGCCCTATGTAACAGATTACATATCTGGGATCCTGATCCGGTATCAAATACTCAGGATGCAGAGAATACTGAGAAACAGTTCTTTATAATGAACTTACCCGAAGGAGATGCATCATATGCACTTTCTTCGTTTGGGCGGCATAGGAATTCTGGTATTCCCCTATTTCCTGCTCTGTCTTATAACAATTATAAGTTGGAGCGGGACCAACGTTCCCCAGCTCAGTATAATAAGCGGGTTCGGTCAATACATCCATATTATTATCTTGATTAAGGCGTGATATGGTCGCTACCTGGAGAGAGAGAGAAGAAAACACTCTGCGTGCGCTCTTGCAAGATTAGATTGGTTATTTATTTTATCTAATCAGGATGGCTCCCACTTTTTTTATCAAATCTTCCTTCAAACCCTAAAAGGAAAGACTAGCCGGGATTAATTACACTCTACAAGTTCGCCAATCTTTCAGCCAGGCCAGTGTCGGTACTTTGAGGGAGGTTCCCCGTGCTTTCGCACGGACCTAATTACTGTAAACCTCGTTTTCCCAGAGGCGTAACTCCGTTGACACCTTTCTAGACACCTACTTGATCGGCTAATTGTAAAGTGCAAAACTCTCCCAGGAGTAACAATTACTCGCAGTGGGTATCGGGACCCAACTATCACATAGAAGGTATGCAATCTCATTGCAAATTTCAACGCTTGAAACTCCCGATAAAGGTTTTTACCCCTAGCACCTATGACCTTAACTATGGTCAACAAATCATAAGCACTAGTCAAGTTCTACCCGTCATTTCGTGATTAATTAGACCCACCCACATGACCCTTAACTAAGGTCAACAAAGTCACGCGACTGTCCTAACTAATCGCATCATATGCAGTGTAGGAAGACATCACTTAGCTACCGTACACTGTGCCTTGACTATGGTCAACAAACACAGCACGAATACTAAGTACTCTACTTCCTAAAATGACGGAGGGTTGCGGCTGGTTTTTATTAAAACCTTTAACTCTTTGAACTTGATCTCGTTGCGGAATCAAATGGTTTTTAAATGGAATGTTTTTGAGGTTTTTCTAGTTTTGCTAAAGGGGTCACTCCCGGTGAAGGGATCGTCGGCCCTTTCCTCGTCGAATGAGGTGCGGGATATATTATATATATCACTGTGCAAAGCAGAAACTATAGAAGCAATCAAAAGACAAGCCGAGAGTTGTAGCATCTGCCAGTTATTGCTAAAGGAGTCACTCCCGGTGAAGGAATCTCGGTCCTTTCCTTATCGAATAAGGTGCAGGATGTTCTACAATGAACACCGCGATGCAAAGCAAGAACTGTAGCTACCTGTTTATTTTGAAATTCGATTCCACAACATCAATTAGGTTTATTTTCTTCCATTAATCTCATTAATGAATATCCCATCATTTAAATTACCTAAACATCACAGATAAATATGACGTACGCTTATGCCATCCGCATTCGCCTCGATGTCCCGTCTGCACCGTTAGGTTAGGTAACTAACGGCAGAGCGGGGCAGGGCTAGCGTGGGTGTAAAACATAAGCAACGTCTATATAATATATCATATATACTATATATACTATCTATCTGAACAAATCACATGATCACATCACAGATAACGCAGCAGAAAATATCATATGAAATATTGGATATACTAAGACGTCCGTGTTTTTAATACGAGCCAGTATAAAACACGGATTCCACGGTCGTGATGAATAGCCAATCCCACACCCCTAGACCCCTAGGGAAGCACAAGTAACCGGGTTCTGGGGTCCAGTGGGAGACCAACTCAAGGAGTCGAGTCCGGGTCTCCTAACCCTAGAATTGGTAGGGTTGCTTGCCGCAAACCGGCGATATCACATATTACACTTACGGTCACAGAAAAGAAAATGATACTTATCATATTAGCAACCATGGTTAAGTAAACAAGTGTAGAGAATAAACTATGGTTCAAGTGAATGGTTAGGGTTAAGGAAAGAAACAAAATGGTCAATGCTTCAAAGCTTCATGAAGCTTCAAAGAAAAAACAAAAGTAGCCACCCTTTTGTTTCTTGCCAAAATAATAAATAAAAAGAATAACTAAATAAGATCAAAACCCTAACCATTACATATAACCATGGTTTAATCTTTACACAAACTCAAGTTGGCATGTATCATCAAACATGATACAAACAAGTGCACAAAAGTATATCACATATACAATGTGCATTTTAAGTGAGAAAATCCATTTAAAGTGAACCAATACTAGTTAATGCAAAGTAATATATCAAATATATAATTATACATTAAATCATTAAATCAACACTTGATTCAATGATCCGGTCATGTCGCATATAACCGACTAGTATCCAATGTATCGGCTTATCGAATCAATCTTTGATTCGATAACTAGGTTATATCGCATACAACCAATCGATACATTCATCGCGAGAATTGGAATACGGTATCACATACATGCATTATTCTCGGTCCCGCACATATCTCATATGCGCTCCTATTTCGTTTCGCTTGAGCCAGGAAACCTCCGTGTAGGACTCTAAAGACTCGTCAATACGCCGGCAGCAGATGATGATCATATCAAGCACCCACAAGCCGCAAGCGGTCTGCTAAACGTAACGGACACCCGGGTATTGAGCGATCAGAAGATCGACGAGCAAGCCCGCTCACACTCTTGTGAATCCAACCAGTAACACTTACCATACAGTCCGGTCTGTTCATCTGATATGTCGCATATCTCGCCTAGGGGTGGTAAACGTCAGACCCCAATAGCTCGATAAGTCATGCCGACGTAAGGTCCATAACATTCGTGAAACTACTGATAACTCTTACCAGTATATCACTACAACCATGGCCAGGGATTTCCTGTTATGGCCAGTCGAGCATAGCGCAACATCCACCCCCAATACCGGGAGAGACGAATCCCCTCCTATCGCTCATTGCCTCCATGTGAATCGGGACTGTACTCAAAAACCACCTGTTTGCATGACTCAGTAGAGCCGTGGTAGGGTGGAAATCAAAGCACAGTGGGAGACACACAAGACTCTATGACGATCTCGGGTCAACAGACTAAGCTGTACCAGTGTCACCAGAGAACTGCCATCTGACGTGAGGTATAATACCATCTGGGAGTTCTCGGCGAGTTCGTTCAGTGTACCCAGTCTCCACTGAGCACCCGCATACCATCTCCGATGTCAAACACCAATGGATATGGGATCATCCATCGCCCATCACATGGGTCGAGAAGATATACGCTAGTCTACTCTGGAATATCGATGCCCCGTCTCGATATTCCCACGACTAGGAACAATGAAGGATGTACTCATTGACTACCCAGGCCCCACTAGTATGATCTTCATCATAGTCCTGGAAGTCGAGTACACATCTTAAGGGCTTTATCAACATGTAATCAGAGAGACAGAAAGTATACATGTTAAGATAAAGAGCAACCAGATAGCGTACTATCATGTCGAGCAAGAAAGTCCTACCTATATATGTCCCAGCATCCACTACAATATACATCCTATGTACAGTAATGGCCTCTAGGGCATACATATAACTAACAGTGACTTCCTTCATCTTACTAACCCTTGGGACAACAGCTCATAACTACTTATTACTAGTTTTGTTTAAGAAAACATCTAACTTTCTTTCTTTTCTCAAACTATTTCTATCTTTCATATGTAAATTTGCACTTTCTAACTTTCATTATCAAATTTTTTTTGTGCTTATATATAGTATAATGCAAAGTAATACGTAAATAAGCACGAACCTCTCCCAAACGTGTTTGCAGCAGTGTCCTCACCGTTGTCATCTTTTAAATATCAAAATCTGTAGACTTGGGAGGAAAAGTTATCAAAGGGGACAAGATATAATGAAAGTGAAATTCTCCCCCAAACTTATTCTTGGCCCGTAATTTTGTAAAAATTTTCTTTCAAGAGCCAAAATATTCCTCCCCAAACTTGAGTAAATCGTATTAAGTATTTTAAATTATGAGGGGGGGTTAAAATTATTGGTCAAAGTAAAGCCTTACAAAGACCAAAAGTCAACACCAACCATTCAAAAATTTTATCGATGAAGCACCAAGGTTGGTGGAAGAACATGTCGCCTATTGACTGTTAGTTATATGTATGCCCTAAAGGCCATTACTGTACATATGATGTATATTGTAATGGATGCTTGGACATATATAGGGATGCCTTTCTTGCTCGACATGATAGTATGCTATCTGGTTGTACTTTATCTTAACACGTACTCTGGTTGTTTCTATGTTACATGTTGATAAAGCCCTTAGGATATGTACTCGACTACTGGGACTATGATGAGATCATACTAGTAGGGCCACGGAAGTCGGCGAGTACATCCTATAACTGTTCCTAGTCGAGGGTGTATCAAGACAGGGCATCGATACACCAAGTAGACTAGCGTATACGCATCTTGACCCATATGATGGGCGATGGATGATCCCATATCCATCGGTGTTTGACATCAAGGATGGTGTACGGGTGCTCAGTAGAGACTGGGTACACTGGACGGACTCGCCGAGAACTCCCAGATGGTATTATACCTCACGTCAGATGGCAGTTCTCCGGTGACACTGGTACAGAGTAGTCTGTTGACCCGAGATCGTCATAGAGTCTTGTGTGATTCCCACTGTGTTTTGATTTCCATCATACCACGTCCAAGAGGGCGTGCAAAAAGGTGTCTTTTGGGTACATTCCCGAATCACATGGAGGCAATGAGCGATAGGAGGGGATTCGTCTCTCCCGGTATAGGGAGTTGATGTTGTGCTGTGTTCGATTGGCTATAACTGGAAATCCCTGGCCAGGGTTGCTGAGATTTACTGGTAAGTGTTATCAGTAGTTTCTCGAACTGTTATAGACTTCATATCGACACGACTTATCAAGCTACTGGGGTCTGACGTTTACCACCCCTAGGCGAGATATGCGACATATCAGACAACGAGACCGGACTGTACGGGAGTGTTACTGATTGGATTCACAGGAGAATGTTCAGGCTTGCTTGTTGATCTTCTGAGCGCTCAATACCTGGGTAGCTGTTACGTTTAGCTGACCACTTGCAGCTTGTGGGTGTTTGATATGATCATCACCTACTGCCGGCGTATTGACGATTCTTTAGAGTCCTACACAAAAGTTTCTTGACTCAGGAAAAATGGAGTAAGGACATATATGTGATATGTGCAGGACCGAGGATAATGCGATATGAGATACCGTATTCTATTCTCGCGATATTTGATATCAGCCGGGTCATCGGATCAAGTGTTGATTCGATGAATCGGTAAATGATATATTAGTCGGTTATATGCGATATAGCCGGATTGTCGGATCAAGTGTTGATTCGATAATTTAATGTATAATAATATATATGATATATTAAATTATATTAACTAATATTAGCTCACTAAAAGATTCTTTTTCTCACTCGGGTAATACATTGATATATATGCGATATATGTTAATTGTATTATTTTATTTTGTTACAATAAATATTGTATATGTGATATATAATATTGTAACATGTTATAATTATTAATGCAACAAGTTTAGTGGAGATTAAACATGGTTAGGGTTTGATTTGGGTTAAGCTTTTCTAGAAGTTTCTAGAAGCTTTCTTTTTTGTTTTGGAAAAGATATTTGTGTTGATATTTTTAAGTGACTCATTTTTAACTCAACCCAAACCCTAGCCCTAGTTAAATCTCTACAAAGGTTACTTGAATCATGGTTGTATAAATGATTATGGCAACTTTTTATTATTCATCACAAATGATTATTCATCTTTTTCTTTCTTCTTTCTTCATGGAAAAGCTTTCTAGGTTTTCCCTAAGTGACGAAAATGAGTGAGAATATGAAAACAAATGAGCGCAAAAATCGTACTTCATCATCCTCATCCATCCTTGCCATTTAGATGAGGGTGTTCATTTCATTTAGTGAGTGAGAGCTTGTGTTAATGAAACTTCAAGGTAGATTATCTTTGTTATCGAAGATCGGAAGCAAGCTTGCATCTTTCTATTCGTGGAGCCTCTCGAGAGTCCGGAACACGATGATCGCAGCGAAGGGACCTCAACACGGAGCTTATGAAGTGAAGGACCAGATCTACAAAGGTTGTAATCCCTCTCACTTAGTGTTAAAGCTTTTAACATGCTTGTTTTCACCTAATCTCTAGTTTAAAGATCTTGTTAAGGGTTGTTCGGCACGGCTAAATTTTAAATCGGGCATGGTTGATGCCTCGTAGACCCTTGTGCGTGTGCCTAGCATCCCTACAGTGGTATCAGAGCCAAGCTAGAGCTTTAGGTGAAGTCTAGACGAAGTTTAAAGTCCGATCGAACTCCGAAACACCCGTTTATACTCTTCTCTGGATATTTTTAAAAAATGTTGATTTTTCTGTATTAAAAATGCTCAGAAAATTGAGCAGGGAAATCTAAAGATAACTGTAGAAAACGACTGCCTAATTCCACTGTAGCGCCGCGGAACCGCGGCAATACCCTGCTTTTAGTGGCGGTTCCGCGGCCATATGTGGAGATTAGAGACTCAATTTGCTACAATAACGTCCGTAGGTGTTTCCTGTGTCTTCTGGGAATTTTTAATTCTTACTCAAGTGTTGAGTTTTCTGGGTTGAAATGGGAGCTCTTTGATTCGATCAGAAAGTATAACTTCGTTTAGTTTTGTCCGGGTAATTTTTAGAACGTGTTAAAAAGTTCGAACGGATATCAATAACTCATTTTTTCCTCTGCCGGAAAATTTCCAAGCGTTGGATTTTTCCGTAGTTTAAGAACGTTCTAAGTCATGCAAGTAACGCGGTGGAACTTTTAGAAGAACACAAACCTTAACTCGATTATGTGACCGTCTTGAACTGCCTTTAAACCTTAGGGTTTGTGGCAGTACGGCGTGCCACATGTGAGGCGTTGGCTTGACCCTTCTACGGCTGGACCATTGGTACTGTGGCATGTGATGGATGTTTTAAAACTAATTTCAAGTGTTGAGAACTATTTAGGAAAACTTGGGTGTTTGATTATTCGATCGGAAAGTTTAACATTGTCTATTTATCTGGAATATGATACAATATTTGGAATCCACAAGTAGTTATGAGATAACTAATTTGAATGTTATAAATCTAGCGGTTTAGTCTCAGATGATCGGTTGCCTCGGGATTTTGATGCGATCAAAAGTCCGTCGCAATCACGTAGCATACGCGGATACTCGATGGGTAAACTTAATAGATAGCCACGCCCCATAGCCCCGACCAAGTGACTGTAGGAGAACCCCGTCGCCAAAAGCATCCGTTTGGGTGCTCGCGGCAGCGGTGTTCCGCCTTAGTACACTTCGTCGACGACATCGGGGGTGCGGCCGTTTACTAAAGTTTGCGACGAGCATTCGATCAGAATGCCGGAAATCTTGTTGAATTGCCCGACTTGATATTGAAAAGAGTTTTCGATAATGAGACTAAAATGCGGGGTTTATAATTGTTAGGCATGAGATGTCTAAGGAATTCATTTGGTTAGGCATGCGATGTCTAAGGAGGTTGCGGATTCCAACTGTTGTAGTTTTACACTTTCTTTTCTGCGACCGTAAGTGTAATATGTGGTGTATCGCCGATTTCGTTGCTATACATCAACGACAATTGGGATACACATATTTACTTACGTTGATGATATGAGATATTATGTGTTGCTGTGATATGTTATATTGGATCGTCGTGTTTTGAATAGCCGGGAGTTTTATGTGAGATGAGAGTTTTTCTTTTTCATTCATGTAAAATTCATCTGTATGTAATATTCTTTTATTGGGGCACTTCCGGGCTGAGGATGATGTCACCATTGTATATTATTTACTTTTCCGCATTAGGTAGACCCAAGGCGGGGAGCACAAGTAACCAGGTTCTAGGGTCCAGTGGGAGACCATCTCGAGGAGTCGAGACCGGGTCTCCTAACCCTAGAATTGGCAGTGTTGCTTGCCGCTCTCGTAGGGGTCTAGGGATGTGGGTTTGGCTATTCATCGCGACCGTGGAATCCGTGTTTTATACAGGCTCGTATTAAAACACGGACGTCCTAGTATATCCAATATTTCATATATGTTCTTCTGCTGCAATGTTCTGTGATGAAATCATATTACTGCCTGAGACGAATGTTTATATTATATATATGAGATATATGTTTTATTGCAGATTCCGTTTCAAATGTGATGCTTGCGAAGCATAATAAAATGGGACTTCATTAATGCGATTAATGAAATAAAAGAAACCTAAGATGTTGTAGAAACTTGTTTATTAACTGGTAGCTCTAGTTCTTGCTTTGCATAGTGGTGTTCCTTGTAGAACATCCAGCACCATATTCAATAAGGAAAGAGCCGAGATCTCTTCACCGGGAGTGACCTCTTTAGTGAAACTAGCAGATGCTACAAACTCGGTTTGTCTTTTGATTGCTTCTATAATTCTTTCTTTGCATAGTGATATTTGTGAAATATCCTGCACCTTATTCGATGATGAAAGAGCCGACGATCCCTTCATCGGGAGTGGCCTCTTTAGCAAAACTAGAAAAGGCCTAAAAAACATTCCATTTAAAATCACTCGATTCTACAACGATATCAAGTTCATTACGCAAAGGGTTTTCTTAAAATCCTGTCGTAGCCCTCCGTCATTTCAGATAAGGACTGTTTAGTATTCGTGCTGCGTTTGTTGGTTTTTGTCAAGACGTAGTGTGTGGTAGCTGAATAGTACTTATCTGCTTATGCATATGATGCAGATTGGATTAGGGTAGTTGTGCGACCTTGTTGGCCTTTGTCAAGGGCCGTGCGGGTGGGTTTAATTCAATCAGGAAATGACGGGTTGAACTTGACTAGCAGCCTATGGTTTGTTGGCCTTTGTCAAGGTCATAGGAGGCTTGGGGTAAAATATTATTGGGAATTTCAAGTGTTGAAATTTGCAATGAGATTGCATACCTTCTATGAGATAGTTGGATCCCGATACCCACTCCGAGTAAGAGTTACTCCTGGGAGAGTTTTACACATTACAATTAGCCGATCAAGTAGGTGTCTAGAAAGGTGTTAACGGGGCTACGCCCCTGGGAAAACGAGTTTTACTTTAATTAGGTCCGTGCGAAAGCACGAGGAACCTCCCTCAAAGTACCGGCACTGGCCTGGCTGAAAGATTGGCGAACTTGTAGGGTGTAATTAATCCCGGCTAGTCTTTCCTTTTAGGGTTTGAAGGAAGATTTGACTAAAACAGTGGGAGACATCCTGATTAGATAAATTGATAACCAATCTAATCTTGCAAGAGCATACGCTGAGTGTTTTCTTCTCTCTCTCTCCAGGTAGCGACCATATCACGCCTTAATCAAGATAATAATACGGATGTATTGACCAAACCCGCTTGTTATACTGAGCTGGGGAACGTTGGTCCCGCTCCAACTTATAATTGTTATAAAACAGAGCAGGAAATAGGGGATTACCAGAATTCCCGTGCCGCCGAAACGAAGAAAGTGCATGCTGATGCATCTTCTTCGGGTGTGTTCATTACAGAGAACTGTTTCTCAGTATCCTTTACGTCCTGGGTATTTGATACCGGATCAGGATCCCACATATGTAATTTGTTACATGGGCTACAGATAGGTAGAGAACTGAGAACGGGTGATAAGTTTCATGAGATAGAAACGGTGCAAGTGTTGCAGCCAAGTCTGTTGGTCACTATCACCCTGTATTACCAGAATACATTGATTCTGAACGAATGTTATTAGATACCAAAACTGATGTACAACATCATATCAGTCTTTTTATTAGTAAAGAAGGATATAATTTTGTATTGTTGGATAATGTTTTGAACATTTCCTATATCAAGAGTTGATCGGTTCAGGCACGTTATCTAAAAATATTGACGTTTTAAATCAAACTACAGTTCTTAGTATACAGAACACACACAAGAGGAAGAGTTCAGAAATGAACGAATCCTTCTTGAGGCATTGTAGACTAGGTCATATCAATACGACCCGACTAGCTGAAGTTACATTAAGATGCATATTTAAATTTGTTTGAATTTACATCTTGTGAAACTTGTCGGTCATGTCACAAAGATAAGATGACCACAACTCTGTTTATTGGAAACAGAGAAAGAGTTAGTGAACTCTTGGGATTGATACATGATGATGTATGTAAGGTCCCCTATCTACACATGCCAAGACCGGTTCTTTGTACTTCATTACATTCTCTGATGATCTCTCAAGATTCAGATATATGTTCCTGTTGAAATACAAGTCCGAAGCTTTTGAGATATTCACAGAATATAAGTTAGAAGTAGAGAACCAAAATACGGGTATAAGTATTATGTCTTTTGATGAGATCAAGGAGGAGAATAGTTGAGCACGGAGATTCCTGGACTATTCTAAAGGAGAATTAGATTCTCTCTCAGCATTACTCCTCCGTATACACCATAGCACGATGGTATATCGGGGTGAAGCAATAGCACCCTATGTGATATGGTGTGCTCTATGATGAGTACTACTGAGTTTCCTATTTCCTTTTGGGAGTTATGCACTTGAGAAGCTGCATACCTATTGAATAGGGTTCAAATCAAATCAGTTGCCGACCACTTCATATGTGATATGGAAAGGGAAGAGCCCATATCTTAAGTTTGTTAAGATTTGGGGTTGTCCGGCCTATGTCTAAAAAGCAAAATCCGGACAAGCTCGAGGCAAAGTCAGATCTGTGGAAGTTTGTTGGATATCCTAAGCATACGCAAGGGAATGTCTTCTACCTAACCGAGGAACAAAAGATGTTTTGTTTCTCAACATGCCACCTTTATGAAAGGGAATTTCTTATGGAAAATTAGTGGTCATGAGGTAGAACTGGAAGGAGTTTCAGCTATACAAACTACAGCAGATGATTTGATAGAACAAAAGGATTCAATAGTAACCAACGAAGCTCAGCCTCTCCGCCGATCTAGTAGGGTTCCTCACCCACCTGAGAGATACTTCGGTTTCTCTATGACAGTGGGAGCGAGGATTGCATCATGAGATGATGACCCAACTAGTTTCGAGCTGGCCATCAGGAGTGGAACTTTGTAAGAATGGCTGGATGCTTAGCGATCTGAGATGGAATCCTTATACACCAACAAAGTATGGACTTTGGTTGCTTTATCTGAAGGGTTAAATCCCCATCAGGAGCAAGTATATCTTGAGAAGATTACTTGGTGTACATGGAAAGGTTGAGACTTTCAAAGCTATGCTTAAGTCCATCCAGATCCTACTTGCCACTGCTACATACCATGACTACGATATCTGGTGGTTGGGTGTCATGACTGCTTTTCTAAATGATGTTTTAGAAGAGAGCGTCTATAAGTACACAGCCAGAGGGCTTCGTAGACAGTGGGAGCAGCGGAAACGTGTGCAAGATGTTTTATGTGATAAAGCAGGCATCGCGGAGTTGGAACATATGTTTTGATGTGGTAGTCAAAGAGTTTGACTTCATCAAAATGGTAGATGAACCTTGTATATACAAAAAGGTAGTAGGGAGTATGGTGGTGATCCTCATAGAGTACGTGGATGACATACTCTTGATAGGGAAGGAGTTTCCTATGCTACGCTCGGTCAATCTCCGCTTATCACAAGGATTCTCCATATAGGATCAACGTGATACCTCATAAATCCTGGGTTTTTGGATCTATGAGATAGATCTAATTGGATGTTAGGATACTCACTAGTTGTAGTGAGACGGTATCAATCGATCCTGGGGAGAATCCCTGGAAAGGTTCCAGGGTGATAAGGACGACTGAATGTCAGTCGCAGGCATTGTCTTTACCCTCAGTGGAGGGACGGTATGCTAGAAGAGTTCCAAGCTAGATACCGTGACATACTAGAAGATTAAAGGCAAGATAAATCGTTACCAAGGATGCTACTAAAGAGGCAATCTGGATATATAAGTTCATGAGATGAACTTCGTTCCTACCATTGTGTGACAATGGAGTTGTGGCTTATGCCAAGGAACCCCCCGTCCCATCAGAAATCCAGATATAATTCTTAGGCAGTATCGCCTGATCATGGAGATGGTTGATCTCCAGGGAGATCGAGGTTAGGAGAGTAGACACAGATGACAACAGCGCAGATCCAATCACAAAGGCCTTTTTCCCAGTAAAGACTTTTATGGGATGGTTGAGTATGAGATACTTCAACCACAGCTAATTGTTGGGTATGTGATACCACAACAGATGGCCCTAGTGCAAGTAGGAGATTGTTAGTTATATGTATGCCCTAGAGGCCATTACTGTACATATGATGTATATTGTAATGGATGCTTGGACATATATTGGGAGGACTTTCTTGCTCGACATGATAGTCTGCTATCTGGTTGTACTTTATCTTAACATATACTCTGGTTGTCTCTATGTTACATGTTGATAAAGCCCTTAGGATATGTACTCGACTACTGGGACTATGATGAGATCATACTAGTGGGGCCACGGTAGTCGGCGAGTACATCCTATAACTATTCCTAGTCGAGGGTGTATCGAGACAGGGCATCGATACACCAGAGTAGACTAGCGTATACGCATCTTGACCCATATGATGGGCGATGGATGATACCATATCCATCGGTGTTTAACATCAACGATGGTGTACGGGTGCTCAGTAGAGACTGGGTATACTGGACGGACTCGCCGAGAACTCCCAGATGGTATTATACCTCACGTCAGATGGCAGTTCTCCGGTGACACTGGTACAGAGTAGTCTGTTGACCTGAGATCGTCATAGAGTCTTGTGTGATTCCCACTGTGTTTTGATTTCCATCATACCACGTCCAAGAGGGCGTGCAAAAAGGTGGCTTTTGGGTACAGTCCCGAATCACATGGAGGCAATGAGCGATAGGAGGGGATTCGTCTCTCCCGGTATAGGGAGTTGATGTTGTGCTGTGTTCGATTGGCTATAACTGGAAATCCATAGCCAGGGTTGCTGAGATTTACTGGTAAGTGTTATCAGTAGTTTCTAGAACTGTTATAGACCTCATATCGACACGACTTATCAAGCTACTGGGATCTGACGTTTACCACCCCTAGGCGAGATATGCGACATATCAGACGACGAGACCGGACTGTACGGGAGTGTTACTGATTGGATTCACAGGAGAATGTACAGGCTTGCTTGTTGATCTTCTGAGCGCTCAATACCTGGGTAGCTGTTACTGTTAGTGTATATGCCCTAGAGGCCATTACTGTATCATACTAGTTTGTATATTACTTAATGGATGCTTGGGATATTCACCTTGTATATACAATCTTGCTCAAAATAGTAGTATGCTACTTGGTTTGTCTCTACTTCAATGTGTACTTGTGTTTATTTTACTATATCACTTATACGCATTAGTGGAGCCCTTAGGATCTTTGCTTGATTATCAGCGTTGTGATGGCAGTCACACTAGTGGGGGCTGGGTAATCTATAAGCACATCCTTATACAGGTCCCTAGTCGCAGGACTATCGAGACAGGGCATCGATACTCCGGAGTAGACTAGCGTATGCGCTTCTCATCCCAGTGTGGGAGATGGTCTGTCCCACAGCCAGCAGTACGTCGTACTGGAGATAGTATACGGGTGCTCGTTGGGTTACGAGTACACTGGACAGGACTCGTCGGGAACTGACAGGTTGGTATTATACCTATTGTCAGTCATCAGTTCCCAGGTGACATGAGTACAGCTTAGTCCGCTGACTTGACACTGGCACTTCGCCTCGAGTGTGTTTCCATTGCACTTTGATCACTACCCTACCACGGCTCAAAGGAGTCGTGCAAACAGGTGGTGGTTGGGTGCAGTCCCGAAGCACTTGGAGGCAGTGACGGTTAGACAGGATTCGTCTCTCCCGGTATTGGGGGTTGACATCGCGCTGTGTCTAGGAGAGCCATTACACGAGTAGTCCCTGGCCAGGGCAAACGAGATATACTGGTAGGTTTCCAGTGTTATCTCAGGGTGTTTTGGGCTTCGCTCCGGCACGACTTGTACCGCTATTGGGGGACTGACGTCTACCGCCCCCTAGGCCCGCCATGCGATGTATCAGACGAACAGACCGGACTGTACGGAGACTGTCACATTCAGACTCAGTAGGAGTACCGATGGGGTTTCACCTCGTCAGCCTTCTTGTCGACATCTACCTGGGGACCGTTACGCACAGCTAGTGCCGCTTGCGGTCTGTGGTTAAACCCACTGCCAGCGTAGTGTCGAGTCTTTAGAGTCCCACACAGAGGGTATTCGCCTCTGGGCAAAACAGAGTAGAGGTCGCATGGTTTTGCGACAGGGTCCGTTCTCATCCGCGCACTTGTGCACGTTTGGAGTCCGGACAGATACTACCAGCGGGCTCTGGTTTGAGCCGGATACTGGTATAGTTTTTGGGGTTGCTTTTATCTCTCAGTATTCATGTTCCTCGGAACAGGAATGCAGGTGTGTATGCACAGTTATTTGAGGAGGAGGAAGATGATTTTCATTAGGGTTTCGGAACGGGGTGCGTATGCACAGTTGACAGTCGTCTTTTTCCAAACCCTAATGGATTTGTATTATATCATTTAATAATATATAATAAAATGAAATTGTGTCATGGTTAGTTTTTGTTGACTTGTTGACCATGGTTGACTTGTTGACCATGGTTGAACATTTGACTACCATCATTACAAATGCAAGATGCCTTTTCATTCTTGCTTTATTCATTTAATGCTTGTAATGATATTAGTCATTCTAAACTATCCATCAAACCTTTTTCATTTTGATTATTATTATTATTTGATTAAACCTTTTTCATTTTGATATGGTTGCAAAAAGAAAAAGGTGAGCTCATTCTATCATTCTCACTCTCTCTCTTCATTTCATCTTCTTCTTCCTCTAGTCAAGAGAAACCTTCTCATGAGTTGAGAATCCTTCTCTTGAAAAACAAAAGCAAACCCTAGACACTCTCTACTCACTCTAGGATCAAGGGTCTAGCAAGCCGGCGATTCTAGTTTCACTCCAAGTACGAGAAAGAGCCCAAAGGTCGAGCCTTCGAGGTGGATCCATCTTCGACGGGAGAAGGCGACAAAGGAGAACCATCAACCTCTACAAAGTTTGAAGACGAAGGAGTTCAAGTCTAGGTATAACCATCTTCATCCGAGTAGCTAAACTTCTTTAGCTAGGTTGCTAGTTTTAGTTTAGACAACGATCCCGACCTAGTTTAGTCCATGTTGCCTCTTGCGATAAAAATTTGATTTTTATACCGTTTCCGCCTCCCCGTAAGAACCGGGGGTCGCAACGTGGACTTACAGTGGTATCAGAGCCTAACTAAACTTAAACTAGCTTGGTAGTGAAGTGTAACGAAGTTCGGAACCGTAAAAAACCCAAAAACCGTATTTTTCAAAACCTGAGTTTCTGTTGAAATTTTTTGGGCTCAAAATGAAAAACTTTATATTTGTAAATTCATCTCAGGGTTTTTTAAAAACACCCATGAAAAACGACACAGAGATTCATCTAAACCGCCGCCCTTCCGCCGCGTGAGCCTTCTTAGCCGCCGCGGAACCGCCGCGACTTGATGTCCTCTCTGCATCGTTTTTCGTGCAGTGTCTTTCTGTGTTGTTTTTGGGATTTTTAGGATATATATTATGTGCCCAGATTTTCCAGAACTAAAATTTTCTTTTGGGGGCCTATAATTCCGTATTTTTCGAACTTCACTGCACTTTGACTATGATGGTTATATCTGTAATGTTTGCATGTATTGAACGTCGACTAATCGCTATAAGACGATTATTCGGGGTTATACATGATCTGTAATGTGCTGGAATGTGTATATAAATATGTTGGATTGTCGCGGGTGAATAGCCGGGGGTTGTGAGACGAGAGTTTTCTTTTCTTGCAATTCATTGTAAATGTAAATTGATGTAATAATTATTATTTGTTTGGCCGCACAACCGGGTCGGGGTTGTAGCCTCATTGTATAATTCTTTTACTGTTTTTGCTCCTAGGATAGACCCATGGAGGGGTGCACAAACTACCGGGTATGCCGAAGTGTCGAGTGGCCTACTCATGGAGATGAGGGAGGTTGCTACGCTTCGGGTACTTGGCGGGTAGTTTGCCGCACCCGTAGGGGTCTTGGGTGGGGTATTGGCTATTCACCGCGACCGTGTTATCTGTTTTTTGTTACAGGCTCGTACAAATTACAGATTACTAGTATATCCAATGTATTTATCTGTGATCTGAAATGTTTATCATTGCTTTCTATTTAGGCGTTGCTTATGTTTTACAGACGCGCTAGCCCAGCCCCCGCTCTGTCGTTAGTTAAGTAACCTAACGGGTAATAACGGGGCCCAGTGGCGAATGCGAATGGCATAAGCGTACGTCATATTTTGGTTGTTTTCTGCAATGGTAGGATTTAAATGATGGGACGCATTAAAAGTACTAATGCAAGAATATCACGCATTAAAAGAACTAATGCAAGATAATAAACCAAGTTAAAGTCGTTGGAACACTTTCGAAAAACCACTCGGTTCTTTTCAAAACTAACTTTTAAAATACGGAGTTTGAGCCACTCCATTTAAAAGCTATCTCGTTCCATCGACCAAATCAAGTTCACTACGTTCACGGTTTTGCCAAAACCATTCGTAGCCCTCCGTCGTTTCGTATGAATATTCAAATAGTATTCAAGCTGTGTTTGTTGACCTTCGTCAAGGCATAGTGATTGGTAGCTGTTAAGTATTCATATGTAGCATAGATAGATGCGTTGGTTTGGGACACTCACATTACCTTGTTGACCTTCGTCAAGGGTATATGCGGGTGGATTCAAATTAACCTGGATAATGACGGGCAGAACTTGACATGTGACTTATGATTTGTTGACCTTCGTCAAGGTCATAAGAGCATGGGGCAAAAATCCACATCGGGAGTTTCATAAGTACTGAAACTTGCTAGATTTGCATACCATTTGGAGTGTGGTGATTCTGGTAGGATTCCTTCAGTTTCGTCACGCGATGATATTTGGATCCCGATCCTACTGTGAGTATATGCTACTCCTCGGAAAATTTCTCACTTAACGATCAATGCTATAAACCTAGTAGGTTCCTAGAAAGGTGTTAGCGGGGCTACGCCCCCAGGGAAAAGAGGTTCTTTAATTAAGGAACTTCGCGAAAGCGTTGGAAAACCTCCCTCGAAGTACCGACACCGGCCTGGCTGAACGGTTAAGCAAGTATTGTACGGTGGGATTGATCCTGGCTAATTCTTCCTTTATGGTTTGAGGAGGGATTCGAGAAACAGTGGGAGCCATCCTGTTTAGACAAACTAAAAACCACTCTAAACTTGCAAGAGCATCATGCTGAGTGTTTCTTCTTCTCTCTCCTAATTGCAGCGACCAATCAACATGACTGGACTTAAGTTACTCCTAGATAAAAACAAGTTGACAGGGCCAAACTACAAAGATTGGCTCAGGAATGTCAAGATAGCAATCACTTATGACAAGCTGGGGTATCTTCTTACCACCAAAGCTCCCCCTGTCCCTGGTCCAACTTCCAGCGTCGCGGATAAGGAAATCCGCAAGACTTGGGAGATTGATAGCGCGAAGGCCAAGTGCCTCCTGCTTGCCTCGATGGACAACGAACATCAGAGGAGGCATGAGAATATGGACATGGAGTCCATATTGCTTCATACAAAAGAACTGTATGGAGAGCAATCACGTATCGCAAGATACGAAGCGTCGAAAAAGTTGTTTTCGACAAGAATGGCCGTCGGATCATCAGTAGCCGAGCACGTGCTAAAGATGATCGGCTACATTGAGGAGCTCGCTGACCTGGGGATCACATTGGAGAGTGAGCTATATATGGATATAGTTCTCCAGTCCCTTCCTTCCACTTACGCCCAGTTTATAATGAATTTCAACCTACAAGAAAAAGAGGTTGAACTTTCAGAGCTCCTCAACCTGCTGAGGAGCGCAGAGGGCACCCTACAGAAAGGTAGGGAAACATCCACTTTGTTTGTAGGAGGATCATCTTCTTCTAGGTCCAAGGCGAAAGCCAAGGGAAAGAAGAAGAAAGCCCCCACCAAACCAAGGGGCGGTGTTAGTAAAGTGGATACGAAGGGAAAAGGAAAAGCAACAAAGATAGCGGGGAAGCTTGTGGATAAGGAAGAATGCTTCTTTTGTCATAAGAAAGGACACTGGAAGAATGATTGCAGGGCCTGGAAGGCCAGAACACAGGAATTGAAGCAGGTTGCAGCTTCAGCTTCAGGTGTGTATGTTATTGAAAACTGTCTTTCAATAAACTCTACTTCCTGGGTATTGGATACCGGATCAGGATCTCATATCTGTAATTCTTTGCAGGCGTTGAGAAACCGTAGGGTTTTGAAGGCAGGTGACATGACCCTCAGAGTTGCGAACGGAGCTAGCATGGATGCTAAAGCCGTGGGGGACTATCACCTGGGAATGTCAGATGGACATGTTTTGGTTTTGCGTAATTGCTTTTTTGTACCCAACGCAACTTGTAATATCATTTCTGTATCTTTAGTTTCTAAAGAAGGTTATGAATTTGCGTTTGTAAGTAATGTTGTAAACATTCGCCTTAATCAAGTTCTGATTGGGTCAGGTACATTGAGTAATGGTATATACGTATTGAACCAACCACAGATTTTCAATGTCCAGAATACACACAAAAGAAAGTCTCCAGAAATAAACCAGACTTTCTTATGGCATTGTAGATTGGGTCACATCAATGAGAGAAGGTTGACGAAGTTACATACAGAAGGGTATTTGAATGCGTTCGAATATCAGTCGTATGCCACTTGTCAATCCTGTCTCAAGGGAAAGATGACAAAGACTCCATTTACTGGACATGGAGAAAGAGCGAGCGAGCTCTTGGGACTCGTACACAGTGACGTGTGCGGTCCAATGTCTACACATGCCCGAAGCGGACATTCTTACTTCATTACTTTTACGGATGACTTCTCAAGGTACGGTTATGTTTTCTTAATGAAACATAAGTCCGAGGCTTTTGAAAAATTCCAGGAGTATAAGAATGAAGTAGAGAAACAGACCGGCAAAAGTATTAAGATTCTAAGATCGGATCGAGGTGGAGAATACTTAAGTGCCGAATTCCTGAATTACTTAAAAGAGAATGGTATTCTCTCTCAGCTTACTCCTCCATACACTCCGCAACATAACGGTGTATCGGAGAGACGGAACCGAACCCTATTGGATATGGTTCGGTCCATGATGAGTAACGCTGAGTTGCCGCGATCATTCTGGGGATATGCAATAGAAGCAGCTGCGTATCTCTTGAACAAGGCTCCCACCAAGACTGTGCCTACCACCCCTTATGAGATGTGGACTGGGAAGAAACCCTGTCTCAAGTATCTTAAGGTATGGGGATGTCCAGCTTTTGTAAAAAGGCAGCATGCGGACAAGCTTGAGGCACGTTCAGTACAGTGTAAGTTTGTGGGATACCCAAGGAACTCCAGGGGGTATCTTTTCTATTCCGCTGAGGAACAAAAGGTTTTTGTTTCTCAGCATGCCCGCTTCTTGGAAACTGAGTTTTTGGAAACCCAGATAAGTGGGAGCACAATAGAACTGGAAGAAGTTCCAGAACCACAGACTGTTACTGAAAGCTTAGTGGAACCAGAGGGTTCAACAGAACAGGACATTCCTACGCCGCTCCGCAGAAGTAGTAGGCAGTCTCATCCGCCCGAGAGATACTACGGTTTTCTCATAGACGGGGATAGAGAGGATTGCATCATAGATTATGATGAGCCTACTAGCTTCCAGCAGGCCGTTCAGAGCGTTGACTCAGTGAAATGGCTGGATGCAATGCGGACCGAAATGGAGTCCATGTACACCAACAAGGTATGGACGTTGGACATTGCTCCAGACGGGGTAAAACCCGTAGGATGCAAGTGAATCTTCAAAAGGAAGATTGGTGTAGATGGACAGGTTGAGACCTATAAAGCTAGGCTGGTAGCAAAGGGTTTCCGTCAAAGACCTGGCTTGGACTATGACGAAACCTTTTCTCCAGTAGCCATGCTGAAATCCATTCGGATCCTTCTTGCCATCGCTGCCTTCCACGATTATGAGATCTGGCAAATGGACGTAAAGACAGCTTTTCTAAATGGAAATTTAGAGGAGTGTGTCTATATGGACCAGCCAGAGGGCTTCATTCAGAGTGGGAGCAGCGGAAAGGTGTGCAAGTTGCTTAAGTCCATCTATGGACTAAAGCAGGCATCGCGGAGTTGGAACATCTGCTTTGATGAGACGGTCAAAGAATTTGGCTTTATCAAAAATCCAGATGAACCATGCATCTATAGTAGATTTGTAGCGAGAACTGTAGTATTTCTCGTTTTATACGTGGATGACATTCTCTTAATAGGAAATGACATTCCTATGCTACAATCTGTCAAGGGGTTCTTGTCACACAGGTTCTCCATGAAAGACCTGGGTGATGCCTCATACATCCTGGGGATCCGGATCTATCGTGATAGATCCAAGAGGATATTGGGACTTTCTCAGTCCAGGTACATCGACACCATAGTGAAGAGATTCAGTATGGAAGATTCCAAGCGCGGTAACCTACCGGCTTGTCACGGGATCACCCTCTCTAAAGAGATGTCTCCCAAGACTGATTTGGAGAGGGATCGCATGTCGATTATACCCTACGCTTCTGCGGTAGGCTCTATAATGTATGCGATGTTATGTACCAGACCGGATGTAGCTTATGCACTGAGTGTGGTAAGCCGGTATCAGTCAAACCCTGGGGAGAAACACTGGATAGCGGTAAAGAACATTCTCAAGTACCTGAGAAGGACTAAGGAGATGGTTTTGGTGTATGGCGGAAAAGACCTCCAGATCGAGGCCTTTACTGACTCCAGCTTCCAGAGTGACAAGGATGATTCCAAGTCCATGTCGGGCTTTGTCTTTACCCTCAATGGAGGGGCGGTGTGTTGGAAGAGTTCCAAACAGGAAACCGTTGCAGACTCGACGATGGAAGCGGAATACATCGCTGCATCTGATGCCGCAAAAGAAGCTGTCTGGATGAGGAAGTTCTTGAAAGAACTTCAGGTGGTTCCGTCCATTGTTGATCCAATACCTCTGTATTGCGATAACAATGGGGCTATAGCTTTAGCAAAGGAACCCAGGTCCCATCAGAGATCCAGGCACATCTTGAGGCGGTATCACCTGATCAGGGAGATCGTGGATCGCAAGGAGATCGAGGTTCGGAGAGTTGCTTCAGAAGACAACACTGCAGATCCATTCACCAAGGCCCTGCCCCAGACTCAGTTCGAGCGGCTGATCGAGATGATAGGTCTTCGATACGCCAGTACATGGCCTTAGTGCAAGTGGGAGATTGTTAGTGTATATGCCCTAGAGGCCATTACTGTATCATACTAGTTTGTATATTACTTAATGGATGCTTGGGATATTCACCTTGTATATACAATCTTGCTCAAAATAGTAGTATGCTACTTGGTTTGTCTCTACTTCAATGTGTACTTGTGTTTATTTTACTATATCACTTATACGCATTAGTGGAGCCCTTAGGATCTTTGCTTGATTACCAGCGTTGTGATGGCAGTCACACTAGTGGGGGCTGGGTAATCTATAAGCACATCCTTATACAGGTCCCTAGTCGCAGGACTATCGAGACAGGGCATCGATACTCCGGAGTAGACTAGCGTATGTGCTTGTCATCCCAGTGTGGGAGATGGTCTGTCCCACAGCCAGCAGTACGTCGTACTGGAGATAGTATACGGGTGCTCGTTGGGTTACGAGTACACTGGACAGGACTCGTCGGGAACTGACAGGTTGGTATTATACCTATCGTCAGTCATCAGTTCCCAGGTGACATGAGTACAGCTTAGTCCGCTGACTTGACACTGGCACTTCGCCTCGAGTGTGTTCCCATTGCACTTTGATCACTACCCTACCACGGCTCAAAGGAGTCGTGCAAACAGGTGGTGGTTGGGTGCAGTCCCGAAGCACTTGGAGGCAGTGACGGTTAGACAGGATTCGTCTCTCCCGGTATTGGGGGTTGACATCGCGCTGTGTCTAGGAGAGCCATTACACGAGTAGTCCCTGGCCAGGGCAAACGAGATATACTGGTAGGTTTCCAGTGTTATCTCAGGGTGTTTTGGGCTTCGCTCCGGCACGACTTGTACCGCTATTGGGGGACTGACGTCTACCGCCCCCTAGGCCCGCCATGCGATGTATCAGACGAACAGACCGGACTGTACGGAGACTGTCACATTCAGACTCAGTAGGAGTACCGATGGGGTTTCACCTCGTCAGCCTTCTTGTCGACATCTACCTGGGGACCGTTACGCACAGCTAGTGCCGCTTGCGGTCTGTGGTTAAACCCACTGCCAGCGTAGTGTCGAGTCTTTAGAGTCCCACACAGAGGGTATTCGCCTCTGGGCAAAACAGAGTAGAGGTCGCATGGTTTTGCGACAGGGTCCGTTCTCATCCGCGCACTTGTGCACGTTTGGAGTCCGGACAGATACTACCAGCGGGCTCTGGTTTGAGCCGGATACTGGTATAGTTTTTGGGGTTGCTTTTATCTCTCAGTATTCATGTTCCTCGGAACAGGAATGCAGGTGTGTATGCACAGTTATTTGAGGAGGAGGAAGATGATTTTCATTAGGGTTTCGGAACGGGGTGCGTATGCACAGTTGACAGTCGTCTTTTTCCAAACCCTAATGGATTTGTATTATATCATTTAATAATATATAATAAAATGAAATTGTGTCATGGTTAGTTTTTGTTGACTTGTTGACCATGGTTGACTTGTTGACCATGGTTGAACATTTGACTACCATCATTACAAATGCAAGATGCCTTTTCATTCTTGCTTTATTCATTTAATGCTTGTAATGATATTAGTCATTCTAAACTATCCATCAAACCTTTTTCATTTTGATTATTATTATTATTTGATTAAACCTTTTTCATTTTGATATGGTTGCAAAAAGAAAAAGGTGAGCTCATTCTATCATTCTCACTCTCTCTCTTCATTTCATCTTCTTCTTCCTCTAGTCAAGAGAAACCTTCTCATGAGTTGAGAATCCTTCTCTTGAAAAACAAAAGCAAACCCTAGACACTCTCTACTCACTCTAGGATCAAGGGTCTAGCAAGCCGGCGATTCTAGTTTCACTCCAAGTACGAGAAAGAGCCCAAAGGTCGAGCCTTCGAGGTGGATCCATCTTCGACGGGAGAAGGCGACAAAGGAGAACCATCAACCTCTACAAAGTTTGAAGACGAAGGAGTTCAAGTCTAGGTATAACCATCTTCATCCGAGTAGCTAAACTTCTTTAGCTAGGTTGCTAGTTTTAGTTTAGACAACGATCCCGACCTAGTTTAGTCCATGTTGCCTCTTGCGATAAAAATTTGATTTTTATACCGTTTCCGCCTCCCCGTAAGAACCGGGGGTCGCAACGTGGACTTACAGTTACGTTTAGCTGACCGCTTGCAGCTTGTGGGTGTTTGATATGATCATCACCTACTGCCGGCGTATTGACTATTCTTTAGAGTCCTACACAGAAGTTTCTTGACTCAGGAAAAATGGAGTAGGGGCACATATGTGATATGTGCAAGACCGAGGATAATGCGATATGAGATATCGTATTCTATTCTCGGGATATTTGATATCAGCCGGGTCATCGGATCAAGTGTTGATTCGATGAATCGGTAAATGATATATTAGTCGGTTATATGCGATATGGCCGGATTGTCGGATCAAGTGTTGATTCGATAATTTAATGTATAATAATATATATGATATATTAAATTACATTAACTAATATTAGCTCACTAAAAGATTCTTTTTCTCACTCGGGTAATACATTGATATATATGTGATATATGTTAATTGTATTATTTTATTTTGTTACAAAATATTGTATATGTGATATATAATATTGTAACATGTTATAATTATTAATGCAACAAGTTTAGTGGAGATTAAACATGGTTAGGGTTTATTTGGGTTAAGCTTTTCTAGAAGTTTCTAGAAGCTTTCTTTTTTGTTTTGGAAAAGATATTTGTGTTGATATTTTGAAGTGACTCATCTTTAACTCAATCCAAACCCTAGCCCTAGTTAAATCTCTACAAAGGTTACTTGAACCATGGTTGTATAAATGATTATGACAATATTTTATTATTCATCACAAATGATTATTCATTTTCTTCTTCCCTTTTTCTTCATGGAAAAGCTTTCTAGGTTTTTCCTAAGTGATGAAAATGAGTGAGAATATGAAAACAAATGAGAGCAAAAATCCTACTTCATCATCCTCATCTATCCTTGCCATTTAGATGAGGGTGTTCACTTCATTTAGTGAGTGAGAGCTTGTGTTAATGAAACTTCAAGGTAGATCATCTTTGTTATCGAAGATCGGAAGCAAGCTTACATCTTTCTATTCGTGGAGCTTCTCGAGAGTCCGGAACACGATGATCGCAGCGAAGGGACCTCAACACGGAGCTTATGAAGTGAAGGACCGGATCTACAAAGGTTGTAATCCCTCTCACTTAGTGTTAAAGTGTTTAACAAGCTTGTTTTCACCTAATCTCTAGTTTAAAGATCTTGTTAAGGGTTGTTCGGCACGGCCAAAATTTAAATCGGGCATGGTTGATGTCTCGTAGACCCTTGTGCGTGTGCCTAGCATCCCTACATTGACGTGAAGAAGTGGGCAGGAGATAAGAGGCGTAATGGAAAAGGTTTACGTTTCGGTTTGTAGAGACGAAGAAATGATGATGGATTACTTGCATTCTCATTCTTGATAAAAAGAAGATGTGGCGGTTCAATTTCTTTGGCTTGGGGTTGATTCATCACAACACCCATGTCTTCTAAGAATGCGAGTTCTTCGGCGAAGATTTCTTCAAAGCTTTCATCGATATCCCGGATAATAATCTCATCGGAAAGAATGAGATGATACTCGGACTCCATAAAAGGTTCACATTTAGCGTTAGATGTTGACACGGACAACAACGTAATAGCGGAGTCGAGATCAGTATCGTGAAGCCCTTCAATTTTGCTACTGTCGAAATCTATTGTTTCGACAGAACACACATGAGCATAGGGTTTGGAGGGTTCACTTCCCAACTTGTAAATGTTAAGCTCAATTGACATCTTCCCGAAAGATAGGGTCATAGAGCTATTTCGACAATTGATTATTGCGTTGGAAGTCGCAAGAAAAGGTCGACCTAAAATCACCGGAATTTGGTTTCGTGGGTTCGCTACAGGTTGTGTATCTATAACGATAAAGTCCATAGGAAATATAAATTCCCCGACTTTGATTAACACATCCTCTAGCTCAACCCTAGGTTAGGTGATAGATCGATCGGCCATCTGAAGAGTGCAATGCGCAGGTTTTAACTCTCCGATCCCTAATTGCTCATAAATAGAATACGGAAGCAAGTTAACACTAGCACCTAAATCGAGTAGAGCACGATTGATATTTTTACCCCCGATAGAAATAGAAATTATAGGAATTCCAGGGTCCTTTCGTTTCTTGGGTAGTTGTTGTGTAAAAGCAGTGCTCACATTACTCGCAAGGAAAACTTTTTTAGGTACTTGAACTTTTCTCTTCCTAGTGCACAAGTCCTTAAGGATTTTCGCATAAGACAGAACTTGTTGAATAGCATCTAGGAGAGGAATGTTTATGTTAACTTGATTAAAAATTTCCACAATCTTCTCTATTTGTGGACTTGGTTTGTTTCCCCTTAACCTGTTTGTATAAGGTGATTTATCAATAAAGGTTGGGTCCAACATTGGAGAAGATTGTGGGGATAGAATGGATCCCAAAATTGGATTGGGAATCATTTTAGGGAGACTCCGCGGAGGGTTCGAACCTAGTGGGAAACGTAGAATAGGCTCGGAAGTAGGTGGGAGATTAGACGAATTAGGGGAAGAAGTAGAAGCCGGGGTATCATTGGTATCACTAACGTCATCAACTTGTTCACCCACTCGGTTATCCAGCACTCTTCCCGATCTCAACGTAGTAACGACACTAACATTATGATTTTGTGAGTGACCAGGATTCGGTAGGGGTTGAGATGGGAGTTTCCCCTTTTCTCTCACACTCATCGCGGCATTCAACTGTACAATTTGGGCTTCTATTGATTTAATACTCTCACCGTGGGAGGTGGAGTCTTTCTTTATGGTATCAATAGAAGACCTCATATCAGCCGACATTTAGATGGAATGTTTCATAAAAAAATCCAAAGTTTGTGTGAGTGAAGAGGAGTTATCGGTACCGGTCGTTTGGAAAGAATTATTAGAAGGTATAGAATTGTTGACCGGATTTTGAAAATTTTGTGATTGAAAGGGATGCTGACTCTGTTGTGGTGGTTGCTGTTGCTGTGGAGGAGGTCTTTGGTAATTGCTTTGGAACTGGTTTTGATTTTAGTTTGGTTTTGGTTCCAAGCAAAGTTAGGATGATTCCTCTACCCCTGATTGTATGTGGAAGAATAATGATCGTTTCTAGGTCGCTGCTGAAAAGTAGCATTGGTGTGTTCTTGACCTTGAAACGGTGCATTCATAGGACATTCTTCCGTCAAATGTGATGGGTCGGAACAGCAACCACATATGGTTTTGGGAAGCGTAACCTGGTTTAGGGAGACTGATGAGAATTTGCTCTCTATAGCGTCGAGTTTCTTTTGTATCGCTGCCATTTCGGCTTTTACTGTGATGAAAACATCGAGCTGATGGATACCTCCCCTAGATGAAGGTGGTCTAACGCTTTCCCATTGCAAAGTGTTTTTAGCAAGATCTTCCAGGTATTTCCAGGCATCACCATCGTCTTTGGACATGAAATTGTATTGACACATGGTTTCAAGCATCTGCTTTGTTACTGGATTAATGCCCTCATATATAATTCGGCACAGATCCCATCTATGTATTCCATGATGAGGACATTGGACAAGCAGATCCTTGAGCCGTTCAAAGCACTTCCAAAATGGTTCATTGGGGTGCTGGGTAAACTGGTTGATTTCGCTCTGAATATGGACGGTCTTATGATTTGGGTAAAATTTCTTAAGGAATGCTATCACGAATTCATCCTATTTGGCAATAGAATGTGAGGCAGTGTTATAAAGCCATTTTTCTGCTAGACCGCACAAAGTAAAAGGGAGAAGACGTAAGCGCATAGCATCCACAGACAGTTGTGACGTACCTATCATTGCGCATACGTTTTCGAATTTGTTTATAAAAAAGTATGCGTCTTCGGATTCAATCCCGTGAAATTTGGAAAACAGTTTGATGAAGTGGGATTTAATTTCAAAATTATCCCCATTGGCTGGTGGAATAGATAGACATGGAGGAAGGGGTCCGCGCATGGGGTAATATCTTTCTTGGAGAGAGATGCGCGGTGGATTCTGCGCACCGACGGGTGGTAGAAGGATGGTGGTGGTAAAATCTGATGGAGAACTGTCCATCTCAGTCGATGTGGTGGGTGGAGGGGAAAAAGGAGATGAAGAAGTACCAACTTCGGAGTCGATAGCAGAAACGCGGACAAGACGGGAACTAGAATCCCGTGTCCAGCCGAGCATGCACTAAGCGGGTTTAGCGCACGTGGCAGTGTGTGAGAACTTAAAAATTGGATTGCTTTGAAAAGTGTCGGACGTGAGACAAATCACAAAAAAATGCATACACACCCCTAGAATTAAGGTTACCTAGGTCAAGTCTCTAGATCGCTCCTAGACTTCGAAAGAACAAGCCGCAGGATCAATCCTCTACTACCTCTTTATCACTCTTGTGTCCAGGTAAGTGCCAGGTAAGTGGGAGGTATCCGCTATACGAATCACCGAAAATAGCGGGCCTAATTAAGTAATCACTTTCCTCAGACACACTTGCCTAGTCACCACAAAAGTAATGCGGATAAGCGATAGATTACCCATGACCTTTCTCTATCCTTATTGAGTGCGTCGGTCCTTAAAATCTTGGTATAGATATTTTTTAATTAATATAGGGAGATGCGGATGCTCGTTTTGTAATTTGTAGGGCTTAGGATGGGTGATGAATCCCCACTTAATCTGAATTTGGTCTTTGCCCTTAATGTAGGTATTAAAATATGCAAAAACAAACCGCAAAACAAAACTCGCAAAAAGATTTTTGAGCGGCGATAGTTTGCAAAGAATCCTGCAGAAAATATATTATTGGATTTTTCAGAGGAGAGAGAAAGAGATTGAAAAGATACCGGAGAAAATTGAAGCCCTAACTCACCAACACCGCCGCGGTTCCGCCGCCAAAATGTACTTCTTGCCGCGGTTCCGCCTCGGAGTTGAGAGTTCTTTGAAAACTTTTTGCTACAGTGGCCTCCCTTGCTTTTCTGGGTCTTGATGAATGTCCCTGAATCCTTATCTCCTCGCTACAGTGACTCCAGATTCCATCGCAAAAATCGCACACTAATCGTTAAATATGCAAGATGCGGTTTGTTTTGTTTTATGATATAGATTAAATAAGAATTCAACACGAATAGTAAGAATAAAAAATTACGCACGTATCCCCGGCAACGGCGCCATTTGATTGGTGTGAAAAAGTGTTTGTAGAATAACCGCAATCAATAACCGTGTCGCTTGTAGCTAGCCGAGATGAGTACGGATCGTCCATAGGGATGCGTGGAACTTTTAATCTTACTTTAGACGAGTTGAATAAAATAAAAGAAGAAAGGAGAATAGTTTATTTAAGATCTAAATTAATTACGGATGTAAATTATATAAGAAAAAGGCTTGTAGGGTTTGTTAAGATTTAGTAGTCATGGATGATTATTTAAAGATTACTCTTTTTATCCTTTAATAGATTTAAAACTAGATCGACGATGATGCATGTAGATTTAGGGTTTTCGGAGGGAATAGGGTTCCCACTCTTAACCCCTATCTTTACATCGATCTTCGTTCATGTCTAGCCTTTACCAAAACAATTGTTAATCTAATCTCAAATCGCGGTCGTGACCACCAATGAATTGATAGCGCGCCCGATTAGGATGCTAACAATTATTTTGATAAAGTTTATAAACTTTATAGGACGTAAAAAGAGTTAAAAGATTTTAATCATCCATTGATCTATCTTAATCCTACGAGTCCTAATAAGCGGAGAATTACCCACGCATGTTGGGAATAGAAGAAGAAATGATAGTTAAAGAAATCATAATGCAGAAATAATACAGAAAATAAATAATTAAACAAAATGATCTACCTTTATTAATCAACTTCACAAGTACAAATCCTACGAATTTAGATTACAAGAGGTGCTCTCGATCTCTGCCCTGTAGGAAGTAGATACTCCGTCGATTTTCACGTCGCCCTATCACGTCGAATCGTGGACCTGTCGTGGATCACTTATTCTTTGACGGTGATTTGCTTTGTGGTAAAGGTGATGCCTTCTAACTTTAGCCTTCGGTCCTTTATATAGCTCTCAAATCAGAAAACCAAGTTACCTAATATGGTGATTGCCTAATATGGTGATTTCCTAATATGGTGATTTCCATGCCTGGATTCTGAGCCTCTATCAGTATTGATTTTATGATTTTGGCAGATTTTTGATCCCGACATCTTGAACCTCTTGATCTCTTGACCTGGGTTAAATATTGCACAAAATCTCCATGAATAATGTTAGTAATATTTATTAAATTAAAGAGAGTATCTTAATTACTTTATATGGTAATACATCTTTAAGAAACTGATTAAGAATATTTAATATGCTATTCACTTTATATGTAATAAATCTTTAAGAAACATGATTAAGAATATTTGATATGCTATGCATCTTTTAATTACTAAAATATTGTGCATATATTTTGAAATATTATTCTAACCATTTGTATAATATTATATCTTTTAAGAATTGTGATTAGAATATTTGATATGATATGCATATTTTCAATTACCAAAATATTATATAAATATAAAATGCCAATATTTTCCTTCATAATGTTAATTATAATATATAAACATATGGTAAATAGTATTTTGCAGATAAATCCAAATATGTTCTATTTTTATAATAAACACCTTTAAATATTTAAGAAATGTAAGGAAAATAATCATACCAAAGTGCAATATTTTCAACTGAACAATTAACTAATATAATGCTCATTTTAATTCTTTTCTTCTCATTATATATTTGATATATACAAATTGTATCATGGTTGATGATATATAGAACATGGAAATATAAGAATCACATTGGAGAAAAAGAAAAGAAGAAAAAAATTTACTTATATGAATAAAACAAAAGAAAGAAATGAGTCATGGCTACTAAAATGTTCTCCAAGACGCTAAGAACCATGACTCATTGTTTCTTTTATTTTATTCATCCAAGTTTATCTTTTCTTTAGCTCATCTTATCCTCAAGGTTCATTCTTATCTCCAAGTTGATATTCTTTATTTTTCTTCTCTAGTTTTTTCTAGGTTGGAAACAGAGAAAAGAAAAGAAAAAATTTTATGAGAAAAATCCATACTTCATCAAGCTACACTACTCTAGCAAATTAGTATAGGTTGTTTTCTTCACTAATTCACAAATTAGTGAAGTGTGAGAAGGTTCGAGGTGGATCATCTTTGATGACGAAAACTTCGAACAAGCTCGTTCCATCTTTCAAGTGGAGTCAAAGAAGAGTTCTAGGACTACTACCCGGAGTAGTTGAAGTGAAGGACTAGACCACAAAGGTTGTAGTTTCTATTCACTTAGTTATAATCTTTAGTTTGCTATTCTATGAAACCCTAATCTCTAGTTCAATTCTTGTTTAGTATACTTAGCCCTCTAGAATTTTTAAAATTGCTTACATGCTTTTATTAAAACCCTAGTAGATGTGCTAAGACATACTTACATGGTATCAGAGCTACTAGGCATTGGATGTCGACCAACAGGGGGTTCTCACTGTGTGACAGTGTGCCGAAGCATAGGCTCTTACCTCCAGGGTGTCCCGAGACTGGAAAATGTTCCGGCGGGTTGTAATCCTCGCGAAGGGGCATACATGAAAAGTAGCTGCTGAGGGACTCGTAAGTGTCACGGCGACCCCATTGGATAGGGTGGCTGCTTTACTTACATGGTATCAGAGCCAAACTAGAGGCTTAGATGATGTTTATACTGCGTTAAAGTGTTCGATCGATGTTTCATTATCTGAACTTTGGTAATTTCTGTCCATTTTTTAAAACTTCAAATTTTTCCATATTAAAAATGCTCAGAAAATCGTGCAGGCTTTTTTATGAAGACACAAGAAATACGAGAACCTAATTCCACGAAGTGGCCGCGGAACAGCCGCGTAACCCATGCTTCAGCCACGGTTCCGCCGCGCACTTGTGGAGTTAGGATTCCAATTTTCTTGTGTTGCTTCTTTTACTTATTTTAGATTTTTTGGATATTTTTTATGAGGCTCAAGTGGTTGGGATCTCTGAAAATTGTTGTTGAATTGGAATATCGATCGAAATGTTAACGTTGTCTAAATGGTTTTGGTTATGTAATACAATTCTTAGAATCCACATTAATTGGTTTTATGAAAACTAATTATCAATTTGTAAATCTCACGTTTTATTCTCAATGATGGATTACCACGGAGTTTGGATTTGGATCGAAACTCCGTTGTAATCCTGTATCATATGGGAATACTCGCAGAGACACTAGTAGAGAGCTGCGCCCCTTTGCCCCGAACAAGTGACTATAGGAGAACCCCATGACTAAGAACATCCACTTGGGTGCTCGCGACCACGGTGTTCCACCCAAGTCCACTTCGTTGATGGCCTCGGGGGTGCGGCCATCTACTAAAGTTCCCGATGAGCCTTTGATCTTTTAACCGGGAATCTTGTTGAATTGCCCGGCTATAACTTCGAAAATTGTTTTCAATTCAAGGCTTAAATGTAAGGTTTATAGCAATAGGCATGAAATTCGGAATATGTGATAATCCGGGTTTATGATGTCTATAGATATGGATTCTAATTATTGTAGTTTTCATTTTTTTTCTGCGACCGTAAGTGTAACATGGGTAGTATCCCCAATCTCGTTGCTATACGACAACGACATTAGGGATACACATATTTACTTACATTGATGATATGTGATGTTATTGTGTTGCTATATCGATATGTTATATTGGATCGTCGTGATTGAATAGCCGGGGTTTTATGTGAGATGAGAGCTTTTCATTTTCATTCATGTAAATTATTGTATGTAATATTCTATTATTGGGACACTTCCGGGTTGAGGTTGTTGTCTCTATTCGATATATATTATTTACTTTTCCGCATTAGGATAGACCCAAGATGGAGAGCACAAGTAACCGGGTTCTAGAGTCCAGTGGGAGGCCATCTCGAGAAGTTGAGACTGGTCGCGTAACTTTAGAATTGGAAGGGTTACTTGCTGCTCTCATAGGGGTCTAGGGGTGTGATTGGCTATTCATCACGACCGTGGAATCCGTGTTTTTCATTAATGACTTAATCTAAAACACGGACCTCCTAGTATATCCTATATTTCATATACATGCTTCTGCTGTGTTGTGATGTGATGTGATCATATAACTGTGTGAGACGAATGCTACTTATATACATGATATATTGTAGACACTATATATGTTTTGCATCCACGCTAGTCCTGACCCCGCTCTGCCGTAAGTTAAGTAACTTTACGGTGAAGACCTGGGTCCCTGTGGCGAATGCAGATGTCATATATGTGTGTTTTATTTTCGTTTCTTCTGTGATGATTAGGAGCTTAAAAGATGGGACAACATTAATAAGATTAATGTTAAGAAAAAAAACCTAAAGATGTTGTAGAACCAAATTTGAAAGATACTCGGCTTTTTAGTGAAAAAGCAATTATTTCAAATGCGGAGCTTAAACCACTCCTTTATAAATCACTCGGTTCTACAACGATACCAAGTTCAATACGTTAAAATTTTTCATCAAAAACATTCGTAGCCCTCCGCCATTTAGGAAGTAGAGTACTTAGTATTCATGTTATGTTTGTTGACTATAGTTAAGGTGTAGTGTGCGGTAGCTAAGTGATGTCTTTCTACAAAGCATATGATGCGATCGTAGGAAATTCGTACGACTTTGTTGACTATACTTAAGGGTCATACGAATAGGTCTAAATCAATCATGAAATGACGGGTAGAACTTGACTAGCGCTCATGATTTGTTGACCATACTTAAGGTCATAGGTCGCTAGGGATAAAAACTATATCGGGAATTTCCAGTGTTGAAATTTGCGATGAGATTGCATACATTCTATTTGATAGTTGGATCCCGATCCCACTGTGAGTAATAGTTACTCCCGGGAGAATTTTACGCTTTACAATTAGTTAATCCAGTAGGTGTCTAGAAAGATGTTAACAGGGTTATGCCTCTGTGGAAATGGAGTTTATTTTAATTAGATCTGTGCGAAAGCACGGAGAACCTCCCTCGGAGTACTAATACTGGCCTGGCTGACCGGTTGGCGAACTTGTAGAGTATAACTAATCCTGGCTAATTTTCTTTTTAGGGTATGAAGGAAAATTTGATAAAAACAATGGGAGATATCGATTAGATAAGATAATAATCAATCTAATCATGCAAGAGCTTACGCTGAGTGTTTTCTTTTCTCTCTTCTAATGGTAGATACTAATGACGGGATTTAAGCTTCTATAAGAGAAAAACAAACTGACAGGACCAAATTATAAAGACTGACTGAGGAACGTGAATATTGCCCTTACCTATGATAAAGTTGCATACATCCTCACTACAAAAGCCCCTTCCGTCCCAGGCCTTGATTCCTCTGTTGCGGATAAGGAGATTCGCAAAACATGGGATATCAACTGTGCCACAGGAAAGTGCCTCGCGTTAGCTTCGATGGACAATGAACATCAAAAGCAACACGAGAAGATGGATGTGCAATCCATCTTTTTCCATACAAAGGAGTTGTATGGAAAGAAATCTCATGCTCTTCGTTACGAGGCCTCACGAACATTGTTTCAAATGAGGATGGCTGCTGGTACATCTGTACGAGATCATTTCCTAAAGATGATAGACTATATTGAAGAGCTTAAGGACCTGGGATGGATCATGGAGAATGAACAATATATTGATATCGTTCTACAGTCTCCCCCCGCCTATGCTCAATTTGTAGTGAACTTCAACATGCACAACTTGGAAAAATCACTTCCTGAACTTCTCAATATGTTGAGGAGTGCAGAGAGCATGCTCAAAATGGTGAAAACTCCCGCTTTACTTGTTGGGCAATCTTCCTCCTCCGTCCCAAAAGCAAAAGCTAAGCGAAAGAAGAATAAGAAACCCACCAAGCCGAGAGGTGGAGTTAAAAAGACGAAGGGGAAAGACGAATCTGGGGCTGCAGGATCAGGGAAGAGTGAATGCTTGTATTTTCACAAGACGGGGCATTAGAAAAGGAATTGCACTAAGTACCTCACCGATCTCAAGAAGAAGAAGCATCTTGATACTTCCGCTTTAGGTGTGTTTGTCACCGAAAACCGTTTTTCAATAAATTCTGCATCCTGGGTATTAGATACTAGTTCAGCTTCTCACATCTGTAATTGTCTGTAGAGGTTGCGAAATAGTAAGGTTTTGAAGAAAGGTGATCATACTCTCTGCGTTGCGAATGGTTCAAATGTTGATATTGCATCAGTGGGAGAGTATCACCTAGGGTTGCCTTCAGGGTCTATATTGATTTTGAATTCCTGTTATTTTTTACCGACTATGTTATGTAATATTATATCTGTATCTTGTTAGACAATGAAAGATATCATTTTGTATTGCAAAGTAATGTTATGAACATTAATCTAAATCAACAGTTGATTGGGCACTAAATAACGGAATTTACGTCCTGAATCAACACATAGTTTTCAATATCCAACACACAAACAAAAGAAAGACTTTAGAAATAAGTGAAGTATTCTTATGGAATTGTAGACTTGGTCATATTAACGAAACAAGACTAATCAAACTACATAATGATGGATATTTGAATCCGTTTGAGTATAAATCTTATGCGACTTGTCAGTCTTGCATCAAGAGTAAAATGACAAAAACCCCGTTTACTGGACACACACACACACACACACAGAGAGAGAGAGAGAGCTACTGAACTCTTAAGCCTTATACATAGTGATGCATGTGGACTAATGTCTACACATGTAAAAAGCGGTTATTCATACTTCATAACCTTTACTGATGATTTCTCGAGATTTGGACACCTGTTCTTGCTGAAACATAAGTCCGAACCTTTCGAAAAATTCAAGGAGTATAAAATTGAAGTAGAAAAACAAATTGGGTTGAGCATCAAGAAACTTCGATCAGATCGAGGAGGAGAGTACTTAAGTACATAGTACCTTAACTTCCTAAAAGAGAATGGGATTCTCTCTCAGCTCACTCCTTCGTACACACCACAGCACAATGGTGTGTCAGAGTGGAGGAATCATACCCTATTAGATATGGTACGCAGTGATGTTGAGTTACCACTTTCCTTTTGGGGGTATGCATTAGAGACTGTAGTATATCTATTAAATAGGGTTCCGACCAAATCCGTGCCTACCGCTCCATATGAGATATGGTGTGGGAAGAGACCTTCTCTTGAACGAGTTAGGATATGGGGTTGTCCTGTGATTATTCGCTAAAAAGTGTTTGTTCAAAAATAACCGCAATCAAGACGGTGTCGCTAGTAGCTAGCCGCGATGAGTACGGGTCGTCCACAGGGAAACGTGAACTATTTTCTTGCTTTAGACGAGTTGATGAAAGATGGGTGATTGTTTGTCGTTACGGATATAGAATTTATAAAGAAAAGACTTGTAGGGTTCATAGGACTTAGTAGTAATGGATGAATAATTAAAAATGACTCCTTTTATGTTTTGATAATTTAAAACTAGATTGATAGTGATGAATGTAGATTAGGATTTCTTGGAAGAAACTAGGGTTTCCCCATTATTAACCCTTGTCTTTGCATTGATCTCTATTCATGTCTAGCCCTTAACAAAACAAGTGTTAAACCGATCTTAAATCATGGTCGTGACTATCAATAAATTGGTAGCGCGTCCGATAAGGAGGTTAACATTTATTTTGCTAAAGTTTATAGATTTTAAAATGTATAAAAGAAATTAAAAGATTTTCTCATCCATTATTCTACCCTATCCTACAAACCCTAATAAGGTAGGAATTACTCGCTCATGGTTAAAGGTTTATATGAAAGGTTGAAGAAGAATGAAAACATGATTAAGATGCAGAAATGTAAGTGCAAAAATTAAATGCGGAAATTAATTGCAAAAAGAATAATAAAAACACTACCTTTATTAATCAACTATTGCATACAACTTTTCTCCTTAGAAAGTAGAATATAAGAACCCCAGTTTGCTCCAGATCTCTCTCTTTTTGGATGTAGATAAATAGAAGATGATCTCTCGGATACGTGGACCTCTTGATCTCTTCGGCGATGCCTTTAATTTGAAGCTCTCGGTCCTATATATATTCCCAAAACCAGAAATCCTAGATTCCCTATGTGAATATATGCTATTAAGATCCATAATACAAAATTTTACATCCTACGGCTACAAGTATGCCGCGGATCCGCCGCATATTGGTATATTTGGCCGCCCAACAGCGGCAAGCTAGTGGAATCATGAATTAGGATTTTTTTTGCTCTCTTCTGTTAACATGTGGAGATTCTCTTGATGTCTATATTCTGAGAATAATGCTCTGAGTCTCTGCCGTTGCTAGATCTCATGATTTGCTTCTATATTTTTGGTAAATTTGATTCCGACATCCCGATTTACCCCGGATCTCTTAGATTCCAAACCCGAGCTAATATCTGCACAATATCTCAAGTCATAGTGTTAGTAGTATTTGGTATTTTTGAGATATTATCCTAATCATTTTATATGATATTAAATCTTAAAAATATTGATTAGAAATATTTGATATGATATGCATATTTTAATTACTAATATTTCATATAAATATTATATGCATGTATTTTCCCTCATTAAGTTAATTTTAATGTAGAAACATATGATAATAAACATTTTACACATAAACCCTCATATATTCTATAATTACAATAAACACCTTTAAGTACTTAACAATAGTGGGGGAAATATTTATTCAAATGTGCAATATTTTAGACTAATCAAATACCCCCAAACTTAAGTTTGATCGTCCCGAGCAAACTAGTTATAAAAGAGAGAAAGAAAAAGAAAAACCTAGCACACTTTCGTAGGCAACACAATTGCACTGAGCACGCGCAACAAGCCTTTAAACCTCTAGGTGTCCCTAGTAGGAGGAGTGTTGTTGTCATGACCCGAAATTTGGCACGTGACGACCCTTAAACCACGTAACGTCTACAGGCGTAACACAATTCAAGTAAGCCAAGAACCTAGCAATCTAAACCATCAAAAGTAGCAAGTGATAAGAATATTGTTTAAAGCTTTTGGGAATCTCAAGTAAAAATTCTTTAAAGTCCAAATTTACTTTCTTAAAAATTTCGATAGCACCTCCTTTGTAAAAACTGGCCCCGAAAACGGGTAATATAAGTAAAGCATCCCCAACGGGAGTAAATCCACGCCCAAAGGCGGAAACAGCCACCATAACAGATATACGACGCCGTAGCAAAGAAAATGGACGATAAAAAGTGACAACAGCATAAAAGACATCCAAAGTCATAAAATAATATACAACATCGTCCTTACAACTCGTCTCTAAGTCAATACATGAAGTAGTAGATGGAGAGTACTGGATACAACAAATATACAACTGAGCATCATCGGATAACCGCAAAACCCACCTGTAGAAAAACTGCACACAGTCAGCCGTAGCGGTATCCGCTGCAAAAGATGATACGATATTAAAAGCCCTGCAGCTACCACTCTGAGGGACACCTGCAAAACACTGTGGCATAACGGGAGGGGGGGTGAGTTTCCAACTCGTGAATAGTAAATAACATATGCAGGTAATCGCAGGTATGCACGTACTGCGATAATCTATCACATGCAACATATAGTAATATGGCAATATGTATATGCAACAGTCATAAAAGGTACTCTATCAGGTACTACTAATAACATGAAGCAATGCATATAAAATAAATATTTAGTATGGGATAAAATATATCATCAACACGGAAATCCTCATCGTGGAGAAACTAGTGTCCATCAACGACACTCCAAATCCCAATACCTCAGGCACGCATTCTCAGATCGGCCCTCATATCCTGTAAGTCTCATGGAACCTGAGTGTCTAACATCGACACCCAAAAACATCATGAAAACTAGTGTCCAGCATCGACACATAAATTCTCATATAATAGGCTTCGTCTGCGGGATCGGCCCGCGGGCTCCGGCAGAACGGGTCGGCGTAAGTCCATCTCATGACTCCGGTCGGTATCCTCCAGATAACCGCCGAGTCCAAATACTGTCGCCAGTAGGAAGTGCACCTCCCCTGCCAGGCTCATCGGCTAATCCATCGACATACCTTTCTTGCCCCGGGATACCATACCGGGTCCACCATTTACCCACAAACCGCCACTCCACTCCTCGTATCGGGTTTCTAACACAAGTCTCAGAACCGAGAAAACTCATGGTGGACGCATCGAAATATCATATCAAGAGAAACCGGGTTTTTCAAACAATGCATAATTTCATGAACTACCACGGTCCTCAAATCCAGAAAACATCAAGTAATGAATAAGAATACTTGCATAGATCATTATGATGATATATATTATATATATGTACATATATAACAGCGTCCCATACCACTGATATATATATATATATATATATATATATATATATATGATATATATTATATATATGTACATATATAACAGCGTCCCATTTGGGTTAGCTTTTTCATGAAGCTTCTAGAAGCTTTATTTTGTTTTAAGCTTAGATATTTTGCATTGATATTTTGTGTAGATATTTCTTAACCCAACCCAAACCCTTTACCCTAGTTAATTCTCTACATGAGTTAAGCCACTCATTCTTAACTCAAGGGTTGATTTTGTAACCATGAAGATAATTCATTATTCATCACAAAAGACTTCTTCTTCTTCCTCCTTAAAAAGCTTGCTAGCTTTTTGTAAAGTGATGATAAATGGTGAGAAATTGAAAATAAAAGAGAGCTAAATTCCTACTTCATCATCCTCAACTATTCTAGCCACTTAGATTAGGGTGTTCACTTCTCTAATAAGTTCTTTAGTGAAGTGTAAGCTTGGGTTAAAGATTCTTCAAGGCAGATCATCTTCGAAAAGGAAGACTTCAAGCAAGTATGGATCATTCGGCTTGTAGAGTCCGGAAGTTCATGGATCGCGGCGAAGGGACTACCACTCGGAGCTTATGAAGCGAAGGAACGAACTACAAAGGTTGTAATCCTTCTCTCTTAGATGTAAAGTTGTTTACATGCTATGTTTATCCTAATACTCTAGTTAAGATCTTGGTTAGGGTTTGGTTACCACCCCAAAAAATTTAAAGTAGCATGATTGATGCTTGCAAAAACCTTCACAAGGTGCTAAGCTAACCATACAGTATCACGGTATACCTGATTTGGATTTTGATTGAATGTGTCGTATACCGTCAATTTCAATTTTGATATTCGATATTTGTTTTCGTACACTTGATTTGGATTCTTGCGCATGCTTGGGTGCTTGATGCGATTTTGGTGCACACAAGATGCACCAAATCGAGATTCTTCGTGCATATCAGATGCACCTGATCTTATTATCAGGCACACCCGTTGCCTTTGACAGATGTTTCGTGCACACCTGATGCACTTAGATGTTGTTTCTGTGCACATGTATGGCACATTCATGGGTTTTGATTTCCGTGCGCACCAGACGCGCTTAGCATTTATATGCACATTTTGGGATTGATTTCTTATGGAGCAGTACGTTTTTATGATATTTGCTATTTGTTTTCGTACTGAGCAGGACTAGTCAGAGGACAGTACCTGGATATATTTTGCATGCATTGATAGTTATCGAAGGGATTTCCAAAAAGGGAGCTATAGTCTCAGTTTTTACCTACGTGTCTGATATGACACGAAACGTTTAAAACAAGGTAACTGTTCTAAATTATTTTCAAAACGGCGGGACGTGCATATTAAACAAAAGCTATATACATATATGGTTATTTTCTTACAATAGACGCCCGCCACTGTGCAGTGTTATGCGCATCGCACAGCAACATGAAAGGTTTGGCATGCATTTCCTACAGATGTTTACATGGATAGTTTTGATGTATATCATAGTGGTTTCGTTTTGGATTTGACATTTGTGTCTTCACCATAACTCTGATAATTGCGGGATGCTTGACGGAGTTTTTTTTTTGAGTTATCTTCTCATTGTTCATGCACATGCATTGTGCTACGATGCATTTTATGTATTGATGATTTCGGAGCCCCGACGACTTGGACATTTTACTGAAATATTTTTGTATTTGAGGGGTTTAAATTAAAATTCAGGGACCGAATTTCTTTAATGGGGGAAGATTGTAACATTTCAGAAAAATAAAATATTATTTTTGGAAATTTTTATAATTAAATAATAAATATATTGAATATTTTAATATTGCGGTATAATTAAATACCGATAAATTGGGAAAAATTTGGAAAATTATAGAAATTACTAAAATGAAGGTGTTTTATGAGATTTAAGCAAATTATAAATTTTTATGATTAATTATTTCCGTTTTAATGCTAATCGCGGTTAAATATCGCTAATCGCGCATTAAGCTTGTTTTGTGCAAAACATGCACCATAATATTTTTTTACACTTGTGTTACATGGATTTCTTGTTTTGGGTTGGTTTTGGATGAGAAGAAAAGATAAAGAAAAGAAAATAAAAGAAAAAGGGAATAAACAATAAAGCATGGCCATGAGAGAGAAAGGTGAGGGGTTAATTTTGACTTGGCCATTCTCTCATCTCACCATCTTCATCATTCCCTCCTCTATCTCCCTCCATGGCTGCTGCTGCCCTCCACCTCCTCCCTCCTCAAACACCCCACTTCATCACCAAAAACACCTCAAAACTCCATCCCCACTTCATTAAAAATGTGCACAAGCCCTCTAGCTACACTTTGGACCAAGAAAGTTTGCATTTTGGTGCTCTAGGGGATTCGTGAGTGCCAAATGAGGTAAATTCTGAACCATTAGTGTAGTATTTGGTTTAATTTAGCTTCCATGCATGTTTAGAAGTGATTAGGCGATGTTTAGTGAGGTTTGGAAATTTCTAGTTAGGGTTTGAGGAATTCTTGAGTTGTGAAATGTGATTGAGCTTAGTAGAGGCCACACCCCCTAGTGCTAAAATTCAGACCCAAACCTGATACTTAAGCCCCTATTAAAGAACTTATAAATCCCCGATATCCGTATTTTGTGGAATTCTGTAGGGAATATGAAATCTGCTAACACTCGGGGACTTGAAAAATTATTTAGCAAACACTGAGATACATGCAGGCAACCTAGGACCCCCCACTGAAACCCTAGCCCCTAAGGCCTTACCTTGGTCACAAAAATAATCCTTTTGGTCGCAAATTGCGGCCAGACCTAGGGCATTTTGGCTCGTGTTTGTTTCATGGCTCCAGTATCTGTAATGTAGACCCTCCACATATGCAAAATTGGCTGATTTGACCTAGGGTAAAATCTGGGACTAAATTCATGAGTTTCTGTTTTGATTTGGGTTTATATTTTCCGTATTTTGGATTCTGGATTTTAGTATTGGTGTTTTACCTCGATCACTTGACGTTTGTACGAAGATATCGAGGGTTTTTTTGTGGTTTTGAAGTCGTAGTCCATAGGTTCTAACCTATAGGCTTTTAGCGTGTCGTTTTGGTTTGAATTGGGTTTTAATGCGGCACTATACGCTATGATGTGAAGGTACCCCTATGAGGACTCGAGACAACAAGCAAAAGCATGGCGACGTCGGCAACGACAAGCGAAGATCAAGTGAGTAGATTATATCTACGGGGGAAGTCGGGTGGATGGCGTATAGCACCCCCGCAGTTCGTAGTATAGTGTATGGTATATATATTTTATATGGATATATTTATGTGTTATTGTGAGGTTATGATTATCTTGATAGACTTTGGGAGTCATGGATATTTTAGTATCATTAGATGATGGTGTCGCTAGTTAGTTTAGCCGCGAGCTCTAGAATAAGGTTTACACCCACACGCACACACATACTTACTTTGTTTTACTGGTGCGTATATGGGGATATGTATATATATATACACCCATAGGTATGGGACTACACACACACACACACACACACACACGTATACTTATACATAGATGATGAGGATTGTGAGATCGGTGATATGTTTTGTTTCGTATTGTGAGATACGACATGAGTTTATAGCGGGCCTTTAGGCGTGTGTTTTCATACATGCATAAAATTATATAGATGGTGTCAGTTTGTACTAGACTTAGATCAGTACCCCCAGTTCATGAGATATGATGATAATGGATACCAGACGAATAATGTGATGAATGTGATATTTGACCCGTACCAAGATTTGGGATGCCGTACGATGGATTTACGTACGAGCTTTATATTGATGATAGATCCGCACTCTTGACTCGAAGATGTCATGTTATATATTGTATCGTATGTGATACGATTGAGGCGGGATCACCGACTATTATATTTATATGTATCGACTCAGATTTAGGTGGTACCTTTCGATTAGTCCCGTAGTTTACTTATAGATGTTAGATAAAACTCGAGTCATACCTATTTCAAAACTAACGAATCGTGAGTATTTTAAAGAGAGGCCAAGGGATTCTACGGATATTTTCAAAGGACACATCTTTTCCTAAAAATACCGTAGCCTTATTTTTCTAAACACCACGATTCGTGTTATTTCAAATGGCAAAACTGTATGACATATATATATTGATGTAGATTCTTCGCTGTTGTGTTTATTATTCATTTTCCGCATATTCTTGCTATTCGCATCGCATGTTTAAATGTGTTTATTGTTATATTAAACCCATGCTGTCAGGACACCAACACCATTATCGATGATGCGTATGTTCCACGTACACCTGCTTGCCGGCTCACACACTTCATCATCGATAACTGCCATGTCACTACACAGTAGGACTGTTGTATCAGGATATGACCCCTTGCATGACATACTTGCGTACGTGCATATTGTACATTCATACTGGCATATATACCTACTTGTACATCCATATTAGCTCACATGCATATTGTACACTCATACTTGCGTATATACCCACTTGTACATCCATATTGGCGCATAGGCATATTGTACACTCATACTTGCGTATATACCTACTTGTACATCCCTATTGGCGCACAGACATTTTGTACATTCATACTTGCATACATACGTATTTGCACATACATAAATGATTCTGGCTTGATTTTGGAGAATTGGGAACCGCAAGATATATTTTAAAACTGGATTCATTTTAAAAAGAGCGGTTTTCCCTCGATATGTGCATATTACTGTTCCATGTTGCATGATATACGGATATTCTTACATTTCTGTTATATGTCGCATACATTATGCTTTATGATTATACGCATTGAGATATGTTATTTTCATGAGATTTCTGGATTTGGGAACCGTGGTTATTTCAAAAGAGAGTATGCGTTGTTTTAAAAAAAACCCGGTTACCCTTGATATGATATTTCAGTGCGTCCACCATGTGTTTTCTCGGTTCTGAGACGTGTGACATGTGAAACCCGATCCGAGGAGCCGGATGAGGCCGATTGCGGGTACATGGTGGACCCGGTATGGTACCGCGGGGCGAGAACGGGTTGCTGTGCTGCAGACGGTGAGCCTAGCAGTGGGACTACTACGTACCGGTGATAGTATTTGGGCTCGGCGGATATCCGGAGGATACCGACCGGAGTCGAGAGATGATATGGGCCGATCCGGACTGACAGAGCCCGTGGGCCGATCCGGACTGACGGAGCCCGATATATGGGGATTTACATGCCGATGCTGGGCACGGGTTTCATGATGTTTTTGAGTGTCGATGCTAGACACTCAGGTTCCATGATTTTGATGTGTCGCGAGGGACACACGTTGATTTATATCCTCATACTTTCATGCATATTGATCAGTCGAAAATACTGCATCTTTAACACGGCAATTTCCCTATCATTTGCACTCATCTAGAAGTGTTCGGCATTCATATAGCATATATTAGCAAAACAGTCATAAAATATCAGTTTGCATGTGTTAGACTTTAAAACCGGCACTATAAGAGAAATTGACTATATTTCATGGCATGGCATCACTCTTGTGTAGCGCAACTTGTGTTTCGAAGTCTGTGCAGGAAAATCCAGAAGAAAGGACTAAATTGTCATTGTGCTGATCAAACATTACGCCAACTCAAAGACCTGAGAACTGGTAGCAATTTAGAGGGAAATATTAAATTCAACATATCAGATAAAGGCCCATAAGTCAGCCCAAGAATTACCATTGAAGTTCCAAGCACCAAGGCCCTATAAGGACCGCGGATCCGCGGCCTAAGCAGCCTTGCACCGCGGATCCGCCGCATCCTTGCCACGTCAGCAGTTGCGTTTTAGCTTAGAATCTCTCTCTCAGTCCCAGAAGCTCAGAAAGACACATCAAATTCCAGAATTCTCTCGAAGCTTCTGCCAGATCAGAAAGGTTGATTAATTAAGCTAATTAAGCTCCTAACAAACTATTTCTATAAGCTCCCTCCTAACTAACTACTTCTAGAAGCCTCTCCCTCTAACTAACTTTTGGAGGGAAATTCAAAATTCAAATCCTAGATCTAGGGTCTTGGGAAGTCTATAAATAGGAGCCTAGATCTAGGGTTAATGGTTGTTCAATCTTTAGCTAATCAATCTTTGGTTGCTATTCTTCATCTTCCCCATTTCTTCCACCCACAAGTTTAGTGACAAGACTTGTGCCAAACCCTAACCCTAATCCAATCCAAAATCAAGAAACCTCAAGATCCTTTGAGTGCAAGCCAAGCAAGTCTTCAAGATCCTTTAGAAGCGAATCCGGACTTCAACGGAACACGAGATCCAAGCCGATCCACGACTAAAGGAGCCGATGCAACGCAAGATTCGACGATCAAAGTTCCTTCCTCTTGTAGTTCTTGAGAGTTGTAACTAATTGTTGAAATAAATAAAGGTGAAGATTCTTTAAACTTGCTTTTATTTCAATTCGAGCATTATGATTCTTATTCAATTCTTGAATGAATTCTTCGTGATGATGCTTGAGTAAAACTCCGCTCGTGGAGGAATCGAAACGATTGTAGAATGATGATGTTGATGAATCTTTAACGTTTTCTTAAGTATTATAACAATTGTAAATTCTTGAAAATCGAACGATCGATGATCTAGATCGATGCGAATGCGTTCTTGATGCCTTTCGCATGATCTAGAGATCAACAATCGATCACTCAATTTCCAAGAAGCTATCTAGTGAATGTGATTCATCGAATGGATAAAGGATAGGATGAGGAACCCTAATTCTTCGCAAGATCCTTGATCCTCGATGAATCTACATCGATTTAGCATCAACTTGTTAATGGATAAGAAATCGTATTCTTGAATCTTCTTCACATCTACAATCTAATCGATTCCTACGAGCTTTATTTCAAATCTTGAAACCTAAATCTATTGGAACTCTATTCTTCTTGATTCTTGATGTTTATCGCTTTAATGATTCTTGATTTGATTTAGTTGATTCTTGAAATTCATCGATAAAAATCTTGAATCGCTTTTCGTTTCTATTAAATTTTCGATTCAAATAAATCAAAATACGAACGAATCGCACAATCCCTGTGGACGATCCGCACTCGCTAACGCGCTACATCCGACACCGTTATTGATTGCGGTCAAATAATTCTTTGATTGCGAATTCTATTTTCTAAACCGACACACAAAGAAATTCATTCAATCAAATAGCGCCGTTGCCGGGGATCGCGTGCTAATTCGTTCTTTATTTGAAATTTGAATTGAAAGATTTATTCCACTATAAATTTGTGATCAAAATTCGCGCAAAATCTAAACGATTTGTTGTGGTGTATTGCAAGGAGATCTGGATCTTGCTGTGCAATTCAAATTTTTTTTGGAAATTTCCAGAGAGCTGGAGGAATCAACAGCAAGCTGCTGTTGAATTTTTGAACAGTGAACAGTACCAACGGCCGCGCACCCGCGGTCTAAGCGCCCTCCTGCGGCGGTTCCGCGGCTAGGTGAAGGCCCGTCTGTACAATTTTGTTCACAGTGAGCTTCTTACTTTCTTATCTCCTTCTCTGTCTGCTCTAATTAACATTTTGTGCAGGCTTCTTTGCAAAAATCGCAGCGCCGCGCAAAAAGCAAAATTAAATTGTGCTTGTTTTGATTTTTGTGGTTGTTTGCATAATTAATACGGACATTAAGGGGAAAAGACCAAATCCAGATTAGGTGGGGAGTTCATTACCCTTCCTAAGCCCCGAAAATCGCAAAAATTGCATCCGCATTTACCCCAATTTACTAAAAGAAATCTAGAGATGACTCTAAGGACCGTCGCGCTCACTTAGGACAGAAGAAGGCCGTGGGTAATTCATTGCTTATCCGCGTTTCTCTTGTGGTGTCTAAGGCAAGTGTGTCGAAGGCTAGTGGTTACTTAATTAGGCCCACTACTTACGTAGTGGAGAACCTCCCACTTACCTGGCACTTACCTGGCTACAGGAGAGACAAAGAGGCAGTGGAGGATTTATCCTGCGTCTTTTCTTTTGGAAGTTAGGAGCGGTCTAGAGATTTGACCTAGGCGACCAATAGAATTAGGGTTTTGTGTGTTGCATTTGTTGTGTTGCATCATTTTTCAAAAATCCTTCCAATTTTCAAAACAAACACCGCATTCTTTCATCATTCCCCTAATTATAAATTCACGCTGCCACTTGTACTAACCCTTTTTAGTGCAAGATAGGCTGGACATGGGATTCTAGTGCCCGTTAAGTCCGCGTTTCCTCGATCGACCCAAAAGTCGGTATTTCTACATTTACCCTTTCTTTTACCCACCACCACACCAATTTCGATGGATCCGTCTTCATCGAACTTCTTTTCCACTACTCTGCCGCCGTCCGTTGGTGCACAGAATCCACCTCGCATCTCTCTCCAAGAGAGGTGCTATCCTACACGAGGTCCCCTTTCCACCTGTCTTTCCATTCCACCAGCTAACGGGGAAAATTTTGAAATAAAACCCCAATACATCAACCTTCTACCAAAATTTTACGGTCTCGAGACTGAAGACGCATATGCATTTATCACCAAATTTGAAAATGTATGCGCAATGATGGGTACCTCACAGCTTTCTATGGATGCTATGCGTCTACGTCTTCTCCCATTCACCTTGTGCGATATAGCCGAGAAGTGGCTGTATAACACAACCGCACATTCCATCTCAAACTGGGGAGAATTCGTCAAAGCATTCCTTAAGAAATTCTACCCACATCATAAGACAGCTCAAGTCCGTAGCGAAATAAATCAATTCACCCAGTTTCCAAATGAACCATTTTCAAAATGTCTTGAACGCTTCAAGGATCTGTTAGTCCAATGTCCACATCACGGAATCCCGAGATGGGAACTGTGCCGAATCATTTATGAGGGCATTAATCCTAACACAAGACAAACCCTTGAATCCATGTGTCAAGGCAACTTCATGACTAAAGATGATGGGGAAGCCTGGAAATTTTTAGAAGATTTCGCTGAAAAATCTTTACAGTGGGAAGGTGTGAGTCAATCGTCTAGGGATGACAATAATATTTCCATAGGAGTTAGAGCTGACATTTCAGCTATGCAAAAGAAACTCGAGACTATGGAAAACAAATTTTTAGCCGCCCTAAGTCAAATATCACTCTCCAAAACTGTATGTGGCTGCTGTTCCGATCCTTCTCATTTGACTGAAGAATGTCCACGAAATTCTCCGTTTCAAGGTCATGAGCATATCAATTCTGCTTTCCAACAACGACCTAGGAACGATCTATATTCTTCCACATATAATCAGGGTTGGAGGAATCACCCTAATTTTGCTTGGAACCAATCACAATCTCAAAACACGGTTCCAACCCAAAACAATTTCCAAGGGGTCCCTCCACCACAACAGCAACCACAACTTCAATTGAGTCAGCACCCCTTCCAAGCATATAACTTTCAAAATCCGGTCAACACACCTGCACTTTCTAGTCCTTTACAGTTGACCGGGACTGATGAATCCTCTTCATTTGCACAATACATGAATTTGGTCTTAACAAATATCATGCAAGTTTCGGCTGAAATGAAGTCTTCTGTCGATAAAATTGAGAAAAGCTCTGCATCCCAAAGCGAGAGTATTAAATCAATGGAAGAAGAAATTGCACGATTAAAAGCTGAAATGAGTGCAAGAGAGAAAGGAAAACTTCCAGCTCAACCCTTACCCAATCCTGGCTATTCACATCATGTGAATGCAATCACCACGTTGAGATCTGGAAGAGTGCTTGACAATCACGTTGGGGAAGAGATTGATGACATTGAAAAATCTATCAATGATACCCCGGCTGAGACCTTTCCTTCCTCTTCTACTTCTAATTCTGACCCCAGTTCTTCTACCCCACCATCTTCTTGCGAGCCTATTCTTCGTTTCCCACAAGGCTCGCCACCTCAGCCCATCTCTTCTAGTTCTCCACGGACGATCCCCACTTCTATTCTGGGATCGGGTCCGCCCACACGATCTTCTCCAATGTTGGACCCCGACCTTATTGCCCAAGCTCCTTACCCAAATCGGTTAAGGGGAAACAAACCAAGTCCACAAATGGAGAAGATCACTGAAATGTTTAAACAGGTTAACATCAACACCCCTCTTCTAGATGCTATCCAACAAGTCCCCGCGTATGCGAAAGTTCTTAAAGACTTGTGCACTAGAAAGAGGAAGAAACAAGTGCCCAAGAAGATATTCATAGCAAAGACTGTAGACACGGCTTTCCCCCAACAATTACCGAGGAAACGTAAGGATCCTGGATATCCTACGATTTCCATTTCTATTGGGAAGAAACACATTAACCGTGCTCTACTAGACCTTGGCGCAAGTGTTAACCTGCTTCCTTTCTCAGTCTATGAGCAGTTAGGAATCGGAGAGTTGAAACCAGCCCATTGCATTCTCCAGATGGCTGACCGATCAATCACCAAACCTAGGGGTGAAGTGGAGGATGTGTTAATAAAAATCGGGGAATTTATATTCCCTGTGGACTTTATTGTACTTGATACACAGCCTGTAGCGAACCCACGGAATCAAATTCCGGTGATTTTAGGTCGCCCCTTTTTGGCCACTTCCAATGCTATCATCGACTGTCGTAACGGTTCTATGACCCTATCCTTCGGGAATAGGTCAATTGAGCTGAACATTTACAAGTTGGGAAGTGTACCCTCCGAACCTACTGCTCATGTCTGTTCTGTCGACTTAATGGATGTCGACAGCAGCGAATTTGATGATCCTCTTGATACTGATCTTGACTCTTTTCATGCGTTATTGTTTGACCCAACTATGGACTCTTCCACCGAGATGTCCGGGTCAAAAATTAACACTGATTATGAACTGTTTTTAGAGTCTGAAGATCACCCCGCACTTTGTGATGACATTATTATTCGGGGTATTGATGAAACTTTTGAGGAAATCTTCGCTGATGAACTCGCATTTTTGAATGATACGGGTGTTGAGATGAATCATCTCCCAATCAATGAAATTGAACCTCCACCCCTTCTTTTGAACTGTAAAAAGAATGCGAGTAATCCATTATACTCACTGCATCGTCTCTCCAAAATGAGACACACACACATTCTATTCCACTACTTAACCTTTCCCTACTTCTTCTTCCACCAACCAGAGCACTGCATTGATAAAATTTTTGAATGGTTGGTGTTAACCTTCGGTCTTTGCAAAGCTTGGTATCGACCAATGATTTTTGACCCCCTCATGTGATTTTCAAAAGATTAACATTGCATAACTCAGGTTTGGGGGGGGCATTTTTTTCTGGCTCTTGAAAAGAATTTTTTTACAAAATGATGAGCCAAGAATAAGTTTGGGGGAGGCTCTTCACTTAAATATTTTGCCCCCACTAATAAATTCCTCCCAAGCTTACAGGTTTTTCGAGATTCAGCAGATGGCAACAGTGAGGACACTGTTGAAAACAAGTTTGGGGGAGGTTTGTGCTTATTTTCGCATCATTTGCATCATACTTTGCATAAGCACAAAACATTTTAAAACCTATAAAAATTTAAAAATTTTCAAAAATAAAAATATTTTTTGTACATAAATAAGATAATAAAAGATTAGATAGTGAAAAATTACATCCATGAGATTAGAAAAATTTAAGAAAACCTAGAAAATTAGAAGTTTTCTTATACGAACTGGTAATAAGTAGTTATGAGCCGTTGTCCCAAGGGTTAGTAAGATGAAGGACGTCACTAATCTGCGGATAAAAATAAGTCTGAAAAATAGTTCATATTCTGGAAGCCAAACATTTTGAACGTTGATACCCTGCTATTCGCACTTACAGACGTCTTAAAGTCTGGGATAGTAGAGGATACCTTGAAATGCTCTTGTCTTAAAGCCAAAAGTATGAAGGAAATAAAAAAATGAAGAAAAATATAAAGTGGTGAGAAAAATGGACACTGGTTTTGTTATCGCCAAGGCAACAATAAAAAAATATAGTGAGGGTGCCTCTTCACCTAGTGCCCTAAGGCCAACTGGTCTGGGAGTCACTGCTAAGCCTTAGGTGGTGCAAGACGAGGAAAATACACCAAATAAGCAAGCACATGAGTAATCGGTCGGTTAGTACCTCAAGAAGTATTAACGGTCGCATGAAAGTGTGTAAGCAATCTCATCTAAATATTCATTAATTAAAAAGTACTGAGGCTGATGGGCAAGAGTATGATAGCTTGAATTGAATTCTCCGGGTGTAGGGATGTCCTTTACACACACGCAGGGTGATATGATCGATGTTTGGAAGAAAGATAGGAATGAAGAATAAGACGATGTTTTATTGAGGGAGGACGTGATTTCTAACATTTTTCATGGCTATTAAGATAGGGCTCATGACAACCGAAAAGCTAGCTTAGTTGAAAACCCTAATTTTCAAAGTCTTTCTTTTACAATTCTCGTCTTTAAATGTAACATTCATGATCTTCCTTTTATTATTGGATTTTGTGGGTGCAATCCGCTGAAAACCCTCAGGAGACAACACTCCTCCTACTAGGGACACCTAGAGGTTTAAAGGCTTGTTGCACGTGCTCAGTGCAATCGTGTTGCCTACGAAAGTGTGCTAGTTAGTTTTTCTCTTTCTTTATTTTCTCCTTCTCTTTTTAATAAAATAGTTCGCTCGAGACGATCGAAAATAAATTTGGGGGAATTTGATCAGTCCAAAATACTGCATCATTAACACGGCAATTTCCCTATCATTTGCACTCATCTAGAAGTGTTCGGCATTCATATAGCACATATTAGCAAAACAGTCATAAAATATCAGTTTGCATGTGTTAGACTTTAAAACCGGCACTATAAGGGAAATTGACTGTATTTCATGGCATGGCATCATTCTTGTGTAGCGCAACTTGTATTTCGAAGTCTGTGCAGGAAAATCCAGAAGAAAGGCCTAAATTATCATTGTGCTGATCAAACATTACGCCAACTCAAAGACCTGAGAACTGGTAGCAATCTAGAGGGAAATATTAAATTCAACATATCAGATAAAGGCCCATAAGTCAGCCCAAGAATTACCATTGAAGTTCCAAGCACCAAGGCCCTATAAGGACCGCGGATCCGCGGCCTAAGCAGCCTTGCACCGCGGATCCGCCGCATCCTTGCCACGTCAGCAGTTGCGTTTTAGCTTAGAATCTCTCTCTCAGTCCCAGAAGCTCAGAAAGACACGTCAAATTCCAGAATTCTCTCGAAGCTTCTGCCAGATCAGAAAGGTTGATTAATTAAGCTAATTAAGCTCCTAACAAACTATTTCTATAAGCTCCTTCCTAACTAACTACTTCTAGAAGCCTCTCCCTCTAACTAACTTTTGGAGGGAAATTCAAAATTCAAATCCTAGATCTAGGGTCTTGGGAAGTCTATAAATAGGAGCCTAGATCTAAGGTTAATGGTTGTTCAATCTTTAGCTAATCAATCTTTGGTTGCTATTCTTCATCTTCCCCAATTCTTCCACCCACAAGTTTAGTGACAAGACTTGTGCCAAACCCTAACCCTAATCCAATCCAAAATCAAGAAACCTCAAGATCCTTTGAGTGCAAGCCAAGCAAGTCTTCAAGATCCTTTAGAAGCGAATCCGGACTTCAACGGAACATGAGATCCAAGCCGATCCACGACTAAAGGAGCCGATGCAACGCAAGATTCGACGATCAAAGTTCCTTCCTCTTGTAGTTCTTGAGAGTTGTAACTAATTGTTGAAATAAATAAAGGTGAAGATTCTTTAAACTTGCTTTTATTTCAATTCGAGCATTATGATTCTTATTCAATTCTTGAATGAATTCTTCGTGATGATGCTTGAGTAAAACTCCGCTCGTGGAGGAATCGAAACGATTGTAGAATGATGATGTTGATGAATCTTTAACGTTTTCTTAAGTATTATAACAATTGTAAATTCTTGAAAATCGAACGATCGATGATCTAGATCGATGCGAATGCGTTCTTGATTCCTTTCGCATGATCTAGAGATCAACAATCGATCACTCAATTTCCAAGAAGCTATCTAGTGAATGTGATTCATCGAATGGATAAAGGATAGGATGAGGAACCCTAATTCTTCGCAAGATCCTTGATCCTCGATGAATCTACATCGATTTAGCATCAACTTGTTAATGGATAAGAAATCGTATTCTTGAATCTTCTTCACATCTACAATCTAATCGATTCCTACGAGCTTTATTTCAAATCTTGAAACCTAAATCTATTGGAACTCTATTCTTCTTGATTCTTGATGTTTATCGCTTTAATGATTCTTGATTTGATTTAGTTGATTCTTGAAATTCATCGATAAAAATCTTGAATCGCTTTTCTTTTCTATTAAATTTTCGATTCAAACAAATCAAAATACGAACGAATCACACAATCCCTGTGGACGATCCGCACTCGCTAACGCGCTACATCTGACACCGTTATTGATTGCGGTCAAATAATTCTTTGATTGTGAATTCTATTTTCTAAACCGACACACAAAGAAATTCATTCAATCACATATGCTTTACGATATTTACATGCATGATGTTTCGTGTCATTGGTTGACCCATGGACGAGATCCACACGCATACAAGCATTGATTACATTGTTGGATGATATCCACATACTTATAAACTTGATGCTATAGTTGGCACTGATTTCATTGATGATACCTTATATTTATGATATGTTGTTACCTGAGGCACTGACACGAGCACTTGGTATTACACTTATGTATAGATGTTTACCCTTACCACCTTATCATACTTCAGACTTTATCATATTGAGATATATATATTACTGATCGTTTTGACCTAGGATTGAGTCATACATACGATTTCTGCTCTGTGATATTTTCTACTCACGAGTTGGCACTCACCCTCGTTGTGCCACAGTTCTTGCAGGTTTTTGCTGTACAGGTTTCATTGCGGCTTTCTGGCACACTGCTTCCATTCTGGGTGATTGCTTTGGTAGGTGGGTTCACTCGCATCGTGACCACCCTTGTATTTTATTTTCATTGTTATATCTAGAAACTCCATCAACCAGACTTGTACATTTATTTCAGACTTAGAAAACCAGTTGTATATTCTTTCGACCTTAGAGTCGCGCGTTGTATTAGTATGGTTTTCTTGATGATTTTGAGTTTCCTTTTGAGTTTTGATCCTCGCCCTTCGGCGTTGTATATTATATTGCTTGCGTGGTTGTGACCGTCGATTGACGAAGAGCTAGCTCCCGCTTGGGGATGCCTTTTATCATTGATGTATATATTATTCATGTTGTACCCCGTTCGGGGCCAGTATTTACAAAGGAAACTCTGCCGAAATTTTCAGAAAAGACTTGGGATTTTAAAAACGCATAATTCGGCTTATGCTATTAAAACCACTTCTTTAAAACCAGTTTTCCTTCATTTATTATTTAAAATGGTATTAGATTTCTTGGCTTTTGGCTTACTTGAATTAGATGGGGTCCTATAGACTTCATATGATTCAAGGGCCAGTCACGTGCCATTTCGGGTCGTGACATCACTAATCTATAATTAGTGAAGAGGTAGCATGAACTTGAGTCTCCTCGACGTAGATCATCTTTGGCCTCTAAAACTTCAAGCAAGCTTGTTCATTTCTTCATGTGAACCCTTACTAGAGTTCGGGTGTTCACTACTTGGAGCGAATGGACTACTACACGGATCTTTAGAAGTGAAGGACCGGTCTACAAAGGTTGTATTCCTCATTCACTTAGTATGTAAAGATGTTTGCATGTTGTATTGTTTAATTCTCTAGTTAAGATTCTAGGGTTAGGGTTCTTTAGAACGACAAAAATTTGAAAAAGGTATGGACGATGCCTCCCGAAACCTTGCTGCCGCCCTAAGGAACCCTACACCGCTATCTGACGCTAGGTATAATACCATCTAAAGGTTCTTGGCTAGTTTGTCCAGTGTACTCACCCCAGTGAGCACCTATATATAATCTTAGGAGATTATACCAATGGCTGTGGGACCAACCACTTCCCCTCGTCGAGGTTTAGAAACGTATACACAAGTCTACTCTTGAATATCAATACCCGGTCTCGATATTCCTGTGACTTGGGACCTTTAAGGATGTGCTTATGGACTACCCAGCTCCTACAAGTATGATCGCCCTCATAACGCTGGTCGTCAAGCAAAATCCTATGGGCTTTATCAACATGTATTCACCATATGTGATATCGAGTAAAACATATGCACATGTTAAGATAAAGATAAACCAAAATAGTATACTACTGTATCGAGTCTTTATCAATATGTGTAAGCAATATAAAGCAACAAGGGAAAGAAATATACATATTTAGACAGTGACATCTAAAATTATATACTATATACAACTGAGCAAGATTGTCCTGTACATACGTAGCATCCTATACAATACAGGCTTCTGGGGTATACATATCCAATAAATCGTTTATGCCCGTGGATTGTATACGGTAATCAATATGGGGATCTACCGTAGGGTTTAACGTATTAGTTTAAGGACATGACGGTCCATTATCGCCGTATTTTGTGGCGAGTTTCTGGTTTAAGGACTTTTGGTCCAATATCGCCGTTTTAGGGTGAAATGCTAGTTTTAGGACGTTCTGGTCCATTATTCCCGTGTTTGGGTGAACGCACTAGTTTAGGGACGTTCCAGTCCATTATTAGTTTAGGGAATTCTCGGTCCATTATTAGTTTAAAGACTTCTCGATCCATTATTAGTGTAGGGACGTCTCAGTCCATTATTGCCATTTTTTTAGGCGACATGGCTTTTTTGGTACTACTCTCAGAGTTCTGACTCAGGAAGATAGAGAGCGGACACAAGCGTCGTCATCTATCATTGACCTAAGTTATGACTCGTCAAGCATAGTACTTTTTGAGGAATTGGCCGTTTATTGGCTGGAAGGGTCTTTTGCCATGCATATCCATGAGCAGGTACGCTCCACCATGGTAGACTTTGTCTATGATGTACGAGCCTTTATAGTTTGGATTGAACTTCCCCTATTTTGCATGATTGAGGATCATTGGTCTTTTGATAACTAGCATGAGTTCGCCTTGGCGGAATTTTCTCGGCCTGTTCAATCTTTCATATGACCGTTTCATCCTTTCCTTATAAGCCTCTAAATTTTTCTATGCTATAAGGTGGGTTTCGTCAAGTACGTCGAGCTCCTCAAGCCTAAGATGTGAATTTTCTTCATCTGTCAGCTCGTATCGAACTGCTACTCGTAGAGAGGGGAGTTCTATTTCCAATGGGAGCACTGCTTCCGTGCCGAACACCAATGCATATGGTGTTGTATTCATGGCCATCTTGAACGTTGTTCGATATGCCCAGAGAGCTTCGTGCAGCCTTTCGTAACAGTCTTTTTGTTTTCGGACACTGTTTTTTTAAAATCTTGGTCAGGGACTTGTTGAAGGCTTCAGCTAGACCGTTGGCCTGAGGATTATAGACTAAAGAATATCTTAATCTATTTTATGTTGCTGTGCGAAGCGACCGATTTTATGGCTTCTGTAAGCTAGTCCATTATCCGAGATAATGCGTAGCAGAGTGCTGAACCGATAAATGACATGTGTTTTGAAGAAGTGGAGGATATTCTCCGTCTTCACCTCCCTTAGTGGTACTGCTTCTGCCAGCTTAAAGAAGTAATCGATCATTGCCAAGATAAACCGATGTCCTTAGGAGGACGCTGGTTCGATGGGGCTAGTTATATCGGTTCCCCACATTTTGAACGACCAGCTGGCCACTGTCGGATGCAACGGATTTGGGTGCCGATGTATGAAGTCCCCATGAATTTGGCATGAGTGACACTGCTTCGCATGTTCGAGGTAGTCCTGAATCATCGTAGACCAATAGTAACCCATTATTTTTATCTTCAGCTTCATCTTCAGACCCGTCTGATGGGAGCCACAAAGTCCATCATGTATTTTTTGGATGACTTTCTTTACTTCCTCTGGCCCCAGGCATTTTAGTCATAGACAGTCGAACGATCTCTTATATAAATTAACATTGACGAAGGCGAAATACAAGGCTCGTTTCATGAGCTGATGTCTAGACTACGCATTTTCGGGCGTTCGTTGGAACGTGAAGTAGTCTATGAAGACTTCCCTTTAGTCCTTGGCCTTTTTTTCGTCCTCTATTTGAAGGGCTACTTGTTCGGCCATTTCTTTCTTTCAGATGTCTCTATCAGGACTTTCGGGGATGTATTTTTTAGTGCGAGGACCCTCCGGCTTTGCACAATGATCCTTATATCATCAAGGTCTTCATCAGTCAATTCCTTAGCCAATTTGGCCAACGCATCCGCCTAACTATTTTTCGCTCGCGGTATGCTCTCTACGATATAGGAAGAGATTTGTGTTAACAGTTGCTACACCTTTTCACCGTACCTTATCAGCTTTGGCTTGCATGTTTTATAATCGCTATTTACTTGACTGATCAGTAGGGAGTCACCGTATATGACGGGGTCTTTCATTCCCATATCGATAGTGATCTCAAGACCGGCTATTAAAGCTTCATTCAGCTTCATTGTTAGTCCTTAGCTCCGTTAAAGAGAGGGCGTAACGCAATATCCCTCCTTGCGGGGTGACGAAGATAAGGCCCACCCCATCTTTGATTATGAGGGTGCTTTTCTTTCGCCGCTTCATAGAGGATGCTCTATCGAAGTAAAGCTCCCACTGAGACTTATCTTCTTCTCTTTCTTCTTCGATTGCATCGAATACGTGCTCATCTAGCAACTCATAATTTAAAGAGGAGTCGGCTGGTATCAGATGCTTCGCTAGAAAGTCGGCTATGGCTTGTCCTTTCACTTCTTTGAGAGGTTGATACGTTACTGAGAAATCCATCAGGAGGATGGCCCATTTGGCAAGCCTTCCTGTCAATATGGCCTTCAACATTAGATATTTGAGAGGATCCATTTTTTATATGAGGTGGGCCTCATGTGCCAAGGCGTAATGTCTGAGCTTCGTTATTACGAAGATTAGCGCCAGGCAATACTTTACGATGGGGGAATAGTTGCTTTCTGCCCCCAGGAGAACTCAACTTAGATAGTATAGAGCTCTCTCTTTTCCTTGATCGTTCTCCTGTGCCGACAATATGCCTAGGGTGAAAGTATTTCTTAGCACCACTACTAGGTTTTTAGAGGCATCAAGTATGCAATTTTAAAAAATCTAGTGTGCTAAGCTATACTAACCTAGAATCAAACTAAAGAATTAGGGTTTCTATGCATGTAAACAAACTTTACACTAAGTGAATAAGGAATACAGCCTTTGTAGACCGGTCCTTTACTTCTAAAGCTCCATGTAGTAGTCCCTTAGCTCCAAGTAATGGTCCCTCAAACTCTTCGTAAGCTCCACTTAGTGAAAGGAACAAACTTGCTTAAGGATCTTCGAGGCCGAAGATGATCCACCTTGAGAAATCTCTAACTCAAGTTACCGCTTCACTAACTAAGGAATTAGTGAAGCAAACAACCTATAATAATGGGCTAGATAAGAGTAGGTTGATGAAGTAGGAATTTTGCTCACTTTAGAATTCTCTTTCTCTTTTTCTTTTCTCACCTCATTCAAAGCTAGAGAGCAAAAATGAGATGAAGAAGATAAAACAAGTAGTGAACCATGGGTGGAAAAATATCTCATAGATATTAGTAGAGAGTTAACCATGGCTAAAGATAATGGTTGGGTTAATAAATATCTAGAGTAATACAAAATTAGTGGAAAAAGTCAAGGCTTCTACATGCTTCCACAAACATCTTAAGCCATGCTAATTTCCACCTAATTTTGGTTTTTCCTTTAATAATTAAATCACCCAAATTATCTTTAGTTTGGTGTGAGTCTCATACACCCATGTCCAATATATCATTTAGCATGACACAATAGTATATATGACACACACACACACACACACACACACACACACACACATATATATATATCACATAAATGTATATATCACCATATATACAAATCAATAGAAGAAATTCTTTAGTAAGCTAATATTAGTTAATATATATTAATATATCAAATATAATTATATATTAAATTATTAAATCAACACTTGATTTAATAATCTGGCTATATCATATATAACAGACTAATACCATTTTTATGTATATCAAATATACATATAACAAATCATTGAATCAACACTTGATTCAATAATCTGGTTATATCACATGTAACCTATATCGTAAAATTATAATACGGTATCACATACACGTATTTAATCAAAGTCACGCACATATCTTATATGTTCCCTACTTCATTTCGCTTGAGCTAGGAAAGCTCTGCGTGGGACTCTAAAGACTCGTCAATACGCCAACAGTAGGTAATGATCATATCAGTCACCCAGAGGCCGTCAGCGATACTAGCTGGACATAATGGGCTACCCAGATATTGAGCGATCAGAAGATCAACAAGCAAGCTTGTCCAAACTCCTGCAAAGCCTATAAGTAACACTACTATACAGTCCGGTCTCTTCGTCCGATATATCGCATATCTAGTCTGGGGGTGGAATCGTCAAACCTTAATAACTTGATAAGTCATGCCGATGTGAGGCTCATAACGGGTCGAGAAACTACTGATAACACTTACTAGTAAATCTCATCAACAGCCCTGGCCAGGGACTTCCTGTTATAGCCAATCGAGCATAGCACAACATCAACTCCCAATACCGAGAGAGACGAAACCCCCTATCGCTCATTGCCTCCATGTGACTCGGGACTGTACCAAAAATCCACCTGTTTGCACGACTCCTTTGAGCCGTGATAGGGAGGAAATCAAAGCACAGTGCGAACCACACAACTCTCTATAACGATCTTGGGTCTACATACTAACCTGTACCAGTGTCACCAGAGAACAGCTATCTGACGTTAGGTATAATACCATCTAGGAGTTCTCGGCGAGTCCTGTTCAGTATACCCATTCTCCAATGAGCACTTGTGTACAATCTTTGATGTTAAATACCAATGGCTGTGGGATCAACCATTGCCCCATACAGGGTCAAGAAACGTACAAACTAGTCTACTCTGGAACATCGATGCCCCTGTCTCGATACTCCCTCGACTAGGAATAATTAAAGGATGTACTTGTGGACTAACCTGACCCTACTAGTATGATCTGCATCATAGTCCTGGTACTCAAGTACACATCCTAAGATCTTTATCACCATGTAACGGAGAGACAGTATAATGATACAAGTGTACATGTTAAGATAAAGAGCAAACATATAGCATACTATCATGTCGAGCAAGAAAGTCCTCTCTATATATGTCCAAGTATCCACTATAATATACAATCATGTACAATAATGGCCTCTAGAGCATACATATAACTAACAATCTCCCACTTGCACTAAGGCCAGTTGTTGTAGTATCTCATACCCCAACATCCCAAAAAGTCTCTCAAATTGTATCTAGGGAATGGCCTTCGTGAGTGGATCCACCATATTATTCTTCGTGTCAACTCTCCTGACTTCGATCTCCCGGATATCAACTATCTCCGCTGATCAGGTGATACCGCCTAAGAATATGTCTAGATAACTGATGGGACTGGGTTCCTTGGCCAAAACCATAGCTCCATTTGTTATCACAATACACAAGTATTGGATGCTCAATGGTAGGAAACCCTACCAAGTTCATCTCATGAAATTCTTTATCCAGACAGCCTCTTTGGCAGCATCGTTGGTAGCGATGTATTCAGCCTCCATCGTTGAGTCTGCCACGGTATCTTTCTTGGAACTCTTCCAACATACCTCCCCTCTATTGAGGGTGAAGACAAAAACCGAGACCGACTTACTGTCATCCTTATCACTCTAGAAGTTCGAATCGGTAAAGGACTCCACCTGGAGTTCACCGTTACCATACACCAAGAATATTTCTTTAGTCCTTCTCAAGTACTTAAGAATGTTCTTCACAGCTTTCCTGTGATTCTCCCTAGGATCTGATTGATACCCTACTTACTACACTAAGTGCGTAAGCTACATCCGGTCTGGTACATAACATCGCATACGTGATAGACCCGACTGCCGAAGCATAGGGTATCCCTTGTATGCGAGCCCATCTCCAAATCAGTCTTGGGAGACATCTCTTTGGAGGAGAGTGATTCCTGAGCAAGTGGGGTAAATTACCACGCATAGAATCTTCCATACTAAACCTCTTTTAGTATGGCGTCAATGTACCTGAATTGGGACAATCCTAATATCCGCTTAGATCTATCTCTATAGATCATAATCCCCAGGATGTAGGAGGTATCACTTAGATCTTTCATGGAGAACCTGTGTGATAAGAATAGCTTGACAAAGTGTAGCATAGGAATATCGTTTCCTATCAAGAGTATGCCATCTACGTACAATACGAGGAAGATAACCTTACTCCTCTACAACCTTCTTGTATATACAAAGGTTCATCTATATTTTTTATGAAGTCAAACTCTTTGACTGCTACATCAAAACAGATGTTCCAACTCCGTGATGCCTGCTTTAATCCGTAGATTGATTTAAACAGCTTGCACACCTTTCCGCTGCTCCTACTGTCTACGAAGCCCTTTAGCTTGTCATGCACACGCTCTCTTCTAAATCACCATTTAGAAAAGCGGTCTTGACGTCCATTTTCCAGATTTCGTAATCATGGTATGCAGCGATGGCAAGTAGGATTCAGATGGACATAAGCATAGCTACTGGAGAAAAGGTTTCATCATTATCGACACTAGGTCGTTGAAAAAAACCTTTTGCACAAGTCTAGCTTTGAAAGTCTCAACTTTTCCATCTACACCTATTTTCTTCTTAAAGATCCACTTGCTCCCGATGGGTTTTACCCCTTCAGGAGAAACTTCCAAAGTCCATACTTTGTTAGTATACATAGATTCCATCTCAGATTGGATTGCATCCAGCCATTTCACAGAGTCGCCACTTGTGATGACCTGTTCGAAAATAGTTGGGTCATCATCTTCCATGATGCAATCCTCGATTCCACCATCTATAAGAAAACCGTAGTATCTCTCAGGTAGATGAGGAACCCTACTAAATCTGCGGAGTGACTGAGGTTCTTTAGGGACTATCGAATCCTCTAGTTCTACCAAATCATCAGCTATAGTTTGTGTATGTCACGCCCCGCTTCCCAGTATACGGGCAGAGGACGCTACGTATTTACTGTGAAGTAAATACGCTAAGCGTATCTAAGCAATATAAAAGTAAATGCATAATAGACAAGATATAATAAAACATCAACTTTATTTATTCACATTCTTTCTATACAATGCATGGAAATTTAAATACAATTGAAATAAAGCAATGCCTAAACAATGGCATAACAGAAAAGGAAAGGTACTGAAATAAAAGTGTACAATGAACTAAAGCCCTGGGTCTTCAATGAAACGGTCCAAGTCTTCAGCGCTGGGCTCGATCTCTGACGTGTCCAGATCACCTGACGACATTCAAAGAAGAAAGAAGAGAATGTCGTCAGCGAACAGATTGCTCGGTAAATCCCAAAGATAAGGGAGAAATAGAATAGACAGAATAAGAAGGTAGCTTTTAAAGTTGTATTATATTGTTATAATGTGGTGTTAACGCTGTTGTTTGTAGCTTGGTACAGAAGGATGCCAGTGTATACGAGAGGAGTCTCTATATGCTAGAGACTAGGGAAAACAGATTGTATAAGGAACCGTTGGGCCACGGTACAACAACAACGGAATATAGGTTAGGTGTCTTAATCTTACTGTCTCGTACCACTTCTAACACCTTCCGTACCAATCTACCCCTTAAACCCCGAGATGTCTTATTTGTATAGTTATATTGTATTGTCTTGTATTGTAAACTGTATAGATTGTATAATTGGATGACTTACCGAAACCATGATATTAGTAAATGGATGTAACTGTAGAATCATGGATGTAACTGGAGAATCATGTAAATGGAAGTATATCCATGGTTCGGTTCAGTCAATATAGATTTGAATGGATTCATGTTGAATTGTAATATTGTAGATTGCAGATTGTAGATTGTACTTGAATCATATTCAAGTCAGTTTATTAATGAGACTCAGTCTGAGTCAGACAATTAGAAAAGTAAATTGAAGTCCTGATGGTTTTGATATTATCGGTAACCGCTGCACATGAGCGGCAGGATTAGTTTTTTCAAAGACAATTACCGTATTTATAACACCGTTGTTAAGTTGTCTAGCTTAGATAGGCAAGCACCCACTTCTCCGGCTCCCTGAGGCTCAAGAGATTGGTCCCGCTTAAAACTATGTTTACTAGGGTCCTTAGGGTAATTTATTGAACTTGAGGGGGTTTTATGTAAAAATAATTTTATTTACTTTTCAAAATACTCCCAAAGTATTTAGTTATCGTCTTTAGAGTTATCATGAATGTAGATTTTATAATTGTGATATTTCTAGTGAAAATATCCTAAATTCATAATAAAGGGTATTTATTTGTAATATTGACTTGTATGGGATTCATGGTATATTAAAGTAAAGTGATTCTTGTGATTTTTGAAAAGATTTGGAATATTTATATTATTTCAAAATAGATATTTTTATTTTTACATATATACATAATTATATAAAAATAATTTTTAATATATATTTTATATTTCTAAAAATCTTATTTTCTTAAGATGTCGTATTTTAAATCTCTCGAGACCGAATGCTCCTTGCGGAGGTCTACATCTCGCACTACTAAGCCCAGGGATGTGCGATAATCCGTACCATTCCAGTCGGGTTCCCCAAAATGGGTTGTAGCGGCGCTTTGCAAAGATTTGTGTAAAATACTAATCTTTTAAAAAAACGGTTTTAATAGTAATGGTATTTATTTGAAATGTTTCATTTTCCCGTATTCTATGTCCCCGAAAGGTATTGTGTGTAAGTCAACGTTACACAACCCACAAGATGCGGGGAGGCGGAATAGGTAAAACAATCATTTTGTTCAAAGTAACATCGACTATCAAACGGATCTTTGCTAAGCCCTAACCAACAAACTATTTAGAAGTAGTTAACTACTATGATAGATGATTATACCTCAAGATACTAGTCCTTCTTGTTCTTATTGTTCACCTCCTCGTCGGCCTCCTCGATGTAATAGAAGATCCACCCGAGAGTTCCTTCTTCAAGCTTTAACCTCTAACTTGAGGTAACTAAGTGGCTAGGATTGCTAATCCAAGTGACCTAGAGGATATATAGATAGATTAAGGATCTATTAGTCTTGCTAACCCAAGGGTTCTCAACACATGAGAGGATTAGGGTTAGAATGAAGAAGATGCGAGCTTGAGGTGAGAGAATGTGTTTGTGATTATGAATTAAATCTTGAATCTCTTAGATAATTATGAAGCATGAAAAATATCTAAACAATAATAAATATATTCAACAACCATGCTTCATTAATTACCTTGAGGTGAATCACCTCATGACTTATGGTGTAATTAATGAAAATTACATATCACCTCTCTACCTCATTAAGTTTAATTCATAAATGAATTAAAACTAAATGAGTCATCTTTCTTCTAGAAGCTTCTCGACTAATTACAAGAATGCCCCTCCCATCCGTATTTACGAAAAACACATATATACTGAGACTGTATAAATCCAATAATCCAATACTAGAATCTGGCTTAAACCAAAGATCGCTAGTATAATCTGTCCAAACATCACACGTGCACAAGTAACCGTATATGTCCGAACCCTGTCGTAAATCCATACGACCTCTATATCGTTTCGCCTGAAGCAGGAAAACCCTCTGTGTGGGACTCTAAAGACTCGACACTACGCTGGTAGTGGGTTTAACCACAAGCTGCAAGCGGTACTAGCTGTACGTAACGGTCCCCAGGTAGATGTCGATAAGAAGGCCGATGAGGAAACCCATCCGAACTCCTACTGAGCCTGATGTGACAATCTCCGTACTGTCCGGTCTATTCGTCTAAGACTATCGCATATCGGGCCTAGGGGGCGGCAAGCGTCAGTCCCCTAAAATCGATATAAGTCGTGTCGGAGTGAAGCCCATTACACCTTGAGAAGCTACTGGAAAACCTACCAGTAAATCTCGCTTGCCCTGGCCAGGAACCTTATGTAATGGCCTCCAAACACAGCGTGATATCAACCCCCAACACCGGGAGAGACGGATCCTATCTAACCACCACTGCCTCCAAGTGCTTCGGGACTGCACCCAACTACTACCTGTTTGCATGACTCAGTCGAGCCGTGGTAGGGTAGCAATCTAAGAACAGTAAGAACACACTCGAGGCGAAGCAGCAGTATCAAGTCTACGGACTATGCTGTACTCTTGTCACCTCGGAACTGTTAACTGACGACGGGTATAATACCAACCAACAGTTCCCTGCGAGTCCTGTCCGGTGTACCCGTAACCCAACGAGCACCTGCATACTATCTTCAGTACAATGTACTAATGGCTGTGGGACAGACCATCTCCCCTGCTGGGACGAGAAGCGTATACACTAGTCTACTCCAGAGTATCGATGCCCTGTCTCGATAATCCTACGACTAGGGACCTGAAAAAGGATGTGCTTGTAGACTACCCAGCCCCTACTAGTGTGACTGCCATCACAACGCTGGTAGTCAAGCAAGATCCTTTGGGCTCTCTCAATATGTATTCGCGATATGTTAAAAGAAACATATACACATATTAAGATAGATATTAACCAAGTAGCATACTACTATGTTGAGCAAGGCTGTTAATACAACTGTGAATATCTCCATTAAGTAATATACAAGCTAGTTTGATACAATAATGGCCCTTAGGGCATATACACTAACAATCTCCTACTTGCACTAGGGCCATGTACTGGCATATCGAAGACCTATCATTTCGAATAGTCTCTCGAACTGTGTCTGAGGTAAGGCCTTTGTGAATGGATCTGCAGTGTTCTCCTCTGTAGCAACTCTCCTGACCTCGATCTCCCGGCGATCTATGATCTCCCTGATCAGGTGATACCGCCTCAAGATGTGTCTGGACTTTTGATGGGACCTGGGTTCCTTCGCTAAAGCTATAGCCCCGTTGTTGTCACAATACAAAGGTATTGGATCAACAATGGATGGAACCACCTGAAGTTATGTTAAGAACTTGTTTACCCAGACTGCTTCTTATGCTGCATCAGAAGCTGCGATATACTCCGCTTCCATCGCCGAGTCAGCAACGGTGTCCTGCTTGGAACTCTTCTAGCACACCGCCCCTCCATTGAGGGTAAAGACATAACCTGACATGGACTTGGAGTCATCCTTATCACTCTGGAAGCTGGAGTCAGCAAAAGCCTCGATCTGGAGGTCTTTTCCGCCGTAAACTAAGAACATATCCTTAGTCCTTCTCAGGTACTTGAGAATGTTCTTTACTGCTATCCAGTGCTTCTCCCCTAGGCCTGACTGATACCGGCTTACCATTCTTAGTGCGTAAGCTACATCTGGTCTGATGCACAACATCGTATACTAATTAGAGCCTACCGCAAAAGCGTAGGGTATAATCGACATGCCATCCCTTTCCAAATCAATCTTGGGAGACATCTCTTTAGAGAGGGTGATTCCGTGACAAACCGGTAAATTACCGCACTTAGAATCTTCCATACTGAATCTTTTCAGTATAGTGTTGATATACCTGGACTGTGAATGTCCCAACATCCTCTTAGATCTATCACGATAGATCTGGATCCTCAGAATATAAGAGGCATCACCCAGGTCTTTCATGGAGAACCTATGTGACAAGAATCCTTTGACAGATTATAGCATAGGAATGTCATTTCCTATTAAGAGAATGTCATCCATGTACAAGACGAGGAATACGACAGTTCATGCTACAATCTTACTATATATACATGGCTCATCTGGATTTTTGATAAAGTCATATTCTTTGACCTTTTCATCAAAATAGATGTTCCAACTCCACGATGCCTGCTTTAGTCCATAAATGGACTTAAGCAACCTACACACTTTCCCGCTGCTCTCACTCTGATTGAAACCTTCTGGCTGATCCATATAGACGCACTCGTCCAAATTTCCATTTAGAAAAGCCGTCTTTACGTCCATCTGCCAGATCTCATAATCATGGAAGGCAGCAATGGCAAGAAGGATCCGAATGGATTTGAGCATAGCCACTGGAGAAAAAGTTTCGTCATAGTCCAAACTAGGCCTTTGACGAAAACCCTTTGCAACAAGTCTAGCCTTATAGGTTTCCACCTGTCCATCTACACCAATCTTCTTTCTGAAGATCCACTTGCATCCTATGGGTTTTACCCCATTTGGAGCAAAGTCCAAAGTCCATACTTTGTTGGTGTACATAGACTCCATCTCGGTCCGCATTGCATCCAGCCATCTTACTGAGTCGCCGCTCTGGATGGCCTGCTGGAAGGTAGTAGGTTCATCATTATCAATGACGCAATCCTCTCTATCCCCGTCTATGAGAAAACCGTAGTATCTCTCAGGCGGATGAGACGGCCTACTACTCCTGCGGAGGGGTGCGGGAATGTCCTGTTCTTCTGGAACTTCTGGTTCTACCAAGCTTTCAGTAGTAGATTGTGGTTCTGGAATTTCTTCCAGTTCTATTACGCTCCCACTTGTTTCCTTTTCTAAAAACTGCTGTTCTAGAAAATGGGCATTGCGAGAAATAAAAACCTTTTATTCCTCTTCGTAATAGAAAAAATACCCCTTGGAGTTCTTTAGATATCCCACAAACTTACACTGTACTGAGCTTGCCTCGAGTTTGTCCACATGCTGCTTTTTAACAAAAGCTGGACATCACCATATCTTGAGATATTGAAGATATGGTTTCTTCCCACTCCACATCTGATATGGTGTGGTAGGCACAGTCTTGGTAGGAACTCTGTTCAAAAGATATGCAGCTGATTCTAGTGCATAACCCCAGAAAGATCGCGGTAACTCAGCATTACTCATCATGGAACGCACCATATCCAATAGGGTTCGGTTTCGTCTCTCGGATACACCGTTGTGTTATGGGGTGTATGGAGGAGTAAGCTGAGAGAGAATTCCTTTCTCTTTTCGGTAACCCAGGAACTCGGCACTTAAGTATTCACCACCTCGATCAGATCTTAGTGTCTTGATACTTTTGCCGGTTTGGTTTTCTACTTCATTCTTTTATTCTCAGAATTTCTCAAAGGCCTCGGATTTATGTTTCATCAAGAAAATGAATCCATACCTGGAGAAATCATCCGTAAAAGTAATGAAATAAGAAAAACCGCTTCTTGCATGTGTAGCCATTGGACCACATATATCGCTGTGTATGAGTCCTAAGAGCTCGCTCGCTCTTACTCCATGTCCAGTGAATGGAGTCTTTGTCATCTTTCCTTTGAGTCATGATTGACAAGTAGCATAAAATTGATATTCGAACGGATCCAAATATCCTTCTCTATGTAACTTAGTTAACCTTGTCTCATTGATGTGACCCAGTCTACAATGCCATAAGAAAGCCTGATTTATATCTGGAGACTTTCTTTTAAGTGTGTTTTGGACATTGAAAATCTGCAATTGGTTTAATACGTATATACCATTATCTAGTGTACCGGACCCAATCAAACCATGATTAAGGTGGATGTTAACAACATCGCTTACAAACGTGAAATCATAACCTTCTTTTGATAACAACGATACTGATATGATATTACACGTTAAACTAGGTACACAAAAACAGTTGCACAAAACCAAAATATGTCCACTCGTCAATCAAAGGTGATAATCCCCTACGGACACAGCATTCACGCTCGCTCCGTTAGCAACTTTCAGGGTCATATCACCAACCTTCAGTACTCTACGGCTTCTCAGTGCCTGCAATGAATTGCATATATGAGATCCTGATCCGGTATCCAATACTCGGGAAGTAGAGTTGATTGACAGACAATTTTCAATTACAAATACAACTGAAGCCGAAGCCATAACTTGCCTCGGGTCCTGGTTCTTGGCAATCCAAGCTTTGCAATCCTTCTTCCAATGGCATTTCCTACGATAGTGGAAGCACTCGTCCTTTGCTACTACTGGCACCGCAACCTTTTCCTTTCCCTTGACTCCCACCTTACCAACACCACCTCTCGGTTCGGTAACGGCCTTCTTCTTCCTTCCTTTGGCCCTTGCCTTGGACCTGAAAGAGGAAGCACCACGAACAAACATAACGGGTGTTTCCCTTGCTTTCTGCAAGGTGCCCTCTGTTGGAGATAGTGCCCTCATAGTCAATTATTGGATCGCAGGTACGTGATTGCAATGATTGCGGAGGACCTATCCCGGTAGGACAGTCTTACTCGAGATGATAGTATGCTATCTGGTTTGCCTTTATCAGTCGTGTATATGTTCAGGTGACTGATTGCATGTTACACTTTGATAGAGCCCTTAGGATCTTGCTTTACTACCAACAGTATGATGGCGATCATATACGTGAGAGTTGGGTAGTTTATATGCATATCCTTAATTGTGGTCCCTAGTTGTGGGAGTTTCGAGACAGGGCATCGATACTCCGGAGTAGACTAGTGTGTACAGTCGAGACCCCGACGAGGGGCGGTGGCCGGTCTCACAAGCCACTGGTGTAAGTTGGATCACCTAAGATGTATACAAGTGCTCATTGGGTTATGAGTACACCGGACAGGACTCGCCGGGAATCTGCTAGTTAGTATTATATCTACCGTCAGATAGCAGTTCCCTGGTGACATGTGTACAGGTTAGTTCATCGACCTGAGATTGGGGGCGAGGTCGTGCTGTGTCTAGGAGAGCCATTACACAAAGTCCATGGCCATGGCAGGAGATTTACTGGTAGGTACTCCAGTAGTATCTCAGGGTGTTATTGGGCTTCACTCCGACACGACTTATACTGCTATTGGGGGTCTGACGTTGCTAGCCCCCTAGGCAGATATGCGATACTCATTGACGAACGGACCGGACTGTATATACATTGTCACTGTTAGGCTCAGTAGGGTTTTCGGAGGAGTTCGCTCATCGGTCTCCCTTGAGTTCGCTCCTCGGCCACCCTTGAGGTCAGTCCTTGGGCAGCCGTTACGCATTGCTAGTGCCGCTGACGGTTTGTGGTTAAACCCACTGCCAGGATGCTGACGAGTCATTAGAGTCCCCCACAGGCAGTTTCCCAAGTTCGGGCGAAACGTTGTAGAGGCCGTATGGTTTTATGGCAGGGTTCGGAAAATGCACGTGCGTTTACGCACGTGTCAGTTTTCGGGCAGATGATACTGGTCGGCTTTGGTTTAAGCCGAATCCGAGTATTATATTGAGTAGGTATAATATCTTTGTCTCAGTTGCATTTGTATTCGGTCGTAATATAAATGCGGGTATATTTATACAGTTTCGGGGTTATCCTGAAAGTCGTTTCAGGATCACTTTTGGAAGTTGCCAGTTTCCAGTTTTCTATCAGCCGTCTTTTAACATTCGGTTAAAGACGGATTTATCTTTTCTTGATATGAGTGTGGATTCTTCTAGAAGATTCTAGATGATGTGACTAGGCTAATTGGTGTTGTGTTCTAATTGGTTGCATTTATTAGATGATGACTAGCCTAATGACTCATGCTTTGTGTTTAATTCCTTTTGGATTGCTTAAGATATTTTGTAGTGAGAAGGTTTTAGCTTAAGGTTACCCCCTTCTCCTACGGTCACCCCCTCTCTCTTTATAAGAGGCCGGCCCCCTCCTCTCTCTCTTATGGTTGTTGATTTCATTCGTAGAAAAGATATGACAGTATTTGGGGTGCATGGAATTTTACAGTTCATTCCATCACCCGATTTCCACGGCAACTTCATTAACCGATCGTCTACGGATTTGGACGAAGTGAGACAAAGTCATCTACTCATTCTCTACATCATTCTTGGTTGTCTCTTTTAGCAAACTTGACGATCGAGTTGCCTCGAGTCAGAGGCGGGAGCCCGTTTAAAGAACCGATCATGTGGTGCCACCTCGACGAGGAGATCGGAGACCGACGAGATCGGAGCAGCCGCAACGGAGCGTGGGATGATGGTTGAAGAACGAAGGACTCGGATCGTTCGGTATAACCATTCTACACTCTTTACAGTTTGTTAGTTTAGCAATAATGGCAGATCCGGGTTAAAGTATACGATAGCACCAGTTAAAAAGTTTTTGTTCCGCATTTGGCGTCTGTAGACTGCCGGGGTGCTAGCGTAGACTTACAGTGGTATCAGAGCCTAACCATTTTGCTATACTAACTTGTGCTAACGCGTTCAAAACATCGATCCGACCGAAAATCAAAAACGACAAAATTCTTGCACGACAGTTTCTGTTGATTTTAAACGGTGTCGAAATTAATTTCTGGATGTCTTAAAAATCCGTGCAGGGAATTCTAAGAACGACGAAGAAATTTGGGCACGTGACTCAATGATACCGCCGCGGAAAGGCGGTCAAACCATTGGTTTGACCGCGCTTCCGCGGCCAAACATTGAGCTCGTGGCCCCAAATTTTTCCAGTGGGTTCTTGGTGGGATTTTGTGGTTTTTGGTATATAAAGTTTTGGCCCAGATTTTGTTACTGTTCACCAGTAAGCTGTGGGGCCCACTTTTAAATATTTGGTCTTTGGTCGATCGAAATTTAAACACGTTAGTTTACAGTGCTTACATTATATCTCCGACCGGGAATGTCATTTGATCGGTAAACCGCGTCCGATTGCTATAGCTCTTTTAGACGGGTTTGCGAACGTGACATTCGCGTTGATGTTCTGTGTTGTGCTGTAATGTTGCGGATTTGTCGTGGTGGATAGCAGTGTGCAATGATAGTACAGTTTGAGTTTATTTGTACATTTGATATTGCGGGACGAGCGTCCAACTTGTGGACTGCCGTCACTGCCTGTTGTATAATATTCTTTTTGGGGCACGACCAGGTTGCGGTCAATGTACCTATTGTACTATTTTTCATTACTGTACTAGGTTTTGCCCCGAGACGGAGTGCACGGATAGCCGGGTTCGGGAAAGCAACGGATCCGCATCTCATGGCTTTGAGAGGCAGAGGGTCCCCACTTCAGAATTGGCAGATATTCGCCGCACTCGTAGGGGGTATAGGTTGACCCAAGGATGGGGTGCTCAATTTACCGGATTCCGTGAAGTGCCGGGTGTTCCATTCACTATGCAGTGGGGACTACCTCGCTTCAGGTTTTGGCGGGTAACTTGCCGCACCCATAGGGGTCTAGGTTTCATTGCACAGGCTATCCACACGACAGGGGAACGTCGAGTTTCAGCAGCGGCTCTGTGAAACCCGGGGATCCTAGATATCTGTATTGTTCTGTGATGCTTATTACTTTTCTGTAATGTTGCATACTATCACGCCTGGAGCGATTATTGTATATTGGTTTATATACTATTAGATGTTGTATATGTTTTACACCCGCGCTAGTCCAGTCCCCGCTCTGTCGTTAGTTAAGTAACCTAACGGGTGATGACGGGACCCAGTGACGAATGCGGATGGCATATACGTACATTTTATTTTCGTTCTTTTCTGGTGTGATAATTGATGGGACTGCGTTGATTCTGATCAACGCAAAGTAAAAACAAACCTGTATACAGTTGTTGGAACAATTTAAAAAGTGTTATTGCAAAGACGTTTTCTTTTGTTATGCATAGCGGTATTCAGTGGAATATCCAGCACCTCATTCGACGGGGCAAGGGTTGATATCCCTTCACCGGGACTGACCCCTTGGGCAGAAGTTTGCGTCAGGGTAATAACTTCACTATAGTCGATTACATGTTGCTTTGCATAGCGGTATTCAGTGGAATATCCTGCACCTCATTCCACGAGGAAAGAGCCGAGATCCCTTTACCGGGAGTGACCTCTTTAGCAAAAGGTTTTCGCCACTATATTTTAAAAAGCTATCAGGTTCCTTCAGCGATATCAAGTTCACTACGTTAAAGGTTTTTCGCCAAAAACCAGCCGTAGCCCTCCGTCGTTTCTTATGGATGGTTAGTAGTATTCAAGCTATGTTTGTTGGCATACGTCAAGGCATAGTGTTTGGTAGCTGCTGGGTATTCATTTGTTGCATAGATAGATGAGTTGGTTTGGGACAGTCGTATTACCTTGTTGGCATACGTCAAGGGTATGTACGGGTGGGTTCAAATTAACAAGATAATGACGGGCAGAACTTGACATGTGACTTATGATTTGTTGGCATACGTCAAGGTCATAAGAGCATGGGGCAAGAAAATAATATCGGGAGTTTCTAAAGAAACTGAAACTTGCCAAGTATGCGCATACCTTCTGGAGTATGAATAACGTGGATGCATTCCATCACGTTAACATGCGATGAGAGTTGGATCCCGATTCCCACTGATGAGTTGGTTTACTCTTCGGGTGATCCCGATTGATTCTTCTTTAGGTTTGGAGGAGAATTTGACAGGACAGTGGGAGGTTTCCGGATTAGATAAAGTGATGACCATTCTGATCTAGGATAGAGTGCACGCAGAGTGTTTCTTTTCTCTCTCTCTCTTTGGCAGCGACCTTTGACCGACCCTAGACTATGACTCAGTGACCAGGTTGACCGAACCTTCTTAAAATACTGGCATTTGGATTGTCTGAGTTGCATAAGTCATTGCCACTCCTTCTTTTACCCTTTGAATTTCTCAGAACACCCGTATTACTACGGATATCCACTTCCATTGGATAGAGCCATCGTATGGTTATATACGAACTCGAAGGGACTTCTTCGAGGATGGATCAAGGTTCAGGAGAAATAGAATTGGTTTATTCAGTTGTCTTTTATTATCACCTTCTCTCTCAGTTGCGAGTACTCCTTGGTTTAGGAGAGTACACCTATTACGCCTATTGGATAGTCTTATTCCAAACCATAGGCTGGTGCCGAAAGGTAGGGAATGAAGAAAACCAATTAGCCTAAGTAGGGTGTGCAGAAGGTAATATGTAAAGACAAAATAAAGGGATTAGAAAGAGGGCAAAGTAAATTGCGACTGATATCATTCACGACCAAAACCGCATACTTCATCGCCACTCCTATTTCACCTTTAAAAGAATAAGGTATTATTCAGTTGTCTTTTATCGTAACCTTCTCTCGAGATGCGAGTACTCCTTAGTTTAGGAGGGTACACCTATTATGCTTACTGGATAGTCTTCTTCCAAACCATAGGCTGGTGCCGAACGGTAGGGAAGGAAGAAAACCATTTAGCCTAACGATGGTGTACAGAAGGTAACGACTAAAGACAAATAAAAGTGATTTGGAGAGATGGCAATAAAATATACGGTTGAAGTCATGAATTGGATTATGGAAGAGGCATTGCTATGAATACCAGGATACCCCTACGAAACATTTTCATGTTTCAGTGCATTGTTAAAGGAAAAACTGTTTTCCCGATTAGACACTTACTCCAAGGGTATGTATTTACCAGGTTTCATTCTCATATCTGTATGGTTTTACAGATGATGAGTGGGAGTAAGATATTGGGAATTAGGCGATCATCCTCATTATATCGGAATTCGTTGCAATTGGTGATATTTGAGGAAATCGCCAGGGTACAGTCTTCTACCTACGACGCACAGGTTTTGAGTTGTTTAACTCAGCGGACTTATACAGAGTATTGTATGTTGTCCAAGTGTCCATCAGGACAAAGGGGTAGGTCCTCGTACTATGTTCTGTTTACTTATAACTTCTCTAGTATTTAGACAAGTGTTTCGTAGAAATACAAGGTCTAAGTTTTGAGAAGTTGTGGGTATAAGAATAAAGTAGAGAACCAGGTATCACAAGTATCGGGATTCTTCAAAGAGATCGAAGATGTAGATTCTTGTGATTGGTATTCAGATGATAGTGATGGTTTTGAGAAACGTGTTTCTCTTTCAGGTTACCCATAATTGGATGGATTCCTAAGTTGAGTAATGCTGATTAGCCTCTTTCCATTAAGTTGATATGCACTGGAGATAGCTGCATGGATTGAACATGGTTCCAATTAAATTAGTGCAAAAGTTTCTATATTGGATATAGAATAGTTCGTACCTTAAAAGAAATTAAGGTACGGGGAGTTGTCCAGCTTATGATTAAAACCAGACACTGGATAACTCAGGGCACGATTCTGTAATGGCTGTTTGTGGGTTGACCCTGGCTATGACGAGGGTTGATATTCTACCATTTAGAAGATCAATAGTGATATTGTTCTTGACTCACCACAGTTTTAGTAAAAATGTATCTTTTTCAGAAAACAGTAGTGGGAGTATGGTAGAACTGGAAGTGATTCCAGAACCGCGAACGATTACGGAAAAATTTAATAGGACCTATACATTCAATCAGGTTTGACATTTCCAATAGCCACTCCGAAGGTATGGTAGGTAACCTCGGACACCCGAGAGGTACTTCGGTAGCCTCAAGGACGGTGACAGGGAGGTTCTTATCTACCTAGACTTGACACTACTGTTGTTCCAGGATATGAGACCCGGTAGGAGGGTTGTCGTAGTCAGTGGGAGCAACGGAAGCATGGTGGGCAAGTAGCTTATGTCTATTTATAGACTTGAGCAGTTATAGCGGAGATAGATCATCTAATTTTGATGTGACAGTCATGGGTTTGACTTCAATCAGAATAGGGGATGGATCAGTTAAGAAGGTAGTAGGGTGTGATGTCATGGTATCTGGATGACTTATACAGAGTAGGAAGTAAAATTCCTATACTACGATCGGTTGTACTGTGGTCGTCACACAGTTGTTTCTCCAGACAGGATATGGATATAATATTTGACATTCTGGTTTCTGGATCTATGGCTTTAGATCTGGATTTGGGTAGTTTCCCAATGTGGGTACTTTGACAGATATTCTAATGGTTTTTGGAATAGTTGACTCCTAGCATGGTGGTGTACCTGCAGATGATGGAGTCACCCTCTCCAAAGGTGTCGTACAGACTAAAGGGGAGAGGGATGCGCATGATTGACAGATCACTTGCTTAGGCAATTGAGTCAATCGTGAGATGTCAAGTACCACACCAAATGTTGGTTTTGCACTAGATGCAATAAGTTTGTATTAATCCAATCCTGGAGAAACATAAGGAAGCAGTTTTAGAACATAAGTATATGTTCTACAGATTTGATGACGGCAGCCTCTTTCGGGAGACGGTTATCATTCCAGGCTTCAAAGGTGACGTGGATGACAGAGTGATTGTCAGAGTTATAGTTTTTCCCTCTGACAAAGAGGGACAGTATTATGGACAGGTGGTCCAAGAGGATACTGTGGGAAGCAAGGTGCCCGATACTGATTAGGTTCAGTGATCGATTCAGTCTAAGAAGTTTGGATATGGAGTTCATTTATGAACTAAGATCCCATCAGATATCCAGACATGTTCTAAGACAGGTTTTACTCAATTCGGGAGATGGTTTTCTCCGCGAACTTGAGATTAAGAGAGATATAGAAAGATACTTCTAGGCGGATCCACTCACTGAGGCTATTTCTCGAACACAATAGTTTTACAAACGGGCTTTGTGAAACTGATTAGTAGAGGAGTTGGATGTTCGGTTTCACACGGGCTGTGAGTAGTCGACATCGCAATATTAGCCTTGAGTGCAAGTGGGAGATTGTTGGAGATAGTGCCCTCATAGTCAATTATTGGATCGCAGGTACGTGATTGCAATGATTGCGGAGGACCTATCCCGGTAGGACAGTCTTACTCGAGATGATAGTATGCTATCTGGTTTGCCTTTATCAGTCGTGTATATGTTCAGGTGACTGATTGCATGTTACACTTTGATAGAGCCCTTAGGATCTTGCTTTACTACCAACAGTATGATGGCGATCATATACGTGAGAGTTGGGTAGTTTATATGCATATCCTTAATTGTGGTCCCTAGTTGTGGGAGTTTCGAGACAGGGCATCGATACTCCGGAGTAGACTAGTGTGTACAGTCGAGACCCCGACGAGGGGCGGTGGCCGGTCTCACAAGCCACTGGTGTAAGTTGGATCACCTAAGATGTATACAGGTGCTCATTGGGTTATGAGTACACCGGACAGGACTCGCCGGGAATCTGCTAGTTAGTATTATATCTACCGTCAGATAGCAGTTCCCTGGTGACATGTGTACAGGTTAGTTCATCGACCTGAGATCGTCATTTGTCTCGTGTGAGTTCCCACTGTGCTTTGATTTCTACCCTACCACGGCTCAAAGGAGTCGTGCAAACAGGTAGTTTTTGGGTACAGTCCCGAGCCATATGGAGGCACGTGAGCGGATCGGGAGGGGATTCGTCTCTCCCGGTATTGGGGGCGAGGTCGTGCTGTGTCTAGGAGAGCCATTACACAAAGTCCATGGCCATGGCAGGAGATTTACTGGTAGGTACTCCAGTAGTATCTCAGGGTGTTATTGGGCTTCACTCCGACACGACTTATACTGCTATTGGGGGTCTGACGTTGCTAGCCCCCTAGGCAGATATGCGATACTCATTGACGAACGGACCGGACTGTATATACATTGTCACTGTTAGGCTCAGTAGGGTTTTCGGAGGAGTTCGCTCATCGGTCTCCCTTGAGTTCGCTCCTCGGCCACCCTTGAGGTCAGTCCTTGGGCAGCCGTTACGCATTGCTAGTGCCGCTGACGGTTTGTGGTTAAACCCACTGCCAGGATGCTGACGAGTCATTAGAGTCCCCCACAGGCAGTTTCCCAAGTTCGGGCGAAACGTTGTAGAGGCCGTATGGTTTTATGGCAGGGTTCGGAAAATGCACGTGCGTTTACGCACGTGTCAGTTTTCGGGCAGATGATACTGGTCGGCTTTGGTTTAAGCCGAATCCGAGTATTATATTGAGTAGGTATAATATCTTTGTCTCAGTTGCATTTGTATTCGGTCGTAATATAAATGCGGGTATATTTATACAGTTTCGGGGTTATCCTGAAAGTCGTTTCAGGATCACTTTTGGAAGTTGCCAGTTTCCAGTTTTCTATCAGCCGTCTTTTAACATTCGGTTAAAGACGGATTTATCTTTTCTTGAGATGAGTGTGGATTCTTCTAGAAGATTCTAGATGATGTGACTAGGCTAATTGGTGTTGTGTTCTAATTGGTTGCATTTATTAGATGATGACTAGCCTAATGACTCATGCTTTGTGTTTAATTCCTTTTGGATTGCTTAAGATATTTTGTAGTGAGAAGGTTTTAGCTTAAGGTTACCCCCTTCTCCTACGGTCACCCCCTCTCTCTTTATAAGAGGCCGGCCCCCTCCTCTCTCTCTTATGGTTGTTGATTTCATTCGTAGAAAAGATATGACAGTATTTGGGGTTCATGGAATTTTACAGTTCATTCCATCACCCGATTTCCACGGCAACTTCATTAACCGATCGTCTACGGATTTGGACGAAGTGAGACAAAGTCATCTACTCATTCTCTACATCATTCTTGGTTGTCTCTTTTAGCAAACTTGACGATCGAGTTGCCTCGAGTCAGAGGCGGGAGCCCGTTTAAAGAGCCGATCATGTGGTGCCACCTCGACGAGGAGATCGGAGACCGACGAGATCGGAGCAGCCGCAACGGAGCGTGGGATGATGGTTGAAGAACGAAGGACTCGGATCGTTCGGTATAACCATTCTACACTCTTTACAGTTTGTTAGTTTAGCAATAATGGCAGATCCGGGTTAAAGTATACGATAGCACCAGTTAAAAAGTTTTTGTTCCGCATTTGGCGTCTGTAGACTGCCGGGGTGCTAGCGTAGACTTACAGCCCTCTGCACTCCTCAACATGTTAAGGAGTTCTGGAAGTTCAACTTCTTTACCTTAAATATTGAAATTCAAGATAAACTGGGCATAGGTGCAAGGAAGGGACTGGAGAACCAAGTCTGTATACAGCTCGTTCTCTAATGTTGTCCCGAGGTCCGTGAGCTCCTCAATATAGCCAATCATCTTAAGGACATGTTCCCCTACAGATGATCCGACGGCCAGCCTTGACTGAAACAAGTTCTTCGAGGTCTCGTATCTAGCTATACGAGATTGCTCTCCATACAGTTCCTTGGTGTGGAGAAATATGGATTAAAGATCCATATTCTCGTGCCTCCTCTGATGTTCATTATCTATAGAGGCAAGCACGATGCATTTAGCCTTCGCGCAGTCAATCTCCCAGGTCTTGGGGATTTCCTTATCCACGACATTGGATTCTGGGCATGGGACGGCAGGAGCTTTAGTAGTAAGGACATACCCCAATTTGTCATAGGTTATTGCCATCTTGACATTCCGGAACCAATCTTTATAGTTTGGCCCTGTCAAAATATTTTTATCTAATAATAACTTAAGGCCCGTCATGTTATGGTCGCTGTAATCAGGAGAGAGAGAAGAAACACTTTAGCATGATGCTCTTGCAAGTTTAGAGTGGTTTTTAGTTTATCTAAACAGGATGGTTCCCACTGTTTCTTGAATCCTTCCTCAAACCATAAAAGAAGAACTAGTCAGGACTATTCTCACCGTACAATACTTGCTTAACCGTTCGGCCAGGCCAATGTCGGTACTTCGAGGGAGGTTTTACGACACTTTCGCGAAGTTCCTTAATTAAATAACCTCTTTTCCCTGGGGGCGAGCCCCGCTGATACCTTTCTCGACACCTACTTGGTTTATAGCATTGATCGTTGAGTGAAAGAATCTCCCGATGAGTAGCATATACTCACAGTAGGATCGGGATCCAAATATCATCGTGTGATAAAGCTGAAGGAATCCTACCAAAATTATCACACTCCAAATGGTATGCAACTCCAGCAAGTTTCAGTTTCATTAGAAACTCCCGATATAGATTTTTGCCCTATGCTCTTATGACATTGGCGTTGGTAAAAATGTCATAAGTCACATGTTAAGTTCTACTCATCATTATCTTGTTAATTTGAATCCACCCGTACATCCCCTGACGTTGGCCAAATGGCAGTACGATTGTCCAAAACCAACTCATCTATCTATGCAATAGATGAATACCCAGCAGCTACCAAACACTATGCCCTGGCGTTGGTCAAAATACATAGCTTGAATACTACTGAATACCCAAATGAAATGACGGAGGGCTATGAATGGTTTTGGCGAAACCGTGAACGTAGTGAACTTGATATGATCGAAGGAACCTGATAGCTTTTAAAAGGAGTGGTTTAAGCCCCGCAATTAAAAAATCTTCTGTTTTAAAATAACCGAGTGGTTTCTTTTAAACTGTTCCAACGATTCAACTTTGGTTTATTTTCTTTGCATTAATATAATGCGTCCCATCAATTAACCTATCATTGCAGAAAACAACGAAAATACAACGTCCGCTTATGCCATCCGCATTCGCCACTGGGCCCCGTCATTCACCCGTTAGGTTACTTAACTAACGATAGAGCGGGGGCTGGGCTAGCGTGGATGCAAAATATAAGCAACGCCTACTAGATATCATATATAGATATTGTACATTCGTCAGACGCAATAATAGGCATTCCAGATCACAGATGAACATATTGGATATTCTAGGAATCCGCATTTCCTTTGAGCCTGCAATGAAAGACGGATTACATAGTCGTGATGAATAGCCAACCCCATCCTAAACCCCTACGGGTACGGCAAACTACCCGTCAAGTACCCGAAGTGAAGTGGTCTCCCTCAACGACGTGAGTAGGCCACTAAGCACTTCAAAGTACCCGGTAGTTTGTGCACCCCACCTTGGGTCTATCCTAGGAGCAGAAAACAGTAAATGAAATAATACAACGGTGGCTACAACCTCAACCCGGATGTGCCCCGCAAAAGAATGTTACAAAAAATTACAATTTACATTTGAATGAAAGAAACACTCATCTCACATCCCCGGCTATCCATTCACGACAATCCAACAAGTTCATATCCACAGACATAAAGTAACCATTACAGAAATGTGCAACACCCTGCTAACCGACATACTAGCAATTAGGGAAGGTTTACGAACACATTAATCACAACACAGATATAATCCAGTTAGCCAAATTTCTTAGAATTTCGATCAAGCATCACATATGAATCTACTCCAAATAATTCTCTGTGCACTTAAAACCTGAGCAGAAATAAAATATCCCAGAAAGCCCAACATCAACACAGAAGAACAACTGAGCAAATTTGGGTTGACTTGGTGTCAACTTGGCCGCGGATCCGCGGCGGATCGCTTGGATCGGCCGCGGTTCCGCGGTGGTTTGGACGAGTCACGATCCCAAATTTCTTTACAATTCTTAAAAAACCCTGCTTGTATTTTTAAGGGTCCCTGAAAAATTTTTAGACCCCAATTTAATATCGGCAGAAACTTGGTGAAAATGTTGTTTTTCCGGGATTAGATCGTGATCGAATTTCTAAAGATTTTGCTAACATATTAGTTATGGTTTAGCTTGGCTTTGATACCACTGTAAGTCAACGTTACACACCCCATAAGATGCGGGGAGGCGGAATAGGTAAAACAATCATTTTGTTCAAAGTAATATCGACTATCAAACGAATCTTTGCTAAACCCTAACTAACAAACTATCTAGAAGTAGTTAACTACTATGATAGATGATTATACCTTAAGATACTAGTCCTTCTTGTTCTTGTTGTTCACCTCCTCGTCGGCCTCCTCGATATAATAGAAGATCCACCCGAGAGTTCCTTCTTCAAGCTTTAGCCTCTAACTTGAGGTAACTAAGTGGCTAGGATTGCTAATCCAAGTGTAACGTTTTAAAAATAATTAAATAAATAATTAAATGAATAAAATTGTTTAAGTGAATTTTATGATTTTCGATAAAGCAAAATGTATTTTTCGTAAAATCAAACCGCAATTATTTTTCATTATAAATTCAAAAATACCTATTTAATTATGTAATTACTAGTAAATAGTGTTTATTTAGCCACTTATAAATTTTTATTTTAATTAAATATTTTTCCTAAATTAAATATTTTAAATATTAACATAAGCTTTATTTTTTACACTAAATTAGTGTAAATTACAAATTTGAATGGTTTTAATTTGTAAAAATGAGCCATGGTATATTAGAATCAAGTGTGTAATATGCAAAATCTTTTCCAAAATCCATGGTTCTAGAAATTTCTAGGAAAAGGGTTAAATTGAAAAAGTTAGATAATAAAGGGTTTAAGTGAAAAAATGCATTATTTATGAACTTTCTACACAATACCACACATTTTTTCTCTCTCTCCACCCTCCTCCCTCTCCATGGCCGGCCACAAACCCCCCATGGCTTCCCCCCCCTCCCAATTTCCACCTCATTTTTGCACAAAAATCCATCAAATTACATCAAAAATTCAACAAAAAATACACAAAATCCTAATCTCTTCATACCCTTTATTCTCTACCCTTTTTTATATGGATTTTGGAGTGGGAAAGCATGTATTTTGGAGGCTCATTTCTTGTTTGGATTTCACATTTTGGAGGTATAATTTTCTTTCTTTTGATTTATTGTTATTAGATGATCATTTAAGCTTAATTAGATTTAATGAATTAATTCTATGTTTTTTTTAAAAATGCAAGTTAGGGTTGTAAATTCAAGTTAGGGTTTTTAATAATTAATTAGGGTTATAATAGTTAGTTTAACACTTTTAGAATTGGAAAATATTGCATGGTTGTTAAATTGTAAAATTTTCATTTAAAATTGTTTTAAATAAGGAAATTAGCTAACTAAATTTTTCTAAAATGTGTTTGTGGGTAATATAAAATTCAAATTAAAGTTGCTATCATTAGATTGTAGTTTTAGTGAGAGTATTAGCATGTAGATGGAAAGAAAAACTTAGTTTGATCACTAGATTACTTTGAGAATTGGAAAATACTAATAAAATGCTATTATTTTGTAAACTAGATTTTGAAAATTCCTAAATAAAGGAGATTAAAAATATAATTTATGCTTTCATTAAATCATTATCATCATGAACTGTGGTTTAATACATTAATTCATGCAAAATTATGTTTTGTGGTGGAATTGTGGTATTTTGCTTGAAAAATGTTAAAATTGTTAAAAGTTGCAAACTAGAAATTTCAAATAAATGCAAAATTGTGTAATAAAAATATAGTAATGGTTTGTATAGTCTAGTAATGCTATTTAATGAGTTTTATGACCATTAGTTTCATTTAAATGTCAAGTTTTGATGAAAAACGGTAAATTGGCATTTTCGGGTTTTTGTGAAATTGGACGGTTTGATAGATTTTAGGGTTCTGATGGATTTAATCGTGTTTTATGGTATAAGTAATGTGTTTTAAAACTACAAGTTGTTTGATGATGTTATCTCGATCCATCGGAGTTTGTACGCCGATATCGAGCGGTATTTGGTTCTTTTGCGTGGACGGGACATATGTTTTAACCTGTGCTTGTTCCTGGTATCGTTTGACTTTTGTATGTGATTCGGTTTACGATGCTATTTATATGCTTGCGTTTAGGTACCCCTCATGTGGACTGCGGGCGATGAAGAGGAGGATGGCGACACCGTCTTCGGCAGACATGGACCAGGTGAGTAGATGTATATCTACGGGGGGAAGTCGGGTGGATGGCGTTTAGCACCCCCGCAACATAGAATAGGAATGGTACTTATTGACATTAGGAAATCAGATGTGACCCTAGTAGGACCTTAGTATTGACCCTAGGCTGGACTAGACTGATTTAGGAAAACCATATCCGAGAATGAGTACCTTGGAAGAGGTTCGTAGGTTTCAGATAGAAACACACCCACGCACACACACTGAAACTCGACATGGGGTATACATGTATATGTATATATATAGAATGAGGTATAGGTATATACATATATATACAACACGTATATGTGATTCATTGATGTGATATGATATCCGAGATATGATGAAACAATGTAACGGGGCTTGATGCCGAAATTCTTGGCTATACAGTCGTATTAAAGTGTTACGGATCATTAGAGAAGGAGATAATGAACATGAACATATAAATCATAAAGAGTGGTGGTGATATTGATGTACATGGGACGCTAGAATAGTACCCGGACTGTAACTTGTGACTGATCACGATATGATATATGTATAACTTGATTACGACATTATATTGGTATGACCTGATGCCGATATCATATAAGTATGACTTAATCAATATGATACATATGACATGATATTTCTGAGGATAAACTAATGATGCTATCATGATGGCAATGATATATGATTGATGTATGCGATCACAGTTTAGAACCTTGATCATGAGATGTGTTAATGATGACGCATTACGAATAATGAGACACCTAGGAGATACTTGACCCGTACCTCGATATAGGGATGTCGTACGATGGATTTTACCGTACGAGGCTTAAATATGATGATTGATCCGCACTCTTGATTCGAGGAAGCCGTACTACGTACGCGACGCTATTGAGGCGGGATCGCCGACTATTAGAGATATTGGTTCAGACTTTAGGTAGATGCTTGTTTCTTACTGACTAGTTTCTTAGGTTAGTTCCTTAGGATATTAGATGGACACTGGTTTAGGTTCGACTCACATAGTGGTAGTTGTACTCGTATCTCACAGAGGAGTGGATAATGCACACCTGTATTTGCATTCGTACTGTAATCATCATGGGCATGTTCTTTTATATGTTGTTATAATCAGTATAAACTTTACCTGTTAGGACACCAGCACTATTACCGATGATGTGCATATTCCACGCACACTTATTTGCCGGCTCACACACATCATCATCGGTAATTGCTATGTCACGTACACTCTAGATCATATTGTCTTTAATGGATAGAATCAGTTAGCAACTAGACAGATATAATATTATGATTATTCTCTGACATTAGTATAAGACATGATATTTATTACTTAGACATTCATGCATTCATATTTTATGTTATCGCTCAGTAGTATGGGCATATGCTGACACTTATCATATACTTACTCATGATTTTGAGATTTGGATTTCTATGAGATTTCTGGATTTTTGGGGAAAACCGCAAAAATATATAAAAACTTCTCTCTCTCTCCTCTTCTCTTTTTAAATAAGATGCGGTTTTCTCGTGATGTATGGGTCGTCCACCATGAGTATTTCATGTTTTCTGTTGGATTTCGAGACCCGATTCGAGGAGTGGATAAACCGTCTCGGGTACATGGTGGGCCCGGTATGGTACCCCGGGGCAAGAAGATCGAGTTGTAGACGATGAGCCTGGCAGGGGAAGGCTACCTACCGGTGATGTCTGGCGCGGCAGATATCCGGAGGATACCGACCGTTGTCGTGAGATTTGATGATATGGGCCGATCCGGACTGACGGAGCCCGAGATATTGAGACTTGAGATTACATGTGTTGTGTCGATGCTTGACACGGATTTCCATGGATTTCATTGTTGAGATTTCAGATTCTTATACACATTTTACTATGATAATAACTAAAGATTTCTTATACATATATATCTAGATTTCAGGATTTGTTACTTTACATTCATGGTGCATGCATTTCATTTCATATGACATAGTATTATATGAGGCACTGACACGAGCACGGAGTATCTGCACTTACACGTAGTTTTACCCTGCTATTACTGTTGATTGGAATATAATAGTGCATTATTATGACCTAGGATAGCGTCGTGCATTCGATTTCTTTTCGTAGATGTCTTCTACTCACGAGTTGGCAACTCACCCCCGTTGTGCCAAATTTTATTATAGGTTCGATGTACAGGTTTCCGTGGCAGCTTGTTGGCACATCTTTTCTTCAGGGTGATTTGCACGGTAGGTTGGTTCACTTGTATCCGAACCACCATTGTACTTTTATTCACTCATTTGTATCTAGTAAGCTCCATCAACCATATTTGTATTACTTGATAAGTTTATTGGACCAGTCTTTTATTTCGACCTTAGAGTCGCGCATGTATTATTCTGATCTGGTGGTTTTGTTTTCTTTTGAGTTTTGAGCCTCGCCCTTTGGCGTTGTATATTATTGTGTTTGTTGTGGTTGTTTCCGCCTGTTGGCGTTGAGCTAGCACCCGTTTGGGGATGCTTTTTATTATTTATTCATATTATACTTGTTGTACCCGTTTGGGGGCCAGTTTTTACAGAGGAGACTCTGCCGAAATTTTTGGTAAAATTTGCTGATGTTTTTATACTTGTTTTCTTTTCTTTTCTTCTTTTTCTTCTTTTATGGTTTAGATCTCTGGGCTTCGGCTTACTTAGGTCACGTGGCGCCTCTAGACGCTTCGTAATCTAAGTGCCGGTCACGTTCCGTACTTTCGGGTCGTGACACCAAGTGACCTAGAGGATATAGAGATAGATTAAGGATCTATTAGTCTTGTTAATCCTAAGATTCTCAACATATGAGAGAATTATTGTTAGGATGAAGAAGATGAGAGCTTGAGGAGAGAGAATGTGTTTGTGATTATGAATTAAATTTTTGAGTCTCTTAGATAATTATGAAGCATGAAAAATATCTAAACAATAATAAATATATTCAACAACCATGCTTCATTAATTACCTTGAGGTGAATCACCTCATGACTCATGGTGTAATTAATGAAAATTACACATTACCTCTCCACCTCATTAAGTTTAATTCACAAATGAATAAAAACTAAATGAGTCATTTTTCTTCTAGAAGCTTCTCGACTAATTACGAGAATGCCCCTCCCATCCGTATTTACGAAAAACATGGATATATTGAGACTGTATAAATCCAATAATCCAATACTAGAATCTGGCTTAAACCAAAGCCCGCTAGTATAATCTGTCCGAACATCACACGTGCACAAGTACACGTATATGTCCGAACCCTGTCGTAAAACCATACGACCTCTATATCGTTTCGCCTGAAGCAGGAAAACCCTCTGTGTGGGACTCTAAAGACTCGACACTACGCTGGCAGTGGGTTTAACCATAGGCCGCAAGCGGTACTAGCTGTACGTAACGGTCCCCAGGTAGATGTCGATAAGAAGGCCGATGAGGAAACCCATCCGAACTCCTACTGAGCCTGATGTGACAATCTCCGTACAGTCCGGTCTGTTCATCTAAGACTATCGCATATCGGGCCTAGAGGGCGGCAAGCGTCAGTCCTCTAAAAGCGGTATAAGTCGTGTCGGAGTGAAGCCCATTACACCTTGAGAAGCCACTGGAAAACCTACCAGTAAATCTCGCTTGCCCTGGCCAGGGACCTTGCGTAATGGCTCTCTAAACACAGCACGATAACAACCCCCAACACCGGGATAGACGAATCCTATCTAACTGCTACTGCCTCCAAGTGCTTCGGGACTGCACCCAACTGCTACCTGTTTGCACGACTCAGTCGAGCTGTGGTAAGGTAGCAATCTAAGAACAGTGGGAACACACTCGAGGCGAAGCAGCAGTGTCAAGTCTACGGACTATGCTGTACTCATGTCACCTGAGAACTGTTAACTGACGACGGGTATAATACCAACCAACAATTCCCTGCGAGTCCTGTCCGGTGTACCCGTAACCCAACCAGCACCTGCATATTATCTCCAGTACAACGTACTAATGGCTGTGGGATAGACCATCTCCCCTGCTGGGACGAGAAGCGTATACACTAGTCTATCCAGAGTATCGATGCCCTGTCTCGATAATCCTACGAGTAGGGACCTGAAAAAGGATGTCCTTGTATACTACCCAGCCCCCACTAGTGTGACTGCCATCACAACGCTGGTAGTCAAGCAAGATCCTATGGGCTCTATCAATATGTATTCGCGATATGCTAAAAGAAACATATACACATATTAAGATAGATATAAACCAAGTAGCATACTACTGTGTTGAGCAAGACTGTTAATACAACTGTGAATATCCCAAGCTTCCATTAAGTAATATACAAGCTAGTATGATACAATAATGGCCCATAGGGCATATACACTAACATTGTGCTATATTGCATATGAGTGTTGTGAGGAGGTAGGTCATTACCTCGTGATCTACTTAAAGGTATAGCAAGTTTGTGATGTTTAAATGTCGAAAATGAAACTATATGGTATTTTAATGAAAAAGTACGGTAAAATAGAAATAGCAATTTATTTTGATATAGAGCTTGTTCAATATGATTAGTTAGTGTTTAATAGTCAACATATAATGGTTTAACAAGATTGTATTAAAGGAAAAGTGAGATTTTTGGAAGAACCGAATCGGAAATCGGATTTGCTCCGATTCCGTCGAGTTTTAGAATTTCGTATTTTCAGAAAGAGTAGAGAAGGGGGAAGGTGAGATTTATGGGTTTAGTTTAAAGAGGAGAGGGAGAGGGAGTGGACGTAGGTTCCGGTGCGCCGTTTCGTCGCCGGGAACTCCTAGGGTTGTCGCCGGAAAATTCGCCGGAGCTTCGCCTCTTTGCTCACTTCAAATGCACACTAGGGTTTTAGGAAATTTCTTGAGAGTTTGCTTAGAATTTTGGGGTGAGGGGGTAGTGTTTAGGGGTTGTATTTATAAGGTTAGGCTAGGGTTAGGGTAGATGAATGGTATAATTGAAAAAAATGTAATAAAATATATTAAAATGTATTAAAAGTGGAGTAATTGGGGTTTTATGAATGCTCTGTTACTGGTCTAAGTAATTACAGTGTTCAGGTGTACAGGGGAGGCTAAGAGGCACAATTTCTATGTTGGGGACTCGGCCGAATCGGCAACTTCGGCCGGCGGCGAAGGCCCGAGTTGGCCGATTCCGGCCTAGTCAGTCGGTCGATTCCGGTCGAGTAAGTCGGTCGGAATCTGTGCCGTCGGTTGGTGATCCATCTTGCATGGTTACTTTTTCTAGTGTAGTGGGGTTTTTGTGAGATATGCACGTGTAAACTGTTGGAATTCTAAAAATCCAAAATAAAACAATATTAAAAATAATATGGGGTATGGGATTTGAACTCTGGTGGCTTGGTTCGGCAGTGCAAGGCATTACCAATGATCTACAGGCTCCTTCTTGTAATTAAAGAGATAATTAATTACTTAAAGTAGTCGTAGCAAATGTAAATACCCTAAGCATACATAAATTTTTAAGCAAATTTTTGTACACTAAAAATGGAGCCGTTACAGTCTACCCTCTTTACAAAAATTTCTTCCCCAAAATTTACAACTTTTATTTGAGGACTAGTTTACAAAGAGGTGTGGATATGTTGCACGCATTTCATCTTCCCTTTCCCAAGTGGACTCTCCTGGAGTGTCTTTTCTCCACATCACTCGAACCAAGTTGACTTCCTTGTTCCGAAGTGTCTTCACTTTCCTGTCCAGGATCTCCACAGGTTGTTTCTCACAAGATAAGTCGTGCTGTATAATGAGCTCGGAATGATCAAGAACATGGCTGGGGTCACTCACATACCTTCTGAGTTGGGATATGTGGAACACATTATGCACTCCTTCCAATGAAGGTGGAAGTGCTAAGCGGTATGCCACTTCACCGACTCGTTCGAGTATGTCGAACGGTCCAATATATCTCAGACTTAGCTTACCCCGTCTTCCAAATCGGATCACTCCGCGGTTCGGAGATATCTTCAAGAATACGTGATCTCCTAGCTGGAACTCTAAGTGGCGTCTCTTTGCATCAGCCCAGTGCTTCTGTCGATCTTGGGCTATGCACATCTTTTCCCTGATAGTACGAACCACATCAACAGTCGCTACTATCATCTTTGGTCCAAGAAGTTCCCTATCTCCGATGTCGTCCCAACTTAATAGCGATCGACACCTCCTTCCATACAGTGCTGCAAAAGATGCCATTCCTATGCTTGCTTGGTAGCTGTTGTTGTACGAAAACTCCACAAGGTGTAGGTGATCTTCCCATGATCCTTTGAAGTCTAACATACATGCTCTGAGCATATCCTCCAAGATCTGAATAGTTCGCTCAGAATGACCATCTGTTTGTGGATGATAAGCCGTGCTGAAGTTCAGACTTGTTCCCAAGCTTGCTTGTAGACTCTGCCAAAATTGCGATCGGAACCTCGTGTCACAATCGGAGACAATGCAGACCGATACTCCATGAAGTCTCACAATTTCCTGTATTAGTTCATGGGTATCAGAGATAGTACATTATGAAGAGTTTAAATCTTAAGTAGATTATTACCTCCATGTACTTCTTTGCTAGTGTCTCAGTTGATTGGCCAACTCGAAATGGGATGAAGTGAACCGACTTTGTGAGTCGATCCATAATGATCCATACGACATCGTTACCTTTTGTGCTGCGAGGAAGAGCAGTCACAAAATCCATCGTGATGTGTTGCCACTTCCATTCTGGGATTGGTAACGGTTGGAGTAATCCAGCAGTCTTGTGATGTTCAGCCTTTACTTACTGACATACCAAGCATTTTGCGACGCTTCTGGCTACTTCACGCTTCATTCCATGCCACCAATAATTCTGACGTAGATCTTTGTACATCTTAGTACCTCCAGGATGTACTGAGTAGGGAGAGCTGTGAGCTTCTTTCATTAACACTTCCCGAACAGGACCTTTTGGTACACATAATCTGCTGCCGTATCTCAAAGATCCGTCTTCATGGATGATGAAGCCTGTTCTGAGTCCATTCTCCACTTGTTCTCTGATCTTTTGCAACTTAGCATCACTTGCTTGAGCTGCTTTGATCTGAATGACAATGGTTGATTGAACTTGTAAATTCATCAAACTTGAAGTGTTACCTGGCATGACTACTTCAATCTCCATCTGATGCAAGTCTTGTTGAAGCTTCCACTGAGCGGTGAGATGCATTGCTAATGGTTGGCGACTAAGAGCATTTGGAACCACATTCACCTTCACTGGGTGATATTGCAGGTTGATGTCAAAGTCCGCCATGAGTTCTAACCATCTTCTCTGCCGCATATTCAACTCCTTCTGAGTAAACACATATTTTAGGTTCTTATGATCTGTGTATATGTTCACTCATTCACCAAGTAAATAATGGCGCCAAATTTTGAGAGCAAAGATGACGGCTGCCAACTCCAGATCATGCGTCGGATAATTGCGCTCATGAGTCTTCAACTATCTTGAAGCATAAGCCACAACCTTACCGTGTTGATGTAGAACACATCCTAATCCCTTACCGGATGCATCACAATGCACTTCGAATCCTCCAGATTGATCCGGTATGACGAGAATATGCGCTGATGTCAACCTTGAGTTGAGTTCTACAAAAGCTTGTTCGCATGCTTCTGACCACACAAAATCTTCATCTTTACGTGTGAGCTTGGTCATGGGTGTTGCTATCTTTGAAAAACCTTCAGTGAACCTTCTGTAATATCCAGCTAGACCCAAGAAACTTCGAATGTCCTTCACTGACTTTGGTGTTGATCTTTCGCTAACTGCTGAAACTTTCGCTGGATCCACAGAGATTCCTTCACCTGATACGATATGTCCAAGAAAACTAACTTGATTTAGCCAAAACTCGCACTTGCTGTGTTTGGCATATAACTGATGTTGACGAAGAGTTTCCAGGACAATTCGTAGGTGCTCAGCATGCTCTTTCCGACTCTTAGAATACACCAGGATGTCGTCGATGAAGATTTCAACAAACCTGTCTAAGTACTCCCGGAAAACTTGATTCATTAGGTTCATGAATATTGCTGGTGCATTGGTCACTCTAAATGGCATCACTAGAAATTCGTAATGACCATAGCGAGTTCTGAAAGCTGTTTTATGAATATCAGCTTCCTTGACCTTCACCTGATGATAACCCGAACGAAGATCTAATTTAGAGAAAACACAAGATCCACTTAGCTGATCGAATAAATCGTCGATGCGTGGGAGTGGATACTTGTTCTTTATAATGACTTCGTTCAAGGATCGGTAATCGATGCACATTCTGTATGAACCTTCCTTCTTCTTCATAAGTAGTACAGGTGATCCCTAACTTGAAGTGCTGGGACGAATCCATCCTTTCGCTAGTAATTCGTTCAACTGTGTTCAGACTTTCTTCAAACCTTCCGGACTTAATCGATAAGGTTCTTTGATCACCGGTTGTGCTCTTGGTACTAAATCAATGCTGAATTCAAGAGCTCGATTGGGAGGCAAACCTGATATATCGTCAGGAAATACGTCGTCGAACTCTTGAACCACATCTGGCCTTGATTCTTCCTCCGCTTGAACTGCTGCAACTACTGCTTCCCTTGGCTTCACTTTGTATATACTTAGCTCCAGGGTACGGTCTCCGCTTTTGAAATAGAAGACCAGATGGTCTGGAATCTCGAATACTACTCTCCTTTGATGACAGTCGATGGCAGCATAAAAAGTTCCAAGCCAATCCATACCTAGAACCACATCGAAGTTCGGTATGTCCAGCACTTTGAAGTCAGCATAGAACTCTCTGTTGCAGATGACTATTGGACACAAGCTGTATCCTATTGTTGCCTTTAGAACGCTATTTCCTGAACTGAAATTCCAGCTGGATACAAGCGGTGTGACTGGAATCGCATGGGTTCGGACGAACCATTGCGACATAAAGCAGTGAGATGCTCCAGTATCGAACAGTGCTAGTGCAGGTATTGAGGATACTAAGATTGTACCTAAGGTATGTGGGATATGTTTTAAGTATGGGGAAATGTATGTAGATAAGTAGAAAGACTGAAATAAAGGTTGAGAAGAAAAGGTTACCAGTGATAACTTGGCCAGTGGCCTCAGCTTCTTCCACGGTCATCGTGAAAGCCTGGCGTTTTGGTACATTTCTCCTGGCCTGAGGAGCATTCCTCGTAACGTTCCTTTGAGCTTGATGGAACTGACGAGGAGATGGTGCAGCTTGTGGTCTTCTAGATGGTGGAGCAGATAGTGCAAGTCTTGGAGCAGGTGCCTGAATGGCTGGTCGCTGTGGGTAAGTGTTTGCTGGCCTGGGTGCAGCAATTGGATTTTGTGTATAAGGACAAGATCCAATATCATGAGCAGCTGAGCCGCAGACTAAGCAAAGACGGTTGGCTCACCGGCAGTCTTGCATCACATGTCTAGATCTCTTGCAGTAGGTACAAAAGGCTGGGCTGGGACGATGGTTCGGTACTCCCGGTCGCCTTGGCACAAAAGGTGGCCTGGACGGGGCTCCTCCTGTCATCTGGTTGACAGGGTGTTTAACTCCTGCAAACTGAGGTCTGCCCCTCGCCTTTATCACCGCCTCATAACTGCGGCAGCTGTCAGAGCCTCCTCATGAGTCGGAAATTTCCCTGTGGCTAGTGCAGCCTGGATTTCCGTGTCCAAACCTTGTGAAATCGACGGGCTCTGATCTCATCCGTCGGTATCAAATATGCCGCGAATCTGTTTAAAGGATTGTGTTAGCTGTGTAGTAAATGATATTTCAAATTATTTGAGACATATCTTACCGACTGAGCATGGTAAACTCAGCGTCATACTCATCTACCAATTTGATCCACATCGAACCTTGTTGCAGATGAATAAACTGTTGTTCCATGTCGAACCTGGCAGTCTCAAGGAAGTACTTCGCGTCTAACCTATCGCGAAAAGTCTTCCATTCAATGGGCTGATCAAGACGGCTTTCTTCCGCCTTCCACCAGTTTCGTGCATTATCCGTGAGCTATAATTTTGCCACACGAACCCAAGCTATATCTGGCACTTGTGCCGCTGCCAGATCATCTTCTATACTTTGTGCCCATTCTTCAGCTTCTAGTGGGCTTCCTTTTCCGGAGAACTGTTTGGGATGCAAAGCTCTAAATTGCTTCACCCCAGGTGCTTCAGTCTCGGGACGGTTCAAGAGCTTTTGTTGTCCCTCTAAGAGGCTGCGGATTGCATCAAGAAGAACCGTTTGCTCGGTGGGTGGAGCAGGAACAGTAGGTATGACTGGTGGTGGTGGTGGAGTGTTGTTGAAGTTGGTGCTTGTGTTGTTTGGTGAATGCATAACCTTGAAGAAAAATTTGGGTTAGGACAGATTCAAAGTATATAAAATGATAAGATTCAAGGAACATGAATTGTAAATAATGTTTTAGTTGCTGGTTCTTGTGTTATATTGCTTAGGCTGTTCACGCAGAACAGAACTGCATGATAGAGTTTCATACAGCTCTAACCTGCATGGACCACCAACAAAACCTGTCACGCCCCGCTTCCCAGTATACGGGCAGAGCACGCGACGAGGCTGCTACGTATTTACTGTGAAGTAAATACGCTAAACGTATCTAAGCAATATAAAAGTAAATGCACAAGAGACAAGATATAATAAAACAGCAACTTTATTTATTCACATTCTTTCTGTACAATGCACGGAAATGTAAATACAACTGAAATAAAGCAATACCTAAACAATGACATAACAGAAAAGGAAAGGTACTGAAATAAAATTGTACAATGAACTAAAACTCCGGGTCTTCAACGAAATGGTCCAAGTCTTCAGCGCTGGGCTCGATCTTTGACGTGTCCAGATCACTGGACGACATTCAAAGAAGAAAGAAGAGAATGTCGTCAGCGAACAGATCGCTCGGTAAGTCCCAAAGATAAGGGAGAAATAGAATAGACAGAATAAAAAGGTATCTTTTAAAGTTGTATTATATTGTTATAATGTGGTGTTAACGCTGTTGTTTGTAGCTTCGTACAGAAGGATGCCAGTATATACGAGAGGAGTCTCTATATGCTAGAGACTAGGGCAAACGGAATATACAAGGAACCGTTGGGCCACGGTACAACAGCAATGGAATATAAGTTAGGTGTCTTAATCTTACTGTCTCGTGCCACTTCTAACACCTTCCGTACCAATCTACCCCTTAAACTCCGAGATGTCTTGTTTGTATAGTTGTATTGTATTGTCTTGTATTATAAACTGTATAGATTGTATAATTGGATGACTTACCAAAACCATGATATCAGTAAATGGATGTAACTGTAGAATCATGGATGTAACTGGAGAATCATGTAAATGGAAGTATATCCATGGTTCGGTTCATTCAATATAGATTAGAATGGATTCATGTTGAATTGTAATATTGTAGATTGCAGATTGTAGATTGTAGATTGTATTTGAATCATATTCAAGTCAGTTTATTAATGAGACTCAGTCTGAGTCAGACAATTAGAAAAGTAAATTGAAGTCCTGATGGTTTTGATGTTATCGGTAACCGCTGCACATGGGCGGCAGGATTTGTATCTTTTTCAAAGACGATTACCGTATTGATAACACCGTTATTAAGTTGTCTACCTTAGATAGGCAAGCACTCACTTCTCCGGCTCCCTGAGGCTCAAGAGATTGGTCCCGCTTAAACCTATGTTTACTAGGGTCCTTAGGGTAATTTATAGAACTTGAGAGGGTTTTATATAAAAATACTTTTATATACTTTTAAAAATACTCCCCAAGTATTTAGTTATCATCTTTAGAGTTATCATGAATGTAGATTTTATAATTGTGATATTTCTAGTGAAAATATCCTAAATTCATAATAAAGGGTATTTATTTGTAATATTGACTTGTATGGAATTCATGGTATATTAATGTAAAGTGATTCTTGTGATTTTTGAAAAGAGATGGAATATTTATATTATTTCAAAATAGATATTTTTAATGTTACATATATACATAATTATATAAAAATAATTTTTAATATATATTTTATATTTCTAAAAATCTCATTTTCTTAAGATGTCGTATTTTAGATCTCTCGAGACTGAATGCTCCTTGCCGAGGTCTGCATCTCGCACTACTAAGCCCAGGGATGTGCGATAATCCGCACCATCCCAGTCGGGTTCCCCAAAATGGGCTGTAGCGGCGCTTTGCAAAGATTTGTGTAAAATACTAATCTTTTAGAAAACGGTTTTAATAGTAATGGTATTTATTTGAAATGTTTTGTTTTCCCGTATTCTATGTTCCCGAAAGGTATTGTGCTATGTTGCATATGAGCGTTGTGAGGAGGTAGGTCATTACCTCGTGATCTACTTAAAGGTATAGCAAGTTTGTGATGTTTAAATGTCGAAAATGAAACTTTATGGTATTTTAATGAAAAAGTACGGTAAAATGGAAATGGCAATTTCTTTTGATATGGAAATTGTTCAATATGATTAGTTAGTGTTTAATAGTCAACGTGTAATGGTTTAACAAGATTGTATTAAATGAAAAGTGAGATTTTTGGAAGAACCGAATCGGAAATCGGATTTGCCCCGATTCTGTCGAGTTTTAGAATTTCGTATTTTCATAAAGAGTAGAGAAGGGGGAAGGTGGGACTTATGGGTTTAGCTTAAAGAGGAGTAGAGAAGGAGTGGACGTAGTTTCCGGTGCGTCGTTTCGTCGCCGGGAACTCCTAGGGTTGTCGCCGGAAAATTCGCCGGAGCTTCACCTCTTTGCTCACTTCAAATGCACACTAGGGTTCTAGTAAATTTCTTGAGTTTGCTCAGAATTTTGGGGTGAGGGGGTAGTGTTTAGGGGTTGTATTTATAGGGTTAGGCTAGGGTTAGGGTAGATTAAAGGTTTAATTGAAAAAATTTAATAAAATATATTAAAATGTATTAAAAGTGAAGTAATTGGGGTTTTTTGAATGCTCTGTTACTGGTCTAAGTAATTAGAGTGTGCAGAGGCCAAGAGGCACAATTTCTATGTTGGGGACTCGTTCGAATCGGAAACTCCGGCCGGCGGCGGCGGCCCGAGTCGGCCGGTCCGCCGGCCGAGTTGGCCGATTCCGGCCGAGTCAGGCGGCCGGAATCTGTGCCGTCGGTTGGTGATCCCTCTTGCATGGTTACTTTTTCTAGTGTAGTGGGTTTTTGTGAGATATGCACGTGTAAACTGTTGGTATTCTAAAAATCCAAAATAAAACAATATTAAAAATAATGTGAGGTATGGGATTTGAACTCTGGTGGCTTGGTTCAGCAGTGCAAGGTATTACAAATGAGCTACAGGCTCCTTCTTGTAATTAAAGAGCTAATTAAATACTTAAAGTAATCACAACAAATGTAAATACCCCAAGTATACATAAATTTTTAATCAAATTTTTGTACACTAAAAATGGAGCTGTTATAGTGTAGCTGGAACTTCTTCCAGTTTTATCTCATGACCACTAATTTCTTTCATAAGAAATTCCTTTTCTAAAAAGGTGGCATTCCGAGAAACAAACACCTTTTGTTCTTCAGTGTGGTAGAAGATATACCCTTGCGAATGCTTGGTATATCTTACAATCTTGCACAGAATTGACCTTTCCTTAAGTTTGTCCGAATTTTTATTTTTAACATAGGCCGGACAACCCAACATCTTAATGAAATTAAGACATGGTCTCTTCCCTTCCCATATCTCATATGGAGTGGTAGGCACTGATTTGGTCGGAACTTTATTCAATAGGTATGCGACTGTCTCAAGCGCATAACCCTAAAAGGAAATAGGTAACTCGGCAATACTCATCATAGAGCGCACCATATCTAATAGGGTGCGGTTTCTCTGCTCCGATACACCATTGTGCTATGGTGTATACGGAGGAGTAAGCTGAGAGAGAATCCCATTCTCTTTTAAATAATCCAGGAACTTCGTGCTCAAGTATTCTCCTTCCCAATCAGATCGAAGGATTTTAATACTTTTACCCGTTTGGTTCTCTACTTCGCACTTATATTCCTTAAATTTCTCAAAAGATTCAGACTTATGTTTCAACAGAAACACATGTTCGTATCTTGAGATTATCGGTGAATGTAATAAAGTATGCGGAACCATTTCTGGCATGTGTAGACATAGGACCGCATACATCTCTATGTATCAGTCCCAAAAGTTCAGTAGCTCTTTCTCCATGTCCAGTAAACGGTGTTTTGGTTATCTTGCCTTTGTGATATGACTGGGAAGTTTCATAAGATGTAAATTCGGACTGGTTCAAATATCCATCTTTATGCAACTCAGCTAGTCTTGTCGCATTGATATGACCTAGTCTACATTGCCACAAGAAGGTTTCATTCATTTCTGAACTTTTTCTCTTATGTGTGTTCTGTATGTTTAGAACAGTGGTTTGATTCAGAACGTATAAACCATTACATAACATACCAAACCCAATCAACACTTGATTTAGGAAAATGTCCATAACAATATCCTGTAATACAAAATTATATCCATCGTTATGTAATATAGATACTGATATAATATTGCACATCATTTCTGGTACGTAATTACAGTCATTCAGAATCAATGTATTACATTCAGATAATACTAGGTGATATTCGCCAACTGCTTTGGCTGTAACCATTTCACCATTCCTTACTCTGAGAGAATGATCACTTATTCCCAGTTCTTTACCTTTTTTTAGCCCATGTAATATATTACAAATGTGGGATCCTGATCCGGTATCTAATACCCAGGACGTAGAGCAAACTGAGAAACAATTCTCGGTAACGAACACACCCGAAGAAGATACATCAACATGCTCATTCCTCATTCGGGTTGCATGGGAATCATGATATTCCCCTATTTATTGCCCCGACTTATGATAATCAAATGATAGAGCGAAACTAACGTTCCCTAGATCAGTATAACAAGCGGGTTCGGTCAATACATCAATATTATTATCTTGATTAAGGCGTGTCATGGTCGCTACCTGGAGAGAGAGAGAAGAAAACATTTTAGCATATGCTCTTACAAGATTAGATTGGTTATTATTTTATCTAATCAGGATGGCTCCCACTGTTTTTATCAAATCTTCCTTCAAACCCTAAAAGGTAAGACTAGCCGTGATTATTAAACCCTATAAGTTCACCAATCGTTCAGCCAGGCAGGTATTGGTACTCCGAGCGAGTCTCCCCATGCTTTCGCATAGAACTAATTAAATAAACAGGGGCATAACCCCGTTAACACCTTTCTTAGACACCTACTGGATCGGCTAATTGTAAAGTGCAAAACCCTCCCAGGAGTAACTCTTACTCGCAGTGGGTATCGGGATCCAACTATCTCATAGAAGGTATGCAATCTCATTGCAAATTTCAACACTTGAAATTCCCAATATCTGTTTTTGCCCCTAGCGTCCTATGACCTTGACGGAGGCCAACCAACCATAGTGCGCTAGTCAAGTTCAACTCGTTCATTTCCTGATTGAATTAAACCCACCCGTACACCCCTTGACGGAGGCCAACAAAGTCATACGACTACCCTAATCCAATTGCATCATATGGTTGCAGATAAGCACTAATTTGCTACCGCACACTATGCCTTGATGGAGGCCAACAAATGTAACATGAATTCTAAATAGTCCTTATCTGAAATGACGGAAGGCTACAACAAATTTTTAAGAAAACCTTTTGCGTAATGAACTTGCTATCGTCGTAGAATCAAGTGATTTGAAAAGAAGTGGTTTAAGCGGATCGTCGTAGAATAAAGTGATTTGAAAAGAAGTGGTTTAAGCTCCGCTTTTTAAAATCGAATAGTTTTCAAAACAAACTGCGTGGATTGTAGCATTTGTTAGCTTTTACTAAAGAGGTCATTCCCGGTGAAGGGATCTCGGTTCTTTCCTCATCGAATGAGCTGCTGGATATTCATAAAGAATACCGCTTTGCAAAGCAAGAACAAGAGCTACCCTTTTGAAAATTTGATTCTACAAAATATTTAACTTTCTTTCCTTTTCATTAATCTCATTAATGAAGTTCCATCATTTATGTTTCTTAAACATCATAGAAGAAACGAAAATAGAACGTATGCTTATGCCATCCGCATTCACTACAGGGTCCCGTCATGCACCGTTAGATTACTTAACTAACGGCAGAGCGAGGGCAGGACTAGCGCGGATGCAAAACATAAGCAACATTTATTATATAGCATATATATAATATAAAGAATTCATCTCACGCAGTTATATGATCACATCACATAACATTGCAGCAGAAGTCAACATATGAAATATAGGATATACTATGAGGTCCGTGTTTTAAATCAAGCCAGTAAAAAACATGGATTCCACGGTCATTATGAATAGCCAAAACCATATCCCTAGACCCCTACAAGAGCGGTAAGCAACCTTACCAATTCTAGAGTTAGGAGACCCGATCTCGACTCCTCGAGATGGTCTCCCATTGGACTCTAGAACCCGGTTACTTGTGCTCCCCTCCTTAGGTCTATCCTAATACGGAAAAGTAAATAATATACATCAATGGTGACATCATCTTCAATCCGGAAGTGTCCCAATAAAAGAATATTACATACAAATTTTTACATGAATGAAAATGAAAAAACTCATCTCATGCAAAAAACCCCGGCTATTCAATTATGGCGATCCAATATAACATATTACAGCAACACATAACATCACATGTCATCAGTGTAAGTAAATATGCATATCCCAATTGTCGTTGACGTATAGCAACGAAACCAGCGATACACCACATATTACACTTACAGTCGCAGAAAAGAAATGAAAATTGCAACAATTAGAATCCGCAACACCATAGACATCATAAATCCGAAATATCTCATACTTCGGATTTCATGCCTAACAAATAAATTTTGCACTTTAGTCTCGAATTGAAAACACTTTTCAATAACTAGTCGGGTAATTCAACAATATTCCCGAAAACCTGATTGAATGCTCGTATGAAACATTAGCAGATGGCCGCACCCCCGATGTCATCGACGAAGTACACTTAGGCGGAACACCGTGGCCGCGAGCACCCAACCGAATGCTTTTGGCAACGGAGTTCTCCTACTGTCACTTGGTCGGGGCTATGGGGCATGGCTATCTAAAAGTGTTACCCAGCAACTATCCACGTACAATACGAGATTGCGGTGGAGTTTTGATCCCAATCGAAACTCCGTGGCAATCTATCAAAAGAGACTAAATTGCTAGATTTACAAAACACTAACTAGTTTTCACAAAACTAATTATTGTGGATTCCAAATATTATATCACAGATCATTGTTTACTAGACGATGTCAAACATTTCGATAGAATTATTAAACACCCAGAAAACCCAGAGACCTCAACGACTTGAGCCTCACTAAAAAAACCCAGAAGATGCAAAATAACAAAATGGTGCATCACAAGAAATTAGAACCAACAAATCAATGAAAGTGTGGCGGAACCGCGGCCAAACAGGGGTTTGCGCCGCGGTTCCGCGGCGGTTCTATGGAGTCGTGGCCTCGTTTTTCTTGGGGCTCCATTAAAAACCCTGCATGATTTTCTGAATATTTTTAATTTCAAAAATTCCAACGTTTGAAATTTTTTCCAGAAACTAGGATTTTAAGGCTTCGAAAAGTCGATCGACACTTTAACTTCGTCTAGACCACTCCTAATACTCTAGCTTGGCTCTGATACCATGAAAGTATTCTTAGCACCACTACTAGGTTTCTAGAGGCATCGAGTATGCAATTTTAAAAAATCTACTGTGCTAAGCTATACAAACTTAGAATCGAACTAGAGAATTAGGGTTTCTATGCATGTAAACAAACTTTACACTAAGTGAATAAGGAATACAACCTTTGTAGACCGGTCCTTAACTTCTAAAGTTCCATGTAGTATTCTCTTAGCTCCAAGTAATGGTCCCTCAAACTCTTCTTAGGCTCCACTTGGTGAAAGGAACAAACTTGCTTAAGGATTTTCGAGGCCGAAGATAATCCACCTTGAGGAATCTCTAGCTCAAGCTACTTCTTCACTAACTAAGAAATTTGTGAAGCAAACAACCTACACTAATGGGCTAGATGAGAGTAGGTTGATGAAGTAGGAATTTTGCTCACTTTAGAATTCTCTTTCTCGTTTTCTTTTCTCACCTCAGTCAAAGCTAGAGAGCAAAAATGAGATGAAGAAGATAAAACAAGTAGTGAACCATGGGTGGAAAAATATCTCATAGATATTAGTAGAGAGTTAACCATGGCTAAAAATAATTGTTGGGTTAATAAATATCTAGAGTAAAACAAAATTAGTGGAAAAAGTCAAGGCTTCTGCATGCTTCCACAAGCATCTTAAGCCATGCTAATTTCCACCTAATTTTAGTTTTTCCCTTAATAATTAAATCACCCAAATTATCTTTAGTTTGGTGTGAGTCTGATACACCCATGTCCAATGTATCATCTAGCATGACACAATAGTATATGTGACATATACACAAATATATATATATATATATATATATATATATATATATATATATATATATATATATATATATATATGAGAATAATGGAGAAAAGAGGCCATAAGAGGGAATTTTCTGTTATGGCGTCGAAAAAATACGTCTTCCATCATGTTTTCCGACGATCGGAGTCCATCATCTTCATCGTTATCATCTAAGATGTGGGTATGCCAAATTTCATGTGATTCTACAACTTTTTAACCGTTGATTTAACAATGTAAAAAGTTCTATTGTCGGTAAACCATTAATTTTGAACCCACTAATTCAATGGTGACAAAGTTGTAGAATCACATGAAATTTGGCATACCCACATCTTAGATGATAACGATGAAGATGATGGGTGCCGATCGTCGGAAAATACGATGGAGATTGTATTTTTTCGATGCCATAGGAGAAAATTCCCTCCTATGGCATCTTTCCTCCATTATTCTCTCTCTCTCTCTCTCTCTCTCTATATATATATATATATATATATATCACATAAATGTATATATCACCATATATACAAATCAAGAGAAGAAATTCATTAGTGAGCTAATATTAGTTAATATATATTAATATATCAAATATATAATTATATATTAAATTATTAAATCAACACTTGATTTAATAATCCGGCTATATCATATATAACCGACTAATATCATTTCTATGTATATCAAATATACATATAACAAATCATTGAATCAACACTTGATTCAATAATGTGGTTATATCACATATAACCTATATCGCGAGATTAGAATATGGTATCACATATACGTATTTAATCAAGGTCCCGCACATATCATATATGTGCCCTACTTCGTTTCTCTTGAGCTAAGAAAGCTCTGCGTGGGACTCTAAAGACTCGTAAATACGCCAGCAGGAGGTAATAATCATATTAGTCACCCACAAGCCGTCAGCGGTACTAGCTGGACGTAACGGCTACCCAGGTATTGAGCGATCAGAAGATCAGCAAGCAAGCTTGTCCAAACTCCTGGAAAGCCTATAAGTAACACTACCGTACAGTCCGGCCTCTTTGTCTGATAAGTCGCATATCGAGTCTGGTGGTGGAATCGTCAGACCCTAATAACTTGATAAGTCATGCCGATGTGAGGCTCATAACAGGTCGAGAAACTACTGATAATACTTACCAGTAAATCTCATCAACAGCCCTGGCCAGGAACTTCCTGTTATAGCCAATTGAGCATAGCACAACATCAACTCCCAATACTGGGAGAGACGAAACCCCTTCTATCGCTCATTGCCTCCATGTGACTCAGTACAGTACCAAAAATCCACCTGTTTGCATGACTCCTTTGAGCCGTGGTAGGGAAGAAATCAAAGCACAGAAGGAACCGCACAAGAATCTATGATGATCTCGGGTCTACAGACTAACCTGTACCAATGTAACCAGAGAACTGCTATCTGACGTTAGGTATAATACCATTTAGGAGTTCTTGGTGAGTCCTGTTCAGTGTACCCATTCTCCAATGAGCACCTGTGTACAATCTCTGATGTCAAACACCAATGGCTGTGGGATCAACCATCGCCCCATACAGGGTCAAGAAAGATACACACTAGTTTACTCTAGAATATCGATGCCCTGTCTCGATACTCCCTCGACTAGGAACAATTAAAGGATCTACTTGTGGACTACCGTGGCCCCCACTAGTATGATCTAAATCATAGTCCTGGTAGTCAAGTACACACCTAAGGGCTTTATCAACATGTAACGGATAAACAGTATAATGATACAAGTGTACATGTTAAGATAAAGAGCAACCAGATAGCATACTATTATGTCGAGCAAGAATGTCCTCTCTATATATGTCCAAGCATCCATTATAATATACAATCTTGTACAATAATGGCGGCATACATATAACTAACATAGAAAACCCTTAAGGGCTGTTGTATATAGGATAAGGGGTTTTCTCTTAACCGGAGAGGCCAACACCGACAGATTTTACAGGTATTGCTTGATTTCGTCTAATGCGTTTTGGCAATTCTGATCCCAGATGAACGAGGTCCCCTTCTTCATCAGATGACTGTAGGGACGACATTTTTTGGAGAGGTTGTAACACCTTAGAATGAGATTAGAGTTAATTAAGCGTTATAATGCGGGTTTTTAATAAAATTTAACCAATAATTGTTTTCACATATTTTATTTAATTAATTAATATTTTATTTAATTATTTTTGTGCTTGCACACACATGTGCATGTTAATCCTAGGGTTAAGGAGGTGTTAACCATGTTTTACTAGCCATGGCACACTTAACCATTTGTATGTTATGTTATATTTACATATTTATATTTAGTTTTTAAGTAAAAGAGTTTTTATTTTAAAAATATAAAAGAAAGAGAAAAGAAATGGCATGATGAGGCATGGAGGCATGATGGATTGGGGGGGGGGCAAAGCATGGGAGGCATTAAATGAGGAGAGAGAAAGAGCATGGCACTCATCTCTCATTCTCACTCTCTCTCATTCCCTCACAACCTTCACTCACCCTCTCATTTTCTTCTCCTTCACCAATTCTTCACTTGATCCATTTTCCTTCACTAACTCTAAGCTTAAACCTTCATCAAACCTCACTAAAACTTCACTAAGCTTGCTTAAACCATCTTGAGATGACTTGGAGCTTGGAAAGCTAGGGTTTTTCCCAAGTTTTGGTGAGGTAATGATCTCAAGCTGTTAATTAGGCTCTAGGGAAGTTTGTTTTGTTAAATAGTTTCAGTTTAATGCCTTAATGTTTTAAGTTTAGTGTTTATATCATGTTTTTGCTATGTTTAGGGTCTCTGTTGAATCTGCTATCGACCCAGGTAATTGTTTAGAAAGTTTCCATCACCGAGAGATGTATTTGAGGCCTAGAATCTACCCACAAATCCTGAGACCCTCCCCCTGACTTAAGGCTGCAGTTTTATTGCTTCTGGCCGCAAATTGCGGCCAGAGTAGGGTGTGTGGGTTTGTGTCTTCATCGTGGGGTCTCTGGGGGAAATTGTAGGCTCGTGGTATATGCAACTTTCACTAATTTTTTGTGTAGCAAAATCTGGGACCGTTTAGCTAGAATTCAAGCGTTTCGGTATTGTGCGATACGGATTTATCCAACTTTGGTTTTTGTGTTTCGTGCATTTAATAGACGTAGGGTTGGTCTAGAGTGTCGCTGCACGCGTTTAGCCCGCTAAGCTAACACTTGGTAGCTTGTGGGAGTCGATTCGTTAGTTTGGCGTTGTGTCTGTGTTTTATTTGATAGTGTACTAATTTCATGCGTTATGGTTTTGTGTGATATTAGGATCCTTTGCGAGGGCTTCGGACGCTGCTAGGAAGGGAAAAGAGGTGATCAGATTCACCTAGCTCGAGATCGTCTAGTGAGTAGATTTAACATCTACGGGGGAATCGCGCCTGTATGGCGTTAAGCGCCGAGGGCTAGATTCGGTGATATAACCATATGTTTATATATATATATATATATATATATATATATATATATTGATTGTGCATGAGTACCATTTTGCACATCTTATTACCTGTTGTACATTGCCATAGTATTAATTGGACACTGCACCATTACTAACGGTTCATGTTACACGAGCACTGAATTGTATGCCACACACACAGCATTGGTAATTTCCATGACACGCTCATTATAGCATTTGCCATGACACGCTCCCCATAGCATTTGCCATGACACACACTATAGAATTTGCCATGGATAAATATATCGTATTGCATTCATTACTAACAGTTAGACATTGAATTTTGTTCTATTGCGCATTATAAATTGCATCATACATACATACATACATTGCTATAGTCACATATATACTCTCATATGGTGTTTTATTCTGGGAAACCGCAAGATACCTTTTGAAACTTGATATATAATTAAAAAGTGCGGTTTTCCCTTGATATGCTCACATTACTGTTCTATATTTGCATACATCGTACTTCATGGATATATGCATCGAGATACTGTTTTCATACGATTTCTGGATTTGAGAACCGCAGATATATTTCAAAGGAAGTTATAAATTGTTTTAAAAACGCGGGTTCTCGTGATGTGATTTCGAGCCGTCCACCATAAGTTTTCTTGGTTCTGGGCTTGTTTTCGAGACCCGATTCGAGGAGTTCGATGAACCATCTGCGGGTACATGGTGGACCCGGTAAGGTACCCCGGGGCAAGAGAAGATTTTGTGGGGATGACAATGAGCGTGGCAGGGGAAGCACTACCTACCGGTGATTGTATGGAAACTCGAAGGATATCCGGAGGATACCGTTTCAGAGTTATGAGATGAGGATTTACATGTCGATGATGGACACAGGTTTCATGATGTTTCGAGTGTTGATGTTGGACACTCTGGTTCTATGATGTGATGGATAGGAAGGCCGATCAGAGTAACGGAGCCTGAGATATTGGGATTTAGGAGTCGTTGATGGACACCGAAGTTTTATGATGATGATTCATTGATGAGATTTATGTTTTATCCTACACTCAGGATTTATTATGACATGCACTGTTTCATATAGTTGTTGTACCCTGGTGGTGTACCTTGATCATGATTTGTTGCATATCCATACTGTTATACTTATACCATCAAATTGCATACTTCGGATTATTGCTTTCCGTGCATGCTTGCGATTATCTGTACGATGTTATTTAATTCTCACGAGTTGGTAACTCACCCCCGTTGTGCTACAGTGTTTTGCACGGTTGACCCTCAGTATAGTCGTAGCAGGCTCTTCATTGCTTCATTTTGGTGGATACCGCTACCGTTGGGTGTGAGACCCTTTGAGTAGATGGGTTTTTGCAAGTATCCGTATATTCCACATGTATATCTTATTTTGTATCTAGTACTCTCCATCAACCACTTATATGTATTGGACTTAGAGACGAGGCTGAGAGATTCGATATTTGTATATTATTGTGTTTCTGGTTGTCGTGCTCGTGTGAGCCGACTTTTATTTCATGCCGCAATGTTGTTCTATCTCTTATTATGTTGTTTTCACTTCTTATTTGCTTATTTCTTCGCTACGGCGTCGTATTTTTACCTGTTGTGGTTGTGTTCCGCCTTTAGGCATGAGTTGCTCCCGTTTGAGGATGGCTTTTTATATATTCTATGTTTGTACCCGTTTGGGGCTAGTTTTTACAAAGAAGGTGTTGCCGAAATTTTTAAGAAAATAAATTTAAGTTTTGAGATTTTAACTTAAGATTTTAAATGTTTTTAACTAATGTTTTATCACTTACTTCTTTTCTTGGTTTAGATTTCTAGGTTTTTCGGCTTACTTGAATCGCGTTACGCTTTTTGACGTTGCGTGATTTAAGTGCCGGTTGCATTCCTAAATTGGGTCATGATAGTTGGCTACGAACCGTCGGATATACACGAGTTTTTCTTGGAGTGATCGCAGTTGTTTGAGGGTTCTTGGCGTGGGAATTTCCATAATCGCCTTGATTTTTAAGGGATCGATTTCGATAGCTCGGTGACGTATGATGAATCATATAAATTTTCCTGAGGAAACTCCAAACGTGCATTTTAGAGAGTTCATCTTCAGGTTATACTTCCGAAGATGCTGGAACATTATTTTTAGATGTTCCCTATGTTCCTCATGAGATTTTCTCTTCACCACAAGGTCGTTGATGTAGCATTCAACAATCTCATGTATGAGGTTATCGAAGATCTTTGTCATAGCCCTCTGGTAGGTAAAACCAGCATTCTTCAAACCGAAGGGCATCACCTTTTAGCAGAATATGCCCAACGGGGTCCGGAAGGCGGTATGATTCTGGTCTTCAGGATGCATTTTTATTTGATTGTATCCTGAAGATCCATTCATGGAGGAGAAAACTTCATGGGTGGATGTGTTATCAATCATCAGCTCGGTGACGGGCACTGGGAAATCATCTTTCGGGCATGCTTTGTTGAGGTCCCGAAAGTCTATGCAGATACGGACTATCCTATTTTTCTTCATCACTGGAACAATGTTAGCGATCCAGTCAAGATATTGAACCTCTTGGATGAAGTCGGAATCAATTAGTTTCTTAACTTCAGCGTTGATACTCATCTCAAGTTCAAGTCGCGTCCTTCTTGGCACCTGTTTGATTGGCTTTATGTCTGGCGATATGGCCAGTTTATATACCGCTACTTTTGGATCTTGACCTGGCATTTCGGAATAGTTCCATCAAAAGTAGTATTTATACTGCATGAGCACGTCTTTTAACGTGGCTACCTGTTTTTCAGATAGTAGCTCACTGACGAACGTCGACCTTGGATCATTTTCCGTCCCTTAGTCGATTTTTCTTAGATTATCTGCCATAGTGTGTATCCCATCTTCCAGCTCTTTTGGTGCTGGTGGAAACTATAAAATCACCTCGTTCTCGTCTTCATTTGCGAAGTACCTGAAGAGGTCACTCACACTCTCATGCCTTCCCTCTTTTGAGAGTGTTATCATATAGCAGGTACGAGTTCGCTTCCATTCTCGCTATCGAGCTGGTCCTATCATGACGGTATAGGTTCTGTTTGGCTCATGCTTGTGCAGCGGGCTTATCTTCCAGTTGTCGGATAATATAAACATGCCTTGTTGATACCGGTCTTCCACCCAGTCCTTGAAGGTGAAGCAGTCTTTAAGGGGGGTGACCTATTACTCGGTAATAGGAGCAATAATCCAGATGATGGATCTCGTTTATTTGTTCGGGGTGCCGAGACTCCAGAAGCGCCATCATTTGGTGCTTCATGACAAGGGTGAATATTTTCCCTGTCTTGTTTTATGGGAAAGAGTTATACTAACCCATCTTCTTTATAAAGGATGAGCTCCAATCGAGCTTTTATCGATTGCACGGAGTTTTGGATCTTCTTTGTTGTCTTTGAATGTTGTTTGCGTTCTTTTCCCTGTTTTTACCTCCATTCGGGGTTTTCCTATTTCGCAAGAATACATAGTGGGCTGGGGATGAAGAGCATTACGGTCTACTTTCTCCGCAGATTGCTGACTGAGACGCTGCGTTCTATACTTTTCAAAATTGGCCATTTCATGGCTGTGGTTGTCCCGGCTTGCTTGACAAGCTTCTTTTATTATCTTGTCAATTTGTTCTTTATGCGATGGACTTAACGTTTTTAAAGCGGGACGTCGCTCCGATTTGACGTCATGGCTACTTGGAAGAGTGTTTTCCTTTTAACCCGAGCTGTTTACAACGTGGCACCTGTAGATTTTCTCACGTTTCTTAGACCGAACGTATCCCAGCCCAGTTGTTTCCATCTTCCCGTTGGGCTTCTTTCGTTGAGTCCTGGGAATATCCCAAATCTTTTTATAGAATTGGGCATGTCGAACAGTTTGTTCGAGGGGTACGCCTTGGCGTCTTAATAGCTCTTCCAATCTATCCGCGTAATATCTTGGCAGACGGATGTGTTGAATCCTGTCGAGCGCAAAATCGGCTCCGTGCCAAATTTCTTTCTCTACTTGGGTCTCCGTAGATTTATAGAAGAGGATCGCCTTTTTACCTCTTCGCCTATGAGGTACGTAGAAAGTTTGCTGTATGTATCGAGCGCATCAAGTTCCTTGTAGTGTCAAGGCGGAGCCATCATGATTTGTAGACTCTGATCTGCTTCGGCAAGAGTCTGCATTGACGGGCGGACAGAGAACACTGTATCAGCCTCATCTTCGGAGTAGCTGCCAAAGACTAAAATAGGAGTAGGTGGTCCAGGTTTATTGTTTTCTTTATGGGGTTGCCCTGAGTAGACTATTTCTTCGTCTTCCTCGGTATCGCTCCTAAAGATCGGGATAGTGGCGATGGATTTTTGTTTACTCTCTGGCATGTGGCACCTTTCAGTAGTCTCGAAGTCTGGTAGGAAGTACTTTGCGTCTTCGTATTTCCGGACTTTATTTACGGAGAATGGATTTAATTCTCCCATGACGGTGTACTGTGAGCAGCCTCTTAATCGGGTCTTCTTCTGGCAGTTTCGGGGAATTTAGCGCCAATTTTTCCTCTAGTTCCTCTATGTCACTTTCTGACGCTGAGGGAGCTTCTTCACCATATATCGATGAATGGGAGACCATGTGGCAACTTACTATATAATCTTCCGCTTCTTCTGATGAGTTATTTCCCTCATCATTGTCACTGTCTCCATCCTCAAGAATATGTTTGAGGAATTCTTCAAGCATGACCGGTGTCCGCGCCTTCTGGTTATACTTCTTCAGCGCGTCTATGTATTTTTGTAGATTTGTGCACTTGTCATCATACTCGGCAGACTGCACGGGTTTCTTGGTCTTCTTCTTTTTCTTAGAAGACTTTGAAGGCTTAACTTGGGGGATTTTCCCTTGTCAACAATTTTCAGTGCAGGATGTGGCTTCAAAATCCTTTCAATAATTTTAGGTTCAAGTGGGCTTTTCCACCTGATTGCCGGACATGCCTAAATATCTTTCAGCATACTTTTAATTTTTTCTTAGAGGACTACTTCCCATGGAGCTTCTTCCATGAGTGAGCATGATTCCTCCTGCACGTCCACCTTTTTGGGAGCGTGCTTCTGGGGCGGGTGTACCCTCCAGTTATCAGATAGTGCAAACTTTCCCTGTTGGTACTGGTCTTCAACCCAATTTTTGAAGATATAGCAATCCTCAATTGGGTGGCTCACTATTCTATGATAGGAGCAGTAATTGTGATTGTTGACATCGTCGGGTTGCGCTGAACGCCACGAGTTTGGCAATGCGATGAGATTATTATGCATCTCCAGTTCAAACAGTCTTCTCGTCTTGTCGTGGGGAAACGAGTAAACACGTCCTAGCCTTTCTTCCAAGGACGGGCAAGGGCGCGCAAGCAGCCGGTTTTGGACTCGGTTGTTGTTGCGTATTAGCAACGAATGACGCTTTCTCTTTACCCTTGTTATTTCAAGGGTTCTTATTTGAGGAGGAAGGCCCATGGCCCAACTGATCAATCTAGGCCAACTTGTCTTTCAGCGCCTGAAAGGTTGTGGGTTTGAAGAATATCATGAACTGGGACACAATCGATTGAGGATCGAGGGTCCCGATGAACATGCCCACGGTTGGAGACTCTTCAATGCATTGTTCACATTTAGACCACAATTTCCGCCACCGGATCGCGTATTGGACCCAAGTTTCTCCTGGATTTACCCTGGCATTAGTTAATGCCGTGATCGGAGTGGGTTCGCTCGCGTTGGAGAACCGTTGCGTGAACTGTAGTTCCATTTCTGTGAAGGTTTTCATGGAGCCATTTAGGAGCTCCGAGTACCATTCAAAATCTGTCTCTGATAAGCTTCCGATAAATTAGCGAAGCAACAATTTGTCATCGCTTCAAGTATTACCGCACAGTGCCGTGAATTGCACGACATGCCGGTGAGGATTGCCCGTTACTTTGTAAACATGGAACTTTGGGATTGTATATCCTGGCGGGTACTTGATTTGATCATACCAGGCCAGATATGGTCACCCGGTTCTGACGAGTTGGCTGGCGGCTTCTCTATCCTAGTTAGCTCTTATTTGCTGAGCGATGTAGTCATCCAGGGCTGCCTTGGAGATGGTTTCTTTCTTGGCCGCCGATAAGGCCGGAAGACGGTTTGATGTTTCCCCTCTGTAATCCTCGCTAATCACCGGCGGATTTTCAACCGGTGGTTCCGGTTGGATCATCATTCCCACCATATCTTGGAATAGGAGAGCCATCTGCTTAATGTTAGCAGCTTGCTCTGCATCTTCTTTGCCTTTTCTTTCCAGCACTTTTCACAAGCACTCTGTATCGGTCTCTTGCTCTTGGCGCTGTCCAGTCTCTTTTTCTGGACTTTCTTTTTGTCCGGTGAGTGCCATCATTTTATTCAGCATCTTTTGAAACTTTTGTTGTTGCTTCCGAGCCTTTGTCAGCGACCAAGTTTATGGTCGGTGACTTACCGAAGCACGGCTCTCTTCTTTCCTATTGGTCATATGACCGTATGTACGGTTATGCCCCCGGACATGGGGCGTTTCGATCCATCTCCTTTGGAATTTGACGTGGGCGGTAGGATTTTATAACATTTCAGAAAATATAAAATATTATTTTTGGAATTTAATATTAAAATAATATATTTCCCGAAAACTGTCCGATTTGCGAAATGGGGGTTTTCGGAAAAGGGTTTTTTGAAAAAGAGTATAAATATATACCAATAATTGTGAAATAATTGAAAAATATAAAATGATTTATTCATTTAAAAAAATATATTTAAAGAATTTGGCATTTTTAAAATCCATTATATGCAGTTTAAATGAAAAACCGATTAGTGCACTGCTAATCGCGATTAAGCCAAATCCATATTTCTACAGTTTTTCATGGCTAGTGCACCATATCATGTTGCATTTTGGTTACATGTTATTTTCTTGTGTTGTTTTGGGGTATTTTATGGTTTGGTTTTAAAAGAAAAGAGAAGGGTAAAAGGGTAAAAAAGTGTGAGAGTGGGTAAGAATAAGAAAGTGAGAGAGAGGGGGCTGCCATCTAACCTCACCCCCATTTGTTTTCTCCATCATTTTCTTCTCCTTCTTCTTCCTCACTTCCCTCCACCTTCAACCCTAAGATCCATCTCAAAAACCTTGCCGAAACCCTACACTCCCTTCACAAAAGTTAATCCCCTCCTCATCCTCTACACATTGGACCAAGCAAAGTTTGATTTTGGAGACTTTGGTCGAGCTAGGGTTTTCTTGAGTTGCCTAAAGGAGGTATAAATTCTTCCATTTAGTTTATTTTTAGTTTCCTTGCATTCTTGTGTGGTTTAGAGCTTGATTTTGTGTGGAATTGTGATCTTAGAAATCCCAAGAGAAGCGTTTGGGAAATTATGGGGAATTAGTGATGGGTAGTGGCTGTTAACAAGACTTGAGTTGTGTTTTTACTGGCCTAGAAACCAAAATACGGATTGAGAATTTTGTCCATGTCGGTTAAATTGACAGTTTGTGAGGGTATATGGGAATCTTAGATAACCCGAGACCACTACAAAATAAGTTCCCATGACCATGAGACGTGAAGGCAACCATGAAACTACACCTGAAACCCTAGCCTCAAATGAGACTTCCAGGCCGCAGATTTAAGGGATTTGGCAGCAAATTGCGGCCAAGTCGAGGTGGTTTTGTGTGATTTTTGGACCATAGCCTCCTTATCAGATATCTAGACTAACCCTATGTGCGAAATCCCTTAGTTAAGTCTAGGATGAAATCCGGGAGTGGTTTTCCTAGGTGGCCGTTTTCGTATTTTGTGATTCTGAAACTTGGGTTTTGAGATTTGATGTTGTATTGGGTCATTTGATGTTTGTACGTCAACGACGAGGGTTGCGTGGTTGTTTTTGTTGTTTTTGCATGCGTAGGCTATAGGTTCTAACCTATAGGCGATCCGTGTGTCGTATCGGTTTTCCGGATTCGATTTTAATAGCGATTGCGATTGTGTATTATTGTAGGTACCTTCGCGTGGATTCCGAGGCGACGGAGCATGGCGTCATCGACTTCGGTAAGAAAGGATCAAGGTGAGTAGATCTATATCTACGGGGGATGTCGGGTGGATGGAGTATAGTACCCCCGCAAACTTTGATGGAAACTTATATATAGAGAGTATGGTTAAGGTAACTGTGTTAGGAATTCATAAATTGGGTTAAGAATTAGTAGGAGATAAGATATACCATGACTTGAAGTTATAGCTTAGGGTTTAGGTGACAAGATATGATCGAATATATATATCGAGTTATGAGATGAAAGCTTTAAGGATAAAATTCTTGACATGATATGATTAAAGGAATAGTTAGAAGTGATATGATACGATTAATACGTGATGAAGAGGTTTGAGGATGATGTCCGATGATATTGCCGGATTGAATGCTATAAGTCTAGATAGCCGACGTAATTGTGTCATCCGAACCATACTTTTTCCAAACTGAAGAATCGTATGCATCTCTTAAATAAATACCTTGAAGGACGTTACGGACTTTCAAATGATGTCTTTTCTTTAAAAACACCGTAGCCCCTACTTTCAAAACTATGATTCGTATCTTTTAAAAACTAATTGTATGGTTCGTGTGTGGATATTAGATTAGATACGTATACTTTAGCAAAGGTAAAATTTACATATATAAGATGACTTAGTGTGATGAAAAAGGATATACGATGTGATATGAGGACTTGATTGGTATGTTGGTATACGGATGCGAGTCGATTGAGATGATTGATACCTTTGCATGTTCCCTGATATGAGTTGTTATGGATGTGACCTGGGACATAGGTATATAGATATATATAGAATGTCGTGAATCATGAGTGATATGCCATACGAGACGTTAGGTCTGTACCCTCTTTGACAAATAGGTTGATAGGATCCCTGGTTGTTTAATTCCGCCGTACAATGGTATACCGTATGTGACGAGTGTTATGATGACTGATTCATACCATTGACTAAAGGATGCCGTACGATGGAGTATACCGTACGTAATGTTGTGAGGCTGGATGTCGTTTGATAGATTCACCGACTCGGTCATGTTAGATACGTATACCTGTCTGCATTTACATACAATTTACTTTATGCTACGCTCATGTCACTTTCATTGCATTACATATACATGTGCTAGTACACCTGCACCATTATCGATGATGCGTATGTTACACTTACACTGATTGGCCGGCTCACACACTTCATCATCGATAATTGCCATGTCACTACACAGTAGAATTGCTGCATCATGATATGACTCCTTGCATAATTTACTTGCTATGGTTACATATGCACCTTTATACGATGTTGCATTTGACTTTGGAGAAATTGGGAACCGCAGGATATATTTTTAAAACTGGATTCATTTAAAGGAGCGGTTATCCCTTGATATGTGCATATTATTGTTCCATGTTGCATGATACATTTCTGTCATATGTCGCATACGTCATGCTTTATGATTATACGCATTGAGACATGTTGTTTTCATGAGATTTCTGGATTTGAGAAATGTGGTATTATTTCAAGAAAGTCTGCATTGTTTTGAAAACCTGGTTTCTCTTGATATGATATTTTAGTGCGTCCACCATGAGTTTTCTCGGTTCTGAGAGCTTGTGTGAGTATACCCGATTCGAGGAACGGTAGGCACCGTCTGTGGGTACATGGTGGACCCGGTACGGTACACCGGGGCAAGAAGACTCGTATAGATAGACGGTGAGCCTAGCGGAGAGACTACTACTTACCGGTGATAGTATTTGGACTCGGCGGTTATCTGGAGGATACCGACGGAGTAGTGAGTTGGATATGAGGGCCGACCAGATTATGCGGCGGCTGAGGGCCGATCTGAGTATGCGGCGCCTGAGATATATGAGGATTTACATGTCGATGTTGGACACGGGTTTCATGATGTTTCGAGTGTCGATGCTTGACACTCAGATTCCATGATTTTGATGTGTCGCGAGGGACACACGTTGATTATATTCTCATACTTTCATGCATATGCTTTTATGAGATCCACATCCATACACACATTGATTATATGGTTGGACGAGATCCACATGCATACATACATTGATTATATGGTTGGACGAGATCCACATGCATACATACATTGATTATATGGTTGGATGATATCCACATGCTGATAGGCATTTATTTATAGTGTTGGCACTTAAGCAGATACGGTCACCCTAGATATCATAGTATTACCTTCATGATATAGTTGACTTAGGATTCGTTTATTTGATTTCTACTTGTTGATGTTTTTCTACTCACGAGTTGGCAACTCACCCCCGTTGTGCCACAGATCTTGCAGGTTGACCGCATGGATCAGTAGTGGCATCGCTATCACACAGTTGCATTCAGGTGTTTTGCATTGGTAGGTGGGACATTTGCATCGCGCCCACTCTTGTATTTACTATTTATATTGTATCTAGTCAACTGCATCAATCAAACTAGTATTTGTATAAGTAATGAGACTTAGTGAGACTTGTGGTTGCGAAACTTAGAGCGAGGGGTATTCCGCTACTTGTGGTTTTAATGTCTTGCTTATTTCTTTATCTTTTATGGCGAACTTCGCCGTTAGGCGTCGTATACTTATTTTTATGTTTTGCGTGGTTGTGGATCCGCCGATTGGCGAAAAGCTAGCTCCCGCTTGGGGATGCCTTTATATTATCATGTATTGTGGTTTTGGATCAAAAAAATACAAAGAAGGTGCTACCCAAGTTTTTAAAAGTCGAAACATGTTTTCAACTAGTAACACCCACTTGCATTTTTATGTTCCGTTGTTTTTGTATTTAGGAAACTTTTGATTTCATCATACCTTATTTTCGAAACTTCACCTCTTCTGTTTTCTTAAAAAGGTTTAGATTTATGGGTTTCGGCTTACTTGATTTACGTTATGCCTTTAGACGTGGCGTGATTCAAGTGCCGGTCACGAGATAATATTTTCGGGTCGTGACAAAGTTGGTATCAGAGCGCTAGATTTAACCTTGGTTCGAGTCTATGTTTGACTATGCGGAGTCTAGGGCGGGTATGTATTTCGGAACCTAGGCTTGACCATACGGAACTTAGACTTGAACGGAGGGGTATTAGACCCGAACTTTCATTTCATAGGCTGACCCTGATTGATGGAGTAGGTAGCTTGAGTAGAGTGACGTACCGTACGTATGTTCCGCGACATATTTACGATACGATACTCCACTTAAGAAACCTTAGGATGTACATATTTTGAGATCTGTGATTCTCTTCGTACCCATGATTATACATCCATTTGAGATCCTTGATTCTATTCGTTTCCATGATCATAATCTCATTGATATTGTTTCTTCTTATGATCATGTATCCATTCTGGATCTGTCGCTTCCTTTCATGCCCTTGATCTGTTTTCATCGATACACGCCCGAGGTTCCTGTCACCATTGTTTGAGAGCAGTTTGAGTTGCTGCTAGTGTTTCGGTCAGGGCGAGCTCATCATGGATGGGGACTGGCCATTGTGTTTTCTGGTGACATGGGAACGTCTCGATGTAGTGTTTGTGCTATGACCACTTGTTGAGGCGAGTGTTTGGTTCTACACCGGATGATCGGGCCATTGTTAGATCTGCCAGTTGTGAGAGGACTGTTGATGTACAGCCTACCTCAGAGATTGTGATGTCGTCTACCGTGTGGAAAGATGACCCAGCTGCTGCTGAGATTGATGTGATGTCGCTTCCAGAGCTAATGAGCTGAGATCGCTGGAGCTTCCAGGTAGAGACACGACAGATGATGGCTAGTCTATCCCGAGTTGAGAGACGAAGGCGATTCGTCAGATTGATGCGCCAACGCAGGCCCAGTTGAGTTGATGATTTCCAGTGTGGAGAGTCTTACTCAGATCTAGAGTAGTCCGATCCAGAGAAAACCGTTGATGTATCGTCTTTCCTGGAGGATTGAGGCATTGTTTAGCATGCGGACGAAGGGTATTCACGTGTGGTCTAGGCGGAGTTAAAAAGTTCGAACGAATGTCAGAAAGCCATTTGTTCCAAGTTTTAAGTATTCGAAGGAACATGCAAGTAATTCTGTGGACACTCTAGAAGAATGAAACCCTAACTCGACATAATGACCATGGAACCGCTTCTGAACCTTAGGGTTTGCAGCAGTTCAGCGGTGCCATCGGTGAGGCTTGGGTTTGCTTTTCTACGGTTGGTCCATAGGTACTGTGGCATGTACGGGATATTATTAAACTGTGCTCTGGTGTTGACTTTCAGGGAATTATGGGACCTTGATGAATCGATCGAAATGTTTAACGTCGTCCAGATATCATATGATAAGAGATCAGCAAGTGGACCAGCTTCGGATAGAGGACCTCACCCAGATGTGTTGTGAGTTGATCGAGAATAGACGAGTAGAGAATATTCCTCCGATGGTTGGGACGACTTCCCAAGGACGTGTTCGGCCAGATATATTCTACAGAGCGACGAGGATACCGAGTTCGTGATTTCGAGTCCGTGTGAGAGACTCCGGATTGACTGTAGCCGAGAACAATTGCAGTACACAGATAGCATGACGTGACGTCGAAGCGGAAGATAATAAAGACAAGTGGAAAAAGAGGTTCGTGCGAGACGCTGACAAGCTGTTGTTACTCCCCGTCGAGATTAGAGACCTGATATGCATACAGAGGAGTTGGGATGCGGCCAGTTCTCGAGGAAATGTTGTGCTGAGAACGCAGACGTCCAGAAAATGAGAAAAGATTATGTAAGAGTACCAGCCTCCATATAGTTCGGCATAGGCGATATCAGAAGAGACCCTGAGTAGGTTCCTTCCAGGACACTGCTGCAATAAGATTTGCACCCAGGATCAGTTATGTCGCGTGCATTCAGAGGGCCAGAGGCCGACGTGAGTGACGAGCTGCTTTATAAGTGATCATGCTAATTGTCCAAGAGTTGACCAGAGAAGTGCCAGAGCGGAGTCTTTTCCGTTAGTATGCTTGACCGGGCCGACGAGCCGATGGATTGCAAGATTGGTAATCCACAGATAAAATGAGGACCCAAAGACAGAGGACGCCAGACTGTGAGCAGAAGGCAAGCGGATGTTCTTGCTCTGCCAGTTGTGGCGCACCTCTATTTTTCAACATTGTAGGAGGTGTACCTCAGTGTCATTTGTTGCGATTTGTGTTTGTGATCCGAGTATCATGCTTATATCGCTTGGATTTGAGTTTTGATGATTGAGTTTCATGATATCATTTCCGTGCACCATGGCTGCACCTACTGGGTATTTATATGTTGTGCATAGTTATTGCACTTGAGATATGCTTTATACACCGTTGTGTTGATTTATGATTTGTGCATATTTATTGCACTTGAGATCGGTTTTGTGCCTTGGCTGCCGTGTTTATGATTTCGTGGATTTCAAACAGTTGAGTTGATTTTGTGCGTGTGGTACGCACTCGATTTGATTTTTGCATTCGGTATAGCACATGTGGTTACAATGCATTGATACGGATTTTGTGCACATAGTTGCACACGTTTTTGGATTTTATACACCTTAGTACACTTGGTGTTGTTTTTATACGCGTTTAGTTATTGATGTATTTCGTGCACTTGTTGCACCAGATTTATACTTTGTGCAATTGTTGCACTATGTCTTTACGTCGTGCATTCATTGCACTGTATTTGTATTTCGTGCAGTGGATGCACTGTATTTGTATTTCGTGCACTGGATGCACTGTATTGTATTTCGTGCACTGGATGCACTATATTTGTATTTCGTGCACTGGATGCACTGTATTTGTATTTCGTGCACTGGATGCACCATATTGGATTTTGTGCACTTGATGCACCAGATTTGCACTTTGTGCATTTGTTGCACTAGATTTTCATTTTATACATTGGTTGCACCAGATTGGTATTTTATGCATTTGTTGCACCGGACGGGTATTCGTGCATTAGTTGCACCGGATTTAAACTCCGTACCTTGGTTGCACCGGATTTATGTCTTGAGCCTTTGTGTTACCAGATTTATGTTTTTGTGCGCGTTTGCACATGACGTTCGTTTTCGTACGCTTTACCGCACTGGACATTTGTTTGGACTTGACGCGCTTGGGTTAGATTTTTGCGCATATTAGATGCTTGATTTTGGATTTTTGTGCGCATCAGAGGCACTTGATTTCGATTTTCATTCGTGCATATTGGATGCACTTGGTTTAGATTTTTATTCGTGTATGTGAGATGCACTTGATTTCGATTTTCATTCATGCATATTGGATGCAATTGGTTTAGATTTTTATTCGTGCATGTGGGATGCACTTGATTTCGATTTTCATTCATGCATGTTAGCTGCACCGGATTGAGGTTTTCGTGCACTCTAGATGCATTTGATGTTCTTGTCATGCACATCCGTTGCACTGTACAGTTGCTTTCGTGCACACCCGTTGCACTTGGTTTTGCTTTTGTGCATGTTGTAGCATTCGTATTTGGATTTTATTTCCGTGCGCACCAGACACACGTGATTATTGGATACGCCTTTCGAGGCTGATTTGCTTTTGAGCACCTTGTTTTCAGATGGGCACTACGATATGTTGTAGCCGAACAGGACTGATCTGAGGACAGTACCTGAGTACTTTGCATGCATTAAAAGTTTAACTAGATGTTTTCAAAAAGGAGTTATAGTCTCTCTATTTTCCTACGTGTCCGTGAGCGGCACGAACGTTTATAAAGGAATACCTTCTGGGATATTTCAAAAAAAAAAAAACGGCGGAACATGTATTTTAGCAAAACCGATATGAACATATCTTTATTACTTTACAAATGAGCGTCCGTCACTTGTGCCGTGAGTTACTCATCACATGGCGATTCAGAAAAGATTTGGCATAAGTTTTATTCAGTTTTTGAAAGTCTTCCAAAGATGCGTACTATAAACATATTATAGTATTTGACTAGTGTATATTGGATTTCTGTAGTGGATTTCGAGATCTGTATCGCTATTGTAACTCCGAGAATATGCGTGCAAGTCCGATGATTTGCGTGGCGCTTCACGGAGTTCGATTTTGAGTTTCGTACTCGTTTTCATGCGCACGCGATGCGCTATGGTATTTCTATATCTTCCCTGATTTCGAAGTCCCGTTGATTTGAGCTGATTATTGAAGTGTTTTAGATTTTGGGACTTTAAATTTAAATTCGGGGACCGAATTTATTTAAGGGGGGAAGATTGTAACATTTCAGAACATATAAAATATTATTTTTGGAATTTAATATTAAAATAATATATTTCCCGAAAACTGCCCGATTTGCGAAATAGGGGTTTTCGAAAAAGGGTATAAATATATACCAATAATTGTGAAATAATTAGAAAATTTAAAATGATTTATTCATTTAAAAAAATATATTTAAAGGATTTGGCATTTTTAAAATCTATTATATGCAGTTTAAATGAAAACCCGATTAGTGCACTGCTAATCGCGATTAAGCCAAATCCATGTTTCTACAGTCTTTCATGGCTAGTGCTCCATGTCATGTTGCATTTTGGTTACATGTTGTTACCTTGTGTTGTTTTGGGTTATTTTATGGTTTGGTTTTAAAAGAAGAGAGAAAAGGGTAAAAGGGTAAAAGAGTGGGTAAGAATAAGAAAGTGAGAGAGAGAGAGAGGGCTGCTGTCTAACCTCACCCCCATTAGTTTTCTCCATCATATTCTTCTCCTTCTTCCTCACTTCCCTCCACCTTCAACCCTAAGATCCATCTCAAAAACCTTGCCGAAACCCTACATTCCCTTCACAAAAGTTAATCCCCTCATCATCCTCTACACATTGGACCAAGCAAAGTTTGATTTTGGAGACTTTGGTCGAGCTAGGGTTTTCTTGAGTTGCCTAAAAGAGGTATAACTTCTTCCATTTAGTTTAGTTTTGGTTTCCTTGCATTCTTGTGTGGTTTAGAGCTTGATTTTGTGTGGAATTGTGATCTTAGAAATCCAAAGAGAAAGGTTTGGGAAATTGTGTGGAATTAGTGATGGGTAGTGGTTGTTAACAAGACTTGACCAGTGTTTTTACTGGCCTAGAAACCAAAATACGGATTGAGAATTCTGTCCATGTCGGTTAAATTGACAGTTTGTGAGGGTATATTGGAATCCGGGATAACCCAAGACCACTACAAAATAAGTTCCCATGACCATGAGACGTGCAGGAAACCATGAAGCCACACCTGAAACCCTAGCCTCAAATAAGACTTCCAGGCCGCAGATTTAAGGGATTTGGCCGCAAATTGCGGCCAAGTCGGGGTGGTTTTGTGTGATTTTTGGACCATAACCTCCTTATCAGATATCTAGACTAACCCTATGTGCAAAATCCCTTAGTTAGGCCTAAGGTGAAATCTGAGAGTGGTTTTCCTAGTTGGCTGTTTTTGTATTTTGCGATTCTGAAACTTGGGTTTTGAGATTTGATGTTGTATTGGGTCTTTTGATGTTTGTACGTCAACGACGAGGGTTGTGTGGTTATTTTTGTTGTTTTTGCATGCATAGGCTATAAGTTCTAACCTCTAGGCGATCCGTGTGCCATATCGGTTTTCCGGATTCGATTTTAATAGCGATTGTGATTGTGTATTATTGTTGGTACCTTCGTGTGGATTCCGAGGCGACGGAGCATGGCGTCATCGACTTCGGCAAGCAAGGATCAAGGTGAGTAGATTTATATCTACAGGGGAAGTCGGGTGGATGGCGCATAGCACCCCCGCAAACTTTGATGGAAACTTATATATAGAGAGTATGGTTAAGGTAACCATATTAGGAACTCATAAATAGGGTTAAGAATTAGTAGGAGATAAGATATACCATGACTTCAAGTTATAGCTTAGGGTTTAGGTGACAAGATATGATCGAATATATATATCGAGATATGAGATGAAAGCTTTAAGGATAAAATTCTTGACATGATATGATTAAAGGAATAGTTAGAAGTGATATGATATGATTAATACGTGATGACGAGGTTTGAGGATGATGTCTGATGATATTGCCGGATTGAATGCTATAAGTCTAGATAGCCGACGTAATTGTGTCATCCGAACCATACTTTTTCTAAACTGAAGAATCATATGCATCTCTTAAATAAATACCTTGAGGGACGTTATCGACTTTCAAATGATGTATTTTCCTTAAAAACACCGTAGCCCCTACTTTCAAAACTACGATTCACATCTTTTAAAAACTGATTGTCTTGTTCATGTGTGGATGTTAGATTAGATACGTATGCTTATAGCAAAGGTAAAATTTACATATATAAGATGACTTAGTGTGATGAAAAAGGATATACGATGTGATATGAGGACTTGATTAGTATGTTGTTATACAGATGCGAGTCGATTGAGATGACTGATACCTTTGCCGGTCCCCTGATATGAGTTTGTTATGGATGTGACCTGGGACATAGGTATATAGATATATAAAGAATGTCGTGAATCATGAGTGATATGCTGTACGAGACGTTAGGTCCGTACCCTCTTTGACATATAGGTTGATAGGATCCCTGGTTGTTTAATGCCGTCGTACGATGGTTTACTGTACGTGACGAGTGTTATGATGACTAATCCATACCCTTGACTAGAGGATGCCGTACGATGGAGTATATCGTACGTGATGTTTTGAGGCTGGATGCCGTTTGATAGATTCACCGACTCGGTCAAGTTAGATACGTATCCCTGTCTGCATTTGCATATGATTTACTTTATGCTACGTTCATGTCACTCACATTGCATTATATATACCTGTGCTAGTACACCTGCACCATTATCGATGATGCGTATGTTACACTTACACTGATTGGCCGGCTCACAAACTTCATCATCGATAATTTCCATGTCACTACACAGTAGAATTGCTGCATCATGAAATGACTCCTTGCATAATTTACTTGCTATAGTTACATATGCACCTTTATACGATGTTGCATTTGACTTTAGAGAAATTGGGAGCCGCGGGATATATTTTTAAAACTGGATTCATTTAAAGGAGCGGGTTTCCCTTGATATGTGCATATTACTATTCTATGTTGCATGATATACGGATATCTTTACATTTCTGTCATATGTCGCATACATCATGTTTTTATGATTATACGCTTTGAGACATGCTGTTTTCATGAGATTTCTGGATTTTAGAACCGTGGTATTATTTCAAGAAAGTATGCATTGTTTTGAAAACTCGGTTTCTCTTGATATGATATTTCAGTGCGTCCACAATGAGTTTTCTCGGTTCTGAGAGCTTGTGTGAGTATACCCGATTCGAGGAGCGGTAGGCACCGTCTGCGGGTACATGGTGGGCCCGGTATGGTATCCCGGGGCAAGAAGACTCGTATAGATAAACAGTGGGCCCAGCGGAGGGACTACTACCTACCGGTGATAGTATTTGGACTTGGCGGTTATCCGGAGGATACCGACCGGAGTAGTGAGTTAGATATGAGGGTCGACCAGATTATGCGGAGCCTGAGGGCCAATCTGAGGATGCGGCGCCTGAAATATATGAGGATTTACGTGTCGATGCTGGACACGGGTTTCATGATGTTTCGAGTGTCGATGCTGGACACTCAGGTTCCATGATTTGGATGTGTCGCGAGGGACACACGTTGATTATATCCATATACTTTCATGCATATGGTTTTATGAGATCCACATGCATACATACATTGATTATATGGTTGGATGAGATCCACATGCATACATATATTGATTATATGGTTGGACGAGATCCACATACACACATACATTGATTATATGGTTGGATGAGATCCACATGCATACATACATTGATTATATGGTTGGATGATATCTACATGCTGATAGGCATTTATTTATAGTGTTGGCACTTATGCAGATACGGTCACCCTAGATATCTTAGTATTACCTTCATGATATAGTTGACCTAGGAGTAGTTGTTTATTCGATTTCTACTTATTGATGTTTTTCTACTCACGAGTTGGCAACTTATCCCCGTTGTGCCACAGTTCTTGCAGGTTGACCGCATCGCTGGAACACAGTTGCATTCGAGTGTTTTGCATTGGTAGGTGGGACATTTGCATCGCGCCCACTCTTGTATTTACTATTCATATTGTATCTACTATTCATATTGTATCTAGTCAACTGCATCAATCAAACTAGTATTTGTATAAGTAATGAGACTTAGTGAGACTTGTGGTTGCGAGACTTAGAGCGAGGGGTATTCCGCTACTTGTTGTTTTGATGTCTTGCTTATTTCTTTATCTTTTCTGGTGAACTTCGCCGTTGGGCGTCGTATACTTATTTTTATGTTTTGCGTGGTTGTGGATCTGCCGATTGGCGAAGTGCTAGCTCCCGCTTGGGGATGCCTTTATATTATCATGTATTGTGGTTTTGGATCAAAAAAATACAAAGGAGGTGTTGCCCAAATTTTTAAAAGTCGAAACATGTTTTCAGCTAGTAACACCCACTTGCATTTTTATGTTCCATTTTTTTTGTATTTAGGAAAACTTTTGATTTCAACATACCTTACTTTCAAAACTTCACCTTTTCTGTTTTCTTAAAATTATTTAGATTTATGGTTTCGGCTTACTTGATTTACGTTACGCCTTTAGACGTGGCGTGATTCAAGTGCCGGTCACGAGCTAATATTTTCGGGTCATGACAAAGTTGGTATCAGAGCGCTAGGTTTAACCTTGTTTCGAGTCTATGTTTGACTATGCGGAGTCTAGGGCGGGTATGTATTTCGAAACCTAGGCTTGACCTTACGGAACTTAGACTTGAACGGGAGGGGGGGTATTAGACCCGAACTTTCGTTTCATAGGCTGACCCTGATTGATGGAGTAGGTAACTTGAGTAGAGTGACGTTCCGTACGTATGTTCCACTACATATTTACGATACGATACTCCACATAAGAAACCTTAGGATGTACATATTTTGAGATCTATGATTCTTTTCGTACCTATGATTATACATCTATTTGAGATCTTTGATTCTATTCATTTCCATGATCATACTCTCATTGATGCTGTTTCTTCTTATGATCATGTATCCATTCTGGATCTGTTGCTTCCTTTCATGCCCTTGATCTGTTTTCATCGATACACGCTCGAGGTTCCTGTCACCATAGTTTGAGCGCGGTTTGAGCTGCTGCTAGTGTTTCGGTCAGGGCGAGCTCGTCATGGACTGGGACTGACCATTGTGTTTTCTGGTGACATGAGAATGTCTCGATGTAGTGTTTGTGCTGTGACCTCTTGTTGAGGCGTGTGTTTGGTTCTACACCGGATGATCGTGCCATTGTTAGAGCTGCCAGTTGTGAGATGACTGTTGATGTACAGCCAGCTCAGAGATTGTGATGTCGTCTACCATGTGGACAGATGACCCAGCTGTTGCTGAGATTGATGTGATGTCGCTTCCAGAGCTTACGAGCTGAGATCGCTGGAGCTTCCAGGTAGAGATGCGACAGATGATAGCTAGTCTATCCCAAGTTGAGAGACGAAGGCGAATCGTCAGATTGATGCGCCGACGCAGGCCCAGTTGAGTTGAAGATTTCTAGTATGGAGAGTCTTACTCAGATCTAGAGTAGACCGATCCAGAGATAGCCGTTGATGTATCGTCTTTCCTGGAGGATTGAGGTATTGTTTAGCATGCGGACGAAGGGTATTCATGTGTGGTCTAGGCGGAGTTAAAAAGTTCGAACGAATGTCAGAAACCCATTTTTTCTAAGTTTTAAGTATTCGAAGGAACATGCAAGTAATTCTGTGGACCCTCTAGAAGAATTAAACTGTAACAACTCCATTTTTAGTGTACAAAAATTTGCTTAAAAATTTATGTATACTTGGGGTATTTACATTTGCTATGGCTACTTTAAGTAATTAATTAGCTCTTTAATTACAAGAAGGAGCTTGTAGCTCATTAGTAATACCTTGCACTGCTGAACCAAGCCACCAGAGTTCAAATCCCATACCCCACATTATTTTTAATATATTTTTATTTTGGATTTTTAGAATACCTACAGTTTACACGTGCATATCTCACAAAAACCCCACTACACTAGAAAAAGTTACCATGCAAGAGGGATCACCAACCGACGGCATGGATTCCGGCCGCCTGACTCGGTCGGCGGACCGGCCGACTCGGGCCGCCGCCGCCGGCCGGAGTTGCCGATTCGGCCGAGTCCCCAACATAGAAATTGTGCCTCTTGACCTCCCCTATACACATGCACACTCTAATTACTTAGACCAGTAACAGAGCATTCATAAAACCCAAATTACTCCACTTTTAATACATTTTAATATATTTTATTACATTTTTTTCAATTAAACTTTTCATCTACCCTAACCCTATAAATACAACCATTAAACACTACCCCCTCATCCCAAAATTCTGAGCAAACTCTCAAGTGTTAGTTATATATATGCCCTAGAGGCCATTGTTGTACATATGATGTATATTATAATGGATGCTTGGATACATATAGAGAGGACTTTCTTGCTCGTCATGATAGTATGCTATTTGGTTTCACTTTATCTTAACATGTTGACTTGTATTAGTTTACTGTCTTGTTCTCACATGTTGATAAAGCCTTTAGGATGTGTACTCAACTACTGGGACTATGATGAGATCATACTAGTGGGGCCAGGGTAGTCAACGAGTACATCCTATAACTGTTCCTAGTTGAGGGTGTGTCGAGATAGGGCATCGATACACCAGAGCAGACTAGCGTATACGCATCTTGACCCATATGATGGGCGATGGATGATCCCATATCCATCGGTGTTTGACATCAAAGATGGTGTGCGGGTGCTCAGTGGAGACTGGGTACACTGGACGGACTCGCCGAGAACTCCCAGATGGTATTATACCTCATGTCAGATGGCAGTTCTCTGGTGACACAGGTACAGGTTAGTCTGTAGACCCGAGATCGTCATAAAGTCTTGTGTGATTCCCACTGTGCTTTGATTTCCATCATACCACGTCCAAGAGGGCGTGCAAAACGGTGGCTTTTGGGTACAGCCCCGAACCACATGGAGGCAATGAGCGATAGGAGGAGTTTCGTCTCTCCCGGTATAGGGAGTTGATGTTGTGCTGTGTTCGATTGGCTATAACTGGAAGTCCCTGGCCAGGGCGGATATTGAGTACTACTTGTAAGTGTTATCAGTAGGTTTTCGACCTGTTATGAGCCTCACATCGACACTACTTATCGGTTACTGGGGTCTGACGTATACCACCCCTAGACTAGATATGCAACATATCAGACGAAGAGACCGGACTGTACGGGAGTGTTATTGATTGGATTCACAGGAGAATGTACAGTCTTGCTTGTTGATCTTCTGATCGCTCAATACCTGGGTGGCTGTTACGTTTAGCTGACCGCTTGCAGCTTGTGGGTGTTTGATATGATCATCACCTGCTACCGGCGTATTGACGATTCTTTAGAGTCCTACACAGAGATTTCTTGACTCAGGCAAAACGGAGTAGGAGCACATATGTGATATGTGCGGGATCGAGAATAATACAATATGGGATACCGTATTCCATTCTCGCGATATATGATATCGGCCGGCGATATTTAATATCAGCCGGGTCATCGGATCAAGTGTTGATTCGATGAATCGGTACATGATATATTAGTCGGTTATATTCGATATAGCCGGATTGTCGGATCATGTGTTGATTCGATAATTTAATGTATAATTATATATGTGATATATTACATTACATTATCTAATATTGGCTCACTTTATTATTTCATTTTCTCACCGGGTAATACATTGATATATATGCGATATATGTTAATTGTATTATTTTCTTTTGTTACAAATATATATTATATATGTGATATATAATATTGTAACATGTTATAATTACTAATGCAACATGATTAGTGGAGATTAAACATGGTTAGGGTTTGATTTGGGTTAGCTCTTTCTTGTAGCTTCTAGAAGCTTTTATTTTGTTTTGAGCTAAGATATTTTATGTTGATATTTTGTGAGATATTTTTAAACCCAACCCAAACCCTTAACCCTAGTTAACTCTCTACAATGGTTAGCCATTTCTTTATCAACCATGGTTGCATTTGTAATTATGATTTCAATTTCATTATTCATCACAAAAGGATTATTCATTCTTCTTCTTCTTCCTTGAGGTCTAAAAAGCTTTCTAGGTTTTTTTTGTGATGATTTAGTGTGAGATTATGAAAACAAATGAGAGCCAAATTCCTACCTCATCATCCTCATCTAATCTAGCCGATTAAGATTAGGGTGTTCACTTCATTAGTGAGTGAGAGCTTGACTTAAAGAAACTTCAAGGTAGATCATCTTTGATTAGGAAGACTTCAAGCAAGCATGGATCATTCGGGTTGTGGAGCTTCTCTTGAGTCCGGGAGATCATGGATCGCGGCGAAGGGACTACTACTAGGTGCTCATGAAGCGAAGGAGCGGACTACAAAGGTTGTAATCCCTCACTCTTAGTTGTAAAGATGTTTACTTGCATGTTTAACCCTAATAATCTAGCAAAGATCCTCGCTTTGGGTTGTTCGGCACGTCTAAATTTTAAATCAGGCATGATTGATGCCTTATAGACCCTTATAAGAGTGCCTAGTAACCCTACAATGGTATCAGAGCCGAGCTAGAGCATTAGGCGACGTGTATATGAAGTTAAAAGTCCGATCGAACCCCGAAATGTCGGTTTTGAACCCCTCTCTGGAAATTTTTTAAAAATTTGGTTTTTTCCGTATTAAAAATACTCAGAAAATTCAGCAGGCAATTATAAGGGTTACTGTAAAATACGAGCCCCCAACTCCCCAAAGTCGCCGCGGAACCGCGGCATGAACATGCTTCCCGCGGCGGTTCCACGGCCGTACTTAGGAGTTAAGGCCTCGTATTTGGTGGGTTGATCCGTAGGTGTTATTATATACTTCTGGGAATTTTTAATCTTGCTCAAGTGTTGAGTTCTCTGGAGATCTTTTGTATTCGTTGATTCGATCGGAAAGTTTAATTTCGTTTTGTTTTCCGGATAATTTAGAACGTGTTAAAATGTTTGAACGGATATCAATAACTCATTTTTTCCCGACACGAAAACCTTTCAAGTGTTGAATTTTTTTGAGTTTAAATCTTTCGGAAAAACATGCAAGCATATTTGTGGACCCTCTAGAAGAACGTAATCTTAACTCGATTATGTGACCGTCAAAACTTCCACTGAACCCTAGGGTTTGTGGTAGTTTGGCGTTGCCACATGTGAGGCGTTGGTTTGACCCTTCTACGGATGGTTCATTGGGGCGGTGACATGTTCTGGGTTTTTTGAACTCCGCTCAAGTGTTGAGCTATTTGGGAATTCTTGGGTGTTTGATTATTCGATCGGAAAGTTTAATATTGTCTATTTATCTGGAATGTGATACAATATGTGGAATTCATATAGTTAGGCATGAAATGCGAAGTATGTGATATTTCGGATTTATGATGTCTAAAGTGATTGCGGATTCCAAATGTTGTAGTTTTACACTTTTTTTCTGTGACCGTAAGCGTAGTATGTGGTATATCGCCGGCTTCGTTGCTATACATCAACGACAATCGGGATACGCATACTTGCTTACGTTGATGATATGAGATATTATGTGTTGCTGTGATATGTTGTATTGGATCGTCGTGTTCTGAATAACCGGGGGTTTTATGTGAGATGAGGGTTTTTATTTTCATTCATGTAAAATTCATATGTATGTAATATTCTTTTATTGGGTCACTTCCGGGATGAGGTTGATGTCACCATTGTATATTATTTACTTTTCCGCATTAGGTAGACCCAAGGAGGGGAGCACAAGTGAACGGGTTCTAGGATACAGTGGGAGGCCATCTTGAGGAGTTGAGACCGGGTCTCCTAACCCAAGAATTGGAAGTGTTACTTGCCGCTCTCGTAGGGGTCTAGGGATGCGGGTTTGGCTATTCATCGCGACCGTGGAATCCGTGTTTTATATAGGCTCGAAATAAAACACGGACGTCCTAGTATATCCAATATTTCATATGGTATCTTCTGCTGCAATGTTCTGTGATGAGATCATATTACTTCCTGAGACGAATGCTTATACTATATATATATGTTGATATATAAATATTACTGCTTTCGTTTCTTCTGTGATGCTTAGGAAGCATTAATTGATGGGATTTTTATTAATAAGATTAATAAAAGAAAAGAAACCTAAAAGATGTTGTAGAATCAAAACTTTATAAAAAATGGGTAGCTACAGTTTTGCTTTGCATAGCGGTATATTTGATATACCCTGTACCTTATTCGATGAGGAATGAGCCGAGATCCCTTCACCGGGAGTGACCTCTTTAGCAAAATTGGCAGATGCTACAAACTCACGGTTTAGTTTTTGACAGCTTAAATAGTTCTTGCTTTGCACCGCGGTATATATGATATATCCTGCACCTTATTCGATAGGGAAAGAGCCGAGATCCCTTCACCAGGAGTGACTTCTTTAGCGAAACTGAAAAAGCGTCAAAGATACTCCTTTTCAAAAATCACTTGTTTCTACAACGATATCAAGTTCATTACGCTCATGGTTTTCTGAAAAACCTGCGTAACCCTTCGTCATTTTAGGAAAATAGAGTACTTAGTATTCGTGCTGCATTTGTTGATCATAGTTAAGGCGCAGTGTACGGTAGCTGAGTGATGTTTTCCTATATAACATATGGTGTGATTAATTAGAACAGACATATGACTTTGTTGACCATAGTTAAGGGTCGTGTGGATGGGTCTAAATTAATCAAGAAATGACGGGTAGAACTTGACCAGTACTTATGATTTGTTGACCATAGTTAAGGTCATAAGTCACTAGGGGTAAAAGAATTATCGGGAATTTCAAGTGTTGAAATTTGCAATGAGATTGCATACCTTCTATGAGATAAATGGATCCTGATACCCACTACGAGTAAGAGTTACTCCTTGGAGAATTTTACACAGGACAATTAGCCGATCAAGTAGGTGTCTAGAAACGTGTTAACGGGGTTATACCTTTGGGAAAACGAGGTTTATTTTAATTAGGTCCGTGCGAAAGCACGGGGAACCTCCCTCAAAGTACCAACACTGATCTGGCTGAAAGATTGACGAAATTGTAGGGTGTAATTAATCCTTGCTAATCTTACCTTTTAGGGTTCGAAGGGAGATTTGACAAAAACAGTGGGAGACATCCTGATTAGATAAGATAATAACCAATCTAATCTTGCAAGAGTATACGCTAAAGTGTTTCCTTCTCTCTCTCTCCAGGTAGCGACCATGTCAGGACTTAATCAAGATAATAATATGGATGTATTGACTGAACCTGCTTATTATACTGAGCAGGGGATCGTTGGTCCTGTTCTTTCTTATAAGAGTTATAAGACTGAGTAGGAAACAGGAGAAAATCTGGATTCTCACGTCGCCCAAACGAAGAATAAGCATGATGATGCATCTTCTTCGGGTGTGTTAGTTATTGAGAACTGTTTCTCAGTTCACCCTACGTCCTGGGTATTAGATACCGGATCGGGATCCCACATATGTAAATTGTTACGTGGGCTACGTAAAGGTAGAGAACTGTGAAAAGGTGATCATTCCGTACAAGTAGGGAATGGTGCAAGTATTGCAGCCAAAGCAATTGGCGAATATCACCTTCTATTACCAAGTAGTAATACAATGATTCTGAACGAGTGCTATTATATACCGAACATGATGTGCAGCATTATTTCAGTTTCTTTATTAAGTAAAGAAGGGTATAATTTTGTAATACAGGATAATGTTATGAACATCTTCCTAAATCAAAAGTTGATTAGATCAGGCTCGTTACATAATGGCATATTCATTCTCAATTAAAATACTGTTCTTAATATACAAAACACACACAAGAGGAAAAGTTCAGAAATGAACGAATCCTTCTTATGGCATTGTAGACTTGGTCATATCAATGCGACACGGCTAGCTAAGTTGCATAAGAATGGATATTTGAATCCGTTCGAATTATCATCTTATGATACTTGCCATTCATGTCTCAAAGGTAAAATGACCAAAACTCCGTTTAGTGGACACGGAGAAAGAGTTGAGGAACTCTTAGGACTGGTACATAGTGATGTATGCGGTCCCATGTCTACACATGCCAGGAACGGTTCTTCCTACTTTATTACATTCACTGACGATCTCTCTAGATACGGACATGTGTTCCTGATGAAACACAAGTCTGAAGCTTTTGAGAAATTCAGAGAATATAAGAACGAAGTAGAGAACCAAACGGGAAAAAGTATTAAGATCCTTCGATCTGATCGAAGAGGAGAATACTTGAGCAATGAGTTTCTGGACTATCTAAAAGAGAATGGGATTCTCTCTCAGCTTACTCCTCCTTATACACCACAGCACAATGGTATATCGGAAAGGAGGAACCGCACCCTATTAGATATGATGCGCTCTATGATGAACACTGCTGAGTTGCCTATTTCCTTTTGGGGATATGCGCTTGAGACAGCGGCATACCTATTGAATAGAGTTCCAACTAAATCAGTGCCTACCACTCCATATGAGATTTGGAATGGGAAGAGACCATCTCTTAAACGAGTTAAGATATGGGGTTGTCCGGCCTATGTTAAAAAGCAAAATCTGGACAAGCTCGAGGCAAGATGAAGTTTATATAAGTTTGTAGGATATCCAAAAGATTCCTATGGATATATTTTCTACCACGGTGAGGAACAAAAGGTGTTTGTTTCTCAATATTCCACCTTTTTAGAAAAGGAATTTCTTGCAAAAGAAATTAGTGGCAAAGAGGTAGAGCTGGAAGAGGTTCCAGCACCACAAACTACAACTGATGATTTATTGGAACCAGAGGATTCAGTAGTACCCGACGAACCCCAGCCTCTCCGCCGATCTAGTAGGGTTTCTCATCCACCTGAGTGATACTACGGTTTTCTCATTGATGGTGGGAGTGAGGATTGCATCATGGAAGATGATGACTCGACTAGTTTCGAGCAGGCCATCACAAGTAGTGACTCTGTGAAATGGCTGGATGCAATGCGATCTGAGATGGAATCCATATACACCAACAAAGTATAGACTTTGGAAGTTGCTCCTAAAGGGGTAAAACCCATTGGGAGCAAATGGATCTTTAAGAAGAAACTTGGTGTAGATGGAAAAGTTGAGACTTTCAAAGCTAGACTTGTTGCAAAGGGTTTTCGTCAACGACCACGTGTGGATTATGACGAAACCTTTTATCCAGTGGCTATGCTTAAGTCCATCCGGATCTTACTTGCTATTGCTGCATACCAAGACTACGAAATCTGGCAAATGGATGTTAAGACCGCCTTTCTAAATGGTGATTTAGAAGAGTGCGTGTACATGACTCAGCCAGAAGGCTTCGTAGATAGTAGGAGCAGCGGAAAGGTGTGCAAGCAGCTTAAATCCATTTATGGGTTAAAGCAAGCATCGCGGAGTTGGAACATCTACTTTGATGTTGCAGTCAAAGAGTTTGACTTCATCAAAAGCGTATATGAACCTTGTATATATAAGAAGGTTGCAGAGAGTAAGGTTTTCTTCCTCGTATTGTACGTCGATGACATACTCTTGATAGGAAATGATGTTCCTATGCTGCAATCGGTCAAGCTCTTCTTATCACAAAGATTCTCAATGAAAGATCTAGGTGATGCCTCCTGCATACTGGGAATTATGATCTATAGAGATAGATCTAAACGGATACTGAGATTGTCCCAATCTAGGTACATTGACACCATACTAAAGAGGTTTAGTATGGAAGAATCCAAGCGTGGGAACCTATCCACGATCTCTGGACTCACTCTCTCCAAAGAGATGTCTCCCAAGACTGATTTGGAAAGAGCTCGCATGCAAGCGATACCCTATGCTTCGGCAGTAGGCTCTATCATATATGCGATGCTATGTACCAGACCCGATATAGCATATTCACTAAGTGTAGTGAGTAGGTATCAAGCAGATCCTGGAGAGAGTCACTGGATAGCTGTGAAGAACATTCTCAAGTACTTGAGAAGAACTAAGGAGATGTTCTTAGTGTATGGTAACGGAGAACTCCAGGTGGAGTCCTTTACCGATTCAAGCTTCCAAAGTGATAAGTACAACTCTAAGTCGCACTCGGGATTTGTCTTTACCCTCAATGGAGGGGCGGTGTGTTGGAAGAGTTCCAAACAGGATACCGTTGCAGACTCAACGATAGAGGCTGAATACATCGCTGCCAACGATGCTGCCAAAGAGGCTGTCTGGATAAAGAAGTTCATTACTGAACTTGGTGTGGTTCCATCCATTGAGCATCCAATACCTTTGTATTGTGATAACAATGGAGCTGTGGCTTTGGCCAAGGAACCCAGGTCCCATCAGAAGTCCAGACACATTCTGAGGCGGTATCACCTGATCAGGGACATAGTTGATCGCCGGGAGATCGAGGTCAGGAGAGTTAATACGAAGGACAACACCACGGATCCACTCACGAAGGCCATTCCCCAGATACAGTTTGAGAGATTATTCCGGATGTTAGGTATGAGATACTACAACAGCTGGCCTTAGTATAAGTGGGAGATTGTTAGTTATATATATGCCCTAGAGGCCATTGTTGTACATATGATGTATATTATAATGGATGCTTGGATACATATAGAGAGGACTTTCTTGCTCGTCATGATAGTATGCTATTTGGTTTCACTTTATCTTAACATGTTGACGTGTATTAGTTTACTGTCTTGTTCTCACATGTTGATAAAGCCCTTAGGATGTGTACTCGACTACTGGGACTATGATGAGATCATACTAGTGGGGCCAGGGTAGTCAACGAGTACATCCTATAACTGTTCCTAGTCGAGGGTGTGTCGAGACAGGGCATCGATACACCAGAGTAGACTAGTGTATACGCATCTTGACCCATATAATGGGCGATGGATGATCCTATATCCATCGGCGTTTGACATCAAAAATGGTGTGCGGGTGCTCAGTGGAGACTGGGTACACTGGACGGACACGCCGAGAACTCCCAGATGGTATTATACTTCACGTCAGATGGCAGTTCTCTGGTGACACTGGTACATGTTAGTTTGTAGACCCGAGATCGTCATAGAGTCTTGTGTGATTCCCACTGTGCTTTGATTTCCATCATACCACGTTCAAGAGGGCATGCAAAACGACGGCTTTTGGGTACAGTCCCGAATCACATGGAGGCAATGAGCGATAGGAGGGGTTTCGTCTCTCCCGGTATAGGGAGTTGATGTTGTGCTGTGTTCGATTGGCTATAACTGAAAGTCCCTGGCCTGGGCGGATATTGAGTACTACTGGCCATAGTCACATAATTCACAAATTATTCGCCGAATTCGCGAATAATTCGCGAATTCTTGATCAAACGAATTAATCTCCGAATTATTCGTGATTGCCGAACTGGCCGAATTATTCGCGAATTATTCCCGAATTATGTGATAAAACACCGAATAATTTAAAAAACAGCAAATAATTCACAAAATCAAAACCTAGCGTCTCATATATTAATTTATTGCTCGAAATCCTTCCCGAACATTTCCCGAACACTTACCGAATCTTTTCCGAATACCTGCCGATTTTTTCCGAATAATTCTCCGAATCCGAATTTTCGAACTCGCCGAATTATTCCCGAATGACGAATTTGTGACTATGCTACTGGCAAGTGTTATCAGTAGGTTTTTGACCTGTTATGATCCTCACATCGACACGGCTTATCAGTTATTGGGGTCTGACGTATACCACCCCTAGACTAGATATGCAACATATCAGACGAAGAGATCGTACTGTACGAGAGTGTTACTGATTGGATTCATAGGAGAATGTACAGGCTTGCTTGTTGATCTTCTGATCACTCAATACCTGGGTGGCTGTTACGTTTAGCTGACCGCTGTAGGGTTCCTAGGCACTCTAACAAGGTTCTACAAGGCATTTACCATGCCCGATTCAAAAAATTAGCCGTGCCGAACAACCCTAACCAAGATCGTATACTAGAGATTATGCGAAAACTAGAAAGAAAACAACTTTAACACTTAGTGAAAGGGATTACAACCTTTATAGATCCGGTCCTTCACTTCTAAAGCTCCGTGTTGACGTCCCTTCGTTGCAATCATCGAAATCCCGGACTCTAGTGATGGTTTCCTCGGAGAAATGAGCGGGCCAGGTCGTTGACTTTAAGGCCGAAGATGATCTACGTCGAGGAGACTCAAACTCAAGCTCCATCTTCACTAGGTCAAGAACTTTGTGAAGAGAACACCCTAAACTAAATGGCAAGTAGTAGAGGATGATGAAATAGGAAGTGGGTTCACTTTGAATTTGGATTTCTCACTCTATTTCTTCACTTGAAAAATTTCTAGTAAGCTCTTCTTCTTCTTGAAGAAGAAGAAGAAAGAAAAGAATAAGAAAATGAATTATGTAAAAAGAATAATCAAGTGAAGTCTATCATAATGCAACCATGGGTGAGTTTACCTTTGTAGAGACTAAACAATAGTTTGAGGTAATGGTTAGGTTAATGAAAATCTTATGCTAAACAAAATGAGTGGACTTTGTCAAAGATGCTTAAAAGCTTCATGAAGCTTCAAGCCAAGAAAAAGAAAACCACCATTTTGTTTTACCAAAATAAATAAAAACCTAAACCATTATCTTAAATATGGTGTAAGTCATACACGCACACACAAGTTTGCATGTATCATCAATCATGATACAAACTAGTGCACAAACATATATCACATATACAACTTGTGCATATCAAGTGAGAAAATCAATCTTAAGTGAACTAATACTAGTTAATGTAAAGTGATATATCACATATATAATTATACATTAAATCATTAAATCAACACTTGATTTAATGATCCGGTCATATCGCATATAACCGACTAATATCAAGTGTATCAATATATCGAATTAACACTTGATTCGGTAACCCAGCTATATCTCATATAACCGACTGATGATACAAATCGCGAGAATAGAATACAGTATCACATACTGGTATTATTCTCGGTACCGCACATATCTCATATGCGCTCCTATTTCGTTTCGCTTGAGCCAGGAAAGCTCTGTATAGGACTCTAAAGACTCGTCAATACGCCGGCAGTAGGTGGTGATCATATCAATCACCCACAAGCCGCAAGCAGTCTGCTAAACGTAACGGCCACCCGGGTATTGAGCGATCAGAAGATCAACGAGCAAGCCTGCTCACACTCCTGCGAATCCAATCAGTAACACTTACCGCACAGTCCGGTCTGTTCGTCTGATATGTCGCATATCTCGCCTAGGGGTGGTAAACGTCAGACCCCAGTAGCTTGATAAGTCATGCCGATGTAAGATCCACAACAAGCGTGAAACTACTAATAACACTTACCAGTAAATCACTGCAATCCTGGCCAGGGATTTCCAGTTATGGCCAGTCGAGCATAGCGCAACATCAACCCCTAATACCGGGAGAGACGAATCCCCTCCTATCGCTCATTGCCTCCATGTGAATCGGGACTGTACCCAAAAACCACCTGTTTGCACGCCTCCGTAGAGCCGTGGTAGGGTGGAAATCAAAGCACAGTGGGAGACACACAGGACTCTATGACGATCTCGGGTCAACAGACTAAGCTGTACCAGTGTCACCAGAGAACTGCCATCTGACGTGAGGTATAATACCATCTGGGAGTTCTCGGTGAGTCCGTTCAGTGTACCCAGTCTCCACTGAGCACCCGCATACCGTCTCTGATGTCAAACACTAATGGATATGGGATCATCCATCGCCCATCACATGGGTCGAGAAGATATACGCTAGTCTACTCTGGAATATCGATGCCCCGTCTCGATATTCCCACGACTAGGAACATTGAAGGATGAACTCATGGACTACCCAGGCCCCACTAGTATGATCTGCATCATAGTCCTGGAAGTCGAGTACACATCCTAAGGGCTTTATCAACATGTATACAGAGAGACAATAAGTGTACATGTTAAGATAAAGAGCAACCAGATAGCGTACTATCATGTCGAGCAAGAAAGTCCTCCCTATATATGTCCCAGCATCCACTACAATATGCATCTCATGTACAGTAATGGCCTCTAGGGCATACATATAACTAAAAATCTCCCACTTGCACTAGGGCCATCTGTAGCAGTGGTTGCAGTATCTCATACTCAACCATCCCTTAAAAGTCTCTCTCTGGGAAAAGGCCTTTGTGAGTGGATCCGCCGTGTTGTCCTCTGAGTCTACTCTCCTAACCTAGATCACCCTAGAGATCAACTATCTCCATGATCAGGTGATACTGCCTTGGAATATGTCTGGGTCACTGATGGGACTGTGGTTCCTGGGTAAAAACCACACTTCCATTGTCACACAATGGTAGGAACCTAGTTCATCTCATGAACTAATATACACCCAAACTGCCTCTTTGGTAGTATCTTTGATAGCGATGTCACCAGCCTTTATCGTCTAGTTTGCCACGGTATCTAGCTTGGAACTCTTCCAACATACCGTCCCTCCACTGAGGGTAAAGACAATGCCTGTGACTGACATTCAGTCAACCTTACCACCCTGAAAGCTGTCCAGTGATTCTCCCCAGGATCGATTGATACCATCTCACTACACCTAGTGAGAATCCTAATATCCATTTAGATCTATCTCATAGATATAAAACCTAGGATTTAGGAGGTATCAGTATGATCCTATTTGGAGAATCCTTGTGATAAGCGGAGATTGACCGAGCATAGCATAAGAAACTCCTTCCCTATCAAGAGTATGTCATCCACGTACTCTACGAGGATCACCACCTTACTCTCTACTACCTTTTTGTATGTACAAGGTTCATCTACTATTTTGATGAAGTCAAACTCTTTGACTACCACATCAAAACATATGTTCCAACTCCGCGATGCCTGCTTTATCACACAAAGCATCTTGCATATGTTTCCGTTGCTCCCACTTTTTACGAAGCCCTCTGGCTGTGTTCTTATAGACGTTCTCTTCTAAATCAATATTTAGAAAAGCAGTCATGACACCCAACCACCAGATATCACAGTTATGGTATGCAGCAATGGCAAGTAGGATCCGGATGGATTTAAGCATAGCCACTGGAAAAGGTTTCATCATTATCCACGCCTGGTCGATGAAGAAAACCTTTAACAAGTCTAGCTTTGAAAGTCTTAACTTTTTCATCTACACCAAGTAATCTTCTCAAGATATACTTGCTCCTGATGGGGATTTTACCCTTCAGATATAGCAACCAAAGTCCATACTTTGTTGGTGTACATGGATTCCATCTCAGATCACTAAGCATCCAGCCATTCTTATAAAGTCCCTACTCTTGATAGCCTGCTCGAAACTAGTTGGGCCATCATCTCATGATGCAATCCTCGCTCCCACTGTCATTGAGAAACCGAAGTATCTCTCAGGCGGATGAGGAACCCTGCTAGATCGACGGAGAGGCTGAGGTTCGTCGAGGACTATTGAATCCTTTGGTTCTGTCAAATCATCAGCTGTAGTTTGTATAGATGGAACTCCTTCCAGTTCTACAGAACTGACCTTGCCTCGAGCTTGTCCGTATTTTGCTTTTAGACATAGGCTGGACAACCCCAAATCTTAACTTTCTTAAGAAATGGGCTCTTCCCATACCATATCTCATATGGAGTGGTAGGCACTGATTTGATTCGAATCCAATTCAATAGGTATGCATCTTCTCAAGTGCATAACCCCCGAAAGGAAATAGGTAACTCAGTGATACTCATCATAGAGCACACCATATCTCATATGGTGCGATTGCTCCGCCCCGATACACCTACGTGCTGTGGTGTATACGGAGGAGTAATGCTGAGAGAGAATCTTATTCTCGTTTGGAATAGTCCAGAAATTCCATGCACAAGTATTCTCCTCCCTGATCTCATCATAGGACATAATACTTCTACCCGGTTTTGGTTCTCTACTTCCTTCTTACATTCTTTGATTTTCTCAAAAGTTTCAGACATGTGTTTCAACAGGAACATGTGTCCGAATCTTGAGAGATTCTCATTGAATGCAAGGAAGTATAAAGAACCAGTCCTGGCATCTGCAGACAGGGGACCTTCATACATCACTATGTATCAGCCCCAAGAGTTTACTAACTCTTTCTCTGTTTCCAATAAACGGAGCTGTGGTCATCTTATCTTTGTGACATGACCGGCAAGTTTCACAAGATGTAAATTCAAACTAATTTAAATATTCATCTAAATGTAACTTCAGCTAGTCGGGTCACATTGATATGACCTAGTCTACAATACCTGAAGATGGAATCGTTCATTTCTGAACTCTTCCTCTTGTGCGTGTTCTGTACGTTAAGAACTGTGGTTTGATTTAGAACATCTATGCTTTTAAATAACGTGCCTGAACCGATCAACTCTTGATATAGGAAATGTTCAAAACATTATTCAACAATAGAAAATTATATCCTTCTTTAATAAATATAGAGACTGATATGATGTTGTATGTCAGGTTCGGTATCTAATAACATTCGTTCAGAATCAATGTATTTAGTAATACAGGGTGATAATTGCCAACACCTTAGCTGCAACTATTGCACTGTTTCCAATTCTTGAAATTTACCACCCGTTCTTAGTTCTTTACCTACCTATAGCCCATGTAACAGATTACATATTTGGGATCTTGATCCGGTATCTCATACCCAGGACGTAAAGGATACTGAGAAACAGTTCTTTGTAATAAACATACCCGAAAAAGATGCATCATCATGCACTTTCTTCGTTTGGGCGGCATAGGAATCCTGGTATTCCTCTATTTCCTGCTCGGTCTTATAACAATTATAAGTTGGAGCGGGACCAACGTTCCCCAGCTCAGTATAACAAGCGGGTTCGGTCAATACATCCATATTATTATCTTGATTAAGGCGTGACATGGTCGCTACCTGGAGAGAGAGAGAAGAAAACACTCTGCGTGCGCTCTTGCAAGATTAGATTGGTTATATATTTTATCTAATCAGGATGGCTCCCACCGTTTCTATCAAATCTTCCTTCAAACCTTAAAAGGAAAGACTAGCCGGGATTAATTACACTCTACAAGTTCGCCAATCTTTCAGCCAGGCCAGTGCGGGTACTTTGAGGGAGGTTCCCCGTGCTTTCACACGGACCTAATTAAAATAAACCTCGTTTTCCCAGGGGCATAACCCCGTTGACACCTTTCTAGACACCTACTTGATCGGCTAATTGTAAAGTGCAAAACACTCTCAGGAGTAACAATTACTCGCAGTGGGTATCAGGATCCAACTATCTCATAGAAGGTATGCAATCTCATTGCAAATTTCAACACTTGAAACTCCCGATGAAGGTTTTTACCCCTAACACTTATGACCTTAACTATGGTCAACAAATCATAAGCACTAGTCAAGCTCTACCCGTCATTTCGTGATTAATTAGACCCACCCACATGACCCTTAACTAAGGTCAACAAAGTCACATGACTGTCCTAACTAATCGCATCATATGCTGTGTAGGAAGACATCACTTAGCTACCGTACGCTGTGTCTTGACTATGGTTAACAAACACAGCACGAATACTAAGTACTCTACTTCCTAAAATGACGGAGGGTTGCGGATGGTTTTTAAGAAAACTTTTAACGCTTTGAACTTGATCTCGTTGCAGAATCAAATGGTTTTAAATGGAGTGTTTTTTAGGCTTTTGCTAGTTTCGCTAAAGATGTCACTCCCGGTGAAGGGATCTCGGCTCTTTCCTCGTCGAATGAGGTGCATGATATTCACAATACCACTATGCAAAGAAAGAACAATAAAAGCAATCAAAATACAAACCGAAGGTTGTAGCATCTGCTAGTTATTGCTAAAGAGGTCACTCCCGGTGATGGGATCTCCGCTCTTTCCTTATCGAATAAGGTGCTGGATGTTCTACAAGGAACACCGCTATGCAAAGCAACAACTAGAGCTACCTAATTTTTGAAATTCAATTCCACAACATCTTTTAGGTTTATTTTCTTTCATTAATCTCATTAATGAATGTCCCATCATTTAAGTCCACCTAAACATCACAGATAAATACAACATACACTTATTCCATCCGCATTCGCCTCGATGTCCCGTCTGCACCGTTAGGTTAGGTAACTAACGGCAGAACGGGGCAGGGCTAGCGCGGGTGTAAAACATAAGCAACGTCTATATAATATATCATATATACTATATACAGTATCTATCTGAACATATTACATGATCACATCACAGATAACACAGCAGAAAACAACATATGAAATATTGGATATACTAGGACGTCCGTATTTTATTTTGAGCCTGTATAAAACACGGATTCCACGGTCGTGATGAATAGCCAATCCCATACCCCTAGACCCCTACGAGAGCGGCAAGCAACCCTACCAATTCTATAGTTAGGAGACCCGGACTCGACTCCTCGAGATGGTCTCCCACTGGACCCTAGAACCCGGTTACTTGTGCTCCCCTCCTTGGGTCTATCCTAATGCGGAAAAGTAAATAATATACAATGGTGATATCATCCTCAGCTCGGAAGTGCCCCAATAAAAGAATATTACATACAATGAATTTTACATGAATGAAAAAGAAAAACTCTCATCTCACATAAAACCCCTCGGCTATTCAAACACGACGATCCAATACAACATATCCAGCAACACATAATATCACATATCATCAACGTAAGTAAATATGCGTATCCCAATTGTCGTTGATGTATAGCAACGAAACCGGCGATACACCACATATTACACTTACGGTCGCAGAAAAGAAAGTACAAAACTACAACAGTTGGAATCCGCAATTTCATTAGACATCGCATGCCTAACCAAATGAATTCCTTAGACATCGCATGCCTAACTATTATAAACCCCGCATTTTAGTCTCATCATCGAAAACTCTTTTCAATATCAAGTCGGGCAATTCAGCAAGATTCCCGACATCCTGATCGAATGCTCGTCGCAAACTTTAGTAGACGGCCGCACCCCCGGATGCTGTCGACGAAGTGCACTAAGGCGGAACACCGCTGCCGCGAGCACCCAAACGGATGCTTTAGGCGACGGGGTTCTCCTACATTCACTTGGTCGGGGCTTTGGGGCGTGGCTATCTATTAAGTTTACCCGGCGAGTATCCGCGTACACTACGTGATTGCGACGGACTTTTGATCGCATCAAAATCCCATGGCAACCGATCATTTGAGACTAAAGTGCTAGATTTACAACATTCAAATTAGTTATCTCATAACTACATGTGGATTCCAAATATTGTATCACATTCCAGATAAATAGACAATGTTAAACTTTCCGATCGATTAAACAAATACCCAAGATTTCCCAAATAGTTCTCAACACTTGAGGGGAGTTTAAAAACATCCATCACACGCCACAGTACCAATGGTCCAGTCGTAGAAGGGTCAAGCCAACGCCTCACATGTGGCAACGCTGTACTGCCCCAAACCCTAAGGTTCAAAAGGCAGTTCAAGACGGTCACATAATCGAGTTAAGGTTTGTTGTCTTCTAGAGGGTCCATCGCGTTACTTGCACGACTTAGAACATTCTTAAACTACGGAAAAATCCAACACTTGGAAATTTTCCGGCAAAGGAAAAAGTGAGTTATTGATATCCGGTCGAACTTTTTAACACGTTCTAAAATTACCCGGAAAAACTTAAACGAAGTTAAATTATCCGATCGAATCAATGAGTCCCCAATATAACCCAGAAAACTCAACACTTGAGTATAAATTAAAAATTCTCAGAAACATGCAGTAGTTCCAACAGATGTTACTGTACAAAAATGAATCTATAATCTCACTGTAGCGCCGCGGAACCGCCGCGCAAGCCATGCTACGGCCGCGGTTCCGCGGCGGTGTAAGCGAATTAATGGTTCGTTTTTTTACAGTAATTCCTAAAATACCCTGCTGAATTTTTTGAGTATTTTTAATGTTGAAAAAATCACGATTTCAAAAAATGTCCAGAGAAGGGTTTAATCGGGGTTATCCGGGTTCGATCGGACTTTAAACTTCGCCTAGACTTCGCCTAAAGCTCTAGCTTGGCTCTGATACCACTGTAGGGTTCCTAGGCACTCTAACAAGGTTCTACAAGGCATCTACCATGCCCGATTCAAAAATTAGCCGTGCCGAACAACCCTAACCAAGATCGTATACTAGAGATTATGCGAAAACAAGCAAGCAAACAACATCAACACTTAGTGAAAGGGATTACAACCTTTGTAGATCCGGTCCTTCACTTCTAAAGCTCCGTGTTGACGTCCTTTCGCTGCGATAATCGAGATCCCGGACTCTAGTGATGGTTTCCTCGGAGAAATAAGCGGGCTAGGTCGTTGACTTCGAGGCTGAAGATGATCTACGTCGAGGAGACTCAAACTCAAGTTCCATCTTCACTAGGTCAAGAACTTTGTGAAGAGAACACCCTAAACTAAATGGCAAGTAATAGAGGATGATGAAATAGGAAGTGAGTTCACTTTGGATTTGGATTTCTCACTCTATTTCTTCACTTGAAAAATTTCTAGTAAGCTTTTCTTCTTCTTGAAGAAGAAGAAGAAGAAGAAAGAAAAGAATAAGAAAATGAATTATGTAAAAAGAATAATCAAGTGAAGTCTATCATAATGCAACCATGGGTGAGTTTACCTTTGTAGAGACTAAAACATAGTTTGAGGTAATGGTTAGGTTAATGAAAATCTTATGCAAAACAAAATGAGTGGACTTTGTCAAAGATGCTTAAAAGCTTCATGAAGCTTCAAGCCAAGACAAAGTAAACCACCATTTTGTTTTACCAAAATAAATAAAAACCTAAACCATTATCTTAAATATGGTGTAAGTCATACATACACAAGTTTGCATGTATCATCAATCATGATACAAACTAGTGCACAAACATATATCACATATACAACTTGTGCACATCAAGTGAGAAAATCAATCTTAAGTGAACCAATACTAGTTAATGTAAAGTGATATATCACATATATAATTATACATTAAATCATTAAATCAACACTTGATTTAATGATCCGGTCATATCGTATATAACCGACTAATATCAAGTGTATCAATATATCGAATCAACACTTGATTCGGTAACCCGGCTATATCTCATATAACCGACTGATGATACAAATCGCGAGAATAGAATACAGTATCACATACTGGTATTATTCTCGGTCCCGCACATATCTCATATGCACTCCTATTTCGTTTCGCTTGAGCCAGGAAACCTCTGTGTAGGACTCTAAAGACTCGTCAATATGCCGACAGTAGGTGGTGATCATATCAATCACCCACAAGCCGCAAGAGGTCTGCTAAATGTAACGGCCACCCGGGTATTGAGTGATCAGAAGATCAACGAGCAAGCCTGCTCACACTCCTGCGAATCCAATCAGTAACACTTACGGCACAGTCCGGTCTGTTCGTTTGATATGTCGCATATCTCGCCTAGGGGTGGTAAACGTCAGACCCCAGTAGCTTGATAAGTCATGCCGATGTAAGGTCCACAACAAGCGTGAAACTACTGATAACACTTACCAGTAAATCACTGCAACCCTAGCCATGGATTTCCAGTTATGGCCAGTCGAGCATAGCGCAACATCAACCCCCAATACCGGGAGAGACGAATCCCCTCCTATCGCTCATTGCCTCCATGTGAATCGGGACTGTACCCAAAATTCACCTGTTTGCACGACTCAGTAGAGCCGTGGTAGGGTGGAAATCAAAGCACAGTGGGAGACACACAAGACTCTATGACGATCTCGGGTCAACAGACTAAGCTGTACCAGTGTCACCAGAGAACTGCCATCTGAAGTGAGGTATAATACCATCTGGGAGTTCTTGGCGAGTCCGTTCAGTATACCCAGTCTCCACTGAGAACCCGCATACCATCTCTGATGTCAAACACCAATAGATATGGGATCATCCATCGCCCATCACATAGGTCGAGAAGATATACGCTAGTCTACTCTGGAATATCGATGCCCCGTCTCGATATTCCCATGACTAGGAACATTGAAGGATGTACTCATGGACTACCCAGGCCCCACTAGTATGATCTGCATCATAGTCCTGGAAGTCGAGTACACATCCTAAGGGCTTTATCAACATGTATATAGAGAGACAATAAGTGTACATGTTAAGATAAAGAGCAACCAGATAGCGTACTATCATGTCGAGCAAGAAAGTCCTCCCTATATATGTCCCAGCATCCACTACAATATACATCTCATGTACAGTAATGGCCTCTAGGGCATACATATAACTAACAACCGCTTGCAGCTTGTGGGTGTTTGATATGATCATCACCTGCTACCGGCGTATTGACGATTCTTTAGAGTCCTACACAGAGGTTTCTTGACTCAGGCAAAACGGAGTAGGAGCACATATGTGATATGTGCGGGATCGAGAATAATACGATATGAGATACTGTATTCCATTCTCACGATATATGATATCGGCCGGCGATATTTAATATCAGCCGGGTCATCGGATCAAGTGTTGATTCGATGAATCAGTACATGATATATTAGTCGGTTATATTCGATATAGCCGGATTGTCGAATCAAGTGTTGATTCGATAATTTAATGTATAATTATATATGTGATATATTACATTACATTATCTAATATTGGCTCGCTTTATTATTTCTTTTTCTCACCGGATAATACATTGATATATATGCGATATATGTTAATTGTATTATTTTCTTTTATTACAAATATATATTATATATGTGATATATAATATTGTAACATGTTATAATTACTAATGCAATATGATTAGTGGAGATTAAACATGGTTAGGATTTGATTTGGGTTAGCTCTTTCTTGTAGCTTCTAGAAGATTTTATTTTGTTTTGAGCTAAGATATTTTATGTTGATATTTTGTGAGATATTTTTAAACCCAACCCAAACCCTTAACCCTAGTTTACTCTCTACAATGGTTAGTCCTTTCTTTATCAACCATGGTTGCATTTGTAATTATGATTACAATTTCATTATTCATCACAAAAGGATTATTCATTCTTCTTCTTCTTCCTTGAGCTCTAAAAAGATTTCTAGGTTTTTCTTTTGTGATGATTTAGTGTGAGATTATGAAAAAAAATGAGATCCAAATTCCTACCTCATCATCCTCATCTAATCTAGCCGATTAAGTTTAGGGTGTTCACTTCATTAGTGAGTGAGAGCTTGACTTAAAGAAACTTCAAGGTAGATCATCTTTGATTAGGAAGACTTCAAGCAAGCATGGATCATTCGGGTTGTGGAGTTTCTCTTGAGTCCGGGAGATCGTTGATCGCGGTGAAGAGACTACTACTCGATTCTCATGAAGCGAAGGAGCGGACTACAAAGATTGTAATCCCTCACTCTTAGTTGTAAAGATGTTTACTTGCATGTTTAACCATAATAATCTAGCAAAGATCCTCGCTTTTGGTTTTTCGGCTCGTCTAAATTTTAAATCGGGCATGATTGATGCCTTATAGACCTTTGTAAGAGTGCCTAGTAACCCTACATCAAGAAATTCCTCGAACCCTGGTGTGCATTTGAAGTGAGCAAAGAGGCGAAGCTCCGGCGAATTTTCCGGCGACAACCCTAGGAGTTCTCGGCGACGAAACGGCACACCTGAAACTACGTCCACTCCCTCCCTCTCTCTTTTTTAAGCTAAACCCGTAAGTCCCACCTTCCCCCTTCTCTACTCTTTCTGAAAATACGAAATTCTAAAACTCGACGGAATCGGAGGAAATCCGATTTCCGATTCGGTTCTTCCAAATATCTCAATTTTCCTTTAATACAATCTTGTTAAACCATTACATGTTGATTATTAAACACTAACTAATCATATTGAATAAGTTCCATATCAAAAGAAATTGCTATTTACATTTTACCGTACTTTTTCATTAAAATACCATATAGTTTCATTTTCGACATTTGAACATCACAAACTTGCTATACCTTTAAGTAGATCATGAGGTAATGACCTAGCTCCTCACAACACTCATATGCAACATAACACAATACCTTTCGGGAACATAGAATACGGGAAAACGAAACATTTCAAATAAATACCATTACTATTAAAACCGTTTTCTAAAAGATTAGTATTTTACACAAATCTTTGCAAAGCGCCGCTACAACTCATTTTGGGGAAACCGACTAGGATGGTGCGGATTATCGCACATCCCTCGACTTAGTAGTGTGAGATGCAGACCTCCGCAAGGAGCATTCGGTCTCGAGAGATTTAAAATACGACATCTTAAGAAAATGAGGTTTTTAGAAATATAAAATATATATTAAAAATTATTTTTATATAATTATGTATATATGTAACATTAAAAATATCTATTTTGAAATAATATAAATATTCCAACTCTTTTCAAAAATCATAAGAATCACTTTACATTAATATACCATGAATTCCAAACAAGTCAATATTACAAATAAATATCGTTTATTATGAATTTAGGATATTTTCACTAGAAATATCACAATTATAAAATTTATATTCATGATAACTATAAAGATGATAAATAAACACTTGGAGAGTATTTTGAAAAGTATATAAAAGTATTTTTAGATAAAAACCCCTCAAGTTTTATAAATTACCCTAAGAACCCTAGTAAACATAGTTTTAAGTGGGACCAATCTCTTGAGCCTCAGGGAGCCGGAGAAGTGGGTGCTTGTCTATCTAAGCTAGACAACTTAACAACAGTGTTATCAATACGGTAATCTTCTTTGAAAAAGACACAAATCCTGCCGCCCATGTGCAGCGGTTACCGATAACATCAAAACCATCAGGACTTCAATTTACTTTTCTAATTGTCTGACTCAGACTGAGTCTCATTAATAAACCGACTTGAATAGTATTCAAGTACAATCTACAATATGCAATCTATAATATTACAATTCAACATGAATCCATTCAAATCTATATTGACCGAACCGAACAATGGATATACTTCCATTTATATGATTCTCCAGTTACATCCATGATTCTACATTTACATCCATTTACTGATATCATGGTTTCGGTAAGTCATCCAATTATACAATCTATACAGTTTACAATACAATACAATTCAATACAACTATACAAACAAGACATCTCGGGGTTTAAGGGATAGATTGGTACGGAAGGTGTTAGAAGTGGCACGAGACAGTAAGATTAAGACACTTAACCTATATTCCGTTGCTGTTGTATCGTGGCACAACGGTTCCTTGTACATTCCGCTTGCCTTAGTCTCTAGCATATAGAGACTCCTCTCGTATACACTGACATCCTTCTGTACCAAGCTACAAACAACAGCGTTAACACCACATTATAACAATATAATACAGCTTTAAAAGCTACCTTCTTATTCTGTCTATTCTATTTCTCCCTTATCTTTTGGACTTACCGAGCGATCTGTTCGCTGATGACATTCTTTTCTTTCTTCTTTGAATGTCGTCAGGTGATCTGGACATGTCAGAGATCGACCCTAGCGCTGAAGACTTGGACCATTTCGTTGAAGACCCAGAGCTTTAGTTCATTGCACACTTTTATTTCAGTACCTTTCCTTTTCTGTTATGCCATTATTTAGGCATTGCTTTATTTCAGTTGTATTTACATTTCCATGCATTGTACAGAAAGAATGTGAATAAATAAAGTTGTTGTTTTATTATATCTTGTCTCTTGTGCATTTACTTTTATATTGCTTAGATACGCATAGCGTATTTACGTCACAGTAAATACGTAGAGGTCTCGATGCGTCCTCTGCCCGTATACTGGGAAGCGGGGCGTGACAGGTTTTGTTGGTGGCCTATGCAGGTCAGAGCTGTATGAAACTCTATCATGCAGTTTTGTTCTGCGTGAAAAACCGAAGCAATATAACACAAGAAACAATAACTAAAACATTCTTTACAATTCATGTTCCTTGAATCTTATCATTTTATATACTTTGAATCTGTCCTAACCCGAATTTTTCTTCAAGGTTATGGATTCACTAAACAACACAAGCACCAACTTCAACAACACTCCACCACCACTACCAATCATACCTACTATTTCTGCTCCACCAACCGAGCAAACGGTTCTACTTGAGGCAATCCGCAGCCTCTTAGAGGGACATCAGCAGCTTTTGAATCTTCCTAAGACTGAAGTACCTAGGGTGAAGCAATTCAGAGCTTTGCATCCCAAACAGTTCTCCGGAAAGGGAAGCCCACTAGAAGCTGAAGAATGGGCACAAAGTATAGAAGATGATCTGGCAGCGGCACAAATGCCAGATATAGCTTGGGTTCGTGTGGCAAAATTACAGCTCACGGACAATGCACGGAACTGTTGGAAGGCGGAAGAAAGCCGTCTTGATCAGCCTATTGAATGGAAGACTTTTCGCGATAGGTTCGACGCGAGGTACTTCCTTGAGACTGCCACGTTCGATATGGAACGGCAGTTTATTCATCTGCAACAAGGTTTGATGTGGATCAAGTCGGTAGATGAGTATGACGTTGAGTTCACCATGCTCAGTTGGTAAGATATGTTTCAAATAATTTGAAATATCACTTACTACACATCTAACGCAATCCTTTAAACAAATTCGCGGCACATTTGATACCGACGGACGAGATCAGAGCCCGTCGATTTCAACAAGGTTTGGACACGGAAATCCAGGCTGCACTAGCCACACGGAAATTTCCGACTCATGAGGAGGCTCTGACAGCTGCCCGCAGTTATGAGGCAGTGATAAAGGCGAGGGGCAGACCTCAGTCTGCAGGAGTTAAACGCCCTATCAACCAGTTGACAGGAGGAGCCTCGTCCAGGCCACCTTTTGTGCCAAGGCGACCGGGAGTACTGAACCATCGTCCCATCCCAGCCTTTTGTACCTACTGCAAGAGATCTAGACATGTGATGCAAGATTTCCGGCGAGCCTATCGTCTTTGCTTAGTCTGCGGCTCATCTGCTCATGATATTGGATCTTGTCCTTATAGATAAAATCCAATTGCTGCACCCAGGCCAGCAAACACTTACCCACAGCGCCCAGCCATCCAGGTTCCTGCTCCAAGACTTGCACTATCTGCTCCACCATCTAGAGGACCACAAGCTGCACCACCTCCTCGTCAGTTCCATCAATCTCAAAGGAAGGTTACGAGGAATGCTCCTCAAGCCAGGAGGAATGTACCAATGCGCTAGGCTTTCACGATGACCGTGGAAGAAACTGAGGCTACTGGCCAAGTTATCACCGGTACAATCTTAGTATCCTCAATACCTGCACTAGCATTGTTCGATACTGGAGCATCTCACTGCTTTATGTCGCAACGGTTCGTCCGAACCCATGCAATTCCAGTCACACCGCTTGTATCCAGCTGGAATGTCAGTTCAGGAAATGGCGTTCTAAAGGAAACAATGGGATATAGCTTGTGTCCAGTAGTCGTCTGCAGCAGAGAGTTCTATGTTGATTTCAATGTGTTGGACATACCGAACTTTGATGTGGTTCTAGGTATGGATTGGCTTGGAAATTTTTATGCTACCATCGACTGTTGTCAAAGGAGGGTAGTATTTGAGATTCCAGACCATCCGGTCTTCTATTTCAAAAGCGGAGACCGTACCCTGGAGCCAAGTACATACAAAGCGATGCCAAGGGAAGAAGTATTTGCAGCAGCTCAAGCGGAGGAAGAATCAAGGCCAGATGTGGTTCGAGAGTTCGACGACGTATTTCCTGACGATATATCAGGTTTGCCTCCCGATCGTGCTCTTGAATTCATCATTGATTTAGTACCAGGAGCACAATCGGTGATCAAAGCACCTTATCGATTAAGTCCGGAAGGTTTGAAGGAAGTCCGAACACAGTTGGACGAATTACTGGCGAAAGGATGGATTCGTCCCAGCACTTCAAGTTGGGGATCACCTGTACTACTTGTGAAGAAGAAGGAAGGTTCATACAGAATGTGCATCGATTACCGAGCCTTGAACGAAGTCACTATAAAGAACAAGTATCCACTCCCACGCATCGACGATTTATTCAATCAGCTAAGTGGATCTTGTGTTTAATCTGAATTGGAACTTCGTTCAGGTTATCATCAGGTGAAGGTCAAGGAAGCTGATATTCATAAAACCGCTTTCAGAACTCGCTATGGTCATTACGAATTTCTAGTGATGCCATTTGGAGTGACCAATGCACCAGCAATATTCATGAACATAATGAATCAAGTTTTCTGGGAGTACTTAGACAGGTTTGTTGTCATCTTCATCGACGACATCCTGGTGTATTCTAAGAGTCGGAAAGAGCATGCCGAGCACCTACGAATTGTCCTGGAAATTCTTCATCAACATCAGTTATATGCCAAATACAGCAAGTGCGAGTTTTGGCTAAATCAAGTTGGTTTTCTTGGACATATCGTATCAGGTGAAGGAATCTCTGTGGATCCAGCAAAAGTTTCATCAGTTAACGAATGGCCGACACAAAATTCAGTGAAGGACATTCGAAGTTTCTTGGGTTTAGCTGGATATTACAGAAGGTTCATTGAAGGCTTTTCAAAGATAGCAACACCCCTGACCAAGCTCACACGTAAAGATGAAGATTTTGTGTGGTCAGAAGCATGCGAAGAAGCTTTTGTAGAACTCAAGTCAAGGTTGACATCAGCGCCTATTCTCGTCATACCGGATCAATCTGGAGGATTCGAAGTGCATTGCGATGCATCCGGTAAGGGATTAGGATGTGTTCTACATCAGCACGGTAAGGTTATGATTTATGCTTCAAGACAGTTGAAGACTCATGAGCGTAATTATCCGACGCATGATCTGGAGTTGGCAGCCATCATCTTTGCTCTCAAAATTTGGCGCCATTATTTACTTGGTGAACGAGTGAACATATACACAGATCAAAAGAGCCTAAAATATGTGTTTACTCAGAAGGAGTTGAATATGTGGCAGAGAAGATGGTTAGAACTCATGGCGGACTTTGACATCAACCTGCAATATCACCCAGGGAAGATGAATGTGGTTCCAGATGCTCTTAGTCGCCAACCATTAGCAATGCATCTCACCGCTCAGTGGAAGCTTCAACAAGACTTGCATCAGATGGATATTGAAGTAGTCATGCCAGGTAACACTTCAAGTTTGATGAATTTACAAGTTCAATCAACCATTGCCAATCAGATCAAAGCAGCTCAAGCAAGTGATGCTAAGTTGCAAAAGATCATAGAACAAGTGGAGAATGGACTCAGAACATACTTCATCATCTGTGAAGACGGATCTTTGAGATACGGCAGCAGATTATGTGTACCAAAAGGTCCTGTTCGGGAAGAGTTAATGAAAGAAGCTCACAGCTCTCCCTACTCAGTACACCCTGGAGGTACCAAGATCTACGTCAGAATTATTGGTGGCATGGAATGAAGCATGAAGTAGCCAGAAGCGTCGCAAAATGCTTGGTGTGTCAGCAAGCAAAGGCTGAACATCACAGGACTGCTGGATTACTTCAACCGTTACCAATCCCAGAATGGAAGTGGCAGCACATCACGATGGATTTTGTGACTGCTCTTTGTTGGATATATGTATGCCCTAGAGGCCATTATATGTATACTGGATGCTTGGACATATATATATATATATATATATATATGTATATTTTGATATATGACTTTCTTGCTCGACATGATAGTATGCTATCTGGTTTTACTTTATCTGACATGTTTACTTGATACTGTTCATTTGATACATATTGATAAAGCCCTAAGGATATTTGCTTGACTTCCATGGCTATGATAGAGATCATACTAGTAGGGCATGAGTAGTCTATAAGTATATCCTTAAATGTTCCTAGTTGTAGGTATATCGAGATAGGGCATCGATATTCCAGAGTAGACTAGCGTATACGTTTCTTGACCCATATGATGGGCAATGGATGATCCCATATCCATTGGTGTTGTGACATCGAAGATTGTATGCAGGTGCTCAGTGGAGACTGGGTACACTGAACGGACTCACCGAGAATTCCTATATGCTATTATATCTATCGTCGGATAGCAGTTCTCTGGTGACACCAGTACAGGTTATTCTGTAAACCCGAGATCGTCATAGAGTCTTGTGTGTTCTCTTACTGTACTTTGATTTCCACCCTACCACGGCTCTGCTGAGGCGTGCAAACAGGTGGCTTTTGGGTATAGTCCCGAGACACACGGAGACAGTGAGCGATAGGAGGGGTTTCGTCTTTCCCGGTATTGGGAGTTGATGTTGTTCAATGTGTGATTGGCTCTGACTTGAAGTCCCTGGCCAGGGCTGATGAGATTTACTGATAAGTGTTATCAGTAGTTTTTCGACCAGTCATAGACCATATCGACATGACTTATTGAGTTATTAGAGCTCGACGATTCCATCCCTAGACTTGATATGCAACATATCAGACGAAGAGACCGGGCTGTACGGTAAGTGTTGCCAATGGCTCGACGGGAGTTTTGACGGGTTCGCTTATGTTTCTTCTGATCGCTCAATACCCGGGTGGCCGTTACGTTTAGCTGACCGCTTGCGGCTTGTAGGTGTTTTGATATGATCATCACCTACTGCCGGCGTATTGACGAGTCTTAGAGTCCCACATAGGATTTTTCTAGCTCAGGCGAAATGTTGTGGTGTGCATATGTGATATGCGCAGGAGCTCGATTAAATACGAATATGTGATACCGCATTTTAATCGGACGTTCAATATTGGTCGGTTCGCATTTGATGTGCCCGATTTATTAAATCAAGTGTTGATTTAATATTAACTTTTAGCTCATTTTTAATTCAACCTTTTCTTTTGGATGTATGCATATATGTTTATACATACACATGATGATGTGCATGTACACATACATACATACATATGTGTCATGGTGGATGATACATAGAAGATGGCAATACAAGACTCACATGGTTGATAAATATCTAGATTTTTGTTAATGAATTAAAGAAAAAGGAAATTAGCATAATGACTCATTTTCTACACATTTCTTCTTTGACCATTGACTTTAACCATGGTTAGATTTCCTTTGTTCTTTAACCCATCTACAAAATATCTAGATATTTAGTTAACTATGGTTATATTTGAGAGTGTCTCATATATATTCTTTTCTTTTTCTTTTTGGAAATAAGTTTTCATTAAATTTACAAAAGCTTTTGCCATCTTCATCTTCCTCCTTCTTCAAGATCTCTTGAGTTATATTTAGAGTGAGGAACTTAAAAAGAAAGGGTTTTTAAGTGAGTTTACAAACCACACAACCATTCTACACTACCCTAGCCTTTCAGTGTAGAGTGTTTGCTTCATTTTGTGTAGCTTAGAGCTTGATCTAGAAATCTCCGGGTGGATCATCGTAAACGACGAAGGATCTTGAGCGGAGTCGTTCCAAGCTTCGAGCAAAGCCGTAGGAGTCCTAAAGACCGAAGGAGTTGGTTACAAAGGTTGTATTTCCTTTTCCTTTAGTTTATACTTCACATAATGATGTTTTTACCCTAATCTCTAGTTACGATTCATAGTTCATTTGTAATAGCCCTCTAGAATTTAAAAGTTCACTACTTTATGATGATGCAACCTTACTAGAGGTGCTACTACACACCAACATGGTATCAGAGCCTAGCTAGAGTTTTAGAGTAAACCGGACAACGTTTAAAAACTCAATCGAACATAAAAAAAATGAGATTTTTACATGCTCACTGGAAATTTTTTCAAAAGTTGGAATTTTTGTAATTAAAAATATTCAGAAAATAGAGCAGGGTTTTCTATGGATCCCCAAGAAAAACGAGCGCCTAACTCGACATAACGACCGCGGAACCGCGGCCAAATAGGTGTATTTGCGGCGGTTCCGCGGCGCCGTTGGTGAGGCTTGGACCATGCGCTCTTGCGTTGATCCGTAGGTACTATATATGCTCTCTGGGAATTTTTTATGCAGGTTCAAGTGTTGAGTGTTAGTTATATGTATGCCCTAGAGGCCATTACTTTACATAGGATGTATACTGTAGTGGATGCTGGGAAATATATAGGTAAGACTTTCTTGCTCGACATGATAGTACGCTATCTGGTTGCTCTTTATCTTAACATGTATACTTTCTGTCTCTCTGTTACATGTTGATAAAGCCCTTAGGATGTGTACTCGACTTGCAGGACTATGATGTAGATCATACTAGTGGGGCCTGGGTAGTTCATGAGTACATCCTTCAATGTTCCTAGTCGTGGGAATATCGAGACGGGGCATCGATATTCCAGTGTAGACTAGCGTATATCTTTTCGACCCATGTGATGGGCGATGGATGATCACATATCCATTGGTGTTTGACATCAGAGATGGTATGCGGGTGCTCAGTGGAGACTGGGTACACTGAACGGACTCGCCGAGAACTCCCAGATGGTATTATACCTTACGTCAGACGGCAGTTCTCTGGTGACACTGGTACAGCTTAGTCTGTTGACCCGAGATCGTCATAGAGTCTTGTGTGTCTCCCACTGTGCTTTGATTTCCACCCTACCACGGCTCTATTGAGTCGTGCAAACAGGTGGTTTTTGGGTACAGTCCTGATTCACATGGAGGCAATGAGCGATAGGAGGGGATTCGTCTCTCCGGTATTGGGGGTTGATGTTGCGCTATGCTCGACTGGCCATAACTGGAAATCCCTGTCCAGGGTTGCACTGATTTACTGGTAAGTGTTATTAGTAGTTTCATGCTTGTTATGGACCTTACATCGGCATGACTTATCGAGCTACTGGGGTCTGACGTTTACCACCCCTAGGCGAGATATGTGACATATCAGACGAACAGACCGGACTGTACGGTAAGTGTTACTGGTTGGATTCACAGGAGTGTGAGTGGGCTTGCTCGTTGATCTTCTGATCGCTCAATACCCGGGTGGCCGTTACGTTTAGCAGACCGCTTGCGGCTTGTGGGTGCTTGATATGATCATCACCTGCTGCCGGCGTATTGACGAGTCTTTAGAGTCCTACACAGAGGTTTCCTGGCTCAAGTGAAACAAAATAGGAGCGCGTAAGAGATATGTGCGGGACCGAGAATAATACCAGTATGTTATACTGTATTCTATTCTCGCGATATGTATCATTGGATGATTATATATGATATAGCCGGGTTACCGAATCAAGTGTTGATTCGATACATTGATACACTTGATATTAGTCGGTTATATGCGATATGACCGGATCATTAAATCAAGTGTTGATTTAATGATTTAATGTATAATTATATATTTGATATATTACTTTACATTAACTAGTATTTGTTCACTTAAGATGGATTTTCTCACTTGATGTGCACAAGTAGTATATGTGATATATTTTTGTGCACTAGATTGTATCATGTTTGATGATACATACAAACTTGGGTGTGTGTATGCTATACACCATGTTTAGTGAATGGTTAGGGTTTCATTTGCCTTATTTATTTATTTTATTTTCTTTATTTATTTTTGGCAAGAAACAAAATGGTGGTGGCTTTTCTCACTTTGGCTTGAAGCTTCATGAAGCTTCATAGCATCTTTGACAAAGTATAAGCCATTTTGTTTTATGCTTAACCTAACCATTTAACTAAACCCTAGTTTATTCTCTACATGAGTTTACTCACCCATGGTTGCTAAATGATAAGAATCACTTGGATTTTCTTATTGAGATAATTCTTTTTCATTTTCCTTCTTCTTCTTCTTCTTCATGAAGAAAAGAAAAAGCTTTCTTGAAAATTCCAAGTGATGAATCCAAGTGAGAAATCCAATTCCAAAGTGAACTCACTTCCTATTTCTTCATCCTCTACCACTTTCCATGTAGTAGAGTGTGTTATCTTCACAAGTTTTATGACCAAGTGAAGATGGAGCTTGATCTTGAGTTTCCTCGACGTAGATCATCTTCGGCAAAGAAGTCGACGACCTAGTCCGCCCATTTCTCCGATGAAACCGACGCTAGAGTCCGGGATTCCGATGATCGCAGCGGAGGGACGTCAACGTGGAGCTAGAGAAGTGGAGGACCGGATCTACAAAGGTTTTATTTCCATTCACTTAGTAGCAAAGTAGTTTGCTTGCTTGTTTGTTTTGCCTTACCTCTAGTAACGATCTAGTTTAGGGTTCTTTGGCACATAGAAAAATTTCAATTGGACATGTTTGATCAGTTGTAGAACCTCATGGGTGTGCCAAGGAACCCTACAGTGGTATCAGATCCTAGCTAGAGCTTTAGGCGAAGTGTAGACGATGTTAGAGATCCGATCGAAACACGAAACCCCGATCAAAACCCTTCTCTGTACATTTTTTCAAACTGTGGATTTGTGTGAATTAAAAATGCTTAGAAAATTAAGCAGGAAAATCTAAGAATTACTGTGAAGTATGGACCCCTAACTCAAAAATTTGACCGCGGAACCGCGGCCGAACCAAGGGTTTGGCGGCGGTTCCGAGGCCAAAATTGTTACTTAGTCCCTGGTATTTCATGTAATTATTCTTAGGTCCTTTCTTGTTAATTTTTTCTGGGAATATTTTAATTCCACTCAAGTGTTGAGTTTTCTAGGGTTGTATTGGGGACTCGTTGATTCGATCGGATAATTTAACTTCGTTTATGTTTTTCCGGATATTTTAGAAACTGTTAAAAAGTTCGACCAGATATAAATACCCACTTTTTCTCCTGCCGGGAAATTTCCAAGTGTTGGATTTTTCCGTAGTTTAAGAATGTTCTAAGTAGTGCAAGTAACGCGATGGACCCTTTAGAAGACAACAAACCTTAACTCGATTATGTGACCGTCTTGAACTGCCCTTTGAACCTTAGGGTTTGGGGCAGTACGGAGTGCCACATGTGAGGCGTTGGCTTGAGCCTTCTACGGCTGGACCGTTGGTACTGTGACATGAAATGGATGTTTTTAAACTTATTTCAAGTGTTGAAAACCATTCGGGAAAACTTGGGTGTTTGATTGTTTGATCGGAAAGTTTAACATTTTCTATTTATCTGGAATATGATACACTATTTGGAATCCACAAGTAGTTATGAGATAACTGATTTGGATGTTATAAATTTAGCACTTTAGTCTCACTTGATCGATTGCCACGGAATTTTGATGCGATCAAAAGTCCGTCGCAATCATGTAGCGTACGCGGATATTCGCCGGGTAAACTTAATAGACGGCCACATCCCATAGCCCTGACCAAGTGACTGTAGGAGAACCCCGTTGCCGAAAGCATCCGTTCGGGTGCTCGCGGCAGCGGTGTTCCGCCTTGGTGCACTTCATCGACGGCATCGGGGGTGCGGCCGTCTACTAAAGTTTGCGACGAGCATTCGATCAAAATGTCGGGAATCTTGTTGAATTGCCCGACTTGATATTGAAAAGAGTTTTCGATAATGAGACTAAAATGCGGGGTTTATAATTGTTAGGCATGTGATGTCTAAGGAATTCAGATGGTTAGGCATGCGATGTCTAAGTAGGTTGCGGATTCCAACTGTTGTAGTTTTACACTTTCTTTTCTGTGGCCGTAAGTGTAATATGTGATATCGCCGGTTTCGTTGCTATATGTCAACGACAATTGGGATGGACATATTTACTTACGTTGATGACATGAGATGTTATGTGTTGCTGGATATGTTATATTGGATCGTCGTGTTTGAATAGCCGGGTTTTTTTTATATGAGATGAGTGTTTTTCATTTTCATTCATGTAAAAACTTGTATGTAATATTCTTTTATTGGGGCACTTCTAGGTTGCGGAAGATGTCACCGTTGATGTATATTATTTACTTTTCAGCATTAGGATAGACCCAAGGAGGAGAGCACAAGTAACCGGGTTCTGGAGTCCAGTGGGAGACCAACTCGAGGAGTCGAGTGCGGGTCTCCTAGCTCTAGAATTGGTAGGGTTGCTTGCCGCTCTCGTAGGGGTCTAGGGGTGTGGGTTTGGCTATTCATCGCGACCGTGGAATCCGTGTTTTATACTGGCTCGTATTAAAAACACGGACGTCCTAGTATATCCAATATTTCATATGATATTTTCTGCTGCGTTATCTGTGATGTGATCATGTGATATGTTCAGATAGATATTGTATATAGTATATATGATATATTATATAGACGTTGCTTATGTTTTACACCCGCGCTAGCCCTGCCTCGCTCTGCCGTTAGTTACCTAACCTAACGGTGCAGACGAGACATCGAGGCGAATGCGGATGGCATAAGCGTACGTTGTATTTATCTGTGATGTTTAGGTGGACTTAAATGATGGGACATTCATTAATGAGATTAATGAAAGAAAATAAACCTAAAAGATGTTGTGGAATCGAATTTCAAAAATAAAATCAGGTAGCTACAGTTCTTACTTTGCATTGCGGTGTTCCTTGTAGAACATCCTGCACCTTATTCGATAAGGAAAGGACCGAGATCCCTTCACTGGGAGTGACTTCTTTAGCAATAACTGGCAGATGCTACAACCCTCGGTTTGTCTTTTGATTGCTTCTATAGTTTTTGCTTTGCACAGCGGTATATATGATATATCCTGCACCTTATTCGATGAGGAAAGGGCCGACGATCCCTTTACCGGGAGTGACCCTTTTAGCAAAACTAGAAAAGCCTAAAAAACACTCCATTTAAAAACCATTTGATTCCGCAACGAGATCAAGTTCAAAGCGTTAAAGGTTTTATTAAAAACCATTCGCAACCCTCCGTCATTTTAGGAAGTAGAGTACTTAGTATTCGTGCTGTGTTTGTTGACCATAGTCAAGGCACAGTGTACGGTAGCTAAGTGATGTCTTCCTACACCGCATATGATGCGATTAGTTAGGACAGTCGCGTGACTTTGTTGATCTTAGTTAAGGGTCATGTGGGTGGGTCTAATTAATCACGAAATGACGGGTAGAACTTGACTAGTACTTATGATTTGTTGACCATAGTTAAGGTCATAAGTGCTAGGGGTAAAAAACCTTTATCGGGAGTTTCAAGTGTTGAAATTTGCAATGAGATTGCATACCTTCTATATGATAGTTGGATCCCGATACCCACTGTGAGTAATTGTTACTCCTGGGAGAGTTTTGCACTTTACAATTAGCCGATTAAGTAGGTGTCTAGAAAGGTGTCAACGGGGTTACGCACCTGAGAAAACGAGGTTTACTTTAATTAGGTCCGTGCGAAAGCACGGGGAACCTCCCTCAAAGTACCGACACTGGCCTGGCTGAAAGATTGGCGAACTTGTAGAGTGTAATTAATCCCGGCTAGTCTTTCCTTTTAAGGTTTGAAGGAAGATTTGATAAAAACAGTGGGAGCCATCCTGATTAGATAAAATAAATAACCAATCTAATCTTGCAAGAGCGCACGCAGAGTGTTTTCTTTTCTCTCTCTCCAGGTAGCGACCATATCACGCTTTAATCAAGATAATAATATAGATGTATTGACCGAACCCGCTTGTTATACTGAGCTGGGGAACGTTGGTCCCGCTCCAACTTATAATTGTTATAAGACAGAGCAGGAAATAGGGGAATACCAGGATTCCTATGTCGCCCAAACGAAGAAAGTACATATGATGCATCTCCTTCGGGTGTGTTCATTACACAGAACTGTTTCTCAGTATCCTCTGCGTCTTGGGTATCTGATACCGGATCAGGATCCCAGATATGTAATCTGTTATATAGGGCTACAGAAAGGCAGAGAACTAAGAACGGGTGATAAGTTTCATGAGACAGAAAACGGTGCAAGTGTTGCAGCCAAGTCTGTTGGTCACTGTCACCCTATATTACCAATACATTGATTCTGAACAAATGCTATTAGATACCGAACCTGATATACAAAATCATATCAATCTCTTTATTTATTAAAGAAGGATATAATTTTGTATTGTTGTATATTGTTTTGAATATTTCAAAAGTTGATCGGTTCAGGCTCGTCATCTAAAAGCATTGACGTTCTAAATCAAACTACAGTTCCTAGTATACAGAACACACACAAGAGGAAGAGTTCAGATGTGAACGATTCCTTCTTATGGTATTGTAGACTAGGTCATATCAATGCGACCCGACTAACTTAAGTTACATTCTAGATGCATATTTAAATCAGTTTGAATTTACATCTTATGAAACTTGCCAGTCATGTCACAAAGATTAGATGACCATAGCTCTGTTTATTTGAAACAGAGAAAGAGTTAATGAACTCTTGGGACTGATACATGATGATGTATGTTAGGTCCCCTGTTTACATATGTCAGGACCGGTTCTTTGTACTTCATTACATTATCTGATAATCTCTCAAGATTCAGCCATATGTTCCTGTTCAAACATAAGTCCGAAGTTTTTGAGATATTCACAGAATATAAGTTAGAAGTAGAGAACCAAAAACCGGGTATAAGTATTATGTCCTATGATAAGATAAGGGAGGAGAATACTTGTGCATAGAATTCCTGGACTATTCTAAAGGAGAATAGGATTCTCTCTCAGTGTTATTCCTCTGAATACACCACAGCACAACGGTGTATCGGGGCGGAGCAATAGCACCCTATATGATATGGTGTGCTCTATGATGAGTATTACTGAGTTACCTATTTCCTTTTGGGGTTGTGCACTTGAGAAGTTGCATACCTATTAAATTGGGTTCAAATCAAATCAGTGCCTACCACTCCATATAAGATATGGTATGGGAAGAACCTATCTCTTAAGTAAGTTAAGATTTAGGATTGTCCGGCCTATGTCAAAAGCAAAATCCGGACAAGATCGAGGCAAGGTCAGTTCTGTAGAACTGGAAAGGTTCCAGCTATACAAACTGCAGCTGATTTGACTGGACCAAAGGATTCTATAGTTCCCAACGAACCTCAGCCTCTCCGCCGATCTAGCAGGGTTCCTCACCTGCCTGAGATATACTTCGGTTTCTCGATGACAGTGGGAGCGAGGAATGCATCATGAGATGATGACCCAACTAGTTTCGAGCAGGCCATCGAGAGTAGGGACTCTGTAAGAATGGCTGGATGCTTAGCGATCTGAGATGGAATCCATGTACACCAACAAAGTATGGACTTTGGTTGCTATATCTGAAGGGTTAAATCCTCATCAGGAGCAAGTATATCTTGTGAAGATTACTTGGTGTAGATGGAAAAGTTGAGACTTTCAAAGCTAGACTTGTTAAAGGTTTTCGTCATCGACCAGGCGTGGATAATGATGAAACCTTTTCCACGGACGATGCTTAAGTCCATCCAGATCCTACTTGCCATTGCTACATACCATGACTATGATGTCTGGAGGTTGGGTGCCATGACTGCTTTTCTAAATAATGATTTAGAAGAGAACGTCTATAAGAACACAGCTAGAGGGCTTCGTAAATAGTGGGAGCAGCGGAAACGTGGGCAAGTTGCTTTACAGGATAAAGCAGGCATCGCGGAGTTAGAACATCTGTTTTGATGTGTTAGTCAAAGAGTTTGACTTCATCAAAATGGTAGATGAACCTTGTATGTACAAAAAGGTAGTATGGAGTATTTTGATGATCCTCGTAGAGTACGCGGATGAAATACTCTTGATAGGAAAGGAGTTTCCTATGCTACGCTCGGTCAATCTCTGCTTATCACAAGGATTCTCCATACAGGATCAAAATGATACCTCCTAAATCCTGGGATTTGGATCTATGAGATAGATTTAAATAGATGTTAGGCTTCTCACTAGGTTTAGTGAGATGGTATCAATCGATCCTGGGGAGAATCACTGGAAAGGTTTCAGGGTGATAAGGACGACTGAATGTCAGTCACAGGCATTGTCTTTACCCTCAGTAGAGGGACGGTATGTTGGAAGAGTTCCAAGCTATATACTGTGGCAAACTAGAAGATAAAGGCTGGTAACATCGCTATTATAGATACTACCAAAGAGGCAGTTTGGGTGTATATTGGTTCATGAGATGAACTAGGTTCCTGCCATTGTGTGACAATGGAAGTGTGGCTTTGGCCCAGGAACCCCGATCCCATCAATGACCTAGACATATTCTGAGGCAGCATCACCTGATCATGGAGATAGTTGATATCCAGGGTGATCGAGGTTAGGAGAGTAGACTCAGAGTACAACAGGGCGGATCCACTCACAAAGGCCTTTTCCTAGAGAGAGATTTATATGGGATGGTTGAGTATTAGATACTGCAACCACTGCTACAGATGGCCCTAGTGCAAGTGGGAGATTGTTAGTTATATGTATGCCCTAGAAGCCATTACTTTACATAGGATGTATACTGTAGTGGATGCTGGGACATATATAGGTAAGACTTTCTTGCTCGACATGATAGTACGCTATCTGGTTGCTCTTTATCTTAACATGTATACTTTCTGTCTCTCTGTTACATGTTGATAAAGCCCTTAGGAAGTGTACTCGACTTGCAGGACTATGATATAGATCATACTAGTGGGGCCTGGGTAGTCCATGAGTACATCCTTCAATGTTCCTAGTCGTGGGAATATCGAGACGGGGCATCGATATTCCAGTGTAGACTAGCGTATATCTTCTCGACCCATGTGATGGGCGATGGATGATCCCATATCCATTGGTGTTTGACATCAGAGATGGTATGCGGGTTCTCAGTGGAGACTGGGTACACTGAACGGACTCGCCGAGAACTCCCAGATGGTATTATACCTTACGTCAGATGGCAGTTCTCTGGTGACACTGGTACAGCTTAGTCTGTTGACCCGAGATTGTCATAGAGTCTTATGTATCTCCCACTGTGCTTTGATTTCCACCCTACCACGGCTCTATTGAGTCGTGCAAACAGGTGGTTTTTGGGTACAGTCCCGATTCACATGGATGCAATGAGCGATAGGAGGTGATTCATCTCTCCCGGTATTGGGGGTTGATGTTGCGCTATGCTCGACTGGCCATAACTGGAAATCCCTGGCCAGGGTTGCACTGATTTACTGGTAAGTGTTATCAGTAGTTTCATGCTTGTTATGGACCTTACATCGGCATGACTTATCGAGCTACTGGGGTCTGACGTTTACCACCCCTAGGCAAGATATGCGACATATCAGACGAACAGACCGGACTGTACGGTAAGTGTTACTGGTTGGATTCACAGGAGTGTGAGCGGGTTTGCTCATTGATCTTCTGATCGCTCAATACCCGGGTGGCCGTTACGTTTAGCAGACCGTTTGCAGCTTGTGGGTGCTTGATATGATCATCACCTGCTGCCGGCGTATTGACGAGTCTTTAGAGTCCTACACAGAGGTTTTCTGGCTCAAGCGAAACGAAATAGGAGCGCATAAGAGATATATGCAGCACAGAGAATAATACTAGTATGTGATACTGTATTCTATTCTCGCGATATGTATTATTGGACGGTTATATATGATATAGCCGGGTTACCGAATCAAGTGTTGATTCGATACATTGATACACTTGATATTAGTTGGTTATACACGATATGACCGGATCATTAAATCAAGTGTTGATTTAATAATTTAATGTAGAATTATATATTTGATATATTACTTTACATTAACCAGTATTTGTTCACTTAAGATGGATTTTCTCACTTGATGTGCATAAGTAGTATATGTGATATATTTTTGTGTACTAGATTGTATCATGTTTGATGATACATGCAAACTTGGGTGTGTATATGCTATACACCATGTTTAGTGAATGGTTAGGGTTTCATTTGCCTTATTTATTTATTTTATTTTCTTTATTTATTTTTGGCAAGAAACAAAATGGTGGTGGCTTTTCTCACTTTGGCTTGAAGCTTCATGAAGCTTCATAGCATCTTTGACAAAGTCTAAGCCATTTTGTTTTATGCTTAACCTAACCATTTAACTAAACCCTAGTTTATTTTCTACATGAGTTTACTCACCCATGGTTGCTAAATGATAAGAATCACTTGGATTTTCTTATTGAGATAATTCTTTTTCATTTTCCTTCTTCTTCTTCTTCATGAAGAAAAGAAAAAGCTTTCTTGAAAATTCCAAGTGATGAATCCAAGTGAGAAATCCAATTCCAAAGTGAACCCACTTCCTATTTCTTCATCCTCTACCATTTGTCATGTAGTAGAGTGTGTTATCTACACAAGTTTTATGACCAAGTGAATATGGAGCTTGATCTTGAGTTGCCTCGACGTAGATCATCTTCGGCAACGAAGTCGACGACCTAGCCCGCCCATTTCTCCGATGAAACCGACGCTAGAGTCCGGGATTCCGATGATCGCAGCGGAGGGACGTCAACATGGAGCTAGAGAAGTGGAGGACCGGATCTACAAAGGTTGTATTTCCATTCACTTAGTAGCAAAGTAGTTTGCTTGCTTGTTTGTTTCGCCTTACCTCTAGTAACGATCTAGTTTAGGGTTCTTTGGCACATAGAAAAATTTCAATTGGACATGTTTGATCAGTTGTAGAACCTCATGGGTGTGCCAAGGAACCCTACATTGAGATCTATTACAGCAGTGGGTATGTTGATATATTGAGTGATATATTTTAACGTCGTCTATGCTTTTCAATTGTTGATGTGATATGATGTATAGGATTGTCGTGATCGAATGGCCGGGGTTTTTATGTGAGACGAGAGTTTATCTTTTCATTCATGTAAAATTCATTGTATATATTATTCTTTTATTGGGGCACATCCGGGTTAAGGATGATGTCTCCATTGATGTATATTTTATTTTTCCGCATTAGGATAGACCCAAGGAGGGGAGCATGAGTGACCAGCTTCTGGAGTTCAGTAAGAGGCCATCTCGAGGAGTCGAGACCGGGTCTCCTAAACTCCAAAATTGGAAGGGTCACTTGCCGCTCTCGTAGGGGTCTAAGGGTGTGGGCTTGGCTATTCATCACGACCGTGGAATCCGTATTTTCTATCTTAGGCTAAGTAGAAAATACGGAGTTCCTAGTATATCCTATATTTTCATATATGTGTTTCTGCTGCTGATTATTCTGTGATGTGATTGCTTAATATCTGAGACGAATGTGATATTGTTATATATGTGATATGTAATACTGTTTTTCGTTTCTTTCTGTAATGGCTTAGGAACTTAAATGATGAGAATACATTAATGAGATTAATGTAAAAGAAAAAAAACCTAAAGATGCTGTAGAATCGGATTTGAAACCCACTCGGCTTATTTTTATGAAAAAGCAAGTTTCAAAAGATGCAGAGCTTAAGCCACTCCTTTTCTAAAACCAATTTAGATTCTACAATGAAATCAAGTTCAAAGCGTTAAAGATTTTCATAAAAACCATCCGCAACCCTCCGTCATTTTAGGAAGCAGAGTAGTTAATATTCGTGCTACGTATGTTGATTATAGTCAAGGCGTAGTGTATGGTAGCTAAGTGATGTCTTCGTAAAAAGCATATGATGCGATAAGTTAGGACATTCATGTGATTATGTTGATTATAGTCAAGGGTCATATGGGTGGGTCTAGTTAATCTCGAAATGACGGGTAGAACTTAACTAGTGCTTATGATATGTTGACCATAGCCAAGGTCATAAGCATCTAGGGGTAAAAACCATATCGGGAGTTTCAAGAGTTGAGATTTGCAATGAGATTGCATACCATCCATATGATATTTGGATCCCGATCCCACTGTGAGTAAGAGTTACTCCCGGGAGAATTTTGCACTTTACAAATAGCTAATCCAGTAGGTGTCTAGAAAGGTGTTAACGGGGTTTGACCTCTGGGAAAAATGAGGATTATTTTAATTAGGTCCGTGCGCAAGCACGGGGAACCTCCCTCAAAGTACCGACACTGGCCTGGCTGACCGGTTAGCGAAACTGTAGAATGCAATTAATCCTGGCTAGTTTTCTTTTCAGGTTTGAAAGAAAATTTGATAAAAACAGTAGGAGACATCGATTAGATAAGATAATAACCAATCTGATCTTTGCAAGAGCATTTCGCTGAGTGTATTCTTTTCTCTCTCCTAATGGCAGCTACCGATGACGGGACTTAAGCTTCTTTTAGAGAAAAACAAACTGACTGGACCAAATTATAAAGAATGATTGAGGAACTTGAACATTGCACTCACATATGATAAAGTATCATATGTCCTCACTACCAAAGCCCCACCCGTCCCAGGACCTGAATCATCTGTTTCGGATAAGGAGATCCGAAAAACATGGGATATTGATTGCAACACGGCCACGTGCCTCGCGCTTGCTTTTATGGACAGTATCCATCAGAAAAAGCACGAGAAGATGGATATATAATCCATCTTTCTTCATACAAAGGAGTTGTATGAAGAGCAATCTCGTACTTTACGATACGAGGCATCTCAAAAGCTGTTTTAGATGCGGTTGGCCCCCGGTGCATCAGTAGGAGACCATGTTCTGAAGATGATTGGTCTTATAGAAAAGCTTGAGGAACTGGGATGGACTATGGATAATGAGCAATATACAGATATTGTTCTGCAGTCTCTCTCCCCCGCCTTTGTTCCGTTCATAGTGAATTTCAATATGAACGATTTGGAGAAATCATTGCCTGAACTTCTCAATATATTGAGAAATGCAGAGAGCATGCTTAAGACAGCGAAAACTCTCGCTCTGCTTTATGGGCCATCTTCCTCTTCAGTCCCGAAAGCCAAGGCGAAAGGAAAGAAAAAGAAGAATCCCACCAAGCCGAGAGGTGGAGTTGAAATGGCGAAGGGGAAAGACAAATCTGGGACCGCGGGAAGTGGAAAAGGAGAATGTTTTTACTGCCACAAGTTAGGACACTGGAAACGCAATTGTGCTTTGTACCTTGCAGATCTCAAGAAGAAGAAGCATGTTGATACTTCCGCTTCAGGTGTGTTTGTAACTGAAAACTGTTTTTTATTAAACTCTACATCTTGGGTATTAGATACCGGTTCTGGTTCTCACATCTGTAATTGTATGCAGGGATTGAGAAACAGTAGAGTTTTGAAGTCTGGGGACCACACTCTATGGGTTGGAAATGGTTCCAATGTACATGCTGTATCCGTAGGAGAGTATCATCTGGGGTTGCTTTCAGGATGTATTTTGGTTTTGAACCCTTGTTATTTTGTACCTAGTATGCTATGTAATATAATATCCGTATCTTTGTTGGACAATGAAGGATATCATTTTGTGTTGCAAAATAATGTTATGAATATTAACTTAAATCAACAGTTGATTGGTTATGGTACACTAAGTAACGGAATTTACGTCCTAAACCAACACACAGTTTTCAATATACAACATAAAAATAAAAGAAAGATTTCAGATATAAATGAATCTTTTCTTTGGCATTGTAGACTTGGTCATATTAATGAAACAAGACTAAACAAGCTACATAAAGATGGATATTTAAAACCTTTTGAATATAAATCTTATGCAACTTGCCAGTCTTGTATCAAAGGTAAAATGACCAAAACTCCGTTTATAGGACACGGAGAGAGAGCTACAGAACTATTAATCCTCATACATAGTGATGTATGCAGACCAATGTATACACATGCTAGAGGCGGTTTTTCATACTTCATCACTTTTACTGATGATTTCTCAAGATTCGGACACGTGTTTTTATTGAAGCATAAATCCGAAGCTTTCGAGAAATTCAAGGAGTACAAACTTGGAGTAGAAAAACAAACCGGTCGAGTATCAAGAAACTTCGATCAGATCTAGGTGGAGAGTATTTAAGCACTGAGTTTTCAGACTTCTTAAAATAGAATGGGATTCTCTCTCAGCTCACTCCTCCGTACACACCACAGCACAACGGTGTGTCAGAACGGAGAAATCGTACCCTATTAGATATGGTACGGTCCATGATGAGTGATGTTGAGTTACCACTTTCCTTTTGGGGACATGCATTAGAGACAACAATTTATTTATTGAACAGGGTTCTATCAAAGACCGTGTCTACCACTCCATATGTGATATGGTGTGGAAGGAGACCATCTCTTAAAAGAGTTAGGATTTGGGGTTGTCCGGCTTATGTCAAAAAGAAGAATCCGGATAAACTCGAGACACGATCGGTCATGTGTAAATTTGTGGGATATCCAAAACACTCGTATGGATATCTATTCTACCACAAGGAGGAACAAAAGGTGTTTATTTCTCAACATGCCATATTTTTGGAAAATGAAATCTTTACAGACAGTACTGAAGGCAAAGTGGTAGAACTAGAAGAGGTTCTAGAGACAAAAATTACTCAGGACGAATTGGTTGAAACTGATATTGCAGTAGAACTTCAAGAACCTCAGCCGCTCCGGAGATCTAGTAGAACTTCTCGCCCGCCGGAGAGATACTGTGGGTTTCTCATTGGTGGTGATAGAGAAGATTGCATCATAAGTGATGATGACCCTACTAGTTTTCAGCAAGCTATCACGAGTGGTGACTCGGTGAAGTGGCTGGATGCCATGAGATCTGAAATGGAGTCTATGTACACCAACAAAATATGGACTTTGGACGTTGCACCTCCTGGGATAAAACCCGTTGGGTGCAAATGGATCTTTAAGAGAAAGATTGGTCTAGATGGACAGGTAGAGACCTATAAAGCAAGGCCTGTAGCGAAAGGTTTTCGTCAAAGACCAGGACTGGACTATGATGAAACTTTCTCTCCAGTAGCAATGCTTAAATCCATTCGGATCCTACTTGCTATATCTGCTCACTACGAATATGAAATCTGGCAGATGGATATTAAAACTGCATTTCTAAATGGTGATTTAGAAGAGTGCGTTTTTATAGATCAGCCAGAGGGCTTCATTGACAGTGGGAGCAGCGAAAAAGCGTGTAGGTTGCTTAAATCCATTTATGGATTAAAGCAGGCATCTCGGAGCTGGAACATCTGTTTTGATGATACAATCAAAGAGTTTGATTTTATCAAAAATATAGATGAACCATGCATTTATGAGAAGATTGTAGGAAGTACTGTCACTTTCCTCGTATTGTACGTAGATGACATTCTCTTGATAGGAAATGATATTCCTATGCTACAATCGGTCAAATTATTCTTATCACGAAGGTTCTCCATGAAGGACCTGGGTGATGCCTCGTGCATTTTGGGCATAAGGATCTATAGAGATAGATCCAAAAGATTATTGGGATTGTCCCAATCAAAGTACATTGATACCGTCCTAAAAAGGTTTAGTATGGAAGATTCCAAGCGTGTTGCCTTGCCCGCTTGCCATGGAATCACTCTCTCTAAGGACTTCTGTCCGAAGAATGATGAAGAGAGAGCTCACATGAGCATTATACCCTACGCTTCAGCCGTAGGATCTATAATGTATGCGATGTTATGTACTTGCCCTGATGTAGCTTATACACTAGCTGTAGTGAGCAGGTATCAATCCAACCCAGGGGAGCAACACTGGATAGCCGTGAAGAACATTCTTAAGTACTTGCGAAGGACTAAAGAATTGTTCTTGGTGTATGGTAATGGGGATCTCCAAATGGAGGCCTTTACCGATTCTAGCTTCCAAAGTGATAAGGATGACAGTAAATCTATCTCAGGGTTTGTATTTACCCTCAATGGAGGGGCAGTATGTTGGAAGAGTTCCAAACAGGATATCGTTGCAGACTCCACGATGGAAGCTGAGTATATTGCTGCAAATGATGTTGCCAAGGAAGCCGTCTGGATGAGGAAGTTCGTTGCGGAGCTAGGAGTAGTTCCAACCATTATTAATCCAATACCATTGTATTGTGATAATAATGGAGCTATGGCGTTGGCCAAAGAACCCAGATCCCATCAAAAATCCAGACAAATCCTCAGGCGATATCATTTGATCCGGGAGATAGTTGATTGCCAAGAGATCGAGATTCGAAGAGTAGATACAAAGGATAACTCCGCGGATCCACTCACCAAGGCCCTTCTACAGCCGCAACATGAGCGACTTTTTAAGATGTTGGGTATGAGATACGCCAATAATTGGCCTTAGTGCAAGTGGGAGATTGTTGGATATATGTATACCCTAGAGGCCATTATATGTATAGTGGATGCTTGGACATATATATATGTATATTTTGATATATGACTTTCTTGCTCGACAAGATAGTATGCTATCGGGTTTTACTTTATCTGACATGTTTACTTGATACTGTTCATTTGATACATATTGATAAAGCCCTAAGGATATTTGCTTGACTTCCATGGATTTGATAAAGATCATACTAGTGGGGCTTGAGTAGTCTATAAGCATATCCTTAAATGTTCCTAGTCGTAGGTATATCGAGATAGGGCATCGATATTCCAGAGTAGACTAGCGTATACGTTTCTTGACCCATATGATGGGCGATGGATGATCCCATATCCATTGGTGTTGTAACATCAAAGATTGTATGCGGGTGCTCAGTGGAGACTGGGTACACTGAACGGACTCACCAAGAATTCATATATGGTATTATATCTATTGTCGGATAGCAGTTCTCTTGTGACACTGGTACATGTTAGTCTGTAAACCCGAGATCGTCATAGAGTCTTGTGTGTTCTCTTACTGTACTTTAATCTCTACCCTACCACGGCTCTGCTGAGTCGTGTAAACAGGTGGTTTTTGGGTATAGTCCCGAGACACATGGAGACAGTGAGCGATAGGAGGGGTTTCGTCTCTCCTGGTATTGGGAGTTGATGTTGTGCAATGTGTGATTGGCTCTGACTTGAAGTCCCTGGCCAGGGCTGATGAGATTTACTGATAAGTGTTATCAGTAGTTTCTCGACCGGTCATAAACCATATCGACATGACTTATTGAGTTATTAGGGCTCGACGATTCCAACCCTAGACTTGATATGCAACATATCAGACGAAGAGACCGGGCTGTACGGTAAGTGTTGCCAATGGCTCGACGGGAGTTTTGACGGGTTCGCTTGTTTTTCTTCTGATCGCTCAATACCCGGGTGGCCGTTACGTTTAGCTGACCGCTTGCGGCTTGTAGGTGTTTTGATATGATCATCACCTACTGCCGGCGTATTGACGAGTCTTAGAATCCCACACAGGATTTTTCTAGCTCAGGTGAAATGTTGTGGTGTGCATATGTGATATGCGCTGGAGCTCGATTAAATACGAATATGTGATACCGTATTTTAATCGGACGTTCAACATTGGTCGGGTCTCCTTTGATGTGACCGATTTATTAAATCAAGTGTTGATTTAATATTAACTTTTAGCTCATTTTTAATTAAACCTTTTCTTTTGGATGTATGCATATATGTTTATACATACACATGATGATGTGCATACATACATATATGCATACATATGTGTTATTGTGGATGATACATAGAAGATGGCAATACAAGACTCACATGGTTGATAAATATCTAGATTTTTGTTAATGAATTAAAGAAAAAGGAAATTAGCATATGACTCATTTTCTACACACTTCTTCTTTGACCATTGACTTTAACCATGGTTAGATTTCCTTTGTTCTTTAACCCATCTACAAAATATCTAGATATTTAGTTAACTATGGTTATATTTGAGAGTGTCTCATATATATTCTTTTCTTTTTCTTTTTGGAAATAAATTTTCATTATATTTACAAAAGCTTTTGCCATCTTCATCTTCCTCCTTCAAGCTCTTTTGAGTTTTGTTTAGAGTGAGGAACTTAAAAAGAAAGGGTTTTTAAGTGAGTTTACAAACCACACAACCGTTCTACACTACCCTAGCCCTTCAGTGTAGAGTGTTTTCATTTTGTATAGCTTAGAGCTTGATCTAGAAATCTCCGGATGGATCATCGTAGATGACGAAGGATCTTGAGCGGAGTCGTTCCACACTTCGAGCAAAGCCGTAGGAGTCTTAAAGACCGAAGGAGTTGGCTACAAAGGTTGTATTTCCTTTTCCTTTAGTTTAGACATCACATAATGACGTTTTTACCCTAATCTCTAGTTACGATTCGTAGTTCGTTTGTAATAGCCCTCTAGAATTTAAAAGTTCACTACTTTATGATGATGCAACCTTACTAGAGGTGCTACTACACACCAACACTCTTCCTCGCAGCACAAAGGGTAACGATGTCATATGGGTCATTGTGGATCGACTCACAAAGTCGGCTCACTTCATCCCATTTCGAGTTGGCCAATTAACAGAGACACTAACAAAAAAGTACATAGAGGTAATAATCTACTAAAGATTTAAACTCTTCATAATGTACTATTTCTGATATCCATGAACTCATACAGGAAATTGTGAGACTTCATGGAGTACCGGTCTGCATTGCTTCCGATCGTGACACGAGGTTCCGATCGCAATTTTGGAAGAGTCTGCAAGCAAGCTTGGGAACAAGTCTGAACTTCAGCACTGCTTATCATCCACAAACAGATGGTCAGTCTGAGCGAACTATTCAGATCTTGGAGGATATGCTCAGAGCATGTATGTTAGACTTCAAAGGATCGTGGGAAGATCACCTACACCTTGTGGAGTTTTCGTACAACAACGGCTACCAAGCAAGCATAAGAATTGTTAGTTATATGTATGCCCTAGAGGCCATTACTGTACATACGATGTATATTGTAATGGATGCTTGGACATATATAGGGAGGACTTTCTTGCTCGACAGGATAGTATGCTATCTGGTTGTACTTTATCTTAACATGTACTCAGATTGTCTCTATGTTACATGTTGATAAAGCCCTTAGGATATGTACTCGACTATTGCGACTATGATGAGATCATACTAGTGGGGCCATGGTAGTCGACGAGTACATCCTATAACTGTTCCTAGTCGAGGGTGTATCGAGACAGGGCATCGATACACCAGAGTAGACTAGCGTATACACATCTTGACCCATATGATGGGCGATGGATGATCCCATATCCATCGGTGTTTGACATCAAGGATGGTGTACGGGTGCTCAGTAGAGACTGGGTACACTGGACGGACTCGCCGAGAACTCCCAGATGGTATTGTACCTCACGTCAGATGGCAGTTCTCCGGTGACACTGGTACAGAGTAGTCTGTTGACCCGAGATCGTCATAGAGTCTTGTGTGATTCCCACTGTGCTTTGATTTCCATCATACCACGTCCAAGAGGGCATGCAAAAAGGTGGCTTTTGGGAACAGTCTCGAATCGCATGGAGGCAATGAGCGATAGGAGGGGATTCGTCTCTCCCGGTATAGGGAGTTGATATTGTGCTGTGTTCGATTGGCTATTACCGGAAATCCCTGGGCAGGGTTGCTGAGATTTACTGGTAAGTGTTATCAGTAGTTTCTCGAACTGTTATAGACCTCATATCGACACGACTTATCGAGCTACTGGGGTCTGACGTTTACCACCCCTAGGCGAGATATGCAACATATCAGACGACGAGACCGGACTGTACGGGAGTGTTACTGTTTGGATTCACAGGAGAATGTACAGGCTTTCTTGTTGATCTTCTGAGCGCTCAATACCTGGGTAGCTGTTACGTTTAGCTGACCGCTTGCAGCTTGTGGGTGTTTGATATGATCATCACCTACTGCCGGCGTATTGACGATTCTTTAGAGTCCTACACAGAGGTTTCTTGGCTCAGGCAAAACGGAGTAGGAGCACATATGTGATATGTGCGGGACCGAGGATAATGCGATATGAGATACCGTATTCTATTCTCGCGATATTTGATATCAGCCGGGTCATCGGATCAAGTGTTGATTCGATGAATCGGTACGAATAAATATTAGTCGGTTATATGCGATATAGCCGGATTGTCGGATCAAGTGTTGATTCGATAATTTAATGTATAATAATATATATGATATATTAAATTACATTATCTAATATTAGCTCACTAGAAGATTCTTTTTCTCACTCGGGTAATACATTGATATATATGCGATATATGTTAAATGTATTATTTTATTTTGTTATGATAAATATTATATATGTGATATATAATATTGTAACATGATATGATTACTAATGCAATATGTTTAGTAGAGATTAAACATGGTTAGGGTTTGATTAGGGTTAAACCTTTCTAGATGTTTCTAGAAGGTTTTCTTTTTTGTTTTGGAAAAGATATTTTTGCATGATATTTCTTAACCCAACCACACCCTTTAACCCTAGTTCAATCTCTACAATGGTTACTTGACCATGGTTGCATAATTCATCATTATCTCCTTTGCATTATTCATCACAAAAGGTTTTGATGATCATTCTTCATCTTCTTCCTTCTTCTTTCTTCATGGAAAAAGCTTACTAGCTTTTTCCAAGTGATAAATAAATGTGAGAAAAAGATAAATAAAGAGAGCAAAAAATCCTACTTCATCATCCTCATCTTCCCTTGCCCTTTAGATGAGAATGTTCACTCAATTTTAGTGAGTGTTAGCTTGTGTTAATGAAACTTCAAGGTAGATCATCTTTGTATCGAAGATCGGAAGCAAGACTGCATCTTTCTCTTCGTGGAACCTCTCGAGAGTCCGGAACCCGATGATCGCAGCGACGGGACCACAACACGGAGCTTAAGAAGTGAAGGACCGGATCTACAAAGGTTGTAATCCCTTTCACTTAGTGTTAAAGTATTTAGCATGTTAGTTTTCGCCTAATCTCTAGTTTAAAGATCCGGCTTCGGGTTGTTCGGCACGGCTAATTTTTAAATCGGGCATGGTTGATGCCTCGTAGAACCTTGTGCGCGTGCATAGCAACCCTACAGTGGTATCAGAGCCAAGCTAGAGCTTTAGGCGAAGTCTAGACAAAGTTTAAAGTCCGATCGAAACCCGAAACCCCGATATTTACCCTTCTTTGTACATTTTTCAAAAGGTTGATTTTTTCTGAATTAAAAATGCTCAGAAAAACAAGCAGGAAAAACTAAGAATTACCGTGTAGTACGGTCCCCTAAGTCGACAATTTGACCGCGGAACCGCGGCGAAACCATGGGTTTTGCGGCGGTTCCGCGGCCAAAATTTGGACTTAGTCCCTGAAATTTCACTTAATTATACTTAGGTCCTTTCTTGTTAATTTTTTCTGGGAATATTTTAATTCCACTCAATTGTTGAGTTTTCTAGGGTTGTATTGGGGAATCGTTGATTCGATCGGATAATTTAACTTTGTTTAGTTTGTCCGGATAATTTTTAGAAACTGTGAAAAAGTTCGAACGGATATCAATAACTCACTTTTTCCCCTGTCGGAAAATTTTTCGAAAGTTGGATTTTTCTCGTGTTTAAGAATGTTCTAAGTCGTGCAAGTAACGCGGTGGACCCTCTAGAAGACAACAAACCTTAACTCGATTATATGACCGTCTTGAACTGCCTTTTGAACCTTAGGGTTTGGGGCAGTACGGCGTGCCACATGTGAGGCGTTGGCTTGACCCTTCTACGGCTGGACCATTGGTACTGTGGCATGTGATGGATGTTTTTAAACTGATTTCAAGTGTTGAGATATATTGGGGAAATCTTGGGTGTTTGATTGTTCGATCAGAAAGTTTAACTTTGTCTATTTATCTGGAATGTGATACAATAATTGGAATCCACAGGTAGTTATGAGATAACTAATTTGAATATTATAAACATAGTAGTTTAGTCTCAGAAGATCGGTTGCCACGGAATTTTGATGCGATCAAAAGTCCGTCGCAATCACGTAGCGTACGCGGATACTCGCCGGGTAAACTTAATAGACAGCTACGCCCCATAGCCCCGACCAAGTGACTGTAGGAGAACCCCGTCGCCAAAAGCATCCGTTCGGGTGCTTGCGGCAGCGGTATTCCGCCTTAGTGCACTTTGTCGACGGCATCCGGGGGTGCGGCCGTCTACTAAAGTTTGCGACGAGCATTCGATCATAATGTCGGGAATCTTGTTGAATTGCCCGAGTTGATATTGAAAAGAGTTTTCGATAATGAGACTAAAATGCGGGGTTTATAATTGTTAGGCATGAGATGTCTAAGGAATTCATTTGGTTAGGCATGCGATGTCTAAAGAGGTTGCGGATTCCAACTGTTGTAGTTTTACACTTTCTTTTCTGTGACCGTAAGCATAGTATGTGGTGTATCACCGGCTTCGTTGCTATACATCAACGGCAATCGGGATACGCATACTTGCTTACGTTGATGATATGAGATATTATGTGTTGCTGTGATATGTTATATTGGATCGTCGCGTTTTGAATAGACGGGGGTTTTATGTGAGATGAGAGTTTTTCTTTTTCATTCATGTAAAATTCATTTGTATGTAATATTCTTTTTTTAGGGCACTTCCAGGTTGCGGAAGATGTCACCGTTGTATATTATTTACTTTTCCGCATTAGGTAGACCCAAGACGGGGAGCACAAGTAACCGGGTTCTGGGGTCCAGTAGGAGACCATCTCGAGGAGTCGAGACCGGGTCTCCTAACCCTAGAATTGGCAGTGTTACTTGCCGCTCTCGTAGGGGTCTAGGGATGTGGGTTTGGCTATTCATCGCGACCGTGGAATCCGTGTTTTATACATGCTCGTATTGAAAACACGGACGTCCTAGTATATCCAATATTTCATATATGTTCTTCTGCTGCAATGTTCTGTGATGAGATCATATTACTGCCTGAGACGAATGTTTATATTATATATATGAGATATATGTTATATTGCAGATTTCGTTTTCAAATGTGATGCTTGCGAAGCATAATAAAATGGGACTTCATTAATGAGATTAATGAAACTAAAAGAAACCTAAGATGTTGTAGAAACTTATTTAAAAAATGGTAGCTCTAGTTCTTGCTTTGCATAGCGGTGTTCCTTATAGAACATCCAGCACCTTATTCGATAAGGAAAGGACCGAGATCCCTTCACCGGGAGTGACTCCTTTAGCAATAACTGGCAGATGCTACAACTCTCGGTTTGTCTTTTGATTGCTTCTATAGTTTCTGCTTTGCACAGTGGTATACATGATATATCCTGCACCTTATTCGATAAGGAAAGGGCCGACGATCCTTTCACCAGGAGTGACCCCTTTAGCAAAACTAGAAAAGCCTCAAAAACACTCCATTTAAAATCACTCGATTCTACAACGATATCAAGTTCATTACGCAAAAGGTTTTCTTAAAAACCTGTCGTAGCCCTCTGTCATTTCAGATAAGTACTAGTTAGTATTCGTGCTACGTTTGTTGACCATGTTAAGGCGTATTGTGCGGTAGCTGATTAGTGCTTATATGTATAAGCATATGATGCGATTGGATTAGGGTAGTCGTGCGACTTTGTTGACCATGTTAAGGATCGTGCGGGTGGGTTTAATTCAATCGGGAAATGACGGGTTGAACTTGACTAGCACTTATGATTTGTTGACCATGTTAAGGTCATATAGCTGCTAGGGGTAAAATATTATTGGGAATTTCAAGTGTTGAAATTTGCAATGAGATTGCATACCTTCTATGAGATAGTTGGATCCTGATACCCGCTGCGGGTAAGAATTACTCCTGGGAGAGTTTTACACATTACAATTAGCCGATCAAGTAGGTGTCTAGAAAGGTGTTAACGGGGTTACGCCCTGGGAAAAAGAGGTTTACTTTAATTAGGTTCGTGTGAAAGCACGGGGGAGCTCCCTCAAAGTACCGACACTGGCCTGGCTGAAAGATTGGCGAACTTGTAGCGTGTAATTAATCCCGGCTAGTTTTTCCTTTTAGGGTTTGAAGGAAGATTTGATTAAAACAGTAGGAGACATCCTGATTAGATATATTAGATAACCAATCTAATCTTGCAAGAGCATACGCTGAGTGTTTTCTTCTCTCTCTCCAGGTAGCGACCATATCACCCCTTAATCAAGATAATAAAACGGATATATTGACCGAACCTGCTTGTTATACTGACCTGGGGAACGTTGGTCCCACTCCAACTTATAATTGTTATAAGACAGAGCAGGAAATTGGGGAATACCAGATTTCCCGTGCCGCCCAAACGAAGAAAGTGCATGCTGATGCATCTTCTTCGGGTGTGTTCATTATACAAAACTGTTTCTCAGTATCCTTTACGTCCTGGGTATGTGATACCAGATCAGGATCCCACATATGTAATTTGTTACATGGGCTACAGATAGGTAGAGAACTGAGAACGGGTGATAAGTTTCATGAGATAGAAAACGGTGCAAGTGTTGCAGCCAAGTCTGTTGGTCACTGTCACCCTGTATTACCAGAATATATTGATTCTGAACGAATGTTATTAGATACCGAACCTGATATACAACATCATATCAGTCTCTTTATTAGTAAAGAAAGGATATAATTTTGTATTGATTGGATAATGTTTTGAACATTTTCTATATCAAGAGTTGATCGGTTCAGGCACGTTATCTAAAAGCATTGACGTTCTAAATCAAACGACAGTTCTTAGTATACGGAACACACACAAGAGGAAGAGTTCAGAAATGAACGAATCCTTCATGAGGCATTGTAGACTAGGTCATATCAATGCGACCCGACTGGCTGAAGCTACATTTAGATGTATATTTAAATTAGTTTGAATTTACATCTTATGAAACTTGCCGGTCATGTCACAAAGATAAGATGACCATAGCTTTGTTTATTGGAAACAGAGAAAGAGTTAGTGAGCTCTTGGGATTGATACATGCTGTTGTATGAAAGTCCCCTGTCTACACATGCCAAGACCGGTTCTTTTTACTTCATTACGTTCTCTGACAATCTCCCAAGATTCAAACATGTGTTGAAACACAAGTCCGAAGCTTTTGAGATATTCACAGAATATAAGTTAGAAGTAGATAACCAAAATACGGGTATAAGTATTATGTCCTTTGATGAGATCAAGGAGGAGAATACTTGAGCACGGAATTCCTGGACTATTCTAAAGGAGAATGAGATTCTCTCTCAGCATTACTCCTCCGTATACATCATAGCACGTCGGTGTATCGGGGTGGAGCAATAGCACCCTATGTGATATGGTGTGCTCTATGATGAGTACTACTGAGTTTCTTATTTCCTTTTGGATGTTATGCGCTTGAGAAGCTGCATACCTATTGAATAAGGGTTCCAATCAAATCAGTTGCCTACCACTTCATATGTGATATGGAAAAGGAAGAGCCCATATCTTAAGTTAGTTAAGATTTGGGGTTGTCCGGCCTATGTTTAAAAGAAAAATCCGGACAAGCTCGAGGTAAGGTCTGTTATGTAGAACTGGAAATATTCCAGCTATACAAACTGCAGCTGATGATTTGGTAGAACCAAATGATTCAATAGTAACCAACGAACCTCGGTCTCTCCGCCGATCTAGTAGGGTTCCTCACCCACCTGAGAGATACTTCGGTTTCTCTATGACAGTGGGAGCGAGGATTGCATCATGAGATGATGACCCAACTAGTTTCGAGCTGGCCATCAGGAGTGGGACTCTGTAAGAATGGCTGGATGCTTATCGATCTGAGATGGAATCCTTATACACCAACAAAGAATGGACTTTGGTTGCTTTATTTTAAGGGTTAAATCCCCATTAGGAGCGAGTATATCTTGAGAAGATTACTTGGTGTACATGGAAAAGTTGAGACTTTCAAAGCTATGCTTAAGTTCATCCAGATCCTACTTGCCACGGCTACATACCATGACTACGATATCTGGTGGTTGGGTGTCATGACTGCTTTTCTAAATGATGTTTTAGAAGAGAACGTCTATAAGTACACAGCCAGAGGGCTTCGTAGACAGTGGGTGCAGCGGAAACGTGTACAAGATGTTTTATATGATAAAACAGGTATCGCGGAGTTGGAACATCTGTTTTGATGTGGTAGTCAAAGAGTTTGACTTCATCAAAATGGTAGATGAACCTTGTATATACAAAAAGATAGTAGAGAGTATGGTGGTGATCCTCGTAGAGTACGTGGATGACATACTCTTGATAGGGAAGGAGTTTCCAATGCTACGCTCGGTCAATCTCCGCTTATCACAAGGATTCTCCATATAGGATCAAAATGATATCTCTTAAATCCTGGATTTTGGATCTATGAGATAGATCTAATTGGATGTTAGGATACTCACTAGTTATAGTGAGATGGTATCAATCGATCCTAGGGAGAATCACTGGAAAGGTTCCAGGGTGATAAGAACGACTGAATGTCAGTTGCAGGCATTGTCTTTACCCTCAGTGGAGGGACGGTATGTTGGAAGAGTTCCAAGCTAGATACCGTGACTTACTAGACGATTAAAGGCAAGATACATCATTACCAAGGATGCTACCGAAGATGCAGTCTGGATATATATAAGTTCATGAGAAGAACTTCGTTCCTACCATTGTGTGACAATGGAGTTGTGGCATTTTGCCAAGGAACTACCGTCCCATCAGAAATCCAGATATAATTCTTAGGCAGTATCACCTGATCATGGAAATGGTTGATCTCCAGGGAGATCGAGGATAGGAGAGTAGACACAGAGGACGACAGCGCGGATCCATTCATAAAGGCCTTTTTCCCAGTAGAGACTTTTATGGGATGGTTGAGTATGGGATACTTTAACCACAGCTAATTGTTGGGTATGTGATACCACAACAGATGGCCCTAGTGCAAGTGGGAGATTGTTAGTTATATGTATGCCCTAGAGGCCATTACTGTACATACGATGTATATTGTAATGGATGCTTAGACATATATAGGGAGGACTTTCTTGCTCGACATGATAGTATGCTATCTGGTTGTACTTTATCTTAACATGTACTCAGATTGTCTCTATGTTACATGTTGATAAAGCCCTTAGGATATGTACTCGACTATTGCGACTATGATGAGATCATACTAGTGGGGCCACGGTAGTCGACGAGTACATCCTATAACTGTTCCTAGTCGAGGGTGTATCGAGACAGGGCATCGATACACCAGAGTAGACTAGCGTATACACATCTTGACCCATATGATGGGCGATGGATGATCCCATATCCATCGGTGTTTGACATCAAGGATGGTGTACGGGTGCTCAGTAGAGACTGGGTACACTGGACGGACTCGCCGAGAACTCCCAGATGGTATTGTACCTCACGTCAGATGGCAGTTCTCCGGTGACACTGGTACAGAGTAGTCTGTTGACCCGAGATCGTCATAGAGTCTTGTGTGATTCCCACTGTGCTTTGATTTCCATCATACCACGTCCAAGAGGGCATGCAAAAAGGTGGCTTTTGGGTACAGTCCCGAATCGCATGGAGGCAATGAGCGATAGGAGGGGATTCGTCTCTCCCGGTATAGGGAGTTGATGTTGTGCTGTGTTCGATTGGCTATTACCGGAAATCCTTGGCCAGGGTTGCTGAGATTTACTGGTAAGTGTTATCAGTAGTTTCTCGAACTGTTATAGACCTCATATCGACACGACTTATCGAGCTACTGGGGTCTGACGTTTACCAACCCTAGGCGAGATATGCAACATATCAGACGACGAGACCGGACTGTACGGGAGTGTTACTGTTTGGATTCACAGGAGAATATACAGGCTTTCTTGTTGATCTTCTGAGCGCTCAATACCTGGGTAGCTGTTACGTTTAGCTGACCGCTTGCAGCTTGTGGGTGTTTGATATGATCATCACCTACTGCCGGCATATTGACGATTCTTTAGAGTCCTACATAGAGGTTTCTTGGCTCAGGCAAAACGGAGCAGGAGCACATATGTGATATGTGCGGGACCGAGGATAATGCGATATGAGATACCGTATTCTATTCTCGCGATATTTGATATCAGCCGGGTCATCGGATCAAGTGTTGATTCAATGAATCGGTACGGATAAATATTAGTCGGTTATATGCGATATAGCCGGATTCTCGGATCAAGTGTTGATTCGATAATTTAATGTATAATAATATATATGATATATTAAATTACATTATCTAATATTAGCTCACTAGAAGATTCTTTTTCTCACTCGGGTAATACATTGATATATATGCGATATATGTTAAATGTATTATTTTATTTTGTTACGATAAATATTATATATGTGATATATAATATTGTAACATGATATGATTACTAATGCAACATGTTTAGTAGAGATTAAACATGGTTAGGGTTTGATTAGGGTTAAACCTTTCTAGATGTTTCTAGAAGGTTTTCTTTTTTGTTTTGGAAAAGATATTTTTGCATGATATTTCTTAACCCAACCACACCCTTTAACCCTAGTTCAATCTCTACAATGGTTACTTGACCATGGTTGCATAATTCATCATTATCTCCTTTGCATTATTCATCACAAAAGGTTTTGATGATCATTCTTCATCTTCTTCCTTCTTCTTTCTTCATGGAAAAAGCTTACTAGCTTTTTCCAAGTGATGAATAAATGTGAGAAAAAGATAAATAAAGAGAGCAAAAAATCCTACTTCATCATCCTCATCTTCCCTTGCCCTTTAGATGAGAATGTTCACTCAATTTTAGTGAGTGTTAGCTTGTGTTAATGAAACTTCAAGGTAGATCATCTTTGTATCGAAGATCGGAAGCAAGACTGCATCTTTCTCTTCGTGGAACCTCTCGAGAGTCCGGAACCCGATGATCGCAGCGACGGGACCACAACACGGAGCTTAAGAAGTGAAGGACCGGATCTACAAAGGTTGTAATCCCTTTCACTTAGTGTTAAAGTGTTTAGCATGTTAGTTTTCGCCTAATCTCTAGTTTAAAGATCCGGCTTCAGGTTGTTCGGCACGGCTAATTTTTAAATCGGGCATGGTTGATGCCTCGTAGAACCTTGTGCGCGTGCATAGCAACCCTACAAGAATGACACCTTTTGCAGCACTGCATGGAAGGAGGTATCGATCGCCATTATGTTGGGACGATATCGGAGATAGGGAACTTTTTGGACCAGAGATGATAGTAGCGACTGTTGATGTGGTTCGTACTATCAGGGAAAAGATGCGCATACCCCAAGACTGACCGAAGCACTGGGCTGATGCAAAAAGACGTCAGTTGGAGTTCCAGCCAGGAGATCATGTATTCTTGAAGATATCGCCGAACCGCGGAGTGATCCGATTTGGAAGACGGGGTAAGCTAAGTCCGAGATACATTGGACCGTTCGACATACTCGAACGAGTCGGTGAAGTGGCATACCGCTTAGCACTTCCACCTTCATTGGAAGGAGTGCATAATGCGTTCCACATATCCCAACTCAGAAGATATGTGAGTGACCCCAGCCATATTCTTGATCATTCTGTGCTCACTATACAGGATGACTTATCTTGTGAGCAACAACCTGTGGAGATCCTAGACATGAAAGTGAAAACATATCGGAATAAGGAAGTCAACTTGGTTCGAGTGATGTGGAGAAAAGACACTCCAGAGGAGTCCACTTGGGAAAGGGAAGATGAAATGCGTGCAAGATATCCACACCTCTTTGTAAACTAGTCGTCAAATAAAAGTTGTAAATTTCGAGGACAAAATTTTTGTAAGGAGGGTAGACTGTAACAGCTCCATTTTTAGTGTACAAAAATTTGCTTAAAAATTTATGTATACTTGGGATATTTACATTTGCTGTGACTACTTTAAGTAATTAATTAGTTCTTTAATTACAAGAAGGAGCTTGTAGCTTATTGGTAATACCTTACACTGCTGAACCAAGCTACCAGAGTTCAAATCCCATACCCCACATTATTTTTAATATTATTTTATTTTGGATTTTTAGAATACTAACAGTTTACACATGCATATCTCACAAAAACCCTACTACACTAGAAAAAGTAACCATGCAAGAGGGATCACCAATCGACGGCATGGATTCCGGCCGCCTGACTCGGCAGGAATCTGCCAACTCAGCCGGCGGACCGGCCGACTCGGGCCGCCGCCGCCGGACGGAGTTGCCGATTCGGCCGAGTCCCCAACATAGAAATTGTGCCTCTTGGCCTCCCCTGTACACCTGCACACTCTAATTACTTAGACCAGTAACAGAGCATTCATAAAACCCTAATTACTCCACTTTTAATACATTTTAATATATTTTATTACATTTTTTTCAATTAAACCTTTCATCTTCCCTAACCCTAGCCTAACCCAATAAATACAACCCCTAAACACTACCCCCTCACCCTATAATTCTGAGCAAACTCTCAAGAAATTTCCTAGAACCCTAGTGTGCATTTGAAGTGAGCAAAGAGGCGAAACTCTGGCGAATTTTCCGGCGACAACCCTAGGAGTTCTCGGCGACGAAACGACGCACTGGAAACTACGTCCACTCCCTCTCCCTCTCCTCTTTAAGCTAAACCCGTAAATCCCACCTTCCCCCTTCTCTACTCTTTCTGAAAATACGAAATTCTAAAACTCGACGAAATCAGAGCAAATCCGATTTCTGATTCGGTTCTTCCAAAAATCTCGCTTTTCCTTTAATACAATCTTGTTAAACCATTACATGTTGACTATTAAACACTAACTAATCATATTGATCAAGATCCATATCAAAAGAAATTGCTATTTCCATTTTACCGTAGTTTTTTCATTAAAATACCATATAGTTTCATTTTCGACAAGATTACGAGGTAATGACCTACCTCCTCACAACACTCATATGCAATATAGCACAGTACCTTTCGGGAACATAGAATACGGGAAAACGAAACATTTCAAATAAATACCATTACAATTAAAACTGTTTTCTAAAAGATTAGTATTTTACACAAATCTTTGCAAAGCGCCGCTACAACCCATTTTGGAGAATCCGACTGGGATGGTGCGGATTATCACATATCCCTGGGCTTAGTAGTGCGAGATGCAGACCTCCGCAAGGAGCAATCGGTCTCGAGAGATTTAAAATACGACATCTTAAGAAAATGATTTTTTAGAAATATAAAATATATATTAAAAATTATTTTTATATAATTATGTATATATGTAACATTAAAAATATCTATTTTGAAGTAATATAAATATTCCAACTCTTTTCAAAAATCACAAGAATCACTTTACATTAATATACCATGAATTCCATACAAGTCAATATTACAAATAAATACCCTTTATTATAAATTTAGAATATTTTCACTAGAAATATCACCATTATAAAATTTACATTCATGATAACTCTAAAGACGATAACTAAATACTTGGGGAGTATTTTGAAAAGTATATAAAAGTATTTTTATATAAAAACCACCAAATTTCTATAAATTACCCTAATGACCCCAGTAAACATAGGTTTAAGCGGGACCAATCTCTTGAGTCTCAGGGAGCCGGAGAAGTGGGTGCTTGCCTATCTAAGATAGACAACTTAACAACGGTGTTATCCATACGACAATCATCTTTGAAAAAGACACAAATCCTGCCGCCCATGTGCAGCGGTTACCGATAACATCAAAACCACTAGGACTTCAATTTACTTTTCTAATTGTCTGACTCAGACTGAGTCTCATTAATAAACTGACTTGAATATGATTCAAGTACAATCTACAATCTGCAATCTATAATATTACAATTCAACTTGAATCCATTCAAATCTATTTTGACTGAACCTAACCATGGATATACTTCCATTTACATGATTCTACAGTTACATCCATGATTCTACAGTTACATCCATTTACTGATATCATAGTTTTGGTAAGTCATCCAATTATACAATCTATACAGTTTACAATACAATACAATACAATATAACTATACAAACAAGACATCTCGGGGTTTAAGGGGTAGATTGGTACAGAAGGTGTTAAAAGAGGCACGAGACAGTAAGATCAAGACACCTAACCTATATTCCTTTGCTGTTGTACCATGGCCCAACGGTTCCTTGTACATTCCGTTTGCCCTAGTCTCTAGCATATAGAGACTCCTCCCGTATACACTGGCATCCTTCTGTACCATGCTACAAACAACAACGTTAACAACATATTATAACAATATAATACAATTTTAAAAGCTACCTTCTTATTCTGTCTATTATATTTCTCCCTTATCTTTGGGACTTACCGAGCGATCTGTTCGCTGACGACATTCTCTTTTTTCTTCTTTGAATTCCGTCAGGTGATCTTGACACGTTAGAGATCGAGCCCAGCGCTGAAGACTTGGACCATTTCGTTGAAGACCCAGAGCTTTAGTTCATTATATACTTTTATTTCAGTATCTTTCCTTTTCTGTTATGCTATTGTTTAGGCATTGTTTTATTTCAGCTGTATTTACATTTCCGTGTATTGTACATAAAAAATGTGAATAAATAAAGTTGCGGTTTTATTATATCTTTTCTCTTGTTCATTTACTTTTATATTGCTTAGATACGCTTAGCATATTTACTTCACAGTAAATACGTAGCGGTCTCGTCGCGTCCTCTGCCCGTATACTGGGAAGCGCGGCGTGACAGAAACCCTAACTCAACATAATGACCATGGAACTACTTCTGATCCTTAAGGTTTGCAACAGTTCAGCGGTGCCATCAGTGAGGCTTGGGTTTTCCCTTCTACGGTTGGTCCATAGGTACTGTGGTATGTACGGGATATTATTGAATTGTGCTCTGGTGTTGAGCTTTCAGAGAATTATGGGACCTTGATGAATCGATCGAAATGTTTAACGTCGTCCGGATATCATATGATAAGAGATCGACAAGCGGACTAGCTTCGGATAGAGGACCTCACCCAGATGCGTTGTGAGTTGATCGAGAACGGACGAGTAGAGAGTATTCCTCCGATGGTTGGGACGAGTTCCCGAGGACGTGTTTGGCCAGATATCTTCTATAGAGCGACGAATATACCGAGTTCGTGATTTCGAGTCCGTGTGAGAGACTCCGGATTGACTGTAGCCGAGAACAATTGCAGTACGCAGATAGCATGACGTGACATCAAAGAGGACGATAATAAAAACGAGTGGAACAAGAGGTTCGTGCGAGACGCTGACGAGCTGTTGTTACTCCCCGTCGAAATTAGAGACCTGATATGCATACAGAGGAGTTGGGATGCGGTCACTTCCCGAGGAAATGTTGTGCTGAGAACGCAGACGTCCAGAAAATGAGAAAAGATTATGTAAGAGTACCATCCTCCGTATAGTTCGGCATAGGCGAGATCAGAAGAGACCCTGAGCAGGTTCCTTCCAGGATACTGCTGCGATAAGATTTGCACCTAGGATCAGTTGTGTCGCATGTATTCAGAAGGCCAGAGGCCGACGTGAGTGACGTGCTGCTTTATGAGTGATCATGCTAATTGTCCGAGAGTTGACCAGAGAAGTGCCAGAGCGGAGTCATTTCCGTTAGTATGCCTGACCAGGCCGACGAGCCGATGGATTGTAAGATTGGTAATCCACAGATAAAATGAGGACCCAGAGACAGAGGACGCTAGACCGTGAGCAGAAGGCAAGTGGATGTTCTTGCTCTGCCAGTTATGGCACACCACTATTTTTCGACATTGTAGGAGGTGTACCTCAGTGTCATTTGTTGCGATTTGTGTTTGAGATCCGAGTATCACGCTTATATCGCTTGGATTTGAGTTTTGATGATTGAGTTTCATGATATCGTTTCCGTGCACCATGGCTGCACCTACTGGGTATTTATATGTTGCGCATAGTTATTGCACTTGAGATATGCTTTATACACCGTTGTGTTGATTTATGATTTGTGCATATTTATTGCACTTGAGATCGGTTTTATGCCTTGGCTGCCCGTGTTTATGATTTCGTAGATTTCATATAATTGAGTTGATTTTGCGCGTATGGTACGCACTTGATTTGATTTTTGCACTCGATATAGCACATGTGGTTACAGTGCATTGATACGGATTTTGTGCACATAGTTGCACACATTTTTGGATTTTCTACACCTTGGTACACTCGATGTTGTTTTTATACGCGTTTAGTTATTGATGTATTTCGTGCACTTGTTGCACCAGATTTGTACTTTGTGTAATTGTTGCACTATGTCTTTACCCCGTGCATTCGTTGCACTGTATTTGTATTTCGTGCACTGGATGCACTATATTGTATTTCGTACACTAGATGCACTGCATTATATTTTGTGTACTGGATGCACTTATATTTTATTTCGTGCACTGGATGCACTGTATTTGTATTTCGTGCACTGGATGCACTGTATTGTATTTCGTGCACATGATGCACTGTATTTGTATTTCGTGCACTGGATGCACTGTATTTGTATTTCATGCACTGGATGCACTGTATTTGTATTTCGTGTACTGGATGCACCATATTGGATTTTGTGCACTTGATGCACCAGATTTGCACTTTGTGCATTTGTTGCACTAGATTTTCATTTTGTGCATTGGTTGCACCAGATTGGCATTTTGTGCATTTGTTGCACCGGACGGGTATTCGTGCATTAGTTGCACCGGATTTATACTTCGAAATTTAGTTGCACCCGATTTATGTCTTGAGCATTTGTGTTACCTGATTTATGTTTTTGTGCGCGTTTGCACTTGACGTTCGTTTTCGTGCGCTTTACCACACTGGGCATTTGTTTGGACTTGACGCTCTTGGGTTGGATTTTTGCGCATATTAGGCGCTTGATTTTGGATTTTTGTGCGCATCAGAGGCACTTGATTTCGATTTTCATTCGTGCATATTGGATGCACATGGTTTAGATTTTTATTCGTGCATGTAGAATGCACTTGATTTCGATTTTCATCCGCGCATATTGGATGCACTTGGTTTATATTTTTATTCGTGCATGTGGGATGCACTTGATTTTTATTTTCATTCGTGCATGTTGGATGCACCGGATTGAGGTTTTCGTGCACTCTAGATGCACTTGATGTTGTTGTCGTGCACATCCGTTGCACTGTACAGTTGCTTTCGTGCACACCCGTTGCTCTTGGTTTTGCTTTTGTGCATGTTGTGACATTCGTATTTGGATTTGATTTCCGTGCGCACCAGACGCACGTGATTATTGGATACGCCTTTCGAGGCTGATTTTCTTTTGAGCACCTTATTTTCCGATGGGCACTATGATACGTAGTAGCCGAACATGACTGATCCGAGGACAGTACATGAGTACTTTGCATGCATTAAAAGTTTAACAAGTGGTTTTCAAAAAGGAGCTATAGTCTCGCTATTTTCCTACGTGTCCGTAAGCGACACAAACGTTTATAATGGAAAACCTTCTGGGATATTTAAAAAAAAAACGGCGGAACGTGTATTTTAGCAAAACCGATATGAACATATCATTATTACTTTACAAATGAGCGTCCGTCACTTGTGCCGTGAGTTACGTATCATACGGCGATTCAGAAAAGATTTGGCATGAGTTTTATTCAGTTCTTGAAAGTTTTCCAAAGATGCGTACTATACACATATTATAGTATTTGACTAGTGTATATTGGATATCTGTAGTGGATTTCGAGATCTGTATCTCCATTATAACTCCGAGGATATGCATGCAAGTCCGATAATTTGCGTGGCGCTTGACGGAGTTCAATTTTGAGTTTCGTACTCGTTTTAATGCGCACGCGATGCGCTGTGGTATTTCTAGATCTTCCGTGATTTCGGAGCCCCGTTGATTTGAGCTGATTATTGAAGTGTTTTAGATTTTGGAGGTTTAAATTTAAATTCGGGGACCGAATTTATTTAAGGGGGGAAGATTATAACATTTCAGAAAATATAAAATATTATTTTTGGAATTTAATATTAAAATAATATATTTCCCGAAAAGTGCCCGATTTGCGAAATGGGGGTTTTCGAAAAAGGGGTTTTCGAAAAAGTGTATAAATATATATCAATAATTGTGAAATAATTGAAAATTTTAAAATGATTTATTCATTTAAAAAAATATATTTAAAGGATTTGGCATTTTTAAAATCTATTATATGCTGTTTAAATGAAAAACCGATTAGTGCACTGCTAATCGCGATTAAACCGAATCCGTGTTTCTACAGTTTTTCATGGCTAGTGCACCATGTCATGTTGCATTTTGGTTACATGTTGTTTTCTTGTGTTGTTTTGGGGTATTTTATGGTTTGATTTTAAAAGAAAAGAGAAAAGGGTAAAAGAGTGTGAGAGTGGGTAAGAATAAGAAAGTGAGAGAGAGAGGGCTGCCATCTAACCTCACCCCCATTTATTTTCTCCATCATTTTCATCTCCTTCTTCTTCCTCATTTCCTTCCACCTTCAACCCTAAGATCCATCTCAAAAACCTTGCCGAAACCCTACACTCCCTTCATAAAAGTTAATCCCCTTCTCATCCTCTACATATTGGACCAAGCAAAGTTTGATTTTGGAGACTTTGGTCGAGCTAGGGTTTTCTTGAGTTGCCTAAAGGAAGTATAAATTCTTCCATTTAGTTTAGTTTTAGTTTCCTTGCATTCTTGTGTAGTTTAGAGGTTGATTTTGGGTGGAATTGTGATCTTAGAAATCCCAAGAGAAGGGTTTGGGAAATTGTGGGGATTAATGATGGGTAGTGGCTGTTAACAAGACTTGAGCTGTGTTTTTACTGGCCTAGAAACCAAAATACGGATTGAGAATTCTGTCCATGTCGGTTAAATTGACAGTTTGTGAGGGTATTTGGGAATCTGGGATAACCCGAGACCACTACAAAATAAGTTCCCATGACCATGAGACGTGCAGGAAACCATGAAGCCACACCTGAAACCCTAGCCTCAAATAAGACTTCCAGGCCGCAGATTTAAGGGATTTGGCCGCAAATTGCGGCCAAGTCGGGGTGGTTTTGTGTGATTTTTGGACCATATCCTCCTTATCAGATATCTAGACTAACCCTATGTGCAAAATCCCTTAGTTAGGCCTAGGATGAAATCTTGGAGTGGTTTTCTTAGGTGGCTGTTTTCGTATTTTGTGATTCTGAAACTTGGGTTTTGAGATTTGATGTTGTATTGGGTCGTTTGATGTTTGTACGTCAATGACGAGGGTCGTGTGGTTGTTTTTGTTGTTTTTGCATGCGTAGGCTATAGGTTCTAACCTATAGGCGATCCGTGTGCTGTATCGGTTTTCCGGATTCGATTTTAATAGCGATTGCGATTGTGTATTATTGTAGGTACCTTCGCGTGGATTCTGAGGCGACGGAGCATGGCGTCATCGCCTTCGGCAAGCAAGGATCAAGGTGAGTAGATCTATATCTACGGGGGAAGTCGGGTGGATGGCGTATAGCACCCCCGCAAACTTTGATGGAAACTTATATATAGAGAGTATGGTTAAGGTAACCGTGTTAGGAACTCATAAATAGGGTTAAGAATTAGTAGGAGATAAGATATACCATGACTTAAAATTATAGCTTAGGATTTAGGTGACAAGATATGATCGAATATATATATCGAGATATGAGATGAAAGCTTTAAGGATAAAATTCTTGACATGATATGATTAAAGGAATAGTTAGAAGTGATATGATATGATTAATACGTGATGACGAGGTTTGAGGGTGATGTCCGATGATATTGCCGGATTGAATGCTATAAGTCTAGATAGCCGACATAATTGTGTCATCCGAACCATACATTTTCCAAACTGAAGAATCGTATGCATCTCTTAAATAAATACCTTGAGAGACGTTACGGACTTTCAAATGATGTCTTTTCCTTAAAAACACCGTAGCCCCTACTTTCATTACTACGATTCGCATCTTTTAAAAACTGATTGTATGGTTCGTGTGTGGATGTTAGATTAGATACTTTTGCTTATAGCAAAGGTAAAATGTACATATATAAGATGACTTAGTGTGATGAAAAAGGATATACGATGTGATATGAGGACTTGATTGGTATGTTGGTATACGGATGCGAGTCGATTGAGATGATTGATACCTTTGCCGGTCCCCTGATATGAGTTTGTTATCGATGTGACCTGAGACATATGTATATAGATATATATAGAATGACCTGAATCATGAGTGATATGTCGTACAACACGTTAGGTACGTACCCTATTTGACATATAGGTTTATAGGATCCCTGGTTGTTTAATGCCGCCGTACGATGGTTTACCGTACGTGACGAGTGTTATGATGACTGGTCCATACCCTTGACTAGAGGATGCCGTACGATGGAGTATACCGTACATGATGTTGTGAGGCTGGATGACGTTTGATAGATTCACCGACTCAGTCATGTTAGATACGTATACCTGTCTGCATTCGCATACGATTTACTTTATGCTATGCTCATGTCACTCTCATTGCATTACATATACCTGTGCTAGTACACCTGCACCATTATCGATGATTCTTATGTTACACTTACACTGATTGGCCGACTCACACACTTCATCATCGATAATTGCCATGTCTCTACACAGTAGAATTGCTGCATCATGATATGACTCCTTGCATAATTTACTTGCTATAGTTACATATGAACCTTTATACGATATTTCATTTGACTTTGGAGAAATTGGGAACCGCGGTATATATTTTTAAAACTGGATTCATTTAAAGGAGCGGTTTTCCCTTGATATGTGCATATTATTGTTCCATGTTGCATGATATACAGATATGCTTACATTTCTGTTATATGTCGCATACATCATGCTTTATGATTATACGCATTGAGACATGCCGTTTTTATGAGATTTTTGGATGAGAACCGTGGTATTATTTCAAGAAAGTATGCATTGTTTTGAAAACCTGGTTTCTCTTGATATGATATTTTAGTGCGCCCATCATAAGTTTTCTCGGTTCTGAGAGCTTGTGTGAGTATACCCGATTCGAGGAGCGGTAGGCACCGTCTGCGGGTACATGGTGGACCCGGTATGGTACCCCAGGGCAAGAAGAATCGTATAGATAGACGGTGAGCCCAACAGAGGGACTACTACCTACCGGTGATAGTATTTTGACTCGGCAGTTATCCGGAGGATACCGACCGGAGTAGTGAGTTGGATATGAAGGCCGACCAGATTATGCGGCGCCTGAGGGCCGATCTGAGGATGCGGCGCCTGAGATATATGAGGATTTACATGTCGATGCTGGACACGGGTTTCATGATGTTTCGAGTGTCAATGCTGGACACTCAGGTTCCATGATTTTGATGTGTCACGAGGGACACACGTTGATTATATCTTCACACTTTCATGCATATGCTTTTATGAGATCCACATTCATACATACATTGATTATATGGTTGGACGAGATCCACATGCATACATACATTGATTATATGGTTGGATGATATCCACATGCTGATAGGCATTTATTTATAGTGTTGGCACTTATGCAGATACGGTCATCCTAGATATCATAGTATTACCTTCATGATATAGTTGACCTAGGAGTCGTTGTTTATTCGATTTCTACTTGTTGATGTTTTTCTACTCACGAGTTGGCAACTCACCCCCGTTGTGCCACAGTTCTTGCAGGTTGACCGCATTGATTAGTAACGGCATCGCTGACACACAGTTGCATTCGGGTGTTTTGCATTGGTAGATGGGACATTTGCATCACGTCCACTCTTGTATTTACTATTCATATTGTATCTAGTCAACTCCATCAATCAAACTAGTATTTGTATAAGTAATGAGACTCAGTGAGACTTGTGATTGCGAGACTTAGAGCGAGGGGTATTCCGCTACTTGTGGTTTTGATGTCTTGCTTATTTCTTTATCTTTTGTGGTGAACTTCGCCGTTGGGCGTCGTATATTTATTTGTATGCTTTGCGTGGTTGTAGATCCGTCGATTGGTGAACAGCTAGCTTCCATTTGGGGATGCCTTTATATTATCATGTATTGTGGTTTTGGATCAAAAAAATATAAAGGAGGTGCTGCCCAAATTTTTAAAAGTCGAAACATGTTTTTAACTAGTGACACCCACTTGCATTTTTATGTTCCATTGTTTTTGTATTTAGGAAAACTTGTAATTTCATCATAACTTATTTTCAAAACTTCACCTCTTCTGTTTTCTTAAAAAGGTTTAGATTTCTGGGTTTCGGCATACTTGATTTACGTTACGCCTTTAGACGTGGCATGATTCAAGTGTCGGTTATGAGCTAATATTTTCGGGTCGTGACAGATTTTCTTCGGCCTCATTCTTTTATGAGAAGTCGGAGCTAAAAGGGCCATTGCGATAGGCACCTGTTTAGAAATAACCCCCGTTGCATGGTAGAGGAGCGGTCTTTTTCTTGTCGGCCATTAGATCTTTTAGGTCAACGAGAGTAATTTTTGTTAAGCACAGAGTCTTGGACTTTTCTCCAGACCCTATGTATCTGAGAAGATATATGTCGGGAAGGCTGCTTTGGTTGCCGCTGCGTAGAGGCCTCTATCGGCGGAGGTGATTTCTTTAGTACCACCGTCGGCGAGTTCTTGCATATCCTCTTGAGCGGTTCAAACCTGTTCCCAGTTGGAACAACAACATTAATATCCATCGCAGGAGCTGGTGGGGTGAGCCCAGAGGGAGTGTTGCCCCCAGCTTCTCTCACTCGGCGCCAGTGACGACGTCAAGCATGCCTTGGAGTGGGAATCGCCACAGTTTTAGAGGCGTCTTTGTCCTGCCCCCTGTGTTGCTCAGGGGTTTCGGTTGGTGTCAGCCTGCTGAAGACTGTCATTTTTGTTGGAGTTTGAGCAGGATTGACAAATCTTTTGAAGACTAACCGTATTGGAGGGGAAGCACTTTTATCGACCTCACTCGTAGTAGGAGTAGGGAGTGCTAGCCGTTTCAGGGTAGCTCCTTATAGTATCATGGGCTTCTTTACAGGCCTGCTTAAGCTTTTAAATAGCCTGTTGAAGACTGAACCGTCAGATTTAGATGGCTTGCTGATAGGAGCCGCCATGGTTGTTAGCCGATCAAAGACCGACCTTCTAGGAGCTTCTTCTTGCGGCGTTGAGGCACCAAAACTCACAGGAGGGTGCATGGTCCCGAAGAAGAGCCCGGTAGTGGCCTGTGTGACTTGCCTTACTGGCATTGAGAAAATGGAGGCCGTGTTAGGCCCGTACGTCACTCCTCCAGTTGGGGTAGAGCGGGAGTTTCTGTTGTATGAGGTGGAGTGGGAAGCCATTGATTTCTCCACAGGAGCAAGACACCAAATTTTAGTACCTCGAATCCAAGGGTAACCATAGCGAACCGCGATTTTTTTCGCGAAACATGACAAACGTAGTGTGGAGTGGAAAGAGGAAGATGTCCCACCGGGCCTACCAGAATATATTTACCGCCGAAGACCAGATCGAGATGTTGGGACGTCTAGTCTGAATTTAGGGGCAGATGCTATTTTGACATATCCACCCACCTTTCCGAAAACACTAAGTTTATTTATGGCACTATATATCGGAGGTTTGGACAGATGCGACCGATGTAACAGACTTTATCAGATTTCCCCTTCATTTGTGAAAGGTTTTTAATTGTGGGGACGCTCTTCTCTGCAGACGCAATCCCCTACAGTTAATTACGTTACCGCATTGCGATAACGATTTTCTCTTGTTGCAGAAGGTCACTTCGTGTTATGTATTATTTTGCTTATTAAGGTTGCCCATGGATTGTATATGGAGACTAGTTTATGTCGTCACCCGTAGGGCGCGGATTAGTCCAGATTCGTATATTTTAGATTTGGGGATTGGATTTAGATTGTATGTTTCGTCAGTTTAAAGAATATTTTTGTTTTATTTAAGGACCGTTTATCTATTTTTTTTTAGATTATGGTCAACTTAAATATATGAGTATTTTGGCTCAATTTATTTTAACTAAGGATACGTTATTCCTAGTTGAGACTAAGATTAACTTAGCAACATTTTAATGATCATTTTTTAAATTTAATATCCAACAACATAGAATTTGGGCTCAGTTATAAGTAACTTCAGAGACTTAGCCAATTTAGGCTTGGTCTACTCGGTCTTGGGCTTTCCTTCCTTTTTTCCAGAAGTGCTAAGCACTTATTTATGGTTCTAGCGCTCACATGGGAAACACATGAGGCTCTCAGACATAGGCGTTCCCCAATCAGTGCTAAGCACTTAGTCATTTTGACAGAATATAGAGCGCTAAGCATTTTGTATGGCGCTCACGTAGGGAGCACGTGAGGCGCCGTGCATTTATTTTAGGCGCTCACGTGAGGCGCTGAGCGTTTTGTTTTGTTAGGCGCTCACGTGGGAAGCACGTGAGGCGCTGAGTTCCATTTAAGGGAATCTTTTGGGCAGTCACACGTGTTTCATGTGAGGCGACAAGTCTCTTTCTTTTTGGAGATTGAATCTCTGTTAATGGCATTTTGGCCATTAATGATCACCAAGATCTATGTTTTGAAGATCTGGGATCGTTTTTATTGGAAAACTAAGTTTTCTATTTCTTTTATAAGAGCTAAGTTTTTTCATGTAGGGTTAAATCCTGTTTGCAAAGGAATTAGATTCTTAGAACGTACGTTCTCTTCTATTTTTTTCTTTTAATCTAGTTCTTTCTCCTAGATTTTGAGTTTTAAGAATAGAATCTCCCCGATGAGAATTAAATTCTCAACTTGTGGGGAGATTTACTTTGCAAATCTTATATCAGAGGAAAAACCAAGTTGTTTTTACGAAGGGTTAAACCCTTGTTATCTTTATGCTGGGCAAAGGATATACATTTTGCCTCTTATTTTTTGAGCGAGGATCTTCTTCTTTGAGAGGAGAATTGAATTCTCAGTTTTGTGGCTTTTGGCTTCTTTTTTTTTTGCAGAAACTTGGGGGTTGATCTTCACTACTGAGATATGAAGTCTCCTATCCTTTATATAGGAGATACAAATTGTTAATTAATTTGATAAAATCTCTCATTTAATAGATATCAATTGATTTAATTGGCCTCACGGATTATTTGAGGGATTTTATCCACCGTTGGATTTTTGATCCAGTGAATTTCTGTTTTTACAGAATATATATTCTTGTTTTTAACAAGATTAGGAAAATATTTTTCCATAGATTGAATTTAATTCTATCAAATGATGATTTTTAATCCAAGAGTTCAGAGTTTATCTTTCTCATTTAGAAAGATTAAGAAAATATTTTCCCAAATTTATAATTTAATTCTATTATTGGATCTTTGATCCAACAGTTCACTGTTTAACAGAGAAGACATTTTTCATTAAAAAAAGGTCAGGGAGATATTTTCCCTTGATAGAATTTAATTCTACCAACGGATTTTGATCCAACGGCTCTGTTTAACAGAGAATATACCTAGTTTTAGGGAAATATTTCCCGTGTATAATTTAATTCTACCCTCTTTAATTTGGGCGTTGACGCTCATGTGTTATGCATGTAGGCACCACCTAAGAATTTAATTCTTACATAAATAGGTGCTCATGTGCCTTGCACGCCGTCGCTCATGTGTGTTTCACGAGAGGCGTCAGTATAGAATTTTTTAATCCCAATAAACACTGGTGCTGGCGCTCGCGTGAGGCACTGCCTCAATTATTATTATTTTTCCTGAGTCAACATTTTTTTCCAACGCCTTCTTTAGTCAGAGCTAGGAAATAGTTCCACAATATTTTCTGTGCCGAGACTTGAATGCTTTCTCTTTATAATGTGAAGCAATATTCTTCTTCTCCTTCACAAGGAAAGAACCATTTTAACAGAGCAAGAGTCATGGCCTGTAATTTCCCATTTGCTCCTCGGCAGCCATGGGAGGTGCCCATCGAGGAAATTATTTCTCGTTTTGTTGCACGCTTGGCAAATCCTGCTCTTATGGATGATCAATGTGACACGGTGATAGACGCGCTCCTGATCCGTAGGGGATCCCCTCTCCCCGTCGGCTCTATTTGGCTCCGGGTGTTCTCCCTGGCCGTGCTTGATGATATTCTTCCTCATCCAGGTGGGATAACTCTAGCGATACTCGACGCAGCGGAGGACAAGATCGACTGCGTTTATGATGCATGATTGATTACCAAGCCTCTGAGGGATCGTTGTTGGTGCTTCTAACACCCTGGCTATCGACCGCGGCCGTTGCGAAACGAAAAATTTTGGGGTTTAAAAAACTTGGCGCTAGAAATAACTACCTAGAATCGAAACCAAATATGAAACTAGCAATCTACAAAGAGCTTATCTACTGTGATAGAAGCGTTATACCGAATGATCCATGTCCTTCGTTCTTCTACCATCTTCCTTAGCTCCTAGAGGTCTCCTGGATCGAGCTTGATCGCCGGTCTTCCTCCGTCGAAGATGATCCATCCGAGAGATGTAGCTCATGGCTCTAGCTCCACACTAAGAATCTAGTGGAGCAACTAGAGACTATAGATTAATAATCTAAAGTGTTTAGGATGTAGTGAATGGTTATAAGTGTGTATCTATCTCACCTCCTCTCTTGATTCTCAACACATGAGATTGTAGAGAGGAGGTTCAAGAATAAGGTGGAGGAGATCAAGAAAGGTAGTGAAGAGAGATAACCAAAATGGTGAGAATGAGAGATCTCATTAAAGAGAAAAAGATGATGCATGGTTTTGTAAAACATATTTTTCACTAAACCTTTAGCAATCATACTTGAATAGTTTGCACAAATGAATTAACAATTCATTTGTCAACACTATTCAAGCATGGTTCTCACCATTCTCTCTCCTTTACCTTTACACGTCATTTACATTTAATTTAATAAGTGGATAAACCAAAATGAGGTGTCCACCTTCTAGAATGTTTTTCGTATAAATACGGATTACACTCTACTGTATATATATACTCATATTCGTACCAAAATACAAATACCCAAAGAGATAGAATAACACAAAGAACATAATACTAGAATATACATATCGAAATACATATACGTAAATTATTAAATCAATACCTGATTTAATAATCCGTCTCAAACCCGAGCCGGCTAGTATTATCAACTATCCGATCGAAAGTCCGAGTAACTAGTACAATCATTCGATCGGAGCCCTGCACGTATTAAAATATGGCTACTATATCATTTCGCTGGAACCAGGGAAACCCTCTATGTGGGACTCTAAAGACTTGTATGTTGGGTTACGGCGGCGCCCCGGCCGTTAATCCAACGCCAAATGCTGAACAAAAATTTTATCAAAACTTGACGCTACCGCAACCAATAACCGGATCGTTCTATTAACCGTTATCTAGCATTCTACAAAGTGAGTTTAGAGATTATACCGATCGATCCGTGTCCTTCGGTCTTCAATCTCTGCCAAGCTCCTTGCCGTTGTCCCGACGAAGTTCGCCCTCCGGTCTCCTCGTCAAAATGGCACCACGTCGATGAATTATTATACGGGCTCCCGCCTCAAAAACCGAGGCAACTCGGATATGAAGTTTGCTAACCGACATGTCCAAAATGAAGTAGAGAAGAGTGTAGAATAGTTTGTCTTAAGGCACCCAACTGACTGGATGGAGGTAATGAAGTTGCCATAATGAAGTAGTGAGCAAAGGAAATTTTGTGCTTGGATGAAAACCAAAATTGACCTTACACAAAATGTGCTTGGCCACTATCAAATTGCTCTCTGTGAATGAGGGGCCGGTCACAATAAAATGTGCTCTGGGGATTTATCAAATTGGAGAGGAGAGAGATCACAAAGTGGTCAGTGAATGAATGAATGCTAGCAAGAGGTGTATGTTAGATTAATTAATCAATAGAGAAAAAATCCAATCACAACAGCCCCTCCCCCCATGCTGCCCATGCTGCCCCATCCCTCACAATGACTTTCCATAAGTTTCTGGCAGCCACAAAAAAAATGCTCACAAAGAAAACAAGCAAGGAAACAAAATGTGTGCACCAATAAATTAATGCAAACACAAAAGAACAAGCTCACCCCAAAAGAATTCGGCCAAACGAAGAAAAGAAAATTTGGCCAAAATCACCCATCAACAATTAATTAAATATTAAATCAAATGTTTAATCGGGTGAACAAAAACTGGCAATTTTAAAAATAATCCCGTAACAAATTACAAGATTACCCCACGTCTGTATATACATACCCGCAATTGTATTCCGACTGAATACGAATGCAACGAGACAAAATTGTTCCTACATAATATAATACTAGGATCCGGCTTAAACCAAAGCCCACTAGTATTATCCGTCCAAAACATGACACGTGCACAAGTGCTCGTGTATATTCGAACCCTGCCATAAAACCATACGGCCTCTACAATGTTTCGCCCGAACTTGAGAAACTGTCTGTGGGGAGTCTAATTACTCATCAATACACTGGCACTGGGTATAACCACAAGCACGTCAGAGGTACTAGCTGTACGTAACAGTTGCCTATGTATTGAACGAAAGGGAAGCTGGCGAGCGAACTCATCCTGAAACACTACTGAGCCTGACAGTGACAATATCCGTACAGTCCGGTCTGTTCGTCTAAGAGTATCGCATATCGAGTCTAGGGGGGTGGATAAATTCATACCCCTACTAACGCGATAATTCGTGTCGGTATGAAGCCCATCACCACTTGAGAAACTACTGATCCGAATCAGTAATTCTCGACTATATTAGCCAAGGTTTTCTGGTGATGGCCACCCGTGCACTGTGCGACATCAACCTCCAATACCGGGAGAGACGAATCCCCGACGATCCGCTCACTGCCTCCATGTGGCTCGGGACTGTACCCAACTAAAACTGTTTGCACGACTCCTTTGAGCCGTGGTAGGGTAGTAATCAAAGCACAGTGGGAACTCACACGAGACAAATGACGATCTCAGGTCGACAGACTAACCTGTACACATGTCACCTGGGAACTGCTATCTGACTATAGGTATAATACAAACTAGAAGGTTCCCGGCGAGTCCTGTCCGGTGTACTCATAACCGAATGAGCACCTGTATACATCTTGTAAGTCCACGTTTCCCACCGTGGTGCTTGCGAGGAGGCGGAAACGTTATAAAAAAACGGATTTTTACAACACTAGGCAACATGGACTATGCTAAAGGAGGGATCTTTGCTAAAAAAAACTAACTAACAAGCTAAAAGAGTTAGCTACTCGGAAACGGGGTTATACCTAGGTCTTCAAGTCCTTCTCTTCTTGCTCCATGGAGTGAAAGAACGGGTTCTCCTTGTCGCCTTCTCTTGCCGAAGAAAGATCCACCCGAGGGCCTCTACCTTTGGCTCCAACCTCAAACTAGAAGTAACTAAGGTGCTTGGTGTGCTAAACCTAGGACCTTAGAAAGAGTAGAGAGTATTTTTGAGGGTTTTATCTCAAGTTCAAATGGTTCTCAACTCATGAGAGGGGAGAGCTAGAGAGAGAGGAAGAGGATGAGAGAGAATGAGAATGATAGAATGAGAAGAATAATCCAACCTTCTCACATATATGTGAATTATGAAAAATAGATAATTAGCTAAAGATAATTGTGATGGTTAATCAAGAAATGACCATTATCATTTCACATTAAATGCTTTTGCAAGGATCAAAGAGCATCTTTCATATGGAATGATGATGGTCAACTTGTCAACCTAGGTCAACAAGTCAAGTATAGTCAAATGGTCAACAACCCTAACCATGTACAATTATAATTAACTAATATTAATAAATCATATTTCACACATAAACATTAGGGTTAAGAAAATGACAATGGTCATCAACCCCAACGAAAGTCCTCTGCCTCAGTCAACTGTGCATACACACCCGTATCCGTGTTCCGAGGAACATGAATACAATGAGATAAAACCAATCCCAAATCATATACTAGGATACGGCTTAAACCAAAGCCCACTAGTATAAGCTGTCCGGACACCAAACGTGCACAAGTGCGCGGATGTGAACGAACCCCGTCGCAAAACCATGCGACCTCTACTCATTTTGCCTAAAGGCGAATAACCCTCTGTATGGGACTCTAAAGACTCGACACTACGCTGGCAGTGGGTTTAACCACAGACCGCAAGCGGCACTAGCTGTACGTAACGGTCCCCAGGTAGATGCCGATAAGAAGACTGACGAGGTAAACCCATCTGAACTCCTACTGAGCCTGAATGTGAGAGTCTCCGTACAGTCCGGTATGTTCGTCTAAGAACATCGCATGGCAGGCCTAGTAGGGCGGTAAATGTCAGTCCCCTACTAGCGGTACAAGTCGTGTCGGAGTGTAGCCCAGAACACCCTGAGATAACAGTGGAAACCTACCAGTCTATCTCATTTGCCCTGGTCAGGGACTTTGTGTAATGGCTCTCCTAAACACAGCGCGATATCAACCCCCAATACCAGGAGAGACGAATCCTGTCTAACCGTCACTGCCTCCAAGTGCTTCGGGACTGCACCCAAAAACTACCTGTTTGCACGACTCCTTTGAGCCGTGGTAGGGTAGTAATCAAAATACAGTGGGAACACACTCGAGGCGAAGTAACAGTGTCAAGTCAACGGACTAAGCTGTACTCATGTCACCTGGGAACTGATAACTGACGATAGGTATAATACCAACCAACAGTTCCCGACGAGTCCTGTCCAGTGTACTCGTAACCTAACGAGCACCCGCATACTAGCTCAAGTACGACGTACTGACGGCTGTGGGACAGACCGTCTCCCAAGGTGGGATAAGAAGCGCATACGCTAGTCTACTCCGGAGTATCGATGCCCTGTCTCGATAGTCCTGCGACTAGGGACCTGCATAAGGACGTGCTTATGGATTATCCAGCCCTCACGAGTGTGACTGCCATCACAACGCTGGTAATCAAGCAAAGATCCTAAGGGCTCCACTAATGTGTAAAGGCGATATGCTAAAAGAAACACATGCACACATTAAAGCAGAAACAAACCAAGTAGCATACTACTATTTTGAGTAAGATTGTCAATACAAGGTGAATATCCCAAGCTTCCATCAAGTAATATACATACTAGTATGATATAGTAATGGCCTCTAGGGCATATACACTAACAATCTCCCACTTGCACTAAGGCCATGTACTGGCGTATTGACGACCTATCATCTCGATCAGCCGCTCGAACTGAGTCTGGGGTAAGGCCTTCGTGAATGGATCAGCAGTGTTATCTTTCGTAGCAACTCTCCGAACCTCGATCTCCTGGCGACCCACGATCTCCCTGATCAGGTGATACCGCCTCAAGATGTGCCTGGACTTCTGATGGGACCTGGGTTCCTTCGCTAAAGCTATAGCCCCGTTGTTGTCGCAATACAGAGGTACTGGATCAACAATGGACGGAACCACCTGATGTTCTGTTAGGAACTTCCTTATCCAGACGGCTTCTTTTGCGGCATCTGCAGCAGCGATATATTCTGCTTCCATCGTCGAGTCAGCAACGGTTTCCTGTTTGGAACTCTTCCAACACACTGCCGCTCCATAGAGGGTAAAGACATAACCCGACATGGACTTGGAATCATCCTTGTCACTCTGGAAGCTGGAGTTAGCAAAGGCCTCGATCTGGAGGTCTTTTCCGCCATACACCAAGAACATTTCCTTAGTCCTTCTCAGGTACTTGAGAATGTTCTTTACCGCTATCTAGTGTTTCTCCCCAGAGTTTGACTGATACCGGCTTGCCACACTCAGTGCATAAGCTACATATGGTCTGGTACACAACATCGCATACATTATAGAGCCTACCGCAGAAGCGTAAGGTATAATAGACATGCGATCCCTTTCCAAATCAGTCTTAGGAGACATCTCTTTGGAGAGGGTGATCCCGTGACAAGCCGGTAGATTACCGCGCTTGGAATCTTCCATACCGAATCTTTTCAGTATGGTGTCGATGTACCTGGACTGTGAGAGTCCAAATATCCTCTTGGATCTGTCATGATAGATCCGGATCCCCAGAATGTATGAGGCATCACCCAGGTCTTTCATGGAGAACCTGTGTGACAAGAACCCTTTGACAGATTGTAGCATAGGAATGTCATTTCCTATCAAGAGAATGTCATCCACGTATAATACGAGGAATACAACAGTTCTTGCTACAAATCTACTATAGATGCATGGTTCATCTGGAATTTTGATAAAGCCAAATTCTTTGACCTTCTCATCAAAACAGATGTTCCAACTCCGCGATGCCTGCTTTAGTCCATAGATGGACTTAAGCAACTTGCACACCTTTCCGCTGCTCCCACTCTGAATGAAACCCTCTGGCTGGTCCATATATACACACTCTTCTAAATTTCCATTTAGAAAAGCGGTCTTTACGTCCATTTGCCAAATCTCATAATCGTGGAAGGCAGCAATGGCAAAAAGGATCCGAATGGATTTCAGCATAGCCTGGAGAAAAGGTTTCGTCATAGTCCAAGCCAGGTCTCTGACGGAAACCCTTTGCAACAAGTCTAGCTTTATAGGTCTCAACCTGTCCATCTACACCAATCTTCCTTTTGAAGATCCACTTGCATCCTACGGGTTTTACCCCATCTGGAGCAATGTCCAACGTCCATACTTTGTTGGTGTACATGGACTCCATTTCGGTCCGCATTGCATCCAGCCATTTTACCGAGTCAACGTTCTGAATGGCCTGCTGGAAGCTAGTCGGCTCATTACTATCAATGATGCAATCCTCTCTATCCCCGTCTATGAGAAAACCGTAGTATCTCTTGGGCGGATGAGACTGTCTACTACTTCTGCGGAGCGGCGCAGGAATGTCCTGATCTTCCGAACCCTCTGGTTCTACTAAGCTTTCAGTAATAGCTCGTGGTTCTGGAATTTCTTCCAGTTCCATTGCGCTCCCACTTATCTGTTTTTCCAAAAACTGAGTTTCCAAGAAGTGGGCATGACGAGAAACAAAAACCTTTTGTTCCTCTTCTCAATAGAAGAAATATCCCTTGGAGTTCTTTGGATATCCCACAAACTTGCACTGTACTGAGCGTGCCTCGAGCTTGTCCGCATGCTGCTTTTTGACAAAAGCTGGACATCCCCATGTCTTAATGTGATTAAGATAGGGTCTCTTCCCACACCACATCTGATATGGTGTAGTAGGCACAGTCTTAGTTGGAACTCGGTTCAAAAAGTATGTAGCTGATTCTAGTGCATATCCCCAGAATGATCGCGGTAACTCAGCGTTACTCATCATGGACCGTACCATATTCAATAGGGTTCGGTTCCGTCTCTCCGATACACCATTATGTTGCGAAGTGTATGGAGGAGTAAGCTGAGAGAGAATTCCATTCTCTTTTAAGTAATCCAGGAACTCGGCACTCAAGTATTCACCACCTCGATCAGATCTCAGTGTCTTGATACTTTTGTCTGTTTGTTTTTCTACTTCATTCTTATATTCCTGGAATTTTCCAAAGGCGTCGGATTTATGTTTCATTAAGAAGACATATCCGTACCTTGAAAAGTCATCCGTAAAAGTAATGAAGTAAGAATAACCGCTCCGCGCATGCGTAGACATTGGACCGCACACGTCGCTGTGTACGAGTCCCAAGAGCTCGCTCGCTCTCACTCCGTGTCCAGTGAACGGAGTCTTTGTCATCTTTCCTTTGAGACAGGATTGACTAGTTGCTTATGATTGATATTCGAACGGATCCAAATATCCTTCTGTATGTAACTTCGTCAACCTTCTCTCATTGATGTAACCCAGTCTACAATGCCATAAGAAAGTCTGATTTGTTTCCGGAGACTTTCTTTCGTGTGTATTCTGGACATTGAAAATCTGTGGTTGGTTTAATACGTATATACTATTGCTCAATGTACCTGACCCAATCAGAACTTGATTAAGGTGAATGTTTACAACATTACTTACAAACGCAAATTCATAACCTTCTTTAGAAATTAAAGATACAGAAATGACATTACAAGTTGTATTGGGTACAAAAAAGCAATTACGTAAAACCAAAACATGTCCATCTGACATTCCCAGGTGATAGTCCCCCATGGCCTCAGCATCCATGCTAGCTCCGTTTGCAACTTTGAGGGTCATGTCACCTGCCTTCAAAAACCTACGCTTTCTCAATACCTGCAAAGAATTACAGATATAAGATCCTGATCCGGTATCCAATACCCAGGACATAGAGTTTATTGATAGACAGTTTTCAATAACATACACACCTGAAGCTGAAGCCGCAACTTGCTTCAGATCCTGTGTTCTGGCCTTCCAAGCCCTGCAATCTTTCTTCCAGTGTCCACTCTTGTGACAGTAAAAGCATTCTTCCTTATCCACAAGCTTCTCCGCTACCTTTGTTGCTTTTGCCTTTCCCTTCGTATCCACTTTACTAACACCACCCCTTGGTTTGGCGGGGGTTTTCTTCTTCTTTCCCTTGGCTTTCGCCTTGGACCTAGAAGAGGAAGATTGTCACGACCCGAGAATTCGACTCGTGACCGGCACTTAACCACGCAACGTCTACAGGCGTAACGCGGCTAAGTAAGCCGAACCCAGAAATCAAAACCAAAAAAATATAGAGTGATCTAAAACAATCGTACATGTCTGAAAACTTCCATTTATTTAGTAGAAATCCTTTTTAAGTTCAAAAGTTATAAGTTTTATAATTTTGGTAACATTTCCTTTTAAAAACATTTGCCCCGCCAGTCAGATAGAACCATGGTGTAAAAAAATATGACGAGTAAAATGAATGAAGCATCACAATGAGATATACGACGCCGTAGCGAAGAATACACAGCAAAGCAAGGACAATATCATAAAAGATGAGACTGCAAAAGTAAAGTCGGCTCACATGCGAGCTCGACACCAGAATATAAAATCATACATATCGTCCTCTCAACTGTCTCTAAGTCAATACAGAAAGGTAGATGGAGAATACTAGATACATCAATATACAACTGAAAGATAACAGATACCGTACAAAACCCACCTATCAGCAAAGGCTATCTCTGCTCAAAAGGGTATCTGTGCCAAAAGATGCGGTAACAGCCAGCCATGACTACTCCCCAGGGCAACCTGCAAGCACTGTGGCACAACGGGGGTGAGTTGCCAACTCGTGAATAGAGATAACATATAAAGGTAATCGCGAGCATGCACGTACATCGCTACTCTAACAAATGCCAACAGATAATATCAATGCAATGTAGCAGTATGCATAATAATAATGCACGTCCTCTATCAGGTGATATACTACAGGATGAGATGTGATAATGCATGCTGAGCATGGGGATATAGTATCTACATGAAGTATCGAGGTGGACTATATAGTATGTATGCACCACAAATCCCAACATCTCAAACGCCGGTACTCCATCGGCCCTCATATCCTGTATATCCCTGAGGATCCCGAGTGCCCAACATCGGCACCCAAATATCATAAATACTCGTGTCTAGCATCGACACGCAAAACATCCTGTATCGGCCTCCTTCAATCCGGGTCAGCCCTCTCTCAAAGTACATACCGGGAATCCGTCAGTCCGGGTCATCCCTCTCTCAATATATCGGGCGTCCGTCAGTCCGGGTCAGCCCTCTATCAATCCATCGGGCATCCGTCAGTCCGGGTCAGCCCTCTATCAATCCATCGGGCATCCGTCAGTCCGGGTCAGCCCCCTATCAATCCATCGGGCATCCGTCAGTCCGGATCAGCCCTCTATCAATCCGTCGGGCATCCGTCAGTCCGGGTCAGCCCTTTATCAATCCGTCGGGCATCCGTCAGTCCGGGTCAGCCCTCTATCAATCCGTGCCTCAAGCACCGAGAAAAAACACGGGGTGACACCCCAAAATATCATATCAAGGGAACCGGGTTTTTAAATGATTACTTATTTGAAAAGGCCACGGTCCCCAAATCCAGCAATCATATGAAATCCCAACAATAATACAAGTAACTGTGATGTGATAAGTGCATCAAATATGTATATCAAGTCATGTCACATAAACATGAACTACAATGCAATGATCCACTGTGATATAGGTATCAAGTATAAAATTCCAAGTCAAGTATAGATGAGCTACAACAATGTACGACAGTATGATCATGGCAGTTCTATCAGTTCTAAGCAATAAATATATATATAACAGGGAATGCAATATGCGATGACAATCCATGGTATGGTATATGCAGTATATAACAATAAGGTCCTATCAGCCCTGACGCATAACGCCATGCGGGCGATATCCCCGTAGATGTGAAATCTACTCACCATGTCTCGCGCTAAGTGTATCCAACCACTTGCTTGCCCTTCTTCGCAGCGTCCGTTTCACTGGCATGCGAACCTAGAATCATAAACACATATCACACATATAAGCTCAAATTCGCCAAAAACGCGATATCACGGTCAAACTAGAGACTCGTGTCGCAACCCAATCGCGCGTATGCGCGATACGCTAAAACGCGTGTGTGTGCTGAACCAAGAACCACCCCGACGCGCTACGGTGCGTAGCACGCACCAGACCTGCAGAAACGTGCAAGTCGCACTAAACACACACACCCCAACATAGGGAAACAGCTCCCAGATTTTTACCTGGAAGAAATCCCACAAAATCAACAAGACCAAACACCTCCAACCACCTACAGAAACCACCCCGCACAAAACGAGCCAAAACGGGGGAAGGGAGGCCGGCGTCGCCGGCCAAACAGTGTCTGCCGCCGGCCCAACCCCGGTGGAATGGGCTCGAACTCCCCACAAATACCTGAAAAAGCCTGCCTAGCATTCTGAAGTTGTTTCAAACACTCAAAAACTCATGCAGTAAAAGCAGATCACTGAAATCCTAAAATCTGGCACAAATACGACATTTGCAACAATTTGTGAAATTCGTGGTATTTTAGCGTAACTGGGGGTTGAACTAGGTTACAATGGTCTCACTAACTCACTAACAAGCTACTGAAACCCTAACACATCACCTTAGCACCAAGTTCCCACTAAACACCCCATATCGCATTAAAACACACAAAATCCATAAACCGAAGCAAAACTACACTAACTAAGCTAACTAGGGGATAAGATAGGAAGTATACCTCACTCTCGACCCTAGGGAGCTGCAGGAAGGTGGAGAGGTGAAGGGGAGGGGCTGCACATGGTGCTGGAGCTGCTGCTGCTCAATGTGCTGCTGCTGATTTCTTCTGTTGCTGCCAGTGCTTGCTGCTGCTGCTGCTTCAGGCTCATTTGGTGCTGTTGCTTGGCTTGCTGCTGCTGCTGGGGCTTCTGCTGAGGTAAGTGGGTGTGTTGTGTGAGAGTGTGAGTGTGTTGGTGTGTTGTGTATGTGAGAGTGTGAAAGCTTGAGAGAAAAAACCAAAAAGAAATGAGAGGCTACAATCATCACACACAAGTCACCCCTCTCTCTCTCTCTCACCTCATTAATGGCAAGCATGGCTTGAGCCATGATGCCCTCTCTCTCTCTCTCACAAGTCAACACTAAATCTAATTCAAATTAAAGCAACCTCTTTAATTAGCTAACTAATTAAACTTACTTAACCCAAAAGAATTAATCCTACAATTAACCCACCATGGTTAATAATTATGGTATTTACTTCATTTAAAAACCCTAGTTTACATGCACATGTGTGTGCAAGCCTAGGAAAATTTTGGAAAAATATGTATTAAATTAGGGAAAATATTTAAGACACAGTTTGGTAAACTTTTTATTAAAAACCATTATTTAATTATAATTATACACTAACCCTTATCCTAAGGTGTTACAAAGATCCTCCTACAAACAAAGTGTATGTTTCCCTACCTTTCTGTAGGGTGCCCTCTGCACTCCTCAGCATGTTGAGGAGCTCTGAAAGTTCAACTTCCTTTTCCTGCAAGTTGAAGTTCAGGATGAACTGGGCGTAAGTAGAAGGAAGGGATTGAAGAATCAAGTCCGTATAGAGCTCATTCTCCAACGTGGTCCCAAGGTCCACGAGCTCCTCTATGCAGCCAATCATCTTAAGCACGTGTTCCGCTACCGATGATCCGACGGCCAATCTCGCTGAAAACAACTTCTTCGACACTTCGTATCTGGCGATACGGGATTGCTCTCCATACAGTTCTTTTGTATGGAGAAATATAGATTCGAGTTCCATATTCTCGTGCCTCCTCTGATGATCATTGTCCATAGAGGCAAGCACGAGGCACTTGGCCTTCGCGCAGTCGATTTCCCAGGTCTTGCGGATTTCCCTATCCACGGCGCTGGTTTTGGGACCTGGGACAGGGGGAGCTTTGGTGGTAAGAAGATACCCCAACTTGTCATAAGTGATGGCCATTTTGACATTCCTGAGCCAATCTTTGTAGTTTGGCCCTGTCAGTATGTTTTTATCTAGAAGTAACTTAAGTCCAGTCATGATAATTGGTCGCTGCAATTAGGAGAGAGAGAAGAAACACTTTAGTATGATGCTCTTGCAAGTTTAGAGTGGTTTTTAATTTGTCTAAACAGGATGGCTCCCACTGTCTCTCGAATCCCTCCTCAAACCATAAAGGAAGAACTAGTCGGGATCAATCTCACCGTACAATTCTTGCTTAACCGTTCAGCCAGGCCAGTGTCGGTACTTCGAGGGAGGTTTTCCAACGCTTTCGCGAAGTTCCTTAATTAAGTAACCTCTTTTCCTTGTGGGCGTAGCCCCGCTAACACCTTTCTAGACACCTACTTGGTATATAGCATTGATCGTTAAGTGAGAAAGTTCCGGAGGAGTAGCATATACTCACAGTAGGATCGGGATCCAAATATCATCGCGTGACAAAACTGAAGGAATCCTACCAGAATCATCACACTCCAAATGGTATGCAGCGCTAGCAAGTTTCAGTTTCTTTAGAAACCCCCGATGTGGATTTTTGCCCCATGCTCTTATGACCTTGACTTTGGCCAAAATATCATAAGTCACATGTCAAGTTCTACCCGTCATTCTCCAGGTTAATTTGAGCCCACCCGCATATACCCTTGACTTTGGCCAACATGGTAGAACGACTTCCCCAAACCAACACATCTATCTATGCTGCACATGAATACCCAATAGCTACCAATCACTATGCCTTGACTTTGGCCAACATACATAGCTTGAATACTTATTGACCATTCATGTGAAACGACGGAGGGTTACGAATGGTTTTGGCGAAACCGTGAACGTAGTGAACTTGATATAATCGAAACACGAGATAGCTTTCAAAAGGAGTGGTTCAAGATCCGCATTTAAAATTTGGTTTTGAAAAGAACCGAGTGGTTTTGAAAGTGTTCCAACGACTTTTACTTGGTTTATTTTTTTCTTGCATTAATTCCAATGCATCCCATCAATTTAATCCTACCATTGCAGAAAACAACGAAAATATGACGTACGCTTATGCCATCCGCATTCGCCACGGGGTCCCGTCATCACCCGTTAGGTTACTTAACTAACGACAGAGTGGGGGCTGGACTAGCGCGGATGCAAAACATAAGAAACGCCTAAATAGATATCATATAGATATATATATAAACATTCGTCATATGCAATGATAGCCATTCCAGATCACAGATGAATACATTGGATATACTAGGAATCCGCAATTCGTACGAGCCTGTAACGAAGAACGGATTACATGGTCGCGATGAATAGCCAAACCCCACCCTAGACCCCCTACGGGTGCGGCAAACTACCCGCAAAGTACCCGAAGTGAAGCAACCTCCCTCAACACCGTGAGTAGGCCACTCAGCACTTCGAGATACCCGGTAGTTTGTGCACCCCACCTTGGGTCTATCCTAGGATCAAAAATAGTAAAAAGAAATTATACAATGACGGCTACAACCCTGACCTGGTTGTGCGGCCATACAAATAATATTACATCAATTTACATATTACAAGAATTGAAAGAATAAGAAAACTCTCATCTCACAACCCCCCGGCTATTCATCCGCGACAATCCAATGAATTCATATACACAAACCATCAACATTACAGATCACAGATATGTATAACCCCCACTAATCGACGTATAGCGATTAGCAGACGTTCAATACATATATCACATCACAGATATAACCCATTAGCCAAAGTGTAAAGAAGTTCGATCAAAATACGGATTTGTGACCATCCCAAAAACTAACTTGTTCTCTGGAAAATCTGGGCAGAAACAAACCATCCTAAAAATCCCAAAACAGCAACAGACGAACACTGCAGGAAAAACGACCTAAGGCCGAGTCAACTCGACCGCGGATCCGCGGCAGGAGCAAGCTCTTGCCGCGGAACCGCGGTGAGTTGATCGACTCACTGGTTCATTTTTCTTGGGTGTTCTGTAAAAACCCTGAGCCGATTTTTAGTGTATGATTTATTATTTTTAAAGCAGAAATAAAAATCGGCAGAAACTTAGGGTTTACGAAAAGTGTTTTGCGGTTTTTTCCGATCGAAATTCTAGATACTTTGCTAACTAGTTAGTCTATGTTTAGCTAGGCTCTGATACCACTGTAAGTCCACGTTGCCCATCCCGGTGCTTGCGGGGAGGCGGAAACGTTATGAAAAATCGGATTTTTACAACACTAGGCAACATGGACTATGCTAAAGGAGGGATCTTTGCTAAACAAAACTAACTAACAAGCTAAAAGAGTTAGCTACTCGGAAAGGGGTTATACCTAGGTCTTCAAGTCCTTCTCTTCTTGCTCCTAGAAGGAGAACGGGTTCTCCTTGTCGCCTTCTCTTGCCGAAGAAAGATCCACCCGAGGGCCTCTACCATTGGCCCCAACCTCAAACTAGAAGTAACTAAGGTGCTTTGTGTGCTAAACCTAGGACCTTAGAAAGAGTAGAGAGTATTTTTGAGGGTTTTATCTCAAGCTCAAATGGTTCTCAACTCATGAGAGGGGAGAGCTAGAGAGAGAGGAAGAGGAGGAGAGAGAATGAGAATGATAGAATGAGAAGAATAATCCAACCTTCTCACATATATGTGAATTTTCAAAAATAGATAATTAGCTAAAGATAATTGTGATGGTTAATCAAGAAATGACCATTATCATTTCACATTAAATGCTTTTACAAGGATCAAAGAGCATCTTTCATATGGAATGATGATGGTCAACTTGTCAACCTAGGTCAACAAGTCAAGTATCGTCAAATGGTCAAAAACCCTAACCATGCACAATTATAATTAACTAATATTAATAAATCATATTTCATACATAAACATTAGGGTTAAGAAAATGACAATGGTCATCAACCCTAATGAAAGTCCTCTGCCTCTGTCTCAGTCAACTGTGAATACACACCCGTATCCGTGTTCCGAGGAACACGAATACAATGAGATAAAACCAATCCCAAATCATATACTAGGATACGGCTTAAACCAAAGCCCACTAGTATAAGCTGTCCGGACACCAAACGTGCACAAGTGCGCGGATGTGAACGAACCCCGTCGCAAACCCATGCGACCTCTACTCATTTTGCCTAAAGGCGAATAACCCTCTGTGTGGGACTCTAAAGACTCGACACTACGCTGGCAGTGGGTTTAACCACAGACCATAAGCGGCACTAGCTGTACGTAACGGTCCCCAGGTAGATGCCGATAAGAAGACTGACGAGGTAAACCCACCTGAACTCCTACTGAGCCTGAATATGACAGTCTCCGTACAGTCCGGTCTGTTCATCTAAGAACATCGCGAGGCGGGCCTAGGGTGGCGGTAAACGTCAGTCCCCTACTAGCGGTACAAGTCGTGTCGGAGTGTAGCCCAGAACACCCTGAGATAACACTGGAATCCTACCAGTCTATCTCACTTGCCCTGGCCAGGGACTTTGTGTAATGGCTCTCCTAGAAACAGCGCGATATCAACCCCCAATACCGGGAGAGACGAATCCTGTCTAATCGTCACTGCCTCCAAGTGCTTCGGGACTGCACCCAAAAACTACCTGTTTGCACGACTCCTTTGATCCGTGGTAGGTTAGTAATCAAAGTACAGTGGGAACACACTCGAGGCGAAGTGACAGTGTCAAGTCAACGGACTAAACTGTACTCATGTCACGTGGGAACTGATAACTAACGATAGGTATAATACCAACCAACAGTTCCCGACGAGTCCTGTCCAGTGTACTCGTAACCTAACGAGCACCCGCATACTATCTCAAGTACGACGTACTGACGGCTGTGGGACAGACTGTCTCCCAAGCTGGGATAAAAAGCGCATACGCTGGTCTACTCCGGAGTATCGATGCCCTGTCTCGATAGTCCTGCGAATAGGGACCTGCATAAGGATGTGCTTATGGATTACCCAGCCCCCACGAGTGTGACTGCCATCACAACACTGGTAATCAAGCATAGATCCTAAGGGTTCCACTAATGTGTAAAGGCGATATGCTAAAAGAAACACATGCACACATTAAAGCAGAAACAAACCAAGTAGCATACTACTATTTTGAGCAAGATTGTCAATACAAGGTGAATATCCCAAGCTTCAATCAAGTAATATACATACTAGTATGATACAATAATGGCCTTTAGGGCATATACACTAACACATCTTAGGTGAACTAACTGACACCAGTGGCTTGTGAGACCGTCCACCGCCCCTCGTCGAGGTCTCGAACTGTATAAACTAGTCTACTCTGGAGTATCGATGCCCAGTCTCGAAACTCCCATGACTAGGGACACATTAAGGATGTGCTTATAGACCCCAGCTCCCACGTATATGATCGCCATCATACTGCTGGCTGTCAAGCAAGAATCCTATGGGCTCTATCAACATGTACATGATGATAAAGACAAACCAGATAGCATACTATCATCTCGAGTAAGACTGTTCTAGCGGTATAGGTCCTCCCTCAATCATTGCAATCACGTACCTGTGATCCAATAATTGAGTTTGAGGGCACTATATCCAACAATCTCCCACTTGCACTTAAGGCTAATTATTGCGATGTCACATACTCACAGCCCGTATGATACCGAACACCCAACTTCTCTACTGATCAGTCTTACAAAGCTCGTTTGTAAAACTATTGTGTTCGAGAAATAGCCTCAGTGAGTGGATCCGCCCTGATGTTTCTTTACATGTCTCTCTTAATCTCAAGTTCGCGGAGAAAGCCATCTCCTGAAATGAGCAATACATGTCTTAGAATATATCTGGATATCTGATAGGACCTAGTTCATAAATGAACTCCAAATCCAGTAAACTTCTTAGGCTGTATTGTCAACTGAATTTAATCAGTATCTTGCGCCATGCTTCCCTCAGTATCTGCCTGTACCACCTGTCCAAACTACTGCCCCTCGTCAGAGGGAAAACTATAACTCCGACAGTCACTCTGTCATCCAAGTCACCTTGAAAGCCTGGAATGATAACCGTCTCCCGAAGGAGGCTGTCGTTATCAAATACCTAGAACATTTACTTATGTTCAAAAACTACTTCGTAATGTTTCTCCAGGATTGGATTAATATATCAACTTATTGCATCTAGTGCAAAAACAACATATGGTGTGGTACTTGACATCTTATGATTGACTCAATTGCCTAAGCAAGTGATATGCCAATCATGCACATCTCTCCCCCCTTTAGTCTGAAAGACACCTTTAGAAAGGGTGACTCCATCACCTGCAGGTTTACCACCCTCCTGGAGTCGTCCATTCTAAATATCTTTAGAATACTGTCTTAGTACCCAGATTGGGAAACTACCCAAATCTAGATCTAAAAACAATAGATCTTGTAACCAGAATGCCTGATGTAATATCCATATCTTATGTGGAGAAACCACTGTGTCACGCCCCGCTTCCCAGAGTACGCTAAAATGGGCACGTGACATAGCCAACCATGCTACCTGTGGGTAGGAAGTATCCATCCACAGTCACATTACGGCTGTAGAGATATCAAGAACAAAATAAAACTATCTAAAACATGTCCATAATCCAAGATAACATGAGTCAAGAATAAATAAATGCGGAAGCGAAAGATCCAATACAAAATAACTGGAATGTATGTCCCATAATGCGGGCTCACATCAGGAATAAAATGCAGGAAAGAAAAGCTAACTACTGCTAACACTCACAGCTCAGCCTGTCGGCTGAAGTACTCCTGCTCGGACTGCGACAGCGATACAGAATCTGGGCCATGCAAAACCCAGACGTCAGCGCGTCAAGTCATCAAGTAATAACATATAAACCGGGTAACAGGCAATGCGAATATAAACATGAATAAAGCAAGGGTAACAATAATATAAGTCAGAGCAGTACAGGGTAGTGTGCAGTGGGTAAGCTAAACTGTTCTATCAGGTTTTCTGTTCTAAAGTCTTTGAAACCAAATTGATGAATCATCGATGTAACTCAATAGTATCCCGTACATACACGGGACCACGCCCCCAGATTCTCGGGCTGAAACCGAGACATGCCGCTAGGCACCAAACAGGAATGTGTACAGATGAATAATGTCAGCATCATCATTCCAAGGATGGCCTAGCCTAAAACTGATCAGAACAAGTAGTGAACTGTTGAGTTACAAGTCAGGTTTCACCTTTGATTTCCCCATACCCCCAAGTTATATGCGTATGTCAAGTCAGGTATCCCGAAATCAAGAAACTAATGCCAACACAGGATCAGCTAAACAGGTTTGTCTGGATAGACAACAGGAACGGTCCATGAGGACTACATGTCAGGTTTGTTGGCATTTCACACAAGATCAGGTAACGGGTCAGGTCATGGTACATCAGGTCAAGTCAAGCAGTATACGGTACCATGTCGGGTCAAGCAATATGTATGTAGCAAGTCAGGTCAAGAAGTAAACGATATCATGGGTGTGCTCATACTCAGTTACATAATCAAGCACAGTTATCAATAACATAATTTAAACAATAAATTAAACCATAAAGCAGATTCGATTGATTGGTAGTACAGTTATCAGTTTTGTTTTCAGAGATGATTTCAACAACATAAGAATACAGTATGACCATTTTGGCCGTTAAATCATGTTAACCAGTTTAAGAATTTCATGGATGCAATGTTATATGTATATATAGGTTCCACGGATGAAATCACAGTTTATGCAGGTTAAATGTATACGAGTGTCCGAATGAAGTAAAACGGTAGATAAGGTGCCATAGGCTACATCATCAGTGAAAGTGTAATTAAAACATGTAAATGTGATTATTAGGTTCCAAAACAGTAATTGCAACATGTAGGTTCCAAGTTTGAAAGATAAAATGATATATATCAATATTGAACACGAAAATGAGAAATGATCGTACTAAAGTTAAATTTACAGGTTTAGGGTGTCATCAATGTGTATGTGAATATTATTTAGCATGTAGTAAGAGGTACTTGCCTTGACAGGTCGCGGATCGGGAAAACAGAACGTAAAACGTCGGCGGGGAAAACTCGCGACGGCCGCACGGTTCACGGAATGAACCCAAACAACGAACAGTGGAACCACACGGGTCAGAGTACCTCGCTGGATCGTCGGGACACGTCGCCGGCACGGCCGGATTCCGGAGAAATGCAAAACAGTGAACGATCAAGAACGTAACAAGAAAAGAAAAGAAAAATAAAGAAGAAGGGAAAAGAGGATCTGAGAGAGGTTGCTCACGATGATCCGTGGAGGGGTTGTGATTGCCGACCACGTCGACGGAGCTCCGGTGACTTGCCTGCACGGAACCACGGCCAATCAAGAACGGGGAACAGAACGGGAAAAGGAAGAAGAAGGAGGGAAGGAGAGGAGGGAAAGGTAGGCTTACTGGGTGCGCACGAAGGCCGGGGATGAGGTCACCGGCGGCGACTCCGGCGGCGCAGACGTGTGCATGGGTGCGCAGGTGGCCGCGGTGCTGGTGCAGGGGCACGGGAAATTGATGAAGGAGGGAGAAGAGATGGATGTGGAGGCGACGAGGGCGAGGAGTCCGGTGGTGATGGCGTCGGCGTTGGGCTACGGCGGCGAGGGGTGCGCAGCTAGGGTTGCGACGAGGTGGGTTCTGCGTTTTTAAAAAGAAAAGGATGAGGGAAGATAATATATGGGAGAGAGAGAGGGAGAGAGATATGGGGGGAGAGAGAGAGAGAGATGGGGAGAGAGAGAGATAGAGTTAGCGAGAGGAGAGAGAGAGAGAAAAGGAGAGAGAAAGCGAGAGAGAGTTAGAAGGTGGAGCCCACAGAATTAAAAGGATTCTGATTGGTTAGGGTGAAAGATTTGAGAGATTAAAGGAAACGGAAAAATATAAATGGGTTTATAAAAATATTCGACAGTTTTAAATAATTTAGAAATTGGGATTTTGGCGCAAAGTAAAATATTTCCAAATTGCGCCCGGGTCGGGTCCAAAAATTTGAAATTGAAATAAGAAAATTTTAGGCGGGATCCAAAATTGAAAATGAAGTATTTTACAATCAAAAAGCATACCTCCAAAACGAACACACGTACGTGCGCGTAGCCGTCCAAACTTACCCGTTTCACTGAACGGGACGAGAACACGTTGCACGGACGCTACAGCAGGGCTAGGGGTGTCAAGCAGGCCATGACAAGTATTTTTAATTTTATTTTAGATGCCTTAAATTGTTATATGCAGAAATGAATTGTCGGGGTAAAATTACAATAAGTCACAATAGTCAAGTAGGATCAATGAAATAAATACCATACGCCAACATACGACAACAGAAACCAGTAGCATTAGGCTCGGGTGTTACATTATACCCAACTATAAAGAGAATTTCGTCCTCAAAATTCCAAGAATACAAAGATAGACAACAATAACTATAAGAAAAGATGAGGAAATTTCTGCCGGATTTCATCTTCTCGTTCCCAAGTGGACTCTCCATGCGAGCGATTACCCCAAGAAACAAGCACAATAGGGATTACCTTGTTCTTAAGAACCTTTTCCCTCCGATCCACGATTTCAATCGGTCGCTCCTCAAAAGTCAAGTTTTCTCGTACTGTTAGCTCCGAATGATCCATTACGTGCGTTTCATCTCGAACATACCTACGGAGTTGAGATACGTGAAACACATCGTACACATTCGCCAAGGAATGCGGTAACGCCAAACGATACGCTACCTCACCAACACGCTCCAAGATCTCAAAGGGTCCAACGAATCGAGGACTAAGCTTTTCTCGACTTCCAAAACGAATCACCCCTCTAGTCGGTGATATCTTCAAGAATACCAAATTATCTACGGCGAACTCTAGAGGTCTTCTCGACGTATCTGCCCAACTCTTCTGTCGGTCTTGAGCTGCCTTCATATGATTTCTGATAGTGTTAACCTTCTCAACTGTCTACACAACCAAATCTGGTCCCAATAATCTTCATTCACCGAAATCGTCCCAACAAACAGGTGAACGGCATTTACGACCATACAAAGCTTCAAACGGAGCCATCTGGATAGTTGCCTGAAAACTGTTGTTGTAAGAAAACTCCACCAAATGTAGATGATCCTCCCAAGACCCCTTGAAGTCCAACATGCATGCTCTCAACATATCCTCAAGAGTTTGGATTGTTCTCTCTGACTGACCATCAGTTTGAGGATGATAAGCTGTGCTAAACTTCAATCGAGTCCCCAAACTTTCCTGTAAGCTCCGCCAAAAGTGTGATAAGAACCGAGTGTCCCGATCGGACACAATGCTCACCGGTACTCCATGCAATCTTACGATCTCTTGCATGTACCGCTCCGCCAAAGTCTCAGTTGATTGACCAACCCGAAAAGAGATAAAATGAGCTGCATTGGTCAATCGATCAACAATCACCCATACAGCATTGTTGCCTTTTGGACTTCGCGGTAAAGCCATCACGAAATCCATGGTTATATGTTCCCACTTCCACTGAGGAATCGGAAGTGGTTGCAATAAACCAGCAACCCTTTGATGTTCAGCCTTAACTTGCTGACACACCAAGCACTTTGCCACAAAGCGAGCAATCTCTCGTTTCATGCCTTCCCACCAGAAATGCTGTCGAATATCTCGGTACATCTTTGTGCCTCCTGGATGTACAGAATAAGCTGAACTGTGTGCCTCCTTCATAAGCTCTTCACGAATATCTCCCTTTGGCATATATAAACGGCTACCATACCTCAACGAACCATCTTCGTGGATCAATAAATCTGTTCGTAGTCCGGCTTCAACCTGTTCTCGAAACTTTTGCAGTCTAGGATCTTGCGATTGTGCTGCTTTAATATTCTCGATCAACGATGAATGTACTTGCAGCTGCATCAACTGTCCCGTAGAATGCGGTAGCACAACCTCCAAGTTAAATCTTTGAAAATCTTCAACGAGTTCCTTCTGCGTAGTTAACACCTGAATTGCTGGTAACCGATTAAGCGCATCCGACACGACATTAACTTTCCCCGGATGGTACTTAAGATCAAGATCGTAGTCAGCCATCAGCTCCAACCATCTATGTTACCTCATATTAAGCTCCTTCTGCGTGACACATACTTCAAGCTCTTATGATCAGTAAAAACTTCGACCCTTTCGCCTAAAAGGTAGTGTCTCCAAATCTTCAACGCGAAAATCACAGCCGCAAGTTCCAAGTCATGAGTTGGGTAATTCTTCTCATGGGTCTTCAACTGTCTTGATGCGTACGCTACAACCTTCCCATGCTGCATCAAAACACATCCCAATCCTTTCCCAGATGCGTCGCTGTGAATCACCAATCCTCCGGAATTGTCTGGCACGGTCAGAATAAGGGCGGTTATCAACTTCTGCTTCAACGACTCAAAAGCTAACGCACATTTATCCGTCTATACAAAAGGTACCTCCTTACGCGTAAGCTTGGTTAACGGCTCCGCCAGACGAGCAAAGTTCTCCACAAATTTTCTGTAATACCCGGCGAGTCCAAGAAAGCTTCTTATCTCCGCAACATTTTTTGGAATCGGCCAATCACGAACTGCTGCAATCTTTTCGGGATCGACGGAAATTCCATCGCCAGACACAACATGCCCCAAAAACTTCCTCCAGCCAAAACTCGCACTTACTCATCTTCGCATATAACTTCTCTTGTCTCAACGTTTGCAGTGCGATCTTCTAATGCTCAGTATGCTCTTCAAAACTCTTCGAGTAAACCAGGATATCGTCAATGAATACCATAATAAACTGGTCCAAGAACGGTGAAAAGATTCGGTTCATCAAGTCCATGAATACTACCGGCGCATTCGTTACTCCGAAGGGAATCACTAAGTATTCGTAATGTCTATACCGAGTTCGGAACGCCGTCTTGCAAATATCTTCTGCTTTCACTCGGACCTGATGATATCCGGATCGCAAATCCAGCTTCAAGAATACCCTCGCGCCACTAAGCTGCTCGAAAAATTCGCCAATGCGAAGGATCGGGTACTTGTTCTTAATAGTTACCCGGTTTAATTCTCGATAGTCGATGCACATCCTTCTTGTGCCATCCTTCTTCTTTACTAGAAGAACTGGAGCTCCCCAAGGCGAGTTACTGCTTCTAATCCAACCCTTCTCACGCAATTCAGCAACATGTTTCTTGACTTCTTCCAACTCTACTGGTGCCATTGGATAATATGCTTTGGATACTGGCGCTGCACCAGGAATAAGATCAATTGCGAAATCCACGTCTCGCCTCGGCGGTAAACCCGATATATCTTCAAACACGTCCATAAAATCACGAACAACAGCCGGTTCTTCACTTTTATCAACTTCCATATATGCAAGAATATTGTTTGTCGGCCTAGCCCTAAACTCGACTGGCCCGACAGAATTGCTTCCTCCAGTGAAGCTAAACTCGGGATGTCCGGGAATCTGGAAAATTACCTTCCTTGCACTACAATCAATGTGAGCGTGGAAAGTGCCAAGAAAATCCATTCCCAAGACGACTTCGTAGCTGCCCGTATCAATCACCAAGAAATCTGCAAAAAGCTCCCGTCCGCACACAACAACTGTACAATCTATACATTCCCTACTAGCTATGATTTTCCCATTCCCAGTGTGTATGTCCCAGAAACTAGACAGGGTCGTGTATCCAATCGAGTGTGTAGTTATAAACTTGGATGACATAAAATAATGGGATGCACCAGAATCAAATAACGCTAATGCGGGAAAACCATGAACGAGTAGAGTACCTGAAACGGCTCGAGCCTGATTCAGCTGTCAAGGTAAAAGCTCCTGATGCCTTAGCTTCTTCAGCTGTCAAGGTAAAACCAAGAACTTCTCCTGATGCCTTAGCTTCTTCAGCTGTCAAGGTAAAAGCTCGAGCCTGATTAGGTCTTTGAGTCAGCTGTTTCTGTCCCTGGAACGGCCTCTGCGGAGGCTTCTGAAAATCATCCCTCGTACGAAGCTTCGACGGACAAGCACTAACAGCGTGATCTGCCGCTCCACAAACCAAACAGAGTCCCAGCCTCCTTCGACAATCCTTTTGCATGTGGCCAGGTAAATTGCAGTAGTTACAAGTCATGCTCTTTCTTCGATCAACGACAATAGGCTTCTTCATGGGTGATATACCTCGACGGTCCACTGGAATACCTCTGCGACCATGAGTTCGGTTTGGTACAAATGCTGGCTTCCTTACCGCAACTGCTGTCTGCTGCAAACTCCCCTTCATCCCGGATAAACTCTGTTGCTCTCGGGCTGCCGCAAGTACTTGTGAGAAAGTGGTCAAACCCAGGGAGACAATCTGCCTCTGGATGTCCACGTCGAAGCTGCGCATGAACCTTCGTGCCCTGTCTGCATCGTTGGCAACTAAAGGTCCAGCGAATCTACTAAGTCTTGTCCATTCTGCTGCATGCACATCCACGGGTGCTCCATTCTACTTTAGCCCGATGAATTTCTCTTCCATTTCCTCCCGTGCAGTCCGCGGGAAGAACTTCTCCAGGAAACTCTTTGAAAAATCCGTCCACTTGATCGGCTTGGGCAAACGGTTCTCCTCTACAAGCCACCATTCTCGGGCGTAGTCCACTAACTGAATGCGTACCACATCAACTCTTTTCTCATCTGGAATCTGTGCCGCAGTAAGCAAGTTCTCTGTGTCAACTAGCCACTGCTCTGCTGGCAACGGCTCCTCCAAACCAGTAAATGTAGACGGACCCAAACGCCTGAAGTCTGCTACGGTCCCTACTCGGTCAACTGGTTTAGCTCCCACATTGTGCACAGACTGCTGAACGATCTGCAAATCTTCCTGAAACGATTCCGCTTGCTGCTGGATCAGCTCGGTCTGTTTCTTTTGATTCTCCAGCATTCCTCTTATCACTCCAAGCATGGCGGCTTCGTCCACACGCCTTTGGTACGTCTTCAAATTCTTACCGGCCATATTCCTGAAATCAAAACACCCAACATTAGCATGATGATATATTCTGAATATAGATCAAGGCTAGAACTCCAAGTTACTTAAATAGAGTGCCGCATAGTAACTATGCCGCGGTATCATAACCACAATTACATAACTCCACCCAAGTCGCCTAAGTCCTAGAGATAACAAGGAATCAGGTTTCGAGTCGATATGCAAAGGAAGTTTGCACATCGTAGAAGATATAAGCAGGAAGAACTTGATTCAAGAACAGTAAACGGCAAGGTGACAGGACATGTTTCCTAAACACGGGTGTTCTGATTCATGTATTGGGTATAATACCCAACTATAAAAGAATCAACCCGACTAACCTATGGCTCTGATACCAAAAGAACCATGTCACGCCCCGCTTCCCAGAGTACGCTAAAATGGGCATGTGACATAGCCAACCATGCTACCTGTGGGTAGGAAGTATCCATCCACAGTCACATTACGGCTGTAGAGAGATATCAAGAACAAAATAAAACTATCTAAAACATGTCCATAATCCAGTCCATAATCCAAGATAACATGAGTCAAGAATAAATAAATGCGGAAGCGAAAGATTCAATACAAAATAATTGGAATGTATGTCCCATAATGCGGGCTCACATCAGGAATAAAATGCAGGAAAGAAAAGCTAACTACTGCTAACACTCACAGCTCAGCCTGTCGGCCGAAGTACTCCTGCTCGGACTGCGACAGCGGTACAGAATCTGGGCCATGCAAAACCCAGACGTCAGCGCGTCAAGTCATCAAGTAATAACATATAAACAGGGTAACAGGCAATGCGAATATAAACATGAATAAAGCAAGGGTAACAATAATATAAGTCAGAGCAGTACAGGGTAGTGTGTAGTGGGTAAACTAAACTGTTCTATCAGGTTTTCTGTTCTAAAGTCTTTGAAACCAAATTGATGAATCATCGATGTAACTCAATAGTATCCCGTACATACCCGGGACCACGGCCCCAGATTCTCGGGCTAAAACCGAGACATGCCGCTAGGCACCAAACAGGAATGTGTACAGATGAATGATGTCAGCATCATCATTCCAAGGCTGGCCTAGCCTAAAACTGATCAGAACAAGTAGTGAACTGTTGAGTTACAAGTCAGGTTTCACCTTTGATTTCCCCATACCCCCAAGTTATATGTGTATGTCAAGTGAGGTATCCCGAAATCAAGAAACTAATGCCAACACAGGATCAGGTAAACAGGTTTGTCTGGATAGACAACAGGAACGGTCCATGAGGACTACATATCAGATTTGTTGGCATTAGACACAAGATCAGGTAACGGGTCAGGTCATGGTACATCAGGTCAAGTCAAGCAGTATACGGTACCATGTCGAGTCAAGCAATATGTATGTAGCAAGTCAGGTCAAGAAGTAAACGATATCATGGGTGTGCTCATACTCAGTTACATAATCAAGCACAGTTATTAATAACATAATTTAAACAATAAATTAAACCATAAAGCAGATTCGATTGATTGGTAGTACAGTTATCAGTTTTGTTTTCAGAAATGATTTCAACAACATAAGAATACAGTATGACCATTTTGGCCGTTAAATCATGTTAAACAGTTTAAGAATTTCATGGATGCAATGTTATATGTATATATAGGTTCCACAGATGAAATCACAGTTTATGCAGGTTAAATGTATACGAGTGTCCGAATGAAGTAAAACGGTAGATAAGGTGCCATAGGCGACATCATCAGTGAAAGTGTAATTAAAACATGTAAATGTGATTATTAGGTTCCAAAACAGTAATTGCAACAGGTAGGTTCCAAGTTTGAAAGATAAAATGATATATATCAATATTGAACACGAAAATGAGAAATGATCGTACTAAAGTTAAATTTACAGGTTTAGGGTGCCATCAATGTGTATGTGAATATTATTTAGCATGTAGTAAGGGGTACTTGCCTCGACGGGTCGCGGATCGGGAAAATGGAACGTAAAACGTCGGCGGGGAAAACTCGCGACGGCCGCACGGTTCATAGAATGAACCCAAACGACGAACAGTGGAACCACATGGGTCAGAGTACCTCGCTGGACCGTCGGGACACGTCGCCGGCACGGCCGGATTCCGGCGAATTGCAAAACAGCGAACGATCAAGAACGTAACAAGAAAAGAAAAGAAAATTAAAGAAGAAGGGAAAAGAGGATCTGAGAGAGGTTGCTCACGATGATCCGTGGAGGGGTTGTGATTTCCGACCACGTCGATGGAGCTCCGGTGACTTGCCTGCACGGAACCACGGCCAATCAAGAACGGGGAACAGAACGGGAAAAGGAAGAAGAAGGAAGGAAGGAGAGGAGGGAAAGGTAGGCTTACTGGGTACGCACGAAGGCCGGGGACACGGGAACAAGGTCACCGGCGGCGACTCCGGCGGCGCAGACGTGTGCAGGGGTGCGCAGGTGGCCGCGGTGCTGGTGCAGGGACATGGGAAATTGATGAAGGAGGGAGAAAAGATGGATGTGGAGGCGACGAGGGCGAGGAGTCCGGTGGTGATGGTGTCGGCGTTGGGCTACGGCGGCGAGGTGGTGCGCGGCTAGGGTTGCGACGAGGTGGGTTCTGTGTTTTTAAAAAGAAAAGGAGGAGGGAAGATAATATATGGGGGAGAGAGAGAGATAGAGACGGGGAGAGAGAGAGAGAGTGAGAAAAGGAGAGAGAGAAAGCGAGAGAGAGAGAGATAGAAGGTGGGGCCCACTGAATTAAAAGGATTCTGATTTATTGGGATGAAAGATTTAAGAGATTAAAGGAAACGGAAAAATATAAATGGGTTTATAAAAATATTCGACAGTTTTAAATAAATTAGAAATTGGGATTTTGGCGCAATGTAAAATATTTCCAAATTTCGCCCGGGTCGGTTCCAAAAATTTGAAATTGAAATAAGAAAATTTTAGGCGGGATCCAAAATTGAAAATAAAGTATTTTACAATCAAAAAGCATACCCCAAAACGGACACACGTACGTACGCGTAGCCGTCCAAACTTGCCCGTTTCACTGAACGGGACGAGAACACGTTGCACGAACGCTACAACAGGGCTAGGGGTGTCAAGCAGGACATGACAAGTATTTTTAATTTTATTTTAGATGCCTTAAATTGTTATATGCAGAAATGAATTGTCGGGGTAAAATTATAATAAGTCACAACAGTCAAGGATCAATGAAATAAATACCATATGCCAACATACGACAACAGAAACCAGTAGCATTGGGCTCGGGTGTTACACACTGTGTGACAACCACAGTATAACCGATCGTAGTATAGGAATTTTACTTCCTACTATGTGTATGTTATCCAAATACCAGGACATCACACTCTACTACATTCTTAACAGATCCATCCCCTATTCTGATGAAGTCAAAACCTATGACTGTCACATCAAAATTAGATGATCTATCTCCGCCATATCTTCTTTAGTCTATAAATAGACACAAGCTACTTATCCACTATGCTTCCGCTGCTCCCACTGACTACAACGACCCTCTGGCAGAGTCATATACACGTACACTTCTAAAGCTAGTTTAGAACGACGCTATACTCATCCTCCTGCCGGGTCTCATAGTCTGGAACAGCAGTAGTGTCAAGTCTGGGTAAACAAGAACCTCCCTGTCACCGTCCTTGAGGCTACTAGAGTACCTCTCGGGTGCCTGAGGTTACCCACCATATCTGCAGAGTGGCTAATGGAATGTCAAACCTGATTGAATTTTTAGGTCTTATTAAATTTTTAGTAATTGTTTGCGGTTCTGGAATCACCTCCAGTTCTACCATACTCCCACTTCTGTTTTCTGAAAAAATCCATTTTACTAAAACTGTGGCGAGTCAAGAGCAATATAAATATTGATCTTCCTGATGGTAGAAATTTAACCTTCGTTAAAGCCCAGGATAACCCACAAACAGCCATTACTGAAACGTGCCTTGAGTTTATCCGGATTCTGGTTTTAAGCATCAGCCGGACAACTCCCTATACCTTAACATCGTTAAGATATAAATTGATTCTATATATATCTAATATAGAAACAAAGGCACTAATTTAATTGGAACCAGATTCAAATCATGCAGCTGTCTCCAGTGCATGTCAACTAAATGTAGAGAGGCCGATCAGGATTACTCAACTTAGGAGTGCGTCCAATTATGAGTAACCTGAAAGAGAAACAAGTTTCTCAAAACCATTACTATCAACTGAATACCTCATACAAGTATTTACATTTTCGATCACCTTGAAGAATCCCGATACTTGCGACACCTGGTTCTCTACTTTATTCTTGTACCTATAACTTCTCAAAACTTAGATCTTGTATTTCTACGAAACACTTATCTAAAAACTAGAGAAGTCATAAGTAAACAGAATACAGTACGAGGACCAACCCCTTTGTCCTAATGGACACTGGACAACATACAAAACTTTGTATAAGTCCGCTGAGTTGAATAACTCAAACCCTGTGCGTCGTAGGTTGAAAACTGTACCTAGGTGATTTCCTCAAATATCACTAATTACAACGGATTCCGATATAATGAGGATGATCACCTAATTCCCAATAACTTACTCCTACTCATTATCTGTAAAACCATACAGATGTGAGAATCATACCTGGTAAATACATACCCTGGAGTAAGGACCTAATTGGGAAATCATTTTTTCAATTAACAATGCATAGTGAAACTGAAACATGAAAATGTTTCGAAGGGGTATCCGGGTATTCATAGTAATACCTCTTCCATTATCAGATTCACGACTGTAACCGTATACTTCGTTGCCATCTCTCCAAATCCTTTTATGTGTCTTTATTCGTTACCTTCCGTACACCATCGTTAGGCTTAATGGTTTTCTTCCTTCCCTACCGTTCGGCACCAGCCTATGGTTTGGAAGAAGACTATCCAATAAGCGTAATAGGTGTACTGTTCTAATCCTAGGAGCACTCGCAACCTGAGAGAAGGTAAAGATAAAAGACAACTAAATAAACTTTATTCCTATTTCTTCTGAACCAGAATCCATCCTCGAAAAGGTTCATTCTAGTTCGTATATAACCATACGATGAATTTATCCAATGGAAGTGGATGTTCGTAGTGATACGAGGTGTTCTGGAGAAATGCAAAGGTCAAGAGGAGTGGCAATGATGTATGCAACTCAGACAATCCAAAAGCCATTGTTTTAAGAAAATTCGGTTAACTTGGTCACTGAGTTATTGTCTAGGATCGGGTCATGGTTGTAGTTAAAGAGAGAGAGAAAAGAAACACTCTGCGTGCACTCAAATCTAGATCAGAATGGTTAATCATTTTATCTAATCAGGATGGCTCCCACTGTATCCTCGAATTATCCTCCAAACCTAAAAGGAGAATTAGTCGGAATCACCCGAGAAGTAATCCTACTCATCAGTGGGAATCGGGATCCAACTATCATCGCATGATAATTTGATGGGAACCACTCAAGTCATCACACTCCAGAAGGTATGCGCAAGCCTGGCAAGTTTCCTGTATGTTCGAAACTCCCGATGTGATTTTTACCCTCAGGACCCAAGTGACCTTGACTAAAGATCAAAATGTCAAAAGGTCATATTCAAGTTCTACCCGTCATTATCTTGACTGCATTAGACCCACCCGTACGAGCCTTGACTAAAGATCAAAATGATCGTACGACTGTCCAAACCAATCGCATTAGCTCTACAACAGAAAAGCACTACATAGCTACCGAACACTACGCCTCGGCTAAGGCACGACATACGTAGCACGAATACTAAGCAATACTAGTCTGAAATGACGGAGGGCTACGGCTGGTTTTTGGCGAAAAACCTTTAACGTAATGATCTTGATATTGTTGAAGGAATCCAAGTGGTTTTATAAATATATAGTGGCGAAAACTTTTGCTAAAGAGGTCACTCCCGATGAAGGGATCTCGACTCTTTCCCCGTAGAATGAGGTGCAGGATATTCCAAACTGAATACCACGATGCAAAGCAAAAAGTAATCGACTATAGTGAAGTTATTATGTTGACGCAAACTTTTACTTAAGGGTTCACTCCCGATGGAGGGATCTCGGCCCTTGCCCCGTCGAATGAGGTGCAGTATATTCATAACCGAATACCACCGTGCAAAGAAAAAGCGTATGTCTGTAATGTCAGTTTTTAAAAAACTTGGTTCCAACAACATCATATATAGGTTTGTTTTATCCTTGCATTGATCAAAATTAACGCAGTCCCATCAATTAATCACACCAGAAAAGAACGAAAATATAATGTACGTATATGACATCCGCATTCGCCACTGGATCCCGTCATCACCCGTTAGGTTACTTAACTAACGACAGAGTGGGGACTGGACTAGCGCGGGTGCAAAACATATACAACATCTACTAGTATATATATCAATATATAATAATCGCTCCAGGGATGATAAATGCAATATCACAGAAAAGTAATAAGTATCACAGAACAATACAGATAATCTGGGAGCCCCGGGTTTCCTTTGAGCCGAAAATGAAATCCGACGTTCCCCTGGTCGTGTGGATAGCCTGTGCAATGAAATTCTAGACCCCTACGAGTGCGGAAAGTTACCCGCCAAAACCTGAAGCGAGGCAGCCCCCTTCAGCCAAGTGAATGGACCACCAAGAACTTCACGGAATCCGGTAACTTGAGCACCCCTTCTTGGGTCAATCTATACCCCCTATGAGTGCGGTGAATAGCCTGCCAATTCTAGAGTGAAGCCCCCTCCGTCTCAACGCCATGAGATGCAGGCCCGTTGCCCTCTAGAATCCGGCTATTCGTGCACGCTACCGCGGGGTAATCCTAGTACGAAAAATAAAATATATACAACAGGTACATCGAGCTCAACCCGGTCGTGCCCTAAAAGAATAATATACAAACAGGAAGTGACGGCAGTCCACATGTCGGACGCTCGCCCCGCAATATCAAATGTACAAATAAAACTCAAAAGCACTAATATTGCACCAAGCTATCCACCACGGCAAATCCGCAACATCACAGCACAACACAGAACATCAAACGTGAATGTCACGTTCGCAAATCCGTCTAGAAGGACTATAGTGATTAGACAAGATTTACCGATGAAATGACATTCACGGTCACAGATAGAAATGTAAAGTACTGCAAATATTAAACAATGTTAGAAAATATCGACTTCGAAATAACCCCGAATAGCCCAAAAAAAAACTAGATAAATCAATATAACAATACCAGTGAACTAAAAATTTCAGAGACCAGATGCCATTGGGATCAAGAAAATATGAAGTGGATTGTGAAATCAAGTGGCTGTGGAATTTGAAGAATTAAGAGGAGTGGCTGTTGGTTTTCATCATAGAATGGCCTTTTGAAAATCAAGCAAGTCTAGAATTATTTTTTTCTTAACACGAAAAAAAAAACACACACACAACCACCAAAATAAAAACCCTGCACACCCAATGGCTGCCACGAAATTAGCCCCTTCCAAAAAAAATAAATAAATTCAGCCACTAAATTCCACCAGATCAAAAATATCATTGGTATTGTTTTGGGGTTGTTTCGGTTTCGATATTTTAATATCGTCTAAACAACTAGTATATGGTTAATGGGTTGGCTCTGATACCATGTTAGGTTACGGCGTCGCCCCGGCCGTCAATCCGACGCCAAATGCGGAACAAAAATTTTATTATAACTTGACGCTACCGCAACCAATACCCGGATCGTTCCATTAACCGTTATTTAGCATTCTACAAAATGAGTTTAGAGATTATACCGATCGATCCGTGTCTTTCGGTCTTCAATCTCTGCCTAGCTCCTTGCCGTTGTCCCGACGAAGTTCGCCTTCCGGTCTCCTCGTCAAAATGGCACCACGTCGATGCATTTTTATACGGGTTCACGCCTAAAAAACCGAGGCAACTCGGACATGAACTTTGCTAGCCGACATGTCCAAGATGAAGTAGAGAAGAGTGTAGAATACTTTGTATCAAGACACCCAACTGATGGGGTGGAGATAATGAAGTTGCCATAATGAAGTTGTGAGCAAAGAAAAATTTGTGCTCGGATGAAAACCAAAATTGACCTTACACAAAATGTGCTTGGCCACTATCAAATTGCTCTCTGTGAATGAGGGGCCGGCCACAATAAAATGTGCTCTGGGGATTTATCAAATTGGAGAGGAGAGAGATCACAAAGTGGTCAGTGAATGAATGAATGCTACCAAGAGGTGTATGTTAGATTAATTAATCAATAGAGAAAAAACCCAATCACAACAGCCCCCATGCTGTCCATGCTGCCCCATCCCTCACAATGACTTTCCAAAAGTTTTTGGCAGCCACAAAAAAAATGCTCACAAAAATAACAAGCAAGGAAACAAAATGTGTGCACCAATAAATTAATGCAAACACAAGAGAACAAGCTCATCCCAAAAGAATTCGGCCAAACGAAGAAAAGAAAATTTGGCCAAAATCTCCCATCAACAATTAATTAAACATTAAATCAAATGTTTAATCGGTTGAAGAAAAACTGGCAACTTCAAAAATAATCCTGTAACAAATTACAAGATTACCCCACGTCTGTATATAAATACCCGCATTTGTATTCCGACCGAATACGAATGTAACGAGAGAAAATTGTTCCTACACAATATAATACAAGTATCCGACTTAAACCAAATCCCACTAGTATTATCCGTCCAAAACATGACACGTGCACAAGTGCACGTGTATATTCGAACCCTGCCATAAAACCTTACGACCTCTACAACGTTTCGCCCGAACTTTGGAAACTGTCTGTGTGGGACTCTAATGACTCATCAATACACTGGCACTGGGTATAACCACAAGCACGTCAGAGGTACTAGCTGTACGTAGCGGTTGCCTATGTATTGAACGAAAGGGAAGTTGGCGAGCGAACTCATCCTGAAACCCTACTGAGCCTGACAGTGACAATATCCGTACAGTCCGGTCTGTTCGTCTAAGAGTATCGCATATCGAGTTTAGGGGGGTGGATAAAGTCAGACCCCCTACTAACACGATAATTCGTGTCGGTATGAAGCCCATCACCACCTGAGAAACTACTGATCCGAATTAGTAATTCTCGACTACCTTGGCTAAGCTTTTCTGGTGATGGCCATCCATGCACCGTGCGACATCAACCCCCAATACCGGGAGAGACGAATCCCCGACGATCCGCTTACTACCTCCATTTGGCTCGGGACTGTACCCAACTAAAAGCTGTTTGCACGACTCTTTTGAGCCGTGGTAGGGTAGTAATCAATGCACAGTGGGAACTCACACGAGACAAATGACGATCTCAGGTCGACAGACTAATCTGTACACATGTCACCTGGAAACTGCTATCTGACTATAGGTATAATACCAACTAGCAGGTTCCCGGCGAGTCCTATCCGGTATACTCATAACCGAATGAGCACCTGTATACATCTTAGGTGAACTAACTGACACCAGTGGCTTGTGAGACCGGCCACTGCGGTAACATTTCGGAAAAATAAAATATTATTTTTTGGGAATTTTTATAATTTAATATTATTTTATTGAATATTTTAATATTAGGTATAATTAAATACAAAAAAATTTGGAAAAATTATGGAAAATTCTGAAATAGGTTATTTTATGGAATTATGCCATTTTTTAGTTTTTATAATTAGTTATATGCTAATTTAGTGCTAATCGCGATTAAAAATCGCTAATCGGGTTTTTAGCAATTTTGTGCAAAACATGCACATATCTTTTTCTACACTTGTGTTACATTTTTTCTTACCATGTTTCTTTTGGGGTTACTATTCTAGTGAGAAGGTTTTGGAGAAAAAGAAAAGAAAAGAAAATGGAATAAGGGATTATTATATGAGGTTTGGTGAGAGAGAGATGTATGGTCTCCTTTGATCTAGGACTTAGCCATTTCCCTTCCCTCATTTCCCTCCTTCTTCTTCCATTGCTGTTGCTGCTCCTGCACCTCATTCTCCCTCCCCTCTTCAAGCCCCAAATCACCTCAAAAATATCACCAAAACCCTATCTCCATTTCATTAAAAGTGTGCACAAGCTCAAGATCTATACATTGGACCAAGAAAGCAAGGATTTTGGCCACCAGGGGCAACTTAAGAAAATTCTTGAGTTGCCAAATGAGGTATTTACCGAACCCTTAGCTTAGTTTTAGCATTACTTTCACCCCCATGTTGTGATAGAATCGATATTGTTTGATATTGTGGAGTTAAGGAAAACCTAGTTAGGGTTATGGGAAATTTTGTGTTGTAATGTGAAATTGAGCTCGGTTGAGGTTATATAAACACCCTAGTGCATGAATGGAGACCCAAAACCTGAGAGTTGAAACCCGAAATACGGATTTAGAAACCGATATCGGAAAAGTTATGAAATCTGTGAAGGGTATATTGAATCTGCTATCAACCCGAGACTCTGAAAATAAAATTGATTGGACAGTGAGATGTGCAGGAACCCTAGAACCACCACACAAGACCCCAGACCCTAACTCATTTTCCCGGCCGCAGATTTATTCTGTTTGGCCGCAATTTGCGGTCAGACCTTTCCCATTTTGTCTCGTTTTGGTTCTGCAGCTCCTACATGTGTAGATTAGGCCCTTGGCATGTGTAGATTTGTCTAATTTGACCTAGTGTGAAATCTGGAGCCTATTTCCTTAGTTGCTGTTTTGGATTCGTGTTTCCGTATTGCGTATTTTTATTTCTGAATTTACGTATTGTGTTTTACCTTGACTAATTGGCGTTTATACGACGATATCGAGGATTGATTGATGATTTTGGAGGCGTAACCATAGGTTCTAACCTATAGGCCTCATAGCGTATCGTTTTGGGTTTCGTGTGCCGTTTTAGCTTTGATTTGGTTTTAATACGTATTTACGATACTTTGACGTGTAGATACCCCATGAAGACTTCGGGACGACAAGCAAGCGCGTGGCGACGTCCACAAATGAAGACGCAAGGTGAGTAGATTATATCTACGGGGGAAGTCGGGTGGATGGCGTATAGCACCCCTGCAGTCCGTAGTTGATATATTATATATGATAGTTATGGTGTGTCGTGGATATTGTGTTAGGTGTATTATGGATAGTTTAGGGTTAAAAGCAACTAGTGTAGTTCATAGTCGCGAACCCTAGAATAGAATTACACCAACACGCACACCCTTGCATATTCATTATACTTGCACTGTGTTTGATGATATTGGATGACATTGGAGATGGGTCGATGATGTTGGGCATTGTGCCGCGAGATCGGTGATTTGTTATGATTCGTATTTGGGATACGACATGTGATCTCTAGCGGGCCTTTGGACGTGTGTTTACACACGCAGTCATATTGATGGTATCAGTTGTACTAGACTTAGATCAGTACCCCAGATTATGTGATATGATGATGAGGATACCAAATAATTGATGAGCTGATTGTGATATTGACCCGTACCCAGTTATTGGGATGCCGTACGACGATTTACCGTACGAGCTTTATATTGATGATAGATCCGCACTCATGACTCGAGGATGTCAGATAATATATTGTATCGTACGCGATACCATTGAGGCGGGATCACCGACTATTATATTATTTATATATATCGACTTAGATTTAGGTGGTTTCCATACCCCTCCTGATAGACTTGGCTTAGTAGATGTTAGACTAGACCCGAGTCATACCTATTTAAGAACTACGAATCAGGAATATTTTAAGGACAAGTAAAAGGATTCTACGGGTATTTTCAAAAGACGTATCTATTCTTAAAAACACCGTAACCCTTATTTTACCAAAACCCCGATTCGTCTTATTTCAAATGGCACCACTGCAGGACATGTACATATTGGTGTAGATTCTTCACTGTTGCATTGATTATTCGATTCCGCATCGCATTGCATGTGTTTATCTCTATGTTGCAATCATGCTGTTAGGACACCAGCACCATTATCGATGATGCATATGTTCCACGTACACTTGCTTGCCGGCTCACACACTTCATCATCGATAATTGCCATGTCACTACACAGTAGTATTATTGCATCAGGATATAACCTTGTATGTGCATACTATTATTCTAGGTCATATACATCATGATTTCTGATTATACGCATTGAGATATTCGTTTTCATGATATTTCTGGATTTGGGAACCGTGGATAATTTCAAACGAGAGTGTACTTATTTGAGAAACCCGGTTTCCTTGATATGATATTTGCGCAGCCACCATGAGATTTATCGGTTCTGATTATATACCCCATACGAGGAGTGTGTGCCGTATGAGGGTACATGGTGGGACCCGGTATGGTTCCCCTCGGCAAGATGATCGAAGGATTTTGTCGATTGAGCCTGGAGGTGGGCGAGTACCTACCGGTGATTGTATTTGAGCTCGGCGGATATCCGGGGGATACCGACCGGAGTTGAGAGATGGACATGGGCTGACCCGTGCTGCCGGGGCCGAGGGCCGATACCGCAGACGGAGCCCCATATGGACGAGGATTTACGTGCCGATGCTAGGCACAGGTTTCATGATGTTTCCATGATTTTAACTATATCCTCACATTTACATGCATGATGCTTATTGTCATTTGGGTGACAGGTGGACGTGATCCACATTTATACAGACTATTATTACATTGATCATACTTCATTTGTATATATAACAAGGTATGAGGGCGCTGTTATATATACCCTTACACCAATATTAGTGGAATGGCACGCTAATATATGTGTATTGATATTCATTTTGATACTTCATCATATTTACTTCATGCAGACATACCTTATGTTTATGACATGTTATTACCTGAGGCACTGACACGAGTATTTGGCACTACCTACATGTTTAGATGTTACATTGCCACCTTATCATGCTTCAGGCTTATTCTTTAAGGTTTATATATCTGATTGTATTGACCTAGGATTATGTCATGCATTCGGTTTCTACTTGTAGATATTTTCTATTCACGAGTTGGCAACTCTCCCCCGTTGTGTCACAGTTCTTGCAGGTTTTGCCGTACAGGTTCCATAGCGGCATTTTTGGCACACTGCTTCCTTGCGGGTGAATTTCATTGGGTAGGTGGGTTCTTTTGCATGAAGAACCACCATTGTACTTGTATTATTCCTTTGTATCTAAAATTCTATCAACCAAAACTTGTATATTGTTTCAGACTTAGACACTAGTGATGTATTATTTCGACCTTAGAGTCGCGTGTAGCAGTATGACGGTTTTCATGTTATTGTGAGTTTCTTTTGAGTTTTGATACTCTCCATTCGACGTTGTATATTATATTGTTTGTGTGGTTATGACCGTCGATTGACGAAGAGCTAGCTCCCGCTTGGAGATGCCTTTTATCATTGCATATATATTGTTTTTGTTGTAGGGGTCAGTTTTTACAAAGGAAACTCTGCCGAAATTTTCAGAAAAGACTACACATTTTAAAAATGCATATTCGGCTTAGTTATTTAAAGACTTTGATTTCAAAACATGTTTCTTCGCTTATTAAAAACCAGTTTTCTTTATTTACTCTTAAAATGGTTTTAGATTTCTGGGCTTTTGGCTTACTTGGATCAGATGGAGTCCTATAGACTTCATATGGTTCAAGGGCCAGTCACGTGCTCTTTCGGGTCATGACAACCACCCCTCATCGGGGTCTCGAACTGTATACACTAGTCTACTCTGGAGTATCGATGCCCAGTCTCGAAACTCCCACGACTAGGGACACATTAAGGATGTGCTTATAGACCCCAGCTCCCACGTATATGATCGCCATCATACTGCTGGCTGTCAAGCAAGAATCCTATGGGCTCTATCAACATGTACATGATATAGACAAACCAGATAGCATACTATCATCTCGAGTAAGACTGTTCTAGCGGTATAGGTCCTCCCTCAATCATTGCAATCACGTACCTTCGATCCAATAATTGACTTTGAGGGCACTATATCCAACATTGTCAATACACTGGAAGTGGGATTAACCACAAGTACGTCAGCGGCACTAGCTGTACGTAACGGCTACCTAGGTATTGAGCGAAAGGAAGGCCGATGAGAAAAATCGTCCGAACCCCTACTGTGCCTGTCTTTGACAATCATCATACAATCCGGTCTGTTCGTCTAAGAGTATCGCATATCGGGTGTAGAGGTGGATAAATTCAGACCCCTAATAACGCGATATTTCGTGTTGGTGTGAAGCCTATCACCCACTGAGAAACTACTGATCCAAATCAGTAATTCTCGTCTATCCTGGACAAGGATTTTTGGTGATGGCCACCCGTGCACAGCACGACATCAACCCCCAATACCGGGAAAGTCGAATCCCCGACGATCCGCTCACTACCTTCATGTGGCTCGGGATTGTACCTAACTAAGCCTGTTTGCACGACTCTTTTGAGCCTTGGTAGGGTAGTAATCAAAGCACAGTGGGAACTCACACGAGACAAATGACGATCTCAGGTCGACAGACTAACCTGTACTCATGTCACCTGAGAATTGCTATATAACAATAGGTATAATACCATCTAGCATGTTCCCGGTGAGTCCATCCAGTGTAACTCATAACGCAATGAGCACCTGTATACTATCTTAGGTGACTAACTGACACTAATGGCTTGTGAGACCGGCCATCGTCCCTTGTCAGGGTCTTGAAAAGTATACACTTGTTTACTCTGGAGTGTCGATGCCCAGTCTCGATACTCTCTCGACCAGGGACATTTAAGGATGTGCTTATAGACTACCAAGCTCCCACGTAAATAACCGCCATCATAATGTTAGTAGTCAAGCAAGAATCATATGGGCTCTACAACATGTAATAGTGATCTGTAATACCACATAAAGTATGTACATGATGATAGAGACAAACCATATAGCATACTATTATCTCGAGTAAAACTGTTCTACCCGTATAGGTCCTACCGTAATCATCATAATCACCTGCCTGCGATTACAATAATTTCTTTAAGGGCACTATAGCCAACAATCTCCCACTTGCACTTAAGGCTAATTATTGCGGTGTCACATACTCACAGCACGTGTGATACCGAACACCCAACTTCTATACTAATTAGTCTCGCAAAGCTTTTTTGCGAAACTATCGCATTCGAGAAATAGCCCCAATGAGTGGATTCGCTCCAATGTTTCTATCTTTATCTCTCTGTATCTCAATTTTACGGAAAAAGACTATCTCCCGAAATGAGCGATACATGTCTTAGAATTTTTTTGGATATCTGATGGGACCCAGTTCACAAATGAACTCCAAATCCAACAAACTTCTTAGACCGTATTATCCACTAAATTTAATCACTATCATGTGACATGCCTTCCTCGGTATCCACTTGGACCACCTACTATCCCTCAAAAGAGAGAAAACTATAACTCTGATAGTCACTCTGTCATTCAGGTCACCTTGGAAGCCTGAAAGGATAACCACCTCCTGAAGGAGGCTACCATCACTATATACCAAGAACATCCACTTATATTCATAACTGCTTCCCAATATTTCTCCAGGATTGGATTAATATATGCTTATTGCAGCTAGTGCAAAAGCAATATCTGGTGTGGTACTTGACATTTCATGATTGACTCAATTGCCAAAGCAAAAGATATGCCAATCATGCAAATCCCTCTCCTCATCATTCTAGAAGACATCTCTTTAGAGAGGGTGACTCCCTCACATGCAGGTACACCACCACATCAGGAGTCGTCCTTTCTAAAACACTTTAGAATAGTGTCAAGTACCCCGAATTGGGACACTTCCTAAATCTAGATCTAAAACCATAGATCTAATTACCAGAATCGGACAATCCGCAGATGAGGGCACGTTTCCCACTTTCCTCTATCGATCATGCTTCCCAGAGATTTTATTCAGATCCTATATGGAGAAACAACTTATGACAACCACAGTATAACCGATCGTAGTATAGGAAGATCACTTCCTATCAAGAGTATGTCATCCAAATACCAGGACATTACTCCCTACCATATTCTTACTAGGTCCATCTGTTGTTCTAATTATGCCAAACTCTATGACTGTCATATCAAAACTAGATGATCTATCTCCGCTGTACTTACTTTAGTCTATAAATATATATAAGCTACTTGCCCACCATGCTTCTGCTACTCCCACTGACTACAACAACCCTCTGGCAGAGTCATATAAACGTGCACTTCTAAAGCTAATTTACAACGACATTATACTCATCCACTTGCCAGATCTAATAATCTAGAACAGCAGTAGCGGCAAACTTAGGTCATCAGAAACCTCCCTGTCACCGTCTTTGAGGAAACCGAAGTACCTCTCGGGTGGCTGAGGTTACCCACCAAATCTGCGGAGTGGCTAATGGATCGTTGAAACTAATTGAATTCTCAGGTTCTACTAAATTTTCAGTAACCGTTTATGGTTTTGGAATGACTTCCAGTTCTACCATACTCCCACTAATTTTTTCTGAAAAGAATTCATTTTACTAAAATGGGTGGCGAGTCAAGAATAATATAACTATTGATCTTCCAAATGGTATAATGTTAACCCTCGTCAAAACTCTGGATAACCCACAAACTGCCATTACTGAAACGTGCCTTGAGTTTATCCAGATTCTGGTTTTAAGCATAAGCTGGACCGCTCCATATACCTTAACTTCGTTAAGATATGAATCCATTCTATATCCAATATAGAAATAAATGCACTAATTTAATTTGAACCAGATTCAAAATACATGCAGCCGTTTCCAGTGCATATTGACTAAATGGAAGAAGGCCCAGAAGCATTACTCATCAAGGAGCATACCCACGGATGAGTAACCTGAGAGAGAAACAAGTTCTCAAATATATTACTTACGACGGAATACCTAGCACAAGTATCTACAATTTCGATCACCTCAAAAAATCCTAATACTTGTAACATATGGTTCTTTACTTTATTCTTATACCTATAACTTCCCAAAATTTGGATCTTGTATTTCAACGAATTACTTGTCTAAAACCAGAGAAGTCATGAGTAAACGGAATATAGTACGAGTACCAACCCTTTTGTCCTAATGGACATCGGACAACATACAATACTTTGTATAAGTCCACTGAGTTTAATAACTCAAACCCTGTGCGTCGTAGGTTGAAAACTATGTTATGGCTAAGAAGAATTACACCGTTGTTCAATGCACCTTACCTAACCATCAACTGATATAGGTAAACGTTATAAACATAATTTCAAAAAGTTATATCTCACTTTATAAAATAAACGTATAGATATATCAGTTTGAAATTGGTGTATAACAACGGATATTAAAAACCAAATATTTGTTGTTAGGCAAGGCCCATGTGATTTCCTCAAATATCACCAATTACAAAGAATTCTGATATATTGAGAATCTAATCACCCAATTCCCAATATCTTACTCCCACTCAGCATTTGTAACACTGTACAGATGTGAGAATCAAGTCTGGTAAATACATATCCTGGAGTCAGAATCTAATTGGGAAAAAAAATTTCAATTAACATCGCACAGTAAAACTTAAACATGAAAATATTTTGAAGGGGTGCCCGGGTATTCCTAGTAATGCCTCTTCCAATATCCAAATTCATGACAATAACCGTATTTTTTCTTGCCCTCACTCCAATCCCTTCATATGTCTTTACTTCTTACCTTCCGTACACCATATTTAGGCTAATTGGTTTTCTTCCTTCCCTACCCTTCGGCACCAGCCTAAGGTTTGGAAGAAGACTATCCAATAACCGTAATAGGTGTACTCTACTAATACCAGGAGCTCTCGCAACCTGAGAGAAGAGAAAAAGAAAAGACAACCGAATAATCTTATTCAATTTCTTTCGAACCGGAAACCATCCTCGAACTGAAACAAGTTCCTTCGAGTTTGTATGTAATATATGATGGCATATCCAAGCAATATGGATCTTCGTAGTGATATGGAGTGTTCTGTAGAAATGCAAAGGGGAAGTAGGAGTGGCAAGGATATACGCGGCTTCTTCATGAATGATAGCAGTCGCAATTTCTTTAACCCTCACTCTAATCCCTTTATATGTCTTTACTTATTACCTTCTGTACACCACACTTAGGCTAATTGGTTTTCTTCCTTCTCTACCTTTCGACACTTGCCTATGGTTTGGAAGAAGACTATCCAATAAGTGTAATAGGTGTACTCTCCTAACACTAGGATCTTTTGCAACCTGAAAGAAGGTAAAGAGAAAAGAAAATCGAATAATTATATTCAATTTCTCTAGAACCGTAAACCATCCTCGAACTGAAACAAATTCCTTCAAGTTCGTATGTAACTATACGATGGAATACCCAATCAATATGGATCTTCGTAGTGATACGGAGTGTTCTGGAGAAATGCAAAGGGGAAGTAGGAGTGGAAGGGATATATGCGACTTTATCGTGAACCATGACAATCCAAAAGCCAATGTGTGTAAGAAGGTTTGGTTAGCTTGGTTCATGAGTTTTAGTTTAAGATCAGGTCATGATCGCTGCCAAAGAGAGAGAGAAAAGAAACACTCAGCATGCACTCTAACCTAAATTAGATTGGTTAATCACTTTATCTAATTAGGATGGATCACACTGTTTCCTCGAATTCTCTTTCAAAGCCTAAAAGGAGAATTAGTTAGGATCATCTTAAAATCATCCGAGGAGTGACACCTACTCATCAGTAGGAATCAGGATCCAACTATCACCGCATGATAACTTGATGGAAGCAACTCAAGTCACCACACTCCAGAAAGTATGCGCATGCCTGGCAAGTTTCCTTTAAATTTGAAACTCCCGATGAGGTTTTTGCCCCTAACGATTTATAACCTTGACTAGGTCAACATATCATAAACCGCTAGTCAAGTTCAACCCGTCATTATCGTAGTTTAATTTAGACCCACCCACATATACCCTTGACTAGGTCAAAATGGTTATGCGGTTGTCCTAAATAATCGCAACACTTGCAACAAACAAGCACCACTCAGCAACCGAACACTACGTCTTGACTAGGTCAAAAAACGCAGCACAAATACCAAGTAACACTTGTAAGAAATGACGGAGGGCTACGGTTGGGTTTTTTGCGAAAAACCCTTTAACGTAATGAACTTGATATCGTTGAAGGAACCTGAGCAGTTTTGAAAATGAGTGGTTTAAGCTCCACATTTTAAAAATGAGCGGTTTTGTAGAAAACCATGGTTTTGAAGAAAAACCGAGTATAGTCACGTAAACTTTTTCTAAAGAGGCCACTCCCTGTGAAGGGATATTAGCTCTTTCCTTATCGAATGAGGTGCAAGATATTCCTAACTGAATATCACGATGCAAAGCAAAAGAATCGACTATATTGAAGTTATTACAATGACGCAAACTTTTTCCTAAGAGGTCACTCCCCATAAAGGGATCTCGGCCCTTGCCTCGTCGAATGAGGTGCTGGATATTCATAACTGAACACCGCTGTGCAGAGCAAAAGGAAATGTCTGTAATGTCAGTTTTCAAAAATTGGTTCCAACAACATTATTTAGGTTTGTTTTTCTTGTATCAATCAGAATTAATGCAGTCCCATCAATTAATCATATCACACCAAAAAAGAACGAAAATACAATGTACGTATGTAACGTTTTAAAAATCGTTTAGGTGAATTTTCCGATAATCGGTAATATAGCTCGTGTTTTCCGTAAAAACTTAATTACCATTATTTTTCCACAAAGACTTAAATATACTTATTTTAGCTATGTAATTTCTAGTATTTGGTATTTAATTAGTCACTTATAAATTGCTGGTTTACTTAAATATTTTTCCTTAATTAATTATTTTAAATATTATTATATGATTTCACTTATACATTTAATTAGTGTAAATTACAAGTTAGAATGGGTTAAGTATACATTAATGAACCATGACAACTTAGAACCTAGTTTATAACATGTTCTCTCTTTCTCAAAATTGTCTCCAAGGTTCTAGATAATTCTAGGGTAAAGTTTAATTAAAAAAATAACATAATTAAGAAAAGGAATTAATATGTGTAATAATTGGGGGATGTTTCTACACACACAGACACACACACCTCACTCTCTCTCTTTCCCCCAAAGTGTTGGCCGAGCCTAAGCCTGCTGCCCTTCCCCATTTCTGCACCTCATTTCCACTTCAAAAATCCTTAATTTTCATCAAAAATCCATACAAAAATCTCACTAATTCATAGTTAAATCTTCACTCAATATTACTTGGCCTAAAATAGCTTGGATCTAGGAGCAAGATGACATTTTGGGAGGCCAAGTTTGCAAGTTTGATCTCAAAATTTTAGAGGTATAAATCTTAACCCTATGGTTAAATTGTTGGTTAATTACTTTAATCTAACTTAATTAAGTTTAAATATGGTTATAATTACAAGATTTAGTTTTTAAAGAGAAGGGTTTGGGTTCAAGTTAGGATTTTTATCACTTGATTTTGGTTGCAATGTGTAGTTTAACATCTTAAGACTTCCAAAATCTAACCTAGTTGTTAATTTGCTAATTGTTACTTTTAAATTTTTTTAATTAAATATTCTTGCAAACTAAATTCATGATTAAGGTAAATAGGTGAGATTAAATTTTTTTAATAATTATGTAGCCTAATTAAGTTATTAAGTGAACACTGTGGCCACTAAATTTGCTAAAACATCTAGATTTGCACTAAAATGGTTAACTGTTGCTTACTAGGTTTTTGGAATAAATGGGTTTTAAGTAAGTTTGAGGTTGGAAGGATTTATAACCTATTCCCTAAAATATTTAGTGTGTTGCGAATGCGCGATTGGTACGGTTGAGTTCTAGGTTAGGGGATTGCTACGTATAGAGACCCCCGGTTGTGGTTTGTGGCGTTGTCACGAGCGCGTTTTGTACACCAAGTGCGTGCGCGTTCAGTTAGTGCGCGTTGGTTGTCTTGCATCGTTTGTTTCCGCGACTATTCATATATCTATCCTCTTATTCACTTATGTGCGATTCTAGGATCGAGTGCATAGGCGTCGGACGTGGCGTGGAAAGACAAGGATGTGATTGGATCAGATTAGCCAAGATGTCCCGGTGAGTAGATGTACACATTTATGGGGGAATCGTCTGGATGGCGCAAGGCGCACGATAGTTAGGATTACTAGTAGTGCTTGTATTTATATGTGTAGTCTCCTAGTCATTCATCTCATTGCATTCCATCATATATATATATATATATGTGTGTGTGTGTGTGTGTGTGTGTGTGTGATACTATCGCATAAATACTTGCACCATTACCATTGGTCAATAACGCACGCGCACTATTTTTATGTGAATACACGCGCCTTTGTTAATTGCTATGTCACGAACACTATAGAATTTGCTTAGAATCGGTATATGTGCATTTGCATCATATAGGATCTGTAGACTTGTACTTGTATATTCATTTCATTAAGATGGATACGTAGGATTTTTAGTCATATATACATACCTCATTACATCATGATTCATGCATAGCTTCTGGCCGTACTTTGCATGGTATATACTATCGTATCATAGACTTCCATCATCATCGACATGTTTACATATTGTGATCCTTCTTGAGGATTTCAATACTTATGAGATTTCTGGATTTTGGGAAAAACCGCATGAATTTTATAAACCTATTATCATTTTAAAAATAGAAATCTACGGTTTTCTCGTGATATGATGTATGTGTCATCCGCCATGAGTTTTCCTGATTTCTGTTGGTTTTAGAGACCTGATTCGAGGAGTAGGATGAACCGTCTTGGGTACATGGTGGGCCCGGTATGGTACCTCGGGGCAAGAAGCTCGAGTTGTAGACGATGAGCCTGGCAGGGGCAGACTACCTACCGGTGATGTCTGGCGCGGCGGATATCCGGAGGATACCGACCGTAGTCGTGAGATTTGATGAGATGGGCCGATCTGGACTGACAGAGCCCGAGACATTGAGATATTGAGATATTGAGACATTGAGATATTGAGATATTGAGACATTGAGTTATTGAGATATACATATATTATGTCGATGCTTGACATGGATTTCCTGTTGGTTTCATTGAAGATACTTCGGTTTATTGCATAGAGGTTTTTCTAAGATAAGAATAAAGATTTTCTCATACCAGACATGTTCAGGTTTCGTGTTTGATTATGCATTCATGCTAGTACATCGTATCATATGGATATATGTAGATTGTGACACAATTGCGTGCATGCTTACGATAGGCTTATTAGATGTTACTTACTACTCACGAGTTGGCAACTCACCCCCATTGTGCCACAGTATTTTTGCAGGCCCGACCCGTCTGTATAGTAGCGGCGGGTGTGTTATCTTCCTCTACTCCATTTGCATCGACCTGCGGTTTGCTTGTAAGTGGGTTGCGAGGATATTTGGTTCCCACTTTGTGTATTATTATTATACCTAGTATACTCCATCTACCTTATCTACCGTTTTCCACCAGTTATATATTGGACTAAGATGGTGAGCTTGTGAAATTGTATGTATTCTATTTCTGGTGTCGATGCTCACTTGAGCCGACGGGACATTTATTTTTCCTCGTGCTTTTATTTGCTTATTTGCTCTATTATGATATATATTGCATGTGGTTGTGATTCCACCTTTGGCGAAGAGCTAGCTCCCGCTTGGGGATGCTTTTATTCTTTACTCATGCATATTTTGTGTTGTACCCGTTTCGGGGCCAGTATTTACAAAAGAGACTGCCGAAATTTTCGGGAAAAAATTTGATGTTTTCGAAATGTTTAATGCGACTTATTTTGTTAAAATCACCTTCTTTAAAAGAAGTTTTCCTTCACTCTATTTGTTTAACGGTTTAGATTTCTGGGCTTTGGCTTACTTAGATTACGCTACGCTTTGAAACATCTCGTAATTTAAGTGCCACTCACGTTCTGTACCTTCGGGTCATGACAAATTTGGTATCATAGATATAGGTTTTTTCTTTCTGAGTGTAGGATGACCCTCGATAGATGGAGTAGGTGACTTAAGCAGAGTGACGTAGCGTGTGTATGTTCCGCGGCATAATTACGATACGGTACTCCGCCTAAGTGACCTTAGGTTATATATTTTCTTGTATTTCCTTCCTTGATTCCGGAAATCCTTTGATTTGATCGCAATGTTCCTATCAATCATGTTTCTTGTTCCAGCCACTATGCAGCCGAAGACCACGAGGGCCAGAGGGCTGCCGCCAGGGATGAGATTAGAGCAGTCTCGTTTGAGACGGGGACCGATCTGGGCGGTACGCCTACCCCTTAAGGACAGAGTGATCCGCCTTCTCCAGGACGGGTAGCTAGGCTGGAGTCGAGTATTCAGGACTTATGACAGATGGTTGGATTGTTAGTTGAGGTTAGCCAAGCTCCGAGATCCGATGATGTCATTCCTACTGCAGGGACTGTGATTGTACCTGCTGCTCAGGAAGCTGTTTCTGTTGTTACCGAGACCAATTCCGTATCCTTACAGGAGTTTTTGAGGCTGAAGCCTCTAGTTTTTACAGGCACAAATGAAGTGAAGGATTCGCAGACAATCCTCGACAGGATGGCTAGGATTTGTCGTTCACAGAGATGTTCTGACGAGATATGGGTTGAGCTTGCGATTTTTCGTCTAGAGGGTCCGGCTCAGACGTGGTGCGAGTCGGTTGAGAGAGTCTGAGCTGCAGATCTACCTCTTATGACTTGGGATGAGTTCACACCTGTATTTCTTGCTCGTTTCCTTCCGGAGAGCGTTTGAGATGCCCGAGCTTTTAGTTTTGAGTCTTTGCGCAAGACTTCACGGATGACAGTGTCCGAGTACGACATTTAGTTTACTTAGTGGTCCGATATGCTCTTTACCTGGTGGACACTGAAAAGAAACACATAAAGAGGGTCGTGCGGGGACTAAACACGCAGTTATTTATTGCTATTGGTGCCCAACCTTTTGACACTTAAGTCGCTGCTATGGACGCGGCCTTACTGTTGTAGGAGTGCATTTATGAAACTTCGGTCGTTTCTGGACCAAAGAGGATTTGTACTGGTATGCCAGCTCAGAGGCGGTTAGGTAGACGCAGTGACAGGTTCTTTCCAGGAGACGGTGGTGGCAGAGGCAGAGAACAGCCGACTACTAGTGGGGGATAGGCCGAGTGTTCGCTTTGACTCCTCTGGATGTGCAGGCATCCAACGCCATTGTAACAAGTATTCTTTCGGTGTTTTCTTCCGATGCGTATTTTTTTATGGTGTTGTTTGAAATGGTATCCACATATTTTGTATCGAAGTTTAGCCGACAGTAGTCCTTGCTAAATCAGCCGCTTGTTGTGATTTCTCCCGTAGGCTAGTCTTTTGGTCGCTCGATATGTTTTTCGTTCGTGTTTGTTTTGTTCGTATCGAAGATAGGGATTCTTCTGTCAATTTGATTCTTCTCGATATGTTTGATTTCGAAGTTCTTCTGGGCATGGATTGGTTAGCCACGTGTTATGCGTCCGTGGATTGCCGTGAGAAGGCAGTTAGATTTAGTTTTTCGGGTGAGCCAGTTCTTGTTTTTCGAGGAGAACGTAGCGTCGCCTTTCCTAGTTTGATTTCTTCTCTTCACGCTAGTCAGCTTTTGAGGAAAGGATGTCAGGGATTCTTGGCATATGTTTATGATGTTAGATCCACAGAGGTCTTGTTGGACCAGGTCCCGATTGTGATGGAATTTCAAGATGTCTTTCCTGAAAAGTTGCTTGGTTTGTCGCCAGAGCGCGATATTGAGTTCTGCTTTGACTTGATTCCCGGTACGGAGCCTTTTTCTATACTGCCATATCAGATGGACCCAGCGGAGCTTAAAGAACTGAAGGATCAATTGCAAGATTTGTTAGATAAAGGACTTGTTCGTCCGAGCGCGTCACCTTGGGGAGCTCCTGTCCTGTTCGTCAAGAAGAAAGACGGCAGTTGTGTTGTTCATCGATTATCGTTAGTTGAATCGGGTTACTGTGCGGAATAGATATCCCTTACCTTGCATCGACGATTTATTTGATTAGCTCATTTTTCGAAAATTGACTTGCGATCAGGTTACCATCAGTTGCGGGTTCGGAAGGATGATATTCCGAAGACTGCTTTTCACACGCGTTACGGGCGTTATGAGTCTTGGTGATGTCGTTCGAGCTCACCAATGTCCCAGCAGCGTTTATGGACTTGATGAACCATATATTTAGGCCATTTCTTGATCAATCTATCATCGTGTTCATTGAGGACATCCTAGTATACTTTTGCAGCCGAGTAGAGCCTGGGCAGTAATTGAGGATTTCGTTGCAGACTTTGAGGGAGCGCCATCTATTTGCTAAATTATCCAAGTGTGTTTTCTGGTTGGATGGTGTTGACTTATTAGGTCATGTAGATACGATAGATGGTACGTATGCAACTGAAGAAGATCGAGGTCGTTCAGTACTGGCCCAGACCTGTACCAGTGACGGAGGTTCGCAGCTTTTTGGGTTTGGCCGGATATTATCGACGCTTTGTTAGGATTTTTCTTATATAGCTGCACTTTTGATCGGGATAACCCGGAAGGGGGTTCCTTTTTCTTTGGACCGAGGCATGCGAGCAGAGCTTTCAGCAGTTAAAGACTCATTTGACTATGGCACCAATATTATTTTTGCCTTCAGGATTAGGCGGTTTTGTTGGTTATTGCGATGCTTCTCGGCAGTTGAAGAAGCACGAGCAGATTTATCCCACGCATGACTTAGAGATGGTTGCGGTGGTTGTTACACTTAAGATCTGGAGACACTACAACTTTCAGCAGCGAGTTTTGAAATTTAGACAGCGTCGTTAGATGGAGCTAGTGAAAGACTATGACTGGGAGATTCTTTATCATCTGGGCAAGGCGAATGTTGTGACATATGCTTTGAGTCGGAGGCCCGGAGGTAGCTTATCTTGCTTGAGAGTGGTTCAGAGGCAATCGACGGCAGATTAGCTGATTCTATGTGACAGTTGAGTGCGGTTCGAGTTTACTCCAACCGGGGGAAAGCTTGCGCATATCCATGCACGTCTACAGTGTCTTGATCGTATCCGTGAGACACAGTCCGACGATGTTCGTTTGTCAGAGATCATGGAGCAGGTTAGAAAGAGCAGAGATTCAGAGTTCGTGATCAATGATCAGGGAGTACTACGATTTGGAACTCGACTGTGTGTGCCAGATTTCGAGGGACTGAAACACAAGATTTTTGAGGAGGCACATCAGTCAGCATATAGTGTTCATTCGGGTTCCACCAAGATGTATCATGATTTGAGAGGTGTCTACTGTGTGAAGAGATAAAGAGAGATGTCACAGATTTTGTTTCGGGATGTTGACTTGTCTGCAAGTCAAGGCCGAGCATCAGGGGTCAGCAGGAGAGTTACAACCTTTTCCCATTCCGGAGTGGAAATGGGAGTAGATTTCTATGGATTTTATTGTGGGTCTACCTAGGATCAGTCGAAGTATGACTTAAATTGGGTGATTGTAGACCGATTAACGAAAGCAGCTCACTTTCTACCAGCAAGGACCATTTTCGGATTCGTTCAGTATGCTCAGATATATGTTGATGAGATTGTGCGACTATATGGAGTTTCGAATTGTATTGTGTCCGACCGGGACACCCAGTTGACCAGCCGACTATTGTAGAAACTTCAGGAGACTTTGGGCACCAATTGAGTATCAGTACATTTTTCTATCCGCAGACCGACGGTCAATCAGAGTGGACCATACAGACTCTTGAGGACATGCTCCGAGCTTGCGTTCTAGATTTTGGTGGCAGTTGGGATTGTTACTTACCCTTGATAGAGTTATACTACAATAACAGCTCCCAGAAGACGATTCAGATGGCACCCTTCGAGGCGTTATATGGGAGGAGATGTCGATCGCCCATATGGTTGACAGAGCTCGGTGAGGGGAGTATTTAGGGGCCACAGATTGTGCAGAAGATGACCAAAAAGATTCAGTTGATTCGGGATAGGACGAGAGCAGCCCAGAGAAGGCAGAAATCTTATGCAGACCGACGTCGGCGCTGACTTGAGTTTACGGTAGGCGATCATGTTTTCTTGAGGGTTTCTCCGATGAAGGGCATGTTGAGATTCAGAAAGAAAGGGAAGTTTAGTCCCTTTGAGATTCTCGAGCGTATCGGCGCAGTTGCTTATCGTTGGCTCTTCCACCCAGCTTTACAGATGTTCACCCCGTATTTCATGTATCGATGTTCCGCAAGTACCTTCAAGACCTCTCTCATGTGATTCAGTATCAGACGATCCAGCTGGAGCGCGATCTTTCCTTCACTGAGCAGCCGGTAGTCATTCTAGATTGGCAGATGGAGAAACTAAGGTTTAAGATCATATCGACCATAAAGGTTCTTTGGTGTGGCCGAACAGCGAAAAGGTCACGTAGGAAGCCGAGGACGAGATGCGGAAGAAATTTCCCCATCTCTTCGAGGGTTACGCGTAGTTAGATTTTAAATTCGGGGACCGAATTTCTTTAAGGGGGAAGATTCTAACGTTTTAAAGATCGTTTAGGTGAATTTTCCGATAATCGGTAATATAACTCGTGTTTTCCGTAAAAACTTAATTACCATTATTTTTCCACATAGAATTAAATATACCTATTTTAGCTATGTAATTGCTAGTATTTGGTATTTAATTAGTCATTTATAAATTGCTGGTTTACTTAAATATTTTTCCTTAATTAATTATTTTAAATATTATTATAAGCTTTCACTTATACATTTAATCAGTGTAAATTACAAGTTAGAATGGGTTAAGTATACACTAATGGACCACGACAACTTAGAACCTAGTTTATAACATGTTCTCTCTTTCTCAAAATTGTCTCCAAGGTTCTAGATAATTCTAGGGTAAAGTTTAATTAAAAAAATAACATAATTAAGAAGGAATTAATAGGTGTAATAATTGGGGGATGTTTCTACACACACACACACATCTCACACACTCTCTCTCCCTCCAAGTGCTGGCCGAGCCTAAGCCTACTGCCCTTCCCCATTTCTTCACCTCATTTCCACTTCAAAAATCCTCAATTTTCATCAAAAATCCACACAAAAATCTCACTAATTCATAGTTAAATGTTCACCCAATATTTCTTGGCCTAAACTAGCGTGGATCTAGGAGCAAGATTGCATTTTGGGAGGCCAAGTTTGCAAGTTTGATCTCAAAATTTTAGAGGTATAAATCTTAACCCTATGGTTAAATTGTTGGTTAATTACTTTAATCTAACTTAATTAGGTTTAAATATGGTTCTAATTGCAAGATTTAGTTTTTAAAGAGAAGGGTTTGGGTTCAAGTTAGGGTTTTTATCACTTGATTTTGGTTGCAATGTGTAGTTTAGAATCTTAAGACTTGCCAAATCTAACCTAGTTGTTAATTTGCTAATTGTTACTTTTAAATTGTCCTAATTAAATATTCTTGCAAACGAAGATCATGATTAATGTAAATAGGTGAGATTAAATTTTTTCTAATAATTGTGTAGCCTAATTAAGTTATTAAGTGAACATTGTGGCCACTAGATTTGCTAAAATATCTAAATTTGCACTAAAATGGTTAAGTTGTAACATTTCAGAAAATATAAAATATTATTTTTGGAATTTAATATTAGAATAATATATTTCGCGAAAACTACCGATTTGCGAATTTAGGGTTTTCGTAAAATGGTATAAATGTATACCAATAATTGTGAAATAATTGGGAGATTAAAATGATTTATTAAAAAAAGTATAAATTAATATGATATTGTGAGCTTTTGTTTTTGGGCCAAATTCCTTGCTGGCATTTCGTAGCCATCTTTTTGGCAGTGGAAATTTCTAGGCTTTGTGTGAGTCATGCTTGGAGTGGGTGAGTGATTCAGATTGCATTAATTGTTTTTGTATTGGTGTAGGATTTTTTTGTGTGGATATTTTGTGAGTGATTGTGCTGGTAATTTTGGGGTGTTAATTCATGTGTTGATTAATTTAATCATTCAAATTCTACACACCTCACTACAACATGGAAAATCCACAGAGCACAAAAAAAAATCCTCATTGAACCCTTCTCTTGGCCGAGCCCAAAATTTCAAGTAGCCACTTCAATTCACTTCTTCACATTGGCAACTTCATTTACCTTCACCCAAATACTTGGGTGCTTTGAGACAAAGTATTCACACACCATCTCTACATTGTCTTGGGTATCTAGGCTAGCAAACTGGATGCCCGAGTTGCTTCGGTTTTGAAGCGGGAGCCCCTATAAAGAATTCTCGACGTGTGTCCTCTTTAACAAGCGTGACCGGAGAGAGAACTTCGTCGAGGCAGCCGCAACATGCTAAGGACAAAGATTTAAGACCGAAGGACACGAAGCGATCGGTATAATCGCTTAAACCACTTTACAGTTTACTAGTATGAGGTTAATGGTTCGATCCGGGTTTTAGGGTTACGTTTACGGCAAGTTTAAAAGTTTTGGTTCCGCATTTGGCCACGGATTGATGTCCGGGGCGCTGGCATAGACTTACAGTTTGTACATGAACAACGAGGGTTGTTTAGTCATTTTTGCATGTGTAGGCTATATGTTCTAACCTATGAGTACACTGTGTGCCGCTTCGGTTTCCGGACTTGGTTTTCATAACGTGGTGATATGTGTTGATTTGTAGGTACCTTCGCGTGGATTCCGAGATGACGGAGCACATCGACTATGGCTGAACAAGGAGTTCCACAGGTGAGTAGATTTATATCTACGGGGGAAGTCGGGTGGATGGCGTATAGCACCCCCACAAATTTATGAATGAGACCGATATATATACATAGAATACAGTAGGAGAAACCTACTTTTGAAAATTATAGATGTGGTTAAAAACATAGTTAGAGGTGATATTAATGATTTAGTATATATATCGAGATATGAGATGAAAGCTATAGGGACATAACTCTTGGAGATTTATATGATAGAATGCATATGTAAATGACTTGATGTGAGAGATTGATGCGATGAAAAGAGTATACGATGAGATATAATGACTTGGTTGATATGTCGTTATATGGATGCGAGTCGATAAGAGATAGTTGATACCTTGCCGATCCCCTGATACGAGATTGACACGGATGTGACCTGAGAGATAGGTGTATATATATATAGATAATGATGTGAATGAATGGTATGCCGTACGAGACTTAGATTCGTATCCCCATTGTTGTATAGGTTGATAGAATCCCTAATTGTTTAATGCCGTCGTACGATGGATTTCCGTACGCGATGAGTTTTACCTATTGATTGATCCATACCCTTGATTAGAGGATGTCGTACGATTTACAGTACGTGATGTTGTGAGGATGGATGCCGATTGATAGATTCACCGACTCGGATATGTGGTAGATACGTATAACTTTTAGCATTTTCGCTTACGATGTACCTTATGCTACGTTCATGTCATTCTCATTGCATTACATATACCTGTGTTAGTACACCTACACCATTATCGATGATGCGTATGTTACACTTACACAGATTTGCAGGCTCACACACCTTCTTCATCGATAATTGCTATGTTACTTACACAGTAGAGTTGCTACATCATGCTATGATATACTTGCTATAGCTACATGTACATTATGCATACATACTTACATGTACACCCACATACCTTGCTACAGCTACATGTACATCATGCATACATACTTACATGTACAGTCACATACCTTGCTATAGCAATATATACCCCAAAGTGGTATTGTATTGTTATTTGATATTGAGACGTTGATTATTGTGCTATTGCGCTTATGAAATGCATCATACATACCTGCTTACATGTAGATACACATATCTTGCTATAGTTACATGTACACCTCATATGATGCTGCACTTGATTTCGGAGGAATTGGGAACCGCATGATATATTTTAAAACTGGATTCATTTAAAAGAGCGGATTTCCTTTAATATACTCATATTGCTGTTTTATGTTACATACATCAGTTTTCATGGATTTACGCATTGGGATATGGATTTCATGTGATTTATGGATTTGAGAACCGTGGGGGTATTTCCAGAAATAATGTATTGTTTGAAAACCCGATTTCTCTTGATATGATATTTTAGTTCGTCCAGCATGAGTTTTCTCGGTTCTGAGACTTGTGTTAGAAACCCGATTCGAGGAGCGGTAGGAACCGTCTGTGGGTACATGGTGGACTTGGTATGGTTGCCCGAGGCAAGAGGTGATTTTCGTGGTACAGACGATGGGCCTGGCAGGAGGGCTAGTACCTACCGGTGATAGTATTTGACTCGGCGGTTATTTATGGGATACCGATCGGAGTTATGTACGGACATGATATCTGGATTACGAGTGTCGATGTTGGACACTCAGGTTCCATGAGATGTACGGACATGAGGGTCGGTCCTGGTGACGGCGTCTGAGATATGAGGATTTACGTGTCGATACTGGACACGGGTTTCCATGATGATTCGAGTGTCGGTGTTGGACACTCAGGTTCCATGATTCGATGCGTCATTGATGGACACACGTTTTTTGATATCCTCATATATTTACATGCATTGGTTATATTGTTGGATGAGATCCACCCGCATACATGCATTGGTTATATTGTTGGATGAGATCCACCTGCATACAAGCATTGGTTATATTGTTGGACGAGATCCACCTACTTACATGCATTGATTATATTGTTGGATAAGATCCACTTGCATACATGCATTGATTATATTGTTGGACGAGATCTACACGCATACATGAATTGATTATTATTGGCATATATGTAGACACGGTCACCCTAGATATCATAATATTACCTTTATGATATAGTTAACCTAGGAAATCGTTGTTTTATTTGATTTTTACCTGCTGATGTTTTTTACTCACGAGTTGGCAACTCACCCCCGTTGTGCCACAGTTCTTACAGGTTGACCGCATGGATCGGTAGCGGCTTCGCTGGCACACAGCTTGCATTCGGGTGATTTGCTTTGGTAGGCGGTACATGTTGGATCGTGCCCCTCTTGCATTATTATTATTCCTATTGTATCTAGTCAACTCCATCAATCAGAAACTAGTATTTGTATAAGCTGTAAGACTTAGAAAGACTTGTAGGTTCGAGACTTGAGCGATGGGTTATATGTTCGCTTGGTGTGTTTGGTTTCTTGCTTTACTTTTCCTTGTGTTGATCTTCGCCGTTGGGCGTCGTATACATATATAGATATGTTGTGGTTGTTTCCACCGTTGGGCGTGATTTTCTCCCGTTTGGGGATGCTTTCTTTATATTCTATGTTGTACCCGTTTCGGGGCTAGTTTTTACAAATGAGGTGCTGCCGAATTTTTTTAAGAAAACAAAAGAAAAGAAAGTAAAAATAAGTTTAAGGATTTTTAATTAAGGTTTCCAAATGTTCTATCAAGGTTTTCATTACTTACTTCTTTCGAAGAGTTTAGATTTCTGGGCTTCGGCTTACTTAAGTTACGTTATGCCTGTAGACGTTGCGTGATTTAAGTGCCGGTCACGAGCTAATATTTTCGGGTCATAACAAAGTTGGTATCAAAGCGCTTGGTTTAACCTTGATTCGAGTTTAGGTTTGACTATGTGGAGTCTGGGGTGTAAATTATTTCGTTGCATAGGCTTGACCTTACGAAACTTAGACTTGAACATGGGGGTATTAGACCCGAACTTTCGTTTCATAGGCAGAACCTGATTGATGGAGTAGGTAGCTTAAGTAGAGTGACGTACCGTACGTATGTTCCACGACATATTTACGATACGATACTCCACTTAAGAAACCTTAGGATGTACATATCTTGAGATCTGTGATTCTCTTTGTTCCCTTGATTATACATCCATTTGAGATCCTTGATTCTATTCGTTTCCATGATCATACTCTCACTGATTCCGTTCCTCCTTATGATCATGTATCCATTTTAGGATCTGTTGATTATTTTCATCCCTTTGATTTATCTTCATCGATACATACTTGAGGTTCCTTTCACCATGGTTTGAGCGCAGATTGAGTTGCTGCTAGTGATGCGGTCAGGGCGAGCCCGTTATGGACGAGGACTGACCATCGTGTTTTTCTTGGTGACATGGGAATGTATCGATGTAGTGTTATGTTGTGACCTCTCGTTTGAGACGAGTGTGCGGTTTTGTACCGGATGATCGGGCCATTGTTAGAGGCTACTTGTTGTGAGAGGACTGTTGATGTACAGCCTACCTCAGAGTTTGTGATGTCGTCTACCGTGCAGACAGATGACCCAGCTATTGCTAAGATGGATGGGATGTCGCTTCCGGAGCTTACGAGCTGAGATCGCTGGAGCTTCCAGGCAGATATGTGACAGAAGATAGATAGTCTATCTTGAGTGGAGTTGAGAGATGAAGGTGATTCGTCAGATTTGATGCGCCGATGCAGGCCCAGTTGAGTTGAAGATTTCCAATATGGAGAATCTTATTCAAATCTAGAGTAGATCGATTCAGAGATAACGTTGTTCGTTGGATGCTCCGATAGGAGATCAGTAAAGTGGACCAGCTTCAGATAGAGGATCTCACCCAGATGCGTTATGAGTTGATCGAGAACGGACGAGTATTGAGTATTCCTCCGATGATTGGAATGAGTTCCCGAGGACGTGTTCGGCTAGATATCTTATAGAGAGTAATGAAGACACCGAGTTCACGATTTCGAGTCCGTGTGAGAGATTCCGAATTGACTGTAGCCGAGAACATTTGTAATATGCAAATAGTATGATGTGATGTCGAAGTGGGCGATAATAAAGACGAGTGGAATAAGAGGTTCGTGTGAGATGCTGACGAGCTGTTGTTACTCCCCATTGAGATTAGAGATCTGATATGTATACAGAGGCGTTGGGATACAGCCAATTTCTGAGGAAATGCTGTGCTTGGAATGTAGATGTCTAGAAAACGAGAAGAGATTTTGCAAGAGTACCAGCCTCCGTTTAGTTTGGCATAGGCGATATCGGAAGAGACCTTGAGCAGGTTCTTTACAGGAAACTGCTGCAATAAGATTTGTACCGAGGATCAGTTGTGTTACGTGTATTCAGAAGGCCAAGGGCCGACGCCAGTGACGTGCTGCTTTACGAGTGGTCATGCTAATCGGCCGAGAAATGACCAGAGGAGTGCCAGAGCGGAATCGTTTCCGTTAGCACACCTGACCAGGACGATGAGCCGATAGATTGCGAGATTGGTAATCCACAGAGAAATGAGGACCCAGAGACAGAAGACGCCAGACAATGAGCAGGAGGCAAGCGGATGTTCTTGCTCTGCCAGTTTTGGGCGCACCAAATTTTTTTTCAACATTGTAGGAGGTATACCTCAATGCCATTTGTTGCGATTTGCATTTGTGATCCGAGTATCACGTTTATATCGATTGGATTTGAGTTTTGATGATTGAGTTTCATGATATGGTTTTCATGCACCTACTGGGTATTTATATTTTGTGTATAGTTATTGCACTTGATATATATATTTTATACACCGTTGTGTTGATTTGCGATTTGTGTATATCTATTGCACTTGATGTCGATTTTGTGCCTTAGCTGCACATGTTTATGATTTCCTGGATTTTCCTACAGTTGATTTGATTTATGCGTGTGGTACGCACTCGATTTGATTTCTGCACTCGGTATAGCCCACATATGCTTGTAGTGCATTGATATGTGTTTTGTGCACGCAGTTCACACGTTTATGATTTTTATACACCTTGGTACACTCGGTGTAGTTTTCATAGGCATTTGAGTTATTGATGAGTTCTCGTGCATTTGTTGCACCGGATTGGGTATTTCGTGCACTTGATGCATTGGATTTGTATTTCGTGCAGTGGATGCACTGGAATTGTATTTCGTGCACTGGATGCACCCGATTGGTATTTTGTGCATTTGTTGCACTAGATTGTTATTTCATGCATTGATTGCACCGGATTTATACTCCGTGTCTTGGTTGCACCCGATTTATTTTTTTGAGCATTCGTTTTACTAGATTTGTGTTTTCGTGCGCGTGTGTACTTGATGTTCGTTTTCGTGCATGCTACTGCACTAGATGTTTTAAGCGAAGCTGACGCGCTTGGATTGGATTTTGCGCATATTAGGCGTTTGGTATTGGATTCCGTGCGCATCGGATGCGCTTGATTGAGATTTTATTCATGCACGTTGGATGCACATGACATAGATTTTATTTGTGCATGTCGGATGCACTTGATTGGATTTTCGCGCACGTTGGGCGCATGATATGAGATATGATTTTTTGCACACCTGATGCACTCAATTTGGATTTTCTTTCGTGCATGCTAGTTGCACTGGATTGAGATTTCCGTTCACTATAGATGCACTAGATGTTGTTGTCATGCATATCCGTTGCACTGGATAGATGCTTTCGTGCACACATGTTGCACCTAGTTTTTCCCATGTGCATATTCATGGCACATGTATTGGATTTGGTTTTCCGTGCACACCAGACACACGTGATTGTTGGATACGCCTTTTGAGGCTGATTTTGCTTTTGAGCGCTTTGTTTTTATGATGGGCACTATATTAAGTAGTAGACGAACATGACTGATCCGAGGACAATACCTGAGTACTTTACATGCATAAAAAGTTTACCAAGAGGTTTTCAAAAAAAAAAGAGCTATAGTCTCGCTATTTCTTACGTGTCCACGAGCGACACGAACGCTTATAAAGGAAAACTTTTTGGGATATTTAAAAAATGACGGAACGTATATTTGAGCAAAACATATATGAACGTATATTTATTACTTTATAAATGAGCGTCCATCACTTGTGCCGTGAGTTACACATCACACGTCAATTCAGAAAAGATTTTGTATGTGTTTTATTCAGTTTTAAAAGATTTTTCCAAGAATGCGTACTATACCCGTATTATAGTATTTGACTAGTGCATATTGGATTTCAGTAGTGGATTTCGAGATCTGTATCTCCATTATAACTCCGATGTTATGCGTGCAAGTCCGATGATTTGCGTGACGCTTCACGGAGTTCGACTTTGATTTTCGTACTCATTTTCAGGCGCACATGATGTGCTGTGTTATTTCTAGATCTTCCGTGATTTTGGAGCCCCGTTGATTTGAGTTGATTATTGAAATGTTTTAGTTTTTGGGGATTTATGTTTTTAAATCCGGGGACCGAATTTCTTTAAGGTGGAAAGATTGTAACATTTCAGAAAATATAAAATATTATTTTTGGAATTTAATATTAAAATAATATATTTCGCGAAAACTACCGATTTGCAAATTTGGGGTTTTCGTAAAATGGTATAAATGTATACCAAAAATTGTGAAATAATTGGGAGATTAAAATGATTTATTCAAAAAAAATTATAAATTAATGTGATATTGTGAGCTTTTGTTTTTGGGCTAAATTCCTTGCTGGCATTTCGTAGCCATCTTTTTGGCAGTGGAAATTTCTAGGCTTTGTGTGAGTCATGGTTGGAGTGGGTGAGTGATTCATGTTGCATTAATTGTTTTTGTATTGATGTAGGATTTTTTTTGTGTGGATATTTTGTGAGTGAGTGTGCGGGCAATTTTGGGGTTTTAATTCATGTGTTGATTAATTTAATCATTCAATTTCTACACACCTCACTACAACTTGGAAAATCCACAGAGCACAAAAAAAAAATCCCCAGTGAACCCTTCTCTTGGCCGAGCCCAAAATTTCAAGTAGCCACTTCAATTCACTTCTTCACATTGGCAACTTCATTTACCTCCACCCAAATACTTGGGTGCTTTGAGACAAAGTATTCGCACACCATCTCTACTTCGTCTTGGGTATCTAGGCTAGCAAACTGGATGCCCAAGTTGCTTCGGTTTAGAAGCGGGAGCCCGTATAAAGAATCCTCGACGTGTGTCCTCTTCGACGAGCGTGACCGAAGAGAGAACTTCGTCGAGGCTGCTGCAAATTGCTAAGGACAGAGATTTAAGACCGAAGGACACGAAGCGATCGGTATAATCTCTTAAACCACTTTACAGTTTACTAGTATGGGGTTAATGGTTTGATCCGGATTTTAGGGTTACGTTAGCGCCAAGTTTAAAAGTTTTTGTTCCGCATTTGGCCATGGATTGATGGCCGGGGCGCTGGCATAGACTTACAGTTTGTTCATGAATGACGAGGGTTGTTTGGTCGTTTTTACATGCTTAGGCTATAGGTTCTAACCTATGAGCGTACCGTATGCCGCTTCAGTTTCCGGACTTGGTTTTCATAACGTGGCGATATGTGTTGATTTGTAGGTATCTTCGTGCGAATTCCGAAAAGACGAAGCACATCGACTACGGCTGAACAAGGAGTTCCACAGGTGATTAGATTTATATCTACGGGGGAAGTCGGGTGGATGTCGTATAGCACCCCCGCAAATTTATGAATGGAGACCGATATATATACATAGAATACAGTACGAGAAACCTACTTTTGAAAACTATAGATGTGGTTAAAAAGATAGTTAGAGGTGACATTAATGATTTAGTATATATATCGAGATATGAGATGAAAGCTATAAGGACATAATCTTGGAGATTTATATGATAGAATGCATATGTAAATGACTTGATGTGAGAGATTGATACGATGAAAAGAGTATACGATGAGATATAATGACTTGGTTGATATGTCGTTATATGGATGCGTGTCGATAAGAGATAGTTGATACCTTGCCGGTCCCCTGATACGAGATTGACACGGATGTGACCTGAGAGATAGGTATATATATATATATATATATATATGGATAATGATGTACATAATGAGTGGTGTGCCGTACGAGACTTAGATGCGTACCCCCGTTGTTGTATAGGTTGATAGAATCCCTAATTGTTTAATGTTGTCGTACGATGGATTACCGTACGTGATGAGTTTTGCCTGTTGATTGATCCATACCCTTGATTAGAGGATGTCGTACGATAGCTTTTACCGTACGTGATGTTGTGAGGCTGGATGCCGATTGATAGATTCACCGACTCAGATATGTGGTAGATACGTATACCTTTTAGCATTTTCGCTTACGATGTACCTTATGCTACGTTCATATCATTCTCATTGCATTACATATACCTGTGTTAGTACACCTACACCATTATCGATGATGCATATGTTACACTTACACAGATTTTTCGGCTCACACACCTTCTTCATTGATAATTGCTATGTTACTTGAAAGTCCACGTTGCGACCCCCGGTTCTTACGGGGAGGCGGAAACGGTATAAAAATCAAATTTTTAGCGCAAGGGGCAACATGGACTAAGCAATGTCGGGATCTTTAACTAAACTAAAACTAGCATACTTGCTAAAGAGAGTTAGCTACTCGGATGAAGATGGTTATACCTAAACTTGAACTCCTTCTTCTTCAAACTTTTGTAGAGGTTGATGGTTCTCTTCTTGTCGCCTTCTTCCGTCGAAGATGGATCCACCTCGAGGGTTCGACCTTTGGGCTCTTTCTCGAACTTGGAGTGAACTAGAATCTCCGGCTTGCTAAACCCTTGATCCTAGAGTGAGTAGAGAGTGTCTAAGGGGTGCTTTTCTTTTTAAAGAGAGGGATTCTCAACACATGAGAAGGGTTCTCTTTTGCTAGAGGAAGAAGAAGATGAAGTGAGGAGAGAGAAGCTAAAATGAGATAATGAGTTCCTTTTTCTTTCTTGCAACCATAAAGCCAAAAGAAAAAGAATTATCTAATTAATAATAAAAATGAAAATGAAATAGTTGATGGAAGGTTTAGGAATGACCATTATCATTTCAAACATTAAATGTTTTGCAAGAATCAAAAAGCATCTTGCTTTTGTAATGATGATGGTCAAATCTTCAACCATGGTCAACAAGTCAACCATGGTCAACAAGTCAACAAAAACCAACCATGACACAATTTCATTTTATTAATATTATTAATTGATATAACATAAATCCATTAGGGTTTGGAAAAAGACGACTGTCAACTGTGCATACGCACCCGTTCCGAAACCCTAATGAAAATCATCTTCCTCCTCCTCAAATAACTGTGCATACACACCTGCATTCTTGTTCCGAGGAACATGAATACTGAGAGATAAAAGCAACCCCAAAACATATACCGGTATCTGACTCAAACCAGAGCCAGCCAGTAATATCCGTCCGGACTCCAAACGTGCACAAGTGCGCGGATGAGAACGAACCCTGTCGCAAAACCATGCGACCTCTACTCTGTTTTGCCCAGAGGCGAATACCCTCTGTGTGGGACTCTAAAGACTCGACACTACACTGGCAGTGGGTTTAACCACAGACCGCAAGCGGCACTAGCTGTGCGTAACGGTCCCCAGGTAAATGTCGACAAGAAGGCTGACGAGGTGAAACCCCATCTGTACTCCTACTGAGTCTGAATGTGACAGTCTCCGTACAGTCCGGTCTGTTCGTCTGATACATCGCATGTCGGGCCTAGGGGGCGGTAAAACGTCAGTCTCCCAATAGCGGTACAAGTCGTGTCGGAGTGAAGCCCAAAACACCCTGAGATAACACTGGAAACCTACTAGTATATCTCGCTTGCCCTAGCCAGGGACTACTCGTGTAATGGCTCTCCTAGACACAGCGCGATGTCAACCCCCAATACCGGGAGAGACGAATCCTGTCTAACCGTCACTGCCTCCAAGTGCTTCGGGACTGCACCCAACCACCACCTGTTTGCACGACTCCTTTGAGCCGTGGTAGGGTAGTGATCAAAGTGCAGTGGGAACACACTCGAGGCGAAGTGGCAGTGTCAAGTCAGCGGACTAAGCTGTACTCATGTCACCTGGGAACTGGTAACTGACGATAGGTATAATACCAACCTGTCAGTTCCCGACGAGTCCTGTCCGGTGTACTCGTAACCCAACGAGCACCCGTATACTATCTCCAGTACAACGTACTGATGGCTGTGGGACAGACCATCTCCCACACTGGGATGAGAAGCGCATACGCTAGTCTACTCCGGAGTATCGATGCCCTGTCTCGATAGTCCTGCGACTAGGGACCTGTATAAGGATGTGCTTATAGATTACCCAGCCCCCACTAGTGTGACTGCCATCACAACGCTGGTAATCAAGGCCTCAATCTGGAGGTCTTTTCCGCCATACACCAAGAACATCTCCTTAGTCCTTCTCAGGTACTTGAGAATGTTCTTTACCGCTATCCAGTGTTTCTCCCCAGGGTTTGACTGATACTGGCTTACCACACGCAGTGCATAAGCTACATCCGGTCTGGTACACAACATCGCATACATTATATAGCCTACCGCAGAAGCGTAGGATATAATAGACATGCGATCCCTCTTCAAATCAGTCTTGGGAGACATCTCTTTAGAGAGGGTGATCCCGTGACAAGCCGGTAGGTTACCGCGCTTGGAATCTTCCATACTGAATCTCTTCACTATGGTGTCGATGTACCTGGACTGAGAAAGTCCTAATATCCTCTTGGATCTATCACGATGGATCCGGATCCCCAGGATGTATGAGGCATCACCCAGGTCTTTCATGGAGAACCTGTGTGATAAGAACCCCTTGACAGATTGTAGCATAGGAATGTCATTTCCTATTAAGAGAATGTCATCCACGTATAAAACGAGGAATGCTACAGTTCTCGCTACAAATCTACTATAGATGCATGGTTCATCTGGATTTTTGATAAAGCCAAATTCCTTGACCGTCTCATCAAAACAGATGTTCCAACTCCGCGATGCCCGCTTTAGTCCATAGATGGACTTAAGCAACTTGCACACCTTTCCGCTGCTCCCACTCTGAATGAAACCCTCTGGCTGATCCATATAGACACACTCCTCTAAATTTCCATTTAGAAAAGCGGTCTTTACGTCCATCTGCCAAATCTCATAATCGTGGAAGGCAGCAATGGCAAGAAGGATCCGAATGGATTTTAGCATAGCCACTGGAGAAAAGGTTTCGTCATAGTCCAAGCCAGGTCTTTGACGGAAACCCTTTGCTACAAGTCTAGCTTTATAGGTCTCAACCTGTCCATCTACACCAATCTTCCTTTTGAAGATCCACTTGCATCCTACGGGTTTTACCCCGTCTGGAGCAATGTCCAACGTCCATACTTTGTTGGTGTACATGGACTCCATTTCGGTCCGCATTGCATCCAGCCATTTTACCGAGTCAACGCTCTGAACGGCCTGCTGGAAGCTAGTAGGCTCATCATAATCTATGATGCAATCCTCTCGATCCCCGTCTATGAGAAAACCGTAGTATCTCTCGGGCGGATGAGACTGCCTACTACTCCTGTGGAGCGGCATGGGAATGTCCTGTTCTTTTGAACTTACTGGCTCTTCCAAGCTTTCAGTAATAGCTTGTGGTTCTGGAATTTCTTCCAGTTCTATTGCGTTCCCACTTATCTGAGTTTCCAAAAACTCAGTTTCCAAGAAGCGGGCATGTTGAGAAACAAAAACTTTTTGTTCCTCAGCGGAATAGAACAGATACCCCCTGGAGTTCTTTGGGTATCCCACAAACTTGCACTGTACTGATCGTGCCTCGAGCTTGTCCGCATGCTGCTTTTTTACAAAAGCTGGACATCCCCATATCTTAAGGTACTTAAGACAGGGTTTCTTCCCACTCCACATCTGATATGGAGTGGTAGGCACAGTCTTGGTGGGAGCCTTGTTCAAGAGATATGCAGCTGCTTCTAGTGCATAGCCCCAGAAAGATCGCGGTAACTCAGCCTTACTCATCATAGAACGAACCATATCCAATAGGGTTCGATTCCTCCTTTCCGATACACCGTTATGTTGCGGAGTGTATGGAGGAGTACGCTGAGAGAGAATTCCATTCTCTTTTAAATAGTCCAGGAACTCGGCACTCAAGTATTCTCCACCTCGATCCGATCTTAGAATCTTAATACTTTTGCCTGTTTGTTTTTCAACTTCATTCTTGTAATCCCGAAATTTCTCAAAGGCCTCGGATTTGTGCTTCATTAAGAAGACATGTCCATACCTAGAGAAATCGTCTGTGAAAGTAATGAAGTATGAATAACCGCTTCGCGCATGTGTAGACATTTGACCACACACGTCACTGTGTATGAGTCCCAAGAGCTCGCTCGCTCTTTCTCCGTGTCCAGTGAACGGAGTCTTTGTCATCTTTCCCATGAGACAAGATTCACAAGTGGCATAAGACTGATACTCGAACGAATCCAAGTATCCTTCTTTATGTAACTTAGTCAACCGTGTCTCATTGATGTGACCCAGTCTACAATGCCATAAGAAAGCCTGATTGATATATGGAGACTTTCTTTTGTGTGTATTCTGGACATTGAAAATCTGTGGTTGGTTTAATATGTATATACCATTGCTCAATGTACCTGACCCAATCAGAACTTGATTAAGGTGAATGTTTACAACATTACTTACAAACGAAAATTCATAACCTTCTTTAGAAACCAAAGATACAGAAATGATATTACAAGTTGCGTTGGGTACAAAAAAGCAATTACGCAAAACCAAAACATGCCCATCTGACATTCCCAGGTGATAGTCCCCCACGGCTTTAGCATCCATGCTAGCTCCGTTCGCAACTCTGAGGGTCATGTCACCTGCCTTAAAAAACCTACGATTTCTCAACGCCTGCAAAGAATTACAGATATGAGATCCTGATCCGGTATCCAATACCCAGGAAGTAGAGTTTATAGAAAGACAGTTTTCAATAACATACACACCTGAAGCTGAAGCCACAACCTGCTTCAGTTCCTGTGTCCTGGCTTTCCAAGCCCTGCAATCTTTCTTCCAGTATCCACTCTTATGACAATAGAAACATTCCTCTTTACCCACAAGCTTCCCCGCAATCTTTGTTGCCATTTCTTTTCCCTTCGTACCCACTTTACTAACACCGCCTCTTGGTTTGGCGGGAGCTTTCTTCCTCTTTCCCTTGGCTTTCGCCTTGGACCTGGAGGAAGAAGATCCTCCTACAAACAAAGCGGGTGTATCCCTACCCTTCTGTAGGGTGCCCTCTGCGCTCCTCAGCATGTTGAGGAGTTCTGAAAGTTCAACTTCCTTTTCTTGCAAGTTGAAATTCAGTATGAACTGGGCGTAAGTGGATGGAAGGGACTGGAGAATTATATCCGTATAGAGTTCACTGTCCAACGTGGTCCCAAGTTCCGCGAGCTCCTCAGTGTAGCCAATCATCTTAAGCACGTGGTTCGCTACCGATGATCCGACGGCCAACTTTGTCGAAAATAACTTCTTCGACACTTCGTATCTTGCGATACGAGACTGCTCTCCATACAGTTCTTTTGTATGAAGAAATATGGATTCCAAATCCATATTCTCGTGCCTCCTCTGATGATCGTTGTCCATCGAGGCAAGTACGAGGCACCTGGCCTTCGCGCTGTCAATCTCCCAAGTCTTACGGATTTCCTTATCCGCGACGCTGGAGGTGGGACCTGCGACGGGGGGAGCTTTGGTGGTAAGAAGATACCCCAGCTTGTCGTAAGTGATTGCCAACTTGACATTCCTGAGCCAATCTTTGTAGTTTGGCCCTGTCAATATGTTTTTATCTAGAAGTAACTTAAGTCCAGTCATTTCGATTTTGGTCGCTGCAGGGGGGAGAGAAGAAACACTTTAGCACGATGCTCTTGCAAGTTTAGAATGGTTTTTAATTTTTCTAAACAGGATGGCTCCCACTGTCTCTCGAATCCCTCCTCAAACCATAAAGGAAGAATTAGTCAGGATCAATCCCACCGCACAATACTTGCTTAACCGTTCAGCCAGGCCAGTGTCGGTACTTCGAGGGAGGTTTTCCAACGCTTTCGCGAAGTTCCTTAATTAAATAACCTCTTTTCCCTGGGGGCGTAACCCCGCTAACACCTTTCTAGGCACCTACTAGGTTTATAGCATTGATCGTTTAGTGAGAAATTTCCCGAGGAGTAGCTTATACTCACAGTAGGATCGGGATCCAAATATCATCGTGTGACGAAACTGAAGGAATCCTACCAGAATCACCACACTCCAAATGGTATGCAAATCTAGCAAGTTTCAGTACTTATGAAACTCCCGATGTGGATTTTTGCCCCATGCTCTTATGACCTTGACGAAGGTCAACAAATCATAAGTCACATGTCAAGTTCTGCCCGTCATTTTCCAGGTTAATTTGAACCAACCCGTATATACCCTTGACGAAGGTCAACAAGGCAACACGACTGTCCCAAACCAACGCATCTATCTATGCTACATATGAACACCCAACAGCTACCAAACTCTATGCCTTGACGAAGGTCAACAAACATAGCTTGAATGCTATTGAATATTCATACGAAACGACGGAGGGCTACGAATGGTTTTGGCGAAACCGTGAATGTAGTGAACTTGATATAATCGATGGAACGAGATAGCTTTTAGAAGGAGTGGCTCAATCTCCGCATTTAAAAGTTAGTTTTGAAAAGAACCGAGTGGTTTTTCGAAACTGTTCCAACGACTTTAACTTGGTTTATTATCTTGCATTAGTTCTTTTAATGCGTGATATTCTTGCATTAGTACTTTTAATGCGTCCCATCATTTAATTCCTACCATTGCAGAAAACAACCAAAATATGACGTACGCTTATGCCATTCGCATTCGCCACGGGGTCCCGTCATCACTCGTTAGGTTACTTAACTAACGACAGAGCGGAGGCTGGGCTAGCGCGGCTGTAAAACATAAGCAACGCCTAAATAGAAAGCAATGATAGACATTACAGATCATAGATGAATACATTGGATATACTAGCAATCCGCAATCCTTTCAAGCCTGGAACGAAAAGCGGATAACACGGTCGCGGTGAATAGCCAAATACCCCACCCAAGACCCCTACGGGTGCGGCAAACTACCCGCCAAGTACTCGGCAGTTTGTGCACCCCCTCCATGGGTCTATCCTAGGAGCAAAAATAGTAAAAAGAATTATACAATGACGGCTACAACCCCGACCCGGTTGTGCGGCCAAACAAATAATAATATTACATCAATTTACATTTACAATGAATGAAAGAAAAACAAGAGCTCATCTCACATCCACCCCGGCTATTCACCTGCGACAGTCCAACACATTCATATACACATTCCAATGCCAAACACAGATCATGTATAACCCCGACCAATCGACTTATAGCGATTAGCCGACGTTCAATACATGCAAGCATCACAGATATAACCATCATAGTCAAAGTGCAGTGAAGTTCGGAAAAAATACGGAATTATAGGACCCCAAAAGTAAATTTCAGTTCTGGAAAATCTGGGCACATATAATATATTTTAAAAATCCCAAAACCAACACAGACACACACTGCACGAAAAACGATGCAGAGAAGACGACAAACGGCGGCGGTTCCGCGGCACATGCCTACCTCGTGCCGCGGAAGCGCGGCGGTTTGAACGAAACAGTGGATCATTTTTCATGGGTGTTCACACAAAACCCTGAGCCGAATTTTCAAGTATAAAGTTTTTCATTTAGAGCAGAAAAAATTTCAACAGAAACTTAGGGTTTTGGTTTTTCCGGTTTTGTGATTTTTTCGGTTCCGAACTTCGTTACACTTCACTACCAAGCTAGTTTAAGTTTAGTTAGGCTCTGATACCACTGTAAGTCCACGTTGCGACCCCCGGTTCTTACGGGGAGGCGGAAACGGTATAAAAATCAAATTTTTAGCGCAAGGGGCAACATGGACTAAGCAAAGTCGGGATCTTTAACTAAACTAAAACTAGCATACTTGCTAAAGAGAGTTAGCTACTCGGATGAAGATGGTTATACCTAAACTTGAACTCCTTCTTCTTCAAACTTTTGTAGAGGTTGATGGTTCTCTTCTTGTCGCCTTCTTCCGTCGAAGATGGATCCACCTCGAGGGTTCGACCTTTGGGCTCTTTCTCGAACTTGGAGTGAACTAGAATCTCCGGCTTGCTAAACCCTTGATCCTAGAGTGAGTAGAGAGTGTCTAAGGGGTGCTTTTCTTTTTAAAGAGAGGGATTCTCAACACATGAGAAGGGTTCTCTTTTGCTAGAGGAAGAAGAAGATGAAGTGAGGAGAGAGAAGCTAAAATGAGATAATGAGTTCCTTTTTCTTTCTTGCAACCATAAAGCCAAAAGAAAAAGAATTATCTAATTAATAATAAAAATGAAAATGAAATAGTTGATGGAAGGTTTAGGAATGACCATTATCATTTCAAACATTAAATATTTTGCAAGAATCAAAAAGCATCTTGCTTTTGTAATGATGATGGTCAAATCTTCAACCATGGTCAACAAGTCAACCATGGTCAACAAGTCAACAAAAACCAACCATGACACAATTTCATTTTATTAATATTATTAATTGATATAACATAAATCCATTAGGGTTTGGAAAAAGACGACTGTCAACTGTGCATACGCACCCGTTCCGAAACCCTAATGAAAATCATCTTCCTCCTCCTCAAATAACTGTGCATACACACCTGCATTCTTGTTCCGAGGAACATGAATACTGAGAGATAAAAGCAACCCCAAAACATATACCGGTATCTGACTCAAACCAGATCCAGCCAGTAATATCCGTCCGGACTCCAAACGTGCACAAGTGCGCGGATGAGAACGAACCCTGTCGCAAAACCATGCGACCTCTACTCTGTTTTGCCCAGAGGCGAATACCCTCTGTGTGGGACTCTAAAGACTCGACACTACGCTGGCAGTGGGTTTAACCATAGACCGCAAGCGGCACTAGCTGTGCGTAACGGTCCCTAGGTAGATGTCGACAAGAAGGCTGACGAGGTGAAACCCCATCTGTACTCCTACTGAGTCTGAATGTGACAGTCTCCGTACAGTCCGGTCTGTTCGTCTGATACATCGCATGTCGGGCCTAGGGAGCGGTAAAACGTCAGTCCCCCAATAGCGGTACAAGTCGTGTCGGAGTGAAGCCCAAAACACCCTGAGATAACACTGGAAACCTACCAGTATATCTCGCTTGCCTTGGCCAGGGACTACTCGTGTAATGGCTCTCCTAGACACAGCGCGATGTCAACCCCCAATACCGGGAGAGACGAATCCTGTCTAACCGTCACTGCCTCCAAGTGCTTCGGGACTGCACCCAACCACCACCTGTTTGCACGACTCCTTTGAGCCGTGGTAGGGTAGTGATCAAAGTGCAGTGGGAACACACTCGAGGCGAAGTGGCAGTGTCAAGTCAGCGGACTAAGCTGTACTCATGTCACCTGGGAACTGATAACTGACGATAAGTATAATACCAACCTGTCAGTTCCCGACGAGTCCTGTCCAGTGTACTCGTAACCCAACGAGCACCCGTATACTATCTCCAGTACGACGTACTGATGGCTGTGGGACCGACCATCTCCCACACTGGGATGAGAAGCGCATACGCTAGTCTACTCCGGAGTATCGATGCCCTGTCTCGATAGTCCTGCGACTAGGGACCTGTATAAGGATGTGCTTATAGATTACCCAGCCCCCACTAGTGTGACTTCCATCACAACGCTGGTAATCAAGCAAAAGATCCTAAGGGCTCCACTAATGCGTATAAGTGATATAGTAAAATAAACACAAGTACACATTGAAGTAGAAACAAACCAAGTAGCATACTACTATATTGAGCAAGATTGTTTATACAAGGTGAATATCCCAAGCTTCCATTAAGTAATATACAAACTAGTATGATATAGTAATGGCCTCTAGGGCATATACACTAACATTACTTACACAGTAGAGTTGCTACATCATGCTATGATATACTTGCTATAACTACATGTACATCATGCATACATACTTATATGTTCACCCACATACCTTGCTACAGCTACATGTACATCATGCATACATACTTACATGTACGCTTACATACCTTGCTATAACTACATATACTCCTAAGTGGTATTGTGTTGTTATTTGACATTGACGTTGATTATTGTGCTATTGCGCTTATGAAATGCATCATACATACCTTCTTACATGTTGATACACATATCTTGCTATAGTTACATGTACACCTCATATGATGCTGCACTTGATTTCGGAGGAATTGAGAACCACATGATATATTTTAAAACTGGATTCTTTTAAAAGAGCGGTTTTCCCTTAATATGCTCATATTGCTGTTTTATGTTGCATACATCAGTTTTCATGGATTTACGCATTGAGATATGGATTTCATGTGATTTATGGATTTGAGAACCGTAGGGGTATTTCAAGAAATTATGTCTTGTTTGAAAACCCGGTTTCTCTTGATATGATATTTCAGTGCGTCCAGCATGAGTTTTCTCGGTTCTGAGACATTTGTTAGAACCCCGATTCGAGGAGCGGTAGGCACCGTCTGCGGGTACATGGTGGACCCGGTATGGTTCCCCGGGGCAAGAGGTGATTTTCGTGGTACAGACGATGAGCCTGGCAGGAGGGCTAGTACCTACCGGTGATAGAATATGGACTCGGCGGTTATCTGGGGGATACTGACCGGAGTTATGTACGGACATGATATGTGGATTGCGAGTGTCGATGTTGGACACTGAGGTTCCATGAGATGTACGAACATGAGGGTCGGTCCTGGTGACGGCGCCTGAGATATGAGGATTTACGTGTCGATGCTGGACACGAGTTTCATGATGTTTCGAGTGTCGGTGTTGGACACTCAGGTTCCATTATTCGGTGTGTCATTGATGGACACACGTTCTTTGATATCCTCATATATTTACATGCATTGGTTATATTGTTGGATGAGATCCACCTGCATACATACATTGGTTATATTGTTGGATAAGATCCACCTGCATACATGCATTGGATATATTGTTGGATGAGATCCACCTGTATACATGCATTGGGTATATTGTTGGATGAGATCCATCTGCATATATGCATTGATTATATTGTTGGAGGAGATCCACCTGCATACATTCATTGATTATATTGTTGGACGAGATCCACACGCGTACTCGAATTGATTATTATTGGCATATATGTAGATACGGTCACCCTAGATATCATAGTATTACCATTATGATATAGTTGACCTAGGAAATCGTTGTTTTATTCGATTTCTTCCTGCTGATGTTTTCTACCCATGAGTGGGAAACTCACCCCCGTTGTGCCACAGTTCTTGCAGGTAGACCGCATAGATCAATAGTGGCATCGCTGGCACACAGCTTGCATTTGGGTGATTTGCTTTGGTAGGAGGTACATGTTGGATCGTGCCCTTCTTGCATTATTATTATTCCTATTGTATCTAGTCAACTCCATCAATCAGAAACTAGTATTTGTATAAGCTGTAAGACTTAGCAAGACTTGTAGTTGTGAGACATGAGCGATGGGTTATATGTTCGCTTGGTGGGTTTGGTGTCTTGCTTTACTTTTCCTTGTGTTGATCTTCGCCGTTGGGTGTCGTATACATAAATAGACTTGTGGTGGTTGTTTCGGCCGTTGGGCGTGATTTGCTCCCGTTTGGGGATACTTTCTTTATATTCTATGTTGTACCCGTTTCGGGGCTAGTTTTTACGAAGGAGGTGCTGCCGAATTTTTTTAAGAAAACAAATGAAAAGAAAGTAAAAATAAGTTTAAGGATTTTTACTTAAGGTTTCCAAATGTTCTATCAAGGTTTTCATTACTTACTTCTTTCGAAGGGTTTAGATTTATGGGCTTCGGCTTACTTAAGTTACGTTACGCCTGTAGACGTTGCGTGATTTAATTGTCGGTCACGAGCTAATATTTTCGGGTCGTGACATAAGTGTTGCTTACTAGGTTTTTGGAATAAATGGGGTTTAAGTAAGTTTGAGGTTGTAATGATCTATAACCTATTCCCTAAAATATTTAGTGTGTTGAGAATGCCCGATTGGTACGATTGGGTTCTAGATTAGGGGATTGCTACGTATAGCGACCCTTGGTTGTGGTTTGTGGCGTTGTCGCGAGCGCGTTTTGTGCACCAAGTGCATGCGCATCCAGTTAGTGCGCGTTGGTTGTCTTGCATCATTTGTGTCCGCAACTATTCATATATCTATCATATTATTTACTTGTGTGTGATTCTAAGATCGGGTGCATAGGCGTCGGGCGTAGAGCGGAAAGTCAAGGCTGTATTGGATCAGATTAGCCGAGGCGTCCCGGTGAGTAGATGTACACATCTATGGGGGAATCGTCTGGATGGCGCGAGGCGCCCGATAGTTAGGATTACTAGTAGTGCTTTAATTTATATGTGTAGTCTCCTAGTCATTCATCTCATTGCATTGCATCATCTTATATACATATATGATACAATCGCATAGGATACTTGCACCATTACCATTGGTCCATGAGGCACGTGCACTATTTTTATGTGAACGCACACGCCTTTGGTAATTGCTATATCACGGACACTATAGAATTTGCTTAGAATCGGTATATGTGCATTTGCATCATATAAGATCTGTAGACTTGTACTTGTATATTCATTTCATTAAGATGAATACGTAGGATTGTTAGTCATATATACATACATCATTGCATCATGATTCATGCATAGCTTCTGGCCGTACTTCGCATGGTATATACTATCGTCTCATAGACTTCCATCATCATCGACATGTTTACATATTGTGATTCTTCTTGAGGATTTCAGTATTTATGAGATTTCTGGATTTTGGGGAAAACCGTAAGAATTTTATAAACCTATTATCATTTTAAAAATAGAATCTGCGGTTTTCTCGTGATATGATGTATGTGTCGTCCACCATTAGTTTTCCTGATTTGTGTTGGTTTTAGAGACCCGATTCGAGGAGTAGGATAAACCGTCTTGGATATATGGTGGGCCCGGTATGGTACCCCGGGGCAAGAAGCTCGAGTTGTAGAAGATGAGCCTGGCCAGGGAAGACTACTTACCGGTGATGTCTGGCACGGCGGATATCTGGAGGATACCGACCGTAGTCGTGAGATTTGATGAGATGGGTCGATCCGGACTGACGGAGCCCGAGACATCGAGATATTGAGACATCGAGATATTGAGACATTGAGATATTGAGATATACATATATTGTGTCGATACTTGACACGGATTTCCTATTGATTTCATTGATGATACTTCGGTTTATTGCACAGAGCTTTTTCTAAGATAAGAATAAATATTTTCTCATACCAGACATGTTCAGGTTTCGTGTTTGATTATGCATTCATGCTAGTACATCGTATCATATTGATATATGTAGTTTGTGACGCAATTGCGTGCATGCTTACGATAGCCTTATTAGATGTTACTTACTACTCACGAGTTGGCAACTCACCCACATTGTGCCACAGTATTTTTGCAGGTCCGACCCGTCAGCTTAATAGCGTCGGGTGTGTTATCTTCCTCTACTCTATTTGCATCGACCTGCGGTTTGCTTGTAGGTGGGTTGCGAGGATATTTGGTTTCCACTTTGTGTATTATTATTGTATCTAGTATACTCCATTTACCTTATCTATCGTTTTCTAACAGTTATACATTGGACTTAGATGGTGAGCTTGTGAGATTTGTATGTATTCTATTTCTGGTGTCGATGCTCACTTGAGTCGATGGGACGTTTATTTTTCCTCGTGCTTTTATTTGCTTATTTGCTCTATTATGATATATATTTTGTGTGGTTGTGATTCTGCCTTTGGCGAAGAGCTAACTCCTGCTTGGGGATCTTTTATTCTTTACTCATGCATATTTTGTGTTGTACCCATTTTGGGGCCAGTATTTACAAAGGAGACTCTGCCGAAATTTTCGGGAAAAAATTTGATGTTTTCAAAATGTTTAATGCGACTTATTTTTTTTAAATCACTTTCTTTAAAACAAGTTTTCCTTCACTCTATTTGTTTAACGGTTTAGATTTCTGGGATTTGGCTTAATTAGATTACGTTACCTCTTGAGACGTCTCGTAATTTAAGTGCCAATCACATTCTGTACCTTCGGGTCATGACAACGTATATGCCATCCGCATTCGCCACGGGCCCCGTCATGCACCGTTAGTTTACTTAACTAACGGTAGAGCGGGGGACGGACTAGCGCGGATGCAAAACATATACAACATCTACTAGTATATATAAATATATATATATATATAACATTCGTCCCACGCATGATATAAACAACATCATAGAAAAGCGATAAGCAACATAGAATAACGGATAATTTAGAAGCCCCGGGTTTCCTTTGAGCCGCAAATGAAACCCAACGTTCCACGGTCGTGTGGATAGCCTGTGCAATGTATAACCAAGACCCCTAAGAGTGCGGCAAGATACCCGCCAATCTCAGAAGTGAGGCAACCCAATCAACAAAGTGAATAGGCTACCTAGCACTTCAAGGAATCTGGTAACTTGAGCACCCCTCCATGGGTCATCCTATACCCCCTATGAGTGCGGCGAATAACCCACCAATTCTAGAGTGAGGCCCCTCCGTCTCAACGCCATGAGATGCAGGCCCGTTGCCCTCTAGAATCCAGCTATTCGAGCACTCCACCGCGGGGTAATCCTAGTACAGAAAAGAAAAACATAGATACAATGGTGGCATTAACCTCAACCCGGTCGTGCCCCAATAAAAGAATATACAAACTGGCGGAAACGGCAGTCCATATATCGGACGCTCGCCCCGCAAAAATGAATATATAAATGAGTCTAAACTGTACAACTACAATTACACTAGAGGCTATCCCACACCACAATCCGAACAAACCATCATAGATAACAACATCACAGAAGTATAAGCAAGTATTGCAACCCCGTCTAAATGACATATAGCAAATAGACGACGTTTGAAAAATACATACACCATATCACAGATATAAACGATGCAAAATTTCAAGTTTTGAAACTTTCCAAGTTTCCCCTAAAGCAAACACAACACTAAGTGAAATCTGGGGAAATCAAACAAATCCAAAAATACCAATTCTCAAAACCCCAGACACTGTATGAAAACGAGGTACATTGGTGAATAGTAAAAAGACAGTATCAGGAATTTTGGCAATTTGATCGGCTAAAGTAAGAGCGAATGCCCTTGTTTTCACCGTGTGTCACATACATGTCTAGAATAAGTCTCTGCACTTGTTTAAAAAAATTTTAGAGACCAAAAAAATTTCAGAACAGAGAGTGGGTTTTGAAATCGGAATTTTTCAGTTTTGAAACTAATGCATCGTCTACTACTAGTTTCTATTGTTTGGGTGGCTCTGATACCATGTTGGGGTTCCTAGCACCCTGGCCGTCGACTGAGGCCATTGCGGAACAAAAAATTTTGGGGTTTAAAAAACTTGGCGCTAGAAACAACTAACTAGAATCAAAACCAAACATAAAACTAGCAATCTACAAAGAGCTTATCTACTATGATAGAAGCGTTATATCGAATGATCTTTGTCCTTCGGTCTTCTACCATCTTCCTTAGTTCCTAGAGGTCTCCTGGATCGAGCTTGATCGCCGGTCTTCCTCTGTCAAAGACGATCCACCCGAAAGATGTAGCTCATGTTTCTAGCTCCACACTAAAAATCTAGTGGAGCAACTAGATACTATAGATTGCTAATCTAAAGTGTCCAGGATGTAATGAATGGTTCTAAGTGTGTATTCATTGGTAGTGTTTTTGCGTGCTAAGTTTGTTTCTGCAATCAAGAAGGTTTCGCTTGTAGCTAGCCGGTTGAGTACGGGTCGTCCGCAGGGAGATGTGAATCTTTTTCTATGTGCTTTAACGAGTTAAGTCCAAGTGTCCAGGTTTGTTTTGAGATTAACTATGTGCTAAAATGATATATAAAGAGAGCTTGTTAGGGTTAGGATTAGGTTAGTTTGAGTTAGGAGCCGCTCACTTCTTTCGTTGCCACTCTTAATATCGGTGTTACGGTAATCGGCAACAACGAGGATTAGCACGACTAGGAAGGAACTTGCGAGTATAAGCTAGGCTTTCCAACGCATAAGTTCTTCCTTTTGGTGCTTGTCCGTCCGTTCTTGGCTCTTAGCCTTAACATCCGGTTAATTCAACCACAACCGGTCTCACTAAGGAATCACCGCTATCATGTAGGATAGGGTACCGTAGGGAGCGGATTGTGGTTCAATTAACGGGAGTCCGAATCAAGACGTTGGGCAAGAAAAGAATGAGAGAGATTTCCTTCTCTCAAACTTTCCTTATCCTACCCTAACAAGTATGAAAACTACTCACCCATTATAGGAAAAAGAAAATAAAACAAAAGGAGGAAGATAGAAAGAAAGAGGTTAGAAGAATACAACTAGCTATTTGAGACCTCACTTTGGCAAGGATCAAGCTTAAGCATCATTGTTGTTTAAGGATAAAGAAAAAGAGAACAAGAAAGAAACAAACAACAAATAACAACAACTAGATTAGCAAATGAAAATACAAGCAATTATAATTAACAATTACAACAAGATAAGCATGGTAAGAACAAGAACTCCTTTATTCATTCTTCACTCACAAAAGCTCACTACAAGTTTTTAATGGAGAAGAGATGAGAGGGGGAAGAACAACAACACATGTATTCTAAAATCTAAATATAAGAATAAGGACCCTTGGCTTTAGCAAGTTCTGGACTATTTATAGGCAGGGAACTGGAAACCTAGGACAATAAACTGACTCCATGTAGAATGACCAAAATACCCCTGAAACCAGGTCAACTGCCGACACCGTACGGCCGCGGTTCCACGGCCTAAGCATGCTTAGACCGCGGTTCCGCGGCCATAGTAAGGAGTTGGGCCTTCAGTTTTTGGTGAGTTTCCCCTGTTTGTTGTTGTCTGCAGTGTGGTATATGTCTTTTCTCAGAAACTCTTCATAATTTTTCCAGAATTTCAGCAGATCAAAAGGTGATTTGATGTGGATCTTTTGCCATGATTTTCTCGAGCTCCGCGTAGATATGTTGGATCTTGTGTTGACATTGAGCTTTGTGCATGAAAATGACATCGATTTGCCATTTTGTCCTTTAAACTGGTGTGCGGCAACATATGGATAGAGAGCGGAGACCCGTGTTTTATCTGTGGTTGGCAGTAATCCGGAATTTGTCGTGCTTTTCCATCAATTTCACTGTTCAGAGCCGAGAACCTGTATCCTGCAATTGACTAGCAAACACGGCTCAAGAGTACCTACCGATAAGCAATATGATCAAAATTGGGCGGTATAAAAATGCAAAAATCTGATATGAACAAATACCCCCAAACTTATCATTTGCTCGTCCCGAGCAAAGCCAATTTATTCACAAAAAATCCTAACCTCACTTTCGCAGGGAACGCGATTGCACTGAGCATGTGCAACAAGCCGTTAAACCTCTAGGTGTCCCTAGTAGGTGGAGTGTTGTCTCCTGAGGGTTTTCAGCGGATACTACCCACAAAATCCGTTCAAGCTTGTTTTGCAAAATAACTATAATTCAAACCCTAAAGTTTTGTTTCAGAAAATAATAATTCTATTTTCCTAAGTCTAGACTATCGAACCTTTATTTTTCACATCTCGCTTCTTATTTAACTTAAGATTTGAAATGTCTTTACGTGCAGTGCAAATAGTGTTGTTATGTTCTAGAAGGGTCGAACAAAGTCATCTTGTCATACAATAAAGCCCAGATAAATTTTTTAAAAGGATCACATAAGTTTTATAAAGAGTTAAGCATTTTTCAAGTTTCGTTTTCCAGTAAGGTTTCAACTTCAGAATTTCTATCTTTCTTAACAGGAAACTAGGTCTTATTTTTCACTCCACATTTTTCTTGTTTTCATTTCATACACACCTCTGTGAACGTGCAATAGTCTTTATCATAGAATAAAACCTTCATATCTCCACTAGAAATATTTTTTTATAAAAACCTGTCTTTTGTCAAGATTATTCTCACACAAAGAACCGTTAGGAATTTTAATTCGGAGAGAACACTTGCTTGACTTTGTTTTAATCTGGACTTTCTAGGCTTCTTAACGAGCTTTGGTCCAATGCACCCAAACCAGTTGGCTTTAGGGCATTAGGTGTAGAGACACCCCAGCTGACTTAATTACTCAAGTTACTTAGGCCCAAAAACAAAAGACAATTTAGCATGAAAATCATGATGATTCAATGCGAACGGAGATATAACCGGAAGTTCAATTATTTTTTTTGGATAAAAGACGTGTTTAGTGGGTTAGGTGTGTAATCATTCCAATCAAGTTTCAGATGGGTTATTTTTCAGAATTAGTTTCAATTAAGGCATCAATAACATTCCTTCATATTCGCTTCACTTCATAAACTATTCTTGATATTACTTATTTCAGAACAAACCTATTTGATCCTCAGAAAATCATTTATCCATTTAAAAAGTTTTTAGACATAAAAGACTTGTCATCTAATTTCCAAAACTCACGACACGTGTAGTGTGATGTAAAGACGTATATCAGCTACAGTTAACTTCAAAGGAGAGTTATCTTTCAGGTTTTCAAAATCTAAAAATAAGATTTAGTTATTCTTATCTTATCAAACAAAACCGTCGAAATGTTGAATCAGAGTTCTCCCACTAGCTAACTTGACAGAAAAGTTTTTATGTTTTTAGAAAATTTTCTGAGTTTTATGGATTTTAGTATGCAGATGCAAATATACATATGAATGCGAAGGTTAGAAATGCGTACCGAGCGTACCCCCAAACTTAAATTGGACAGTGTCCTCACTGTCATTGCATGAAGAGATCATTGAAGGGTCAAAATTGTCGGTTAGATACACAATTTTTTTGTTTTTTTTTGTTTTTTCAAAGAAAAAGAAAAATAGTAAAAATGGAAAAGAATATCTAAAAATATATACAAAAAGGTATATACATACCCCCAAACTTATTTGGAACAGTGTCCATTGTTCTTGGCTGGATAACCGAAGTTTGGTGGTAGGCAGAGGAAGATTATGCAGGGTAAACCGGCTCCTGTAAGACCAGGAGCTCCTCTGTTGGTTCGGCACTAAGGTACGGTTTAAGTCGGTGTCCGTTTACTTTGAAAAATGAACCGTCCTTTGGATTCTCCAAATCCACAGCGCCATGCGGATACACATTCCGCACAAAATACGGCCCTTTCCAGCGAGATCTGAGCTTTCCTGGATGGAAGTGTAGCCGGGTGTCGTAAAGAAGTACCTGTTGACCAGGTACGGAAGTTTTGCGCAAAAGGTGTTTATCGTGAAATACCTTCGTTCGGTTCTTAACGACAACCGCGTTATCGTAAGCCTCATCCCTAAGCTCGCTCAATTCGTTCAACTGCAGCTTCCGATGGCTGCCCGCATCTTCGAGAGACAGATTCAGTTCTTTTATCGCCCAAAATGCGCAATGCTCTATTTCGACAGGGAGGTGGCAAGCCTTTCCATACACAAGCCGATAGGGAGACATGCCAAGATCGGTCTTATAAGCCGTTCGAAATGCCCAAAGGGCATCAGTGAGTTTCAGCGACCAATCCTTACGGTTCTTGGAAACCGTCTTCTCCAGTATCTGCTTGATTTGCCGATTTGAAACTTCGGCTTGCCCACAGGTTTGGGGATGGTAGGGCGTAGATAGCTTATGATTAATGGAATATTTCCGCATCAAGGCCTCGAAAGTCTTATTGCAGAAATGAGTTCCATTGTCGCTAATGATCGCTCGGGGGTGCCCAAACCGGGAGAAAATGTTTGCTTTAAGAAACCTAACGACAACCTTGTTGTCGTTAGTCCGGCTGGGCACAGCCTCGACCCACTTAGAGACGTAATCAACAGCGAGAAGGATGTACAAGTTCCCGAAAGAGCATGGAAACGGCCCCATGAAATCTATCCCCCAAACGTCGAAAATCTCCACAACCAAGATTGGTTGTGTAAGTCCATGCTACCCTTCCCCGGTACTTACGGGGTTGCGGAAATGGTGAAAAACAATTTTCAAGAGGGTGGTAACATGGACTCATAATACGGATCTTTGTTAAACAACTAACTAACAACCTAACTAGAGTTTTGCCTACTCGGTTAGGGGGCTATACCTTTCTTGAACTCCTTCGTCTTCGACTCTTTCCGGTGTACGGATCGGCCTCACCTCGCCGTCTCCTTGCGCCGAAGATGGATCCACCTGAAAGCTTCTACCTTTGGCTTCTTCTTCGAACTTGAAGAAACTAGAACACTTGGTTTGCTAAACCTTGTGAACTAGGATGAGTAGAGAAGTGATTTAGGTTTTCTTTTTATCTCAAAGGCAATGTTTCTCAACTCATGAGAGGGTGTTGCCTTGAACTAGAGAGAGAGCAAGAGGAAGAGCAATAGGGAGACCTCAATCAAGAGAGAGAAATGAAATGAGAGAATGAGTAACCCTTTTTGCCAACCTCTCTCCCATAATCCAAAAAGAATAACAATAATAATAATAATAATAATAATTGAGTATTATGTGATGGTTCATATCATATCAAGTGGCATTATCATTTCATGCACTCATATTGCAAAGCATAACAAGCAAGCAAAAGTCTTTGCCATGAAATGATAGCCATTGCAATGATGATGGTCAACTAGTCCAACCTAGTCAACCGGTCAACAAAGTCAACAAGTCAACAAAGTCAACCCCTCATCTTAACCATGACACAATAATACTTAATTAATATTATCATTAATCATATTTCTTATTCTCATTAGGGTTTAGCCAAAAGTCAACAGTCAACAGTCAACAACCCCAATGAGAATCCTCTGCCTCTGTCTCTCTGTCAACTGTGCATACACACCCGCATCCGCGTTCCGTGGAACACGAATACAAACGAGATAAAACCAATCCCAAAATGTACACTAGGATCTGGCTTAAACCAAAGCCAGCTAGTGTTAACTGTTCGGACACCAAACGTGCACAAGTGCACGGATATGACCGAACCCTGTCGCAAAACCATGCGACCTGTCGCAAAACCATGCGACCTCTACTCTTTTGCCTAAAGGCGAATAGCTTTCTGTGTGGGACTCTAAAGACTCGACACTACGCTGGCAGTGGGTTTAACCACAGACCGCAAGCGGCACTAGCTGTGCGTAACGGTCCCCAGGTAGATGCCGACAAGAAGACTGACGAGGTGAAACCCATCTGAACTCCTACTGAGGCTGAATGTGACAATCTCTGCACAGTCCGGTCTGTTCCTCTGATACATCGCATGGCGGGCCTAGGGGGCGGTAAACGTCAGTCCCCTAATAGCGGTACAAGTCGTGTCGGAGTGAAGCCCAGAACACCCTGAGATAACACTGGAAACCTACCAGTATATCTCGCTTGCCCTGGCCAGGGACTACTCGTGTAATGGCTCTTCTAGACACAGCGCGATGTCAACCCCTAATACCGGGAGAGACGAATCCTGTCTAACCGTCACTGCCTCCAAGTGCTTCGGGACTGCACCCAACTACTACCTGTTTGCATGACTCCTTTGAGCAGTGGTAGGGTAGTAATCTAAGTACAGTGGGAACACACTCGAGGCGAAGTGACAGTGTCAAGTCAGCGGACTAAGCTGTACTCATGTCACCTGGGAACTGATAACTGACGATATGTATAGTACCAACCAGCAGTTCCCGACGAGTCCTGTCCAGTGTACTCGTAACCCAACGAGCACCCGCATACTATCTCAAGTACGACGTACTGATGGCTGTCGGACAGACCGTCTCCCACACTGGGATGAGAAGCGCATACGCTAGTCTACTCCGGAGTATCGATGCCCTGTCTCGATAGTCCTGCGACTAGGGACCTGCATAAGGATGTGCTTATAGATTACCCAGCCCCCACTAGTGTGACTGCCATCACAACGCTGGTAATCAAGCAAAGATCCTAAGGGCTCCACTAATGTGTATAGGTGATATACTAAAATAAACACATGTACACATTGAAGTAGAAACAAACCAAGTAGCATACTACTATATTGAGCAAGATTGTCTATACAAGGTGAATATCCCAAGCTTCCATTAAGTAATATACAAACTAGTATGATACAGTAATGGCCTCTAGGGCATATACACTAACAATCTCCCACTTGCACTAAGGCCATGTACTGGCGTATCGAAGACCTATCATCTCGATCAGCCGCTCGAACTGAGTCTAGGGTAAGGCCTTTGTGAGTGGATCAGCAGTGTTATCTTCCGTAGAAACTCTTCGAACCTCGATCTCCTGGCGACCCACGATCTCCCTGATCAGGTGATACCGCCTCAAGATGTGTCTGGACTTCTGATGGGACCTGGGTTCCTTTTCTAAAGCTATAGCCCCGTTGTTGTCGCAATACAGAGGTATTGGATCAACAATGGACGGAACCACCTGAAGTTTAGTTAAGAACTTCCTTATCCAGACAGCTTCTTTTGCGGCATCTGCAGCAGCGATATATTCCGCTTCCATCGTCGAGTCAGCAACGGTTTCCTGTTTGGAACTCTTCCAACACACCGCCCCTCCATTGAGGGTAAAGACATAACCCGACATGGACTTGGAATCATCCTTATCACTCTGGAAGCTGGAGTCAGCAAAGGCCTCGATCTGGAGGTCTTTTCCGCCATACACCAAGAACATCTCCTTAGTCCTTCTCAGGTACTTGAGAATGTTCTTTACTGCTATCCAGTGTTTCTCCCCAGGGTTTGACTGATACCGGCTTACCACACTCAGTGCATAAGCTACATCTGGTCTGGTACACAACATCGCATAAATTATAGAGCCTACCGCAGAAGTGTAGGGTATAATAGACATGCGATCCCTTTCCAAATCAGTCTTGGGAGACATCTCTTTGGAGAGGGTGATCCCGTGACAAGCCGGTAGATTACCGCGCTTGGAATCTTCCATACTGAATCTTTTCAGTATGGTGTCGATGTACCTGGACTGTGAGAGTCCGAGTATCCTCTTGGATCTGTCACGATAGATCCGGATCCCCAGAATGTATGAGGCATCACCCAGGTCTTTCATGGAGAACTTGTGTGACAAGAACCCTTTGACAGATTGTAGCATAGGAATGTCATTTCCTATTAAGAGAATGTCATCCACGTATAAAACGAGGAATACTACAGTTCTTGCTATAAATCTACTATAGATGCATGGTTCATCTGGATTTTTGATAAAGCCAAATTCTTTGACCGTCTCATCAAAACAGATGTTCCAACTCCGCGATGCCTGCTTTAGTCCGTAGATGGACTTAAGCAACTTGCACACCTTTCCGCTGCTCCCACTCTGAATGAAACCCTCTGGCTGGTCCATACAAACACACTCCTCTAAATTTCCATTTAGAAAAGCAGTCTTTACGTTCATCTGCCAATTCTCATAATCGTGGAAGGCAGCAATGGAAAGAAGGATCCGAATGGATTTCAGCATAGCTACTGAAGAAAAGGTCTCGTCATAGTCCAAACAAGGTCTTTGACGAAGACCCTTTGCAACCAGTCTAACTTTATAGGTCTCAACCTGTCCATCTACACCAATCTTCCTTTTGAAGATCCACTTGCATCCTACGGGTTTTACCCCATCTGGAGCAACGTCCAACGTCCATACTTTGTTGGTGTACATGGACTCCATTTCGGTCCGCATTGCATCTAGCCATTTTACCGAGTCAACGCTCTGAATGGCCTGCTGGAAGCTAGTCGGCTCATCATAATCAATGATGCAATCCTCTCTATCCCCGTCTATGAGAAAACCGTAGTATCTCTCGGGCGGATGAGACTGCCTACTACTCCTGCGGAGCGGCGTAGGAATGTCATGATCTTTCGAACCCTCTGGTTCTACTAAGCTTTCAGTAATAGCTCATGGTTCTGGAATTTCTTCCAGTTCTATTGCGCTCCCACTTATCTGATTTTCCAAAAACTCAGTTTCTAAGAAGTGGGCATGAAGAGAAACATAAATCTTTTGTTCCTCTTCGCAATAGAAGAAATATCCCTTGGAGTTCTTTGGATATCCCACAAACTTGCACTGTACTGAGCGTGCCTCGAGTTTGTCCGCATGCTGCTTTTTGACAAAAGCTAGACATCCCCATGTCTTAATATGATTAAGATAGGGTCTCTTCCCACAACCACATCTGATATGGTGTAGTAGGCATAGTCTTAGTTGAAACTCGGTTCAAAAGGTATGCAGCTGATTCTAGTGCATATCCCCAGAATGATCGCGGTAACTCAGCGTTACTCATCATGGACCGTACCATATTCAATAGGGTTCGGTTCCGTCTCTCTGATACACCGTTATGTTGCGGAGTGTATGGAGGAGTAAGCTGAGAGAGAATTCCATTCTCTTTTAAATAGTCCAGGAACTCGGCACTCAAGTATTCACCACCTCGATCCGATCTTAGTGTCTTGATACTTTTGCCGGTTTGTTTTTCTACTTCATTCTTATATTCCTGGAATTTTCCAAAGGCCTCGGATTTATGTTTCATTAAGAAGACATAACCGTACCTTGAAAAGTCATCCGTAAAAGTAATGAAGTAAGAATAACCGCTTCGCGCATGTGTAGACATTGGATCGCACATGTCGCTGTGTACGAGTCCCAAGAGCTCGCTTGCTCTTACTCCGTGTCCAGTGAACGGAGTCTTTGTCATCTTTCCTTTGAGACAGGATTGACAAGTGGCATACGATTGATATTCGAACGGATTCAAACATCCTTCTGTCTGTAACTTCGTCAACCTTCTCTCATTGATGTGACCCAATCTACAATGCCATAAGAAAGTCTGATTTATTTCCGGAGACTTTCTTTTGTGTGTATTCTGGACATTGAAAATCTGTGGTTGGTTTAATACGTATATACCATTACTTAATGTACCTGACCCAATCAGAACTTGATTAAGGTGAATGTTTACAACATTACTTACAAATGCAAATTCATAACCTTCTTTAGATAATAAAGATACAGAAATGATATTACAAGTTGCATTGGGTACAAAATAGCAATTACGCAAAACCAAAACGTGTCCATCTGAAAACCCCAGGTGATAGTCCCCCACGGCCTTAGCATCCATGCTAGCTCCGTTTGCAACTTTGAGGGTCATCTCACCTGCCTTCAAAACCCTACGGTTTCTCAACGCCTGCAAAGAATTACAGATATGAGAATCTGATCCGGTATCTAATACCCAGGAAGTAGAGTTTATTGATAGACAGTTTTCAATAACAAACACACCTGAAGCTGAAGCCGCAACATGCTTCAGATCCTGTGTTCTGGCTTTCCAAGCCATGCAATCTTTCTTCCAGTGTCCACTCTTGTGACAGTAAAAGCATTCTTCCTTATCCACAAGCTTTCCCGCCACCTTTGTTGCTTTTGTCTTTCCCTTCGTATCCACTTTACTAACACCGCCCCTTGGTTTGGCGGGGGCTTTCTTCTTCTTTCCTTTGGCTTTCGCCTTGGATCTAGAAGAGAAAGATCCTCCTACAAACAAAGTGGATGTTTCCCTACCTTTCTGTAGGGTTCCCTCTGCACTCCTTAGCATGTTGAGGAGTTCTGAAAGTTCAACTTCTTTTTCTTGTAAGTTGAAGTTCAGGATAAACTGGGCGTAAGTGGAAGGAAGGGACTGGAGAATCAAGTCCGTATAGAGCTCGTTCTCTAACGTGGTCCCAAGGTCCGCGAGCTCCTCAATGAAGCCAATCATCTTAAGCACGTGTTCCGCTACCGATGATCCGATGGCCAACCTTGCCGAAAATAACTTCTTCGACACTTCGTATCTTGCGATACGAGATTGCTCTCCATACAGTTCTTTTGTATGGAGAAATATGGATTCAAGGTCCATATTCTCGTGCCTCCTCTGATGTTCGTTTTCCATAGAGGCAAGCACGAGGCACCTGGCCTTGGTGCAATCGATCTCCCAAGTCTTACGGATTTCCTTACCCGCGACGCTGGAGGTGGGACCTGGGACAGGGGGAGATTTGGTGGTAAGGAGATACCCCAACTTGTCATAAGTGATTGCCATTTTGACATTCCTGAGCCAATCTTTGTAGTTTGGCCCTGTCAGTATGTTTTTATCTAGTAATAACTTAAGTCTAGTCATGATGTTGGTCGCTGCAATTAGGAGAGAGAGAAGAAACACTTTAGCATGATGCTCTTGCAAGTTTAGAATGGTTTTTAATTTGTCTAAACAGGATGGCTCCCACTGTCTCTCGAATCCCTCCTCAAACCAAAAAGGAAGAATTACTCAGGATCAATCTCACCGTACAATACTTGCTTAACCGTTCGGCCAGGCTGGTGTCGGTACTTCGAGGGAGGTTTTCCAACGCTTTCGCGAAGTTCCTTAATTAAATAACCTCTTTTCCCTGGGGGCGTTGCCCCGCTAACACCTTTCAAGACACCTACTTGGTTTATAGCATTGATCGTTAAGTGAGAAATTTCCCGAGGAGTAGCATATACTCACAGTAGGATCGGGATCCAAATATCATTGCATGACAAAACTGAAGGAATCCTACCAGAATCATCACACTCCAAATGGTATGCAGCGCTAACAAGTTTCAGTTCTTTTGAAACTCCCGATGTGGATTTTTGCCCCATGCTCTTATGACCTTGACTTTGGCCAACAAATCATAAGTCACATGTCAAGTTCTACCCGTCGTTCTCCAGGTTAATTTGAGCCCACCAGCACATACCCTTGACTTTGGCCAACAAGGTAGAACGACTGCCCCAAACCAACACATCTATCTATGCTGCACATGAATACCCAATAGCTACCAATCACTATGCCTTGACTTTGGCCAACAAACATAGCTTGAATACTATTGACCATCCATGTGAAACGACGGAGGGCTACGAATGGTTTTGGCCAAACCGTGAACGTAGTGAACTTGATATAATCGAAGGAACGAGATAGCTTTTAAAAGGAGTGACTTAAGCTCCGCGTTTAAAAGTTATTTTTGAAAAGAAACCGAGTGGTTTTTTGAAAGTGTTCCAACGAATTTTACTAGGTTTATTTTTCTTGCATTAATTCCAATGCGTCCCATCATTTAATCCTACCATTGCAGAAAACAACCAAAAAATGACGTACGCTTATGCCATCCGCATTCGCCATGGGGCCCCGTCATTACCCGTTAGGTTACTTAACTAACGACAGAGCGGGGGCTGGACTAGCGCGGATGCAAAACATAAGCAACTCCTAAATAATATCATACAAAGATATATTGCAATGATAGCCATTTCAGATCACAGATGAATACATTGGATATACTAGGAATCCGCAATTCGTACGAGCCTGTAACGAAAAGCGTATTACACGGTCGCGATGAATAGCCAATACCCCACCCTAGACCTCTACGGGTGCGGCAAACTACCCTCCAAATATCCGAAGCGGAGCAACCTCCCTCAATGACGTGAGTAGGCCACTCGGCACTTCGAGATACCCGGTAGTTTGTGCACCCCACCTTGGGTCTATCCTAGGAGCAAAAACAGTAAAAAGAAATTATACAATGACGGCTACAACCCCGACCCGGTTGTGCGGCCAAAAAATAATATTACATCAATTTACATATTACATGAATTGAAAGATAAAAGAAAAAACTCTCATCTCACAACCCCCCGGCTATTCATCCGCGACAATCCAATGATACCATCAACATTACAGATCACAGATATGTATAACCCCCACTAATCGACGTATAGCGATTAGCGGACGTTCAATACATATAACACATCACAGATATAAACCCGTCAGCTTAAGTCTTTAGAAGTTCGATCAAAATACGGATTTTCAAGCCCCAAAAACTAATTTTTCTTTATGGAAAATCTGGGTAGAAAAAAACATATTTTAAAAATCCCAAAACAACCCCAGAAACATTCTGTAGGAAATTTTCCCCACGGCCGAGTCAACTCGGCCGCGGATCCCCGGCGGGAGCATGACTCGGCCGCGGATCCGCGGCGGGAGCATGCTCCCGCCGCGGTTCCATGGCGCTTTGACCGAGTCTATGGACCAATTTTCTTGGGTGTTTCATAAAAAGCCTGAGTCGATTTTTGGTGCATGATTTATCATTTTTTGAACAGAATACAGAATCGACAGAAACTTGATTTTCCGGGTTCGTTTTCTTGACTTTTTCTCCGATCGAATTTCTAGTTACTTTGCTAACATGTTAGATAGTGTTTAACCTTGGCTCTGATACCACTGTAAGTCCATGCTACCCTTCTCCGGTACTTACGGGGTTGCGGAAATGGTGAAAAACAATTTTCAAGAGGGTGGTAACATGGACTCATAATACGGATCTTTGTTAAACAACTAACTAACAACCTAACTAGAGTTTTGCCTACTCGGTTAGGGGGCTATACCTTTCTTGAACTCCTTCGTATTCGACTCTTTCCGGTGTACGGATCGGCCTCACCTCGTCGTCTCCTTGCGCCGAAGATGGATCCACCTGAAAGCTTCTACCTTTGGCTTCTTCTTCGAACTTGAAGAAACTAGAACACTTGGTTTGCTAAACCTTATGAACTAGGATGAGTAGAGAAGTGATTTGGGTTTTCTTTTTATCTCAAAGGCAATGTTGCTCAACTCATGAGAGGGTGTTGCCTTGAACTAGAGAGAGAGCAAGAGGAAGAGCAAGAGGGAGAGCTCAAGCAAGAGAGAGAAATGAAATGAGAGAATGAGTAACCCTTTTTGCCAACCTCTCCCCCATAATCCAAAAAGAATAATAATAATAATAATAATAATAATAATAATAATAATAATAATAATAATTGAGTATTATGTGATGGTTCATATCATATCAAGTGGCATTATCATTTCATGCACTCATATTGCAAAGCATAACAAGCAAGCAAAAGTCTTTGCCATGAAATGATAGCCATTGCAATGATGATGGTCAACTAATCCAACCTAGTCCAACCGGTCAAAAAAGTCAACAAAGTCAACCCCTCATCTCAACCATGACACAATAATACTTAATTAATATTATCATTAATCATATTTCTTATTCTCATTAGGGTTTAGCCAAAAGTCAACAGTCAACAGTCAACAACCCCAATGAGAATCCTCTGCCTCTGTCTCTCTGTCAACTGTGCATACACACCCGCATCCGCGTTCCGTGGAACACGAATACAAACGAGATAAAACCAATCCCAAAATGTACAGTAGGATCTGGCTTAAACCAAAGCCCGCTAGTGTTAACTGTCCGGACACCAAACGTGCACAAGTGCACGGATGTGACCGAACCCTGTCGCAAAACCATGCGACCTGTCGCAAAACCATGCGACCTCTACTCTTTTGCCTAAAGGCGAATAGCTTTCTGTGTGGGACTCTAAAGACTCGACACTACGCTGGCAGTGGGTTTAACCACAGACCGCAAGCGGCACTAGCTGTGCGTAACAGTCCCCAGGTAGATGCCGACAAGAAGACTGACGAGGTGAAACCCATCTGAACTCCTACTGAGCCTGAATGTGACAATCTCTGCACAGTCCGGTCTGTTTGTCTGATACATCGCATGGCGGGCCTAGGGGGCGGTAAACGTCAGTCCCCTAATAGCGGTACAAGTCGTGTCGGAGTGAAGCCCAGAACACGCTGAGATAACACTGGAAACCTACCAGTATATCTCGCTTGCCCTGGCCAGGGACTACTCGTGTAATGGCTCTCCTAGACACAGCGCGATGTCAACCCCCAATACCGGGAGAGAGGAATCCTGTCTAACCGTCACTGCCTCCAAGTGCTTCGGGACTGCACCCAACTACTACCTGTTTGCACGACTCCTTTGAGCCGTGGTAGGGTAGTAATCTAAGTACAGTGGGAACACACTCGAGGCGAAGTGACAGTGTCAAGTCAGCGGACTAAGCTGTACTCATGTCACCTGGGAACTGATAACTGACGATAGGTATAGTACCAACCAGCAGTTCCCGACGAGTCCTGTCCAGTGTACTCGTAACCCAACGAGCACCCGCATACTATCTCAAGTACGACGTACTAACGGCTGTGGGACAGACCGTCTCCCACACTGGGATGAGAAGCGCATACGCTAGTCTACTCCGGAGTATCGATGCCCTATCTCGATAGTCCTACGACTAGGGACCTGCATAAGGATATGCTTATAGATTATCCAGCCCCCACTAGTGTGACTGCCATCACAACGCTGGTAATCAAGCAAAGATCATAAGGGCTCCACTAATGTGTATATGTGATATACTAAAATAAACACATGTACACATTGAAGTAGAAACAAACCAAGTAGCATACTACTATATTGAGCAAGATTGTCTATACAAGGTGAATATCCCAAGCTTCTATTAAGTAATATACAAACTAATATGATACAGTAATGGCCTCTAGGGCATATACACTAACAGGTTAGAGCGGCATCTCGTTCCTCCGGGATATCCGGCCCAAGTGTTGGCACCGGGAGCAAGTCTTGCAATAGTCATGAGCGTCTTTGAAGAGTTGTGGCCAGTAGAAACCACATTGCAAGATCTTCTCAGCTGTCTTTCTGGGGCCAAAATGCCCGCCACATGGTTGATCGTGGAAAAATGACAGCACACTCTTGAATTCATCGTCAGGGACACACCGACGAATAATCTGGTCGGGACAGTACTTGAACAGATAGGGTTCGTCCCAGTAAAAGTGTTTTACTTGGGATAAGAATCGAAGTCTGTCCTGACTTGACCATTCAGTCGGTAGTAGCCCTGTGGCCAAATAGTTCACAATATCTGCGAACCAGGGTTCGCGAGATACTGTCAAGAGCTGTTCATCCGGAAAAACGTCGTTGATCGGAAGTTGAGGCGACGGCGAAGAAGGAAGTCGTGAGAGATGGTCGGCGACTACGTTTTCACATCCTCTTTTGTCCTTGATGACAAGGTCAAACTCTTGAAGCAAGAGGATCCAACGTATTAACCGAGATTTTGCATCTTTCTTCGCAAAAAGATGGCGTAGAGCAGAATGGTCTGTGTAGACAATGACTGGAGAGCCGATGAGGTACGGCCTGAACTTTTCTAAAGCAAATACAACAGCCAAGAATTCTTTCTCAGTTGTTGTATAATTGAGTTGGGCGTCGTTCAGGGTTCGGCTCGCATAATAGAATACGTGCGGCATCTTGTTGATGTGTTGTCCAAGGACAGCACCAATGGCAAAGTCGGATGCATCGCACATAATCTCAAATGGGTGCATCCAGTCAGGTGAAGAAAGAATGGGAGCAGAAGTGAGTGAGCTTTTTAATGACTCGAACGCAGTCACACAGCTCGAGTTGAAGTCGAATGGCGTGTCCTTGGACAGTAGAAGAGTCAAGAGCCTAGCAATCTTGCTAAAGTCCTTGATGAACCGTCTATAGAAACCGGCATGGCCAAGGAAGGCTCGGATGTCTCTGACGCATCTGGGAGGAGGGAGATTGGAAATGACCTCAATCTTCGCTTTGTCAACCTCTATGCCATTTTGCGAAATGATATGTCCTAAGACAATACCTTTGCGCACCATGAAGTGGCACTTCTCCCAATTCAAAGTGAGGTTCTTGTCCTTACATCGGGTAAGGACAGCGTCAAGATGCAGCAAACACTCGTTAAAGGAATCGCCGAAGATGGAGAAATCGTCAATGAAGATCTCCAGGAATTTCTCCACCATGTCTGAGAAGATTCCCATCATACACCGCTGGAAGGTAGCGGGCGCATTGCATAACCCAAAGGGCATGCGTCGATATGCAAATGTGCCGAAAGGACAAGTGAATGTGGTCTTGTCCTGGTCTTTTTCGGCGATGGGAATCTGATTATAGCCAGAGTAGCCATCAAGAAAGCAGTAGTACTCGTGTCCGGCCAATCGTTCAAGCATTTGGTCAATGAAAGGTAGCGGAAAGTGGTCCTTCCGCGTTGCGGCGTTGAGTTTTCTGTAATCGATGCATACTCGCCACCCAGTTTGGGTGCGAGTAGGGATTAATTCATTCACTTCGTTAGTAATGACCGTTATGCCTGATTTCTTGGGGACAACGTGAATGGGGCTAACCCACTGGCTATCAGAGATAGGGTAAATGATACCACTATCCAGACACTTCACGATTTCCTTTTTCACAGCCTCCTTCATGACTGGGTTGAGTCGCCTTTGTGGATCCCTGGCTGGTTTGGTATCATCCATCAGATGAATGTGATGTTCAATAATCAGGGGACTAATCCTCTTGATGTCCGCCATGGACCAGCCAAAAGCTTGCCTATTGCTGTGCAAGACCGCAAGAAGGGCTTTCTCTTGCTCTGGAGCTAGAGAAGCCGAGATGATAACAGGGAGGGTCTCGTTCTCACCCAAGTAAGCATACTTAAGGTGAGACGGCAAAGGCTTGAGTTCGAGCGTTGGAGGTGAAACGATTGAAGGCAAGATTAGTGAAAAGGTCTCAAACTCAAAGGATTCCAGCAAAGGTTCAAAACGAGTGTAAGCGACTGAGTTGGATGGTTCAGGTAACTCATCCGGAAATTCGAAGGATTCAAACTCGGGTGGTGAGTGGCTAAGATCGTTCGAGAAAGTGAAACACTCGTAGTTATTGTCGGGCGCAGAAACAGCAGCAGGTTCGAAGAGGAACGCACTAGTGGCGTTAAGGTTATCGTGATCGAACAAAAACTCCTCGAATTCACACTCTTCAGGGGTGATCTCCTGGATTGAGCAAACGTCTAGTATATGAGCATTAGGTTTGGTGGGCTGATTCCCCAACCTAAAAATGTTGAGTTCAATTGTCATGTTTCCAAAAGATAGGTTCATCGAACCATTGCAACAGTTGATCACAGCATTTGAGGTTGCAAGGAATGGGTGACCGAGTATCACCGGAATTTGATTCCGGGGGTTAGCTACAGGCTGTGTGTCTAATACAATGAAGTCAACGGGGAATATGAAGTCCCCAACCTTGATTAACACATCCTCTAGCTCACCCCTAGGATGGGTGATTGATCGGTCGGCCATTTGGAGAGTGCAGTGTGTGGGTTTCAGCTCTCCTACACCTAATTGCTCATATACTGAGTATGGAAGCAGGTTAACACTGGCACCAAGATCTAATAGTGCGCGGTTGATGTTCTTATCCCCAATGGTAATAGAAATCGTAGGACAGCCAGGGTCCTTCCGTTTTTGCGGTAAAGATTGGGTAAGAGCATCACTCACAGCACTAGCCAAGAAAACTTTCTTGGGTACCTGAGACTTCCTCTTTTTCGTGCACAAGTCCTTTAAGATTTTCGCGTAGGACGGGACTTGTTGGACAGCATCTAAAAAGGGAATGTTGATGTTAACCTGCTTAAACAACTCAAGAATCTTCTCCATTTATGGATTTTGTTTATTGGACCTCAACCGGTTTGGAAATAGAACGTTTTTAAAATTGGTTGAGTCCAATACTTGTGGAGGAGATTGTGGAGTTGGAACGGATCCCAGAGCTGGTGTGTTCGTGGAGTGATAAGTGGGTCCGTTCAGAGAAGAAGAAGAAGAAGAGCCTTTTGACGAATGGAGAATAGGCTCAGAAGACGAAGAAGAAGAAGCGGCCGGGGTGTCATTATCCTCAATTGTTGTGCCGATGTTGTTGTGCAGCAGCCTTCCCGATCTCAATGTAGTCACGGCACTCACATTATGGTTCTGTTGTTCAAGAGCAACATGTACATTATGTGGGTGACCGGGATTTGGGAGTGATTGAGATGGAAGCTTCCCCTTTTCTCGCTCGCTTAACGCCGCATTCAGCTGTGCAATCTGGGCTTCGATGGTCTTGATGCTTTGCCCATGTGCAGCAGTGTGTTGCACCAAAGACTGAATAGACGACTGGATGTTGGCGGTGGATTGTGTCGATTGTTTAACGAACGCCTCCAGACTTCGTTCTAGCGAGGAAACCTTATCGTTGTTTGACGGAACAAAGTTGTTTTGCGGAAAAGAATTGTTGGGTGCAAAGTTGTTCATCTGATTTTGAAAAGGTTGGGGTTGGAAGGGCTGCTGAAATTGATGTTGAGTTTGTTGTTGCGCTTGTTGTTGCGGAGGAGGTGGCCTCTGGAAATTGTTGCCTTGGAATTGCTGCTGATTCTGATTCCAGGCGAAATTGGGGGTTCCTCCAACCGGGATTGTAGGTGGAAGAGTATGGATCATTTCTCGGTCTTTGCTGAAATGCAGCATTAACCTGATCCTGTCCTTGAGATGGTGGATTGTAAGGACACTCTTCGGTTAAGTGAGAAGGATCGGAACAACAAGCACAAATGGTACGAAGGGGAAGAATAGGGGCAGGAGCAGGAGATGAAAATTTGCTCTCTATCGCTTCGAGTTTTCTTGTTATTGCAGCCATTTCAGCTTTCATCGCAATAGAGACATCGAGTTGGTGAATTCCTACCCTAGACTGACCAGTAGAAGTGGAGGAAGAAGAAGAAGAAGTTGGTCTGGTGCTCTCCCATTGAAGCGTTTGTTCCGCAAGGTCGTCGAAGAATTGCTACGCTTCCTCGTCAGATTTCGATAGGAAGTGGCCCTGACAAATGGTTTCCAACAACTGCTTGGTTGCTGAGTTCAGGCCCTCGTAGAAGGTTTGGCAAAGTTGCCATTTCTCGATACCATGGTGAGGGCACTGAACAAGAAGGTCTTTATACCGGTCAAAGCACTTCCAGAAGGGTTCAGTAGGAAGCTGAGAGAATTGGTTGATTTCGTTATGGATCCTTGTGGTTTTATGATTCGGATAGAATTTCTTGAGAAACGCTTTCACAAACTCGTCCCAAATGGTTATGGAGTGGGAAGCGGTGCTATACAGCCATATTTCAGCAAGATCGCATAAAGTGAACAGAATGACCCATAGCCGTATAGCATCGTCCGACAGCTGGGTAGTTTTCATCATGGCACAAACATTTTGGAACTTGTTGATGAAGATATAGGCATCTTCATATTCAAGCCCATGAAATTTCGGAAGCATGTTAATGAAGTGGGGCTTAATTTCAAAATTATCCCCATTGGCCGGTGGAAGGGAAAGACGGGTGGGAAGTGCAGAACGGGTGGGATAGAAACGATCCTGGAGCGCGATTCGCTGCGGCGCTACAACAGGCGGTGGTGTTGGGTTATTCGCATCCGTAGGAGGTGGAGTCAACCCCGGGGGAGTCAAAGAGATGTTTGGATTAAATCCTGACATCGCGGAAGAAGAGGTTGGTGATGGTGAAGGTGAGGATGTATGAACAGAATTCCGGCCAACGTCGGAGTTGGCCGGCAAAGGTAAGGGTGAAAGAGGCGTGGACGAAGTTTCGACGTCTGAGTCGATCGCGTAGTCGGTAGCGACTAACGTAACGCGGACTAGGCGGGCGCTAGTGTCCCGAGTCCAAGCGGACATACACTAAACGAGTTTAGTATAGTCAAAGTGGAGAAGGTGAGGGTAAGAAAACGTCAATGGAGAAATACGATGGGTGGTGGGTGAAAAAAAATCGATTCTGACGACAAAGAGCAAGTTTTTATAAAAGTTTTTGTTTTTGTGTTTTTTTTATTTTTAGAAAGAGCTTTACAGAAATATGTACGGACTTACGGCTTCAAGCAATCACAAACAAGATATGCACAATCACACCTAGATCTAGGGTCACCTAGGTCAGCTAGACAGCTCCTAACTGTTCCAAAGGGCTAGAAATAGGACTTCAAACCGCCTCTTCTCCGCCAATTGCGGCCAGGTAAGTGGGAGGCTCCCCACTACGTAAGTAGTGGTCCTAATTAAGTAACCACTTTCCTTGGACACACTTGCCTAGACACCGCAAAGTCAGGATAGGATAAACGGCCGATGCCTGTAACTAGTCCTCTGTCCTATTGAGCGCGAAGTCCTTAGGGCTGAGTCTAGTATTTTTTAATTTAAGCAATGGTCAATGCATATGCCTTTTATGATTTCTGGGGTCCTTGGAAGGGTGATGAAATCCCCATCCAATCTGGATTGGTTTCAAGCCCCTTAAAGTCCGTATTAATATATGCAAAGCAGTAACAATCAACTGCAATCAATTTTATTTTTTAGCGCGGCGGAAAGAAACCTGCACAAAAACAATTTATTGGAAGGGGGAAGAGAGTTTGCTCAAAGAATACTGCAGAAAACACAGTTCAGTGGAGTTTAGAGGAGTGGGGAGAGAGAAAGAAACACTCACAGAAGTTTTGAGTTGATGAGGGCACCAAGTGGCCGCGGTTCTGCGACCTAAGCCTGCTTATGCCGCGGTTCCACGGCAAGAATAGAGAGTTGGGCCTCTGGAATTCTGGTGTGTGCTGCCTTGGCTGTCCTCTTCTTTTCTGGAGCTCCTGAATCTTGATTTGCTTACTGGATCTGCTCCAGAATCTTTCAGTAGACCGTTTTTCCGTCTTGTTCACCCGCGGTGTAGCCGCAAAGATATGGGTCTAACTTCCTACGTCTTTGGCACTGAACTCGAACTTCGTTTTATCCTGCACACTTGCATAAAAACTAATCAAAAATAACAAGATGATTTTTTTACAATGTATATTTTTTTTTGTTTTGTTTTTCGGTTAGATTTATATTCACAAATTAACCCGAAATTACACAAAGAAATAAACTACCGTCTCCCCGGCAACGGCGCCATTTGATTGGTAGTGTTTTTGCGTGCTAAGTTTGTTACCGCAATCAAGACGGTTTCTCTTGTAGCTAGCCGGTTGAGTACGGGTCGTCCGCAGGGAGATGGGAATCTTTTTCTATGTGCTTTAACGAGTTAAGTCCAAGTGTCCCGGTTTGTTTTGAGATTAACTATGTGCTAAAATGATATATAAAGTGAGCTTGTTAGGGTTAGGATTAGGTTAGTTTGAGTTAGAAGCCGCTCACTTCTTTCGTTGCCACTCTTAATATCGGTGTTACGGTAATCGGCAACAACGGGGATTAGCACGACTAGGAAGGAACTTGCGAGTATAAGCTAGGCTTTCCAACGCATAAGTTCTTCCTTTTGGTGCTTGTCCGTCCGTTCTTGGCTCTTAGCCTTAACCTCCGGTTAATTCAACCACAGCCGGTCTCACTAAGGAATCACCGCTATCATGTAGGATAGGGTGCCGTAGGGAGCGGATTGTGGTTCAATTAACGGGAGTCTGAATCAAGATGTTGGGCAAGAAAAGAGTGAGAGAGATTTCCTTCTCTCAAACTTTCCTTATCCTACCCTAACAAGTATGAAAACTACTCACCCATTATAGGAAAAAGAAAATAAAACAAAAAGAGGAAGATAGAAAGAAAGAGGTTAGAAGAATACAACTAGCTATTTGAGACCTCACTTTGGCAAGGATCAAGCTTAAGCATCATTGTTGTTTAAGGATAAAGAAAAAGAGAACAAGAAAGAAACAAACAAGAAATAACAACAACTAGATTAGAAAATGAAAATACAAGCAATTATAATTAACAATTACAACAAGATAAGCATGGTAAGAACAAGAACTCCTTTATTCATTCTTCACTCACAAAAGCTCACTACAAGTTTTTAATGGAGAAGAGATGAGAGGGGGAAGAAGAACAACACATGTATTCTAAAATCTAAATACAAGAATGAGGACCCTTGGCTTTGGCAAGTTCTGGACTATTTATAGGCAGGGAACTGGAACCTAGGGCAACAAACTAACTCCATGTAGAATGACCAAAATACCCCTGAAACCAGGTCAACTGCCGACACCGTACGGCCGCGGTTTCGCGGCCTAAGCATGCTTAGGCCGCGGTTCTGCGGCCATAGTAGGGAGTTGGGCATTCAGTTTTTGGTGAGTTTCCCCTGTTTGTTGTTGTCTGCAGTGTGGTATATGTCTTTTCTCAGAAACTCTTAACAATTTTTCTAGAATTTCAGCAGATCAAAAGGTGATTTGATGTGGATCTTTTGCCATAATTTTCTCGAGCTCCGCGTAGATATGTTGGATCTTGTGTTGATATTGAGCTTTGTGCATGAAAATGACATCGATTTGCCATTTTGTCCCTTAAACTGGTGTGCGGAAACATACGGATAGAGAGCGGAGACCCGTGTTTTATCTATGGTTGGCAGTAATCCGGAATTTGTCGTGCTTTTCAATCAATTTCACTGTTCAGAGCCGAGATCCTGTATCCTGCAATTGACTAGCAAACACGGCTCAAGAGTACCTACCGATAAGCAATGTGATCAAAATTGGGCGGTATAAAAATGCAAAAATATGATATGAACATGTATCTATCTCACCTCCTCTCTTGATTCTCAACATATGACATTGTAGAGAGGAGGTTCAAAAAGAAGGTGGAGGAGCTCAAGAAAGGTAGTGAAGAGAGATAACCAAAATGGTGAGAATGAGAGTCCCATGAGAGAGAAAAAGATGATTCATGGTTTTGTAAAACATATTTTTCATTAAACATTTAGCAACCATACTTGAATAGTTTGTACAAATGAATTAAAAATTCATTTGTCAACACTATTCAAGTATGGTTCTCACCATTCACTCTTCTTTACCTTTACACCCTATTTCCATTTAATTTAATAAATGTATAAACCAAAATGAGGTGTCCACCTTCTAGAATGTTTTCCTATAAATACGGATTTCACTCTACTGTATATACATACCCATATTCGTACAAAAATACAAATACCCAAAGAGATAGAATAACACAAAGAACATAATACTAGAATATACATATCAGAATACATATACGTAAATTATTAAATCAATAACTAATTTAATAATCTGGCTCAAACCCGAGCCGGGTAGTATCATCAACCGTCTGATCGAAAGTCCGGGTAACTAGTACAATCATTCGATCGGAGCCCTGCACGTATCAAAATACGGCTACTACATCATTTCTCCTGAACCAGGAAAACCCTCTGTGTGGGACTCTAAAGACTCGTCAATACGCTGGCAGCGGGTTTAACCACAAGCACATCAGCGGCACTAGCTGTACGTAACGGCTACCCAGGTATTGAGCGAAAGGAAGGTCGACGAGCAAACTTGTCTGAACCCCTACAGATCCTGTCTTTGACAATCTCTATACAGTCCAGTCTGTTCGTCTAAGACTATCGTATATCGGGTCTAGGGGTGGATAAAGTCAGACCCCCTAATAACGCGATATTTCGTGTCGGTGTGAAGACCATCACCCACCGAGAAACTACTGATTCAAATCAGTAATTCTCGTCTATCTTGGCCAAGAATTTCTGGTGATGGCCACCTGTGCACAGCGCGACATCAATCCCTAATACCGGAAGAGAAGAATCCCCGATGATCCACTCACTGCCTCCATGTGGCTCTGGACTGTACCCAACTAAAACCTATTTGCACGAATCCTTTGAGCCATACTAGGGTAGTAATCAAAGAACAGTAGGAACTCACACGAGACAAATGACAATCTCAGGTCAACAGACTAACCTATACTCATGTCACCTGAGAACTGCTATCTGACAATAGGTATAATACCATCTAGCATGTTCTCGGCGAGTCCGTCTAGTGTAACTTATAACCCAATGAGCACTTGTATACCTTCTTAGGTGACTAAATGACACCAATGGCTTGTGAGACCGGCCACCGCCACTCGTCGGGGTCTCGAAAAGTATACACTAGTCTATTCCGGAGTATCGATGCCTAGTCTCGATACTCCCTCGACTAGGGACATTTAAGGATGTGCTTATAGACCACCCAGCTCCCACGTATATGATCGCCATCATAATTCTGGTAGTCAAGCAAGAATCTTATGGGCTCTATCAATATGTAATAGTGATCTGTAATACCACATAAAGTATGTACATGATGATAGAGACAAACCAGATAGCATACTATCATCTCGAGTATGACTGTTCTACCCGTATAGGTACTCCCGCAATCATTGATTACAATAATTGCCTGCCTGCGATTACAATAATTGCCTTGAGGGCACTATAGCCAACAATCGCTCCGTTCATTTGCTGAGCCAGATACGGGCTCAGTGGGCCATCATGTCTGCTTTCACCGATGAGCACGACATTGATCGACGGGGAGCTACTCTTCGTGAGGATCGCCACTTCAATATGGTGGAGAAGGCTGAGAGGGTTTTAGAAAACTTTGTTTATTGTTTTGTAAACCCTTGTAGTTTTGATCCCATATTTGGTGAACTCTCACCGTAGAATAAAATGTTTATTTGAATGCATTCCTTTTATCGTTGACTGTCGAATGCTTTATTTCCAACACATGTTCTTCCTCTGATTGTATAATTTAAACATATATGCATCCTGCACGTGTGCACGCATCATGCGTTAACCTTCTACATGCGTATATAAATCAGCATGCTTTCAACGCTATTATTCATCCAAGTACGCATATGTTTGTAAGTGAACGCTCAAACAGGTGTGAACAAACTTCTCTCTCTATCAGTCGAACCCTGATTCGCTGATATTGTGAACTACCTTGTTACTGGTGAAACACCTTCTTTTTTATGAAATCAGGATAAGTCAAAATTTCTTTCCCAAGTGAAGTATTTCTATTAGAATGAACCCTATTTGTTCAAGTACTGTCCGGACCAGATTATAAGGAAGTGTGTTTCCAGTTCTGAAATGAGAAGTGTTTTATCTTTCTGCCATGATCAAGCATGTGGGGGCCATTTTTGACCCAGAAAGACGGCTGAGAAGGTTTTGCAATGCGGCTTCTATTGGCCAAAACTATTTAAAGATGCATTCAATTATTGCAAAACCTGTAGCCGCTGTCAACACATGGGAAAAATCAACAAAAGAAATCAGATGACCTTAAACTCTATTCTAATTGTCGAAATTTTTGATGTTTGGGGCATTGATTTCATGGGGCCATTCCCCAATTCTTTCGAGAACCTATACATTTTGTTGGATGTGGATTACGTATCCAAATGGGTGGAGGTTGCTCCTTGCAAAACTAATGACAACAAGGTTGTCGTGGAATTTTTGAAAGAGAACATTTTCTCCAGGTTCGGCATGCCTCGCATTATAATCAGCGACAATGGAACGCACTTTTGCAACAGATCTTTTGAAGCGCTGATGAGAAAATACTTCATCAGCCACAAAATGTCCACGCCCTACCATCCTTAGACCTGTCGGCAGGTTGAAATCTCCAATTGACAAATAAAACAAATTTTGGAGAAAAAAGTGAACCACAATCGAAAAGACTGGCCATTAAAGTTGAATGATGCTCTGTGGGATTTCCGAACTACCTTCAAGAAAAATTTGGGTATGTCTCCATACCGTCTGATTTTCGGAAAAGCCTATCACTTGCCTGTCGAACTCGAACACTGTGCATTTTGGAAAATCAAATGAATTAATTTTGATTTAGAAAAGGCAGGTGAGGCAAGAAAATTTCAACTAAACGAGCTTAATGAGATACGCAATGATGCCTATGAAAATGCTAAACTTTACAAGGAAAAGACAAAAGTCTTTCATGATCAGGAAATTCTACGAAAAACTTTCACGGCAGGACAGAAGGTACTTCTGTACGATTCACTTCTACATTTATTCCCGGGAAAGTTGAAATCACGATGGACAGGTCCATTTGTTGTGCGCACCGTTTTTCCGCACGGTGCAGTTGAAATTGAAAATCCACACTCAGGCGACACTTTCAAAGTGAACGGGCAACGTCTGAAACCGTTCTTAGAATTGCCAGCGGAACCAGGGGAGCTCATGTTGTTACATGAGATGCATTACAATGATTGATCAAACCCTAACACTTGTACAGTAATAATATAATTATAGGGAGTTGTATATAGAAATCATACATTTTATAAAAAAAAATTTGGTCTCAACCCGCAGCCCTCATCACAAGCAACATTCGTAAAGGAAAGGGCCAACGATGAGGACATCATCAAGAATAAGTTTGGTGGTGAGAATGGAGGTAGTCTCTTATATATATCATGTAGTTTTATTTTCATATTTCCAGCATTTCAGTACTTCCATTCCTGTATTTTTTCCCTTTATTTTGCATGTTTGATTTCCGCAATGCATCATGTTTAAATTCCGCGGTGCATTGATATTAAAGTAATCCAAAAAAATTCACGAAACCTTAAAACCAATAAAAATGTGAAATTTTTCCAAAAAAATATAATTTTTTTTCCATCAAGTTAGCTAGTGGGGAAACTTAGACTCAAAATCTGATGGTTGATATTGATGGGCTAGAAATAACTAAATTCTATGTTTAGAAATTGAAAACCTGAAAAATAACCCTCTTTTGAATTTAACCGTAGCAAATATACGTCTTTGCATCACACTACACGTGTCGTGAGTTTTGAGAATTAGATGACAATTTTGAAATGTCTACCAATGTTTTAAATGAGAATCATTTTAAGATCAAACAAGTTTGTTTAGAAATAAGTAATATTGAGTATAATTCATGAGTGAAGTTGATGTGAAGGGAAAATATTTGAAATCTTTAATGGAGGCTAAGTCTGAAAAACAACACATCTTGAGCTTGATTGGAGTGATTACATACCTTATTCACACAAACATATCTTGGGATGAAAAGAATAACTGGAAATGTTTCCGTTGGTGTATGAATTTTCACGCATAAAAATAAGTCTTTATTTTGTGGCCATGGTGGCTTGAGCAATTAAGTCTTAGGGGTGTCTTTACACCTAATGTCATAAATCCATCTGTTTTGGGAGTTATTGACCCAAAACTCGTAAAGAAATCTTGAAAGCCTAATAAAATAAGCTAAGAAAGTGTTCTCTCCGAGTTAAAAATTCTCGCGGTTCTTTGTGAGAGAAAAATCTTAGCTAGGGACGAGTTTCGAGTACAAGATAAAAACATATAAATTTTTGGAAAAGGAATTTAGCGGAGATATGAAGGATTGAATTAAAAGGTTAAAAGACTACTGCACAAATCACGAAGGTGTGTATGAACGAAAACAGGTGAGAGGTGGACTGAAAAATAAGACTAAGTTTTTTATTAAAGATGATAAAAATCATAAATTGAGACCAAGCTGTAGAATGAAAAATTGAGAAAACTTAGGACTTTATAAACTTGAGTGATACTTTTGAAGTTTTTCCTGATCTTTATTGAAGGTATGAAAACTTTTAATAGAAGTTTTTGTAACAAAACGACGCTATTGCACGAGCACTAAAGACGTAAATGAGCTTAAGTTAAAAAATGAAGTGAGGTGTGAAGAATAAGGGTTGGATATTTCTAAATTAGGGTGATAAAATTTCTAACTTAGATATTGAACCTTAGGATTAGAGTCAACGGTTATCTTACGAATCTATCTTGATAGGATTTTGTGGGTGTAATCCGCTGAAAACTCTCAGGAGACAACACTTCTCCTCTAGGGTAACCTAGATATTTAACAGCTTGTTGCACATACTTAGTGCAATCGTATTTCTTGCGAAAGTGAGATTAAAATTTTGAAAATAAAACGGTTTTGCTTGAGGGCGAGAAAAAAATAAGTTTGGGGGTATTTGTTCATCACACATAATTGTATTTAGTACCGACCATTTTGTATCATTTTGTTAATAAACAAGTGCTATTAATTCATGACTGCTGCATAAGTACAGGTTTTAGGTACTCAGGGCAATTAAGTTGAAAACAAGACATATTTTGCACATTTGCGACTAATTCAGGCCAAAAATGCAACCGAACGGACAAATGATCAAGATACGAGTTTTTGCAACCAAATTAATCATTATGTGCAACAATGAACACAAGTGGACGGCCAAGTGGGCTGAATCAATCTTTAAATTGGTATGCAATGATCAAAATGGAAATTTTTGATGTGATGTACACTTTTGGATTGATAAAGTCATCATTTTTAGACTTCCAAAGACCAGAGTGCAAGCCTGATTGATTGAGAAGAAAAGAAGTATCCCAAAAATCAAATTAAAATGTCAGAAGATTAGTGTATAAAGGTGGAGCCCAAATTCCTCAGCGGGGCCGACCAAATGTTCATTTTAGATGCCTGGGTCAGCCCAAACTTGCCCATTTGTGCTCGTGTTCACACCATGTCTCCATCACTGTCAGATCAAGCCACTTGGATATATATTTTTGCCTGTTGAGAAGTTTATAAATAGAAGATTATAGATGAATCCAAAGGTCCAAGTTTTTGTTGTGTAATATTGTAGTGTGATGTTTTATGATATTTTGATTTAGTTACCTTGAATTCCTTGCTTCTTTCTCATCTTACAACATCATCATTGAGTTTGCAAGTTTAGATTGAAGTTATTGAGTTCATTAGAGTGTACTTTTGAATTCCAACATCAATACAAGTTCATTTGATTTCATCTCATGGTTATGGTTGAGTATCTCTTTTAATATCTTGCTTTACTTTTCTTGTAATTCTTGTATGATTTCATTTGTATCTATTGTTTTACTTGATTCTAACATGAATAGTGAATCGTCCCCTTTTCTAGGTGAAGAGGAGGGTTCATGACTAACCACTAAACTTTCATAAACCCTCTCTTGATCACCATGGTTTCCTTAAAATGTAAGAATGTTGTTTTTGCTAAATTCTAATTAACTCTTTGATAGGGTATATAGCTTTTGATGGTTACATTGTAACCTTAGCATATACCATATGCTTTGTATTACTAATATTTACAAAAGCCACTTCTAATTATCATTTTAATATTGTGTTTAACTTGAAGTTATGAATCTTTTGGTATCATCAAGTGTTTGGCAAATTGCTTGATAAGGTATATAGCTCATTTGGTTGCATAATAAGTTCTTGCATATGCTCTATTCTTGCTGACGAACACTTGATAATCACAAGATTCTAACTTATTAACGTGAAGAGTTTATGATCATTGATGCTTAAGATTGGAAATTATGAGAAAAGGTTTGATATCATTTATAGCTTCACTTTTGGCATACTTGATGTACTTTCTAAAATCCATATATTTGCAAGATTAAGGATGAGTGATCATTTGCGATCAAGATGAGGTGTGAACGATAGTTTGTGTTATGATTCAAGTACCTAACCCTAAACCTAAGCAAGTCTCATAATATCATATTCTGTAATATTGTATTTCGTAATATCGTAATCTTAGCATAAGTGAAAACAACCCAAATCAAATCCTATTCTTTAACTCAAAATGAATATTTCTATATACCTTTCCCTGTGGATCGACCCGTATTTGCCGGCTAGCTACAACGAGCCGTGCACTTATAATATTATAACTTGAGAATTGATTGTGTTTGATGATACGATGCTAATCCATAAACTCCGAAAAATGATTTGAGGTATTGATTTGTATGCACTATAGGATTTTCTCGAACATTTCTCTACGTCCTCGCTGGCCTTAGACATGAATTCAAAGAATTCTGCTATCCGAGTCTGTGATAACTCCATCACCTTCGACGCGCGCTATGACAAACTCATAGACTACGAATGCCATCTGAAGAATGATGACACGTGTGCGTATTTTTCTCTCGCAAGCGCCAGCTATACCAACCAACCCAATCGCTCTTCCTTATCTGTTAGTTATATGTATACCCTAGAGGCCATTACTATACATGAGATGTATATTGTAGTGGATGCTTGGACATATATAGGGAGGACTTTCTTGCTCGACATGATAGTATGCTATTTGGTTACTCGTTACCTTAACATGTACACTAATTGTCTCTCTGTTACATGTTGGTAAAGCCCCTAGGATGTGTACTTGGCTACCAGGACTATGATGCAAATCGTACTAGTGGGGCCATGGTAGTCCATAAGTACATCCTTTAAGGTCCCTAGTCGTGGGTGTATCGAGACGGGGCATCGATATACCAGAGTAGACTAGCATATAGCTTCTCGACCCATATAGATGGGCGATGGATGATCCCATATCCATTGGCGTTTGACATCAGAGATGATATACGGGTGCTCAGAGGAGACTGGGTATGCTGGACGGACTCGCCGAGAACTCCCAGATGGTATTATAGCTCACGTCAGATGGCAGTTTGTAAGTACACGGTAGCGCCCCGGCCATCTAACAGACGCCAAATGCGGAACAAAAACTTTTTGACTGGCGCTATCGTATACTATAACCCGGATCTGCCATTAAAGCTAAACTAACAAACTACAAAATGGGTAGAAATGTTATACCGAACGATCCGAGTCCTTCGGTCTTCAACCATCATCCCACGCTTTGTTGCGGCTGCTCCGATCTCCTGAATCTCCAGTCTTCTCGTCCAGGTGGCACCATGTCGACGGATCATTAAACGGGCTCCCGCCTCTGAACCGAGGCAACTCGATCATCAAGTTTGCTAAAAGAGATGACCAAGATTGATGTAGAGAATGAGTAGAACACTTTGTCTCGTTACGTCCAAAGCCATGGACGAACAGTTAATGAAGTTGCCTTTTGGATCGGATGAAAATGAAAGAATGAGTATACTTAATTTCCATGAATCAAATAACTATCATATTTTCCAAAATTAACAACCATCTCCTTTTGCAAGAGGGGGCCGGCCACTTTAAAAGAGGGGGGAGGTGAGTGTTGGAGGATAAATGGTGACCATAAGAATAAATGAATGAGTGAGTCATATTAACACAGCACCAAACCATTAAATGCAAACTATGAATCACTAACCTAGTCATTAACCTAGTCACCATTCAATTAATGCTATGAATGAGTCACATAACCAAGTCACCATGTCTAGAACCTTCTAGAACATTCCACACTCATGACTCACCTCAAGAAAAGATAAATCCGTATTAAATCGAATGTTTAATACGGCTGATAGAAAACTGGAAACTGGCAACTTCCAAAAGCGATCCTGAAACGAATTTCAGGATAACCCCGTAACAGTATAAACATACCCGCATTTGTATTACGACCGAATACAAATGCAACTGAGACAAAGATATTATATCTACACAGTATAATACTCGGATCCGGCTTAAACCAAAGCCTACCATTATTATTTGCCCGAAATATGACACATGCGTAAACGCACGTGCATTTTCCGAACCCTTCCATAAAACCATACGGCCTCTACAACGTTTCGCCCGAACTTGGGAAACTTTCTGTTGGGGACTCTAATGACTCATCAACACACTGGCACTGGGTATAACCACTAGCATGTCAGAGGTACAAGCTGTACGTAACGGTTGCCTATGTATTGATTGGAAGGGAAGCTGACGAGCGAACTCATCCAGAAACCCTACTGAGCCTAACAGTGACAATATACATACAGTCCGGTCCGTTCGTCTATGAGTATCGCATATCGGCCTAGGGGGCTGGTAACGTCAGACCCCCAATAGCGGTATAAGTCGTGTCAGAGAGTAACCCAGAACACCCTGAGATACTACTGGAGTACCTACCAGTAAATCTCCTGCCTCGGCCAATGGCTTTATGTAATGGCTCTCCTAGACACAGCGCGATATCACCCCCAATTCCGGGAGAGACGAATCCCATGCCGATCCGCTCACTTGCCTCCATGTGGCTCGAGACTATACCCAAAAAGACCTGTTTGCACGACTCCTTTGAGCCGTGGTAAGGTAGAAATCAAAGCACAGTGAGAACTCACACGAGACAAATGACGACCTCAGGTCGATGAACTAACATGTACACATGTCACCAGGGAACTGCTATCTGACGCTAGGTATAATACCAACTAGCAGGTTCCCGGCGAGTCCTGTCCGGTGTACTCATAATCCAATGAGCACCTGTATACATCTTAGGTGAACCAACTGACACCAATGGCTTGTGAGACCGGCTACCGTCCCTCGTCGGGGTCTCGACTGTATACACTAGTCTACTCTGGAGTATCGATGCCCTGTCTCGAAACTCCTAAGACTAGGGACACTTTAAGGATGTGCTTATAGACCCCAACTCCCACGTATATGATCGTCATCATACTGCTGGAAGTCAAGCAAGAATCCTATGGGCTCTATCAACATGCAATAGTGAACTAAAGCATGTATATGATGATAAAGACAAACCAGATAGCATACTATCATCTCGAGCAAAACTGTCATATCGGTATAGATCCTCCCTCAATCATTGTAATCACGTACCTGCGATCCAATAGTTGACTTAGAGGGCCCTATCACCAACAATCTCCTACTTGCACTTAAGGCTAATTATTGCGATGTCGCATACTCACAGCCCGTGTGATACCGAACACCCAACTCCTCTATTAATCAGTTTCACAAAGCTCGTTTGTAAAACTATTGTGTTCGAGAAATAGCCTCAGTGAGTGGATCCTCCCTGATGTTTCTTTCTATGTCTCTCTTAATCTCAAGTTCGCGAAGAAAGCCATCTCCCGAATTGAGTAATACCTGTCTTAGAATATGTCTGGATATTTGATGGGACCTAGTTCATAAATGAACTCCAAATCCAAACTTCTTAGACTGTATCGATAATAGAACCTAATCAGTATCCAGCACCATGACTCCCACAGTATCCTCTTAGACCAACTGTCCATAATACAGTCCCTCGTCAGAGGAAAAACTATAACTCTGACAATCACTCTGTCATTCATGTCACCTTTGAAGCCTGGAATGATAACCGTCTCCCGAAGGAGGCTGCCGTCATCAAATCCGTAGAACATTCACTTATGTTCTAAAACTGCTTCCTTATGTTTCTCCAGGATTGGATTAATATAAACTTATCGCATCTAGTGCAAAAACAACATCTGGTGTGGTACTTAACATCTCACGATTGACTCAATTGCCTAAGCAAGTGATATGCCAATCATGTATATCCCTCTCCCCTTTAGTCTGTAAGACACCTTTAGAGAGGGTGACTCCATCATCTGCAGGTACACCACCATGCTAGGAGTCATCTATTCTAAAATACTATTAGAATATTGTCAAAGTACCCTGATTGGGAAACTACCCAATACTAGATCTAAAACCATAGATCTAGTAACCAGAATGTCTGATATTATATCCATATCCTTTGTGGGGAAACAACTGTGTGACGACCACAATATAACCGATCGTAGTATAGGAATTTTACTTCCTACTCTGTGTATGTCATCCAAATACCAGGACATTAAACCCTACCACCTTCTTAACAGATCCATCCTCTATTCTGATGAAGTCAAAGCCATGACTGTTACATCAAAATTAGATGATCTTATCTCCGCTATATTTGCTCAAGGCTATAAGTAGACATAAGCTACTTGCCCACTATGCTTCCGCTGCTCCAACTGACCACAACAACCCTCTGGTAGAATAATATATATACGTGCACTTCTAAAGCTAGTTTAGAACAACGCTAAACTTATCCTCCTGCCGGGTCTCATAGTCTGGAACAACAGTAGTGTCAAGTTTGGGTAAACAAGAACCTTCCTGTCACCGTTCTTGAGGCTACCGGAGTACCTCTCGGGTGTCTGAGGTTACCCACCATATCTGCGGAGTGGCTATTGGAATGTCAAACCTGATTGAATATATAGGTCCTATTAAATTTTCCGTAATCGTTTGCGGTTCTTGAATCACTTCCAGTTCTACCATACTCCCACTACTGTTTTCTGAAAAAATCCATTTTACTAAAACTGTGGCGAGTCAAGAGAAATATCACTATTGATCTGCCAGATGGTAGAAAATCAACCCTCGACATAGCCCGGGTCAACCCACAAACTGCCATTACAGAAACGTGCCTTGAGTTATCCAGAGTCTGGTTTTAAGCATAAGCTGGACAACTCCCCGTATCTTAACATCGTTAAGATATGAACCATTCTATATACAATATAGGAACTTTGGCACTTATTCAATTGGAACCAGATTCAAATCATGCAGCTGTCTCCAGTGCATTCAACTTAATGGAGAGAGACTAATCAGCATTGGTCAACTTAGGAATCCATCCAATTATGAGTAACCTGAAAGAGAAACAAGTTTCTCAAAAACGTTACTATCATCTGAATACCAATCACAAGAATCTACATCTTCGATCTCTTTGAAGAATCCCGATACTTGCGACATCTTGTTCTCTACTTTATTCTTATACCCACAACTTCTCAAAACATAGACTTTGTATTTCTACGAAACACTTGTCTAAAAACTAGAGAAGTCACAAGTAAATAGAACATAGTACGAGGACTAACCCCTTTGTCCTGACGGACACTGGACAACATACAATACACTGTATAAGTCCGCTGAGTTGAATAACTCATAACCTGTGCATCGTAGGTTGAAAACAGTACTTCTGGTTTAAGAACTACTCCGTTGTTTATGTAAGTCGATGTGCAACACCCCACGAGTTGCGGGGAGACGGAAATATGAAAAACGATCTTGTTTTGAAGCGTACATCGACTAACTGAAGATCTTTGCTAAACGATAATTAACAACAACCATAGAGTTCTAAGCTACTATGTAAAAAGATTATACCTAACGATTCTAGTCCTTCGTCTTTGTGATCTCAACATCCTCCTCGGCCTCCTTTCCGTAATAGAAGATCCACCCGAGTACCCTAATCCAAGCTACACCTCAAGACTTGAGGTAACTTTGTTTCTCTAGTTGCTAACCAAAGTAACTAAGATGATGTAGAGTTAGGTTATGGAGTGTTAAGTCTATCCTAATCCTTGGTCTCAACTCATGAGTGGTAGGATTAGGGTTTGAAGAAGGAGTGCACTTGAGGAGAGAGAAGGTGGAGATGATAATGAGAATGAAAAGCTTCTCACTTGAATATATGAAAGCATAATGAATTATCAAATAAATGAATATAAATGATTATTCACCATGTTTCATTAATTTAATAAGAGTGATTCACTATGTGAGTCATTAAGCAATAAATGATGCATTAATGACATAGTGAATCACACTAATGAGTCACAATTTGCAATAAATGAAAATGCCACCTTAACCTCCTTAGTCACCCTCCTTCTAGAAGCTTCTCGGAAAATTACGAGAACGCCCCTCGCATCCATGAAAACACAGAAAAACTTTAGACTGTATAAATCCAATAACCTAATACTAGAATCTGGCTTAAACCAAAGCCGTCTAGTAAAAACTGTCCGAATGTCGTACGTGCGTTTAAACACGTATTCGTCCGAACCCTTGTCGTAAAACCGTACGACCTCTATATCATTTCGCCTGGAGTTGGGAAAACTCTGTGTGGGACTCTAAAGACTCGACTACTACGCTGGCAGTGGGTTTAACCACAGACCGCAAGCGGCACTAGCTCTGCCTAACGGTCCCCAGGTAGATGTCGATAAGAAGGCCGGTGAGGATACCCATCCGAACTCCTACTGAGCCTGTGCGTGACAATATCCGTGCAGTCCGGTCTGTTCGTCTAAGAGTATCGCATGTATGGTCTACGGAGGTGATAAACGTCAGACCCCTAATAACCGTACAAGTCGTGTCGGTATGGCTCTATCACCATCCGAGAATCTACTGATCAATCTATCAGTAATTCTCAATCAGCCCTGGCTAGGGACTTATGGTAATGACCAACCGATCACTGTGCGATATCAACTCCCTATACCGGGAGAGACGAATCCCTAACAGTCACCCACTGTCTCCACGTGGCTCGGGACTGTGCCCAACTAAAATCTGTTTGCACGACTCCTTTGAACCGTGGTAGGGTAGTAATCAAAGCACAGTGGGAACTCACCCGAGGCAAATGACGACTTTAAGTCAACGGACTATCTGCACACATGTCACCTGAGAACTGCTATCTGACGTTAGGTATAAATACCATCCAGTCAGTTCTCGACGAGTCCTGTCCGGTGTACTCACACCCAGTGAGCATCTGTATACAATCTTAGGTGCACTCCACCAATGGCTGCGGGACCAATCCATCGCCCCTCCTCAGGGTCTAGATATGTATACACCAGTCTACTCTGGAGTATCGATGCCCAGTCTCGATACTCCTACGATCAGGGACATCTAAGGATGTGCCTATTGACTATCCAGCTCCCACTAGTATGACTGCCATCACAACGCCGGTAGTCAGGCAAAACATCCTAAGGGCTTTATCAACATGTATATATATATGAATACTACCCAAAATATATCAAATGTGAAGATAAAGACAAACCAAATAGCATACTATTATATTAAGCAAGACTGTTATGTACATGCATATCCCAGTATCCTATACAATGAAGGCCTCTAGGGCATATATATCCAACAATCTTCCACTTGCACTAGGGCCTATTATTGGTGCAATGAGTACCCACCGTCTTCACTATATCCAGTTGCTGGAGTACCGCATGCCCAACATCTCAAACAGCCTTTCGAACTGAACTTGAGGGATGGCCTTTGTGAATGGATCTGCCGTGTTGTCTTTTGTATCCACTCTCCGTACCTCGATCTCCCGACGATCAACGATCCCCCTGATCAGGTGAAAACGCCTTAAGATATGCCTGGATTTCTGATGGGACTTGGGTTCCTTTGCCAATGCTACGACCCCATTGTTATCATAATACAAAGGTATTGGATTGGCAATGGACAGAACCACCTGAAGTTCAGAGATGAACTTCCTCATCCAGACAGCCTCTTTTGCGGCTTCACTAGCAGCTATATACTCAGCCTCCATAGGTGAGTCTGCGACGGTATCCTGTTTGGAACTCTTCCAACATACCGCCCCTCCATTGAGGGTAAACACAAAACCCGAAATGGATTTAGAATCATCTTTGTCACTTTGGAAGCCGGAGTCGGTAAAAGCCTCTACCTGGAGGTCCCCATTACCGTAAATCAAGAACATCTCCTTAGTCCTTCTCAGGTACTTGAGAATGTTCTTCACCGCTATCCAATGTTTCTCACCTGGGTCAGACTGATACCTGCTTACCACAGTGCGTAAGCTACATCCAGTCTTGTAGATAAAATCGCATACATTATAGATCCTACCGCCGAAGTGTAGGGCAAAATGCTCATGCGATCCCTCTCTTCATCAGTCTTTGGAGACATCTCTTTGGAGAGGGTGATCCCGTGACAAGCGGGCATATTACCGCGGTTGGAATCTTCCATACTAAATCTCTTTAGTATAGTGTCAATATACCTGGACTGTGAAAGTCCCAACATTCTATTAGATCTATCACGATAGATCTTAATGCCCAAAATGTAGGTTGCATCACCCAAGTCTTTCATGGAGAATTTCTGTGACAAGAAGAGCTTTACTGATTGTAGCATAGGGACATCATTCCTTATCAGTAGTCTGTCGTCGACGTAAAAAACGAGGAAGACTACTGCTCCTTCTACAATCTTCCTATAAATACATGGTTCATCTACATTTTTGATAAAGTCAAACTCTTTGACTGTCTCATCAAAGCAGATGTTCCAACTTCACGATACTTGCTTTAATCCATAAATGGATTTAAGCAACCTGCACACTCTTCCGCTGCTCCCACTGTCTAAGAAACCTTCTGGTTGATCCATGTAAACACTCTCTTCTAAATGTCCATTTAGAAAAGCTGTTTTTACGTCCATCTGCCAGATTTCATAGTCATGAAAGGCAGCAATGGCAAGCAGGATCCGAATGGATTTAAGCATAGCTACAGGTGAAAAGGTTTCATCATAGTCCAATCCTGGTCTTTGACGAAAACCTTTTGCAACGAGTCTAGCTTTGTAGGTTTCCACTTGTCCAAGTGCACCAATCTTCTTTTTGAAGATCCATTTGCATCCAACTGGTTTCACCCCAGGAGGAGCAACTTCTAAAGTCCATACTTTATTGGTGTACATGGATTCCATTTCGGATCTCATAGCATCCAGCCATTTCATCGAGTCAATACTCGTGATAGCCTGCTGAAAACTAGTAGGCTCATCATCGTCGATGATGCAATCCTTTCGATCCCCATCTAGAAGAAAACCATAGCATCTCTCTGGAGGATGAGAAAGCCTTCTAGATCCGCGGAGTGGCGTTGGTTCGTCATGTTCTATTGAAATCTGAGGTTCTACTAAGTCCTCGGTAGCAGTTTGAGGTTCTGGAATTTCTTCCAGCTCTACCGCGCTCCCACTAATTTCTTTTACAAGAAATTCGCTCTCTAAGAAGACAATGTGGCGAGCGACAAACACCTTTTGTTCTTCAGTGTGGTAGACCATGTACCCCCTTGAATGTTTGGGGTAACCTACAAACTTGCACAAAACTGATCGTGACTCGAGCTTGTCCGGTTTATGCTTTTTAACATATACCGGGCACCCCCATATCTTGATATACTTGAGATATGGTCTCTTCCCGCTCCACATTTCATATGGAGTGGTAGGCACAGACTTAGTTGGAACTCTATTCAATAAGTATGCCGCTGATTCTAGAGCAAATCCTCAGAAGGAAAGTGATAACTCAGCACTACTCATCATTGAACGCACCATATCTAATAGCGTGTGATTCCTTCTTTCTGATACACCATTATGCTGAGGTGTATAAGGCGGAGTAAGCTGAGAGAGAATTCCATTCTCTTTTAAGTATTCAAGGAAACTGGTACTTAAGTATTCTCTACCTTGATCAGATCGAAGTGTCTTGATGCTTTTACCAGTTTGTTTCTCTACTTCATTTTTATACTCCTTGAACTTCTCAAAGGTCTCTGATTTATGTTTCATTAAGAACACATGTCCATACCTAGAGAAGTCATCAGTAAAAGTGATGAAGTAGGAGTGACCGCTTCGCGCATGTGTAGACATTGGACCACATACATCACTGTGTACAAGTCCCAAGAGTTCAGCAGCTCTTGCTCCGTGTCCGGAGAATGGAGATTTGGTCATTTTCCTTTGATACATGATTGACAAGTTGCATATGATGAATATTCAAACGGGTCTAGATATCCATCTTTATGTAACTTAGTCAACCTTGTTTCGTTTATATGACCAAGTCTACAATGCCATAGGAAAGCTTGATTTGAATCTGGAGCCTTTCTTTTAAGTGTGTTTTGAATATTGAAAATTCGAGGTTGATTAAGTATGTATATGCCGTTTTCCAGTGTGCCATACCCAATCAGTTCTTGATTTAGGAGAATGTTCATGACATTACTTTCAAGCGCAAAATTATATCCTTTATTAGACAGCAAAGATACTGATATAATATTACACAGCATACTGGGAATACAAAAACAGCTGTACAACACCAAAACGTGCCCACTAGTCAACCCTAGGTGATACTCCCCTATTGCAACAACATCTACATGCATTCCATTGCCCATCCGGAGAGTCATATCACCTGTCTCCAGTACTCTACTATTTCTCAGATCCTGCAATGAATTACAGATGTGAGAACCAGAATCGGTATCAAGTACCCATGATGTAGAGTTTACTGAAAGATAATTTTCGATTACGAACACACCTGAAGCAGAAGCAACCGCTTGCTTCGTGTCCTTTTCCTTGAAGGCCATACAGTCCTTCTTCCAGTGCCCTTGCTTGTGACAATAATGGCATTCGTTTATATCCGCTTTCACCCTTCCTTCCTTGTTCTTTCCCTGCACCTTCTTGACCCCTCCCTTCGGTTTGGTGGCTTTCATCTTCTTCTTTCCTTTAGATTTCGCTTTAGATTTAGAAGAGGATGATTGGCCAACATACAGAATGGGGGACTTCTCCTTTTTCAAGGAGGTCTCTGCTACCCTCAACATGTTGAGGAGCTTCGGAAGATCAGCTTCCATTTCGTGCATGTTGAAGCTAAGCACGAACTGAGAGAAGGTGTGGGGAAGGGACTGCAAAATCAAGTCGATATACAAATCATTCTCTAGCACGCATCCCAGGTTTGCGAGTTCCTCAATGAGGCTGATCATTTTGAGGACGTGCTCTCCTACAGGCGATCCTAGAGCTAACCTCATCTGGAAGAGTTTCCTTGAGGTCTCGTACCTTGCGATACGGGAGTGTTCTCCGTATAATTCCTTTACATGGAGAAAGATGGATACAATATCCATACTCTCGTACTGTTTTTGGAGTTCATTGTTCATGGACGCCAGCATGATACACTTAGCTCGCTCACAATTCAGATCCCAAGTTTTGCGAACTTCCTTGTCCACAACTGAGGAATCTGGTCCAGGGATAAAGGGAGGAACAGCGGTGGTAACATATGCTACTTTGTCATATGTCAGTGCAATGCTGACGTTCCTTAGCCAATCTTTATAGTTTTGTCCGGTTAGTATATTTTTCTCAAGTAATAGTTTTAGTCCTGTCATGGTAGCTGCTAGAGAGAGAGAAAAGAAAACACTCAGCATATGCTTCTTGCAAGTTTAGATTGGTTATTAGTTTATCTTAAAATGATGGCTCCCACTGTTCCCTCAAATCCTTCTTCAAAACCTAAAAGAAGAACTAGTCAGGATTTAATCACACGTCACAATACTTGCTTAACCTTTCACCCAGGCTGGTGTTGGTACTTCGAGGGAGGTTTTCCAACGCTTTCGCGAAGTTCCTTAATTAAATAAGCTCTTTTCCCTGGAGGCGTAGCCCCTCTAACACCTTTCTGGACACCTACTTGGTTTATAGCATTGATTGTTAAATGAGATTGTTTCCCGAGAGTAATCCTACTCATCAGTGGGATCAGGATCCAACTATCATTGCATGATGCACTAGATGGAAGCCACTCTAGTCACCACACTCCAGAAGGTATGCTAAATCTGCAAGTTTCCTTTATGTTTGAAACTCCCGATGTGATTTTTATACCCCAAGCTCTTATAGACCTTGACGTAGGCCAACAAGTCATAAGACGCAAGTCAAGTTCTACCCATCATTGTCCTGATTAATTTAGGTACATCATACATGCCCTTGACGTAGGTCAACAAGGCTGTACGTCTGTCTTATACTAATGCATCTATCTATGCAACAAATAGGCAAACACACTGCTACCATACACTATGCCTTGACGTAGGCCAACAAGCATAGCATGAATACGATGTGCTGTCTATCTGAAACGACGGAGGGTTACGGCTGGTTTTTGGCAAAAAACCTTTAACGCAATGAAATTGATTTGATCGAAGGAACTAAGATAGCTTTTATTAAAAGGAGTGGTTTAAGCTCCGCATTTAAAATTTGCTTTTTCAAGAAAAACCGAGTGGCTTTAGAAATTGTTCCAACGATTCAGTTTAGGTTTTATTTTTCTTTGCATTAAAAAATAATGCGTCCCATCTTTAACCTATCATTACAGATAACAACGAAAATACAACGTCCTCTTATGCCATCCGCATTCGCCACGGGGTCCTGTCATCACCCGTTAGGTTACTTAACTAACGGCAGAGCAGGGGCTAGGCTAGCACGGGTGTAAAACATAAGCGGCGTCTAAATAGTTATCATATATAGATATTGTACATTCGTCAGACGCAATAATAGGCATTACAGATCACAGATAAACTTTATTGGATATGCAAGCAATCCGCGTTTCTTTTGAGCCTGTAAGAAAAGACGGATTACACAGTTGTGATGAATAGCCATTACCCAACCTAAGACCCCTACGGGTACGGCAAACTACCCGCCAAGTACCCGAAGTGAAGCGGTCTCCCTCAACGACGTGAGTAGGACACTAAACACTTCGAAATACCCGGTAGTTTGTGCACCCCACCTTGGGTCTATCCTAGGAGCAAAAACAGTAAAAAGAAATAATACAACGGTGGCTACAACCGCAACCTGGATGTGCCCCGCAAAATAATATTACAACTTATTACAATTACATCGAATGAATTAATACAATAACCCATCACAAAAACCCCGGCTAATCATCACAACAGTCCAATAGAGTTCATAATCACAAACTGTTAAAAACATTACAGATATGTGCAACCCCCTGCCAACAGACATACTAGCAGTTAGGGGAGGTTTACGAACACATAATACAGTTCACAGATATAATCAAACAAGCAAACATCGTATAATTTCTATCGATTAAACACATTAAATTCTACTCCAAATCTTCTTTGTAAATTTGAAACCTGAGCAGAAAATAAATAATACCAGAAAATACAAAATATCACAAAAGATGCACAGAGGAAAACTGGGCTGAATCGGCCCCAACTCGGCCGCGGATCCAAGGCGGATCGGTGGGATCGGCCGCGGTTCCGCGGCTCAGTGGCCGATTCAGGAGCCCATTTTTCTTCTGTGTTCTTATATTTTCTTGCTGGTCATTCTGGAGGAACCTGAAAAATTTTAGGACCTCATTTTAAAATCGACAGAAACTTTATGATATCCGTGTTTTTTCCGATTTGTTTTGCGTTCGAAATTCATACGACTTTGCAAGTGAGTTAATTATTGTTTAGTGAGTCTCTGATACCACTGTAAGTCGATGTGCAACACCCCACGAGTTGCGGGGAGGCGGAAATATGAAAAACGATCTTGTTTTGAAGCGTACATCTACTAACCGAAGATCTTTGCTAAACGATAATTAACAACAACCATAGAGTTCTAAGCTACTATGTAAAGAGATTATACCTAACGATTCTAGTCCTTCGTCTTTGTGATCTCAACGTCCTCCTTGGCCTCCTTTCCATAATAGAAGATCCACCCGAGTACCCTAATCCAAGCTACACCTCAAGACTTGAGGTAACTTTGTTTCTCTAGTTGCTAACCAAAGCAACTAAGATGATGTAGAGTTAGGTTATGGAGTGTTAAGTCTATCCTAATCCTTGGTCTCAACTCATGAGTGGTAAGATTAGGGTTTGAAGAAGGAGTGCACTTGAGGAGAAAGAAGGTGGAGATGATAATGAGAATGAAAAGCTTCTCACTTGAATATATGAAAACATAATGAATTATCGAATAAATGAATATAAATGATTATTCACCATGTTTCATTAATTCAATAAGAGTGATTCACTATGTGAGTCATTAAGCAATAAATGATGCATTAATGACATAGTGAATCACATTAATGAGTCACAATTTGCAATAAATGAAAATGCCACCTTAACCTCCTTAGTCACCCTCCTTCTAGAAGCTTCTCGGAAAATTACGAGAACGCCCCTCGCATCCGTGAAAACACGGAAAAACTTTAGACTGTATAAATCCAATAACCTAATACTAGAATCTGTCTTAAACCAAAGCCGTCTAGTAAAAACTGTCCGAATGTCGTACGTGCGTTTAAACACGTATTCGTCCGAACCCTTATCGTAAAACCGTACGACCTCTATATCATTTCGCCTGGAGTTGGGAAAACTCTGTGTGGGACTCTAAAGATTCGACTACTACGCTGGCAGTGGGTTTAACCACAGACAGCAAGAGGCACTAGCTGTACCTAACGGTCCCCAGGTAGATGTCGATAAGAAGGCCGGTGAGGATACCCATCCGAACTCCTACTGAGCCTGTGTGTGACAATATCCATGAAGTCCGGTCTGTTCGTCTAAGAGTATCGCATGTATGGTCTAGGGAGGTGGTAAACGTCAGACCCCTAATAACCGTACAAGTCGTTGTCGGTATGGCTCTATCACCATCCGAGAATCTACTGATCAATCTATCAGTAATTCTCAATCAGCCCTGTGCGATATCAACTGGAGCCAGGGACTTATGGTAATGACCAACCGATCACTGTGCGATATCAACTCCCTATACCGGGAGAGACGAATCCCTAACAGTCACTCACTGCCTCCACGTGGCTCGGGACTGTGCCCAACTAAAACCTGTTTGCACGAATCCTTTGAACCGTTGTGGGTAGTAATCAAAGCACAGTGGGAACTCACCCGAGACAAATGATGACTTTAAGTCAACGGACTATCTGCACACATGTCACCTGAGAACTGCTATCTGACGTTAGGTATAAATACCATCCAGTCAGTTCTCGGCGAGTCCTGTCCGGTGTACTCACACCCAGTGAGCATCTGTATACAATCTTAGGTGCACTCCACCAATGGCTGCGGGACCAATCCATTGCCCCTCCTCAGGGTCTAGATATGTATACACCAGTCTACTCTGGAGTATCGATGCCCAGTCTCGATACTCCTGCGACCAGGGACATCTAAGGATGTGCCTATTGACTATCCAGCTCCCACTAGTATGACTGCCTTCACAACGCCGGTAGTCAGGCAAAACATCCTAAGGGCTTTATCAACATTTATATATATATGAATACTACCCAAAATATATCAAATGTTAAGATAAAGACAAACCAAATAGCGTACTATTATATTAAGCAAGACTGTTATGTACATACATATCCCAGTATCCTATACAATGAAGGCCTCTAGGGCATATATATCCAACAGTTTAATGCTCCTTATCCAATCGTTAACTGATATAGGTAAATGTCACGGACATAATTTCAAAAAGTTATATCTCACTTTATAAAAAAATAAACGTACAGATATATCATTTTGAAATTGGTGCACAACAACGGATATTCAAAACCAAATACATGCCGTCCGGCAAAAACTCAGGCAACTTCCTCAAATATCACCAATTACAACGAATTCCGATATAATGAGGATGATCACCTTTATTCCCAATAACCCACTCCCACTCATCATCTGTAAAACCATACAGATGTGAGAATCATACCTGGTAAATACATACCCTGGAGTAAGTATCTAATCGGGAAATCAGTTTTCCATTAACAATGCACAGAAACAAAAAAATGTTTCATAGGGGTATCCTGGTATTCCTAGTAATGCCTCTTCCATAATCCAATTCATGACTTTAACCGTATATTTCTTTGCCATCTCTCTAAATCCCTTTATTTGTCTTTATTCATTACCTTCTGTACACCATCATTATGCTAAATAGTTTTCTTCCTTCCCTACCGTTCGGCACCAGCCTATGATTTGAAAGAAGACTATCCAGTAAGCATAATAGGTGTACTCTCCTAAACCAAGGAGTACTCGCAACTTGAGAGAAGGTGATGATAAAAGACAACTGAATAATACCTTATTCTATTTCTCCCGAACTGGGGAAAAAAGCAAAGGTGAAATAGGAGTGGCGATGAAGTACGTGTTTTGATCGTGAATGATAACAGTCGCAATTTACTTTGCCCTCTTTCTAATCCCTTTGTTTTGTCTTTAGTTATTACCTTCTGTACACCCTAGTTAGGCTAATTGGTTTTCTTCATTCCCTACCTTTCGGCACCTGCCTACGGTTTGGAATAAGACTATCCAATAAGCGTAATAGGTGTACCCTCCTAAACTAAGGAGCCCTCGCAACCTGAGAGAAGGTGATAATAAAAGACAACTGAATAAACCAATTCTATTTCTCTTGAACCTGGATCCATCCTCGAAGAAGTCCCTTCGAGTTCGTATATAACCATACGATGGATCTATCCAATGGAAGTGGATGTCCGTAGTAATACAGGGTATTCTGAGAAATTCAAAGGGTAAAAGAAGGAGCGGCAATGACTTATGCAACTTAGACAATCCAAAAGCCAGTATTTTAAGAAGGTTCGGTCAACTTGGTCACTGAGTCATGATCTAGGATCGGTCAATGGTCGCTGCCAAAGAGAGAGAGAAAAGAAACACTCTGCGTGCATGTCACGACCCGAAAGAGCACGTGACTGGCCCTTGAACCATATGAAGTCTATAGGACCCCATCTGATCCAAGTAAGCCAAAAGCCCAGCAATCTAAAACCATTTAAAGAGTAAATAAGGAAAACTGTTTTTGAAAAGTAAGGAAATCATGTTTGGAAATCAAAGTTTTTAAATAACTAAGCCGAATATGCATTTTTTTAAAATGTGTAACCTTTCCTGAAAATTTCGGCAGAGTTTCCTTTGTAAAAACTGGCCCCGAACGGGGTACAACAAGAATAATATATATGAAATGATAAAAGGCATCCCCAAGCGGGAGCTAGCTCTTCGTCCATCGACGGTCACAACCACGCAAGCAATAATAATATACAACGCCAAAGGGCGAGGATCAAAACCTAAAAAAAGAAACTCAAAACAGCCAGAAAACCGTAATACTACTAGCGCGACTCTAAGGTCGAAATAAAACAACACTGTTTTCTAAGTCTGAAACAATATACAAGTTTTGGTTGATGGAAATTCTAGATACAATAAATGATACATGAACAATGGCGGTTCTGATACAAAAGAACCCACCTATCCAAGCAAGTCACCCATAAGAAAGCAGTGTGCCAGAAATGCCGCTATGGAATCTGTACGGCAAAAACTTGCAAGGACTGGGGCACAACGGGGGTGAGTTGACAACTCGTGAATAGAAAATATCTACAAGCAGAGATCGAATGCATGACCCATCCTAGGTCAATACGATCGGATATAAATAAACCTCAATATGAATAAAGCTGAAGCATGCTAAACTGGCAATGTAATCTCTACATGAGTGTAATGCCAAGTGCTCGTGCTAGTGCCTCAGGTAATAGCATGTCATGAATATGAGATATGATCAATGTAATCAAATCTGCACATACATGGATCCCGTCCACTCGTCACCCAATGACAATAACCATCATGCAAGTAAATATCATGAAACCTGTGCATGGAAATATGAGGATATAACCCACTCGTGTCCCTCGCGACAGGTCAAAATCATGGAACCAGAGTGCCCAGCATCGGCACTCGAAAACATCATGAAAACTGTGCCCAGCATCGGCACGTAAATCCTCATATATCGGACTCCGTCAGTCCGGATTGGCCCGCGGGCTCTGTCTGCGGTATCGGCCCTCGGCCCCGGCAGGACGCCCAAATCTATCCATCGACTCTGGTCAGTATCCTCCGGATAACCGCCGGGTCCAACCAATCACCGGTAGGTACTCGCCCGCCTCCAGGCTCAATCGGCAAAGCTCATCGATCATCTTGCCGAGGGGAACCATACCGGGTCCACCATGTACCCGCAATCGGCTCATCCACTCCTCGATTCGGGTTTCACATGTCGCTCTCAACACCGAGAAAACACATGGTGGACGCACTGAAATATCATATCAAGGGTAACCGGGTTTTTAAAGCAATGACATATTCTCTTTTGAAACACTCTCGGTTCCCAAATCCAGAAATATCATAGAAACAACATATCTCAATGCGTATAATCAAAAGCATGAAGTATGCGACATGTAAAGAAAGGTATGCATATCATCATGTCATGCAAGGATCATATACTGAATGCAATAGTACTACAGTGTAGTGACATGGCAATTATCGATGATGAGTGTGTGAGCCGGCAACAAGTGTACGTGGAACATATGCATCATCGATAATGGTGCTGGTGTCCTAGCAGCATGACTGAAATATAACCACAGTACAAGCGATGCAATGCAAATAGCATGAATATGCGGAATCGAATAATCAACGCAAAAGTAAAGAATCTACACCAATCTGTACAAGTCATGAAGGGGTGCCATTTGAAATAAGACGAATCAGGGCTTTTGGAAAAACAAGGGCTACGGTGTTTTAAGAAAAGATACATCATTTGAAAATATCCGTATGACCCTTCTGCCTATCTTTAAAATATCCCCGATTCGTTAGTTTGAAATAGGTATGACTCGGTCCAGTCTAATGTCTACTAAGTAATCTAGACAGGAGGGGTAAGAAACCACCTAATCTGAGTCAATATATATAGATATGATAGTCGGTGATCCCGCCTCAATAACATATCGTAAGATATCCTCGAGTCATGAGTGCGGATCTATCATCAATATCGGCTCGTACGGTAGATCGTCGTACGGCATCCCAATAGCTGGGTAGGGGTCAATATCACAGTACCTCATCACATATCAGGTATCACTATCATCAGATCGCATAATCTGGGGTACTACTCTAAGTCTAGTACAAATCGATACCATCTATAAAAATATGAATGCGGGTAAAGCACATGTCCAAAGGCCCGCTAAAACTATCATATCGCACCTCGAAGACAAGCTATGTCACATCGCCGATCTCACGGCCTCACATCAAGTATCATCTCAAACCACGTATCATCCTCAAATCCCGTATATAAACACATAGTCCCATACCCATGTGTAGATATACGCACCATCATATGCACTCTAATAAATGAAAGAATGAATGCAAGTATGTGTGTAAATGTATGTGTGAGTGCAACCACTACTCTAGGGTTCGCACTATACTAAACCAATATATTCTTATCATCAAAATATCATTATTACCATCAATAACCCTAAACAACACATAATAAATATTCGTGTGTATACGTATTCGTATACATCACCACGGACTGCGTGGGTGCTATACGCCATCCACCCGACTTCTCCCCGTAGATATAAATCTACTCACATTGCTTCTCGTGTGCCAAAGCCGATGTCGCTATCTTCACCTCCTTTGCCTCAACATCACGCGGGGTACCTACAAGTATATCACAATGCTAAAGCACATGAAAATCACATCGGAAACCAAAATAGCACACGCTACCCGCATAGGTAAAAACCTATCGACTCGCATGTAAACACAATCAAAATCCACTTGTCGTTGACGTCCAAACGCCACCCGACAGGAATGAATCACCAAATACCAAAATCCATGCTAAAACAAGTCCCAAATTATACACCAACATAGGAAAATCAACCCAGATTTCACCCTAGATGGAATCAGTCAAAACTAGACATACCCAGGGTCAAAACTAGAGGAAATGGGGGCATGCACAGAAAACAAGGCAATTCCTTAAAATACCTTATTTTAGAATTTTCCATAATTTTTCCCCATTTATCTGTATTTAATTATACCAGAATATTAAAATATTCATTAAAATAATATTAAATTATAAAATTTCCCAAAAATCATATTTTATTATTTTGAAGATGTTACAATCTACCCCCCTTAAAGAAATTCGGTCCCCGAATTTAAATTTAAACCCCCAAATACTAAAATATTTCAATACAAATTCTAAGTCATCGGGGCTCCGAAATCATCTATACATAAAACATCATAGCGCAATGCATGCGCATGAGTACTGAGTAGATAACTCAAAAGCAACACTCCATCAAGCATCCCGCGATCATCGGAGTCATGGTAAAGACACAAATGTCAAATCCAATACAAAACCAATATAATATGGATCAGACTATACATGTAGACATCCAATCTATACATGTAAATAGCTGATGGAAATGTATGCCAAATCTTTTTAAGTCGCTGTGCGATGCGCGTAACACTGCACAGTGGCGGACGTTTCTCATAAGAAAATAACTATATATGTGTATATATATCCTTTGTTTAATAAGCACGTTCCACCATTTTGAAAATAATCAGAAGGGTTTCCTTGTTTTTAAAACGTTTTGTGTCATATCGGACACGTAGGTATATACTGAGACTATAGCTCGCTTTTCGGAAATCCCTTTGATAACTATCGATGCATGCAAAATATATCCAGGCACTGTCCACTGACTAGTCCTGCTCAGTATGAAAGCAAATATCCCACATCATAAAAATGTACTGCTCCAAAAGGAATAAATTTCAAAAATGCACATAACACCACCCTGTGCGTCTGACGCTCACGGAAATCAAAATCCATATATGCGCTAAACATGTGCACAAAACAACATCTAGGTGCAACGGGTGTACACGAAGCATCTGTCATAGGCAACATGTGTGCCTAACAGCCAAAACAGGTGCATCTGACATGCACGAAGAATCTCGATTTAGTGCATCTGGTGTGCCCCAAAATCGTATCTCAAAACATGCGCCCAACATGCGCGAAAATCCAAATCGGTGCATCCATCATGCACGAAAGAAAATCTAGACCCTGCGCACTCAATATGCACGGAATCACAAAATCCAATAGCAACGTCGAATATGCGTAAGTCCAGTCAAAAGCACGGAGTGCAAGAATCCACATCAATATCACAATCAAAATCGACATACCGAAAGGCATCAAATCGAAGTCAGGTGCAATCGTAATGCACAAAATATAAATCCGGTGCAACAAAGGCACGAAATATAAATCTGATGCGATAAACGCAAGAAACATAAAACTGGTGCGACAAATGCACGAAGTATAGAACTGCTGCATCCCATGCACAAATACCAAGCAATAACTCAAATACGTAAGCAGCAACACCAAGTGTATCCAGATATGAAGAAAATCATAAACGTGTGTAGCTGCGGGCACAAAACACATATCGATGCACTACAAGCACATATAAGCTATACCGAGTGCAAAATCAAAACACTAAAACTACATGAAACTCTGCTGGAAGCGTAAATCAAATCACCAGCATAAAATAGGCATGAAATCGCAATCAACAGCTCAAGAGTAATAACTATGTACAAGATATAAATACCCAGTAGGTGCAACCATGGTGCACAAAATCAAATATCATGAAACTCAGTCATCAAGACTAAATCATGCGAATAGATAGCCCAAAATACCGAAATCCAAAGCAACGGATACGTGATAATCAAATCACAAAATCACAAATCATAATTACCGTCGTCGGTATACCCTCCTTCAGGGTCGAGAAGGTACCGGTACATCCGATGCTAGCGGCACAAGATATCTACTTGCCTCTTGCTCGCGGCAGGCGTTCTCTGCCTCTGGTTCCTCATCTTTCCTGTAGATTACCAACTCGCAATCCATCGGCTCATCGGCCCGGTCAGGTGTGCTGACAGGAACGATTCCGTTCTTGCACTTCCCTGGTCATCTCTCGGTCAATCCTCACGACCGCTCGTAAAGCAGCACATCTCTGGCGCCGACCTCGGGTCCTCTGAATGCATATCACACATCCGATCCTGGGTGCAACTCTTATTGCAGCAGTGTACTGGAAGGAATCCTACTCAAGGTCTCTTCTGATCTTGCCTAAGCCAAACTGTAAGGAGGCTGGTACTCTGGTGTAATCTTTTCTCGCTCTCTGGACCTCTGCGTCCTTAGTACAACATCTCCTCGGAAGCTGGTCGCATCTCTGCGCCTCTGTTTGCATGTCCGGCCTTTAATCTTAACGGAGTGTAGTAACAGCTCGTCTGCCTCTCGCACGAACTTCTTGTCCCGCTTGTCTGTATCATCGACCATTCGACGTCGCGTCTTTATCTGCACACTGCAATGTCCTCGGCTACGGTCCACCCGAAGTCTCTAACACGGACTCGAAATCACGAACTCAGTATCTTCATCACTCAGTAGAAGATATCTAGCCGAACACGTCCTCAGCGTGCATATCGCATCTCTGATGTCAGCGGAGTGGAACGTCATCTCGTCGAAATCTCGTGCAAACTCTTTACTCCACCTTGCTCCACTATCGACTGATTCGGACTCATCTCATCATGGCTACACAGACTGCGCTCCGACGGCTATGCTCGTATCTAGAGTCTCCCTAGCAGTGTCCCATCACATGATATCCGAATGATGTCGAATCATCCGATCGACTCGTCAGAACCTCACAATCCCCCAAGAGCTCAACATCTCGGGTACAGTTTAATAGTATCGAGTACATGCCACAGCGTCGGTGGTCCAGCCGTAGAAGGGCAAACCCAAGCCTCACTAATGGCGCCGAGGAACTGCCGCAAACCCTAAGGTTCAAAGGCTTTCACACGGTCATTAAGTCGAGTTAGGGTTTCATTCTTCTAGAGGGTCCATAGAATCACCTGCATGTCTTTCCGTATACTTTAAACTTGGAAAATGGGTTCCTGACCTTCGATCGTCTCAATCGACTCTCAACGAATCTGCGTGAAGTCGCCTCTAGCTGGAATCAATCTATCTGATGACCTCGCATCGGGGTAAGCGAACGAACCACATGTCCTAGTCATTAATCCTCGGTGACTAGCGACTCACTATCACATCTCTAAGAATATGCTCATGCTGCAGTAGCTCCAATCATCTGGGCAATATCTCATCACTCGCAGCAACAACTGGCTCATTCGTCGGTACGCTAAGCAGCGCCTCAACCATCATGAATAAGCGATACATCAACGGTCATCACATCCTGGCTGGCCTCTATCAGTGGCTCAATCCTCTGGTACCGTCCGGTACATCCTAGAAATCTCACAGCAGCGATCTGTCAAACGCCCATAGTGCGGAAACACAAAATACGAAGCCTCAATGCAACCGTATGTCTCTGGAATCACGCCCCGGTCAGTCCTCGTCCGCGACGAGCTCATGCTGACAACTCGAGCCGTAGCTCACTCTGCCCGTGCAATCGCGGCAGCAAAACCATAACCAGTATCGATGAAGATAGATCATAGGAAGGAATATGACACAATGCAAGGAAATGTACAACCTAAGGTTTTTTAAGCGGAGTGGCGTGTCGTAAGTATGCCGCGGAACATACCCACGGTACGTCACTCTACTTTAGTCACCTATTCCATCAACCAAGGGTCATCCTACGCGACGAAAGTTCGGGTCTAATACCCCCTCGACCAAGTCTAAGTTCCGTAAGGTCAAGCCTAAGTTCCTTATATAGATAACGCCCTAGGCTCCACATAGACAAACTTAGACTCGAACTAAGGTCAACCTAGCGCTCTGATACCAACTTTGTCATGACCCGAAAGAGCACGTGACTGGCCCTTGAACCATATGAAGTCTATAGGACCCCATCTGATCCAAGTAAGCCAAAAGTCCAGCAATCTAAAACCATTTAAAGAGTAAATAAGGAAAACTGTTTTTGAAAAGTAAGGAAATCATGTTTGGAAATCAAAGTTTTTAAATAACTAAGCCGAATATGCATTTTTTTAAAATATGTAACCTTTCCTGAAAATTTCGGCAGAGTTTCCTTTGTAAAAACTGGCCCCGAACGGGGTACAACAAGAATAATATATATGAAATGATAAAAGGCATCCCCAAGTGGGAGCTAGCTCTTCGTCCATCGACGGTCACAACCACGCAAGCAATAATAATATACAACGCCAAAGGGCGAGGATCAAAACCTTAAAAAAGAAACTCAAAACAGCCAGAAAACCGTAATACTACTAGCGCGACTCTAAGGTCGAAATAAAACAACACTGTTTTCTAAGTCTGAAACAATATACAAGTTTTGGTTGATGGAAATTCTAGATACAATAAATGATACATGAACAATGGCGGTTCTGATACAAAAGAACCCACCTATCCAAGCAAGTCACCCATAAGGAAGCAGTGTGCCAGAAATGCCGCTATGGAATCTGTACGGCAAAAACCTGCAAGGACTGGGGCACAACGGGGGTGAGTTGCCAACTCGTGAATAGAAAATATCTACAAGCAGAGATCGAATGCATGACCCATCCTAGGTCAATACGATCGGATATAAATAAACCTCAATATGAATAAAGCTGAAGCATGCTAAACTGGCAATGTAATCTCTACATGAGTGTAATGCCAAGTGCTCGTGCTAGTGCCTCAGGTAATAGGATGTCATGAATATGAGGTATGATCAATGTAATCAAATCTGCACACACGTGGATCCCGTCCACTCGTCACCCAATGACAATAACCATCATGCAAGTAAATATCATGAAACCTGTGCATGGAAATATGAGGATATAACCCACCCGTGTCCCTCGCGACACGTCAAAATCATGGAACCGGAGTGCCCAGCATCGGTACTCGAAAACATCATGAAAACTGTGCCCAGCATCGGCACGTAAATCCTCATATATCGGGCTCCGTCAGTCCGGATTGGCCCGCGGGCTCTGTCTGCGGTATCGGCCCTCGGCCCCGGCAGGACGCCCAAATCTATCCATCGACTCTGGTCAGTATCCTCCGGATAACCGCCAGGTCCAACCAATCACCGGTAGGTACTCGCCCGCCTCCAGGCTCAATCGGCAAAACTCATCGATCATCTTGCCGAGGGGAACCATACCGGGTCCACCATGTACCCGCAATCGGCTCATCCACTCCTCGATTCGGGTTTCACATGTCGCTCTCAGCACCGAGAAAACACATGGTGGATGCACTGAAATATCATATCAAGGGTAACCGGGTTTTTAAAGCAATGACATATTCTCTTTTGAAACACTCTCGGTTCGCAAATCCAGAAATATCATAGAAACAACATATCTCAATGCGTATAATCAAAAGCATGAAGTATGCGACATGTAAAGAAAGGTATGCATATCATCATGTCATGCAAGGATCATATACTGAATGCAATAGTACTACAGTGTAGTGACATGGCAATTATCGATGATGAGTGTGTGAGCCGGCAACAAGTGTACGTGGAACATATGCATCATCGATAATGGTGCTGGTGTCCTAGCAGCATGACTGAAATATAACCACAGTACAAGCGATGCAATGCAAATAGCATGAATATACGGAATCGAATAATCAACGCAAAAGTAAAGAATCTACACCAATCTGTACAAGTCATGCAGGGGTGCCATTTGAAATAAGACGAATCAGGGCCTTTGGAAAAACAAGGGCTACGGTGTTTTAAGAAAAGATACATCATTTGAAAATATCCGTATGACCCTTCTGCCTATCTTTAAAATATCCCCGATTCGTTAGTTTGAAATAGGTATGACTCGGTCCAGTCTAATGTCTACTAAGTAATCTAGACAGGAGGGGTAAGAAACCACCTAATCTGAGTCAATATATATAGATATGATAGTCGGTGATCCCGCCTCAATAACATATCGTAAGATATCCTCGAGTCATGAGTGCGGATCTATCATCAATATCGGCTCGTACGGTAGATCGTCGTACGGCATCCCAATAGCTGGGCAGGGGTCAATATCACAGTACCTCATCACATATCAGGTATCACTATCATCAGATCGCATAATCTGGGGTACTACTCTAAGTCTAGTACAAATCGATACCATCTATAAAAATATGAATGCGGGTAAAGCACATGTCCAAAGGCCCGCTAAAACTATCATATCGCACCTCGAAGACAAGCTATGTCACATCGCCGATCTCACGGCCTCACATCAAGTATCATCTCAAACCACGTATCATCCTCAAATCCCGTATATAAACACATAGTCCCATACCCATGTGTAGATATACGCACCATCATATGTACTCTAATAAATGAAAGAATGAATGCAAGTATGTGTGTAAATGTATGTGTGAGTGCAGCCACTACTCTAGGGTTCGCACTATACTAAACCAATATATTCTTATCATCAAAATATCATTATTACCATCAATAGCCCTAAACAGCACATAATAAATATTCGTGTGTATACGTATTCGTATACATCACCACGGACTGCGGGGGTGCTATACGCCATCCACCCGACTTCTCCCCGTAGATATAAATCTACTCACATTGCTTCTCGTGTGCCAAAGCCGATGTCTCTATCTTCACCTCCTTTGCCTCAACATCACGCGGGGTACCTACAAGTATATCACAATGCTAAAGCACATGAAAATCACATCGGAAACCAAAATAGCACACGCTACCTGCATAGGTAAAAACCTATCGACTCGCATGTAAACACAATCAACATCCACTTGTCGTTGACGTCCAAACGCCACCCGACAGGAATGAATCACCAAATACCAAAATCCATGCTAAAACAAGTCCCAAATTATACACCAACATAGGAAAATCAACCCAGATTTCACCCTAGATGGAATCAGTCAAAACTAGACATACTCAGGGTCAAAACTAGAGGAAATGGGGGCATGCACAGAAAACGAGGCAATTCCTTAAAATACCTTATTTTAGAATTTTCCATAATTTTTCCCCATTTATCTGTATTTAATTATACCAGAATATTAAAATATTCATTAAAATAATATTAAATTATAAAATTTCCCAAAAATCATATTTTATTATTTTGAAGACGTTACAGTGCACTCTAACCTAGATCAGAATGGTTATCAATTTATCTAATCAGGAAACCTCCCACTGTTCCGTCACATTCTCCTCCAAACCTGAAAGAAGAATCAATCGGGATCACCCGAAGAGTAAACCAACTCATCAGTGGGAATCGGGATCCAACTCTCATCGCATGATAACGTGATGGAATCCACTCATGTTATCACACTCCAGAAGGTATGCACACACTTGGCAAGTTTCAGTTTCTTTAGAAACTCCCGATATGATTTTTGCCCCATGCTCTATGACCTTGGCGTTGGTCAAAATGTCATAAGTCACATGCCAAGTTCTACCCGTCACTATCCATGTTAATTTGAACCCACCCGCACATGCCCTTGACGTTGGCCAAAATGGCAGAACGACTGTCCCAAACCAACTCATCAATCTATGCAACAGATGAATACCCAGCAGCTACCAAACACTATGCCTTGGCGTTGGTCAAAATACATAGCTTGAATACTACTGAATACCCAAAAGAAATGACGGAGGGCTACGGCTGGTTTTTGGCGAAAAACCTTTAACGTAATGAACTTGATCTCGTTGAAGGAACCTGATAGCTTTTTATAAAAATATAGTGGTGAAAACCTTTGCTAAAGAGGTCACTCCCGGTGAAGGGATCTCGGCTCTTTCCTCGTGGAATGGGGTGCAGGATATTCTAACTGAATACCGCTATGCAAAGCAACTTGTAATCGACTACAGTGAAGTTATTATCCTGACGTAAACTTCTGCCCAAGGGGTCACTCCCGGTGAAAGGATCTCGGCCCTTGCCTCGTCGAATGAGGTGCAGGATATTCTAACTGAATATAACTATGCAAAACAAAAGGAAACGTCTTTGTAATAACACTTTTTAAAATTTGTTCCAACAACATCAAATATAGGTCTTTTTATCCTTGCATTGATAAGAATCAATGCAGTCCCATCAATCAATCACACCAGAAAAGAACGAAAATATAATGTACGTATATGCCATCCGCATTCGTCACTTGGTCCCATCATCACCCGTTAGGTTACTTAACTAACGACAGAGCGGGGACTGGACTAGCGTGGGTGTAAAACATATACAACATCTAATAGTATATATACCAATATACAATAATCGTTCTAGCCGTGATAGTATGCAACATTGCAGAAAAGTAATAAGCATCACAGAACAATACAGATAATCTGGGATCCCCGGGTTTTACAGAGCCGCTACTGAAACTCGACGTTCCCCTGGTCGTGTGGATAGCCTGTGCAATGAAACCTAGACCCGTACGGGCGCGGCAAGTTACCCGCCAAAATCTGAAGCGAGGCAGCCCCTTACAGCAAAATGAATAGACCACTTGACACTTCACGGAATCCGGTAACTTGAGCATTCCTCCTTGGGTCAACCTATACTCCCTACGAGTGCGGCGAATAGTCTGCCAATTCTAGAGTGAGGCCCCTCTGCCTCTCAAAGCCATGAGATACGGACCTGTTGCCCTCCAGAACCCGACTATCTGTGCACTCCGTCGCGGGGTAAACCTAGTACAGAAATAAAAAAATATGTACAACGGGTACATCGACCTCAGCCCGGTCGTGCCCCAAAAAGAATATTATACAAACAGGCAGTGACGACAGTCCACATGTTGGACGCTCGCCCCGCAATATCAAATGTACAAATAAATTCAAAAAGCACTACCATTGCACACTGCTATCCACTACGACAAATCCGCAACATCACAGCACAACACAGAACATCAACGTGAATGTCACGTTCGCAAACCCGTCTAAAAAAACTATAGCAATTAGACACGGTTTACCGCTCGAATGACATTCACGGTCGGAAATATAATGTAATTAATGCATACTAACAAGTTTAAAATTTCGATCGACTAAATTTCCCGAAGTGGGCCCCACGTACATCTGCTGTACTGTAATAAAATCTGGGCCCAAAAGAAATATTCCAGAAACCACAATTTCCCATGTAGAACTCACTGGAAAAATTTGGTCCGCTGTTGCTACATACTAGCCGCGGTTCCGTGGTCAAACCCTAGATTTGACCTGTGGTAACAGGTGCCTAAATTTCACCATAATTCTTCAAAAACCCTGCTCAATTTACTGTGATATGCAAAATAATTTTTAGACCCTTTTAAAAATCGACAGAAACTTTGAACAGAAAAACTGTAGTTTTTGAAAATCCGTTCGATCGATATTTTAAACATGTTAGCACAAGTTAGTATAGCTTAATGGTGAGGCTCTGATACCACTGTAAGTACACGGTAGCGCCCCGGCCGTCTAACAGACGCCAAATGCGGAACAAAAACTTTTTGACTGGCGCAATCGTATACTATAACCCGGATCTGCCATTAAATCTAAACTAACAAACTACAAAATGGATAGAAATGTTATACCGAACGATCCGAGTCCTTCGGTCTTCAACCATCATCCCACGCTTTGTTGCGGCTCCTCCGATCTCCTGAATCTCCAGTCTTCTCGTCCAGGTGGCACCACGTCGACGGATCTTTAAACGGGCTCCCGCCTCTGAACCGAGGGAACTCGATCATCAAGTTTGCTAAAAGAGATGACCAAGATTGATGTAGAGAATGAGTAGAACACTTTGTCTCGTTACGTCCAAAGCCATGGACGAACGGTTAATGAAGTTGCCTTTTGGATCGGATGAAAATGAAAGAATGAGTATACTTAATTTCCATGAACCAAATAACTATCATATTTTCCCAAATTAACAACCATCTCCTTTTGCAAGAGGGGGCCGGCCACTTTAAAAGAGGGGGGAGGTGAGTGTAGGAGGATAAATGGTGACCATAAGAATAAATGAATGAGTGAGTCATATTAACACATCACCAAACCATTAAATGCAAACTATGAATCACTAACCTAGTCATTAACCTAGTCACCATTCAATTAATGCTATGAATGAGTCACATAACCAAGTCACCATGTCTAGAACCTTCTAGAACATTCCACACTCATGACTCACCTCAAGAAAAGATAAATCCGTATTAAATCGAATGTTTAATACGGCTGATAGAAAACTGGAAACTGGCAACTTCCAAAAGCGATCCTGAAACGAATTTCAGGATAACCCCGTAACAGTATAAACATACCCGCATTTGTATTACGACCGAATACAAATGCAACTGAGACAAAGATATTATATCTACACAGTATAATACTCGGATCCGGCTTAAACCAAAGCCTACCAGTATTATCTGCCCGAAATATGACACGTGCGTAAACGCACGTGCATTTTCCGAACCCTGCCATAAAACCATACGGCCTCTACAACGTTTCGCCCGAACTTGGGAAACTGTCTGTGGGGGACTCTAATGACTCATCAACACACTGGCACTGGGTATAACCACTAGCACGTCAGAGGTACAAGCTGTACGTAATGGTTGCCTATGTATTGATTGGAAGGGAAGCTGACGAGCGAACTCATCCAGAAACCCTACTGAGCCTAACAGTGACAATATACATACAGTCCAGTCCGTTCGTCTATGAGTATCACATATCGGCCTAGGGGGCTGGTAACGTCAGACCCCCAATAGCGGTATAAGTCGTGTCAGAGAGTAGCCCAGAACACCCTGAGATACTACTGGAGTACCTACCAGTAAATCTCCTGCCTCGGCCGAGGGTTTTGTGTAATGGCTCTCCTAGACACAGCGCGATATCACTCCCAATACCGGGAGAGATGAATTCCCTGCCAATCCGCTCACTTGCCTTCATGTGGCTCGGGACTGTACCCAAAAAAGACCTGTTTGCACGACTCCTTTGAGCCGTGGTAGGGTAGAAATCAAAGCACAGTGGGAACTCACACGAGACAAATGACGACCTCAGGTCGATGAACTAACCTGTACACATGTCACCAGGGAACTGCTATCTGACGCTAGGTATAATACCAACTAGCAGGTTCCCGGCGAGTCCTGTCCGGTGTACTCATAACCCAATGAGCACCTGTATACATCTTAGGTGAACCAACTGACACCAATGGCTTGTGAGACCGGCCACCGCCCCTCGTCGGGGTCTCGACTGTATACACTAGTATACTCTGGAGTATCGATGCCTTGTCTCGAAACTCCTACGACTAGGGACACTTTAAGGATGTGCTTATAGACCACAGCTCCCACGTATATGATCGTCATCATAATGCTGGCAGTCAAGCAAGAATCCTATGGGCTCTATCAACATGCAATAGTGAACTAAAGCATGTATATGATGATAAAGACAAACCAGATAACATACTATCATCTCGAGCAAGACTGTCATATCGGTATAGGTCCTCCTTCAATCATTGTAATTACGTACCTGCGATCCTATAATTGACTTAGAGGGCACTATCACCAACACAGTTCTCTGGTGATATTGGTACAGGTTAGTCTGTAGACCCGAGATCATCATAAAGTCTTGTGTGATTCCCACTGTGCTTTGATTTCCACCTTACCACGTCCAAGAGGGCGTGCAAAACGGTGGTTTTTGGGTACAGTCCCGAGTCACATGGAGGCAATGAGCGATAGGAGGGGTTTCGTCTCTCCCGGTATTGGGGGTTGATTTTGCGTTGTGCTCGATTGGCCATAGCAGGGAAGTCCCTGGCCAGGGCTGGTTTAATGATTTACTGGTAAGTGTTACCAGTAGTTTCTCGACCCGTTATGAGCCTCACATCGGTATGACTTATCGGTTATTGGGGTCTGACGTTTACCACCCCTAGACTTGATATGCAACATATCAGACGACGAGACCGGACAGTACGGTAGTATCACTGTCAGCCTTTTGCAGGAGTTGGAGCGGGCTTGCTTTTTGATCTTCTGATCGCTCAATACCCACGTCTAGCTAGTACCGCTGACGGCTTGTGGGTGCTTGATATGATCATCACCTACTGCCGGCATATTGACGAGTCTTTAGAGTCCTACATAGAGGTTTTACTGGCTCAGGCAAAACGAAATAGGAGCGCATATGTGATATGTGCGGGACCGAGAATAATATGTGTATGTGATACTGTATTCTATTCTCACGATTTTGTATCGGTCGGTTATATGCGATATAGCCTGGTTATCGAATCAAAGGTTGATTCGATAAGTCGATACATATGGATGTTAGTCGGTTATATGCGATATAGCCGAATTATTAAGTCAAGTGTTGATTTGATAATTTAGTGTATAATTGTATATTTGATATACTAATTTACATTAACTAACATTATCTCACTTAAGCATTCTTTTCTCACTTATGTGTACATGTAATATGTATGTGATATATATTAATGTGCATTGTTTAAATGTGTGTTATGGTTGTTGATACACACTACATGGGTGTATATGCCATACACTATTTTAATTATAATGGTGGGGTTTTAATATTCAAAGTAAATACAAAATTAGTGGATAATTGTTTAAAGCATGAAGCTTGTGAGTGCTTTGACAAAGTCCACCCATTTTGTTTTACTTAGGATATTTATTAACCTAACCACTATAATTAGCCATGGTTATGTCTCTACATGAGTTAGTATATGATACCCACTCACCCATGGTTAACTCTTTTTTTGGATCAATTTCATTCTCATCTTTCTTCATCTTCTTCTTCCAAAAGAAAAGCTTGCTAGGGTTTGATCCAAGTGAGGAAATAATATGAGAAAAGAAATTCTAAAGTGAACCCACTTCCTATTTCACCATCCTCTACTAGATTAGCACTTTAGTATAGGGTGTTTGCTTCACTTTGGTAAAGTGGTAGCTTGAGTTAGTAATCCCTCGACGTAGATCATCTTCGGTCTCGAAGACTTCAAGCAAGACCGTTGCATTTTTCTCATGGGGCCGTCCAAGAGTCCGGGAGCAACATGATCGCAGTGAAGGGACTACTACAAGGAGCTTATGAAGTGAAGGACCGATCTACAAAGGTTGTATTTCCTTTTCACTTAGATGTAAAATTGTTTACATTCGTTTCTGTATTAATTTCTAGTTATCGATTCTTGTTTAGAGTTTCTTGAAACGGCAAATTTTTGAAAATGGCATGGACGATACCTCCCGAAAGCTTGCCGCCGTCGATAGGAACCCTACAGTGGTATCAGACCCATGCTAGAAATAAATACGGATTTTGTTAGATTACGAAACCGAAACAAACTCCGAAACTTGAAACGGAGAATCATAGTTTCTGTCGATTTTAAAGTTGTCAAAAAAATTTGCAAACAAGTACAGAGTGATGTATATGATATATCATGAACATTGTAAAAATTTCAGGGGGTTTCTTGCAAAAGTGGCCATCCACCAATGGTGCCATATCGGCCCAATCCGAGCACCCCCCTGAAATTTTGCCTGTGTTCCAGTTACTTCGTTTTGATGTTTCAGGTGTTGTTTGTTTTTGCTAATTTTGCATGTGATGTAATCTTACACTATAAGCAAGTCGGAGTGTTTCGTATTCGTAGTTTTAACAATGTTTCGGGTATTTCACATATTGTCTAGACAATGTTAAAAAGTTCGATCGAATGTTAAAAACCCATTTTCCCAAGTTTAACGTACTCGGAAAAACATGCAAGTGATTCTTTGGACCCTCTAGAAGAACGTAAAGCTTAACTCGATTATGTGGCCGTCAAAACCACCACTTGAACCCTAAGATTTGTGGTGGTTTAGCGTCTCACATGTGAGGCGTTGGTTTGACCCTTCTACGGCTGGTTCATAGGTACAACATCTTCTGGGTATTACTAAAACTGTGCTCAAGAGTTGAGCTGTCGGGAAATTGTGGGACTTTGATGAATCGATCGAAGAGTTTAACGTCGTCCGGATATTATGTGATGGGATACAATATTTGGAATCCACAAATGTAGTTATGAGATAACTAATTTGAATTTTGTAAATCTAGCAATTTAGTTTCATTGATCGTTTGCCATGGGATTTTGATGTGATCAAAACTCCGTCGCAATCACGTAGAGTACGCGGATACTCGCCGGATAAACTTAATAGATAGACACGCCCCAGAGCCCCGAATAAGTGACTGTAGGAGAACCTTGTCGTCAAAAGCATCCGTTCGGGTGGTCGCTGTAGCGGTGTAACGCCTTAGTGCACTTCGTCGACAGTATCGGGGGTGCGGCCGTTTACTAAAGTTTCCGATGAGCATTCGATCAAGTTGTCGGGAATCTTGTTGAATTGCCCGACTTGTTATTGAAAAGTGTTTTCGATATTGAGACTAAAAGGCGGGGTTTATAATTGTTAGGCATGTGATGTCTAAGGAATTCATTTGGTTAGGCATGCGATGTCTAAGATGGTTGCGGATTTTAACTGTTGTAGTTTTTCACTTTCTTTTCTGCGACCGTAAGTGTAATATGTGATATCGCCGGTTTCGTTGCTATATGTCAACGACAACTGGGATGCACATATTTACTTACGTTGATGACATGTGATGTTATGTGTTGCTGTATATGTTATATTGTATCGTCGTGTTTGAATAGCCGGGGGTTTTATATGAGATGGGAGTTTTTATTTTCATTCATGTAAAATTAAATGTATGTAATATTCTTTTATTGAGACACTTCCTGGTTGAGGTTGATGTCACCATTGATGTATATTATTTACTTTTTCGCATTAGGATAGACCCAAGAAGGAGAGCACAAGTAACCGGGTTCTGGAGTCTAGTGGGAGACCAACTCGAGGAGTTGAGTCCGGGTCTTCTAACTCTAGAATTGGTAGGGTTGCTTGCCGCTCTCGTAGGGGTCTAGGGGTGTGGGTTTTGGCTATTCATCGCGACTGTGGAATCCGTGTTTTATACAGGCTCAAAATAAAACATGGACCTCCTAGTATATCCAATATTTCATATGTTTCTTCTGCTGCGATATCTGTGATGTGATCATTTGATATGTTCATATGGATACTATATATAGTATATATGATATATTATATAGACGTTGCTTATGTTTTACACCCGCGCTAGCACTACCCCGCTCTGCCGTTAGTTACCTAACCTAACGGTGCACGAGGGGACATCGGGGCGAATGCGGATGGCATAAGCGTACGTTGTATTTATCTGTGATGTTTAGGTGACTTAAATGATGGGACTTCATTAATGTGATTAATGAAAGAAAAGAAACCTAAAAGATATTGTGGAATCGAATTTTCAAAAACAGGTAGCTACAGTTCTTGCTTTGCATTGCGGTGTTCCTTGTAGAACATCTTGCACCTTATTCGATAAGGAAAGGGCCGGGATCCCTGTAAGTCCACGTTGCCCACCCCAGTGCTTGCGGGGAGGCGGAATAGGTAAAAACCGATTTTTGACGCAAGGCAACATGGACTAGAAACTAGAGAATCTTTGCTAAACAAAAACCTAGCAACCTAGCTACAAGTTTTAGCTACTATGTTAGAAGGTTATGTTGGATATAGTGCCCTCTAAGTCAATTATTGGATCTCAGGTACGTGATTGCAATGATTGAGGGAGGACCTATACCGATAAAACAGTCTTACTCGAGATGATAGTATGCTATCTGGTTTGTCTTTATCATCATGATGGAGCCCATAGGATTCTTGTTTGACTACCAGCAGTATGATGGCGATCATATATGTGGGATCTGGGGTCTATAAGCACATCCTTAAAGTGTCCCTAGTCATCGGAGTTTCGAGACAGGGCATCGATACTCCAGAGTAGACTAGTGTATAAAGTCGAGACCCCGACGAGGGGCGGTGGCCGGTCTCACAAGCCACTGGTGTCAGTTGGATCACCTAAGATGTATACAGGTGCTCATTGGGTTATGAGTACACCGGACAGGACTCGCCGGGAACATGCTAGTTGGTATTATACATATCGTCAGATAGCAGTTCCCTGGTGACATGTGTACAGGTTAGTTCATCGACCTGAGGTCGTCATTTGTCTCGTGTGAGTTCCCACTGTGCTTTGATTTATACCCTACCACGGGTCAAAGGAGTCGTACAAACAGGTATATTTTGGGAACAGTCCCGAGCCACATTGGAGGCAAGTGAGCGGATCTTCGGGGATTCGTCTCTCCCGGTATTGGGAGTGAGATCGCGCTGTGTTTAGGAGAGCCATTACACGAAATCCCTGGCCAGGGTAATCGAGATATACTGGTAGGTATACCAGCAGAATCTCAGGGTGTTCTGGGTTGCTCTCTGACACGACTTATACAGCTGTTGGGGGTCTGACGTTTACCGGTCCTCTAGGCCGTATATGCGATACTTAAAGACGAATGTTCCAGACTGTACGATTATTGTCACTGTCAGGCTCAGTAGGGTTTATTGGATGAGTTCGCTCGTCAGTTTCCCTTCCAATTAATACATAGGCAAAACGTTACGTACAGCTAGTACCTTTGACGTGCTAGTGGTTATACCGAGTGCCAGTGTACTGATGAGTCATTAGAGTCCCCCACAGACACTTTCCCAAGTTCGGACGAAACGTTGTAGAGGCCATATGGGTTTATGGCAAGGTTCGGAAAATGCACGTGCGTTTTCGCACGTGTCGTTTTTCGGGCAGATAATACTGGTAGGCTGTGGTTTAAGCCGGAACCCAGTATTATACTGTGTAGATATAATATCTTTGTCTCAGTTGCATTTGTATTCGGTCGTAATACAAATGCGGGTATGTTTATACCGATGCGGGGTTATCCTGAAATTCGTTTCGGGATGATTTTTGGAAGTTGCCAGTTTCCAGTTTTCTATCAGCCGTATTTGACATTCGGTTAAATACGGATTTTTCTTTTCGTCTTCTGAGTAGGTCACGCTTCTAGAAAGTTCTAGAAGTGGTAATTAGGCTTGTGACTCACTTGTTCATTAATGGTGCATTTATTGTGTTCATACTTTGTGTTCACACTTTGTGTTCACACTATGTTTTCACACTTTGTGTTCACACACTAGATATTTTCCTTAAGCTTACCCTCCCCTCTCCTACACTCACCTCCCTCTTCTATTAATAGTGGCCGGCCCCTCTTTGTGATGAAGAGAGATTTTTGATTCATTCATTTTTGGCAAAAGACTATGATAGTTTAGTGTATGGAAATTTCATTTAGTTCCATTTCCATTCACCCGATTCCAAATGGTAACATCTATTAACCGTTCATCCATAGCCTTGGACGTAACGAGACAAAGTATTCTACTCATTCTCTACTTCATCTTGGTCGTCTCTTTTAGCAAACTTGACGATCGAGTTGCCTCGGTTCAGAGGCGGGAGCCCGTTTAAAGATCCGTCGACGTGGTGTCACCTGGACGACGAGACCGGAGATCGAGCAAGTTCGGATCAGTTGCAACATAGCGTGGGATGATGGTTGAAGACCGAAGGACTCAGATCATTCGGTATAACAATTCTACCCTCTTTACAATTTGTTAGTTTAGCTTTAATGGACGATCCGGGATAAAGTACGCGATAGCGCCAGTCGTAAAAGTTTTGTTCCGCATATCGGCGTCTGTTAGACGGCCGGGGCGCTGCCGCGGACTAACAGTGGTATCAGAGCCTCACCATTAAGCTTTACTAACTTGTGCTAACGCGTTTAAAAGATCGATCGAACAGAATTTCCGAAATCACAATTTTCTGTACATGAAGTTTTTGTCGATTTTTAAACTGTCCTAAAATTCATTTTGAGCATTTCAGAAAATCATGCAGGGTTTTTGAAGCAAACTGTGCAAATTTGGTCACGTGATCCCATTAAATCACCGTGGAACCGCGGTCAAACCTAGGGTTTGACCGCGCTTCCGCGGCGGTTTAGTGGGATTGGTGCACCAAATTTTTCCAGGGGCTTCTTCACAGGGAAATGTGGTTTCTGGTACTGTTATTTTGGGTCCATATTTTATTACTGTACAGCAGATTTTCGTGGGGCCCACTTCGGGAAATTTTGTCGATCGAAATTTTAAACATGTTAATTATCAGTACTTTCATTATATCTCCGACCGGGAATGTCATTTGATCGGTAAACCACGTCTGATTGCTATAGTTCTTTCAGACGGGTTTGCGAACGTGACATTCGCGTTGATGTTCTGTGTTGTGCTGTAATGTTGCGGATTCGTCGTGGTGGATAGCAGGGTGCAATGATAGAGCTGTTTGAATTTATTTGTACATTTGATATTGCGGGGCGAGCGTCCGACTTGTGGACTGCCGTCACTGCCTGTTTGTATAATATTCTTTTGGGGCACGACCAGGTTGCGGTCGATGTACCTGTTGTACTATTTTTATTTCTGTTCTAGGTTTACCCCGCGGTAGGGTGCACGAATAGACGGGTTCTGGAGGGCAACGGGTTCGTATCTCATGGCTTTGATAGGCAAAGGCACCTCACTCTAAAATTGGCAGACTATTCGCCGCACTCGTAGGGGGTATAGGTTGACCCAAGGAGGGGTGCTCAATTTACCGGATTCTGTGAAGTGCCGGGTATTCCATTCACTATGTTGTAGGGACTACCTCGCTTCAGGTTTTGGCGGGTAACTTGCCGCACCCGTAGGGGTCTAGGTTTCATTGCACAGGCTATCCACACGACCAGGGGAACGTCGGGTTTTAGTAGCGGCTCTGTGAAACCCGGGGATCCCAGATTATCTGTATTGTTCTGTGATGCTTATTAATTATTTGTAATGTTGCATATTATCACGCCTGGAGCGATTACTGTATATTAGTATATATACTATTAGATGTTGTATATGTTTTACACCCGCGCTAGTCCAGTCCCCGCTCTGTCGTTAGTTAAGTAACCTAACGAGTGATGACGGGACCCAGTGACGAATGCGGATGGCATATACGTACATTTTATTTTCGTTCTTTTCTGGTGTGATTGATTGATGTGACTGCGTTGATTCTTATCAATGCGAGATAAAACAAACCTATATTTGATGTTGTTGGAACAAATTTTAAAATTATTACAAAGACGTTTCCTTTTGTTATGCATAGCGGTATTCAGTTGGAATATCCTGCACCTCATTCCACGAGGAAAGAGTCGAGATCCCTTCACCGGGAGTGACTTCTTTAGCAAAAGGTTTTCGCTACTATATATTTTTATAAAGCTATCAGGTTCCTTCAACGAGATCAAGTTCATTACGTTAAAGGTTTTTTCGCCAAAAACCAGCCGTAATCCTCCGCCTTTTCTTATAGATGGTCAGTAGTATTCAAGCTATGTTTGTTGGCCTACGTCAAGACATAGTGTTTGGTAGCTGCTGGGTATTCATTTGTTGCATAGATAGATGCATTAGTTTAAGTCAGACGTACACCTTGTTGGCCTACGTCAAGGGCATGTATGATGACTTAAGTTGATCAGGACAACGACGGGTAGAACTTGACATGTTGCTTATGATTTGTTGGCCTACGTCAAGGTCATAAGAGCATGGGATAAAAATTACATCGGGAGTTTCAAACATACAATAAACTTGCCAGACTTGCGCATACCTTCTGGAGTGTGTTAACTTGAGTGGCTTCCATCAAGTTATCATACGATGATAGTTGGATCCCGATTCTCACTGATGAGTTGGTTTACTCTTCGGGTGACCCCGACTAATTCTTCTTTCAGGTTTGGAGGAGAATTTGAGATAACAGTGGGAGGTTTCCTAATTAGATAAAGTGATAACCATTCTGATTTAGGCTAGAGTGCACGCAGAGTGTTTCTTTTCCCTCTCTCTCATTTTGGCAGCGACCTTTGACCGACCCTAGACTATAACTCAGTGACTAAAGTTGACCGAACCTTCTTAAAATACTGGCTTTTGGATTGTTTTTTAGTTGCATAAGTCATTGCCGCTCTTTCTTTTACCCTTTGTATTTCTCAGAACACCTCGTATTACTCCGGACATCCACTTCCATTGGATAAATCTATCGTATGGTTATATACGAACTCGAAAGGAATTCTTCGAGGATGGATCCAGGTTCAGGAGAAATAGAATTGGTTTATTCAGTTGTCTTTTATTATCGCCTTCTCTCAGGTTACGAGGGCTCCTTGGTTTAGGAGAGTACACCTATTACGCTTATTGGATAGTCTTCTTCCAAACCATAGGCTGGTGCCAAATGGTAGTGAATGAAGAAAACCAATTAGCCTAAGTAGGGTGTGCAAAAGGTAATATGTAAAGACAAATAAAGGAATTAGAAAGAGGGCGAAGTAAATTGCGACTATTAACATTCACGACCAAACCACGTATTTCATCGCCACTCCTACTTCACCTTTAATTTCTCCAGAACAACCCGTATCACTACGAACATCCAATTCCATTGGATAAATCCATCGTATGGTTATATACGAACTCGAAGGACATTTTTTCGAGGATGGATTCTGGTTCAGGAGAAATAGGAATAAGGTTTATTCAGTTGTCTTTTATCATCACCTTCTCTCAAGTTGCGAGTACTCCTAGGATTATGAGAGTACACCTATTATGCTTACTGGATAGTCTTCTTCCAAACCATAGGCTGGTGCCGAACGGTAGGGAAGGAAGAAAACCATTTAGCCTAATGATGGTGTACAGAAGGTAACGATTAAAAGACAAATAAAGGGAATTGGAAAGATGGCAGGGAAATATACGGTTAAAGTCATGATTTGGATTATGGAAGAGGCATTACTAAAGAATACTAAGATACCCCTACGAAACATATTTATGTTTCATATTCACTGTGCATTGTTAATTGAAAACTGATTTCCCGATTGGATACTTACTCCAGGGTATGTATTTACCAGGTTTCATTCTCACATCTATATAAGAATACAGAAGTTGAGTGGGAGCAAGTTATTGGAAATTAGGTGATCATCCTCATTATATCGGAATTCGTTGTAATTGGTGATATTTGAGGAAATCGCCTTGGTACATTTTTCAACCTACGATGCACATGTTTTGAGTTATTCAACTCAGCGGACTTATACAGAGTTGTGTATGTTGTCCAGAGTCCGTCAGGACAAAGGGGTTGGTCCTCGTACTATATTCTGTTTACTTGTAACTTCTCTAGTTTCTAAACAAGTGTTTCGTAGAAATACAATGTCTAAGTTTTGAGAGTTGTGGGTATAGGAATAAAGTAGAGAACCAAGTGTCACAAGTATCGGGATTCTTCAAAGAAATCGAAGATGTAGATTCTTGTGATTGGTATTCAATTGATAGTAATGGTTTTTGAGAAACTTGTTTCTCTTTCAGGTTACTCATAATTGGATGGATTCCTAAGTTGAGCAATACTGATCAGCCTCTCTCCATTAAGATAATATGCAGTGGAGACAGCTGCATAATTTGAATCTGGTTCCAATTAAATAAGTGCCAAAGTTTCTATATTTGATATAGAATGCTTCATATCTTAACGATGTTAAGGTACGGAGAGTTGTCCAGCTTATGCTTAAAACCAGACACTGGATAACTCAAGGCACGTTTCTGTAATGGCAGTTTGTGGGTTGAACCTAGCTTCGACGAGAGTTGATTTTCTACCATCTGGAAGATCAATAGTGATATTGTTCTTGACTCGCCACAATTTTATTAAAATGGATTTTTTCAGAAAACAGTAGTGGGAGCATGGTAGAACTGGAAGTAATTCCAGAACCGCAAACGATTACGGAAAGTTTAATAGGACCTATATATTCAATCAGGTTTGACATTCCAATAGCCACTCCGCAGATATGGTGGGTAATCTCAGACACCCGAGAGGTACTCCGGTAGCCTCAAGGATGGTGACAGGGAGGTTCTTGTTTACTCAGACTTGACACTACTGTTGTTCCAAACTATGAGACCCGGCAGGAGGATATGTGTAGCGTCGTTCTAAACTAGTTTTAGAAGTGTACGTATATATTATTCTGCCAGAGGGTTATCGTAGTCAGTGGGAGCAGCGGAAGCATAGTGGACAAGTAGCTAGTGTCTATTTATAGACTTGAGTAGAAATAGCGGAGATGGATCATCTATTTTTGATGTGACAGTCATAGGTTTGACTTCATCAGAATAGGGGATGGATCTGTTAATAAGGTAGTAGGGTGTGATGTCCTGGTATTTGGATGACATACACAGAGTTGGAAGTAAAATTCCTATACTACGATTGGTTGTACTGTGGTCGTCACACAGTTGTTTCTCCACAAAGGATATTGATATAATATTTGACATTCTGGTTACTAGATCTATGGTTTTAGATCTAGATTTGGGTAGTTTCCCAATGTGGGTACTTTGACGGTATTCTAATAGTATTTTAGAATAGTTGACTCCAAGCATGGTGGTGTACCTGCAGGTGATGGAGTCACCCTCTCTAAAGGTGTCTTACAGACTAAAGGGGAGAGGGACGTACATGATTGACAGATCACTTGCTTAGGCAATTGAGTCAATCGTGAGATGTCAAGTACCACACCAGATGTTGTTATTGCACGAAATGCGATAAGTTTATATTAATCCAATCCTGGAGAAACATTAGGAAGCAGTTATAGAACATAAGTAGATGTTCTACGGATTTGATGACGGCAGCCTCCTTCGGGAGACAGTTATTATTCCAGGCTTCACAAGTGACATGGATGACAGAGTGATTGTCAGAGTTATAGTTTTCCCTTTGACGAGGGACAGTATTATGGACAGGTGGTCCAAGAGGATACTGTGGGAGGCATAGCGCGCAACACTGATTAGTTTCAGTGATCGATACAGTCTAAGAAGTTTGGATTTGGAGTTCATTTATGAACTAGGTCCCATCAGATATCCAGACATATTCCAAGACAGGTATTACTCGATTCGGGAGATGGTTTTCTCCGCGAACTTGAGATTAAGAGAGACATAGAAAGAAGCTTCAAGGCGGATCCACTCACTGAGGCTATTTCTCAAATACAATAGTTTTGCAAACGAGCTTTGTGAAAATGATTAGTAGAGGAGTTGGATGCTCGGTATCACACGAGCTGTGAGTATACGACATTGCAATAATTAGCCTTAAGTGCAAGTGGGAGATTGTTGGATATAGTGCCCTCTAAGTCAATTATTGGATCGCAGGTACGTGATTGCAATGATTGAGGGAGGACCTATACCGATAAAACAGTCTTACTCGAGATGATAGTATGCTATCTGGTTTGTCTTTATCATCATGATGGAGCCCATAGGATTCTTGTTTGACTACCAGCAGTATGATGGTGATCATATATGTGGGAGCTGGGGTCTATAAGCACATCCTTAAAGTGTCCCTAGTCGTGGGAGTTTCGAGACAGGGTATCGATACTCCAGAGTAGACTAGTGTATACAGTCAAGACCCCGACGAGGGGCGGTGGCCGGTCTCACAAGCCAATGGTGTCAGTTGGATCACCTAAGATGTATACAGGTGCTCATTGGGTTATGAGTATACCGGACAGGACTCGCCGGGAACATGCTAGTTGGTATTATACATATCGTCAGATAGCAGTTCCCTGGTGACATGTGTACAGGTTAATTCATCGACCTGAGGTCGTCATTTGTCTCGTGTGAGTTCCCACTGTGCTTTGATTTATACCCTACCACGGGTCAAAGGAGTCGTGCAAACAGGTATATTTTGGGTACAGTCCCGAGCCACATTGGAGGAAAGTGAGCGGATCTTCGGGGATTCGTCTCTCCCGGTATTGGGAGTGAGATCGCGCTGTGTTTAGGAGAGCCATTACACGAAATCCCTGGCCAGGGTAATCGAGGTATACTGGTAGGTATACCAGCAGAATCTCAGGGTGTTCTGGGCTGCTCTCTGACACGACTTATACAGCTGTTAGGGGTCTGACGTTTACCCTCCCCCTAGGCCGTATATGCGATACTTAAAGACGAATGTTCCGGACTATACGGTTATTGTCACTGTCAGGCTCAGTAGGGTTTATTGGATGAGTTCGCTCGTCAGTTTCCCTTCCAATCAATACATAGGCAAAACGTTACGTACAGCTAGTACCTCTGACGTGCTAGTGGTTATACCCAGTGCCAGTGTACTGATGAGTCATTAGAGTCCCCCACAGACACTTTCCCAAGTTCGGGCGAAACGTTGTAGAGGCCATATGGGTTTATGGCAAGGTTCGGAAAATGCACGTGCGTTTTCGCACGTGTCGTTTTTCGGGCAGATAATACTGGTAGGCTTTGGTTTAAGCCGGAACCCAGTAATATACTGTGTAGATATAATATCTTTGTCTCAGTTGCATTTGTATTCGGTCGTAATACAAATGCGGGTATGTTTATACCGATGCGGGGTTATCCTGAAATTCGTTTCGGGGTGATTTTTGGAAGTTGCCAGTTTCCAGTTTTCTATCAGCCGTATTTGACATTCGGTTAAATACGGATTTTTCTTTTCGTCTTCTGAGTAGGTCACGCTTCTAGAAAGTTCTAGAAGTGGTGATTAGGCTTGTGACTCACCTGTTCATTAATGGTGCATTTATTGTGTTCATACTTTGTGTTCACTCTATGTGTTCATACTTTGTGTTCACACACTACATATTTTCCTTAAGCTCACCCTCCCCTCTCCTACACTCACCTCCCTCTTCTATTAATAGTGGCCGGCCCCTCTTTGTGATGGAGAGAGATTTTTGATTCATTCATTTTTGGCAAAAGACTATGATAGTTTAGTGTATGAAAATTTCATTTAGTTCCATTTCCATTCACCCGATTCCAAATGGCAACTTTTATTAATCGTTCGTCCATAGCCTTGGATGTAACGAGACAAAGTATTCTACTCATTCTCTACTTCATCTTGGTCGTCTCTTTTAGCAAACTTGACGATCGAGTTGCCTCGGTTCAGAGGCGGGAGCCCGTTTAAAGATCCGTCGACGTGGTGTCACCTGGACGACGAGACCGGAGATCGAGCAAGTTCGGATCAGTTGCAACATAGCGTGGGATGATGGTTGAAGACCAAAGGACTCGGATCATTCGGTATAACAATTCTACCCTCTTTACAATTTGTTAGTTTAGCTTTAATGGACGATCCGGGATAAAGTACGCGATAGCGCCAGTCGTAAAAGTTTTGTTCCGCATATCAGCGTCTGTTAGACGGCCGGGGCGCTGCCGCGGACTCACAGGTTATACTTAGGTCTTGAACTCCTTCTCTTCTTGTTGTGGTCCTCCTTCTTTCTTGCTCCTTGGAGTGTTGTAGATGGCTCCTCCTCGTTGTCTTCTCCTTGCCGAAGAAAGATCCACCCGAAGGCCTCTACCTTGAGCTCCTACCTCAACCAAGAGGTAACTAGAGTGCTTGGCTTGCTAAACCTAGAACACTAGAATGAGTAGAGTGAAGTCTTGGTGGTTTTATTTCATAAGCTCATGGTTCTCAACACATGAGAGATGAGAGCTTTGAGAGAGGAAGAGGATGAGCTAATGGATGAGAGAGAATGAGCAAGTGAGAATGAGATAGATTTTTAGCAACCATGCTCTCAAAATAAGAATAATGATAATAATAATAATAATTAAGAAATTGTGATGGTTAGTTTATGAATGACCATTATCATTTCAACATTTAATGCATTTGCAAGAAACAAGAACCATCTTGCAAGTGAAATGATGATGGTCAAATGGTCAACAATAGTCAACCGGTCAACCAAAGTCAAAAGGTCAACAAAAGTCAAATGGTCAACTTAAACATGGCACAATTATCCTTAATTAATATTATTAATCATATTTCTCATTCTCATTAGGGTTTAGAAAAAGTCAACGGTCAACAACCCTAATGAGATTCCTCTGCCTCTGTCAACTGTGCATACACACTCGCATCCGTGTTCCGAGAAACACGAATACAATGAGATAAAACCAATCCCAAAAGATTTACTAGGATCTGGCTTAAACCAAAGCCCGCTAGTAATAACTGCCCGGACACCAAACGTGCACAAGAGCGCGGATGTGAACGAGCCCCGTCGCAAAACCATGCAACCTCTACTCTGTTTTTCCCAAAGGCGAACAGCCCTCTGTGTGGGACTCTAAAGACTCGACACTACGCTGGTAGTAGGTTTAACCACAGTCTGCAAGCGGTACTAGCTGTATGTAACAGTCCCCAGATAGATGCCGATAAGAAGACCGATGAGGTGAACCCATTCGAACTCCTACTGAGTCTGAATGTGACAATCACCGTACAGTCCGGTCTGTTCGTCTGAGAGTATCGCATGTCGGGCCTATGGGGGCGGTAAACGTCAGTCCCCCAATAGCGGTACAAGTCGTGTCTGAGTGTAGCCCAGAACACCCTGAGATAACACTGGAAACGCTACTGGTATATCTCGCTTGCCCTGGCTAGGGACTTTGTGTAATGGCTCTCCTAGACACAGCACGATATCAACCCCAAATACCGGGAGAGAAGAATCCTGTCTAACCGTCACTGCCTCCAAGTGCTTCGGGACTGCACTCAACTATTACCTGTTTGCACGACTCATTTGAGCCGTGGTAGGGTAGTAATCTAAGAACAGTGGGAACACACTCGAGGCGAAGTGACGGTGTCAAGTCAACGGATTATGCTGTACTCATGTCACCTGGGAACTGATAACTGACGATAGGTATAATACCAAACCAACAGTTCCCAGCGAGTCATGTCCAGTGTACTCGTAACCTAACGAGCACCTGCATACTATCTCCAGTACGACGTACTGATGGCTGTGGGACAGACCATATCCTCTCCTGGGATGAGAAGCGTATACACCAGTCTACTCTGGAGTATCGATGCCCCGTCTCGATAATCCTACGACTAGGGACCTGTATAAGGATGTGCTTGTAGATTACCCAGCCCCCACTAGTGTGACTGCCATCACAACGCTAGTAATAAAGCAAAGATCCTAAGGGCTCCACTAATATGTATAAGCTATATGCTAAAAGAAACATACGCACATATTGAAGTAGAAACAAACCAAGTAGCATACTACCATTTTGAGCAAGATTGTCTATACAACTGTGAATATCCCAAGCTTCCATTAAGTAATATACACACTAGTATGATACAGTAATGGCCTCTAGGGCATATACACTAACAATCCCTTCACCGGGAGTGACCCCTTTAGCAATAACTGGCAGATGCTACAACCTTAGGTTTTGTCTTTTGATTGTTTTTCCTAGTTCTTGCTTTGCATAGAGATATTATGAATATCCTGCACCTCATTCGACGAGGAAAGAGCCGAGATCCCTTCACCGGGAGTGACCTCTTTAGAGAAACTAGCAAAATCCTAAAAAACACTCCATTTAAAAAATCATTTGATTCTGCAACAATATCAAGTTCATTACGCAATAGGTTTTCAGAAAAACCTGTCGTAGCCTTCCGTCATTTCAGATAAGTCCTACTTAGTATTCGTTCTACATTTGTTGACCTCCGTCAAGGCGTAGTGTGCAGTAGCTGACTAGCATTTATCTGTTTATGCATATAATGCAGATTGGATTAGGGCAGTCGTACGACCTTGTTGACCTCCGTCAAGGGTTGTGCGAGTGGGTTTGATTCAATCAAGAAATGACGGGTTGAACTTGACTAGTAACCTATGGTTTGTTGACCTCCGTCAAGGTCATAGGGTGCTAGGGGCAAAATTATCGGGAATTTCAAGTGTTGAAATTTGCAATGGGATTGCATACCTTCTATGAGATAGTTGGATCCCTATACCCACTACGAGTAATTGTTACTCCTGGGAGAGTTTTGCACTTTACAATTAACTGATCAAGTAGGTGTCTAGAAAGGTGTCAACGGGGTTACGCCCGTGGGAAAACAAGGTTTATTTTAATTAGGTCCGTGCGAAAGCACGGGGAACCTCCCTCAAAGTACCGGCACTGGCCTGGCTGAAAAATTGGCGAACTTGTAGGGTGTAATTAATCCTGGCTAGTCTTTCCTTTTAGGGTTTGAAGGAAGATTTGATAAAAACAGTTGGAGCCATCCTGATTAGATAAAATAATGACCAATCTGATTTTACAAGAGCGCACGCAGAGTGTTTTATTCTCTCTTTTCCTGGTAGCGACAATGTCACGCCTTAATCAAGATAATAATATGGATGTATTGACCGAACCCGCTTGTTATACTGTGCTGGGGTACGTTGGTCCCGCTCCAACTTATAATTGTTATAAGACCGAGCAGGAAATAGCGGATTACCAGGATTCCCGTGCTGCCCAAACGAAGAAAGTGTATGATGATGCATCTTCTTCGGGTGTATTCATTACCGAGAACTGTTTCTCAGTATCTTCTATGTCCTGGGTATGAGATACCAAATCAGGATCCCACCTATGTAATCTGTTACATGGGCTACAGATAAGTAGATAATTTAGAACGGGTGATAAAATTTCAAGAGTTGGAAACGGTGCAATTATTGCAGCCAAGATATTGGCAGTTATCACCCTGTATTACCGAAATACATTGATTCTGAACGAATGTTATTAGATACCGAACCTGATATACAACATCATATCAGTCTCTTTATTTAGTAAAGAAGGATATAATTTTGTATTGTTGGATAATGTTTTGAACATTTCCTATATCAAGAGTTGATCGGTTCAGGCACGTTATCTAAAAGCATATACGTTCTAAATCAAACCACAGTTCTTAACGTATAAAACACACACAAGTGGAAGAGTTCAGAAATGAACGAATCCTTCTTGAGGCGTTGTAGACTAGGTCATATCAATGCGACCCGACTAGCTAAATTACATTTAGATGCATATTTAAATCAGTTTGAATTTACATCTTGTGATACTTGCCAGTCATGTCACAAAGATAAGATGACCATAGCTCCGTTTATTGGAAACAGAGAAAGAGTTAGTGAACTCATAGGATTGATACATGATGATGTATGTAGGTTCCCTGTCTACATATGCCAGGACTGGTTCTTAGTACTTCATTACATTCACTGATGATCTCTTAAGATTCGGACATATGTTCCTATTGAAACACAAGTCTGAACCTTTTGAGATATTCAAAGAATATAAGTTAGAAGTAGATAACCAAAACATGTATAAGTATTATGTCCTTTGATGAGATCAGGGAGGAGAATACTTAAGCACGGAATTCCTGGACTATTCTAAAGGAGAATGAGATTCTCTCTCAGCATTACTCCTCCGTATACACCACAGCAAATGGTGTATCGGGACAAAGCAATTGCACCCTATGAGATATGGTGCGCTATATGATGAGTATTACTGAGTTCCCTATTTCCTTTTTGGGGTTATGAACTTGTGAAGCTGCATACCTATTGAATTAGGTTCCAACCAAATTAGGTGCCTACCACTCTATATGAGATATGGTATGGGAAGAGCCCATCTCTTAATGAAGTTAAGATTTAGGGTTGTCCGGCCTATGTCTAAAAACAAAATCCGGACATGCTCGAGGCAAGGTCAGTTCTGTGGAAGTTTGTTGGATATCCCAAGCATTCGCAAAGGAATATCTTCTACCGTACCGAGGAACAAAAGGTGTTTTATTTCTCGGCATGCCACCTTTTTAGAAAAGGAATTTATTTTGGGAACAAATTAGTGGTCATGAGGTAGAACTGGAAGGAGTTCCAGCTATACAAACTACAGCTGACGATTTGATGGAACCGGAGGATTCAATAGCTCCCAACGAACCTCAGCCTCTCCGCCGATCTGGTAGGGTTCCTCATCCACCTGAGAGATACTTTGGTTTCTCTATGATAGTGGGACCGAGGAATGCATCATGAGATGACGACCCAACTGGTTTCGAGCAGGACATCGGGAGTGGGGACTCTGTGAGAATGGCTGGATGCTATGCGATCTGAGATGGAATCTATGTACACCAACAAAGTATGGACTTTGGTTGCTATATCTAAAGGGTTAAAATCCTCATTAGGAGCAAGTATATTTTGAGAAGATTACTTGGTGTACTTGGAAAAGTTGAGACTTTCAAAGCTAAGACTTGTTGTAAAAGGTTCTCGTCATCAACCAAGATTGGATAATGATGAAACCTTTTCTGGGGCCTATGCTTAAGTCCATCTGGATCCTACTTGCCACTGCTACATACCATGACTACGATATCTGGTGGTTGGGTGTCATGAATGCTTTTCTAAATAATGATTTAGAGGAGTGCGTCTATAAGTACACAGCCAGATGGCTTCGTAGACAGTGGGAGCAGCGGAAACGTGTGCAAGTTGCTTTACAGGTTAAAGCAGGCATCGCGGAGTTGGAACATCTATTTTGATGTGATAGTCAAAAAGTTTGACTTCATCAAAATGGTAGATGAACCTTGTTTATACAAAAAGGTAGTAGAGAGTAAGGCGGTAATCCTCGTACTGTACGTAGGATGACATACTCTTGATAGGGAAGGAGTTTCCTATGCTACACTCGGTCAATCTCCTCTTATCACAAGGATTCTCCATATAGGATCAAGGTGATACCTCCTAGATCCAGGATTTTGGATCTATGTGATAGATCTAAATGGATATTAGGATTCTCACTAGGTGTAGTGAGATGGTATCAATTAATCCTGGGGAGAATCACTGGATACCTTCTAGGGTTGTAAGGTCGACTGAATGCCAGTCACAGGCATTGTCTTTACCCTCAGTAAAAGGATGGTATGTTGGAAGAGTTCCAAGCTAGATACCTTGGCATACTACACGATAAAGGCTGGATGCATCGCTACCAAAGAGGAAGTCTGGATGTATATTAGTTCATGAGATGAACTTCGTTCCTACCATTGTGTGACAATGGAGTTGTGGCTTATGCTAGGAACGCCCATCCCATCAGTGATCCAGACATATTCTAAGGCAGTATCACCTGATCATGGAGATGGTTGATCTCTAGGGGATCGAGGATAGGAAAGTAGACTCATAGGACAACACGGCAGATCCACTCACAAAGGCCTTTTCCCAAAGAGAGACTTTTATGGGATGGTTGGGAATGTGATACTACAACCACTGCTATCAGATGGCCCTAGTGCAAGTGGGAGATTGTTAGTTATATGTATGCCCTAGAGGCCATTACTATACATGAGAAGTATATTGTAGTGGATGCTTGGACATATATAGGGAGGACTTTCTTGCTCGACATGATAGTATGCTATCTGGTTACTCTTTACCTTAACATGTACACCGATTGTCTCTCTGTTACATGTTGGTAAAGCCCTTAGGATGTGTACTTGACTACCAAGACTATGATGCAGATCATACTAGTGGGGCCATGGTAGTCCATAAGTACATCCTTTAAGGTCCCTAGTCGTGGGTGTATCGAAACGGGGCATCGATATACCAGAGTAGACTAGCGTATAGCTTCTCGACCCATATAGATGGGCGATGGATGATCCTATATCCATTGGTGTTTGACATCAGAGATGATATACGGGTGCTCAGTGGAGACTGGGTACACTGGACGGACTCGCCGAGAACTCCCAAATGGTATTAAACCTCACGTCAGATGGCAGTTCTCTGGTGACACTGGTACAGGTTAGTCTGTAGACCCGATATCGTCATAGAGTCTTGTGTGATTCCCACTGTGCTTTGATTTCCACCTTACCATGTCCAAGAGAGCGTGCAAAACAGTGGTTTTTGAGTACAGTCCCGAGTCACATGGAGGCAATGAGCGATAGGAGGGGTTTCTTCTCTCCCGGTATTGGGGGTTGATGTTGCGCTGTGCTCGATTGGCCATAACAGGGAAGTCCCTGGCCAGGGCTGGTTGAGAAATTTACTGGTAAGTGTTACCAGTAGTTTCTCGACCCGTTATGAGCCTTACATCGGCATGACTTATCGGTTATTGGGGTCTGACGTTTACCACCCCTAGACTTGATATGTAACATATCAAACGAGGAGATCGGACTGTACGGTAGTGTCACTGTCAGGCTTTTGCAGGAGTTGGAGCAGGCTTTCTTGCTGATCTTCTGATCGCTCAATACCCGGGTAGCTGTTACGTCCAGCTAGTACCGCTGAGGGCTTGTGGGTGCTTGATATGATCATCACCTACTGCCGGCATATTGACGAGTCTTTAGAGTCCTACATAGAGGTTTTACTGGCTCAGGCAAAACGAAATAGGAGCGCATATGTGATATGTGCGGGACCGAGAATAATGCATCTATGTGATACCGTATTCTATTCTCGCGATTTTGTATTGGTCGGTTATATGCGATATAACCGGGTTATCGAATCAAGGGTTGATTCGATAAGTCGATACATGTGGATGTTAATCGGTTATATGCGATATAGCCGGATTATTAAGTCAAGTGTTGATTTGATAATTTAGTGTATAATTGTATGTTTGATATACTAATTTACATTAACTAATATTATCTTACTTAAGCATTCTTTTCTCACTTATGTGTACATGTAATATGTATGTGATATATATTAATGTGCATTGTTTAAATGCGTGTCATGGTTGTTGATACACACTACATGGGTGTATATGACATACACCATTTTAATTATAGTGGTGGGGTTTTAATATTCAAAGTAAATACAAAATTAGTGAATAATTGTTTAAAGCATGAAGCTTGTAGAAGCTTGTGAGTGCTTTAACAAAGTCCACCCATTTTGTTTTACTTAGGATATTTATTAACCTAACCACTATAATTAGCCATGGTTATGTCTCTACATGAGTTAGTATATGATACCCACTCACCTATGGTTAACTCTTTTTTTGGATCAATTTCATTCTCATCTTTTTCTTCATCTTATTCTTCCAAAAGAAAAGCTTGCTAGGGTTTGATCCAAGTGAGGAAATAATGTGAGAAAAGAAATTCTAAAGTGAATCCGCTTCCTATTTCACCATCCTCTACTAGATTAGCACTTTAGTATAGGGTGTTTGCTTCACTTTGGTGAAGTGGTAGCTTGAGTTAGTAATCCCTGGACGTAGATCATCTTCGGCCTCGAAGACTTCAAGCAAGACCGTTGCATTCTTCTCATGGAGCCGTCCAAGAGTCCGGAAGCAACATGATCGCAGCGAATGGACTACTATAAGGAGCTTATGAAATGAACGAACGATCTACAAAGGTTGTATTTCCTTTTCACTTAGATGTAAAATGATTTACATTCGTTTCCGTAATAATTTCTAGTTATCGATTCTTGTTTAGAGTTCCTTGAAACGACAAATTTTTGAAAATGGTATGGACGATGCCTCTCGAAACCTTGCTGCCGTCGATAGGAACCCTACACTATCGCCCTCCGCAACAATGTGGAAGTATCTTCTACAATCGCAACACCAACAACAACAACTTTGCTCCCTAACAACAATAACAACCAGTACTCTGGCGCACGCAACAATAACTAGCCCCGCTCCAACTACTTTTGCAACTTCGGCAAGTGTCCCGGTCATAACACCAAATATTTGTTGGTTATATGTATGCCCTAGAGGCCATTACTGTACATGCGATGTATATTGTAGTGGATGCCTGGACATACATAGGGAGTACTTTCTTGCTCGACATGATAGTATGCTATCTGGTTGCACTTTATCTTAACATGTACACTGATTGTCTCTCTGTTACGTGTTGATAAAGCCCTTAGGATGTGTACTTGACTACCTCGATTATGATGCGGATCATACTAGTGGGACAAAGGTAGTCAGTAAGTACATCCTTTAATGTCCCTAGTCGTGGGTGTAACGAGACAGGGCATCGATATACCAGAGCAGACTAGCGTATAGCTTCTCGACCCATGTAGATGGGTGATGGATGATCCCATATCCATTGGTGTTTGACATCAGAGATAGTATACGGGTGCTCAGTGGAGACTGGGTACACAGGACGGACTCGCCGAGAACTCCTAGATGGTATTATACCTATCGTCAGAAAGCAATTCTCTGGTGACACTGGTACAGATTAGTTTGTAGACCCGAGATCGTCATAGAGTCTTGTGTGATTCCCACTGTGCTTTGATTTCCACCTTACCACGTTCAAGAGAACGTGCAAAACGGTGGCTTTTGGATACAATCCCGATTTACATGGAGGCAATGAGCGATAGGAGGGGTTTCATCTCTCCCAGTATATGGGGTTGATGTTGCGCTGTGCTCGATTGGCTATAACAGGAAGTCCCTGGCCAGGGCTGCTTCAGAGATATTGTAACAACTGAGTTCATTTATACCAATTCCAGTTCCCGTATTTACTTATCCATGGTATTTTCTTGATTTAGCGTGTTTGGGTGCGAATGGTATTTTATATTTTACTTTGCATTCGACCTGACCCGCTTGCTTGAACTTGTTGATCCATATTTATAGATTACCCTGACTTGTTACACCTATTACTTGACACGACATGGTACCGTGCAACTCTTGACATGACATGATACCTATATACCTTACTTGACTTAACCTGATGTACCATGCTTTACCTATTACCTGATCTTGTGACTAATGCCAACAAACCTGACCTGTTGTCCTTACGGACAGTTCCTGTTGTCTATCCAGACAAACCTGTACCTGCCTAATCCTGTGTTGTCATTAGCTCCAGATTATTTAATACCTGACTTGGACACATATAACTTGGGGGTATGAGGAAATCAATAATGAAACCTGAATTGTAACTCGACAGTGTGCTACCTTTACTGATCAGTTTTAGAGGCTAGGCCAGCCTTGGGATGATGCTGCTGACATCATCCATCGTTATCCACTACCTTTTTAGAGGCTAGGCCAGCCTTGGGATGATGCCATGGACATCATTCATCATTACCCCTTTTCCTTTTAGTGCCTAGCGGCATGTCTCGGTTTCAGCCCGAGAATCTTCATCGTGATCCCGGGCACGCACGGGATACTATTGAGTTACATCGATGATTCATCAAATTGATTTCAAAGACTTGAGAGTATTTAACCCAATAGACCAGTTTAGATTACTCACTGCATACTACCTTTCACTGCCCTGATTTATATTGTTGTTACACTTGCTTTACCTTTTATGATCATTCTTGCATGTCTTGCTACCCTGTTTATATATTATTGCTTGATGTTATGACGCGCTGACGTCTGGGTTTTGCATGGCCCAGATTCTGTACCTTTGTTGCAGACTGATCAGGAGTATTGCCGCTGTTAGACCGAGCGGTAGGGATCCTGTTGGTATCCAGTCTTACTTTCCAGGTGTTTATTTGATCTTTTGCTTCCGCATACTATATTATTTCTTGACTCTTTTACTCTGGCTTATGGACATGTACTAGATAGTTAGTTTACTTTCCTGTTCTTGATATCTCTACAGCCGTAATGTGACTGTGGAAGGATTTTTCCTATCCACAGGTAGCATGGTTGGCTATGTCACGTGCCCATCTTAGCGTACTCTGGGAAGCGGGACGTGACATGGTTCTTTTGGTATCAGAGCCATAGGATATAGGTTAATCGAGTTTGATTCTTTTGTAGTTGGGTATTGGACCCAATACACGAATCAGAATACTCGTGGTTAGGAACATGTCCTGCCACCTTGTTATCGTGATTCCTGAATCATATCTTTCTTTTATCCTTCGTCTTGACGATATGCAAACAACTTTGCATCTCAGCTTGAAACCTTTTTGTTCTCTATTGTTTCTCCCTGTTCTTTGATTCTGATACTAGGATTTGGGCGACTTGAGTGGAGTTATGTAATTGTACCCATGAACTGCAGCATGGTTAAAATGCGGTACTCTATTTAAGTAACTTGGAGTCCTGGTCTTGATTCATTTCCTTGCCCCATGGTCGTTAAATTGTTTTGCTTCTCTTGCTTACCAGTTATTGTTTCATCGCCTGCTTGAATCATGTTTACCGTGCTTAACCCTCTTCAGTATCTTGACTTCGGATGAAGTCATCTCGGTATCTTACTTGTTCATGTTTTCCCCGCATTAGAATTATTCAATTCTGGTGCATCCCTTTGTTTGTTGTTGTCTTGGGAATGGATTTTCTTGGCACTTTCCACGCTCACATTGATTGTAGGGCAAAGAAAGTGATTTTCCAGATTCCCGGACATCCAGAGTTTGTTTTGCTGGAGGTAGCAGTTCTTTCGGGCTAGTCGAGTTTAGGGCTAGGCCGACAAGCAATGTTCTTTCATCAATGGAAGTTGATAAGGAGGAAGCACCAGCTGTAGTTTGAGAGTTCATGGACGTGTTCGAGGACATCTCGGGTTTACCGCCAAAACGAGATGTGGAGTTCGCGATCGATCTTGTTCCTGGTGCAGCGCCAATCTCAAAGGCGTACCATCAGATGACACCAGTGGAGTTGGAAGAAGTAAAGAAGCAGGTTACAGAATTGCTTGAGAAGGGTTGAATTTGCGCAATTCACCTTGGGGAGCTCCAGTTCTTCTAGTAAAGAGGAAATATGGCACAAGGAGGATGTGCATCGATTATCGAGAATTAAACCGGGTGACTATTAAGAACTAGTACCCGATCTCTCACAATGGTGAATTGTTCGAGCAGCTTAGTGGCGCAAGGGTATTCTCGAAGCTGGATTTGCGATCCGGATATCATCAGGTCCGAGTTAAATCAGAAGATATTTGTAAGACGACGTTCAGAACTCGGTATGGACATTATGAGTACATAGTGATGCCCTTCGGAGTAACGAAGGCACCGGCGATATTCATGGACTTGATGAACTGAATCTGTTCACCATTCTTGGACCAGTTTATAGTGGTGTTCATTGATGATATTCTGGTTTACTCAAAGAATATTGAAGAGCATGCAGAACACTTGAAGATCGCACTGGAGACATTGAGGCAAGAAAGATTATATGCAAAGATGAGCAAGTGCAAGTTTTGGCTTGAAGAAGTGAAGTTTTTGGGGCACGTCGTATCCGGAGATGGAATCGCCGTTGACCCCAAAAAGATTGCAGCAGTTCAAGATTGGCCGATTCCGAAGAACGTTGCTGAGATCAGAAGCTTTCTTGGACTTGCCGGGTATTACAGAAGGTTCGTGGAGAATTTTGCTCGTTTGGCTAAGCCTTTGACCAAGCTTACGCGCAAGGAAGTACCATTTGTGTGGATGGATAAGTGTGCGTCAGCTTTTGAGGCGTTGAAACAGAGATTGATAACTGCTCTTATTTTGACCATACCAGACAGTTCCGGAGGATTGGTGATTCACAGCGACGCATCTGGAAAAGGATTGGGATGTGTTTTAATGCAGCATGGGAAGGTTATAGCCTACGCATCGAGACAGTTGAAGACCCATGAGAAGAATTAACCAACTCATGATTTGGAGCTAGCAGCTGTGATTTTCGCTTTAAAGATTAGGAGACACCACTTATTGGGCGAAAGGGTCGAAGTATTCACCGATCACAAAAGCCTGAAGTATGTGTTCACACAGAAGAAGCTTAATATGAGGCAGTGTAGATGGTTGGAGCTGATGGCTGACTACGATCTTGATCTTAAGTACCATACGGGGGAAATTAATATTGTTCCGGATGCGCTTAGTCGGTTGCCAGCAATTCAGATGTTGACTGCACAGAAGAAGATTATGGAAGACTTTCGGAGATTCTAGTTGGAGATCGTGCTACCGCATTCTTCAGGACAGTTGATGCAGCTGCAAGTACAGTTGTCATTGATCGAGAGTATTAAAGCAGCGCAGTCGAAGGACCCAAGATTGCAAAAGTTTCGATAACAAGTTGAAGCTAGACTTCGAACGGACTTATTGATTCATGAAGATGGTTCGTTACAGTATGGTACCCGTTTGTGTGTGCCAAAAGGAGATATTCGCGAAGAATTTATGAAGGAGACTTACAGTTCCGCGTATTCCGTACATCTAGGAGGCACGAAGATTTACCGTGATCTACGACAGCATTTCTGGTGGGGAGGTATGAAAAGAGAGATTGCTCGCTTTGTAGTAAAGTGCTTGGTGTGTCAGCAAGTTAAGGCTGAACATCAAAGGGTTGCTGGTTTATTGCAGCCACTTCCGATTCCTCAATGGAAGTGGGAACATATAACCATGGATTTCGTGACAGCTTTACCGCGGAGTCCAAAGGGCAACAATGCAGTTTGGGTGATTGTTGATCGATTGACTAAGGCAGCTCACTTCATACCGTTTCGAGTTGATCAGTCAACGGAAGCGTTAGCAGAACGGTACATACAGGAGATTGTGAGATTGCATGGAGTACCTGTGAGCATCGTGTCCGACCATGACACCCGATTCTTATCACACTTCTGGAGGAGCTTACAGGAAAGTTTGGGGACTCGATGGAAGTTTAGCACAGCTTATCATCCTCAAACAGATGGCCAGTCGGAGAGAACGATCCAAACTCTTGAAGACGTGTTCAGATCTTGCATGTTAGACTTCAAGGGTTCATGGGAGGATCATCTACACTTGGTGGAGTTTCGTACAACAACAGCTTTCAGGCGACTATTCAGATGGCTCCATTCGAAGCATTATATGGTCGCAAGTGTCGTTCACCTGTTTGTTGGGACGATGTTGGAGAACGAAGATTGTTGGGACCGGATTTGATCGTGCAAACAGTAGAGAAAGTTAACACTATCCGGAATCATATGAAGGCAGCGCAAGATCGGCAGAAGAGTTGGGTCGATACACCGAGAAGACCTCTAGAGTTTGCTGTTGGTGATCTAGTAGTCTTGAAGATATCACCGATTAGAGGAGTGATTCGTTTTGGGAGTCGAGGAAAGCTTAGTCCTTTATTCGTTGGGCCTTTCGAGATTTTGGAGCGTGTTGGAGAAGTGGCTTATCGATTGATGTTACCACAATCTTTGGCGAATGTTCAGGACGTATTTCACGTATCTCAACTCCGTAAATATGTTCGAGATGAACCACATGTGTAGGATCATTCGGAGCTGACTGTCCGAGAAGATTTGACTTTTGAGGAGCGACCGATGTCGATTGTGGATCGAAGGGAAAAGGTTCTTAAGAACAAGCTTATCCCTCTTGTACTTGTTTCTTGGGGAAATCGCTCGCATGGAGAATCAACCTGGGAACGAGAATATGAAATCCGGCAGAAGTTTCCACATCTATTCTTTTCGTTTCTTGATTGTTTATCCTTTCTTGTTCTTGGAATTTCGAGGACGAAATTCTTTTTGTAGTTGGGTATAATGTAACAACCGAGTTCATTTATACCAATTCCAGTTCCCGTATTTACTTATCCATGGTATTTTCTTGATTTAGCGTGTTTGGGTGCGAATGGTATTTTACACTTTACTTTGCATTCGACCTGGCCCTCTTGCTTGAACTTGTTGATCCATATTTATAGATTACCCTGACTTGTTACACCTATTACTTGACACGACATGGTACCGTGCAACTCTTGACATGACATCACACCTATATACCTTACTTGACTTGACCTGATGTACCATGCTTTACCTATTACCTGATCTTGTGACTAATGCCAACAAACCCGACCTGTTGTCCTTACGGACAGTTCCTGTTGTCTATCCAGACAAACCTGTACCTGCCTGATCCTGTGTTGGCATTAGCTCCAGATTATTTAATACCTGACTTGGACACATATAACTTGGGGGTATAAGGAAATCAATGATGAAACCTGACTTATAACTCGACAGTGTGCTACCTTTACTGATCAGTTTTAAAGGCTAGGCCAGCCTTGGGATGCTGCTGCTGACATCATCCATCTTTATCCACTACCTTTTTAGAGGCTAGGCCAGCCTTGGGAAGATGCCATGGACATCATTCATCATTAACCCTTTTCCTTTTAGTGCCTAGCGGCATGTCTCGGTTTCAGCCCGAGAATCTCCACCGTGATCCCGGGCACGCACGGGATACTATTGAGTTACATCGATGATTCATCAAATTGATTTCAAAGACTTGAGAGTATTTAACCCAATAGACCAGTTTAGATTACTCACTCCACACTACCTTTCACTGCCCTGATTTATATTGCTGTTACACTTGCTTTACCTTTTATGATCATTCTTGCATGTCTTGCTACCCTGTTTATATATTATTGCTTGATGTTATGACGCGCTGACGTCTGGGTTTTGCATGGCCCAGATTCTCTATCTTTGTTGCAGACTGATCAGGAGTATTACCGCTGTTAGACCGAGCGGTAGGGATCCTGTTGGTATCCAGTCTTACTTTCCAGGTGTTTATTTGATCTTTTTCTTCCGCATACTATATTATTTCTTGACTCTTTTACTCTGGCTTATGGACATGTACTAGATAGTTAGTTTACTTTCCTGTTCTTGATATCTCTACAGCCATAATGTGACTGTGGAAGGATTTTTCCTATCCACGGGTAGCATGGTTGGCTATGTCACGTGCCAATCTTAGCGTACTCTGGGAAGCGGGGCGTGACAGATATACTGGTAAGTGTTATCAGTAGTTTCTCGACCTGTTATGAGCCTCACATCAGCACAACTTATCGTGTTACTGGGGTCTGACGTTTACCACCCATAAATGAGATATGTGACATATCAGACGAAGAGACCAGACTATACGGTAGTGTTACTGATTGGATTTGCAGGAATATGGAAAAGCTTGCTTGTTGATCTTCTAATCGCTCAATACCCGGGTGACCATTACGTTTAGCAGACCGCTTGCGGCTTGTGGGTGTTTGGTATGATCATCAGCTACTGCCGGCGTATTGACGAGTCTTTAGAGTCCAACACAGAGGTTTCCTGGCTCAAGCGAAACGGAGTAGGAGCACATATGTGATATGTGCGGGACCGAGATTAATACGATATGTGATACCGTTTTCTATTCTTGCGATATGTGATATCGGTCGGTTATATATGATATAGCCGGGTTATCGGATCAAGTGTTGATTCGGTAAAACGATACAATTGATATTAGTCGGTGATATGCGATATAGCCGGATTATTAAATCAAGTGTTGATTTAACAGTTTAATGTATAATTATATATTTGATATATTACATTACGTTAACTAATATTAGCTCAATTAAGTATTACTTTTTCTTACTTGATAATACATTGATATATATGTGATATATGTTAATTGTATTATTTTCTTTTGTTCACACTAATATATATGTGATATATATTATTGTGTCATGCTAGGTTACAGATGCAACATGTTTGTATGAGACTTATACCATGCTAGGGTTAAGTTAGGGTTTATAATTTTATTCAAAGTTAAACAGATTAGTGGAGAATTAGTTTAATGTTCAAAGCTTGTATGAACCTTTGACTAAGTCCACTCTTTTGTCTAGCTTAGGATATTTATTAATCCAACCCTTAACCTTAGGCTATGGTTTAGTCTCTACAAGGGTTAAGCATGATATTATCTAACCATGGTTGCATTTCTATCCTAATCTCATTCATTCATCACAACTTCAATTCATCTTCTTCTTCCTCTCACTTGAAGCTTTCTAGCTTTTGGGTTTGTGATGAAAACTTGTGAGAATATGAAATCTAAAGTGAGCAAAATTCTTACTTCATCATCCTCTACTACTTTCCATTTAGTATAGGGTGTTTGCTTCACTAATTTCACAATTAGTGAAGAGATAGCTTGGGTTAGTGTCTCCTCGACGTAGATCATCTTCGGCCTCGAAGACTCGATGCAAGCTTGTTCATTTCTTCATGGGAGCCTCTCTAGAGTCCGGGAGTTCATGATCGCAGCGAAGGGACTACTACACGGAGCTAATGAAGTGAAGGACCGGTCTACAAAGGTTGTATTCCTTGTTCACTTTACTTGCAAAGTCGTTTGCATTTCTATTCGTCGGATTTCTAGTAAACGGTTCTTTATTAGGGTTAGCTAGAACGGCTAAAATTTTAATATGGTATGAAAGATGCCTCCCGAAACCTTGCTGCCGTGCTAGGAAACCCTGCAGTGGTATCAGAGCCATGCTAGAAAATTAGACGGATTTTGTTAAGATTACGAAACCGAAAAACTCCGAAACTTGAAACACGGAAACTCACTTTCTGTCGATTTTAAAAGGTCCTCTAAAATTTTTTTAAACAAATGCAGAATGTTGTATGTGATGCATCATGAACACACAAGAAAATTGAGCCCCTCCCTTTGGAAAATGGCAGGCCACTTTGGAAGAAAATCTGGCCTCCTCGGCCCGTTTTTGGAATTTTGGGTTGAATTTTTTGGTGTGTTCCAGGACATGGGTTTTGGTGTTTCCGGTGTTGTTTGTTTTTCTAATTTTGTATGTGATGTAATCTTACACTATAAGCAATTTGGAGTGTTTCGTATTCGTAGTTTTGACAATGTTTCGGGTTGTTGCATGTTCTTTAGGCGAAGTTAAAAAGTTCGATCGAATGTCAAAAATCTATTTTTCCAAGTTTAACGTATCCGGAAAATTATGCAAGAAATTCTGTGAACCCTCTAGAAGAATGAAACCCTAACTTGACTTTTTGGATCGCGAGATCGCGGGATCGCGGACATACCCTAGGGTTTGCCACAGTTCCGTGGCGACATGAGTGAGGCTTGGGTTTTCCCTTCTACGGCTGGTGCATAGGTACTGTGGCATATTCTTGGTATTATTAAAATGTGCTCAAGTGTTGAGCTCACGGGGAATTGTAGGACTTTGATGAATCGATCGAAAAGTTTAACATCGTCCGGGTATCATGTGATGGGATACAATACTTGGAATCTACAAATAGTTATGAGATAATTTGTTTGAATTTTATAAATCTAGCAGTTTAGTCTCATTTGATCGGTTGCTACGGGATTTTGATGTTGATCAAAAGTTCGTCGCAATCACGTAGTGTACGCGGATACTCTCCGGGTAACATTATTAGATAGCCACGGTCCATAGCCTCGACCAAGTGACTGTAGGAGAACCCCGTTGCCGAAAGCATCCGTTCGGGTGCTCGCGGCAGCGATGTTCCTCCTTAGTGCACTTCGTCGACGGCATCGGGGGGTGCGGCCATCTGCTAAAGTTTTCGACGAGCATTCGATCAGATTATTGGGAATCTTATTGAATTACCCAACAGGTTATTGGAAAGTATTTTCAATATCGAGACTAAAATGCGGGGTTTATAATTGTTAGGCATCCGATGTAGTTCATTTGGTTAGGCATGAAATCCAATATATATGATATATTGGGTTTATGATGTCTAAGGTGGTTGCGGATTCCAACTGTTGTAGTTTTTCATTTTCTTTTCTGCGATCGTAAGTGTAATATGTGGTGTATCGCCGGTTTCGGTGCTATATGTCAACGACAATTGGGATACGCAAATTTACTTACGTTGATGACATGTGATGTTATGTGTTGCTGGGATATGTTATATTGGATCGTCGTGTTTTGAATAGCCGGAGGTTTTATGTGAGATAAGAGTTTTTCATTTTCATTCATGTAAAAACTTGTATGTAATTCTTTTATTAGGGCATTTCCTGGTTGAAGATGATGTCACCATTGTATATTATTTACTTTTCCGCATTAGGATAGATCCAAGACGGGGAGCACAAGTAACCGGGTTCTAGGGTCCAGTGGGAGACCATCTCGAGGAGTCGAGACCGGGTCTCCTAACTCTAGAATTGGTAGGGTTGCTTGCCGCTCTCGTAGGGGTCTAGGGATATGGGTTTGGCTATTCAACACGACCGTGGAATCTATGTTTTATAAAGGCTTAATATAAAACACGGAAATCCTAGTATATCCAATATTTCATATGTTATCTTCTGTTGCTCTGTGATGTGATCACTGTGATATGTTCAGACGAATGCCTATATTATATATATATATATATATATATGATATATATTATATATTGTTGCTTTCGTTTCATATGTAATGCTTAGGAAGCATATTATGATGGGACTTCATTAATGAGATAAATGAAATAAAAGAAACCTAAAAGATGTTGTAGAAACTTGTTTTAAAAACTGGTAGCTCTAGTTCTTGCTTTGCATAGCGGTATTCCTTGTAGAATATCTAGCACCTTACTCGATAAGGAAAGAGCCGAGATCCCTTCACCGGGAGTGACCTCATTAGCGTAACTAGCAGATGCTAAAACACACTCGGTTTGTCTTTTGATTGCTTCTATAGTTTTTTCTTTACATAGTGGTATTTGTGAAATATCATGCACCTTATTCGATAAGGAAAGAGTCGAGATCCCTTTACCGGGAGTGACCTCTTTAGCAAAACTAGTAAAAGCCTCAAAAGCACTCCTATAAAAAATCACTCGATTCTACGAAAATATCAAGTTCATTACGCAAAGGGTTTTCTTAAAAACCTGTCGTAGCCCTCCGTCATTTCAGATAAGTAATAGTTAGTATTCGTGCTGCGTTTGTTGACCTTGTCAAGGCGTAGTGTGCGGTAGCTCATTAGTGCTTATCTGCTAGCATATGATGTGATTGGATTAGGGTAGTCATGCGACCTTGTTGACCTTGTCAAGGGTCATGCGGGTAGATTTAATTCAATCCGAAAATGACGGGTTGAACTTGACTTGCGGTCTATGGTTTGTTGACCTTGTCAAGGTCATAGATCGCTCGGGACAAAACATTATCGGGAATTTCAAGTGTTGAAATTTACAATGAGATTGCATACCTTCTATGATATAGTTGGATCCCGATACCCACTGGGAGTAAGAGTTACTCCTGGGAGAGCTTTACACATTACAATTAGCCGATCAAGTAGGTGTCTAGAAAGGTGTTAACGGGGTTACGTCCCTGGGAAAACGAGGTTTATTTTAATTAGGTCCGTGCGAAAGCACGGGGAACCTCCTTCAAAGTACCGGCACTGGCCTGGTTGAATGATTGGCGAACTTATAGAGTATAATTAATCCCGGCTAGTCTTTCCTTTTAGGGTTTGAAGGAAGATTTGACTAAAATAGTGGGAGTCATTCTGATTAGATAAAATAATAACCAATCTAATCTTGCAAGAGCATACGCTGAGTGTTTTCTTCTCTCTTTCTCCAGGTAGCGACCATGTCACGCCTTAATCAAGATAATAATATGGATGTATTGACCGAACCCGCTTGTTATACTGAGCTGGGGAACATTGGTCCTGCTCCAACTTATAAATGTATAAGACCGAGCATGAAATAGGGGAATACCAGGATTCCCGTGCCACCGAAACGAAGAAAGTGCATGCTGATCATCTTCTTCGGGTATGTTCATTACCGAGAACTGTTTCTCAGTATCCTCTACGTCCTGGGTATGAGATACCGGATCAGGATCCCATATATGTAATCTGTTACATGGGCTACAGACAGGTAGAGAACTGGGAATGGGTGATAAGTTTCAAGAGTTGGAAACGGTGCAAGTGTTGCAGCCAAGATTGTTGGCAGGTATCACCCTGTATTACCAAATACATTGATTCTGAACGAATGTTATTAGATACCGAACCTGATATACAACATCATATCAGTCTCTTTATTAAGTAAAGAAGGATATAATTTTGTATTGTTGGATAATGTTTTGAACATTTCCTATATCAAGTGTTGATCGGTTCAGGCACGTTATCTAATGACATATATGTTCTAAATCAAACTACAGTTTTTAACGTACAGAACACACACAAGAGGAAGAGTTCAGAAATGAAAGAATCCTTTATAAGGCATTGTAGACAAGGTCATATCAATGTGACCCGACTAGCAGAGTTACATTAAGATGCATATTTAAATCAGTTTGAATTTACATCTTGTGAAACTTGCTAGTCATGTCTCAAAGATAAGATGACCTTAGCTCCGTTTACTGGAAACAGAGAAAGAGTTAGTGAACTCTTGGGATTGATACATGATGATGTATGTAAGTCCCCTGTCTACACATGCCAGGACCGGTTCTTTATACTTCATTACATTCACTGATGATCTCTCAAGATTCGGACATATGTTCATGTTGAAACGCAAGTCTGAAGCTTTTGAGAAATTTAAAGAATATAAGTTAGAAGTAGAGAACCAAAACGGGTATAAGTATTATATCCTTTAATGAGATCAGGAAGAAGAATACTTGAGCACGGAATTCCTGGACTATTCTAAAGGAGAATTAGATTCTCTCTCAGCATTACTCCTCCGTATACACCACATCATGTAAGTGTATCGGGACGGAGAAATCGCACCCTATTAGATATGGTGCGCTCTATGATGAGTGCTACTGAGTTACCTATTTCCTTTTAGGGGGTTATCCACTTGAGAAGCTGCATACTTGTTGAATTGGGTTCCAACCAAATCAGGAGCCTACCACTCCATATGAGATATGGAATGGGAAGAGCTGTAACATTTCGGAAAATATAATAATATTATTTTTGGAATTTAATATTAAAATAATATATTTCGCAAAAACTACCAATTTGCGAATTTGGGGTTTTCGTAAAATGGTATAAATATAAATTATTGGAATTGTGAGCATATTGTTTTTGGCCAAAAATTCTTGTGTTGCAATTCATTTCCAGCAAGCACAATTAGTGACCATTTCGTGAGTCATGGTGTGGGTGTGTGAGTCATTCAATTTCATTGAATGGATTTTGTCTATGTTAAAGATATTTTCCTGTGTAGGATATTTTTTAGTGTTGTGATCTTTTGTTATTGGTGGTTGTTCTAAAAGTGTGCATTATTTTATTGTGAGTTGATTAATTCATAGCTTACAATTACCACTTCTATTTCCTACACTCACCACTTCATTTGCATAACTTCACCACTCCACCTTTATCATTCACAGTGAGCACAATTGAAGAATCACCTGAGCCTATTTCGAAATTGCCGGAAGCCATTTTCTTGTGATGGCCGAGCCCTCTTCTCACTTGCAAAAATTCCTTTTGATGTGCTGGCATTTATTTTTCCAGCAAGCCATTTTCGTTTGCTTTGATTGGGCTTGGGCTTTTGTTTTGGTGAGGTGTATTGGAGTGGGAAATTGTGTGAGCATGGGAGGCATGGGTTTTTAGTGATGTGTCCTATGTGCTTTTATTGCTTTTTTTGTGTGAAGGATATTTTGTGAGTGGGGTGGCTAATTCTTTGGTTGTGTGCTGGAGTTTTTGGTTTGGGAATGTTTTTGTTGCTTTAATTAATCATATACATTCATTCACTCACCAATTGATTCTTACAAATCCCCAGAGAGGAATAATAGTGGCCGAGCCCAATTTTGAGAGCTCATTCTTTTGCAAGCTCATTTTTTTTCTTCATTTGCAAAATCCTTTTGCTCACTTCATCACAACTCCAATGGCAACTTCATTAACCTCCACCCAAATACTTGGATGCCTTAAGACAAAGTATACTACACTCTCTCTACTTCTCTCTTGGACATCTAGGCTAGAAAACTGGATGTCCGAGTTGCCTCGGTTTTGAGGCGGGAGCCCGTATAAAGAATCCTCGATGTGCGTCCTCTTTGACGAGCTTGACCGGAGAGCGAACTTCATCGAGGCAGCCGCAACATGCTAAGGACTGAGATTGAAGACCGAAGGACATGGATCGATCGGTATAATTTCTTAAGCCACTTTACAGTTTACTAGTATAGGGTTATTGGTACGATTGGGGTTTTAGGCTCGGTGGTTTTCACGAATAGCAACCCTAGTTAGAATTTTGGCTGTGTTTTCCGGTATTGGGATTTCTTGGTTTTGGGATTGGATATTGTATTTGGTCGTTGGACGTTTGTACGCCAATGACGAGGGTTGTTTGGTTGTTTTGCATGCGTAGGCTATAGGTTCTAACCTATGAGCGCACCGCGTGCCGTATTTGGATTTCAGAATTTGATGTTAATAGCTTTGCAATTTCATATTGATTGTAGGTACATTCGTGTGGATTCCGAGACGACGAAGAGCATCGACTACGGCTAAGCGAGGAGTTTGGCAGGTGAGTAGATTTATATCTACGGGGGAAGTCGGGTGGATGGCGTATAGCACCCCCGCAAATTTTGAATGGAAACCGATATATATATATATATATATATATATATATATAATACGGTCAGGGAAACCTATATTAGAAAACTATAGATATGGTTAAAAAGATAGTTAAAGTGATATTAATGATTGAGTATATATATCGAGATATGAGATGAAAGCTATAGGGACATAACTCTTGGACATGATATGATGAAAATGATGTCTCGAATTGAGATATAAGGATATGAAAAGGGAAGGTGAATCACGATGTATAGATATGTAGTTGCACGAGACTAAGCATGAGATTTAGAGTAGCGTGACATGAGATTCATATAATAGAATGCATATGTAAAATGACTTGATGTGAGAGATTGATGCGATGAAAAGAGTATACGATGAGATATGATGACTTGGTTGATATGTCGTTATATGGATGCGAGAGTCGATAAGAGATAGTTGATACCTTGTCGGTCCCCTGATACGAGATTGACGCGGATGTGACCTGAGAGATAGATATATATATATGGATAATGATGTGCATAATGAGTGATATGCCGTACGAGACTTAGGTCCGTACCCCCAATGTTGTATCGGTTGTTAGAATCCCTAATTTGTTTAATGCCGCCGTACGATAGATTACCGTACGCGGTGAGCTTTATTTGTTGATTTATCCATACCCTTGATTAGAAGATGTCGTACAATGGATTGTACCGTATGTGATGTTGTGAAGCTGGATGCCGATTGATAGATTCACCGACTCGGTCATGTTAGATACGTATACTTTACAGCATTTAGTTCACGATGTACTTTATGCTGCATTCATGTTATTCTCATTGTATTTCATATACCTGTGCTAGTACACCTACACCAATATCGATGATGCATATGTTACACTTACACAGATTGCCGGCTCACACACTTCATCATCGATAATTGCCATGTCACCTACACAGTAGAATTACTATATCATGCTATGATATACTTGCTATGCTCACATCATTATGCCATGTTGCATGACATACCCTGCTATAGCTGCATATACCCCTAAGTGGTGTTGTATAGTCATTTGATATTGAGACATTGATTATTTTGCTATTGTGCTTATGATGAAAGGTTACTAGGCACTATCACAAGATTCTACAAGGCATCAACCATGCCAAAATCAAAATTTTCAAGTGCCGAAAAACCTAAAGCTAGGATCTTTGCTAGAGAATTAGGGTAAACAATGAACAAGTAAACAACTTTACTTTTAAAAGATAGGGATTACAACCTTTGTAGTCCGTTCCTTCGCTTCATAAGCTCCGTGTTGAGGTCCCTTCGCTGCGATCATCAAGAACTCCGACTCTCGTGAGGCTCCAAGAGGTGAATGATGCATCTTGCTTGAAGTCTTCATGATCTAAGATGATCTACCTTGAAGAATCTCTAACCCAAGCTTACACTTCACTAAACAACTTATTAGAGAAGTGAACACCCTAATCTAAGTGGCTAGAATAGATGAGGTTGATGAAGTAGGAATTTTGCTCTCTTTTATTTTCTATTTATCACACTTATTCATCACAAACCCAAAAGCTAGTAAGCTTTTTTCAAGAGCAAGAAGAAGATGAAGATGAAGCATATCCTTTTGTAATGAATAATGAATTATTGTAGTGGTTACAAATCTAAACATGAGTTAAGCATGATAGAGTTAACTCATGTAGAGAATTAACTAGAGGTTTAGGTTTGGGTTGGGTTAAATAATATCTTTACAAAATATCAAGCTTAAAGACAAAGTCAAAGCTTCATGAAGCCTCATGGAAAAGCTAACCCTAATCCAAACCCTAACCAAGTTTAAACCCTAAACCTTTGTTAAATTTGTAACCCTAACATGTTACAATATTATATATCACATATACAATATATTTTGTAACAAAAGAAAATAATACAATTAACATATATCGCATATATATATCAATGTATTATCGCGTGAGAAAATGAATCAATAAAGCGAGCTTATATTAGTTAACGTAACGTAATATATCACATATATAATTATACATTAAATTATCGAATCAACACTTGATCCGATAACCCGGCTATATTACATATAACCAACTAATATAACATGTACCATTTCATCGAATCAACACTTGATCCGATGACCCGGCTATATCACATATACCCGGCCGATATCTCGTATCGCGAGAATAGAATACGGTATCTTATATCGTATTATTCTCGGTCCCGCACATATCACATATGTGGTCCTACTCCGTTTTGCCTGAGACAGGAAACCTCTATGTAGGACTCTAAAGAATCGTCAATACGCCGGCAGTAGGTGATGATCATATCAAACACCCACAAGCTGCAAGCGGTTAGCTAAACGTAACATCCACCCAGGTATTGAGCGATCAGAAGATCAACAAGCAAGCATGTACATTCTCCTGTGAATCCAGTCAGTAACACTACCGTACAGTCCGGTCTCTCCGTCTGATGTGTCGCATATCAAGTCAAGGGGTGGTAAACGTCAGACCCCAGTAACCGATAAGTCGTGTCGATGTTGTTAGTGTTTATGCCCTAGAAGGCCATTACTGTATCATACTAGCTTGTATATTACTTAATGGAAGCTTGGGATATTCACATGTATATAACAGTCTTGCTAAACATGGTAGTATGCCACTTGGTTTTTCTATCTTAATATGTGAGTGTACGTATTGATAGAGCTCTTAGGATCTTGCTTGTCTACCAGCGTTGTGATGGCAGTCACACTAGTGGGGGCTGGGTAGTCTACAAGCACATCCTTATTTAGGTCCCTGGTCGTTGGATTATCGAGACAGAGCATTGATACTCCGGAGTAGACTGGTGTGTACGCTTCTCATCCCAGTTGGGGAGATGGTCTGTCCCACAGCCGTCAGTACGTCGTACTGGAGATAGTATGCAGGTGCTCGTTAGGTTACGGGTACACCGGACAGGACTCACAGGGAACTGTTGGTTGGTTTGATACCAGTCGTCAGTGAACAGTTCCCAGGTGACATGAGTACAGCGTAGTCCGCAGACTTGACACTGCTACTTCGCCTCGAATGTGTCCTACTGTTCTTAGATTGCTACCCTACCACGGCTCAAAGGAGTCGTGCAAACAGGTAGCAGTTGGGTGCAGTCCCGAGCACTTGGAGGCAGTGGCGGTTAGAAAGGATTCGTCCCTCCCGGTATTGGGAGTAGATATCGTGCTGTGTCAGAGAGCCATTACGCAAAGTCCCTGGCCAGGGCAAGCGAGATTTGCTGGTAGGTTCCAGTAGTTTCTCAGGGTGTAATGGGCTTCACTCCGACACGACTTATACCGCTATTTGGGGACTGACGCTTGCCGCCCCCCTAGGCCCGATATGCGATAGTCTTGGACGAACGGACCGGACTGTATGGAGATTGTCACATCAGACTCAGTAGGAGTTCGGATGGGTTTTCTCATCGGCCTTCTTATCGACAACTACCTGGGGACCGTTACGTACAGCTAGTGCCGCTTGCGGTCTGTGGTTAAACCCACTGCCAGCGTAGTGGTCGAGTCTCTAGAGTCCCACACAGAGAGTTTCCTACTCCAGGCGAAACGATATAGAGGTTGCATGGTTTTGCGACAAAGGGTTCGGACGCATACGTGCGTTTACGCGCGTACGACTTTCGGACAGTTTTTACCAGTCGGCTTTGGTTTAAGCCAGTTACTGGTATCCGGTTATTGGATTTATACAATCTAAAGTTTTTCCGTATTTTTACGGATCGGAGGGGCGTTCTCGTAATTACTCGAGAAGCTTCTAGAAGTGGTGACTAAGGAGGTTTAGGTGTCATTTGCATTAAATGAGTTTAGTGAGTCATGAGGGTGATTCATGCATATCATTAATGCATGATAAATGCTTAATGAGTCATGGTTATGAATCACCACCAGATATTTATGAAACTTCATTATTCATCATTTAGTTTTTCTTTTATGGATGAATATTAAAGGTTCATATATATTATGATAGATTTACTATTCTCATAAGATTCATTCTCACCTTCTCTCTCCTCAAGCTCTCATCTTCAAACCCTAATCCTTACACCTCATGAGTTGAGATCAAAGGATTAGTTAGACTAAACAATCCATAACCATCACTCTATCTCATCCTAACTTCTTTGATTAGCAATCCAAGAAGGTTAGTTGCCTCAAGTTTAGAGGTTTAGCTTAGAGTTTTGCTCTCGGGTGGATCGTCTACTACCTAGAGAAGGCCGAGGAGAACAAGGAGATCGTAAAGACGAAGGACAAGTTTCGATAGGTATAATCCCTAAGCATAGTAGTTTAGAACAACTATATGTTTGGTTAGTTATCGTTTAGCTTCGATTCAAGCGGTTAGTCGATGTTTGTTCTTTAAACTTGATCGTTTTTGAAAATTCTGCCTCCCCGTAAGTACTGGGGTGAAGTACATCGACTTACAGTGGTATCAGAGCCTCGCTAAACAATAAATAACTTGATTGCAAATTTGTACGAATTTCGAACGGAAAAACGAAGCCGGAAAACCCTAAATCTAATCAGTTTCTGTCGAACTTAAAATGAAGTCCAAAAATTTTTCAGGTGTGCTCAGAAAGCTAGAAAAGAGTCCAGAAGAACACCCATGAAATTCGAGCCCATGACTCGGCTAAAGCGCTGCTGAAGGGCGGCGGATCCCACCGATCCGCCGCGCTTCCGCGGCCGAGTTGCCGAGTCGTGGGCTCATCTTTCATGTGTGGGTCCTCTCTGGTATTTGGGGTTTTCTGGAATATTTAATAATTGCTCAGGTTACTGTTTAACAGAGCAGATTTTGGAGCAATATTGATGTTGTTTAATCGATCGAAATTGTACAGTATTTGCGTATTGGATTATATCTGTGATTGTTTAATGTGTTCGTAAACCTCCCCTAACTGCTAGTATGTCGGTTGGCAGGGGGTTGCACATTTCTGAAATGGTTATATCTGTTTGTGCATATAAACTGTATTGGACTGTTGTGGTGTATAGCCGGGGTTTTGCAATGGGTTATTGTTTAATTCATTTGTTGTAAATGTAATTTGTTGTAATATTATTTTGCGGGGCACTTCCAGGTTGCGGTCGTAGCCACCGTTGTATTATTTCATTTTACTGTTTTTGCTCCTAGGACTGACCCAAGGTGGGGTACACAGACTGCCGGGTGGGTAGTTTGCTGTACCCGTAGGGGTCGAGGGTAGGGTAACGGCTATTCATCACAACTGTGTAATCTGTCTTTTCTTGCAGGCTCAAAAGAAATACAGATTGCTTGCAAATCCAATATTGTTTATCTGTGTTCTGGAATGAATATCATTGCGTCAGACGAATGTAAAATATCTATATTTATGATAGCTATTTAGACGCCACTTATGTTTTGCACCCGCGCTAGCCCAGCCCCCGCTCTGTCGTTAGTTAAGTAACCTAACGAGTGATGACGGGACCCCGTGGCGAATGCGGATGGCATAAGAGGACGTTGTATTTTCGTTGTTTTCTGCAATGATAGGTTAATGATGGGACGCATTATCTATAATGCAAAGTAAAACAAACCAAAGTTTAAATCGTTGGAACAATTTAAAAGAAACCACTCGGTTAATTTTAAAACAGATATTTTTAAATGCGGAGATTTAACCACTCCTTTTAAAAGCTATCAGGTTCCTTCGGTTATATCAAGTTCACTACGTTCACGGTTTCGCCAAAACCAGTCGTAGCCCTCCGTCATTTCTTATGAATGGTCAGTAGTATTCAAGCTATGTTTGTTTGGCCCTTAGTCAAGACATAGTGTTTGGTAGCTGCTGGGGTATTCATTTGTTGCATAGATAGATGAGTTGGTTTGGGACAGTCGTATTACTTTGTTTGGCCCTTAGTCAACAGTATACGGATGGGTTCAAATCGACAGGATAATGATGGGCAGAACTTGACATGTGACTTATGATTTGTTGGCCCTTAGTCAAGAATATAAGAGCATGGGGCAAAAATATATATCGGGAATTTCTAAAGAAACTGAAATTTGCAAAGAGATGCATACCATTTGGAGTTTGATGAATGTTGGTAGGATTCTTTCAACATTATCATACGATGATATTTGGATCCCGATCCTACTGTGAGTATATGCTACTTATCAGGATATTCGTCACTTAACGATCAATGCTATAAACCTAGTAGTTGTCCAGAAAGGTGTCAGCGGGGTTACGCCCCCAGAGAAAAGAGATTATTTAATTAAGGAACTTCGCGAAAGCGTTGGAAAACCTCCCTCGAAGTATCGACACTGGCCTGGCTGAACGGTTAAGCAAGTATTGTACGGTGAGAATAGTCCTGGCTAATTCTTCCTTTATGGTTTGAGGAGGGATTCGAGAAACAGTAGGAGCCATCCAGTTTAGATAAACTCAAAACCGCTCTAAACTTGCAAGAGCATCATGCTAAAGTGTTTTCTTCTCTCTCTCCTAATTGCAGCGACCCTGAAAATGACTGGACTTAAGTTACTTTTAGAGAAAAATATACTGACGGGGCCAAACTATAAAGATTGGCTGCGGAATGTCAAAATGGCTTTGACCTATTACAAACTGGGGTACGTCCTCACTGCTACGGCACCTGCTGTCCCTGGTCCCAAATCCAGCAATGCGGATAAGGAAATCCGCAAAACCTGGGATTTAGATTGCGCGAGAGCCAAGTGCATCGTGCTTGCCTCGATGAACAATGAACATCAGAGGAGGCACGAGGATATGTCCTTAGATGGCATATTTCTCCATACAAAGGAACTTTATGGAGAGCAATCTCGTATAGCAAGATACGAGACCTCTAAGAAATTGTTTCGAGCGAGGTTGGCTGTCGGGTCATCGGTAGGTGAACATGTCCTACAGATGATCGGCTATATAGAAGAGCTCGCAGACCTTGGGACGACTTTGGATAATGAGCTCTATACAGACCTTATTCTCCAGTCCCTTCCTCCCACCTACGCCCAGTTTATCCTCAACTTCAATCTTCAAGGAAAAGAAGTTGAACTTGCGGAACTCCTGAACATGTTAAGGAGTGCAGAGGGCACCTTGCTGAAGGCAAGGGAAACACCCGCTATGTTTGTTGGCGGTGCATCTTCTTCCGGGTCCAAGGCTAGGGCCAAAGGAAGGAAGAAGAAGGCCGCACCCAAACCTAGAGGAGGTGTTAGTAAGGTGAGAGGGAAGGGAAAGAAAAAGACTGCAGTACCGATAGTTGGCCAGGATGAGTGCTTCCATTGTCACAGGAAAGGGCACTGGAAGAAGGATTGCAAGGCGTGGAACGCCAAGAACCAGGAACCGAAGCAAGCTGTGGCTTCGACTTCAGGTGTGTTTGTAATTGAGAATTGTCTGTCGATCAACTCTACTTCCTGGGTATTGGATACCGGATCAGGATCTCATATTTGCAATTCATTGCAGGCACTGAGAAACCGTAGAGTGCTGAAGGAAGGTGATATGATCCTCAGGGTTGCTAACGGAGCTAGCGTGGGAGCTGCGTCCGTCGGGGATTATCACCTAGGATTGACGAGTGGACACATTTTGGTTTTACATAACTGTTATTTTGTACCCAGCTTAACGTGTAATATCATATCAGTTTCCTTGTTATCAAATAAAGGTTATGATTTCACGTTTGTAAGAGATGTTGTCAACATCCACCTTAATCATGGTTTGATTGGGTCCGGTACTCTAAATAACGGCATATATGTTTTAAACCAACTCCAAATTTTCAACGTCCAGAACACACTAAAAAGAAAGTCTCCAGATTTGAATAAAGCTTTCTTATGGCATTGTAGACTGGGTCACATCAATGAGAGAAGGTTGACTAAGTTGCATAGAGAAGGATATTTGGACTCGTTCGAATATCAATCTTATGACACTTGTCAATCTTGTCTCAAAGGAAAGATGACAAAGACTCCATTTACTGGACAAGGAGTAAGAGCGAGCGAGCTCTTAGGACTCATACACAGCGATGTATGTGGTCCAATGTCTACACATGCGAGAGGTGGTTTTTCCTATTTCATTACTTTCACGGATGATTACTCAAGATACGGATTCATTTATCTGATGAAACATAAATCCGAGGCTTTTGAGAAATTCCAGGAGTATAAGAATGAAGTAGAAAACCAAACCGGCAAAAGTATCAAGACACTTAGATCTGATCGAGGTGGTGAATACTTGAGTGCCGAGTTCCTAGGTTACCTAAAAGAGAAAGGAATTCTCTCTCAGCTTACTCCTCCGTACACTCCACAGCATAACGGTGTATCGGAGAGACGGAATCGAACCCTATTGGATATGGTACGATCCATGATGAGTAATGCTGAGTTACCGCGAACTTTCTGGGGACATGCGCTAGAATCAGCGGCATATCTTTTGAACCAGGTTCCAACCAAGACTGTGCCTACCACACCATATCAGATGTGGAGTAGGAAGAAACCCTGTCTAAAACATTTTAGGACATGGGGGAGTCCAGCTTTTGTAAAAAAGCAGCATGTGGACAAGCTCGAGGCACGCTCAGTACTGTGTAAACTTGTGGGATATCCAAAGAACTCCAAGGGATATTATTTCTATTACGCAGAGGAACAAAAGGTTTTTGTTTCTCGTCATGCCCAGTTCTTAGAAACTGAATTAGAAAATCAGAAGAGTGGGAGCGAAGTAGAACTGGAAGAAATTCCAGAACCACAAGCTGTTACTGAAAGTTTGGTAGAACCAGAGGTTCAAGAAGAACAGAACATTCCCACACCCCTCCGCAGGAGTAGTAGGCCGTCTCATCCGCCTGAGAGATACTACGGTTTTCTCATAGATGGGGATAGAGAGGATTGCATCATAGATGATGAACCTACTGACTTCCAGCAGGCCATCCAGAGCGGCGACTCGGTACGATGGCTAGATGCAATGCGGACCGAGATGGAGTCCATGTACACCAACAAAGTATGGACTTTGGACTTTTCTCCAGATGGGGTAAAACCCATAGGATGCAAATGGATCTTCAAGAAAAAGATTGGTGTAGATGGACAGGTGGAAACCTATAAGGCTAGACTTGTTGCAAAGGGTTTTCGTCAAAGACCTGGTTTGGACTATGACGAAACCTTTTCTCCAGTGGCTATGCTCAAATCCATTCGGGTCCTTCTTGCTATTGCTGCCTTCCATGATTATAAATCTGGCAGATGGACGTAAAGACGGCTTTTCTGAATAGAAATTTAGAAGAGAGCGTCTATATGGATCAGCCAGAGGGTTTCAATCAGAGTGGGAGCAGCGGGAAAGTATGCAAGCTGCTTAAGTCCATTTATGGACTAAAGCAGGCATCGCGGAGTTGGAACATCTGTTTTGATGAGACAGTCAAAGAATATGACTTTATCAAAAATCCAGATGAACCGTGCATATATAGTAAAGTAGTGGCCAGAAGTGTCATATTCCTCGTCTTGTACGTGGATGACATTCTATTGATAGGAAATGACATTCCTATGCTACAATCTGTCAAAGGATTCTTGTCACACAGGTTCTCCATGAAAGACCTGGGTGATGCCTCTTACATTCTGGGGATCAGGATCTATCGTGATAGATCCAAGAGGATGTTGGGACTTTCGCAGTCCAGGTATATCGACACTATACTGAAAAGATTCAGTATGGAAGATTCTAAGCGCGGTAATCTACCGGCTTGTCACGGAATCACCCTCTCCAAAGAGATGTCTCCCAAGACTGATTTGGAACGGGAACGCATGTCTTTTATACCCTACGCTTCTGCGGTAGGCTCTATAATGTATGCGATGTTGTGTACCAGACCAGATGTAGCTTACGCACTGAGCGTGGTAAGCCGGTATCAGTCAGACCCAGGGGAGAAGCACTGGATAGCAGTAAAGAACATTCTCAAGTACCTGAGGAGGACTAAGGAGATGTTCTTGGTTTACGGCGCAAAAGACCTCAGGTTGGAGGCCTTTGCTGATTCCGGCTTCCAGTGTGATAAGGACGATTCCAAGTCCATGTCGGGTTATGTCTTTACCCTCAATGGAGGGGCGGTGTGCTGGAAGAGCTCCAAGCAGGACACCGTTGCCGACTCGACGATGGAAGCGGAGTATATAACTGCTTGCGATGCCGCAAAAGAAGCAGTCTGGATGAAGAAGTTCCTAACAGAACTTCAGGTTGTTCCTACCATAGTTGATCCAATACCTCTGTATTGCGACAACAACGGAGCTATAGCTTTAGCGAAGGAACCAAGGTCCCATCAGAAGTCCAGACACATCTTAAGGCGGTATCACCTGATCAGGGAGATCATTGATCGTCAGGAGATCGAGGTTCGGAGAGTTGCTTCAGAAGAAAACATTGCTGATCCATTCACGAAGGCCCTTCCTCAGATTCAGTTCGAGAGGCTACTCGAGATCATTGGTCTACGATATGCCAGTACATGGCCCTAGTGCAAGTGGGAGATTGTTAGTGTTTATGCCCTAGAAGGCCATTACTGTATCATACTAGCTTGTATATTACTTAATGGAAGCTTGGGATATTCACATGTATATAACAGTCTTGCTAAACATGGTAGTATGCTACTTGGTTTTTCTATCTTAATATGTGAGTGTACGTATTGATAGAGCTCTTAGGATCTTGCTTGTCTACCAGCGTTGTGATGGCAGTCACACTAGTGGGGGCTGGGTAGTCTACAAGCACATCCTTATTTAGGTCCCTGGTCGTTGGATTATCGAGACCGAGCATTGATACTCCGGAGTAGACTGGTGTGTACGCTTCTCATCCCAGTTGGGGAGATGGTCTGTCCCACAGCCATCAGTACGTCGTACTGGAGATAGTATGCAGGTGCTCGTTAGGTTACGGGTACACCGGAAAGGACTCACAGGGAACTGTTGGTTGGTTTGATACCAGTCGTCAGTGAACAGTTCCCAGGTGAAATGAGTACAGCGTAGTCCGCAGACTTGACACTGCTACTTTGCCTCGAGTGTGTCCCACTGTTCTTAGATTGCTACCCTACCACGGCTCAAAGGAGTCGTGCAAACAGGTAGCAGTTGGGTGCAGTCCCGAGCACTTGGAGGCAGTGGCGGTTAGAAAGGATTCGTCCCTCCCAGTATTGGGAGTAGATATCGTGCTGTGTCAGAGAGCCATTACGCAAAGTCCCTGGCCAGGGCAAGCGAGATTTGCTGGTAGGTTCCAGTAGTTTCTCAGGGTGTAATGGGCTTCACTCCGACACGACTTATACCGCTATTAGGGGACTGACGCTTGCCGCCCCCCTAGGCCCGATATGCGATAGTCTTGGACGAACGGACCGGACTGTATGGAGATTGTCACATCAGAATCAGTAGGAGTTCGGATGGGTTTTCTCATCGGCCTTCTTATCGACAACTACCTGGGGACCGTTACGTACAGCTAGTGCCGCTTGCGGTCTGTGGTTAAACCCACTGCCAGCGTAGTGGTCGAGTCTCTAGAGTCCCACACAGAGAGTTTCCTACTCCAGGAGAAACGATATAGAGGTTGCATGGTTTTGCGACAAAGGGTTCGGACGCATACGTGCGTTTACGCGCGTACGACTTTCGGACAGTTTTTACCAGTCGGCTTTGGTTTAAGCCAGTTACTGGTATCCGGTTATTGGATTTATACAGTCTAAAGTTTTTCCGTATTTTTACGAATCGGAGGGGCGTTCTCGTAATTACTCGAGAAGCTTCTAGAAGTGGTGACTAAGGAGGTTTAGGTGTCATTTGCATTAAATGAGTTTAGTGAGTCATGAGGGTGATTCATGCATATCATTAATGCATGATAAATGCTTAATGAGTCATGGTTATGAATCACCACCAGATATTTATGAAACTTCATTATTCATCATTTAGTTTTTCTTTTATGGATGAATATTAAAGGTTCATATATATTATGATAGATTTACTATTCTCATAAGATTCATTCTCACCTTCTCTCTCCTCAAGCTCTCATCTTCAAACCCTAATCCTTACACCTCATGAGTTGAGATCAAAGGATTAGTTAGACTAAACAATCCATAACCATCACTCTATCTCATCCTAACTTCTTTGATTAGCAATCCAAGAAGGTTAGTTGCCTCAAGTTTAGAGGTTTAGCTTAGAGTTTTGCTCTCGGGTGGATCGTCTACTACCTAGAGAAGGCCGAGGAGAACAAGGAGATCGTAAAGACGAAGGACAAGTTTCGATAGGTATAATCCCTAAGCATAGTAGTTTAGAACAACTATATGTTTGGTTAGTTATCGTTTAGCTTCGATTCAAGCGGTTAGTCGATGTTTGTTCTTTAAACTTGATCGTTTTTGAAAATTCTGCCTCCCCATAAGTACTGGGGTGAAGTACATCGACTTACAGTGGTATCAGAGCCTCGCTAAACAATAAATAACTTGATTGCAAATTTGTACGAATTTCGAACGGAAAAATGAAGCCGGAAAACCCTAAATCTAATCAGTTTCTGTCGAACTTAAAATGAAGTCCAAAAATTTTTCAGGTGTGCTCAGAAAGCTAGAAAAGAGTCCAGAAGAACACCCATGAAATTCGAGCCCATGACTCGGCTAAAGCGCCGCTGAAGGGCGGCGGATCCCACCGATCCGCCGCGCTTCCGCGGCCGAGTTGCCGAGTCGTGGGCTCATCTTTCATGTGTGGGTCCTCTCTGGTATTTGGGGTTTTCTGGAATATTTAATAATTGCTCAGGTTACTGTTTAACAGAGCAGATTTTGGAGCAATATTGATGTTGTTTAATCGATCGAAATTGTACAGTATTTGCGTATTGGATTATATCTGTGATTGTTTAATGTGTTCGTAAACCTCCCCTAACTGCTAGTATGTCGGTTGGCAGGGGGTTGCACATTTCTGAAATGGTTATATCTGTTTGTGCATATAAACTGTATTGGACTGTTGTGGTGTATAGCCGGGGTTTTGCAATGGGTTATTGTTTAATTCATTTGTTGTAAATGTAATTTGTTGTAATATTATTTTGCGGGGCACTTCCAGGTTGCGGTCGTAGCCACCGTTGTATTATTTCATTTTACTGTTTTTGCTCCTAGGACTGACCCAAGGTGGGGTACACAGACTGCCGGGTGGGTAGTTTGCTGTACCCGTAGGGGTCGAGGGTGGGGTAACGGCTATTCATCACAACTGTGTAATCTGTCTTTTCTTGCAGGCTCAAAAGAAATACAGATTGCTTGCAAATCCAATATTTTTTATCTGTGTTCTGGAATGAATATCATTGCGTCAGACGAATATAAAATATCTATATTTATGATAGCTATTTAGACGCCACTTATGTTTTGCACCCGCGCTAGCCCAGCCCCCGCTCTGTCGTTAGTTAAGTAACCTAACGAGTGATGACGGGACCCCGTGGCGAATGCGAATGGCATAAGAGGACGTTGTATTTTCGTTGTTTTCTGCAATGATAGGTTAATGATGGGAAGCATTATCTATAATGCAAAGTAAAACAAACCAAAGTTTAAATCGTTGGAACAATTTAAAAGAAACCACTCGGTTAATTTTAAAACAGATATTTTTAAATGCGGAGATTTAACCACTCCTTTTAAAAGCTATCAGGTTCCTTCGGTTATATCAAGTTCACTACGTTCACGGTTTCTCCAAAACCAGTCGTAGCCCTCCGTCATTTCTTATGAATGGTCAGTAGTATTCAAGCTATGTTTGTTTGGCCCTTAGTCAAGACATAGTGTTTGGTAGCTGCTGGGGTATTCATTTGTTGCATAGATAGATGAGTTGGTTTGGGACAGTCGTATTACTTTGTTTGGCCCTTAGTCAAGAGTATACGGATGGGTTCAAATCGACAGGATAATGATGGGCAGAACTTGACATGTGACTTATGATTTGTTGGCCCTTAGTCAAGATCATAAGAGCATGGGGCAAAAATATATATCGGGAATTTCTAAAGAAACTGAAATTTGCAAAGAGATGCATACCATTTGGAGTTTGATGAATGTTGGTAGGATTCTTTCAACATTATCATACGATGATATTTGGATCCCGATCCTACTGTGAGTATATGCTACTTATCAGGATATTCGTCACTTAACGATCAATGCTATAAACCTAGTAGGTGTCCAGAAAGGTGTCAGCGGGGTTACGCCCCCAGAGAAAAGAGGTTATTTAATTAAGGAACTTCGCGAAAGCGTTGGAAAACCTCCCTCGAAGTATCGACACTGGCCTGGCTGAACGGTTAAGCAAGTATTGTACGGTGAGAATAGTCCTGGCTAATTCTTCCTTTATGGTTTGAGGAGGTATTCGAGAAACAGTAGGAGCCATCCAGTTTAGATAAACTCAAAACCGCTCTAAACTTGCAAGAGCATCATGCTAAAGTGTTTTCTTCTCTCTCTCCTAATTGCAGCGACCCTGAAAATGACTGGACTTAAGTTACTTTTAGAGAAAAATATACTGACGGGGCCAAACTATAAAGATTGGCTGCGGAATGTCAAAATGGCTTTGACCTATGACAAACTGGGGTACGTCCTCACCGCTACGGCACCTGCTGTCCCTGGTCCCAAATCCAGCAATGCGGATAAGGAAATCCGCAAAACCTGGGATTTAGATTGCGCGAGAGCCAAGTGCATCGTGCTTGCCTCGATGAACAATGAACATCAGAGGAGGCACGAGGATATGTCCTTAGATGGCATATTTCTCCATACAAAGGAACTTTATGGAGAGCAGTCTCGTATAGCAAGATACGAGACCTCTAAGAAATTGTTTCGAGCGAGGTTGGCTGTCGGGTCATCGGTAGGTGAACATGTCCTACAGATGATCGGCTATATAGAAGAGCTCGCAGACCTTGGGACGACTTTGGATAATGAGCTCTATACAGACCTTATTCTCCAGTCCCTTCCTCCCACCTACGCCCAGTTTATCCTCAACTTCAATCTTCAAGGAAAAGAAGTTGAACTTGCGGAACTCCTGAACATGTTAAGGAGTGCAGAGGGCACCTTGCAGAAGGCAAGGGAAACACCCGCTATGTTTGTTGGCGGTGCATCTTCTTCCGGGTCCAAGGCTAGGGCCAAAGGAAGGAAGAAGAAGGCCGCACCCAAACCTAGAGGAGGTGTTAGTAAGGTGAGAGGGAAGGGAAAGAAAAAGACTGCAGTACCGATAGTTGGCCAGGATGAGTGCTTCTATTGTCACAGGAAAGGGCACTGGAAGAAGGATTGCAAGGCGTGGAACGCCAAGAACCAGGAACCGAAGCAAGCTGTGGCTTCGACTTCAGGTGTGTTTGTAATTGAGAATTGTCTGTCGATCAACTCTACTTCCTGGGTATTGGATACCGGATCAGGATCTCATATTTGCAATTCATTGCAGGCACTGAGAAACCGTAGAGTGCTGAAGGAAGGTGATATGATCCTCAGGGTTGCTAATGGAGCTAGCGTGGGAGCTGCGTCCGTCGGGGATTATCACCTAGGATTGACGAGTGGACACATTTTGGTTTTACATAACTGTTATTTTGTACCCAGCTTAACGTGTAATATCATATCAGTTTCCTTGTTATCAAATAAAGGTTATGATTTCACGTTTGTAAGAGATGTTGTCAACATCCACCTTAATCATGGTTTGATTGGGTCCGGTACTCTAAATAACGGCATATATGTTTTAAACCAACTCCAAATTTTCAACGTCCAGAACACACTAAAAAGAAAGTCTCCAGATTTGAATAAAGCTTTCTTATGGCATTGTAGACTGGGTCACATCAATGAGAGAAGGTTGACTAAGTTGCATAGAGAAGGATATTTGGACTCGTTCGAATATCAATCTTATGACACTTGTCAATCTTGTCTCAAAGGAAAGATGACAAAGACTCCATTTACTGGACAAGGAGTAAGAGCGAGCGAGCTCTTAGGACTCATACACAGCGATGTATGTGGTCCAATGTCTACACATGCGAGAGGTGGTTTTTCCTATTTCATTACTTTCACGGATGATTACTCAAGATACGGATTCATTTATCTGATGAAACATAAATCCGAGGCTTTTGAGAAATTCCAGGAGTATAAGAATGAAGTAGAAAACCAAACCGGCAAAAGTATCAAGACACTTAGATCTGATCGAGGTGGTGAATACTTGAGTGCCGAGTTCCTAGGTTACCTAAAAGAGAAAGGAATTCTCTCTCAGCTTACTCCTCCGTACACTCCACAGCATAACGGTGTATCGGAGAGACGGAATCGAACCCTATTGGATATGGTACGATCCATGATGAGTAATGCTGAGTTACCGCGAACTTTCTGGGGACATGCGCTAGAATCAGCGGCATATCTTTTGAACCAGGTTCCAACCAAGACTGTGCCTACCACACCATATCAGATGTGGAGTAGGAAGAAACCCTGTCTAAAACATTTTAGGACATGGGGGAGTCCAGCTTTTGTAAAAAAGCAGCATGTGGACAAGCTCGAGGCACGCTCAGTACTGTGTAAACTTGTGGGATATCCAAAGAACTCCAAGGGATATTATTTCTATTACGCAGAGGAACAAAAGGTTTTTGTTTCTCGTCATGCCCAGTTCTTAGAAACTGAATTAGAAAATCAGAAGAGTGGGAGCGAAGTAGAACTGGAAGAAATTCCAGAACCACAAGCTGTTACTGAAAGTTTGGTAGAACCAGAGGTTCAAGAAGAACAGAACATTCCCACACCCCTCCGCAGGAGTAGTAGGCCGTCTCATCCGCCTGAGAGATACTACGGTTTTCTCATAGATGGGGATAGAGAGGATTGCATCATAGATGATGAACCTACTGACTTCCAGCAGGCCATCCAGAGCGGCGACTCGGTACGATGGCTAGATGCAATGCGGACCGAGATGGAGTCCATGTACACCAACAAAGTATGGACTTTGGACTTTTCTCCAGATGGGGTAAAACCCATAGGATGCAAATGGATCTTCAAGAAAAAGATTGGTGTAGATGGACAGGTGGAAACCTATAAGGCTAGACTTGTTGCAAAGGGTTTTCGTCAAAGACCTGGTTTGGACTATGACGAAACCTTTTCTCCAGTGGCTATGCTCAAATCCATTCGGGTCCTTCTTGCTATTGCTGCCTTCCATGATTATGAAATCTGGCAGATGGACGTAAAGACGGCTTTTCTGAATGGAAATTTAGAAGAGAGCGTCTATATGGATCAGCCAGAGGGTTTCAATCAGAGTGGGAGCAGCGGGAAAGTATGCAAGCTGCTTAAGTCCATTTATGGACTAAAGCAGGCATCGCGGAGTTGGAACATCTGTTTTGATGAGACAGTCAAAGAATATGACTTTATCAAAAATCCAGATGAACCGTGCATATATAGTAAAGTAGTGGCCAGAAGTGTCGTATTCCTCGTCTTGTACGTGGATGACATTCTATTGATAGGAAATGACATTCCTATGCTACAATCTGTCAAAGGATTCTTGTCACACAGGTTCTCCATGAAAGACCTGGGTGATGCCTCTTACATTCTGGGGATCAGGATCTATCGTGATAGATCCAAGAGGATGTTGGGACTTTCGCAGTCCAGGTATATCGACACTATACTGAAAAGATTCAGTATGGAAGATTCTAAGCGCGGTAATCTACCGGCTTGTCACGGAATCACCCTCTCCAAAGAGATGTCTCCCAAGACTGATTTGGAACGGGAACACATGTCTATTATACCCTACGCTTCTGCGGTAGGCTCTATAATGTATGCGATGTTGTGTACCAGACCAGATGTAGCTTACGCACTGAGCGTGGTAAGCCGGTATCAGTCAGACCCAGGGGAGAAGCACTGGATAGCAGTAAAGAACATTCTCAAGTACCTGAGGAGGACTAAGGAGATGTTCTTGGTTTACGGCGCAAAAGACCTCAGGTTGGAGGCCTTTGCTGATTCCGGCTTCCAGAGTGATAAGGACGATTCCAAGTCCATGTCGGGTTATGTCTTTACCCTCAATGGAGGGGCGGTGTGCTGGAAGAGCTCCAAGCAGGACACCGTTGCCGACTCGACGATGGAAGCGGAGTATATAGCTGCTTGCGATGCCGCAAAAGAAGCAGTCTGGATGAAGAAGTTCCTAACAGAACTTCAGGTTGTTCCTACCATAGTTGATCCAATACCTCTGTATTGCGACAACAACGGAGCTATAGCTTTAGCGAAGGAACCAAGGTCCCATCAGAAGTCCAGACACATCTTAAGGCGGTATCACCTGATCAGGGAGATCATTGATCGTCAGGAGATCGAGGTTCGGAGAGTTGCTTCAGAAGAAAACATTGCTGATCCATTCACGAAGGCCCTTCCTCAGATTCAGTTCGAGAGGCTACTCGAGATCATTGGTCTACGATATGCCAGTACATGGCCCTAGTGCAAGTGGGAGATTGTTAGTGTTTATGCCCTAGAAGGCCATTACTGTATCATACTAGCTTGTATATTACTTAATGGAAGCTTGGGATATTCACATGTATATAACAGTCTTGCTAAACATGGTAGTATGCTACTTGGTTTTTCTATCTTAATATGTGAGTGTACGTATTGATAGAGCTCTTAGGATCTTGCTTGTCTACCAGCGTTGTGATGGCAGTCACACTAGTGGGGGCTGGGTAGTCTACAAGCACATCCTTATTTAGGTCCCTGGTCGTTGGATTATCGAGACAGAGCATTGATACTCCGGAGTAGACTGGTGTGTACGCTTCTCATCCCAGTTGGGGAGATGGTCTGTCCCACAGCCATCAGTACGTCGTACTGGAGATAGTATGCAGGTGCTCGTTAGGTTACGGGTACACCGGAAAGGACTCACAGGGAACTGTTGGTTGGTTTGATACCAGTCGTCAGTGAACAGTTCCCAGGTGAAATGAGTACAGCGTAGTCCGCAGACTTGACACTGCTACTTCGCCTCGAGTGTGTCCCACTGTTCTTAGATTGCTACCCTACCACGGCTCAAAGGAGTCGTGCAAACAGGTAGCAGTTGGGTGCAGTCCCGAGCACTTGGAGGCAGTGGCGGTTAGAAAGGATTCGTCCCTCCCAGTATTGGGAGTAGATATCGTGCTGTGTCAGAGAGCCATTACGCAAAGTCCCTGGCCAGGGCAAGCGAGATTTGCTGGTAGGTTCCAGTAGTTTCTCAGGGTGTAATGGGCTTCACTCCGACACGACTTATACCGCTATTAGGGGACTGACGCTTGCCGCCCCCTAGGCCCGATATGCGATAGTCTTGGACGAACGGACCGGACTGTATGGAGATTGTCACATCAGAATCAGTAGGAGTTCGGATGGGTTTTCTCATCGGCCTTCTTATCGACAACTACCTGGGGACCGTTACGTACAGCTAGTGCCGCTTGCGGTCTGTGGTTAAACCCACTGCCAGCGTAGTGGTCGAGTCTCTAGAGTCCCACACAGAGAGTTTCCTACTCCAGGAGAAACGATATAGAGGTTGCATGGTTTTGCGACAAAGGGTTCGGACGCATACGTGCGTTTCCGCGCGTACGACTTTCGGACAGTTTTTACCAGTCGGCTTTGGTTTAAGCCAGTTACTGGTATCCGGTTATTGGATTTATACAGTCTAAAGTTTTTCCGTATTTTTACGGATCGGAGGGGCGTTCTCGTAATTACTCGAGAAGCTTCTAGAAGTGGTGACTAAGGAGGTTTAGGTGTCATTTGCATTAAATGAGTTTAGTGAGTCATGAGGGTGATTCATGCATATCATTAATGCATGATAAATGCTTAATGAGTCATGGTTATGAATCACCACTAGATATTTATGAAACTTCATTATTCATCATTTAGTTTTTCTTTTATGGATGAATATTAAAGGTTCATATATATTATGATAGATTTACTATTCTCATAAGATTCATTCTCACCTTCTCTCTCCTCAAGCTCTCATCTTCAAACCCTAATCCTTACACCTCATGAGTTGAGATCAAAGGATTAGTTAGACTAAACAATCCATAACCATCACTCTATCTCATCCTAACTTCTTTGATTAGCAATCCAAGAAGGTTAGTTGCCTCAAGTTTAGAGGTTTAGCTTGGAGTTTTGCTCTCGGGTGGATCGTCTACTACCTAGAGAAGGCCGAGGAGAACAAGGAGATCGTAAAGACGAAGGACAAGTTTCGATAGGTATAATCCCTAAGCATAGTAGTTTAGAACAACTATATGTTTGGTTAGTTATCGTTTAGCTTCGATTCAAGCGGTTAGTCGATGTTTGTTCTTTAAACTTGATCGTTTTTGAAAATTCCGCCTCCCCATAAGTACTGGGGTGAAGTACATCGACTTACAGATGTGAGGCTCATAACGGGTCGAGAAACTACTGATAACTCTTACCAGCAGCACTCCATATCAGCCCTGGCCAGGGACTTCCAGTTATAGCCAATCGAACACTGCACAACATCAACTCCCTATACCGGGAGAGACGAAACCCCTCCTATCGCTCATTGCCTCCATGTGATTCGGGACTGTACCCAAAAACCACCGTTTTGCATGCCCTCTTGGACATGGTAAGGTGGAAATCAAAGCACAGTGGGAATCATACAAGACTCTATGACGATCGCGGGTCTACAGACTAACCTGTACCAGTGTCACCGGAGAACTGCTATCTGGCGATAGGTATAATACCATCTAGGAGTTCTCGGTGAGTCCGTTCAGTGTACCCAGTCTCCACTGAGCACCCGTACACCATCTTTGATGTCAAACACCTATGGATATGGGATCATCCATCGCCCATCATATGGGTCAAGATGCGTATACGCTAGTTTACTCTGGAGTATCGATGCCCTGTCTCGATACTCCCTCGACTAGGAACAGTTATAGGATGTACTCTTGGACTACCCTGGCCCCACTAGTATGATCTGCATCATATTCCTGGTAGTCAAGCACATATCCTAAGGGCTTTATCAACATGTGAGAGTAAGACAGTAAACTAATACAAGTCAACATGTTAAGACAAAGTGAAACCAAATAGCATACTATCATGTCGAGCAAGAAAGTCCTCTCTATATATATCCAAGTATACACTATAATATACATCATATGTACAACAATGGCCTCTAGGGCATATATATAACTAACAATCTCCCACTTGCACTAAGGCCAGGTGTTGTAATATCTCATACCCAACATCCCGAAGATTCTCTCAAATTGTATCTGGGGTATGGACTTCGTCAGTGGATCCGCAGTGTTGTCCTTCGTGTCAACTCTCCTGACCTCGATCTCGCGGCGATCAACTATCTCCCGGATCAGGTGATACCGCCTCAGAATATGTCTGGACTTCTGATGGGACCTGGGTTCCTTGGCCAAATCCACAGCTCCATTGTTATCACAATACAAAGGTATTGGATGCCCAATGGAAGGAACCACACCAAGTTCAGTGATGAACTTCTTCATCCAGACAGCCTCTTTGGCAGCATCGTTGGCAGCGATGTATTCAGCCTCCATCGTCGAGTCTGCCACGGTTCCTTGCTTGGAACTCTTCCAACAAACCTCCCCTCCATTTAGGGTAAAGACAAATCCCGATTGCGACTTAGAGTCGTCCTTATCACTTTGGAAGCTTGAATCGGTAAAGGACTCCACCTGGAGTTCTCCGTTACCATACACCAAGAACATCTCCTTAGTTCTTCTCAGGTACTTGAGAATGTTCTTCACAGCTGTCCAGTGATTCTCTCCTGGATCTGCTTGATACCTACTCACTACACTTAGTGAGTATGCTACATCGGGTCGGGTACAAAGCATCGCGTACATGATAGAGCCTACTGCCGAAGCATAGAGTATACCTTGCATGGGAGCTCTCTCCAAATCAGTCTTGGGAGACATCTCTTTCGAGAGAGTGAGTCCAGAGATCGTGGGTTGGTTCCCACACTTGGATTCTTCCATACTAAACATCTTTAGTATGGTGTCAATGTACCTGGATTGGGACAATCCCAGTATCCTTTTAGATCTATCTCTATAGATCTTAATTCCCAAAATGCAGGAGGCATCACCTAGATCTTTCATTGAGAATCTCTGTGATAAGAAGAGCTTGACCGAGTGCAGCATAGGAACATCATTTCCTATCAAGAGTATGTCATCCACGTACAATACGAGGAAGACAACCTTACTCTCTGCAACCTTCTTATAAATACAAGGTTTATCTACGTTCTTGATGAAGTCAAACTCTTTGACTACCACATCAAAACAGATATTCCAACTCCGCGATGCCTGCTTTAACTCGTATATGGATTTAAGCAGCTTGCACACCTTTTCGCTGCTCCCACTATCTGCGAAGCCCTCTGGCTGATTCATGTACATGCACTCCTCTAAATCACCATTTAGAAAGGCGGTCTTAACATCCATTTGCCAGATTTTGTAGTCATGGTATGCAGCAATGGCAAGTAAGATCCGGATGGACTTAAGCATAGCCACTGGAGAAAAGGTTTCGTCATAATCCACACCTGGTCGTTGACGAAAACCCTTTGCAACAAGTCTAGCTTTGAAAGTCTCCACTTTTCCATCTACACTAAGTTTCTTCTTAAAGATCCACTTACTCCCAATGGGTTTTACCCCTTCAGGAGCAACTTCCAAAGTCCATACTTTTTTGGTTTACATGGATTCCATCTCAGATCGCATTGCATCCAGCCACTTCACAGAGTCTCCACTCGTGATGGCCTGCTCGAAGCTAGTTGGGTCATCATCTTCCATGATGCAATCCTCGCTTCCACCGTCAATGAGAAAACCGTAGTATCTCTCAGGTGGATGAGAAACCCTACTAGATCGGCGGAGAGGCTGAGGTTCGTTGGGAACTACTGAATCATCCGGTTCGACTAAATCTTCAGTTGCAGTGTGTGGGGCTGAAACTTCTTCCAGCTCTACCTCATTGCCACTAATTTCTTTTGCAAGAAATTCCTTTTCTAAAAATGTGGCATGTCGAGAAACAAACACCTTATGTTCCTCGCCGTGGTAGAAAAGATATCCATGTGAATGTTTAGGATATCCTACAAACTTACAAAGAACTGACCGTGCCTCGAGTTTGTCCGGATTTTGTGTTTTGACATAGGCCGGACAACCCCATATCTTAACACGTTTAAGAAATGGTCTCTTCCCACTCCATATCTCATATGGTGTGGTAGGTACAGATTTAGATGGAACTTGATTCAATAGGTATGCTGCTGTCTCAAGCGCATAACCCCAGAAGGAAATAGGCAACTCAGCAGTGCTCATCATAGAGTGCACCATATCTAATAGGGTACGATTCCTCCACTCTGATACACCGTTCTGCTGTGGTGTATAAGGAGGAGTAAGCTGAGAGAGAATCCCATTCTCTTTTAGATAGTCTAGGAACTCAGTGCTCAAGTATTCTCCTCCTAGATCAGATCGTAGGATCTTAATACTTTTGCCCGTTTGGTTCTCTTCTTCGTGCTTATATTCTCTGAATTTCTCAAAAGCTTCTGATTTGTGTTTCATCAGGAACACATATCCGAATCTTGAGAGATCGTCAGTGAACGTAATGAAGTAGGAAGAACCTTTCCTGGTATGTGTAGACATGGGACCACATACCTCACTATGTATCAGCCCTAAGAGTTCCGTAACTCTTTCTCTGTGTCCACTAAACGGAGTTTTAGTCATCTTACCTTTGAGACATGACTGGAATGTATCATAAGATGAAAATTCGAACGGATTCAAATATCCATCCTTATGTAACTTAGCTAGCCGTGTCGCATTGATATGACCTAGTCTACAATGCCACAAGAAGGATTCGTTCATTTCTGAACTCTTCCTCTTGTGTGTGTTTTGTACATTAAGGGCTGTAGTTTGATTGAGAACGTATATGCCATTAAATGAAGAACCCGATCCAATCAACTTTTGATTCAGGAATATATTCATAACATTATCCTGTACTACAAAATTATATCCTTCTTTGCTCAATAAAAAAACTGATATAAGATTGCATATCAGAGTCGGAATGTAATAGCATTCGTTCAGAACCAATGTATTACCATTTGGTAACACAAGGTGATATTCGCCAACTGCTTTGGCTGCAACATTTGCACCATTCCCTACTCTTACGGAATGATCACCCTGCCCCAGTTCCCTATCTTTACGTAGCCCATGTAACATATTACATATATGGGATCCCGATCCGGTATCTAATACCCAGGACGTAGAGTGAACTGAGAAACAGTTCTCGATAACTAACACACCTGAAGAAGATTCATCAACATGCTTTTTCTTCGATTGGGCGGCGTGAGAATCCAGATATTCTCCTATTTCCTGCTCAGACTTATAACAGTTATAAGTGAGAGCGGGACCAACGTTCCCCTGCTCAGTATAATAAGCGGGTTCAGTCAATACATCCATATTATTATCTTGATTAAGGCCTGATATGGTCGCTACCTGGAGAGAGAGAGAAGAAAATACTTTAGCGTATGCTCTTGCAAGATTAGATTGGTTAGTATCTTATCTAAGCAGGATGGCTCCCACTGCTTTTTATCAAATCTTCTTTAAAACCCTAAAAGGTTAGAATAGCCGGGATTAATTACACCTTACAAGTTCGCCAATCTTTCAGCCAGGCCAGTGTTGGTACTTTGAGGGAGGTTCCCCGTGCTTTCTCACGGACCTAATTAAAATAAACCTCGTTTTTCCAGAGGCATAATCCCGTTAACACCTTTCTAGACACCTACTTGATCGGCTAATTGTCCTGTGTAAAACTCTCCCAGGAGTAACTTTTACTCACAGTGGGTATCGGGATCCAACTATCTCATAGGAGGTATGCAATCTCATTGCAAATTTCAACATTTGAAATTCCCGATAGTGCTTTTACCCCTAACTCCCTATGACATTGACAAAGGCCAACAAATCATAGGAAGCTAGTCAAGTTCAATCCGTCATTTCTTGATTGAAATCAACCGACCCGTACAACCCTTGACAAAGGCCAACAATGTCGTATGACTATCCTAATCCAATCGCATCACATGCTTAAGCAGATAAGTACTAGTCAGCTACCGCACACTACGCCTTGACAAAGGCCAACAAACGCATCACGAATACTAAATAGTTTTTATCTGAAATGACGGAGGGCTACGCAGGTTTTTCAGAAAACCATAAGCGTAATGAACTTGATATCGTTGTAGAAGCAAGTGATTTTGAAAAGGAGTGTTTTTTAGGCTTTTCTAGTTTCTCTAAAGAGGTCACTCCCGGTGAAGGGATCTCGGCTCTTTCCTTATCGAATAAGGTGCAGGATATTTCATAAATACCGCCGTGCAAAGAAAGAACTATTGAAGCAATAAAAAACTAAACCGTGAGTTTGTAGCAACTGCCAGTTTTGCTAAAGAGGTCACTCCCGGTGAAGGGATCTCGGCTCTTTCCTTATCGAATAAGATGCAGAGTATATCATATATATCGCTGTGCAAGCAAGACTGTAGCTACCCTTTTTATAAAGTTTTGATTCTACAACATCTTTTAGGTTTCTTTTCTTTTATTAATCTCATTAATAAATCCCATCATTTATGCTTCCTAAGCATCACAGAAGAAACGAAAATACAACGTACGCTTATGCCATCCGCATTCGCCACAATGTTCCGTTATGCACCGTTAGGTTACTTAACTAACGGCATACCGGGACGGGACTAGTGCGGGTTTAAAACATAAGCAACGTTTATTATATATCATATATACAATAATAAAGCATTCGTCTTACGCATATAAAATGATCACATCACAATATATCAGCAGCAGAAGAAACATATGAAATATTGGATATACTAGGAGGTTCGTGTTTTATTGCGAGCCTGTATAAAACACGGATTCCACGGTCGCGATGAATAGCCAAACCCACATCCCTAGACCCCTAAGAGAGCGGCAAGTAACACTGCCAATTCTAAGGTAAGGAGATCCGGTCTCGACTCCTCGAGATGGCCTGCCACTGGACCCTAGAACCCGGTTACTTGTGCTCCCCTCCTCGGGTCTATCCTAATGCGGAAAAGTAAATAATATACAATGGTGACAACAACCTCAACCCGGAAGTGCCCCAATAAAAAAATATTACAAATATTTAATTTTACATGAATGAAAATAAAAACCCTCATCTCACATAAAAAAAAACCGGCTATTCAAAACACGACAATCCAATAAAACATATCACAGCAACACATAATATCTCATATCATCAACGTAAGAAAGTATGCGTATCCCGATTGTCGTTGATGTATAGCAACGAAGCCGGCGATACACTACATACTACGCTTACGGACAGAAAAGAAAGTGTAAAACTACAACATTTGGAATCCACAATCAGTTTAGACATCTTAAATCCAAAATATCATATACTTCGCATTTCATGCCTAACTATATGAATTCCACATATTGTATCACATTCCAGAAAAATAGACAATGTTAAACTTTCCGATCGAATAATCAAACACCCAAGATTTCCCAGATAGCTCAACACTTGAGCAGAGTTCAAAAAGTTCCAGAAGATGCCACAGCCCCAATGAACCAGCCGTAGAAGGGTCAAACCAACGCCTCACTTGTGGCAACGCTAAACTACCACAAACCCTAGGGTTCAGTGGCAGTTTTGACGGTCAAATAATCGAGTTAAGGTGATGTTCTTCTAGAGGGTCCACAGATATGCTTGCATGTTTTTCCGAAAGATTCAAACTCTGGGAAAAATCCAACACTTGAAAGTTTTTCGTGTCGGGAAAAAGTGAGTTATTGATATACGTTCGAACATTTTAACACGTTCTAAATTATCCGGAAAAACAAACGATGTTAAAATTTCCGATCGAATCAACGATTACAAAAGATCTCCAGAAAACTCAACACTTGAGTAAGATTAAAAATTCCCAGAAGCATGTAGTAATAGCTACGGATATTACCTACAAATACATGTCCCTAATACCCAAGTAAGGCCGCGGAACCGCCGCGCAAAGCATGTTCTTGCCGCGGTTCCGCGGCGACTTGAGGGTATTAGGGGTTCGTATTTCACAGTAATCCTTAGAATTCCCTGCTTAATTTTCTGAGTATTTTTAATATGGAAAATTCCAAATTTTTAAAAAAAATTCCGAGAGAGAGTCAAAAATGACGTTTCGGGGTTCGATCGGACTTTTAACTTCGTCTACACGTCGCCTAATGCTCTAACTAGGCTCTGATACCACTGAAAGGTTACTAGGCACTATCACAAGGTTCTACAAGACATCAACCATGCCAAAATCAAATTTTTCAAGTGCCGAACAACCTAAAGCTAGGATGTTTGCTAAAGAATTAGGGTAAACAATGAACAAGTAAACAACTTTACTTTTATAAGATAGGGATTAAAACCTTTGTAGTCCGTTCCTTCGCTTCATAAGCTCCGTGTTGAGCTCCCTTCGCTGCGATCATCAAGAACTCCGACTCTCATGAGGCTCCAAGAGGTGAATGATGCATCTTGCTTGAAGTCTTCATGATCTAAGATGATCTACCTTGAAGAATCTCTAACCCAAGCTTACACTTCACTAAACAACTTATTAGAGAAGTGAACACCCTAATCTAAGTGGCTAGAATAGATGAGGATGATGAAGTAGGAATTTTGCCCTCTTTTGTTTTCTATTTCTCACACTTATTCATCACAAACACAGAAGCTAGTAAGCTTTTCTCAAGAGCAAGAAGAAGAAGAAGATGAAGCATACCCTTTTGTGATGAATAATGAATTATTGTAGTGGTTACAAATCTAACCATGAGTTAAGCATGATAGAGTTAACTCATGTAGAGAATTAACTAGACGTTGAGGTTTGGGTTGGGTTAAATAATATCTTCATAAAATATCAAGCTTAAAGACAAAGTCAAAGCTTCATGAAGCTTCATGGAAGCTTCATGCAAAAGCTAACCCTAATCCAAACCCTAACCAAGTTTAAACCCTAAACCTTTGTTAAATTTGTAACCCTAACATGTTACAATATTATATATCACAGATACAATATATTTTGTAACAAAAGAAAATAACACAATTAACATATATCGCATATATATATCAATGTATTATCCCGTGAGAAAATGAATCAATAAAGCGAGCTTATATTAGTTAACATAACGTAATATATCACATATATAATTATACATTAAATTATCGAATCAACACTTGATCCGATAACCCAGTAATATTACATATAACCGACTAATATAACATGTACCATTTCATCGAATCAACACTTGATCCGATGACCCGGCTATATCACATATACCCAGCCGATATCTCATATCGCGAGAATAGAATACGGTATCTTATATCGTATTATTCTCGGTCCCGCACATATCACATATGTGCTCCTACTCCGTTTTTCCTGAGCTAGAAAACCTCTGTGTAGGACTCTAAAGAATCGTTAATACGCCGGCAGTAGGTGATGATCATATCAAACACCCACAAGCTGCAAGCGGTCAACTAAATGTAACAGCCACCCGGGTATAGAGCGATCAGAAGATCAACAAGCAAGCCTGTACATTCTCCTGTGAATCCAGTCAGTAACACTACCGTACAGTCCGGTCTCTTCGTCTGATATGTCGCATATCAAGTCTAGGGGTGGTAAACGTCAGACCCCAATAACCGATAAGTCGTGTCGATGTGAGGCTCATAACGGGTCGAGAAACTACTGATAACTCTTACCAGTAGCACTCCATATCAGCCCTGGCCAGGGACTTCCAGTTATAGCCAATCGAACACTGCACAACATCAACTCCCTATACCGGGAGAGACGAAACCCCTCCTATTGCTCATTGCCTCCATGTGATTCGGGACTATACCCAAAAGCCACCGTTTTGCATGCCATCTTGGACGTGGTAAGGTGGAAATCAAAGCACAGTGGGAATCACACAAGACTCTATGACGATCGCGGGTCTACAGACTAACCTGTACCAGTGTCACCAGAGAACTGCTATCTGGCGATAGGTATAATACCATCTAGGAGTTCTCGGCGAGTCCGTTCAGTGTACCCAGTCTCCACTGAGCACCCGGACACCATCTTTGATGTTAAACACCTATGGATATGGGATCATCCATCGTCCATCATATGGGTCAAGATGCGTATACGCTAGTCTACTCTGGAGTATCGATGCCCTGTCTCGATACTCCCTCGACTAGAAACAGTTATAGGATATACTCTTGGACTAACCTGGCCCAACTAGTATGATCTGCATCATAGTCCTGGTAGTCGAGCACATATCCTAAGGGCTTTATCAACATGTGAGAGTAAGACAGTAAACTAATACAAGTCAACATGTTAAGACAAAGTGAAACCAAATAGTATACTATCATGTCGAGCAAGAAAGTCCTCTCTATATATATCCAAGCATCCACTATAATATACATCATATGTACAACAATGGCCTCTAGGGCATATATATAACTAACATATGAGATGCATCATACATACCTGCTTACATGTAGATACACATATTTTGCTATAGTTACATGTACACCTCATATGATGCTGCACTTGATTTCGGAGGATTTGGGAACTGCATGATATATTTTAAAAGCTGGATTCATTTAAAAGAGCGGTTTTTCCTTAATATGCTCATATTGCTGTTTTTTGTTGCATATATCAGTTTTGACGAATTTACGCATTGAGATATGGATTTCATGTGATTTATGAATTTGAGAACAGTGGGGGTGTTTCAAGAAACTATATTTATTGTTTGAAAACCTGGTTTCTCTTGATATGATATTTCAGCGTCCACCATGAGATTTCTCGGTTCTGAGATTTGTGATATATACCCGATGCGAGGAGTAGAGTGGGCTGCGTGCGGGTACATGGTGGAGCCCGGTATGGTTCCCCTCGGCAAGAAGATCGCAGATGATGGCGATGAGCCTGGAAGGCTGGGCAAGTACCTATCGGTGATAGTATTTGGACTCGGTGGTTATCATGGGGATACCGACCGGAGTGATATACAGACATGACATCAGGGCTAGTCGTAGGGACGGCGCCTGAGGCATAAGGATTTACGTGTCGATGCTAGACACAGGTTTCATGATGTTTCGAGTGTCGAGGTTAGACACTCAGGTTTCCATAATTTTGTTGTGTCGCGAAGGACACACGTTGTTTTATATCCTCATATTTACCTGCATATGCTTTTATGATATTTACATGCAGGTGTTGTTGTGTCAGTGGTTGACACGTGGACGAGATCCACTCCATACATGCATTGATTATATTGTTGGAAGAGATCCACTGCATAAATGCACTGATTATATTGTTGGATGATATCCACTTGCTGATAGGCATTTTTTGGCATATATGCAGATACGGTCATCCTAGATATCATAGTATTACCTTTATGATATAGTTGACTAAGGAATCGTTGTTTATTTCGATTCTACCTGATGATGTTTTTCTATTCATGAGTTGGCAACTCACCGCCGTTGTGCCATAGTTCTTGTAGATAGACCGCATGGATTAGTAGCGGTATCGTTGGCACATAGCTGTTTTTCGAGTGATTTGCTTTTGGTAGGTGGTATATGTTGGATCGTGCCACTCTTGTATTATTATTCCTATTGTATCTAGTCAACTCCATCAAATCAGAAACTAGTATTTGTATATGTTGAAGACTTGTAGTTGCGAGACTTGAGCGATGGGTTTTATGTTCGCTTTTGGGGTTGATATCTTGCTTTACTTTATTTTCTTGTGTGGATCTTCGCCGTTGGGCGTCGTATATATTTTTTTATGCTTGTGGTGGTTGTTTCCGCCGTTGGGCTTGATTTTCTCCCGTTAGGGGATGTTTATTAATATTCTTTGTTGTACCCGTTTTCGGGGCTAGTTTTTTTTCTAAGGAGGTGCTGCCCAAATTTTTCAAAAGACAAAACATGATTTATTATACCTTTATTTCAAAGCTTCACCTCTTTATTTCTTAAAATGATATAGATTTCTGGGTTTCAGCTTACTTGAATTACATTACGCCTATAGACGTCGCGTGATTTAAGTGCTGGTCACGAGCTAATAATTCGAGTCGTGACAAGAGCCCATGTCTTAAGCAAGTTAAGATTTAGGGTTGTCTGGCCTATGTCTAAAAGCAAAATTCGGACAAGCTCGAGACAAGGTCAGTTCTGTGGAAGTTTGTTGGATATCCCAAGTGTTCGCAAGGGAATATCTTCTACCACACCAAGGAACAAAAGGAGTTTTGTTTCTCAGCATGCCACCTTTTAAAAAAAGGAATTTCTTGTGAAGAAATTAGTGGTCATGAAGTAGAACTGGAAGGAATTCCAGCTATAGAAACTGCAGTTGATGATTTGGTAGAACCGGAGGATTCAATAGTTCCCAAGGTAAGTCTACGGTAGCGCCCCTGCCGTCAATCCGAGGCCAAACGTGGAACAAAAACTTTTCAAAAACTGGCGCTAACGCAGCTTTTCACCCGGATCGTTCCATTAACGCTATACTAGCAACTACAAAGAAGTTAGAATAGCTATACGATTGATCCATGTCCTTCGGTCTTTAGCCACCATCCTTAGCTCCTCGCGGCATCTCCGATCTCGCTCGATCTCCGGTCTCCTCGTCGAAGTGTCACCACGTCAAGGAATCTTTTTACGGGCTCCCGCTTCAAAACCGAAGCAACTCGGACATGAAGTTTGCTAGCCGACATGTCCAAGGTGAAGTAGAGAATGTGTATGATAACTTTGTCTTAATACACCCATGGATTCTCAACTCATGAGAGGGATAGGTGGAGGTTGAAGAAGAAGCCATTAGAGGAAGATGAGAGCTCAAGAAGAAAACTAATGAAGAAGAAGAAGAAGCTTGCTTATTGTGTTGGGATGAAAATGTGAGAGCTCTCATAATCTCAAGACTAACCCCCACACTATATATGGCTGCCCTCTCTCTCTTCACATGTAAATCCCACACAATAATTAATCAATAGATTAGACATGGCACAGAAAATAGCACCACGACTCATCAACAAAGCACATGCCACATTTAATGCTCTTGATCATGACTAGCACTCACAATTTCTACTTAATAAACATTAACCCAAATGTTTAGAACAATAAATAGAATGGCATCTTCTAAAGTAAACTCATGACGGATCACAAGGATACCCCTCATCTGTATATACATACCTGCATCCACATTCCGACTGAATACGAATGCAATGAGATGAAAGTAATCCAACAAATCTAATACTATGATCCGGCTTAAACCAAAGCCCACTAGTATGATCCGTCCGATCATGATCCGTGCACAAGTGCACGTATATGATCGAACCCTACCATAAAACCATACGGCCTCTACAACGTTTCGCCCGAACTAGGGAAGCTTTCTGTGGGGGACTCTAAAGACCCGTCAATACGCTGGCAGTGGGTTTAACCACAAGCACGTCAGTAGCACTAGCTGTACGTAACGACTACCCATGTATTTACCGAAAGGGAAGCCGATGAGCGAACTCATCCTGAAACCCTACTTATCCTATATGTGACTCCGTACAGTCCGGTCTGTTCGTCTATGAGTATCGCATATCGGGCCTAGGGGGATGGTAAACGTCAGACCCCTAATAGCGGTATAATTCGTGTCGGAGTGTAGCCCAGAACTACTTGAGAAACTACTGGAATACCTACCAGTAAATCTCACATGCCTTGGCCAAGGAATTTGTGTAATGGCTCTCCTAAACGCAGCGTGATATCAACCCCCAATACTGGGAGAGACGAATCCTATCTAACCGCCACTACCTCCAAGTGCTTCGGGACTGCACCCTACTACTTCCTGTTTGCATGACTCCTTTGAGCCGTGGTAGGGTAGCAATCAAAGAACAGTGGGAACACACTTGAGGCAATGTAGCAGTGTCAAGTCAACGGACTAAGCTGTACTCATGTCACCTGGGAACTGCTCCTGACGATAGGTATAATACCAATCAGCAGTACCCGTACGAGTCCGTCCGGTGTACTCATAACCCAATGAGCACCTGTACACTATCTTAGGTGAACCAACTGACACCAATGGCTTGTGAGACCAGCCACCGCCTCTCATCGGGGTCTCGATCCGTATACACTAGTCTACTCATGGTGTATCGATGCCCAGTCTCGAAACTCCCACGACTAGGGACACTTTAAGGATGTGCTTATAGACTGCCCAACTCTCACGTATATGATCACCATCATACTGCTGGTAGTCAAGCAAGAATCCTATGGGCTCTTTCAACGTATAGTAGTGATCTGTAATGTCACCTGAAGCATGTACACGATGATAAAGACAAACCAGATAGCATACTATCATCTCGAGTAAGACTGTTCTACCGGTATAGTTCCTCCCTCAATCTTTGCAATCACGTGCCTGCGATCAAATAATTGACTTTGAGGGCACTATATCCAAAAATCTCCCACTTGCACTTAAGGCTAATTATGGCGATGCCGCATACTCACAGCCTGTATGATACCGAACACCCAACTCCTCTACTAATCGGTTTCACAAAGCTCGTTTGTAAAACTATTGCTTTCGAGAAATAGCCTCAGTGAGTGGATCCGCTCAAATGTTTCTTTCCATGTCTCTCTTTATCTCAAGTTTGCGAAGAAAGCCATCTCCCGAAATGAGCAATACCTATCTTAGAATATATCTGGATATCTTATGGGACCTAGTTTATAAATGAACTCCAAATCCAGCAAACTACTTAGACTGTATCGTCAACTGAATTTAATTAGTATCCTGCACCATGCCTCCCTCAGTATCCGCTTGGACCACCTGTCCAAACTACCGCCCCCCCACAGAGGAAAATCTATAACTCTGACAGTCATTCTGTCAATCAGGTCACCTTGAAAACCTGGAATGATAACCGTCTCCCGAAGGAGGCTGCCGCTATCAAATCCCCAGAACATCTACTTATGTTCTAAAACTGCTTCCGAACGTTTCTCCAGGATTGGATTAATATCTCAATTTATTGCATCTAGTGCAAAAACAACATCTAGTGTGGTGCTTAACATCTCATGATTAACTCAATTGCCTAAGCAAGTGATATGCCAATCATGTACATCCCTCTCCCCTTTAGTCTGTAAGACACCTTTAGAGAGGATGACTCCATCACCTGCAGGTACACTACTATGCCAGGAGTCGTCCATTCTAAAACACCTTTAGAGTACTGTCTAAGTACCCAAATTAGGAAACTACCCAAATCTAGATCTAAAACCATAGATCTAGTAACCAGAATGCTTAATATAATATCTATATCCTTTGTGGAGAAACCACTGTATGAAAACCACAGTATAACCGATCGTAGTATAGGAATGTCACTTCCTACAACGTGTATGTCATCAAATACCATGATATCACACCCTACTTCCTTCTCAACAGATCCATTCCCTATTCTGATGAAGTTAAAGCCCATGACTGTCACATCAAAAATAGATGATCTATCTCCGCTATATCTACTTTAGTCTATAAACAGACATAAGCTACCTGTCCACTATGCTTCCTATGCTCCCACTGACTACAACAACCCTCTGGCAGAGTCGTGTACACGTGCACTTCTAAAGCTAGTTTAGAACGACGCTATACACATCCTCCTGCCGGGTCTCACAGTCTAGAACAGCAGCAATGGCAAGTCTGGGTAAACAAGAACCTCCCTGTCACCGTCCTTGAGGCTACAAGAGTACCTCTCGGGTGCCTGAGGTTACCCACCATATTTGCGGAGTGGCTAATGGAATGTCAAACCTGATTGAATCTTTAGGTTCCTGGGTTAACCCACAAACTGCCATTACAGAAACGTTCCTCGAGTTATCTAGAGTCTGGCTTTAAGCATAAACCGGACAACTCCATATATTTTAACATCGTTAAGATATGATCTATTCTATATACAATATAGAAACAGAGGCACTTATTTAATTGGAACCAGATTCAAATCATGCAGCTGTCTCCAGTGCATGTCAACTAAATGGAGAGAGGCCAATCAGCATTACTCAACTTAGGAGCACATCGAATTATGAGTAACCTGAAAAAGAGAAGCAAGTTCTCAAAATCATTACTATCGATTGAATACCAAACACAAGTATCTACATATTCGATTACCTTGAAGAATCATGATACTTGTAGCACGTGGTTCTCTACTTTACTCTTATACCTATAACTTCACAAAACTTAAACCTTGTATTTCTACGAAACACTTGTCTAAAAACTAGAGAAGTCACAAGTAAACAGAATATAGTACGATGACCAACCCCTCTGTCCTAATGGACACTGGACAACATACAATACTTTGAATAAATCCCCTGAGTTAAATAACTCAAACCCTGTGTGTCGTAGGTTGAAAATTGTACTATGGTTATGAAGAATTACACCGCTGTTTAATGCTCCTTACCTAACCATCAACTGATATAGGTAAATGTCATGGACATAATTTCAAAAAGTTATATCTCACTTTATAAAATAAACGTACAGATATATCAGTTTGGTGCATAACAATAGATATTCAAAACCAAATATTTGCCGTCCGGCAAAAAACCCAGGAGATTTCCTCAAATATCACCAATTACAATGAATCCCGATATAATGAGGATGATCACCTAATTCCCAATAATTTACTCCCACTCATCATCTGTAAAACCATACAGCTGTGAGAATCATACCTGGTAAATACATACCATGGTGTAAGGATCTAATTATGAAATCAATTTTCAATTAACAACGCATAGTGAAACTGAAATATGAATATGTTTTGAAGGGGTATCCGGGTATTCCTAGTAATGCCTCTTCCATTATCCAGATTCATGACTGTAACCGTATATTTCCTTTTCATCTCTCTAAATCCCTTTATTTGTCTTTACTCATTACCTTCTGTACACCATCGTTAGGCTAAATGGTTTTCTTCCTTCCCTACCGTTCGACACCAGCCTATAGTTTGGAAGAAGACTATCCAATAAGCATAATAAGTGTACCCTCCTAGTCCTAAGAGTACTCGCAACCTGAGAGAAGGTAAAGATAAAAGACAACCGAATAAACCTTATTCCTATTTCTCCTGAACCAGAATCTATCCTCGAACTGGAAAAAGTTCCTTCGAGTTCGTTTATGACCATACGATGGATTTATCCAATGGAAGTGGATGTTCGTAGTGATACAGGGTGTCCTGGAGAAATATAAAGATGAAGTAGGAGTGGCGATGAAATATGTGGTTTGGTCGTGAATGATAGCAGTCGCAATTTACATTGCCCTCTTTCTAATCCCTTTATTTGTCTTTACTTATTACCTCATGTACACCACACTTAGGCTAATTGGATTTCTTCATTCCCTACCGTTCGGCACCTACCTATGGTTTGGAAGAAGACTATCCAATAAGCGCAATGGGTGTACCCTCTCCTAATCCTAGAAGCCCTCACAACTTGAGAGAAGGTAAAGGGAAAAGAAAACCGAATAGTCCTATTCAATCTCTCCAGAACCAGAATCCATCCTCGAATCTGGAACAAGTTCCTTCAAGTTCATATATAACTATACGATGGATTTATCCAATGGAAGTGGATGTTCGTAGTGATACGGGGTGTTCTGGAGAATTGCAAAGGGTAAAACAAGGAGTGGCAATGATGTATGCAACTCAGACAATCCAAAAGCCAGTGTTTTAAGAAAGTTCGATTAACTTGGTTACTAAGTTATAGTCTAGGGTCGGACCATGGACGCAGCCAAAGAGAGAGAGAGAGAAAAGAAACACTCAGCGTGCACTCTAACCTAGACCAGAATGGCTAATCACTTTATCTAATCAGGATGTCTCCCACTGTATCCTCAAATTCTCCTCCAAACCTGAAAGAAGAATTAGTCGGGATCACCCGAGAAATAAACCAACTCATCAGTGGGAATCGGGATCCAACTATCATCGCATGATAATATGAAGGAATCCACTCACGTTATCACACTCCAGAAGGTATGCGCATGCCTGGCAAGTTTCAGTTTCTTTAGAAACTCCTGATGTGATTTCTACCCCATGCTCTTATGACCTTGACGAAGGCCAACATATAATAAATCACATGTCAAGTTTCACCCATCATTATCCAGGTTAATTTGAACCCACCCGTACATACCCTTGACGAAGGCCAAAATAGTAGTACGACTGTCCCAAACCAACGCATCTATCTATGCAATGGAAAAGTAACAAATAGCTACAATACACTATGCCTTGACGAAGGCCAATATACATATCATGAATACTAAGTGCTACCCGTCTGAAATGACGGAGGGCTACGAATGGTTTTTGGCGAAAAACCTTTAACGTAATGAACTTGATATCGTTGCAGGAACCAGATAGCTTTTTACAAAAATATAGTGGCGAAAACCTTTGCTAAAGAGGTCACTCCCGGTGAAGAGATCTCGGCTCTTTCCCCATAGACTGAGGTGCAGGATATTCAAACTGAATACCGTGATGCAAAGCAAAAAGTAATCGACTATAGTAAAATTATTACCCTGACGCAAACTTCTATTCAAGGGGTCACTCCCGATGAAGGGATCTCAACCCTTGCCTTGTCGAATGAGGTGCTGGATATTCATAACCGAATACCTCTGTGCAAAACAAAAGAGAACGTCCTTGTAATAAAAGTTTTTTGAAAATTGTTCCAACAACATCGAATATGTTTGTTTTCCTTGCATTGATCAGAATCAACGCAGTCCCATCAATTAATCACACCAGAAAAGAACGAAAATAAAATGTACATATATACCATCCGCATTCGCCACTGGGTCCCGCATCACCCGTTAGGTTACTTAACTAATGACAGAGCGGGGAATGGACTAGCGCGTGCGTAAAACATATACAACATCTACTAGTATATATATCAATATACAATAATCGCTCCAGGCATGATAAATGCAACATTACAGAAAAGTAATAAGTATCACAGAACAGTACAGATAATTTGGGAGCCCCGGGTTTCATTGAGCCGCAACTGAAACCCGACGTTCCCCAGGTCGTATGGACCGCCCGTGCAATAAAAACCTAGACCCCTATGGGCGCGGCAAGTTACCCGCCAAAACCAGAAATGAGACAGCCCCCTTCAGCAAAGTGAATGGGCCACCCAGCACTTCACGGAATCTGGTAACTTGAGCACCCCTCCTTGGGTCAACCTATACCCTCTACGAGTGCGGCAAATAGCCTGCCAATTATAGAGTAAACCCACACCGTCTCGAAGCCATGAGATGCGGGATCGTTGCCCTCTAGAACCTGGCTATCCGTGCACTCCACCGCGGGGTAATCCTAGTACAGAAAAGAAAATATGTACAACGGTGACATCGACCTCAACCCGGTCATGCCCCAAAATAATAATATACAAACAGACAGTGATGGCAGTCAACATGTCGGACGCTCGCCCCGCGATATCAAATGTACAAATAAAGCCAAACTGCACTAACATTACATGCAAGCTATCCACCACGACAAAAACGCAACATCACAGCACAAGAACAAAACATCAACGAGAATGTCGCGTTCGCAAACTTGTCTAAAAGGACTATAGCAATTAGACGAGTTATACCGCTCTAATGACATTCACGGTCGCAGATATAATGTAAGCACTATAAACTAACATAATTAAAATCTCGATCGACAAAACTTCCCGAAGTGGGCCCCAAGTACAAATCCAGTACTCAAACAAAATCTGGGCCCAAAAAAAATATTCTAGAAACCATAATTCTATATGAAAGACACCCAGAAGAAAAATGGTACACTGTTGCCCCAAAACGGCGGCGGAACCACGGCCAGCACATGGCTTGTGCGGTGGTTCCACGGCAGTCTTGTGGATTCAGTCGACCAAATTTCTTCAGTAGTCTTAAAAAAGCTAACACGATTTTCTGACATACCCAAAATAATTTTTAGACCAGTTTAAAAATTCGGCAGAAACTTGAAATTTTGAATTGCGGTTTTGGAAATTTCGTTCGATCGATATTTTAAACATTTTAGAACAAGCTAGTATGTGTTAATGGCATGGCTCTGATACCATGTAAGTCTACGGTAGCGTCCCGGCCATCAATCGAGGCCAAACGCGGAACAAAAACTTTTCAAAAATTGGCGCTAACGGAGCCTTTCACCCGGATCGTTCCATTAACGCTATACTAGCAACTACAAAGAAGTTAGAATGGCTATACCAATCGATCCGTGTCCTTCGGTCTTTAGCCACCATCCTTAGCTCCTCGCGGCATCTCCGATCTCGCTCGATCTCCGGTCTCCACGTCGAAGTGGCACCACGTCAAGGAATCTTTTTACGGGCTCCCGCTTCAAAACCGAAGCAACTCGGACATGAAGTTTGCTAGCCGGCATGTCCATGGTGAAGTAGGGAATGTGTGTGATAACTTTGTCTTAATACACCCATGGATTCTCAACTCATGAGAGGGATGGGTGAAGGTTGAAGAAGAAGCCATTAGAGGAAGATGTGAGGTCAAGAAGAAAACTAGTGAAGAAGAAGAAGCTTGCTTATTGTGTTGGGATGAAAATGTGAGAGCTCTTGATTGATCCAAATTCTCGATGTTGTTTAGTAAAATGTAAAGTGTTCACAATCAAAGAATTTTGTAAACCGCAATCAATAACGTTGTAGTTTGAAGCGATCGTTAGTGAGCATGGGTCGTCCACTGAGATTCGTATATTTGATCGATCTCGTTTTAGATGAATTGAAAGAAAATAGTAAAGAAAAATTCAAGAAAGATATTCATGATTTAAGTGAGTTGTCATTTCAAGAAAATTAAGAAAACATTCAAGAATTTAAGAAAGATTAAGAATATATCCAAGATCAATATCGGTTATCAAGAGAATGTAGAAAAGCTTGTAGGATTCGATCAAATTAGTAGCAATGATGAATCTAATAATGAATAATCTTAACTATTGATAAATTATATCTGGATCGATGGTGATGAATGAATATTAGGGGTCTATTGAAGAAACCAGGGTTTCTCCTTCTTTATCCCTTGTCTTTTCATTGATCATCATTCGGATCTAACCTTCAGCAAAGAGAATCATCAATCATTTAATCCCTAGTTTGCAATGAAATAATCAAGAATGCGATCTCGCTCCAAATTAGGTCATTGATGATTCTTTTTACTAGAGTTCACAAATCTCATAAGACTTAAGATTAGTATTAGGATTTTATCATCACCTGATCTACCAATTCTCTCGAATCCTTTACAAGCGGAGATTTCACTCACACATCATGAAAATAGAATAATCAAGAATGAGATATTTCATAATGCAAGAATCTAAAGAAAGCAAGACTAAGAGTAATAATCACCTTTATTAAATCTTCTTCAAATTTACACAATTTCTCAATTCGAGGTATAAGAATAAGCTCCCGATCGCTCCTTTGAAGAAGTGAATTTGTTGTCGATCTTTGCGTGGCTCGATCTCCGGGAGACGTGGATCGATTGTGGATCTCTTGCTCCGATGACGACCGGCGTTGCGATAAAGGATCTTTGGATGCCTTCGCTTGATAATGCTCTCAATTGACTCTTGATTTGGATTTGGATCTTGAATTGAATCTCAAGTTGTGTCACTCAATTTTTTACCACCATCCACCAACAACCTTTTACCTTAGCCCTAGATCCCCTTTTATAGATCTCAAATCAAGCTTCCCTCATAAGCTAGGTTGTTACAAGGAGCCTTCTAGAATAAGCTTGTTACAAGGAGCCTTTTAGAATAAGGTTGTTACAAGGAGCCTTCTAGAATAAGTTTGTTACAAGGAGCCTTTTAGAAGAAGCCATATGGTAATTTAACGTCTCAACGAAGCTAGGAGGTTAGAATGAAGCTTCTGGATAGATGTTGACTGCTGACGACCCTACTCGGCCGCGGATCCGCGGCAACTCGGCCAACTCGGCCGCTGTTCCGCGGCCATATGACTGGATCTCTGCATCATATTTCTGGGGTATCTTGGTGTTGGTATTTGGGTGTTGATTTGATGTCTGGAATCTTCTAATGTTTGCTTGGTTGCTGCCAGATTTTAAGTCTTTGACTTGCTGCGATTTATCGGCACTTTTGCGATTCCGGTTCTTTGACCTGAAGAATTTTCTGCACACAATCTTGATAAAATGTTAAGAGATATAGACTATTATGCATGACATACTAAACATACAATTTCCTTCATAATGCCGGTTATAAAGTACAACACATGGTAATTGGTATTTTCCAGATGATTCTTGTAATTTGTGTCATATTTATAACAAACACCCTTAGATTATTAAAATAATCTAAGGAAATTGATATGTTACAGAATGCAATATTTTCGACTGAACAAATTCCCCCAAACTTAATTTTGATCGTCTCGAGCTAACATCTTTTATTCAGGTGAAGGAGAAAAGAAAGAAAAAGAAAAAACTAACTAGCACACTTTCGTAGGCAACACGATTGCACTAAGCATGTGCAACACGCCTTTAAACCTCTAGGTGTCCCTAGCAGGAGGAGTGTTGTCTCCTGAGGGTTTTCAGCAGATTGCACCCACAAAATCCCATAATAAAAGGAAGACTGTGAAAGTTACATGTAAAGATAAGAATTGTAAAAGAAAGATTTTGAAAATTAAAGTTTCCAACTATACTAGCTTTTCGGTTGTCATGGGCCCTATCTTAATAGTCATGAAAAGATGTTAGAAATCACATCACCCCTCAATAAAACATCGCCTTTATTCTTCATCCCTAACTTTCTTCCAAACACCGATCATATACCCCTACGTGTGTGTAAAAAACATCCATATACTCGGAGAATTCAATTCAAGCTATCATATTCTTTTCCATCTACCTCAGTACTTTTTTAATTGGTGAATATTTAGATGGATTTGCTCACACAATTTTCCTGAGACCGTTAATACTTCTTGAGGTACTAACCGACCGATTACTCATGTGCTTGCTGATTAGGTGTATTAGTATTTTCCTCGTCTTGTAACACCTAAGGCTTAGCAGTGACTCCCAAACCAGATGGTCTAAGGCACTAGGTGATGAAGCACCCTCGCTATATTTTTTTTATGCTGTCTTGGTGATTACAAAACCAGTGTTCATTTTTCTTCACCAGTCTATGCTTTTATACTTCATTTATTATTCTCTTTGTACTTTGGCTTTTAAACAAGAGCATTTCAAGGTATCTTCTACTATCCCGAGTTTCAAGACGTGTGTAAGTGTGTATAGTAGGGTATCAACATTCAAATGTTTGGCTTCCAGAATAGGAACTATTTTTCAGACTTATTTTTATCCACAGATTAGTGAATTCCTTCATCTTAGTAACCCATGGGACAACGGCTCATAACTATTTATTACTAGTTCGTTTAAGAAAATTTCTAACTTTCTAGGTTTTCTTAAATTTTTCTAATATTTTGGATGTAATTTTTCACTATCTAATCTTTTATTATCTTATCTATGTACAAATATATATATATATATATATATATATATATATATATATATATATATGTTTTGTGCTTATGCAAAGTATGATGCAAAGTGATGCGTAAATAAGCACAAACCTCCCCCAAACTTGTTTAGAACAGTGTCCTCACTGTTGCCATCTGTTAAATCTCAGAAACCTGTAGGCTTGGGAAGAAAATTTATTAACGGGGACAAGAATATATGGATGTGAAAATCTCCCCCAAACTTATTTTTGGCTCACAATTTTGAGTACAACTTTATTTTCAAGAGCCAAAAATACACCCCCCAAACTTGAGTTAAACAATGTTAAGCTTTTAAAATTACAAGAAGGGGTCAAAGTTACTGGTCAATGCAAAGCATTACAAAGACCGAAAGTCAACACCAACCATTCAAAGATTTTATCAGTGTAGTGCACCGGTTGGTGGAAGAACATGTTGTATAGAGTCAGGAAGAAGTGGGGAAGAGTTAAGTGGTGTGAAGGAGAGGGTTTGCGTCTCAACTTGGAGAGACGACTCAATAATTGTGATGGATTACTCGCATTCTTGTTAATGATAGCAAGAAGGGGTGGAGGTTCAATTTCTTTGTTATGGGTTTGATTCATCTCAACACCCGTGTCTTCTAAAAATACGAGTTCATCAGCGAAAATTTCCTCAAAGTTTTCATCGATACCCCCAAAGAATAATCTCATCGGAAAGAGCGGAATGATCCTCAGACTCCATAAAAGGTTCATAACAAGCGTTAAATGTTGACCCGGACAACTCGATAAAAGAGTCCATGTGTGTATAATAATAGCTAGGTCAAACAATAACATATCAAAGAAGTCCAGATCAGTATCGTGAAGCTGTTCAAATTCGTTGTTGTCGACATCCATTAATTCGACAGAACATGCTTGAGCAGAAGGTTCGGAGGGTATGCTTCCCAACTTGTAAATGTTAAGCTCAGTTGACATCTTTCCGAAGGATAGGGTCATAGAGCCATTACGACAGTTGATTACAACATTGGAAGTGGCCAAAAAGGGTCAACCGAGAATCACCGGAATTTGGATCCGTGGGTTCGCTACCGGTTGTGTATCTAAAACAATAAAGTCCAAAGGGAATATAAATTCCCCGACTTTTATCAACACATTTTCAAGCTCACCCCTAGGTTTGGTGATGGATCGGTCAGCCATCTGGAGAGTTGTGTTCGAGAGCTTTAACTCTCCGATACCTAATTGCTCATAGACTGAATAAGGAAGCAGTTTAACACTTGCGCCAAGGTCAAGTAAAGCACGGTTAATATTTTTACCACCAATAGAAATAGAAATTGTAGGATAGCCAGGGTCCTTACGTTTCCTTGGTAATTGTTGGGGAAAAGCTGTGTTTACAGTACTCGACATGAACACCTTTTTTGGCACTTGAGTCTTCCTCTTCCTAGTGCACAAGTCCTTGAGAATTTTCGCATACGCCGGGACTTGTTGTATAGCATCTAGGAAAGGGATATTGATGTTAACCTGTTTAAAGATTTCAGTGATCTTCTCCATTTGCGGACTTAGTTTGTTTCCCCTTAACCGATTCGGATAAAGAGCTTTAGCAATAATAGCGGGGTCCAATATTGGAGAAGATCATGTGGGAAGGAAAGATCCCAGAATAGGAGTGGGGGTCGTCTTTGGTGGACTAGAAGAAGTGTGCTGAGGGTTCGAGCCTTGGGAAAAACGGAGAATAGGCTCGGAAGAAAGCGGTGGGGTAGACAAACTAGGGTTAGAAGTAGAAGTAGAAGTGGAAGGAAAAGTTCAGCCGGGGTATCATTGATTGATTCCTCACCATCAATCTCTTCACCGACATGGTTGTCTAGCACTCTTCCAGATCTCAACGTGGTAATCGCACTCACATGATGTGCGTAGCCAGGATTCGGTATGGGTTGAGCTGGAAGTTTCCTTTTCTCTCTAGCACTCATTTCGGCTTTTAATTGTGCAATTTTTGCTTCCATTGATTTAATACTCTCACCTTGGGAGGCAGAGTTCTTCTTTATGTCATCGACAGAGGACTTCATCTCAGCCGAAACTTGCATGAAATTTGTCAGAAGCAAATTCATGGTTTGTTCGAGTGAAGAGGAGTTATCAGTACCGGTCAATTGCAAAGAATTGTTGTACGGTGTAGAAGTGTTGACCGGATTTTGAAAATTTTGTGATTGATAGGGGTGCGACTCAGTTGTAGTGGTTGCTGTTGTTGTGGAGAGACCCTTTGAAAGTTGTTTTGGTTTGGAACCGTGTTTTGAGTTTATTGTTGGTTCCAAGCAAAATTAGGGTGATTCCTCCAACCCTGATTATAAGTGGAAGAATACGGATCGTTTCTAGGTCTTTGCTGGAAAGCAGCATTAGTGTGCTCTTGACCTTGAAACGGAGAATTCAAAGGACATTCTTTCGTAAGATGTGATGGATCAGAACAGAATCCACAGACAGTTTTGGGGAGTGACATCTGATTTAGGGAGGCTACTAAAAATTTATGTTCCATTGCTACGAGTTTCTTTTGCATTGGTTCCATTTCAGCTCTTACTCCTATGGAAACATCAAGTTGATGGATACCACCCCTAGATGATGGTTGGTTTACACTTTCCCACTGTAAAGTTTTTTCTGCGAAATCTTCTAAAAATCTCCAGGATTCACCATCATCTTTAGAAATGAAGGTGCCTTGACACATGGATTCAAGTATCTGTTTTGTTGTAGGATTAATGCCCTCATATACGATTATGCACAGATCCCATCTAGGGATTCCGTGATGAGGACATTGAACTAACAGATCCTTGAAGCATTCAAAACACTTTAAAAATGGTTCATTGGGAAGCTGTGTAAATTGATTTATTTCGCTACGGACTCGAGCTGTCTTATGATTGTAGTATAATTTCTTTAGGAAAGCTGTGATGAATTCTCCTCGGTTTGAAATAGAATGTGCGGTTGTGTTATAAAGCCACTTCTCGGCTATATCGCACAAAGTCAACGGGAGAAGACGTAATCTCATAGCATCCACAGAAAGCTGTGAAGTACCCATCATAGCACATACGTTTTCAAATTTGGTAATAAAAATGTATGCGTCATCAGACTCGAGACCGTGAAATTTAGGTAAAAGATTGATGTATTGAGGTTTTATTTCGAAACTGTCCCCATTAGCTGGTAGAATGGTAAGACAGGTAGAAAGAGGACCTCGAATAGGGTAGCATCTCTCTTGGAGAGAGATGCGGGGTGGATTCTGCGCACCAGCAGACGGTGGCAGAGTAATGTTAAAGAAGTTCGATGGAGAACCGTCCATCGATGTGGGTGTGGTAGTGGGTGAAGAAAAAGTAGATGTAGAAATACCGACTTCGGAGTCGATAGGAGAAACGCGGACAAGACGGGCACTAGAATCCCGTGTCCAGCCGAGCATGCACTAAATTGTTTAGCACAAGTGGCAGCGTTAATTAATTTAGAGAAAAAGTTGGTTTGGTGTTTGGTTTGAAAAAGATAGATTTTAAAAAATCAAATCACAAAAAATGCACAAGCAACCCTAGATCTAATGGTCACCTAGGTCAAGTCTCTAGACCGCTCCTAGACTTCCAGAAGACAAATCGCAGGATAAATCCTCTACTGCCTCTTTATCCCTTCTGTGGCCAGGTAAGTGTCAGGTAAGTGGGAGGTTCTCCACTACGTAAGTAGTGGGCCTAATTAAGTAACCACTTTCTTTAGACACACTTGCCTTAGACACAACAAAAGAAATGCGGATAAACAGTAGATTACCCACGACCTTCTTCTATCCTAAATGAGCGCGACGGTCCTTAGAGTCTTGTCTAGATATTTTTTAGTTAATGAGGGTGATGCGGATGCTAGTTTTGTGATTTTTGGGACTTAGGAAGGGTAATGTAATCCCTACCTAATCTGAATTTGGTCTTTGCCCCTTAATTTTCGTATTAAAATATGCAAACAAACAAGATCAAACATGCAACAATTTTTCTTTAGCGGCGCTGCGAATATTTGCAAAGAATCCTGCAGAAATTGGTTAATGGACAAGAGCAAGGAGGAGATAAGAAAGTATAGAATATACCAGAGAAATCTGAAGCAACGAACCACCTAAACGGCGGTGGAACCGCCGCAAAAACACTCAATTATCCGCGGATCCGCGGTTTAATTGATGACTTAGGTGCTTAAATTTTTACTGCAGCTTCTTTTTCTCCTCTGGAATCTTCAGAAAGTCTTCGAATCTTGATTTTCTCAGTACGATGATTCCAGATTCCCTCGCAAAAATTCACAACTAATCGTTAAGCACTTGATGCGATTTTGATTCAAAATTTTGATGGAATAATAAAATTTCAACTCAAATAACAAGAACGAACAAAATAGCACGCAATCCCCGGCAACGGCGCCATTTGATTGATCCAAATTCTCGATGTTGTTTAGTAAAATGTAAAGTGTTCACAATCAAAGAATTTTGTAAACCGCAATCAATAACGGTGTCGTTTGAAGCGATCGTTAGTGAGCACGGGTCGTCCACTGAGATTCGTGTATTTGATCGATCTTGTTTTAGATGAATTGAAAGAAAATAGTAAAGAAAAATTCAAGAAAGAGATTCATGATTTAATTGAGTTGTCATTTCAATAAAATCAAGAAAACATTCAAGAAATTTAAGAAAGATTAAGAATATATCCAAGGTCAATATCGGTTATCAAGAGAATGTAGAAAAGCTTGTAGGATTCGATCAAATTAGTAGCAATGATGAACCTAATAATGAATAATATTATCTATTGATAAATGGTAGCTAGATCGATGGTGATGAATGAAGAATAGGGATCTATTGAACAAACTAGGGTTTCTCCTTCTTTATCCCTTGTCTTTTCATTGATCATCATTCGGATCTAATCTTTAGCAAAGAGAATCATCAATCATTTAATCCCTAGTTTGCAACGAAATATTCAAGAATGCGATCTCCCTCCAAATTAGGTCATTGATGATTCTTTTTCCTAGAGTTCACAAATCTCATAAGACTTAAGATTAGTATTAGGATTTTATCATCACTTGATCTACCAATTCTCTCGAATCCTTTACAAGCGGAGATTTCACTCACACATCATGAAAATAGAATAATCAAGAATGAGATATTTCATACTGCAAGAATCTAAAGAAAGCAAGACTAAGAGTAATAATCACCTTTATTAAATCTTCTTCAAATTTACACAATTTCTCAATTCGAGGTATAAAAATAAGCTCTCGATCGCTCCTTTGAAGAAGTGAATTTGTCGTCGATCTTTGCGTGGCTCGATCGCCGTGAGACGTGGATCGGTTGCGGATCTCTTGCTCCGATGACGATCGGCGTTGCGATAAAAGATCTTTGGATGCCTTCGCTTGATAATGCTCTCAATTGACTCTTGATTTGGATTTGGATCTTGAATTGAATCTCAAGTTGTGTCACTCAACTTTTTACCACCATCCACCAACTACCTTTTACCTTAGCCCTAGATCCCCTTTTATAAATCTCAAATCAAGCTTCCCTCATAAGCTAGGTTGTTACAAGGAGCCTTCTGGAATAAGGTTGTTAGAAGGAGCCTTCTAGAATAAGGTTGTTACAAGGAGCCTTCTAGAAGAAGTCGCGTGGTAATTTAGCGTCTCAAGGAAGCTAGGAGGTTAGAATGAATCTTCTGGAGAGATGTTGACTGCTGATGACCCTACTCGGCCGCGGATCCGCGGCAACTCGGCCAACTCGGCCGCGGTTCCGCGGCCATATGACTGGATCTTTGCATCATATTTCTGGGGTATCTTGGTGTTGGTCTTTGGGTGTTGATTTGATGTCTGGAATCTTCTAATGTTTTCTTGGTTGCTATTAGATTTTAAGTGTTTTACTTTCTGCGATTTATCGGCACTTTTGCGATTCCGGTTCTTTGACCTGAAGAATTTTCTGCACATAATCTTGATAAAATTTTGAAAGATATAGAATAATATGCATGCCATACTAAACATACAATTTCCTTCATAATGCCGGGTAATTTGTATTTTCCAGATGATTCTTGTAATATGTGTCATATTTATAACAAACACCCTTATATGATCAAAATAATGAGGAAATTAATATGTTACATAATGCAATATTTTTGACTGAGCAGCTCTTATAATCTCAAGACCAACCCCCACACTATGTGTCTGCCCTCTCTCTCTTCACATGTAAATCCCACACAATAATTAATCAAGAGATTAGACATGGCACAAAAAATAACACCATGACTCATCAACAAAGCACATGCTACATTTAATGCTCTTGATCATGACTAGCACTCACAATTTCCACTTAATAAACATTAACCCAAATGTTTAGAACAATAAACAGAATGGCATCTTCTAAAGTAAACTCGTGACGGATCACAAGGATACCCCTCATCTGTATATACATACCTGTGTTCATATCATAATTTTGCATTATTATATTCCCCATTCTTATTCATTTTACAAATAAACAGGTGCTTTTGATCCATGTCTGCTACATAGTTGCAGGTTACAGGTTCTCGGAACAAAACAGTGAAAATGATGAAAAGACGCTACAAAAGTGAGACTACGACCAACAAATAGAGAATCTTTATCATACCTACAGTTTGAAGAATAAACGAAGATCAATGAACAATTTCATAAAGTACAAAGGCAACGCAAGATTCAAGACTTCAACACGAAGCAAACGGTAAAAGTCCACAACATTCTACACTGTGGAAATCTGGAAGAAACTAGAAGACATTCAGAAGAACGAAGTGAAGAAAACAGATGTGAAAAGCAACTGGAAGCATCAGAAGAAAACAGAGCCAATGACTCCACCTTATGGCCGCGGATCTGCGGCCAAACAGGGCATATGGCTGCGGATCCGCGACCGTGCTAAGCACGTGTCGGTGCAAAGTTGTCGGTGGCGGCGGTGCGTTGACTAGACTTCTCAGGGTAGTTTTGTAAATGCAGATAGGGATCAGATGTAAACCCTAGGGTTTCTATAATCTATAAATAGAAACCCTAAAGTTCTTTTTGGAGCATGCCTCTTTTTAATTCCTAAATTCAGAATTTTAATTCTTGTAATGTTTGAAGAGTGCATCAAAAAAAGTAAGTCTTTCTTCCCTTAGTTAATTTTCCTTTCTGCCCTAGTTAATTTTATTTATCTGCCGTAGTTTAGCAATTTTAATTATCCGCCGTAGATTAAATAATAGGTTATTAAAAACAAACTAAAAAATGTCACTTTTTATCAATTCCCTAATGAGTGAGTAGTTCCTCACTTGTTAGGGTTAGGAATAGGAAAGGTTTGAGAGATGAAAATCTCTCACCCCTTTTTTGCCCATCATACATTTTTATAGGACTCCATGCATACATACACACACCGCTCACTACGGCACCCTATCCCACGTGGTAACGGTGATACCGTAGTTTAAAAGACCGGTTGTGTATGTTTTCCATGAAGGTTAGGGTAAGAATTAAGAAAGGACGGACAAGGACCTAGAGGAAGAAACATAGTTTTTTCCCGATCGTGCTAATCCCCTTTGTTAATTATTACCATAACACCTAAATAGATCTTAATTAGGGCATTGAAAGCGGTGAGGAATATTGAATTTCCAAATTTAACCTAAACCTAACCCTAGCAAGGTTTTAAATCTAATCTAAATCAACCTTAGTTTTTATTGATAATCCAATCCACCACAATTGGAATTAACTCGTTAGAACAATTAGAAAATACACAAAATCCCTGTGGACCGACCCGTACTCACCGGCTAGCTACCAAGCGACGCCGTTCTTGATTGCGGTTAATATTCTTTGATTCATCTTTTAAAAGCACACGCATTAAAACATCTCGACCAATCAAATGGCGCCGTTGCCGAGGATGTCGTCATTTGATTGATCGAGATGTTTTAATGCGTGTGCTTTTAAAAGATGAATCAAAGAATATTAATCGCAATCAAGAACGGCGTCGCTTGGTATCTAGCCGGTGAGTACGGGTCGGTCCACAGGGATTTTGTGTATTTTCTAATTGTTCTAACGAGTTAATTCCAATTGTGGTGGATTGGATTATCAATAAAAACTAAGGTTGATTTAGATTAGAATTAAAACCTTGCTAGGGTTAGGTTTAGGTTAGTTTGGAAAATCAATTATTCTCACCGCTTTCTATTCCCTAATTAAGAACTTTTAGGTGTTAAGGTAATAGTTAACAAAGGGGATTAGCACGATCGGGAAGAAACTAGGTTTCTTCCTCTTTGTCCTTGTCCGTCCTTTCTTAACTCTTACCCTAACCTCCATGGAAATCATACACAACCGGTATTTAACTATGGTATCACCGCTACCTCGTGGGATAGGGTGCCGTAGTGAGCGGTGTGTGTATGTATGCATAGAGTCCTACTGTAAAATGTATAACGGACAAGAAAGGGGTGAGAGATTTTCATCTCTCAAACCTTCCCTAAACCTAACCCTAACAAGTGAGGAACTACTCACTCATTAGGGAATTGATAAACGAGTTCATTTTTGTTTGTTTTTAATTTAACAACTACGGCAAATAAATAAAATTTATAACTGCGGCAGATAAATAAAATTGCTAGATAAATAACTAGGGCTGAAAAGAAATTAAACTAAGGCAAGATAAAAAAAAACTTACTTTTTTATTTGATGAACTCTTTGAACATTTACAAGGAATAAAAATTCTAAACTAGGAATTAAAAAGAGGCAAGCTCCAAAAAGAGCTTTAGGGTTTCTATTTATAGATTATAGAAACCCTAGGGTTTACATCTGATCCATATCTGCATTTACAAAACTACCCTGAGAAGCCTAGTCAACGCACCGCCGCCGCAGACAACTTTTTACCGACACGTGCTTAGCACGGCCGCGGATCCGCGGCCATATGCCCTGTTTGGCCGCGGATCCGCGGCCATAAGGTGGAGTCATTGGCTCTGTTTTCTTCTGATGCTTCCAGTTGCTTTTCACATCTGTTTTCTTCACTTCGTTCTTCAGAATGTCTTCTAGTTTCTTCCAGATTTTCACAGTGTAGAATGTTGTGGACTTTTACCGTTTGCTTCGTGTTGAAGTCTTGAATCTTGCGCTGCCTTTGTACTTTGTGAAATTGTTCATTGATCTTCGTTTATTCTTCAAACTGTAGGCATGATAAAAATTCTCTATTTGTTGGTCGTAGTCTCACTTTTGTAGCGTCTTTTCATCATTTTCACTGTTTTGTTCCGAGAACGTGTAACCTGCAACTATGTAGCAGATATGGATCAAAAGCACCGGTTTATTTGTAAAATAAATAAGAATGGGGAATATAATAATGCAAAATTATGATATGAACAAATATCCCCAAACTTATCTTTAGCTCGTCCTTGAGCCAAACTAGTTTATGTAAGTACACGAAAGCGCCCCGGCCGTCTAACAGACGCCAAATGCGGAACAAAAACTTTTTGACTGGCGCTATCGTATACTATAACCCGGATCTGCCATTAAAGCTAAACTAACAAACTACAAAGTGGGTAGAAATGTTATACCGAATGATCCGAGTCCTTCGGTCTTCAACCATCATCCCACGCTTTGTTGCGGCTGCTCCGATCTCCTGAATCTCCAGTCTTCTCGTCCAGGTGGCACCACATCGACGGATCTTTAAACGGGCTCTCGCCACTGAACCGAGACAACTCGATCATCAAGTTTGCTAAAAGAGATGACCAAGATTGATGTAGAGAATGAGTAGAACACTTTGTCTCACTTCGTCCAAATCCATGGACGAACGGTTAATGAAGTTGCCTTTTGGATCGGGTGAAAAGAGAAATGAGGCTATCTAATTTTCATGAATCCAAAACTATAATCATTTCCAAATCAACAACCATTACCTTTCAATGAGGGGCCGACCACTACTTATGAGGGGGGAGGTGAGTGTAGGAGTGGAGAGGGTGACCATAACAATGAATGAAAGAATGAGTCATGTTAACACCTTGCATTAACATTAAATGCACACAAATGAATCATCTAACCTAGTCATCATACATTAATTGCACAATCAATGCACTAATGAGCCACTAGCCACCTCACCATCCTAGTCACCATCTAGAAACTTCTAGAACCTTCCACACTCATCAAGAAAAGATAAATCCGCATTTAACCGAATGTTTAATACGGCTGATAGAAAACTGGAAACTGGCAACTTCCAAAAGCGATCCTGAAACGAATTTCAGGATAACCCTGTAATGGTATAAACATACCCGCATTTGTATTACGACCGAATACAAATGCAACTGAGACAAAGATATTATATCTACACAGTATAATACTCGGATCTGGCTTAAACCAAAGCCTACCAGTATTATCTGCCCGAAATATGACACGTGCGTAAACGCACGTGCATTTTCCGAACCCTGCCATAAAACCATACGACCTCTACAACGTTTCGCCCGAACTTGGGAAACTGTTTGTGGGGGACTCTAATGACTCATCAACACACTGGCATTGGGTATAACCACTAGCACGTCAGAGGTACAAGCTGTACGTAACGGTTGCCTATGTATTGATTGGAAGGGAAGCAGACGAGCGAACTCATCCAGAAACCTTACTGAGCCTAACAGTGACAATATACATACAGTCTGGTCCGTTCGTCTATGAGTATCGCATATCGGCCTAGGGGGCTGGTAACGTCAGACCCCCAATAGCGATATAAGTCGTGTCAGAGAGTAGCCCAGAACACCCTGAGATACTACTGGAGTACCTACCAGTAAATCTCCTGCCTCGGCCAAGGGCTTTGTGTAATGGCTCTCCTAGACACTGCGCGATCTCACCCCAAATACCGGGAGAGACGAATCCCCTGCCGATCCGCTCACTTGCCTCCATGTGGCTCGGGACTGTACCCAAAAAAGACCTGTTTGCACGACTCTTTGAGCCGTTGTAGGGTAGAAATCAAAGCACAGTGGGAACTCACACGAGACAAATGACGACCTCAGGTCGATGAACTAACCTGTACACATGTCACCAGGGAACTGTTATCTGACGCTAGGTATAATACCAACTAGCAGGTTCCCGGCGAGTCCTGTCCGGTGTACTCATAACCCAATGAGCACCTGTATACATCTTAGGTGAACTAACTGACACCAATGGCTTGTGAGACCGGCCACCGCCCCTCGTCGGGGTCTCGACTGTATACACTAGTCTACTCTGGAGTATCGATGCCCTGTCTCGAAACTCCCACGACTAGGGACACTTTAAGGATGTGCTTACAGGCCCCAGCTCCCACGTATATGATCCCCATCATACTGCTGGCAGTCAAGCAAGAATCCTATGTGCTTTATCCACATGCAATAGCGAACTAAAGTATGTATACGATGATAAAGACAAACCAGATAGCATACTATCATCTCGAGCAAGACTGTCATATCGGTATAGGTCCTGCCTCAATCATTGCAATCACGTACCTGCGATCCAATAATTGACTTTGAGGGCACTATATCCAACAATCTCCCACTTGCACTTAAGGCTAATTATTGCGATGTCGTATACTCACAGCCCGTGTGATATCGAATATCCAACTCCTCTACTAATCAGTTTCACAAATTCCGTTTGTAAAACTATTGTGTTCGAGAAATAGCCTTAGTGAGTGGATCCGCCCTGATGTTTCTTTCTATGTCTCTCTTAATCTCAAGTTCGCGGAGAATGCCATCTCCCGAATTGAGTAATACCTGTCTTAGAATATGTCTGGATATCTGATGGGACCTAGTTCATAAATGAACTTCAAATCCAAACTTCTTAGACTGCAGTGATCACTGAACCTAATCAGTATGCAGCACCAGGCCTCCCACAGTATCCTCTTGGACCACCTGTCCATAATACTGTCCCTCATCAGAGGGAAAACTATAACTCTGACAATCACTCTGTCATCCAGGTCACCTTTGGAAGCCTGGAATGATAACTGTCTCCCGAAGGAGGCTGCCGTCATCAAATCCATAGAACATTCACTTATGTTCTAAGACTGCTTCCTTATGTTTCTTCAGGATTGGATTAATATAAACTTATCGCATCTAGTGCAAAAACAACATCTGGTGTGGTACTTGACATCTCACGATTGACTCAATTGCCTAAGCAAGTGATCTGCCAATCATGCACGTCCCTCTCCTCTTTAGTCTATAAGACACCTTTAGAGAGGGTGACTCCATCATTTGTAGGTACTCCACCATGCTAGGAGTCATCTATTCTAAAATACTATTAGAATACTGTCAAAGTACCCACCTTGGAAAGCTACCCCAATCCAGATCTAAAACCATAGATCTAGTAACCAGAATGTCAGATATTATATCCATGTCCTTTGTGAAGAAACAACTGTGTGACAACCACAGTACAACCGATCGTAGTATATGAATTTTACTTCCTACTTTGTGTATGTCATCCAAATACCAGGACATCACACCCTACTATCTTCTCAACAGATCCATCCCCTATTCTGATGAAGTCAAACCCATGACTGTCACATCAAAAATAGATGATCTTATCTCCGCTATCTATGCTAAAGCCTATAAATAGACATAAGCTACTTGCCCACTATACTTCCGCTGCTCCCACTGACTACGACAACCCTCTGGCAGAATAATATATACGTACACTTCTAAAGCTAGTTTAGAACAAGGCTATACATATCCTCCTGCCAGGTCTCATAGTTTGGAACAACAGTAGTGTCAAGTCTGGGTAAACAAGAACCTCCCTGTCACCGTCCTTGAGGCTACCGGAGTACCTCTCGGGTGTCTGAGGTTACCCACCATACTGCGGAGTGGCTATTGGAATGTCAAACCTGATTGAATATATAGGTCCTATTAAATTTTCCGTAATCGTTTGCGGTTCTGGAATCACTTCCAGTTCTACCATACTCCCACTACTGTTTTATGAAAAAGTCCATTTTACTAAAACTGTGGCGAGTTAAGAACAATATCACTATTGATCTTCCAGATGGTAGAAAGTTAACCCTCGACTTAGCCCGGGTCAACCCACAAACTGCCATTACAGAAACGTGCCCTGAGTTATCCAGAGTCTGGTTTTAAGCATAAGCCGGAAAACTCCCCGTATCTTAACATCGTTAAGATATGAACCATTCTATATACAATATAGAAATGGAGGCACTAATTTAATCGGAACCAGATTCAAAAAACATGCAGCTATCTCCAGTGAATATCAACTTAATGGAGAGAGGATAATCAGCATTACTCAACTTAGGAATCCATCCAATTATGAGTAACCTGAAAGAGAAACAAGTTTCTCAAAACCATTACTTCCATCCGAATACCAATCACAAGAATCTACATCTTTGATTTCTTTGAAGAATCCCGATACTTGCGACACTTGGTTCTCTACTTTATTCTTATATCCATAACTTCTCAAAACATAGACATTGTATTTCTACGAAACACTTGTCTAAAAACTAGAGAAGTCACAAGTAAACAGAACATAGTACGAGGACCAACCCCTTTGTCCTTACGGACACTGGACAACATACAATACTCTGTATAAGTCCGCTGAGTTGAATAACTCAAAACCTGTGCGTCGTAGGTTGAAAACTGTACTTATGGTTAAGAACTACTCCGTTGTTCAATGCTCCTTACCCAATCGTCAACTGATATAGGTAAATGTCACAGACATAATTTCAAAAAGTTATATCTCACTTTATAAAAATAAACGTACAGATATATCATTTTGAAATTGGTGCACAACAACGGATATTCAAAACCAAATACATGCCGTCTGGCATAAACTCAGGCGACTTCCTCAAATATCACCAATTACAACGAATTCCGATATAATGAGGATGATCACCTTATTCCCAATAACCTACTCCCACTCATCATCTATAAAACCATACTGATGTGAGAATCATACCTGGTAAATACATACCCTGGAGTAAGTATCTAATCGGGAAATCAGTTTTCCTTTAACAATGCACTGAAACATCAAAATGTTTCATAGGGGTATTCTGGTATTCCGAGTAATTCCTCTTCCAAAATCCAATTCATGATTTTAACCGTATATTTCTTTGCCTTCTCCCCAAATCCCTTTATTTGTCTTTATTCATTACCTTCTGTACACCCCTTTAGGCTAAGTGGTTTTCTTCCTTCCCTACCGTTCGGCACCAGCCTATGGTTTGGAAGAAGACTATCCAGTAAGCATAATGGGTGTACTCTCCTAATCCTAGGAATACTCGTAACTTGAGAGAAGGTGATGATAAAAGACAACTGAATAATACCTTATTCTATTTCTCCCGAACTGGGGAAAAAAGCAAAAGGTGAAATAGGAGTGGCGATGAAGTACGTGTTTTGGTCGTGAATGATAACAGTCGCAATTTACTTTGCCCTTTTTCTAATCCCTTTATTTTGTCTTTAGTTATTACCTTCTGTACACCCTACTTAAGCTAATTGTTTTTCTTCATTCCCTACCTTTCGGCACCTGCCTATGGTTTGAAATAAGACTATCCAATAAGCGTAATAGGTGTACCCTCCTAAACTAAGGAGCCCTCGCAATTTGAGAGAAGGTGATAATAAAAGACAACTGAATAAACCAATTCTATTTCACCTGAACCTGGATCCATCCTCGAAGAAGTTCCTACGAGTTCATATATAACCATACGATGGATCTATCCAATGGAAGTGGATGTCCGTAATAATACGGGGTGTTCTGAGAAATACAAAGGGTAAAAGAAGGAGCGGCAATGACTTATGCAACTTTAGACAATCCAAAAGCCTGTATTTTAAGAAGGTTCGGTCAACTTGGTCACTGAGTCATAGTCAAGGGTCGGTCAATGGTCGCTGCCAAAGAGAGAGAGAGAAAAGAAACACTCTGCGTGCACTCTAACCTAGATCAGAATGGTTATCAATTTATCTAATCAGGAAACCTCCCATTGTACCATCAAATTCTCCTCCAAACCTAAAAGAAGAATCAATCGGGATCACCCGAAGAGTAAACTAACTAATCAGTGGGAATCGGGATCCAACTCTCATCGCATGATAACGTGACGGAATCCACTCATGTTATCACACTCCAGTAGGTATGCGCATACTTGGCAAGTTTCAGTTTCTTTAGAAACTCCCGATATGATTTTTGCCTCATGCTCTTATGACCTTGACTTTAGTCAACAAATCATAAGTCACATGTCAAGTTCTACCCGTCATTATCCAGGTTGATTTGAACCCACCCGTACCTACCCTTGACTTTAGTCAACAAGGCAGTACGACTGTCCCAAACCAACGCATCTATCTATGCAACATATGAATATTCAGCAGCAACCAAACACTATGCCTTGATTTTAGTCAACAAACGTAGCTTGAATACTACTAACTATCCATAAGAAATGACGGAGGGCTACGGCTGGTTTTTGGCGAAAAACCTTTAACGTAATGAACTTGATCTCGTTGAAGGAACCTGATAGCTTTTTATAAAAATATAGTGGCGAAAACCTTTTGCTAAAGAGGTCACTCCCGGTGAAGGGATCTCGGCTCTTTCCTCGTGGAATGAGGTGCGGGATATTCTAACTGAATACCGCGATGCAAAGCAACTTGTAATCGACTATAGTGAAGTTATTACCTTGACGTAAACTTCTGCCCAAGGGGTCACTCCCGGTAAAGGGATCTCGGCCCTTGCCTCGTCGAATGAGGTACAGGATATTCTAACTGAATACCACGATGCAAAGCAACTTTTAATCGACTATAGTGAAGTTATTATCCTGACGTAAACTTCTGCCCAAGGGGTCACTCCCGGTGAAGGGATCTCGGCCCTTGCCTCGTCGAATGAGGTGCATGATATTCTAACTGAATACCACGATGCAAAACAAAAGGAAACGTCTTTGTAATAACACCTTTTAAAATTTGTTCCAACAACATCAAATATGGGTTTGTTTTATCCTTGCATTGATAAGAATTAATGCAGTCCCATCAATCAATCACACCAGAAAAGAACGAAAATTTAATGTACGTATATGTCATCCGCATTCGCCACTAGGTCCCGTCATCACCCGTTAGGTTACTTAACTAACGACAGAGCGGGGACTGGACTAGCGCGGGTGTAAAACATATATAACATCTAATAGTATATATACCAATATACAATAATCACTCCAGGCGTGATTATATGCAACATTACAGAAAAGTAATAAGCATCACAGAACAATACAGATAATCTGGGATCCCCGGGTTTCACAGAGCCGCTACTGAAACCCGACGTTCCCCTGGTCGTGTGGATAGCCTGTGCAATGAAACCTAGACCCCTACGGGTGTGGCAAGTTACCTGCCAAAACCTGAAGCGAGGCAGCCCCCTACAGCAAAAATGAATGGACCACCCTGCACTTCACGGAATCCGGTAACTTGAGCACCCCTCATTGGGTAAACCTGTACCCCCTACGAGTGCGGCGAATAGTCTGCCAATTCTAGAGTAAGGCCCCTCTGCCTCTCAAAGCCATGAGATACGGTCCTGTTGCCCTCCAGAACCCAACTATCCGTGCACTCCGTCGCGGGGTAAACCTAGTACAGAAATGAAAAATATGTACAATGGGTACATCGACCTCAGCCCGGTCGTGCCCCAAAAGAATATTATACAAACAGGCAGTGACGGCAGTCCACATGTTGGACGCTCGCCCCGCAATATCAAATGTACAAATAAATTCAAAAAGCACTACCATTGCACACTGCTATCCACCACGACAAATCTGCATAATCACAGCACAACACAGAACATCAACGCGAATGTCACGTTCGTAAATCCGTCTAAAAGGACTATAGCATTAGATGCAATTTACCGCTCGAATGACATTCCCGGTCGGAGATATAATATAAGTACTGCATACTAACAAGTTTAAAATTTTGATCGACAAAACTTCCCGAAGTGGGCCCCAACGTACATCTGGTGTACAGTAATAAAATCTGGGCCCAAAAGAAATATACTAGAAACCACAATTTCCTGTTAATAAGCCACTGTACAAATTTTGACCACTGGTCCCACATACTGGCCGCGGATGCGCGGTCAAACCCTTGGTTTGACCGTGGATCCGCGGTGGTACTGTAGGATCACGTGACCAAATTTGTACAGTTTTCTTAAAAAACCCTGCTCAATTTTTTGGGATGCTCAAAATAATTTTTAGGCCAGATTTAAAATCGACAGAAACATTGAATAGAAAAATTGCAGTTTTCGAAATTCTGTTCGATCGATATTTTAAACGCATTAGCACAAGTTAGTAAAGCTTAATGGTGAGGCTCTGATACCACTGTAAGTACACGGTAGCGCCCCGGCCGTCTAACAGACGCCAAATGCGGAACAAAAACTTTTTGACTGGCGCTATCGTATACTATAACCCGGATCTGCCATTAAAGCTAAACTAATAAACTACAAAGTGGGTAGAAATGTTATACCGAACGATCCGAGTCCTTCGGTCTTCAACCATCATCCCACGCTTTGTTGCGGCTGCTCCGATCTCCTGAATCTCCAGTCTTCTCGTCCAGATGGCACCACGTCGACAGATCTTTAAACGGGCTCCCGCCTCTGAACCGAGGCAACTCGATCATCAAGTTTGCTAAAAGAGATGACCAAGATTGATGTAGAGAATGAGTAGAACACTTTGTCTCACTTCGTACAAAGCCATGGACGAACGGTTAATGAAGTTGCCTTTTGGATCGGGTGAAATGAGAAATGAGGCTATCTAATTTTCATGAATCCAAAACTATAATCTTTTCCAAATCAACAACCATTACCTTGCAATGAGGGGCCGGCCACTACTTATGAGGGGGGAGGTGAGTGTAGGAGTGGAGAGGGTGACCATAACAATGAATAAAAGAATGAGTCATGTTAACATCTTGCATTAACCTTAAATGCACACAAATGAATCATCTAACCTAGTCATCATACATAAATTGCACAATCAATGCACTAATGAGTCACTAGCCACCTCACCATCCTAGTCACCATCTAGAAACTTCTAGAACCTTCTACACTCATCAAGAAAAGATAAATCCGCATTTAACCGAATGTTTAATACGGTTGATAGAAAACTGGAAACTGGCAACTTCCAAAAGCGATCCTGAAACGAATTTCAGGATAACCCAGTAATGGTATAAACATACCCGCATTTGTATTACGACCGAATACAAATGCAACTGAGACAAAGATATTATATCTACACAGTATAATACTCGGATCCGGCTTAAACCAAAGCCTACCAGTATTATTTGCCCGAAATATGACACGTGCGTAAACGCACGTGCATTTTCCGAACCCTGCCATAAAACCATACGGCCTCTACAACGTTTCGCCCGAACTTGGGAAACTGTCTGTGGGGGACTCTAATGACTCATCAACACACTAGCACTGGGTATAACCACTAGCACGTCAGAGGTACAAGTTGTACGTAACGGTTGCCTATGTATTGATTGGAAGGGAAGCTGACGAGCGAACTCATCCAGAAACCTTACTGAGCCTAACAGTGACAATATACATACAGTCCGGTCCGTTCGTCTATGAGTATCGCATATCGGCCTAGGGGGCTGGTAACGTCAGACCCCCAATAGCGGTATAAGTCGTGTCAGAGAGTAGCCCAGAACACCCTGAGATACTACTGGAGTACCTACCAGTAAATCTCCTGCCTCGGCCGGGGGCTTTGTGTAATGGCTCTCCTAGACACTGCGCGATCTCACCCCAAATACCGGGAGAGACGAATCCCCTGCCGATCCGCTCACTTGCCTCCATGTGGCTCGGGACTGTACCCAAAAAAGACCTGTTTGCACGACTCTTTGAGCCGTGGTAGGGTAGAAATCAAAGCACAGTGGGAACTCACACGAGACAAATGATGACCTCAGGTCGATGAACTAACCTGTACACATGTCACCAGGGAACTGTTATCTGACGCTAGGTATAATACCAACTAGCAGATTCCCGGCGAGTCCTGTCCGGTGTACTCATAACCCAATGAGCACCTGTATACATCTTAGGTGAACCAACTGGCACCAATGGCTTGTGAGACCGGCCACCGCCCCTCGTCGGGGTCTCGACTGTATACACTAGTCTACTCTGGAGTATCGATGCCCTGTCTCGAAACTCCCACGACTAGGGACACTTTAAGGATGTGCTTACAGACCCCAGCTCCCACGTATATGATCGCCATCATACTGCTGGCAGTCAAGCAAGAATCTTATGGGCTCTATCAACATGCAATAGCGAACTAAAGCATGTATACGATGATAAAGACAAACCAGATAGCATACTATCATCTCGAGCAAGACTGTCATATCGGTATAGGTCCTGCCTCAATCATTGCAATCACGTACCTGCGATCAAATAATTGACTTTGAGGGCACTATATCCAACAGTTTATTCTCGAAAAAGACCTAACCTCACTTTCGCAGGAAAACGCGATTGCACTGAGCTTGTCTAACAAGCCGTTAAACCTCTAGGTGTCCCTAGTAGGAGGGGTGTTGTCTCCTGAGGGTTTTCAGCGGATACTACCCACAAAATCCTATCAATTTGGCTTATTGACTTTTATTCTCCAATTCAGTTTTCTAACAAGAAATTCTATTATCTTCGACTCAGAAATTATCCACCCATATTTTCACGCTTCCTTATCATTTAACTTAAGATTGTATATGTTCTGTAAATTTACTTAGCTTTTAGCATCTTTTGAGTTTTCCTTCTAAGGTTCCATCTCAACTTAGGAATTTTTATCATCTCTGCTAAAGATATAAGTCCTATTTTTCATTCCCATCTCTCATCTAAACCCCAATCATATACCCCTACGTGTGTGTATGTATCACCCCTACACTTGGAAATTCAATTCAAGCTCTTATACTCTTGTCTATCATCCAAAGTACTTTTAGTTGGTGAATTTTTAGATGAAATCGCTCACACATTCTTCATACGACCGTTAATATTTCTTGAGGTACTAACGACCGATTACAAAATATGTTTGCACATTAAGGCGTAATTCCTTGTCTTGTAATACCTAAGGCTTTAGTAGTGATTCCCAAACCAGTTGGTCTAAGGCACTAGGTGATAAAGCACCCTCGCTAAATATTTTTTTTCTATTTATGCAACCTTAAGTAATTACAAAACCAGTGTTCATTTTTTCTCTCTTTATTCACACTTATATTTTTATTTTATTTTCCTTCATACTAAGGACTTTAGACAAGAGCATTTCAAGGTCTCCTCTACTATTCCAAGTTTCAAGGTTCGTGTTTGTGCAAGTTGTAGGGTATATATATTCAGAATTTTGACTTAAGGTTCGGAATTTTTTTTCAGACTTACACTTTAATAAAAATTTCAATGCTCTTCTTTTATTTTGACTTAGCCTAAGAAGTGAACTCAAAATTTGCCTATTTCTAAGAAAACTATAAAGACATATATTTTCTACGGTTAAACTTTAAGAAAGGTTAATTTTAGGGTTTTTAATTTACTAAGTCTAGGATCTAGTTTTTCCTAGCTAGTTAACCGTCTTGTCAAACTCAAGTCAATTATGACCAAAATTGAATTTTTCAATTTTTCAATTTTTTTTTATTTTCATGGATTTTAAAATAAGTATGCAAATGCAAAAATGTACATATGAATGCAAAGGAAGAAACCTTACTGAGCACACCCCCAAACTTAAACTTGATAGTGTCCTCACTGTCAGGCTACACCAAAAGGGTCAGAATTATTGGCACTTCCCTGTTTATTTTTTTTATTGTTAACAGAAAAGCAAAACAAAATATATATACAAAAAGTCCCTCCAAACTTAAGTGAAACAGTGTTTCCACTGATTAAGTGTTAAAGTTCAGAGTTAGGGAGGAGAAAAACACAGTATCAAGCTATATAAGGCTTTACACAGGCCAAAGGTTAGCACCAACCATTCAAAAAATTTATCGTTATAATGGTGTGGTTGGTGAAAGAATGGCGTGTAGAGAAAAGAAATGAGAAACACACGAGACCGTATGGGAAGAAAGGTGGAATATGGTCTCGGTATATTAGGAGAAGAATGGAGGAAAAGAGAAAGAAATGTAGTACGAACTTGAGGGTGTAAATTGAGTGAATAAATTAACATAAATTGTGATGACCGATGTGTTAAAAGCGATTGTGCTAATTTATCAACCCGTCGAGAAATGGGGTCAAATCCCTTAAGATTCACGAGAAAACATGGGTACGTTGAACTTGGTAAACCAGACATTGAAAATGGAAGCGTGACGGATTCTTGCGCGGTCGAAACGATGGAAAGGACGAAGGGGAGTGATTTAGGAAGGGTCACAGTTAAAGGTTCAGGAGGATGAATTGGAAAATCCGACTCATCAAACAAAACTGGTTCATCCTCAATACTATCCTTAATACTCTCCTCAATACTATCCGCATAATTCTCCTCAAAACTTATCACATCCATGAAATTATCATCAAAATCAAGACGCATATGAAGTTCGGGAGAAACATTTAATGACTCGGGATGATGAATTGGAGAGAAAAATTCAGTCAAATCTGCGGGTTCATCATCCAAATTATTCCCTGCGTCAATATCCTCAATCAAGTGAAAATCAATTTTTTCGGACACCTCATCAAAAGCATGGATATTTATCAATTCAGGTTCTAGATTGGAGGTGTAGAGGTCAAAAGGATTGGGTGTAGGTTTACTTGAAAAGGGCTCTTCACAATCAGGTAAATCAAACACTACAAAGTCGCACAACTCATTACACGTTTTATTTTCAACTGGTGAATCATTTGGGATACTTGATAGATATTCAAAACCGGAGTTGTGGGATTCAATTGGGGATGGGTAGGTTTGATTTAGAATGGTGCACAGCTCACTCTCTCCACTCAAATTCTCAATCTGTCCAACCGCCGCATCATACGTTGGAAAATTTGGAGCTAGTTGGAAACTAGCTACCGGGTAACTAGGTTGTAATAGGGCGACAATGGACGCATCCAAATTCCTCATCTGTTGGTTTGTTACTACAATATAAGCTTCCAACGACTGTTCCAGACTAGACATGGGTTGTGAAGGGGTTTCAGTAAAAGATTCAAAATTGTTTGGATTCTGGAAACTCCCAAATGGATGAGTAGAAGCAATGTCTAGGGAAGGTGTGAAAGTCGGGTAGGACTGGTAGGAATTGAATGGTTGGACAGGAGTAGGATCAACATTTGGATAAAAATGTGAATGGACTTGTTGATCCCAAGAACTGGAAGTGTTGAAAGGAGTGAAAGATCGGTTACGAGCTTGTTCAATTTCTTCAGCAATAGACATGGGTTTCGGAGTTACAACAGGACTCAAAAAAGGAGTATCAACGTAAGGAGGTGGTGAAAGTTAAAATGGTTGATACAAAGTGGATTGCGGAGTCGAACTGTTTCTCCTAGACGCTTCTATTCGATCTTTCAAAGAAATTTTAGGCATGGAGGGGTCGTCTGTAATTCGACCAAAACAATTCGCGTAGGAAGCAATGTTTGGATGAGGATACCAAAGTTCGGCAAGAGTTTTGCGAGGTGGGGTACCCATGATGTAAGAAAGGAGAAGAAAAAGAATGTGGGTGCAAGTGGGGTGCAATGGATTTCTAGCGACAAAATTAGCAAGTCTTTTTGTAAAATTTTCTGTTTTGTGTTTTTTTTATAAGGAGATTTTTGCAAAAAGATTTTTATAAGAAGATTAGACACAATCACAATATGCACAATCAAGCCTAGATCTAGGGTCTCCTAGGTCAACTAGACTGCTCCTAACTGTTCCAAAGGTCAAATTGTGAGGTTCTCAAATCGCCTCTTCACCGCCAATTGTGGCCAGATAAGCACAAGTAGAGAAAGGAGGGATCCGCTCACGAATCACCGTGAGACGGGCCTTTTAAACTTACCTTTCCCCACTTGTCTAGCCTAGGCACCACAAAGTCTGGTTTAGATAAACGATCGATGCCTACAACTATTCCTTTGTCCTATTGAGCGCGACAGTCCTTATAGGCTGAGTCTAATCTTTTTTTAATTAACTCGATGGTTAATGCAAAATGCTTTTTGTGATTTTTGGGCTCCTAGGAAGGGTAATGAAATCCCCACCCAATCTGGATTGGTGTTAAAGCCCCTTAAAGTCAGTTTTAAAGATGCAAAGCAGTAAACACACAAAATACTTGCCAAATTTTTTTTTTATTATGGCGTAAAGAATCCTGCACAAGATCAAGTTATTGGAGAAGGGAAAGAAGTTTTTGCGCAAAGAACCTTGCAGGAAAATTTTTCAGAGGATATCAGGGGGTTCAGAAGAAGAAAAGATGCTTACAGAGACTTTTTCAAATGACGACGTCACCACGAGGACGCGGATTCACCGCGGGAACGTGCCTTTGACCGCGGTTCCGTGGTCTAGAACTCTGTTCAAGCCTCCAAAATTTTTCTGTGCGCTGCTATGGTTCTCCTCTGTTTGTTCAGATCTACTGTTTTCTGTTTACTGGATTTTTCCAGATCTGAATTCGTTCGTCGATCCTGCACAATTCAAACGAAACACCCTTCAAAAAATAACAAGATGATATATTTTTATATATATATTTTTTATTTTTTCAGTTTTTTTTTAATTTTTATATTAACCCGAAATTACAAAAAGAAAATAACTACGCCATCACCGGTAACGACGCCATTTGATTGGTCGAGATGTTTTAATGCGTGCGCTTTTAAAAGATGAATCAAAGAATATTAACCGCAATCAAGAATGGTGTCGCTTGGCAGCTAGCCGGTGAGTACGGGTCGGTCCACAGAGATTTTGTGTATTTTCTAATTGTTCTAACGAGTTAATTCCAATTGTGGTGGATTGGATCATCAATAAAAACTAAGGTTGATTTAGATTGGATTTAAAACTTTGCTAGGGTTAGGTTTAGGTTAAATTTGGAAATTCAATATTCCTCACCGCTTTCTATGCCCTAATTAAGATCTATTTAGGTGTTATGGTAATAATTAATAAAGGGGATTAGCATGATCGGGAAGAAACTATGTTTCTTCCTCTACGTCCTTGTCCGTCCTTTCTTAATTCTTACCCTAACCTCCATGGAAAACATACACAACCGGTCTTTTAAACTACGGTATCACCGCTACCTCATGCGATAGGATGCCGTAGTGAGCGGTGTGTGTATGTATGCATGGAGTCCTATAAAAATGTATGATGGGCAAGAAAGGGGTGAGAGATTTTCATCTCTCAAATTATCTAACAAGTGAGGAACTACTCAATCATTAGGGAATTGATAAAAAAAGACATTTTTTAGTTTTTTTTAATAACCTAATTATCTAATCTACGGCGGATAATTAAAATTGCTAAACTACGGCAGATAAATAAAATTAACTAGGGCAGAAAGGAAAATTAACTAAGGCAAAAAAAGAAAGACTTACTTTATTTGATGCACTCTTCAAACATTACAAGAATTAAAATTCTGAATTTAGGAATTAAAAAGAGGCATAGGAAGAGGCATGCTCCAAAAAGAGCTGTAGGGTTCCTATTTATAGATTATAGAAACCCTATGTTACATTCTGATCCCTATCTACATTTACAAAACTACCCTGAGAAGCCTAGTCAACGCGCCGCCGCCGCCGTCAAAAAATGCACCAACACGTGCTTATCATGGCCACGGAACCGCAGCCAAAAGCCCTGTTTGGCCGCGGATCCGCGGCCATAAGGTGTTTGGCCGCGGATCCACGGCCATAAGGTGGAGTCATTGGCTCTGTTTTCTTCTGATGCTTCCTGTTGCTTTTCACATCTGTTTTCTTCACTTGGTTCTTCAGAATGTCTTCTGGTTTCTTCCAGATTTCCACAGTGTAGAATGTTGTAGACTTTTACCGTTTGCTTCGTGTTGATGTCTTGAATCTTGCGCTGCCTTTGTACTTTGTGAAATTGTTCATTGATCTTCGTTTATTCTTCAAACTGTAGGCATGATAAAGATTCTCTATTTGTTGGTCGTAGTCTCACTTTTGCAGCGTCTTTTCATCATTTTCACTGTTTTGTTCCGAGAACCTGTAGCCTGCAGCTATGTAGCAGACATGGATCAAAAGCACATGTTTATTTGTAAAATGAATAAGAATGGGGAATATAATAATGCAAAATTATGATATGAATAACCTGCATCCGCATTCCTACCGAATACGAATGCAATGAGACGAAAGTAATCCAACAAATCTAATACTAGGATCCGGCTTAAACCAAAGCCCACTAGTATGATCCGTCCGATTATGATCCGTGCACAAGTGCACTTATATGATCGAACCTTGCCATAAAAGCATACGACCTCTACAACTTTTCGCCCGAACTAGGGAAACTTTCTATGGGGGACTCTAAAGACTCGTCAATACGCTGGCAGTGGGTTTAATCACAAGCACGTCAGTGGCACTAGCTGTACGTAACGGCTACCTATGTATTTACCGAAAGGGAAGCTGACGAGCGAACTCATCCTGAAACCCTACTGAGCCTATCTGTAACAATCTCCGTACAGTCCGGTCTGTTCGTCTATTAGTATCGCATATCGGGCCTAGGGGGATGGTAAACGTCAGACCCCTAATAGCGGTATAAGTCGTGTCATAGTATAGCCCAGAATACCTTGAGAAACTACTGGAATACCTACCAGTAAATCTCACTTGCCTTGGCCAAGGACTTTTTGTAATGGCTCTCCTAAACACAGCGTGATATCAACCCCCAATACCGGGAGAGACGAATCCTATCTAACTGCCACTGCCTCCAAGTGCTTCGGGACTGCACCCAACTACTACCTGTTTGCACGTCTCCTTTGAGTCGTGGTAGGGTAGCAATCAAAGAACAGTGGGAACACACTTGAGGCAATGTGGTAGTTTCAAGTCAACGGACTAAGCTGTACTCATGTCACCTGGGAACTTCTCCTGACGATAGGTATAGTACCAATCAGCAGTGCCCCTGCGAGTCTGTCCGGTATACTTATAACCCAATGAGCACCTGTATAATATCTTAGTTGAACCAACTGACACCAATGGCTTGTGAGACCAGCCACTGTCCCTCGTCGGGGTCTCGATCCGTATACACTAGTCTACTCATGGAGTATCGATACCCAATCTTGAAACTCCCATGACTAGGGACACTTTAAGGATGTGCTTATAGACTGCCCAACTCTCACGTATATGATCGCCATCATACTGCTGGTAGTCAAGAAAGAATTCTATGGGCTCTATCAACGTGTAATAGTGATCTGTAATATCACTTGAAGTATGTACATGATGATAAAGACAAACCAGATAGCATACTATCATCTTGAGTAAGACTTTTCTACCGGTATAGTTCCTCCCTCAATTATTGCAATCATGTGACTGCGATCCAATAATTGACTTTGAGTGTTGCATATATGTATGCCCTAGAGGTCATTATATGATAGTGGATGTATTTATACATGTATATATATATATATATATATATATATATATTCAATGTACATTCTTGATCGACATGATAGTATGCTATCTGGTTCTTCTTTATCTGACATGTTGACTTGATCATGCTTTTATTCATTCACACATGTTGATAAAGCCCTGAGGATATTTTCTTGACTACTGCGATTATGATGGAGATCATACTAGTGGGACGTCTGTAGTTTATAAGCATATTCTGAAATATCCCTAGTCGTCGGTGTATCGAGATGTAGCATCGATATAACATAGTAGACTAGCGTATATGATACTAGACTCATTAGATGGGTGATGGATGTTCCCACATCCATTGATGTTTGACATCGAGATCGTATACGGGTGCTCAGTGGTGTCTGGGTACACTGGACGGACTCGCCGAGAACTCCTATATGGTATTATATCTATCGTCGGATAGCAGTTCTCAGGTAACACTGGTACAGGTTAGTCTGTAGACCCGAGATCGGCATAGAGTCTTGTGTGTTCTCCCACTGTACTTTGATTACCACCCTGCCACGGATCTACTGAGTCGTGCAAACATGTGGCTTTTGGGTACAGTCCCCAGACACACGAAGATGATAAGCGATAGGAGTGGTTTCGTCTCTCCCGGTATTGGGAGTTAATGTTGTGCTGTGCTCGATTGGCTATATAAGTAAGTCCCTGGCCAGGGCTGTTGGGATTTACTGATAAGTGTTATCAGTAGTTTCTCGATCTGTTATAGACTATTCATCGGCACGACTTATTGAGTTATTCGGGTCGACGTTACCATTCCTAGACTTGATATGCAGCATATCTGACGAAGAGACCGGACTGTACGGTAGTGTTGCCGGTTGGTTCGACGGGAGTTGTGACAAGTTCGCTTGTTTTCTTCTGACCGCTCAATACCTGGGTGGCCGTTACGTTTAGCTGACCTCTTGCGGCTTGGGGGTTCTTGATATGATCATCACCCACTGCCGGCGTATTGACGAGTCTTAAAGCCCCACACTGGAGTTACCTTGCCTAGGCGAAACGATGTGGTGTGCATATGTGATATGCGCGGGGACCCGATTAAATGCGCGTATGTGATACTGTATAGTAATCGGGCGGTTTGCTATTGGTCGGGTCGTATGTGATATGACCGGTTTGCTAAATCAAGTGTTGATTTAACATTGACCATTAGCTTTTCACTTTGGACCCTTTTGTTTTTGTTGTATGCATGCATGTATGCACATGTTCTCTTTGATGCACATATGGATGTGCATGCACTCATACATGCATACACAATTCTATCATGGTTGTTGATATAATGGATGGTGGAAATATAAGACTCACACCTAAATAAATATGTTGATATTTATTTTTGGAAAAGATAAATGGAATTGGATAATTACTCATGGTTGATTATTATATTCCCCCCTACTAACCTTTGTGTTAACCATGAGCTATTTTCCATGGCCATTTTTGATCCAAAGATAAATATCTAGATATTTATTAACTTGGGTTAAGAGTGAGAAGAAGAAAATATATATTTTTTCTTTTCTCATTCTTATCTCAACACTTATCATTATCTTGAGCTCTTCATGTGCCATCTTCTTCTTCCTCACTCTCTTGCTCTCTAGGTTTTGATAGTGAACAAAAGAGTGATCAAGTTAGGGTTTTGAAGTGAGAAAACAAACTACATCACCATTCTACAGTACTCTTGCCTATTAGTTTAGAGTATTGGCTTCTACTTCTTCTCTTGATCAAGTGGAGCTTCAAGCTTGGACAAAGAGGACCCCGGGTGGATCGTCGTGGACTTGGAGGATCACAAGCAAGCTTCTTTCAACCCTCAAGTGGCCAAGGAGTCTAGCGTAGGGAGCTACAAAGGTTGTATTCTCTAAACCTAGTCTTTATCTCTTGTGGATTGTGTATAAAGATTTGTTACCCCAGCTTTTCTAGTATAATCCTTAGGATGTTTTCTTTAGCACCCTATAAAATTTTAATATGGCATGTGTGATGCTACCAAACCCTTGTAGTGGTGCTGTAGAAACACCTTCATGGGTATCAAAGCCTAACTAGAAGCCTAGACGATGTTACGACAATACGAAAACAAAAACTTCCACAAAAATATGAAATTAGAAAACCCAAGAAATGCTCTCTGTAAATTTTTTAAAAAGTGATCTAAAAATTATTTTTTCAACTGCAAAGAGGCATTTAAGATGATATAAGAAAACTGGTGCAAAACGAGCTGGAGGGGCTCGGAAAAATCCGGCGACCCATACAGATTTTCCGGCGTCGCCGGCCGATGGTGGTCCCCTCTGGCTCGTATTGCTCCAGTGTTCTGAACATTATGATCTGGGGTTTCTAGTATTGTTTGGTTGTCCAGAATTTCATGTGATGTAAGTTTAGTATTGGGCTCTTTGCGGAATAGTTCGTATTCGTATTTTTATAGCATCGTATTGGTAACTTTGGTGACGCTAAACAGGTCGAATGAATTATCAAACACTGGTATTTTCCAGGTTGATCGTACTCGATATATAATGCAGGTATTCCTATGGACCCTCTAGAAGAATGTAACCCTAACTCGAGATGTGACCACCAAATTGCGACTAAACCTTAGGGTTTACCGTAGTTAGTGGCGCCACAAATGAGGCTTGGGTTTGCCCTTCTACGGTTGGTCCATTAAATACTGTGGCATAGATTTTGGGTATTGTTTAACGGTGCTCAAGTGTTGAGCTTGCTGGGGAATGTGGGTGTTCATTAATTCGATCGAAGGGTTTAACATCGCCTAGTAGTATGTGATACTTGTTTCTGCGACCGTAAGCGTAGTATGCGTATCGCCGGTTTCGTTGCTATATGTCAACGGCAATTGGGGTGTGCATACTTGTTTACGTTGATGACATATGATCTTATGTGTTGCTGTATTGTGATGTATAGGATTGTCGTGATCGAATAGCCGGGGGGGTTTTATGTGAGATGAGAGTTTTACTTTTCATTCATGTAAAATTCATTTGTAATGTAATATTCTTTTATTTGGGACACTTCCGGGTTGAGGATGATGTCACCGTTATTGTATATTATTTACTTTTTCCGCATTAGGATAGACCCAAGGTGGAGAGCACAAGTGACCGGGTTCTAGAGTCCGGTGGGAGACCATTTCGAAGAGTCGGGATCGGGTCTCCTAACTCTAGAATTGGTAGGGTCGCTTGCCGCTCTCGTAGGGGTCTATGGTGTGGGATTGGCTATTCATCACGACCGTAGAATCCGTATTTTCTATTGCTAGCTAAATACTTAATACGGACGTCCTAGTATATCCTATATTATCATATCTGTGTTTCTGCTGCCTATATTCTATAATATGATCGCATAATATATCTGAGATGAATGCTATATTATATATGAGATATATAATAGACGTTCTAGTCCCATCCCGGTATGCCGTTAGTTAAGTAACCTAACGGTGCATAACGGAACATTGCGGCGAATGCGGATGGCATAAGCGTACGTTGTATTTTCGTTTTTTATTCTGTGATTGGCTTAAGGACTTAAATGATGGGACTACATTAATATGATTAATGTAAAGAAAATAAACCTAAAAAGATGTTGTAGAATCAGATTTGAAAACCACTCGGCTTTTATGAAAAAGCTACATTTCAAACTTGCGGAGCTTAAGCTACTCCTTTTGAAAAACCATTTGATTCTACGACAATATCAAGTTCAAAGCGTTAAAGATTTTCTTAAAAATCATCCACAACCCTTCATCATTTTAGGAAGTAGAGTACTTAGTATTCATGCTACGTTTGTTGACCTTAGCCAAGGCGTAGTGTACGGTAGCTAAGTAATGTCTTCCTATAATGCATATGATGTAGATTAATTGGGACGAGCATGTGACTTTGTTGACCTTAGCCAATGGTCATATGAACGAGTCTAATTAATCAAGAAATGACGGGTTGAACTTGACTAGTGCTTGTGATTTGTTGACCATAGCTAAGGTCATGAGTACTAGGGGTAAAAACCACATCGGGAGTTTCAAGAGTTGAAATTTGCAATGAGATTGAATACCTTCCATATGATGGTTGGATGCCGATCCCACTGTGGGCAATAGTTGCTCCCAGGAGAGTTTTTCAGTTTACAATTAGCTAACCTATTTGGTGTCTAGAAAGGTGTTAACGAGGCTACGCCTCTGGGAAGACGAGGTTTATATTAATTAGGTCCGTGCGAAAGCACGGGGAACCTCCCTCAAGTACCGACACTGGCCTGGCTGAACGGTTAGCGAAGTTGTAGACTGTAATTAATCCTGGCTAGTTTTCTTTTTAATGTTTGAAAGAAAAACTTGATTAAAGCAGTGGGAGACATCGATTAGATAAGATAATAACCAATCTGATCTTTGCAAGAGATTTCGCTGGGTGTATTCTTTTCTCTCTCTTAATGGCAGATACCAATGACAGGACTCAAGCTTCTACTAGATAAAAATAAACTTAATGGGACCAATTATAAAGACTGGATAAGGAATCTTAACATTGCCTTGACTTATGATAAGGTATCATATGTCCTCACAGCTCCAGCCCCGTCCGTTCCAGGTCCTAAATCCTCAGTTGCGGATATTGAAGTCCGCAAGACATGGGACGCTGACTGTGCCATAGCCAAATGCCTCACGCTTGCATCGATGGATAACACACATCAGAAGCAGCACGAGAATATGGACGTCCAAGCCATATTCCTCCATACAAAGGAGTTGTATGGAGAGCAATCTCCCGTATTACGATACGAAGCATCCAGAAAACTGTTTCAGATGCGAATCGCCCCTGGCACACCAGTAGGAGACCATATTCTGAAGATGATGGCTCTAATAGAAGAGCTTGAGGACCTTGGGTAGACAATGGACAATGAGCAATATACTGATATTATTCTGCAGTCTCAACCCTCCACCTTTGCTTAATTTATAGTTAACTTCAACATGCACAACATGGAGAAGGAACTACACGAACTCCTTAATATGTTAAGGAGTGCAGAGAGCACGCTGAAATCAGTGAAGACTCCCGTTTTGATTGTTGGGCCATCTTCCTCCTCTCGCCCAAAGGATAAGGCCAAGGGAAAGATGAAGAAGAAACCCACCAAACCTAAGGGTGGAGTTAAAAAGGTTAAGGGAAAAGACAAGTCCAAGGCTGGGGAATCGGGGAAAGGGGAATGTTATCACTACCACAAAACAGGACACTGGAAGCGCAACTGCACGGAGTACTTGGATCTCAAGAAGAAGCATGTGGATGCTTCCGTTTCAGGTGTGTTTGTGACAGAAAACTGTTTTTCAATAAACTCTGATTTCTGTGTATTAGATACCGGTTCAGGTTCTCACATTTGCAATTCTATGCAGGGGCTGAGAAATAGCAAGGTTTTGAAGACAGGTGACAATACTCTCCGCGTTGGAAATGGTTTCAATGTACATACAGTTGCAGTGGGAGAGTATCACTTGGGGTTGTCGTCTGGATGTATATTGGTTTTGAACCCATGTTATTATGTACCTAGTATGCTTTGTAATATAATATCCGTTTCTTTGTTAGACAATGAAGGATATAATTTTGTATTGCAGAACAATGTTATGAACAATCACCTAAATCAAATGTTGGTTGGGTATGGTACGCTTAATAACGGGATATACGTCCTAAATCAACACACAGTTTTCAGCATACAACACACTAATAAAAGAAAATTTTCAGAAATAAATGAAGCTTTTCTTTGGCACTGTAGACTTGGTCATATTAACGAAACAAGCTACATAAAGATGGATATTTAAACCCTTTTGAATATAAAACTTATGCGACTTTCCAGTCTTGTATTAAGGGTAAAATGACTAAAACTCCGTTCACCGAACATGGAGAAAGATCTACTGAACTCTTAGGCCTCTTACATAGTGATATATGCGGGCCAATGTCTACACAGGCTAGAGGCAGTTTTTCTTACTTCATTACTTTCACTGATGATTTCTCAAGATTCGGTCATGTATTTTTATTAAAGCACAAGTCTGAAGCTTTCGAGAAATTCACTGAATATAAACTCGAAGTAGAAAAACAAACCGGCTTGAGCATCAAAATGCTTCGATCAGATCGAGGTGGAGAGTACCTCAGTACAGAGTTTGCAGACTTCCTAAAAGAGAATGGGATTCTCTCTCAGCTCACTCCTCCTTACACACCACAGCACAACGGTGTTTCGGAATGACAGAATTAGACCCTATTAGATATCGTCCGTTCCATGATGAGTGATGCTGAGTTACCCGTCTTATTTTGGGGGCATGCATTAGAGACTGCAGCGTTTCTACTGAACAGGGTCCCAACCAAAACTGTGTCTACCAAGCCATATGAGATATGGCATGGGAAGAGACCATCTCTTAAACGTATTAAGATTTGGGGTTGTCCAGCCTATGTTAAAAAGCAGAATCCGGAAAAACTCGAGACACGGTCAGTCATGTGTAATTTTGTAGGATATCCAAAGAATTCTTATGGATATCTTTTCTACCACAAGGAGGAACAAAAGGTATTTGTTTCTCAGCATGCCACATTTTTAGAAAAAGAATTTTTTACAAATGATACAGATGGCAGAGTGGTAAACCTAGAAGAAATTCTAGAAACACAAATTACAAGTGATGACTTGGTTGAACCGGTTGTTGCAACAGAAACTGAAGAACCTCGGCCACTCCGTAGGTATGGTAGGATTTCTCGCCCTCCGGAGAGGTACTATGGTTTCCTCATTGATGGTGATAGAGAAGACTGCATCATGGAAGATGATGATCCTACCAGCTTTCAGCAAGCTATCATGAGTGGAGACTCTGTGAAGTGGCTGGATGCCATGAGATCTAAAATAGAGTCTATATACACCAACAAAGTATGGACTTTGGACGTTGTACCCCCTGGGGTAAAACCTGTGGGATGCAAATGGATCTTTAAAAGAAAGATTGGTGTAGATGGGAAGGTAGAGACCTATAAAGCAAGACTTGTGTCGAAGGGTTTTCGTCAAAGACCAGGTCTGGACTATTATGAAACTTTTTCTCCCGTAGCCATGCTTAAATCCATTCGGATCCTACTTGCTATTGCTGCTCACTACGACTATGAAATCTGGCAGATGGACGTTAAAACATCATTTCTAAATGGAGATTTAGAAGAATGCGTTTATATGGATCAGCCAGAGGGCTTCATTGACAGTGGAAGCAGCGGGAAAGCATGTAGATTGCTTAAATCCATTTATGGATTAAAGTAGGCATCACGGAGTTGGAACATCTGTTTCGATGATGTTATCAAAGAGTTTGATTTCATCAAAAATCCAGATGAACCTTGTGTTTATAAAAAGACTGTAGGGAGAGCTGTCACCTTCCTCGTATTGTACGTGGATGACATTCTTCTGATAGAAAATGATATTCATATGCTACAGTCGGTCAAATCTTATTTATCACTAAGGTTCTCCATGAAGGACCTGGGTGATGCCACATACATTCTGGGCATTCGGATCTATAGGGATAGATCCAAGAGGTTATTGGGATTGTGCCAAACCAGGTACATTAACACCATCCTAAAAAGGTTTAGTATGGAAGACTCCAAGCGGGGTGCCTTACCCGCTTGCCATGGGGTTACTCTCTCTAAGGACTCTTTCCTAAAGACCGATGAAGAGAGAGCTCGCATGAGCATTATACCCTATGCTTCTGCAGTAGGATCTATAATGTATGCGATGTTATGTACACGCCCAGATGTAGCTTATGCACTTAGTGTAGTAAGCAGGCATCAATCCAACCCAGGGGAGAATCACTGGATAGCTGTGAAGAACATTCTTAAGTACTTACGAAGGACTAAAGAATTGTTCTTGGTGTATGGTAATGGAGATCTCCAAATGGAGGCCTTTACCGATTAGAGCTTCCAGAGTGATAAGGACGACAACAAGTCTATCTCTGGGCTTGTATTTACCCTCAATGGAGGGGAGGTTAGTTGGAAGAGTTCCAAACAGGATACCATTGCAGACTCTACGATTGAAGCTGAGTACATTGCTGCGAATGATGCCGCCAAGGAAGCCGTCTGGATGAAGAAGTTCGTCTCGGAGTTAGGAGTAGTTCCAACCATTATTGATCCAATACTATTGTATTGTGATAATAATAGGGCTATGGCGTTAGCCAAGGAGCCCAGGTCCCATCAGCGGTCCAGACACATCCTGAGGCGTTTTCATTTGATCCGCGAGATCGTAATTAGGAGAGTAGACATAAAGAATAACACCGCGGATCCACTCACCAAGGCCCCCCCTCAGCCGCAGCCTGAGCGAATTTTTGAGATGTCGGGTATGAGATACACTAATAACTGTTCCTAGTGCAAGTGGGAGATTGTTGGATATATGTATGCCCTAGAGGCCATTATATGATAGTGGATGTATTTATACATGTATATATATTCAGTGTACATTTTTGCTCAACATGATAGTATGCTATCTGGTTCTTCTTTATCTGACATGTTGACTTGATCATGCTTTTATTCATTCACACATGTTGATAAAGCCCTGAGGATATTTGCTTGACTGCTGCGATTATGATGGAGATCATACTAGTGGGACGTCTGTAGTTTATAGGCATATCCTGAAATGTCCCTAGTCGTAGGTGTATCGAGATGGGGCATCGATATACCAGAGTAGACTAGCATATATGATACTAGACTCATTAGATGGGCGATGGATGTTCCCACATCCATTGATGTTTGACATAGAGATCGTATACGGGTGCTCAGTGGTGACTGGGTACACTGGACGGACTCGCCGAGAACTCCTATATGGTATTATATCTATCGTCGGATAGCAGTTCTCAGGTGACACTGGTACAGGTTAGTTTGTAGACCCGAGATCGTCATAGTGTCTTGTGTGTTCTCCCACTGTACTTTGATTACCACCCTACCACTGCTCTACTGAGTCGTGCAAACAGGTGGCTTTTGGGTACAGTCCCGAGACACACGAAGACGATGACCGATAGGAAGGGTTTCGTCTCTCCCGGTATTGGGAGTTGATGTTGTGCTATACTCGATTGGCTATATTAGTAAGTCCCTGGTCAGGGCTGTTGAGATTTACTGATAAGTGTTATCAGTAGTTTCTCGATCTATTATAGACCATTCATCGGCATGACTTATTGAGTTATTGGGGTCGACGTTACCATTCCTAGACTCGATATGCAACATATCTAACGAAAAGACTGAACTGTATGGTAGTATTGCCGGTTGGCTCGACGGGAGTTGTGACAAGTTCGCTTGTTTTCTTCTGACCGCTCAATACCCGGGTGGCCGTTATGTTTAGCTGAGCTCTTGCGGCTTGGGGGTGCTTGATATGATCATCACCCACTGCCGGCGTATTGACGAGTCTTAGAGTCCCACAATGGAGTTACCTAGCCCAGGCGAAACGATGTGGTGTGCATATGTGATATGCGCGGGGACCCGATTAAATGCGCGTATGTGATACCGTATATTAATCGAGTGGTTTGCTATTGGTCGGGTCGGGTGTGATATGACCGGTTTGCTAAATCAAGTGTTGATTTAACATTGACCATTAGCTTTCACTTTGGACCCGTTTGTTTTTGTTGTATGCATGCATGTATGCACACGTTCTCTTTGATGCACATATGGATGTGCATGCACTCATTCATGCATACACAATTCTATCATGGTTGTTGATATAATGGATGGTGGCAATATAAGACTCACACCTTAATAAATATGTTGATATTTATTTTTGGAAAAGATAAATGGAATTGGATAATTACTCATGGTTGATTATTATATTCCCCCCACTAACCTTTGTGTTAACTATGAGTTATTTTCCATGGCCATTTTTATTCCAAATATAAATATCTAGATATTTATTAACTTGGGTTAAGAGTGAGAAGAAGAAAATATATATATTTTCTTTTCTCATTCTTATCTCAACACTTATCATTATCTTGAGCTCTTCATTTTCCATCTTCTTCTTCCTCACTCTCTTGCTCTCTAGGTTTTGATAGTGAACAAAAGAGTGATCAAGTTAGGGTCTTGAAGTGAGAAAACAAACCACATCATCATTCTACACTACTCTTGCCCATCAGTTTAGAGTGTTGTCTTCTACTTCTTCTCTTGATCAAGTGGAGCTTCAAGCTTGGACAAAGAGGACTCCCGGTGGATCGTCGTGGACTTGGAGGATCTCAAGCAACCTTCTTTCAACCCTCAAGTGGCCAAGGAGTCTAGCGTAGTGATTGATCTCAAAAACTATCTATTACCGCAATCAAGAACGGTGTCGCTTTGCAGCTAGCCGGTGAGTACGGGTCGGTCCACAGGGATGTTGTGAATTTCCTAATCGTTCTTACGAGTTAATTCCAAACGGTGTGAATGGATTAATTAAATCTAAAAACTAAATTAATCTAGGGCAATTGAATTAAAGATCTAACTATCTAACTAGGTCAAGGAATTAAATTTAATCTAGGGCAGAGAATGAAAAATTACCTAGGGCAAGAATTGAAATTACCTACTTACTTTACAGATGGCTCTCTCCAAACATCAACACAAGACTTGTCAGATCTGAATTTCTGAAATGAAAAGAGGCATCGATGCTCTCCAAAAGAAATCTAAATTTTATTGATAAAAAGAGGCATAGGGAGGCATAGCCTTTACAATGATTTAGAGTTCCTATTTATAGAGGCTAGGAATCCCTAGGTTACAATTGATTCGCACGTCTACATTTACCAAAATATCCTTAGGAAGACCTAGTCAAAGTAGACTCCAAGCTTTGGTAAAATTTTATGTCTCTGTCTCTTTAAAAGGAAGCAATAGGCCTTGAAATTTCCTTTGTTGGCTCTTCTGTCTTTGGGCTTCCTTATTATTTGGTTTTTTTTTTATTAAAATAGCTTCTATGTTTCTTCCAGATCTCCAGTGAATAATTGCGGTGGACTTTTAACCGTTCACATTGTAATCTTGGACCTTGCATTGCCTTGTACTTTGTGAATTTTATCTTTGATGTAGGCTTGATCAAGAGTCTTCTGTTTGTTGGTCAAAATCCACTTTTGCATCGTCTTTTCATCGTTTTTACTGTTTTCTGTCCAAGAACCTATAACTTGTAATATGTAGCAGACATGTGTCAAAAGCACCTGTTTATTTATAAAATGAATAAGAATGGGGAATATAATAATACAATATTATGGTGTGAACAAATACCCCCAAACTTATCTTTTGCTCGTCCTCGAGCAAACTTATTTTTTTATTTTCGACAAAATCCTAACCGCACTTTCGCAGGGAAACGCGATTGCACTGAGCTCGTGCAACAAGCCGTTAAACCTCTAGGTGTCCCTAGTAGGAGGAGTGTTGTCTCCTGAGGGTTTTCAGCGGATACTACCCACAAAATCCTATCAATTCGGCTTTTCGACTTTTGTTCTCCAAAAGAGTTTTCCAACAAGGAATTCTATTATTTTTGACTCATAAATTATCCACCCGTATTCTTCACACTTCCTCATCATCTAACTTAAGATTATACATGTTCTATAGACTTACTTAGCTTTCGGCATTTCTTAAGTTTTCCTTCCAGGGTTCCATCTCCACTTAGGAATTTTTATCAACTCTACTAAAGATACAGGTTCTATTCTTCATTTCTTTCTCTCATCTAAACTCCAATCACATACCCCCTACGTGTGTGTATAAATCACCCCTACACTTGGAAATTCAAATCAAGCAATCATACTCTTGTCCTTTTGTCCAAAGCACTTATTAATTGGTGAATTTTTAAATGAATTTTGCTTACACATCCTTCATGCGACCGTTAATACTTCTTGAGGTACCAACAACCGATTACAATATGTGTTTTCACATTAAAGCGTAATTCCTAGTCTTGCAACACCCAAGGCTTTTTAGCAGTGACTCCCAAACCAGTTGGTTTAAGGCACTAGGTGATGAAGCACCCTCGCTAAATATTTTTCTATTTTTGCAGCCTTAAGTAATCACAAAAACCAGTGTTCATTTTTTCTTTCTTTATTCACTTTTTTTTTCTTTTATTTTCTTCGTACTAAAGACTTTAGACAAGAGCATTTCAAGGTCTCCTCTACTATTCCAAGTTTCAAGGTGCGTGTTTGTGCAATTTGTAGGGTATATATTTTTAGAATCTAGACTTAAGCTAGGAATTATTTTTCAAACTTATACTCTAATAAAAATATCAATACTTTTCCCTTGTTTCGACTTAGCCCAAGAATTGAACTCAAAATTTGCCTATTTCTAAATAAACTACAAAGACATACACTTTCTACCGTTAAACTTTAAGAAAGGTTATTTTTAGGGTTTTTAATTTACTAAGTCTAAGATTTAGTTGTTCCTAGCTAAGTAACTTATTTTTCAAACTTAAGTTAAATAAGGCCAAAATTGAATACATTAATTTTTATAATTTTTGAGATTTTTCAATTTTTATGTGTTTTCAAATAAATATGCAAATGCAAAAATGTGTACATATGAATGCGAAGGAAGAAGACATACCCAGCATACCCCCAAACTTAAACTTGACAGTGTCCTTACTGGCATGCTACACCAAGAGGGTCACAATTGTCGGCACTCCCCTGTTTATTTATTTATAAAAAAAAAATTTTGAAATTTTTATTGTTTTGAAATTTTTTTTATTATTTTTTATAGAAAAAGAAAACAAAAAATATATATACATATACACAACAAGGTCCTCCCCAAACTAAACAAGGCCTTACACAAGCCAAAGGTTAGCACCAACCATTCAAAAATCTTATCGTGGTAATGGTAGAGTTGGTGAAAGAATGGGGTGTAAAGGAAAGAAATGAGAAACACACGAGACCGTGTGGAGAGAAAGGGAGAATACGGTCTCGGTGGAGGAGGAGAAGGGCGGAAAAGAGAAAGAAGTGAAGTACGATCTTGAGGGTGTAAATCGAGTGAATAAATTAGCGCAATTTGTGATGAACAAAGTGTTAAAAGTGATTGTGCTAATCTATCAACTCGTCGTGAAATGGGGTCAAATCCCTCAAGATTCGCAAGAAAGCATGGGTACGTCGAACTTGGTATTGGAGATGAAAGCATAACGGTCTCTTGCACGGTCGGAACGATAGGAAGGACGAAAGAGAGTGAATTAGGGATAGTCTCATTTTCACCGTAGTAAACTGTCTCGAACTTGAAAAATTCCATCAATGGTTCGAAACGACTGTAAGCTACCGAGTCTGATGGTTCAACTAACTCATCTGAAAATTCAAAGGACTCAAACTCGGGCGGTGAGTCTGCAACATCGTCCGAAAAAGTGAAGCACTCGTAAGTGTTATCGGCTGTGAGAACTGTGTCAGATTCAAAGGAAAATTTTTCAAGCTCACAGTCTTCAAGCGTGATCTTGTGTGTGGTCAGAACGATGGAAAGGAGGGAGGGTGATATAACAGTTAAAGGTTCGGGAGGATGAATTGGAAAATCCGACACATCAAACAAAAATGGTTCAACCTCTATATTATCCTCAATACTCTCCTCAATACCATCCTCATAATTTTCCTCAATATTTGTCTCATCCATGCCATTATCATCATAATCAAGACGCATATGAAGTTCGGGAGAAACAATTAATGACTCGGGATGATGAGTTGGACATAAAATTTCAATCAAATCAACGGGTTCATCATCCAAAATATTCCCGGCGTCTGTATCCTCAATCAAGTGAAAATCAATTTTTTCTGACACCTCATCAAAAGCATGGATATTTATCGATTTAGGTTCTAGATTGGAGGTGTAAAGATCGAAAGGATTAAGTGTGGTTTCACTCGAAAGAGGTTCTTCACAATCTGGAAAATCAAGCACTACAAAATCACACAACTCGTTTTTATTTTCAACTTGTGAATCATTTGGGACAATAGATGGAAAACCGGAGTTGTGGGCTTCAATGGGGTATCGGTAGGTTTGATTTGGAAAGGTGTAAAACTCACTCTCTCTTCTCAAATTCTCACTCTGTCCAACTGCCTCCTCATACATTGAAAAATTTGAAACTAGTGGGAAACTAGCTACAGGTTCACTAGGTTGTAGAAGGGAGGAGATGAACGCATCCACATTGCTAATCATTTTGTATGTTGCTGCAATGTACGCCTCCAACGACTGTTCCAAACTAGACATGGGTTGTGGAGGAGTTTCGGTAAAAGATTCGAAATTGTTTGGATACGTGAAACTCCCAAAAGGCTATGTAGAAACAGTGTCTAGGGACGGTGGGAAAGTCGGGTAGGACTGGTAGGAAGTGGATGGTTGGACAGGAGTAGGTTCAACATGTGGATAAAAATATGAATGGACTTGTCGATCCCTAGAACTAGATGATGGGAGAGGGGTGAAAGATCGGCTACGAGATTGAGCAATATGCTCAGCAATAGACATCGGTTTAGGAGTTACAGCAGGACTTGAAAAAGTGGTATCAACATATGAAGGTGGTAAAGATTGACTTGGTTGACACAAAGTGGGTTGCAAAGTCGAACTGTTTCTCCTAGACGCTTCTATTTGATCTTTCAAAGAAATTTTGGGCATGGAGGGGTCTTCCTTAAATCGACCGAAACAATTGACGTACAACGCAAAGTTAGGTTCGGGATACCAAAGTTCGGCAAGAGATTTATGATGTGGGGTACCCATGATAGAAGAAAGAGAAGAGAAAGAAGATAGGTGGTGCAAGGATTTCTTAGCGGAAAATTTTTGCAAGTTTTTATAAAAGATTTTTCCTTTTTCCCCTTTTTTTTATTTGTTTGGAACTTTTTGCAAAAAAGATTTTCGATAAAGGGCTAAGACACATTTTCGATCAACCAAAAATGCACAATCAGGCCTAGATCTACGGTCACCTAGGTCAGCTAGACAGCTCCTAACTATTCCAAAGGGCTAAAGATAGGACCTCAAACCGCCTCTTCACCGCCAATTGCGGCCAGGTAAGTGCCAGGTGAGTGGGAGGCTCCCCGCTACAAGTAGCGGTCCTAATTAAGTAACCACTCACCTTGGACAAACTTGCCCAGACACCGTAAAGTCAGGTTAGGATTAACGGCTGATGTCTATAACTAGTCCTCTGTCCTATTGAGCTCGAAGTCCTTAGGGCTGAGTCTAGTATTTTTTAATTAAGATATGGTCAATGCAAATGCCTTATGTGATTTCTGGGGTCCTGGGAAGGGTGATGAAATCCCCACCCAATTTGAATTGGTCAAAAGCCCCTTAAAATCCGATTAAAGATATGCAAAACAGTAAATCACTTGCAATCAAATCTTTTTTATTTTATGCGCGGCGCAAAGAATCCTATACATGATTTGTTATTTGGAAAGAGAAAGATTTTTTTAAGCGCAAAGAATCCTGCAGGAGATTTTTTAGAAGATATATTGGAGATTTGCACAGGAGAAGAGAGAAAACTCATAGAGATTTGCAGTGGCGGAACTGTTTTTTTTTTTGGTACTAAGCCGCCGCGGTTCAGCGGTCAGAAGGCGCTATTGCCGCGGTTCCGCGGCAGATTTTTTTTTTTTTTTACACGTCACCAGATCGCCGCGGTTCTTCTTGTTGACTCATTCCTCTAAATTTCTTCTGTTGTCTGTTGTGATATTCCTCTGTTTGTTCGGATTTGATATTTGCTGTTTTGATCTCTGGAGATTTCCAGATCCGAACTTGATTGTTGATCCTGCAAAATTCAAACAAAGACACCCTTCACAAAATAACAAAATAATAAATTTTTATATTTTTTGTGATTTTTCAGTTTTTATGGTTTTTTTACCCGAAATTGCAAAAAGGAAATACTACGCCATCCCCGGCAACGGCGCCATTTGATTTGTCTCAAAAACTATCTATTACCGCAATCAAGAACGGCGTCGCTTTGCAGCTAGCCGGTGAGTACGGGTCGGTCCACATGGATGTTGTGAATTTCCTAATCGCTCTTACGAGTTAATTCCAAACGGTGTGAATGGATTAATTAAATCTAAAAACTAAATTAATTTAGGGCAATTGAATTAAAGATCTAACTATCTAACTAGGGCAAGGAATTAAATTTAATCTAGGGCAGAGAATGAAAAATTACCTAGGGCAAGAATTGAAATTATCTACTTACTTTACAGATGGCTCTCTCCAAACATCAACACAAGACTTGTCAGATCTGAATTTCTGAAATGAAAAGAGGCATCGATGCTCTCCTAAAGAAATCTAAATTTTATTGATAAAAAGAGGCATAGGGAGGCATAGCCTTTACAATGATTTAGAGTTCCTATTTATAGAGGATAGGAATCCTTAGGTTACAATTGATTCGCACGTCTACATTTACCAAAATATCCTTAGGAAGACCTAGTCAAAGTAGACTGCAAGGTTTGGTAAAATTTTATGTCTCTGTCTCTTTAAAAGGAAGTATTAGGCCTTGAAATTTCCTTTGTTGGCTCTTCTGTTTTTGGGCTTCCTTATTATTTGGTTCTTTTTATTAAAATAGCTTCTATGTTTCTTCTAGATCTCCAGTGAATAATTGCGGTGGACTTTTAACCGTTCGCTTTGTAGTCTTGGACCTTGCATTGCCTTGTACTTTGTGAATTTTATCTTTGATGTAGGCTTGATCAAGAGTCTTCTGTTTGTTGGTCAAAGTCCACTTTTGCATCGTCTTTTCATCGTTTTCACTGTTTTCTGTCCAAGAACCTGTAACCTGTAATATGTAGCAGACATGCGTCAAAAGCACCTGTTTATTTATAAAATGAATAAGAATGAGGAATATAATAATACAATATTATGGTGTGAACACGTAGGGAGCTACAAAGGTTGTATTCTCTAAACCTAGTCTTTATCTCTTGTGGATTGTGTATAAAGATTTGTTACCCTAGCTTTTCTAGTATGATCCTTAGGTTGTTTTCTTTTGCACCCTATAAAATTTTAATATGGCATGTGTGATGCTACCAAACCCTTGTAGTGGTGCTGTAGAAACACCTTCATTGAGGGCACTATATCCAACACCCGATGAACCTCGGCCTCTCCGCCGATCTGGTAGGTTTCCTCATCCGCCTAAGAGATACTTTGGTTTTATCAATGAAAATAGGAGCGAGAATTGCATCATGAGATGATGACCCAACTAGATTCGAGCAGGCCATCAAGAGTGGGGACTCTATAAGAATGGGTTGATGCTATGTGATCTGTGATGGAATCTATGTACACCAACAAATTATGGCCTTTGGTTGCTTTATCTGAAGGGTTAAATCCCCATCAGGAGAAAGTATATCTTGAGAAGATTACTTGGTGTACTTGGAAAGGTTGAGACTTTCAAAGCTAGACTTGTTGCAAAAGGTTCTCGTCATCGATCAGATGTGGTTTATGATGAAACATTTTCTCCAGTAGATATGCTTAAGTCTATCCGGATCCTACTTGTCATTGCTACATACCATGACTACGATATCTGACGGTTGGGTGTCATGACTACTTTTCTAAATAGTGATTTAGAAGATAGCGTCTATAAGTACACAGCCACAGGGCTTCGTAGACAGTGGGAGCAGCGGAAACGTGTGCAAGTTGCTTTATGGGTTAAAGCAGGCATCGTGGAGTTGGAACATCTGTTTTGATGTGGTAGTTAAAGCGTTTGACTTCATCAAAATGGTAGATGAACCTTGTATATACAAAAAGGTAGTAGGGAGTATGGTGGTGATCCTCGTATTGTACGTGGATGACATACTCTTGATAGGAAATGAGTTTCCTATGCTATACTCGGTCAATCTCCTCTTATCAAAAGGATTCTCCATATAGGATCAAGGTGATGCCTCCTAAATCCTGGCTTTTGGATCTATGAGATAGATCCAAGTGGATGTTAGGATTCTCACTAGGTGTAGTAAGATGGTATCAATCGATCCTTGGGAGAATCACTGGATAACTTCCAGGGTGGTAAGGTCGACTAAATGCTAGTTACATGCATTGTCTTTACCCTCAGTGGAGGGATGGTATGTTGGAAGAGTTCCAAGCTAGATACCGTGACAAACTAGACGATAAAGGCTGGATACATTGCTACCAAAGATATTACCAAAGAGGTAGTCTGGATGTATATAAGTTCATGAGATGAACTTCGTTCCTACCATTATGTGACAATGGAGTTGTGGCTTAGGCCTAGGAACCCCCGTCCCATCAGTGATCCAGACTTATTCTAAGGCAGTATCACCTGATCATGGAGATGGATGATCTCTATGGAGATCAAGGTTAGGATAGTAGACACAGAGGACAACATGGCGGATCCACTCACAAAGGCCTTTTTCCTAGAGAGAGACTTTTATGGGATGGTTGAGTATGAGATACTACAACCACTGCTATATGATGGCCCTAGTATAGGGTTACTAGGCACTCTAATAAGGTTCTACAAAGCATCAACCATGCCCGTTTAAAATTTTAGCCGTGCCGAATAACCCTAAACAAGATCGTTGCAAGAAAATTAGGGTTTCATATGCTAGTAAACTATGTTTACAACTAAGTGAATACGAAATACAACCTTTGTAGATCGGTCCATCACTTCTTTAGCTCCTTGTTGAAGTCCCTTCGCTGCGATCATGGTTCTCCCGGACCCTTGCATGGCTTCACGAGGCGAAAGACACGTCCTTGCTTGAAGTCTTCGAGGCCGAAGATGATCTACGTCGAGGGGATGCCAACTCAAGCTTCTACTTCACTAACTAGAGAATTAGTGAAGTAAACATCCTAAACTAAAGTGCTAGTGTAGTAGAAGATGGAGAAATAGGAAGTGGGTTCTCTTTAGAATTTTATTTCTCACAATCTTTCTCACTTTGGATCAAACCCTAGCAAGCTTTTTCTCTTTTTCAAAATGAAGAAGAAGAAGAAAAGAAAGAGATGAGGATAATGATCAAGTGAGAAGGCTAACCATGGTGAGTGAGTATCATATACTAACTCTTGTAGAAACATAACCATGGTGAATACTTATGGTTGGGTTAACAAATATCCATGGAATAAACAAACTTAGTGGACTTAGTCAATGCATCTACAAGCTTCCATAAGCTTCATGTATTGTGCTAATTCTCCACTAATTTTGTAATTACTTGAAATATAAAAACCCAACATAATATATAGCATGGTGTAAGTCTCATACACCCAAGTCATGTGTATCATCAACCATGATACAATAACAAAACACATTTTTAATATATATCATATATACATTAAAGTTGTGCTTATGTGAGAAAAACCCTAAAGTGAACAAGTGTTAGTTAATGTAAACTAGTATATCAAATAAACAATTATACAATAAATTATTAAATCAACACTTGACTTAATAATCCGGTCATATCACATATAACCGACTAACATCCATTGTATCGACTTATCGAATCAACACTTGATTCGATAACCCGACTATATCACATATAACCTCGCGATACAAAAAGTCGCGAGAATAGAATACGGTATCATATACAAGCATCATTCTCGGTCTCGCACATATCACATATGCGCTCCTATTTCGTTTTGCCTGAGCCAGTAAAACCTCTGTGTAGGACTCTAAAGACTCGTCAATACGCCGGAAGTAAGTGATGATCACATCAAGCATCCACAAGCCGTCAGCGGTACTAGCTGGACGTAACGGCTACCCGAGTATTGAGCGATCAGAAGATCAGCAAGCAAGCCCACTCCAACTCCTGTAAAAGCCTGCCAGTAACACTTCCCGTACAGTCCGGTCTCCTCGTCTGATACGTCGCATATCAAGTCTAGGGGTGGTAAACGTCAGACCCTAATAACCAATAAGTCATGCCGATGTGAGGCTCATAACGGGTCGAGAAACTACCGGTAACACTTACCAGTAAATCTCTAAATCATCCTTGGCCAGGGACTTTCCTGTTATGGCCAATCGAGCATAGCGCAACATCAACCCCCAATACCGGGAGAGACGAAACCCCTCCTATCGTTCATTGCCTCCATGTGACTCAGGACTGTACCCAAAAACCACCGTTTTGCACGCCTTCATGGACATGGTAAGGTGGAAATCAAAGCACAGTGGGAATCACACAAGACTCTATGACGATCTCGGGTCTACAGACTAACCTGCATAAGTGTCACCAGAGAACTGCCATCTGACGTAAGGTATAATACCATCTGCAAGTTCTCGGCGAGTCCGTCCAGTGTACCCAGTCTTCACTGAGCACCCGTATACCATCTCTGATGTGAAACACTAATGGATATAGGATCATCCATCGCCCATCTCATGGGTCGAGAAGCGTATACGCTAGTCTACACTGGTATATCGATGCCCCGTCTCGATACACCAACGACTAGGGACCTTGAAGGATGTACTTATGGACTACCATGTCCCCACTAGTATGATCCGCATCATAGTCCAGGTAGTCAAGTACACATCTTAAGGGCTTTACCAACATGTAACTGTAAAACAGTATAAAGAGACAAGTATACATGTTAAAGTAAAGTGCAACTAGATAGCATACTATCATATCGAGCAAGAAAGTCCTCTCTATATATGTCCAAGCATCCAATATAATATACATCATCTGTACAATACTGGCCTCTAGGGCATACATACAACTAACAATCTCCCACTTGCACTAGGGCCAGCTGTTGTAGTATCGCATACCAAGCATTCTGAAGAGTCTCTCAAACTGTATCTGGGGAATGGCCTTCGTGAGTGGATCCGCAGTGTTGTTCTTCGTGTCAACCCTCCTGACCTCGATCTCCAGGCGATCAACTATCTCCCGGATCAGGTGATACCGCCTCAGAATATGCTTGGATCGCTGATGGGACCTGGGTTCCTTGGCCAAAGTCACCGCTCCATTGTTAACGCAATACAAAGGTATTGGATGCTCAATGGATGGAACCACTCCAAGTTCAGTAATGAACTTCTTGATCCAGACAGCCTCTTTGGCAACATCGTTGGCAACGATGTATTCAGCCTCCATCGTCGAGTCTGCCACAGTTTCCTGCTTGGAACTCTTCTAGCTAACCGCCCCTCCGTAAAGGGTAAAGACAAATCCCGACTGCGGCTTAGAGTCGTCCTTATCACTCTGGAAGCTCGAATCGGTAAAGGACTCCACTTGGAGTTCTCCATTACCATACACCAAGAGCATCTCTTTAGTCCTTCGCAAGTACTTGAGAATGCTCTTCACAGCTGTCCAGTGACTCTCTCCAGGATCAGCTTGATACCTACCCACTACACTTAGTGAGTATGCTACATCGGGTCTGGTACATAGCATCGCGTACATGATAGAGCCTACAGCCGAAGCATAGGGTATCCCTTGCATGCGAGCTCTCTCCAAATCAGTCTTGGGAGACATCTCTTTGGAGAGAGTGAGCCCTGAGATCGTGGGTAAAAACCCACGTTTGGACTCTTCCATACTAAATCTCTTTAGTATGGTGTCAATGTACCTGGATTGGGACAATCCCAATATCCTTTTAGATCTATCTCTATAGATCATAATTCCCAATATGAAGGAGGCATCACCAAGATCTTTCATTGAGAATCTTTGTGATAAGAAGAGCTTGACCGATTGCAGTATAGGAATGTCATTTCCTATCAAGAGTATGTCGTCTACGTACAATATGAGGAAGACAACCTTACTCTCTGCCACCTTCTTGTAGATACAAGGTTCATCTACGTTTTTGACGAAATCAAACACTTTGATAACGACGTCAAAGCAGATGTTCTAACTCCGCGATGCTTGCTTTAATCCATAAATGGATTTAAGCAGCTTGCACACCTTCCCGCTGCTCCCACTATCTATGAAGCCCTCTGGCTGAGTCATGTACACGCACTCTTCTAAATCACCGTTTAGAAAGGCGGTCTTAACATCTATTTGCCAGATTTCGTAGTCATGATATGCAGCGATGGCAAGCATGATCCGGATGGATTTAAGCATAGCCACTGGAGAAAAGGTTTCGTCATAGTCCACACCTGGTCTTTGACGAAAACCCTTTGCAACAAGTCTAGCTTTGAAAGTCTCCACTTTCCCATCTACACCAAGTTTTTTCTTGAAGATCCACTTGCTCCCAATGGGTTTTACCTCTTCCGGAGCATCTTCCAAAGTCCATACTTTGTTGGTGTACATGGATTCCATCTCGGACCGCATTGCATCCAGCCATTTCACTGAGTCCCCACTCGTGATGGCCTGCTCGAAGCTAGTTGGGTCATCATCAACCATGATGCAATCCTCGCTCCCACCATCCATGAGAAAACCGTAGTATCTCTCAGGTGGGTGAGGAATCCTACTAGATCGGCGGAGAGGCTGAGGTTTGTTGGGAACTACTGAATCCTCTGGTTCCACTAAATCTTCAGTTGCAGTTTGTGTATCTGGAACCTCTTCCAGCTCTACCACTTTGCCACTAATTTCTTTTACAAGAAATTCCTTTTCTAAAAAGGTGGCATGTTGAGCAACAAACACTTTTTGTTCCTCACTGTGGTAGAAAAAATACCCATATGAGTTCTTTGGATATCGCACAAACTTGCAAAGAACTGACCGTGCCTCGAGTTTGTCCGGATTTTGTCTTTTGACATAGGCCGGACAACCCCATATCTTAACTCGTTTAAGATATGGCCTCTTTCCACTCCATATCTCATATGGTGTGGTAGGTACAGATTTAGATGGAACTTGATTCAATAGGTATGCTGCTGTCTCCAGCGCATACCCCCAGAAGGAAATAGGTAACTCAGCTGTGCTCATCATAGAGTGCACCATATCTAATAGGGTGCGGTTCCTCCGTTCCGATACACCGTTGTGCTGTGGTGTATATGGAGGAGTCAGCTGAGAGAGAATCCCATTCTCTTTTAGGAAGTCCAGGAATTCATTGCTTAAGTATTCACCTCCTCCATCAGATCGAAGGATTTTAATACTTTTCCCGGTTTGGTTCTCGACTTCTTGTTTATATTCTCTAAATTTCTCAAAAGCTTCTGTTTTGTGTTTCATCAGGAACACATATCCGAATCTAGAGAGATCGTCAGTGAATGTAATGAAGTACGCAGAACCATTCCTGGCATGTGTAGACATGGGGCCGCATACATCACTATGTACCAGTCCCAAAAGTTCCGTAACTCTCTCTCCATATCCCGTAAACGGAGTTTTGGTCATCTTGCCTTTGAGACATGACTGGCAAGTGTCATAAGATGAAAATTCAAACGGATTCAAATATCCATCTTTATGCAGCTTAGCTAGTCGTGTCGCATTGATGTGACCCAGTCTACAATGCCACAAGAAGGATTCGTTCATTTCCGAACTCTTCCTCTTGTGTGTGTTTGTTATGCTCAGAACTGTTGATTGATTTAGAACATAAATGCCATTGCACATCGTGCCTGATCCAACCAACTTTTGGTTTAGAAAAATGTTCATAACATTATCCTGTAATACAAAATTATATCCCTCTTTACTCAACAAAGAAACCGATATAATGTTGTATATCAGGTTCGACATGTAATAGCATTCGTTCAGAATCAATGTATTACCAGTTGGCAATGCAAGGTGATATTTCCCGACGGTTTTAGCTGCAACAATTGCACCATTTCCAACCCTTATGTCTTTATCACCTTCTCCAAGTTCTCTACCTTTTCTAATCCCATGTAACTGATTACATATATGGGATCCTGACCCGGTATCTAATACCCAGGACGTAGAGCAAATGGAGAAACAGTTCTCTGTAACGAACACACCCGAAGAAAATGCATCAACATATACTTTCTTCATTCGGGTGGCATGGGAATCCTAGTATTCCCCTATATCTTGTTCAGTCTTATAACTCTTATAAGAAAGAACGGAATCAACGTTCCCCAGCACAGTATAACATGCGGGTTCGGTCAATACATCCATATTATTATCTTTATTAAGGCATGATATGGTCGCTACCTGGAGAAAGAGAGAAGAAAACACTTTAGCGTATGCTCTTGCAAGATCAGATTGGTTATTATTTTATCTAATCAGGATGGCTCCCACTGTTTTTATCAAATCTTCCTTCAAACCCTAAAAGGAAAGACTAGCCGGGATTAATTACACCCTACAACTTTGCCAATCTTTCAGCCAGTGTCGGTACTTTGAGGGAGCTTCCCCGTGCTTTCGCACGGACCTAATTAAAGTAAACCTCGTTTTCCCAGAGGCGTAACCTCGTTGACACCTTTCTAGACACCTACTTGATCAGCTAATTGTCCTGTGTAAAACTCTCCCAGGAGTAACAATTACTCGCAGTGGGTATCGGGATCCAACTATCTCATAGAAGGTATGCAATCTCATTGCAAATTTCAACACTTGAAATTCCCTATAATATTTTGCCCCAAACGATCTATGACCTTGACAAGATCAACAAACCATAGACCGTAAGTCAAGTTCAACCTGTAATTTCTTGATTGAATTAAACCCACCCGCACGACCCTTGACAAGGTCAACAAGGCCGTACGACTACCCTAAAATAATCTGCATCATATGCATAAACAGATAAATACTGGTCAGCTACCGCACACTACACCTTGACAAGGTCAACAAACGCAGCACGAATACTGAGCAGGACTTATCTGAAATGACGGAGGGCTACGTCAGGTTTTTCTGAAAACCTATTGCGTAATGTACTTGATATCGTTGTAGAATCGAGTGAATTTTGAAATGGAGTGATTTTGAGGCTTTCATTAGTTTTGCTAAAGAGGTCACTCCCGGTGAAGGGATCTCGGCTCTTTCCTCATCGAATAAGGTGCAAGGTATATCATATATACCGCTATGCAAAGCAAAACTCCAAAAGAAATCAAAAACAAACCGTGTGTTGTAGCATCTGCCAGTTTTGCTAAAGAGGTCACTCCCGGTGAAGGGATCTCGGCTCTTTCCTCATCAAATAAGGTGCAGGGTATATCATATATACCGCTATGCAAAGCAAAATTGTAGCTACCCTTTTTGAAAAATTTGATTCTACAACATCTTTTAGGTTTCTTTTCTTTCATTAATCACATTAATGAAGTCCCATCATTTAAATCACCTAAATATCACAGATAAATACGACGTACACTTATGCCATCCGCATTCACCTCGATGTCCCCTCGTGCACCGTTAGGTTAGGTAACTAACGGCAGAGTGGGGCAGGGCTAGCGCGGGTGCAAAACATAAGTAACGCCTATATAATATATCATATATACTATATATAGTATTTATCACAGCACATCAAAAGATCACATCACAGATATCGCAGCAGAAGAAACATATGAAACATTGGATATACTAGGACGTCCGTGTTTTATTTTGAGCCTCTATAAAACACGGATTCCACGTTCGCGACGAATAGCCAAACCCACACCCCTAGACCCCTACGAGAGCGGCAAGCAACCCTACCAATTCTAGAGTTAGGAGCCCCGGACTCGACTCCTCGAGTTGGTCTCCCACTGGACTCTAGAACCTGGTTACTTGTGCTCTCCTACTTGGGTTTATCCTAGTGCGAAAAAGTAAATAATATACAAATGGTGACATCGACCTCATCCCGGAAGTGCCCCAATAAAAGAATATTACATACATTTTATTTTACATGAATGAAAATAAAAACTCTCATTTCACAGAAAAATCCCCGGCTATTCAGAACGCGACGATCCAATACAACATATCCAGCAACACATAACATCACATGTCATTAACGTAAGTAAATATGCGCATCCCAATTGTCGTTGACATATAGCAACGAAACCGGCGATATCACATATTACACTTACGGTTACAGAAAAGAAAGTGTAAAACTACAACATTTGGAATCCACAATCTCTTTAGACATCGTAAATCCGAAATATCACATATTTCGCATTTCATACCTAACTGTGTGAATTTCACATATTGTATCACATTCCAGATAAATAGATAGTATTAAATTTTCCGATCGAATAATCAAATACCCAAGATTTCCAAAATAGCTCAACACTTGAGCGGAGTTCAAAAATTCCAGAATACGTCACAGTAGCAACGGTCCAGCCGTAGAAGGGTCAAGCCAACGCCTCACATATGGCACGCCGTACTGCCCCAAACCCTAATGTTAGTAATATGTATGCCCTAAAGGCCATTATATGGATAGTGGAAACTTGGACATATTATCTATGGAGATAGATGAATTTCTTGCTCAAAATGATAGTACGCTATCTGGTTTACTTTATCTGTACATGTAGATTTAATCATTTACACATGTTGATAAAGCCCAAAGGATATTTGCTTGACTACTGTGATTATGATGCGGATCATACTAGTGGGGCACATGTAGTCTATAAGCATATCTTTGAACTGTTCCTAGTCGAGGGTGTATCGAGACAGGGCATCGATATTCCAGAGTAGACTAGCGTATACTATTCTTGTCCCATATGATGGGCGATGGATGATCCCATATCCATCTGGTGAGGAGACACCAAAGATTGTATGCGGATGCTCAGTGGAGACTGGGTACAGTGAACGGACTCGCCGAGAACTCCTATGTGGTATTATATCTATCGTCGGATAGCAGTTCTCAGGAACACTGGTACAGGTTAGTCTGTAGACCCGAGATCGTCATAGAGTCTTGTGTGTCCTCCCACTATACTTTGATCTCCACCCTACCATGGCTCTACTAAGTCGTGCAAACAGGTGGTCTTTGGGTACAGTCCCGAGGCGCATGGAGGCAATGAGCGATAGGAGGGGTTTCGTCTCTCCCGGTATTGGGGGTTGATGTTGTGCTATGCTAGATTGGCTATAACATGAAGTCCCTGGCCAGGGCTGCTGAGATTTACTGATAAGAGTTATCAGTAGTTTCTCGATCTGTTATGAGCCATACACCAGCATGACTTATTGAGTTACTGGGGTCGACGATACCATCCCTAGACTCGATATGCAGCATATCTGACGAAGAGACCGGACTGTACGGTAAGTGTTGCCAGTTGGCTCGACGGGAGTTTTTACAGCTTCGCTAGTTTTCTTCTGATCGTTTCAATACCCGGGTGGCCGTTATGTTTTGCTGACCTCTTGCGGCTTGTAGATGTTTGATATGATCATCATCTACTGCCGGCGTATTGACGAGTCTTAGAGTCCCACAATGAAGTTTCCTGGCTCAGGCAAAAGATGTGGTGTGCATATGAGATATGCGCGGGACCCGATTAAATACGGTTATGTGATAACGTATATTAATCGGGCATTTTCTATTTGACGGATCATATGAGATATGACCGGTTTGCTAAATCAAGTGTTGATTTAACAAATTACATTTAGATAAATTCTTTAAGTAAATCCTTTTGTATGCATGCATGCATGCACATGATGATGTGCATGAACACATACATACATACATAGTATCATGGTTGTTGATACAAGAATGATGGCAATATAAGACTTATATTGAAGCTTTTAATCTGTATTTATCATTTTAAGTTAATGTAAAGAATATCCACTCATGCTCCTTTATTTCTTAGTGGGTAAGCTTTACTTAACTTAATGAAAAGAATTTCCACCCATGCTTAATTCTTTAGGAAAAGAATTTCCACTCACAATTATGGTGGTAATGGAATAATGGTGATTATTCCCTTCTTATCACTATAAATAGCTTCATATGTGATATGAAACAAGGTGTGCAAAAACTAGTGTACAATTGAGTGCAAGGGTGTGAAGAATACAAGTTATCATATGTGATATGATAGAAAGCTCAAGCCATCATTATCTTCTTCTTCCTCTCTAGATTTCTCTCTTGAGTGAAGATTGACAAAAGAAAGGATTTCAATTGAAGAACATAAACCACATCATCATACTACACACATCTAGCCGATTTGTGTAGGGTGTTTACTCTACTTCGTTTGCGAAATAAGGTAAGGAGCTTTGGGCAAAGGAACTTCGGGTGGATCATCGTGGACAAGGAAGGCTTCCATCGATCCGTTCCAAACTCTAATAGTGCCAAGGAGTCACCGAGGGAGATCTACAAAGGTTGTAATCTTTCCTCTTAGTGATAGTTTTACAATTGCATGTGATGCTTAGTTGTATAAATCCCTAAAACTTCTAGTTTCGATTCTCGCCGGGGCTAGCTTAGCACCTCTGAAATTTCGATTATGGCATGTGCGATGCCACCGAACCCTTGACGAGGTGCTAGGCCGCCCCTACAGTGGTATCAGAGCCAAGCTAGAGCTTTAGGCGATGCGTAGGCGATATTAAACGTCCGATCGAACCACGAAACACCAATTTGGACCGCTCTCTGGAAATTTTTTGAAAATTGGATTTTTCCAAATTAAAAGGTTTTAAAAAATTCAGCAGGCTTTTCTATGAATTACCATATAAAATTTTTTTAATGATCTCACTAAAGCGCCGCGGATCCGCCGCATAACCATGCTTTGTGCGGCGCTTCCGCGGCCCTTTTGGGGAATTAGGAACAGTGTTTTCTACAGTAGACCCGTATGTAATAGTACATGCCTCTGAGATATTTTAAACATACTCAAGTGTTGAGGTTTCTGGAGATAAATTGTATTTGGTGATTCGATTGGAAAAGTTTAACTTCGTTCAGATTTTCAGATTTTTAGAACGTGTTAAAATGTTGAACGAATATTACAAACACAGTTTTTTCCCGTATTGGAAAAATTCCAAGTGTTGGATTTTTCCCTAGTTCGAAACTTTCGAAAAACATGCAAGCGTATTTGTGGACACTCTAGAAGAACATAACCTTAACTCGATTATGTGACCGTCAAAACTATCACTGAACCTTAGGGTTTGTGGTAGTTTAGCGTTGCCACATGTGAGGCGTTGGTTTGGCCCTTCTACGGTTGGTCCATAAGGGGCTGTGGCATGTTCTAGAAATTTTTGAACTCGGCTCAAGTGTTGTGCAGTTTGGGAAATCTTGGGTGTTTGTTTATTCGATCGAAGAGTTTAACATTGTCTATTTATCTGAAATGTGATACAATATGTGGAATTCATATAGTTAGGCATGAAATACGAAGTATGTGATATTTCGAATTTATGATGTATAAGGTAATTATGGATTCCAAATGTTGTAGTTTTTCATTTTATTTTCTGCGACCGTAAGTGTAGTATGTGGTGTATCGCCGTTTTCGTTGCTATACGTCAACGACAATCGGGATACGCATACTTACTTACGTTGATGATATGAGATATTATGTGTTGCTGAGATATGATGAGTAGGATTGTCGCGACTGAATAGCCGGGGGTTTTTATGTGAGATGAGAGTTTTATTTTCATTCATGTAAAATCAATTGTATATTATTTACTTTTCCGCATTAGGATAGACACAAGGAAGGGAGCACAAGTGACCGGGTTCTAGGGTTCAGTGGGAGGCCATCTCGAGGAGTCGAGACCGGGTCTCCTAAACTCTAGAATTGGCGGGATCACTTGCCGCTCTCGTAGGGGTCTAAGGGTATGGGCTTGGCTATTCATCACGACCATGGAATCCGTATTTTCTATTGTTGGCTCGATACAAAATACGGACGTCCTAGATATCCTTTTATTTGCTTCTGCTGTTGATATTCTGTAATGTGATTACTTAGTATCTGAGACGAATGGATTATTATTATATATATGATATATAATAAACGTTGCTTATATTTTACACCCGCGCTAGTCCCGCCCCGCTATGCCGTTAGTTAAGTAACCTAACGGTGCATAACGGGACACTGTGGCGAATGCGGATGGTATAAGTATACGTTCTATTCTGTGATGGCTTAGGAACTTAGATGATGGGATCACATTAATGAGATTAATGTAAAGAAAATAAACCTAATGATGTTGTAGAATCAGATTTGAAACAAACTCGGCTTTTTATGAAAATGCAAGTTTCAAGAAGATGCGGAGCTTAAGCCACTCCTTTTCTTAACTGTTTTGATTCTACAACGAGATCAAGTTCAAAGCGTTAAAGGTTTTCTTAAAAACCATCCGCAACCCTCCGTCATTTTAGGAAGCAGAGTACTTAGTATTCGTGCTGCGTATGTTGATTATAGTCAAGGCGTAGTGTACGGTAGCTAAGTGATGTCTTCCTACAAAGCATATGATGCGATTAGTTAGGACATTCATATGATTATGTTGATCATAGTCAAGGGTCATTTGGGTGGGTCTAATTAATCACGAAATGACGGGTAGAATTTGACTAGTACTTATGATATGTTGACCATAGCCAAGGTCATAAGTGACTAGGGGTAAAAACCATATCGGGAATTTCAAGAGTTGAAATTTGCAATGAGATTGCATACCATCTATGTGATAGTTGGATCTCGATCTCACTGTGAGTAAGTGTTACTTCCAGGAAAATTATTCCTGGCTAGTTTTCTTTTCAGGTTTTGAAAGAAAATTTGATTAAAAGCAGTGGGAGACATTGATTAGATAAAATAATAACCAATCTAATTCTTTGCAAGAGCAATTCGCTAAGTGTATCCTTTTCTCTCTCCGAATGGCAGTTACAGATGTCAGGACTTAAGCTTCTACTTGAGAAAAATAAACTGACAGGACCAAATTATAAAGAATGGTTGAGGAACTTAAACATTGCACTCTCATATGATAAGGTATCATATGTCTTCAATACTGAAGCCCCACCCGTCCCAGGACCTGAATCATCTATCGCGGATAGGGAGATCCGAAAAACTTGGGAAAATGACTGCAACACGGCCAAGTGCCTCGCGCTCGCTTCTATGGACAATGTCCATCAGAAGCAACACGAGAATATGGATGTGCAATCCATCTTTCTTCACACAAAGGAGTTGTATGAAGAGCAATCTCGTACCTTGAGATACGAGGCATCTAGAAAGCTATTTCAGATGCGAATGGCCGCTGGTGCATCAGTTGGAGACTATGTTTTGAAGATGATTGGTCTTATTGAAGAACTTGAGGGACTGGGATGGACTATGGATAATGAGCAATATACGGATATTGTTCTACAGTCTCTCCCCCCTGCCTTTGCTCCGTTTATAGTAAATTTCAATATGAATGGTTTGGAGAAATCATTGCCTGAACTTCTCAATATGTTGAGAAGTGCAGAGAACACATTGAAAACGGCAAGGACTCCCGCTCTGCTTGCTGGGCCATCTTCCTCTTCATTCCCAAAAGCTAAGGCCAAGGGAAAGAAGAAGAAGAAGTCTATCACACAGAAAGGAGGAGTTAGAAAGGCAAAGGGGAAAGACAAAGCCGGGGCTGTGGGAAGTGGAAAAGGAGAATGTTTTTACTGTAAAAAGTCAGGACATTGGAAACGGAACTGTGCTGAATATCTTGCTGATCTCAAGAAGAAGAAGCATGCTGATGCTTCCACTTCAGGTGTGTTTGTAACTGAAAACTGTTTTTCTTTAAACTCTGCATCCTGGGTATTGGTTACCGGTTCTGGTTCTCACATCTGCAATTGTATGCAGGGATTGAGAAATAGTAGAGTTTTAAAGATTGGAGATCATACTCTGCGGGTTGGAAATGGTTCCAATATACATGCTGTATCCGTGGGAGAGTATCATCTAGGGTTGCCTTCAGGAAGTATTTTGGTTTTGAACCCGTGTTATTTTGTACCAAGTATGCTGTGTAACATTATATCCGTTTCTTTGTTGGACAATGAAGGATATCATTTTATGTTGCAAAATAATGTTATGAACATTAACCTGAATCAAGAGTTGATTCGGTTTGGTACACTAAATAACGGTATTTACATCCTGAACCAACACACAGTTTTAAATATACAACATACTAGTAAAAGAAAGTTTTCAGATATAAATGAAGCTTTTTTTGGCATTGTAGACTTGGTCATATTAACGAAACAAGACTAAACAAGCTACATAAAGATGGATATTTAAATCCGTTTGAATATAAATCTTATGCGACTTGCCAGTCTTGTATCAAAGGTAAAATGACCAAAACTCCGTTTAGTGGACACGGAGAGAGAGCTGGTGAACTCTTAAGCCTCATACATAGTGATGTATGCGGACCAATGTCTACACTTGCAAGAGGTGGTTTTTCATACTTCATCACTTTTACTGATGATTTCTCAAGATTCGGACACGTGTTTTTGATAAAACACAAATCTGAAGCTTTTGAGAAATTCAAGGAATATAAACTTGAAGTAGAGAAGCAAACAGGCTTGAGCATCAAGAAACTTCGATCGGATCGAGGTGGAGAGTATTTAAGTACAGAGTTTCTAGACTTCTTAAAAGAGAATGGGATTCTCTCTCAGCTCACTCCTCCTTACACACCGCAGCACAATGGTGTGTCAGAACGGAGGAATCGTACCCTATTGGATATGGTACGATCTATGATGTGTGATGCTGAGTTACCGCTTTCTTTTTGGGGACATGCATTGGAGACAGCAATGTATCTATTGAACAGGGTGCCAACCAAGACCGTGTCTACCACTCCATATGAGATGTGGAATGGAAAGAGACCATCTCTTAAAAGGTTTAGGATTTGGGGTTGTCCGGCTTTTGTTAAAAAGCAGAATCCAGACAAACTCGAGACACGATCGGTCATGTGTAAATTTATGGGGTATCCAAAACATTCGTATGGATATCTATTCTACCACAAAGAGGAACAAAAGGTGTTTGTTGCTCAGCATGCCACATTTTTGGAAAATGAGTTCTTTACAGAAAGTACTAATGGCAATGTGGTAGAACTAGAAGAGGTTCTAGAGACACAAATTACTCAGGAGGAATTGGTTGAAACTGATGTTGCAGTAGAACTTCAAGAACCTCAGCCGCTCAGGAGGTCTAGTAGAACTTCTCACCCACCAGAGAGATACTATGGGTTTCTCATAGATGGTGATAGAGAAGATTGCATCATGGATGATGATGACCCTACTAGTTTTCAGCAAGCTATCATGAGTGGTGACTCAGTGAAATGGCTGGAAGCAATGAGATCCGAAATGGAGTCAATGTACACCAACAAAGTATGGACTTTGGACGTTGCACCTCCTGGGATAAAACCCGCTGGGTGCAAATGGATCTTTAAGAGAAAGATTGGTGTAGATGGACAGGTGGAGACCTATAAAGCAAGGCTTGTAGCGAAAGGTTTTCGTCAAAGACCAGGCTTGGACTATGATGAAACTTTCTCTCCGGTAGCAATGCTTAAATCCATTAGGATCCTACTTGCTATTGCTGCTCACTATGATTATGAAATATGGCAGATGGACGTGAAAACAGCATTTCTAAATGGTGATTTAGAAGAATGTGTTTTTATGGATCAGCCAGAGGGCTTCATTGATAGTGGGAGCAGCGGGAAAGCATGTAGATTGCTTAAATCCATTTATGGATTAAAGCAGGCCTCAAGGAGCTGGAACATCTGCTTTGATGATACAATCAAAGAGTTTGATTTTGTCAGAAATGAAGATGAACCATGTATTTATAAGAAGATTGTAGGGAGTACTGTCACATTCCTCGTATTGTACGTAGATGACATTCTCCTGATAGGAAATGATGTTCCTATGCTATAATCGGTCAAACTATTCTTATCACAAAGGTTCTCCATGAAGGACCTGGGTGATGCCTCGCGCATTTTGGGCATTAGGATCTATAGAGATAGATTCAAGAGGTTATTGGGACTGTCCCAATCAAAGTACATAGACACCATTCTAAAGAGGTTTAGTATGGAAGATTCCAAGCGTGGTGCCTTGCCTGCTAGTCATGGAATCACTCTCTCTAAGGACTTCTGTCCGAAGACTGATGAAGAGAGAGCTCGCATGAGCGTTATACCCTACGCTTCAGCCGTGGGATCTATAATGTATGCGATGTTGTGTACTCGCCCTGATGTAGCTTATGCACTGGCTGTAGTAAGCAGGTATCAATCCAACCCAGGGGAGAAACATTGGATAGCAGTGAAGAACATTCTTAAGTACTTGCGAAGGACTAAAGAATTGTTCTTGGTGTATGGTAATGGGGATCTCCAGATGGAGGCCTTTACCGATTCAAGCTTCCAAAGTGACAAGGATGACAGTAAATCAATCTCAGGGTTTGTATTTACCCTAAATGAAGGAGCGGTTAGTTGGAAGAGTTCCAAACAGGACACCGTTGCAGACTCCACGATGGAAGCTGAGTATATTGCTGCAAGTGATGCTGCTAAGGAAGCCGTCTGGATGAAGAAGTTCATTACGGAACTAGGAGTAGTTCCAACCATTGTTGATCCAATACCATTGTATTGTGATAATAATGGAGCTATAGCATTAGCTAAAGAACCAAGGTCCCATCAGAAATCCAGACACATCCTAAGGAGATATCATCTGATCCGGGAGATAGTAGATCGTCAGGAGATCGAGATTCGGAGAGTAGATACAAAGGATAACACAGCGGATCCATTCACCAAGGCACTTCCACAGCCTCAGCATGAGCGACTATTTGAAATGTTGGGTATGAGATACGCCAATAACTGGCCTTAGTGCAAGTGGGAGATTGTTAGTAATATGTATGCCCTAAAGGCCATTATATGGATAGTGGAAACTTGGACATATTATCTATGGAGATAGATGAATTTCTTGCTCAAAATGATAGTACGCTATCTGGTTTACTTTATCTGTACATGTAGATTTAATCATTTACACATGTTGATAAAGCCCAAAGGATATTTGCTTGACTACTGTGATTATGATGCGGATCATACTAGTGGGGCACATGTAGTCTATAAGCATATCCTTGAACTGTTCCTAGTCGAGGGTGTATCGAGACAGGGCATCGATATTCCAGAGTAGACTAGCGTATACTATTCTTGTCCCATATGATGGGCGATGGATGATCCCATATCCATCTGGTGAGGAGACACCAAAGATTGTATGCGGGTGCTCAGTGGAGACTGGGTACACTGAACGGACTCGCCGAGAACTCCTATGTGGTATTATATCTATCGTCGGATAGCAGTTCTCAGGAACACTGGTACAGGTTAGTCTATAGACCCGAGATCGTCATAGAGTCTTGTGTGTCCTCCCACTATACTTTGATCTCCACCCTACCATGGCTCTACTGAGTCGTGCAAACAGGTGGTCTTTGGGTACAGTCCCGAGGCGCATGGAGGCAATGAGCGATAGGAGGGGTTTCGTCTCTCCCGGTATTGGGGGTTGATGTTGTGCTATGCTAGATTGGCTATAACATGAAGTCCCTGGCCAGGGCTGCTGAGATTTACTGATAAGAGTTATCAGTAGTTTCTCGATCTGTTATGAGCCATACACCAGCATGACTTATTGAGTTACTGGGGTCGACGATACCATCCCTAGACTCGATATGCAGCATATCTGACGAAGAGACCGGACTGTACGGTAAGTGTTGCCAGTTGGCTCGACGGGAGTTTTTACAGCTTCGCTGGTTTTCTTCTGATCGTTTCAATACCCGGGTGGCCGTTATGTTTAGCTGACCTCTTGCGGCTTGTAGATGTTTGATATGATCATCATCTACTGCCGGCGTATTGACGAGTCTTAGAGTCCCACAATGAAGTTTCCTGGCTCAGGCAAAAGATGTGGTGTGCATATGAGATATGCGCGGGACCCGATTAAATACGGTTATGTGATAACGTATATTAATCGGGCATTTTCTATTTGACGGATCATATGAGATATGACCGGTTTGCTAAATCAAGTGTTGATTTAACAAATTACATTTAGATAAATTCTTTAAGTAAATCCTTTTGTATGCATGCATGCATGCACATGATGATGTGCATGAACACATACATACATACATAGTATCATGGTTGTTGATACAAGAATGATGGCAATATAAGACTTATATTGAAGCTTTTAATCTGTATTTATCATTTTAAGTTAATGTAAAGAATATCCACTCATGCTCCTTTATTTCTTAGTGGATAAGCTTTACTTAACTTAATGAAAAGAATTTCCACCCATGCTTAATTCTTTAGGAAAAGAATTTCCACTCACAATTATGGTGGTAATGGAATAATGGTGATTATTCCCTTCTTATCACTATAAATAGCTTCATATGTGATATGAAACAAGGTGTGCAAAAACTTGTGTACAATTGAGTGCAAGGGTGTGAAGAATACAAGTTATCATATGTGATATGATAGAAAGCTCAAGCCACCATTATCTTCTTCTTCCTCTCTAGATTTCTCTCTTGAGTGAAGATTGACAAAAGAAAGGATTTCAATTGAAGAACATAAACCACATCATCATACTACACACATCTAGCCGATTTGTGTAGGGTGTTTACTCTACTTCGTTTGCGAAATAAGTAAGGTAAGGAGCTTTGGGCAAAGGGACTTCGGGTGGATCATCGTGGACAAGGAAGGCTTCCATCGATCCGTTCCAAACTCTCATAGTGCCAAGGAGTCACCGAGGGAGATCTACAAAGGTTGTAATCTTTCCTCTTAGTGATAGTTTTACAATTGCATGTGATGCTTAGTTGTATAAATCCCTAAAACTTCTAGTTTCGATTCTTGTCGGGTTAACTTAGCACCTCTAAAATTTTGATTATGGCATGTGTGATGCTACTGAACCCTTGACGAGGTGCTAGGCCGGCCCTACACCTAAGGTTCAAAAGGTAGTTCAAGACGGTCACATAATCGAGTTAAGGTTTGTTGTCTTCTAGAGGGTCCATTGCGTCACATGCACGCATTTCCGAAAGATTTAAACCCGAGAAAAATTCAACACTTGAAACTTTTCCGTGCCGGGAAAAATTAAATTAATGATATCCGTTCGAACATTTTAATACTTTCTAAATTATCCGGAATAACATAACAAAATTAAATTCTCCGATCGAATCGACGATTTCAAACTAAACCCCAAAATACTCAACACTTGAGTCAGATTTAAAAATACCCAGAAATATATAGGAATAGCTACGGAGGTTACTGCACAAAACACTGCTCACAATTCAACTTTACGGCCGCGGAACCGCCGCCAGAAGTGGGGTGGGACCACGGTTCTGCAGCGCCTGTACGGAGTTGAGGGCTCGTATTTTATGGTAACCCTTAGATTTCCCTGCTGATTTTTTTGAGCAATTTTAATTCTGAAAAAACACAGATTTTAAAAAATGTACAGAGAGGGGTTCATCTTGACGTGTACGGATTCGTTCGGAGTTTTAACTTCGTTAACACATCGTCTAATGTTCTAGCTAGGCTCTGATACCACTGTAGGGTTACTAGGCACTCTAATAAGGTTCTACAAAGCATCAACCATGCCCGTTTAAAATTTTAGCCATGCCGAATAACCCTAAACAAGATCGTTGCTAGAAATTAGGGTTTCATATGCTAGTAAACTATGTTTACAACTAAGTGAATACGAAATACAACCTTTGTAGATCGGTCCTTCACTTCTTTAGCTCCTTGTTGAAGTCCCTTCGCTGCGATCATGGTTCTCCCGGACCCTTGCATGGCTTCACGAGGCGAAAGACGCGTCCTTGCTTGAAGTCTTCGAGGTTGAAGATGATCTACGTCGAGGGGATGCCAACTCAAGCTTCTACTTTACTAACTAGAGAATTAGTGAAGTAAATACCCTAAACTAAAGTGCTAGTCTAGTAGAGGATGGAGAAATAGGAAGTGGGTTCTCTTTAGAATTTTATTTCTCACAATCTTTCTCACTTTGGATCAAACCCTAGCAAGCTTTTTCTCTTTTTCAAAATGAAGAAGAAGAAGAAAAGAAAGAGATGAGGATAATGATCAAGTGAGAAGGCTAACCATGGTGAGTGAGTATCATATACTAACTCTTGTAGAGACATAACCATGGTGAATACTTATGGTTGGGTTAACAAATATCCTTGGTAAAAACAAACTTAGTGGACTTAGTCAATGCATCTACAAGCTTCCATAAGCTTCATTCATTGTGCTAATTCTCCACTAATTTTGTAATTACTTAAAATATAAAAACCCAACATAATATATAGCATGGTGTAAGTCTCATACACCCAAGTCATGTGTATCATCAACCATGATACAATAAGAAAACACATTTTTAATATATATCATATATACATTAAAGTTGTGCTTATGTGAGAAAAACCCTAAAGTGAACAAGTGTTAGTTAATGTAAACTAGTATATCAAATATACAATTATACAATAAATTATTAAATCAACACTTGACTTAATAATACGGTCATATCACATATAACCGACTAATATCCATTGTATCGACTTATCGAATCAACACTTGATTCGATAACCCGGCTATATCACATATAACCTCACGATACAAAAAGTCGCGAGAATAGAATACGGTATCACATACACGCATCATTCTCGGTCTCGCACATATCACATATGCGCACCTATTTCATTTTACCTGAGCCAGTAAAACCTCTATGTAGGACTCGAAAGACTCGTCAATACGCCGGCAGTAGGTGATGATCACATCAAGCACCCACAAGCCGTCAGCGGTACTAGCTGGACATAACGGCTACCCGGGTATTGAGTGATCAGAAGATCAGCAAGCAAGCCCGCTCCAACTCCTGTAAAAGCCTGCCGGTAACACTTCCCGTACAGTCCGGTCTCCTCGTCTGATACGTCGCATATCAAGTCTAGGGGTGGTAAACGTCAGACCCCAATAACCGATAAGTCGTGCCGATGTGAGGCTCATAATGGGCCGAGAAACTACCGGTAACACTTACCAGTAAATCTCTAAATCAGCCCTGGCCAGGGACTTCCCTGTTATGGCCAATCGAGCACAGTGCAACATCAACCCCTAATATCGGGAGAGACGAAACCCCTCATATCGCTTATTGCCTCCATATGACTCGGGACTGTACCCAAAAACCACCGTTTTGCACGCCCTCATGGACGTGGTAAGGTGGAAATCAAAGCACAGTGGGAATCACACAAAACTCTATGACGATCTCAGGTTTACAGACTAACCAGCACAAGTGTCACCAGAGAACTGCCATCTGACGTAAGGTATAATACCATCTGGGAGTTCTCGGCGAGTCCGTCCAGTGTACCCAGTCTTCACTGAGCACCCGTATACCATCTCTGATGTCAAACACCAATGGATATGGGATCATCCATCGCCCATCTCATGGGTGGAGAAGCGTATACACAAGTCTACACTGGTATATCGATGCCCCGTCTCGATACACCAATGACTAGGGACCTTGAAGGATGTACTTATGGACTACCATGTCCCCACTAGTATGATCTGCATCATAGTCCAGGTAGTCGAGTACACATCCTAAGGGCTTTACCAACATGTAACTGTAAAACAGTATAAAGAGACAAGTATACATGTTAAAGTAAAGTGCAACCAGATAGCATACTATCATATCGAGCAAGAAAGTCCTCTCTCTATATATGTCCAAGCATCCAATATAATATACATCATCTGTACAATACTGGCCTCTAGGGCATACATACAACTAACACCTAGTGCAAGTGGGAGATTGTTAGTTCTATGTATGCCCTAGAGACCATTATTGTACATGCGATGTATATTGTAGTGGATGCTTGGACATACATAGGGAGGACTTTCTTGATCGACATGATAGTATGCTATCTGGTTGCACTTTATCTTAACATGTACACTGATTGTCTCTCTGTTACGTGTTGATAAAGCCCTTAGGATGTGTACTTGACTACCTCGATTATAATGCGGATCATACTAGTGGGACAAAAGTAGTCGGTAAGTACATCCTTTAATGTCCCTAGTCGTGGATGTATCGAGACAGGGCATCGATATACCAGAGTAGACTAGCGTATAGCTTCTCGACCCATCTAAATGGGCGATGGATGATCCCATATCCATTGGTGTTTGACATCAGAGATAGTATACGGGTTCTCAGTGGAGACTGGGTACACTGGACGGACTCGCCGATAACTCCTAGATGGTATTATACCTATCATCAGATAGCAGTTCTCTGGTGACACTGGTACAGGTTAATCTGTAGACCCGAGATCGTCATAGAGTCTTGTATGATTCCCACTGTGCTTTGATTTCCACCTTACCACGTTCAAGAGAACGTGCAAAACGGTGTCTTTTGGATACAGTCCCGAGTCATATGGAGGCAATGAGCGATAGGAGGGGTTTCGTCTCTCCCAGTATTGGGGGTTGATGTTGCGCTGTGCTCGATTGGCTATAACAGGAAGTCCCTATCCAGGGATGCTTCAGAGATATACTGGTAAGTATTATCAGTAGTTTCCCGACCCGTTATGAGCCTCACATCGGCACAACTTATCGAGTTACTGGGGTCAAACGTTTACCACCCCTAGACGAGATATGCGACATATCAGACGAAGAGACCGGACTGTACGGTAATGTTACTGATTAGATTCGCTGGAGTATGGACATGCTTGCTTGTTATTCTTCGGATCGCTCAATACCCGGGTGACCATTACGTTTAGTAGACCGCTTGTGGCTTGTGGGTGTTTGATATGATCATCACCTACTGCCGGCGTATTGACAAGTCTTTAGAGTTCAACACAGAGATTTCCTGGCTCAAGCGAAATAGAGTAGGAGCACATATGTGATATGTGCGGGACCGAGATTAATACGATATGTGATACCGTATTCTATTCTCGCGATATGTGATATCGGTCGGTTATATATGATATAGCCGGGTTATCAAATCAAGTGTTGATTCGGTAAAACGATACATTTGATATTAGTCGGTGATATGTGATATAGCCGGATTATTAAATCTAGTGTTGATTTAACAGTTTAATGTATAATTATATATTTGATATATTACATTACGTTAACTAATATTAGCTCACTTAAGTATTACTTTTTCTCACTTGATAATACATTGATATATATGTGATATATGTTAATTGTATTATTTTCTTTTGTTCACACTAATATATATATGATATATATTATTGTGTCATGCTAGGTTACACATGCAACATGTTTGTATGAGACGTATACCATGCTAGGGTTAAGTTAGGGTTTATAATTTTATTCAAAGTTAAGCAGATTAGTGGAGAATTAGTTTAATGTTCAAAGCTTGTAGAAGCTTGTATGAACTTTTGACTAACTCCACTCTTTTGTCTAGCTTAGGATATTTATTAACCCAACCCTTAACCTTAGGCTATGGTTTAGTCTCTACAAGGGTTAGGCATGATATTATCTAACCATGGTTGCATTTCTATCCTAATCTCATTCATTCATCACAACTTCAATTCATCTTCTTCTTCCTCTCACTTGAAGCTTTTTAGCTTTTGGGTTTATGATGAAAACTTGTGAGAATATGAAATCTAAAGTGAGCAAAAATCCTACTTCATCATCCTCTACTACTTGCCATTTAGTATAGGGTGTTTTCTTCACTAATTCCATAATTAGTGAAGAGATAGCTTGGGTTAGTGTCTCCTCGACGTAGATCATCTTCGGCCTTGAAGAATTGGATGAAAGCTTGTTCATTACTTCATGGGAGCCTCTCTAGAGTCCAGGAGTTCATGATCGCAGCGAAGGGGCTACTAAACAGATCTAATGAAGTGAAGGACCGGTCTACAAAGGTTGTATTCCTTGTTCACTTTACTTGCAAAGTCGTTTGCATTTCTATTCGTCGGATTTCTAGTAAACGATTCTTTGTTAGGGTTAGCTAGAACGGCTAAAATTTTAATATGGCATGAAAGATGCTTCCCGGAACCTTGCTGCCGTGCTAGGCAACCCTACAATATTGGCGTCAACTCGCTCGGTTTTATCATGAGAACGCGGTTCAAACCAATTCATCGCAACACCCGGCGCAAACGCTCTCTCAACTGTAGTAAACAATGCAAATACCAACCGGCCCACTCCTTCCTACTGAATTTTGGACACCGGTGTTTCTCATCACGTTACGTCCGATTTTGGGACTCTTCATAGCTACACCGATTACGGTGGTCCTGATGAGATCAATATAGGTGATGGTTCAGGTTTGAAAATTTTTCACATTGGCAACACAACACTGCACTCTACCCAAAAACCCTTTTTTTTAGATAATATTCTTTGTGCACCATCTATTACCCAAAACCTAATTTTTTTTGCTAAATTTTGCAAATCAAATAATGTCTCACTTGAGATTTTCCCTTTTAAAATTTTGGTCAAGGATCTTCGCATAGGGGCGCCTCTTCTTCATGGGGATAGCCATAATGATGTTGTCACGACCCGAAATGGCACGTGACTGACACTTGAATTATATGAAGTCTATAGGACCCCATCTAATTCAAGTAAGCCAAAATCCCAGAAATCTAAACCATTTAAAAGAAGAAGTGAAGGAAAACTTGTTTAAAAGTTTTCGTATAAATCACTTTGAAAGTCGTAGTAAATATTTTTAAAACATCAAGTTTTTTCTGAAAATTTCGGCAGAGTCTCCTTTGTAAATACTGACCCAAAATGGGTACAACATGAATAATATACATAAATGGATAAAGGCATCCCTAAGCGGGAGCTAGCTTTTCGTCAATTGGCGGTCACAAGCAAGCAAGCAATATAATATACAACACCGAAGGGCGAGGATAAAAACTCAAAAGGAAAACCAATATCATCAAGAAAACCATAATAATACAAGCGCGACTATAAGGTCAAAATAATATACACTGGTCTTCTAAATCTGACAATAATACAAGTCTGGTTGACGGAATTTACTAGATACAACTGAAATATAAATAAAATACAATGGTGGTCACGATGCGAGTGACCCCACCTACCAAAGCAATCACTTGAAAGGAAGCAGCGTGCCAACAAGCCATAAAGAAACCTGTACGGCAAAACCTGTAAGAAACTGTGGCACAACGGGGGTGAGTTGCCAACTCGTGAGTAGAAAACATCACCGAGAAGAAATCGCATGTATGACTCTATCCTAGGTCATACGATAGTAATATCCTCAAAATAATATAGCCTGAAGTATAAAATAATAGCAAAGGTAAACATCTATACAAAAGTGTAATACCAAGTGCTCGTGTCAGTGCCTCAGGTAACAACATATCATATATATGATGTATGAAAACATAATACATCTAAATGAGAAAACTGTTTTCTTATCTCAGTGAGATTTCTTTATAAAAATCGAAGCATCATCAATGAAATCAACAGAGAATCAGTGTCAAGTATCGACACAAAATATATATCCTAATATCTCAATATCTCAGGCTCCGGCTATCCGGACTGGCCTTTATCATCAAATCTCAATATCTCAGGCTCCGGCTATCCGGACTGGCCTGTATCATCAAATCTCAAGACCACGTCGGTATCCTCCGGATATCCGGCGCGTCACAATAACCGGTCGGTAGTGCTACCCTGCAGGGCTTAATCCCATCTCCTACGACCATCTTGCCCCGGGGTACCGCACCGGGTCCACCATGCACCCGCAGACGGTTCATCCTCCTCCTCGAATCGGGTATATGATACTGCTCCACAGCCGAGATAACTCATAGTGGACACCTTTCAAATCATATTAGGAGAAAACCGCAATTTCTATCTTTAAAATGATAGTAAGTTTATAAAATCTTTGCGGTTTCTCCAAATCCAGAAATCTCATGGAAATCCGAAATCCCAATCTCAAGAGTAATTAACAGTAAATTACCAGCATAAAACTCCATAATATTGCATGAGAAATGAATATATGAATGCATCTGATATCAAGTAAGGAATGCAATAATTAAACTAGCATAATAAGCAATAACATAATGGAACTATCAACTAGCAAGTTAAGTCAATGAAGTAATACTTCTAAAGTGTACGTGTCATGGAAATTACCGGTGATGATGTGTGTGAACCGGCAAGCGAGTGTACGTGGAGCATACGTATCATCGGTAATGGTGCTGGTGTCCTAACAACAGGTTTCATAATAACTTACGAAAATACATATAAGCATTCAATGCGATACGAACAACAAGAATAAATGGCAATGAATAGTAAATGCAACAATAAAGAAATATACATTCCTATATACGAGTCATACAGTTTTTGGTATCTGAAATCGCACGGATCGTGGTGTTTAGAAAATAGGGGCTACAGTGTTTTTAAGAAAAGGTATGTCCTTTGAAATATCCATAGTATCCCTTGGTCTACCTTTAAATACTCACGATTCGTTAGTTTTGAAAATAAGTATGACTCGCCTTGATCTAATCTCTACTAAGTAAACTACAGGACTAAATTAAGAGACTAATCGAAAAGGTAAGGAAATCCACTTAAGTCTGAGTCGATATATATCTAGTAGTCGATGATCCCGCCTCAATAGCGTCACGTATGATAAAACATATAATACGACATCCTCGAGTCGAGAGTGCGGATCAATCATCATATTTATACAACGTACGGTAAAATCCATCGTACGGCATCCCAAATCGGGGTATGGGTCAATATCACATATAACTCATAATTTATCTGGTATCATTATCATCATATTCTAAATTAGGGGTACTGATCTAAAGTCTAGTACATTCAGACACCATCAACATATATATATATATATATATATATATATCTGCTATAATATCATGTCGTATCTCATAATACGAACCAAGTCCCATCACCGATCTCGTGGCATCATGTCCAATCCTCATCGACTCATCTCCAAGTACCATATACTATCCTCATCATCCATGTATATGTATACATACATACATACATATATATATATATATATATATATATGCACCCATATACGTACAAGTAAATCAAAATGTATGCGTGTGTGTAAATCTTTACTCTAGGGTTTCGCGACTAAGAAGCTAAACTAAGTTACTTCTAATTACACTAAAACTAACCCATGAACACCTAAAACCTATCTTGATAATCATTAGTCTCACAATACACACACACACACACACACACACATATATACACGTATTCGTATACTACACTACGAACCTGCGGGGGTGCTATACGCCATCCACCCGACTTCCCCTGTAGATATATATCTACTCACTTGCGGAACTCCTTATCGAGCTGTAGTCAATGTGCTTCATCGTCTCGGAATCCACGCGGAGGTACCTACAACATCAATACACAATCGCAAATGCTATTAAAATCGAGTTCGGAAAAACCAATACGACATACGGTTCGCTCATAGGTTAAAACCTATAGCTTCGCATGCAAAACATGACCAAATAACTTTCGTTGTTGACTTTCAAACGCCACACGACAGAATTCAAATCAAATTCAAAAACAAAGTTTTTAGAATCGAACAACATAAATTCAGCAACATGAGAAATCTATCCCAGATTTTCCATCAGGTAAAATTAGCCAATTTTGCATATGAGGAAGGTCTAGTTATTAGATTATTTAGCTTTCCACAAAAGATCACAACCTAACTCCAAAATATGGCCGCAAATTGCGGCCATATCAATTAAATCTGCGGCCCAGATATGGTTATAGGGGCTCGGGTTTCAGGGACAGTCTTCTGGTCACCTGCACACATCACTATAATTGCTAAATAATTTTTCAAGTCTCCGAGTCACAGCAGATCTCTAAAAGTCATCAAATTTCTCACAAAAACCTGATATCGACAAATTTCAGTTCATGACCTTGGGGTTTTACCTCAAGTATGATCCATAAAACCAGTACTACAGGGTTTAAAAACCTCAACTAAACATCAATAACACTTTCGCAACTCTAATAAATCCCTAACCTCATCTTGGAATTTCCATACATCACTAAACCATACTAAAAGGGTTCTAAGCTAGTCTAGAGGCTATAGGGATTCAAATGCTACACTAAATGTGAAAGAATTACCTCATTTGGCAACTCAAGAATTTTCTTGAGTTGACCCAAGTGCTCAAAATCCAAACTTTCTTGGTTCCCCATGCTTGTAGTGAGCTTGTGCACATTTTTAATGAAGGGATTATGGTGTTTTGGTGTGGATTTTGGGTTGTGTGAGGAGGTGGAGATGGTGGAGGGAAGAGGGCAGCCAAGTGAGGGGAGAGGAAAATGATGAAGGGAAAAATGAAGGAAGAAAATGACCATGGTCAACTTGACCCCTTACCTCTCTCTCTTCTCTCTCATGCCCATACTTCTTTCTTTAATATATTTCCTTTTTCTTTTCTTTTCTTTTCTTTATCTTTTCCTTTCATTTTAAAACAAAGCCATGCTTGGAAAAAAAATAAAAAGTCATGTTAGAAAAGAAATGTAACAAGTATTTTAGAAAATGTGACATGGTGCATGTCATGAAGCCTAATCAAGATAAATGCATGATTAGTGAAAATAAATCGAGTTTAGCACTTAACCCTTTTTCAAATGAGTATTTAAAAATCTATAAATGCTCATATCATATAAAACACCCTCATTTCAGTAATTCTTATAAATTTCCAAATATTTCCTAATTTATCGGTATATAATTATACCACGTCATTAAAATATTCATAATATTTATTTTTTTAATTATATAAATTCCCAAAAATAATATTTTATTTTTCTGAAATTTTACAGTCTTCCCCCCTTAAATAAATTCGGTCCCCGAATTTAAATTTAAACCCCTCAAATACAAAAAACATTTCAGTAAGATGATCAAGTCGTCGGGGCTCCGAAATCATAGATTCATAAAACATATCGTAGCGCAAAGCACGCGTATGGCAACGAGTATATAATGCAAAAATCAAAACTCCGTCAAGCATCCTGTCACGCCCCGCTTCCTAGAGTACGCTAGATTGAGCACGTGACATAGCCAACCATGCTACCTGTGGGTAGGAAGTATCCATTCACAGTCACATTACGGCTATAGAGATATCAAGAACAAGATAAATTTTCTAAAAACATGTCCATAAACCAGAATAACAGGAGTCAGTAATAAATAAATGCGGAAGCAAATGATCCAATACAAATAACTGACAAGTATGTCCCATAATGCGGGCTCACATTAGGAAATAAATGCAGGAAATAAAACTAACTAATACTAACACCTCACAGCTCAGCCTGCTGGCTGAAGTACTCCTGCTCGGACTGCGACAGCGGTACAGAATCTGGGCCATGCAAAACCCAGACGTCAACGCGTCATGTCATCAAGTAGTATAATAGGAACAGTGTAACAGGCAATACAAAAATAAACATGAATAAAACGAGAGTAGAAAATAATGTGAATCAAGCAGTACAGGGTAGCGTGCAGTGGATAACTAAACTGTTCTATCTGGTTTTCTATTCTAAAGTCTTTGAAATCAATTTGAGTAATCCTCTATGTAACTCAAAGGATATGTCCCGTTACCCCCCGGGACCACGGATCAGGAATATGTGAACCAATAGTGGTTCTGTCCCGTTACCACCCGGGACCACGGATCAGGAAAATGTAAGAGTCACGAATGGCTCTGTCCCATTACCCTTTTAAGTTACACTTTAGTTTACACTTTTGATTTCCCCATACCCCCAAGTTATGTGTCAGGTCAGGTATTCAGTAATCAAGAACTAATGCCAACACAGGATCAGGTAACAGCAGGTTTGTCTGGATAGACAACATGAATGGTCCATGAGGACTACTTGTCGGGTTTGTTGGCATTAGGCACGAGATCAGGTAACAGGTCAGGTCATGGTACATCAGGTCAAGTCAACAGTAAACGGTACCATGTCAGGTGTATCAATATATATCATGTGTAACAAGGTCAAGTCAAGATGTAACAATATCGTGGGTGTGCTCACAACAGATATATAATCGAACAGGGGATTAACAGCAGGAAATAAGCAATAAATTAAACAACAATAAGCAGTTCATTCAATCACAATAGTGTATTAATATAGTGCAGCCGTTTTATTATATTAACAAGTTTTGAGCACCCTTAGCGGTGCAACAGTTTAAATCAAGCCTTTGAATACAATATCCGAATGTAATAGAACTACATGGGAAAGTGCTACAATCTATTAAACGGTAAAATGTGATTAACAGGTAAACTTGGTTCTTAGGTTAAAAGTGGCAAACTGTAATTTCTATGTTAACTGTAAAATGATATATGTCCTATTACAACCAAATGAGAAAATAACTATACCGAGTTAAGTTTTGCAGGTTTAATGAGTCTAATATATATAATTATATAGTATAGCATGTAGCAAGTGATACTTGCCTCGACGGGTCGCGAACCGGGAAAAACGGAACGTAATGTCGGCGGGGAAACTCACGACGGACGCACGGTTCACGGATTGAACCCAAACAACGAACAATGGAACCACGCGGATCGGGGTACCTCGCTGGAACGTCGGATCAAGTCGTCGGCACGGCCGAATTCCGGCGAGATGCAAAAACAGCGACAATCAAGAATTGCAACAAGAATAGAAAGAAAACAAAGAAGAAGGGAAGGAGGATGGAGAAGGGACTGCTCACGAGGATCTGTGGGACGGGTGGTGATCGCCGACCACGGCGACGGAGCTCCGGCGGGGTACCTGCAGCGACGGCGGAAAATTTCCAGATCAAGAAACCTTAATCAGAGAAGGAAGAAGAAGAAAGGAGAAGATGGAAGATGAGAAGCTCACCGAGGGGGTGCTAACGAGGCCGGGGGCGGATCGAGATCGCCGGCGGCGATCCGACGAAGTGCAGGCGGTGTGCAGGTGGCGTACAGGCGGCGTGCAGATGCTCGGGAAAGAGGGAAGAGGGGGAAGAAGGTGCAGTGGCTGCGACGAGGGCGAAGAGGCGAGGGTGATGGTGGTGGTGGCGTCGGCATTGGGGATGCGGTGGCGACGGGCACGGTGGCTAGGGCTAGGGTTGCGATGGGTTTCTCGTGAAGGAAGAGATGCAGGGAATGTATATATATAGGGAAGAGAGAGAGAGAGAGAGGTAAAGAAATTAGAGAGAGAGAGAAAGAGAGAGAGAGAGAGAGAGAGATTGGAGGGGCCCACGGGGGTTAAGAGCCCCGTGATTGGCCAGGGAGATTTTAAAGAATATAAAAAAGATTTAGTAGATTTTAGAAATCAGTAAGATTATATTTTATATATAGTTTTGAATATTTTATTAATTTGGGATTTCGGCGCTAAATGAAACATTTCCAAATCGCGCCCGGGTTGAGTCCAAAAATTTGAAATTTAAATAATAGGATTTTAAGCGGGTTCCAAATTTTAAAATGAAATGTTTTACGATTAAAAAGCATACCCCCAAGTCGGACACCTGTACGCGCGCGTAGTCGTCCAAACTCGCCTGTTTCACCGAACGGGACGAGAACTCGACGCGCGGACGCTACCACACGGCTAGGGGTGACGAGTAGGCCAAGATAGATATTTTTAATTTTATTTTAGGCGCTAAAATTTGTTATATGCAGAAATGACTTAGCCAGATAAAATTTTACAGTAAGACCCAAACAAGCAAGATAAATGAAATGAGTAATATCTAACACTCAACCAGTAACCGAAAATCGTAGTATTGGACTCGGGTGTTACATTATACCCAACTACAAAAGAATTTCGTCCTCGAAATTCCAAGAATACAAGATAGAAAACTACAGGAAAAGGTGAGGAAACTTCTGTCGGATCTCGTCTTCTCGTTCCCAAGTGGACTCTCCATGCGATCGATTACCCCAAGAAACTAGCACAAGGGGGATAACCTTGTTCTTAAGAACATTTTCCCTTCGATCCATGATTTCAACCTGTCGCTCCACAAAAGTCAGGTCTTCCCGTACAGTTAACTCCGAATGATCCAAGACATGTGTTTCATCTCGAACATACCTTCGTAATTGAGATACGTGAAACATATCGTGCACACCCGCCAAGGACTGCGGTAACGCCAAATGGTACGCTACCTCTCCAACGCGCTCCAATATCTCTAAGGGTCCAACGAATCGAGGACTAATCTTCCCTCGACTCCCAAAACGAATCACCCCTCTAGTCGGTGATATCTTCAAGAATACCAAATTACCAACGGCGAATTCTAGAGGTCTTCTTGACGTGTCAGCCCAACTTCTCTGTCTGTCTTGAGCTGCCTTCATATGCTTTCTGATAGTGTTAACCTTCTCAACTGTCTGTACCACCAAATCTTGTCCCAATAATCTTCGTTCACCAACATCATCCCAACAAACTGGTGAACGGCACTTACGACCATACAAAGCTTCAAACGGAGCCATCTGAATAGTTGCTTGGAAACTATTGTTGTAAGAAAACTCCACCAAGTATAGATGATCCTCCCATGAACCCTTGAAGTCCAACATGCATGCTCTCAACATGTCTTCAAGAGTTTGGATCGTTCTCTCCGACTGACCATCAGTTTAAGGATGATAAGCTGTGCTAAACTTCAATCGAGTCCCCAAACTTTCCTGTAAACTCCTCCAGAAGTGTGATAAGAACCGAGTGTCCCGATCAGACACGATGCTCACCGGTACGCCATGCAGTCTTACAATCTCCTGCATGTACCGTTCTGCCAAAGTCTCTGTTGATTGACTAACCCGGAAAGGAATAAAGTGAGCTGCCTTGGTCAATCGATCGACAATCACCCATACTGCATTGTTGCCTTTTGGACTCCGCGGTAAAGCCGTCACGAAATCCATGGTTATATGTTCCCACTTCCACTGAGGAATCGGAAGTGGTTGCAATAAACCAACAACCCTTTGATGTTCAGCCTTAACTTGCTGATACACCAAGCACTTAGCCACAAAATGAGCAATCTCCCGTTTCATGCCTTCCCACCAGAAATGCGGTCGAATATCTCGGTACATCTTTGTGCCTCCGGGATGTACAGAGTAAGCTGAACTGTGTGCCTCCTTCATAAGCTCTTCACGAACATCTCCCTTTGGCACACACAAACGGCTACCATACCTCAACGAACCATCTTCGTGGACCAGTAAATCTGTTCGTAGTCCAGCTTCAGCCTGCTCTCGAAACCTTTGCAGTCTAGGATCCTGCGATTGTGCTGCTTTAATCTTCTCAATCAAAGACGACTGCACCTGCAACTACATCAACTGTCCCGTAGAATGTGGTAGCACAACCTCCAAGTCAAATCTTCGAAAATCCGCAATGATCTCCCTCTGCGTAGTTAACACCTGTATTGCTGGTAACTGACTAAGCGCATCCGGCACGACGTTAACCTTTCCCGGATGGTATTTAAGATCAAGGTCATAGTCGGCCATCAGCTCCAACCATCTACGCTGCCTCATATTCAACTCCTTCTGAGTGAACACATACTTCAAACTCTTGTGATCTGTAAAAACTTCGACTCTGTCGCCCAAAAGGTGGTGTCTCCAAATCTTCAAAGCGAAGATCACAGCCGCAAGCTCCAAGTCATGAGTTGGATAATTCTTCTCATGGGTCTTCAGTTGTCTCGATGCGTACGCTACAACTTTCCCATGCTGCATTAAAACACATCCCAATCCTTTGCCAGATGCGTCGCTGTGAATCACCAATCCTCCAGAATTGTCTGGCACGGTCAGGATAGGGGCGGTTATCAACTTCTGCTTCAACGTCTCAAAAGCTAACGCACATTTATCCATCCATACAAAAGGTACCTCCTTGCGCGTAAGCTTGGTCAACGGCTCTGCCAGACGAGCGAAGTTCTCCACAAATCTCCTGTAGTATTCGGCTAATCCAAGGAAACTTCTTATCTCAGCTACATTCCTTGGAATAGGCCAATCTCGAACTGCTGCAATCTTTTCGGGATTGACGGCGATTCCGTTGCCCGACACAACATGCCCCAGAAACTTCACTTCTTTCAGCCAAAATTCGCACTTACTCATCTTCGCATACAATTTCTCCTATCTCAATGTCTGCAGTGCGATCTTCAAATGCTCAGCATGCTCCTCAAAACTCTTCGAGTAAACCAGAATATCGTCAATGAATACCACAATAAACTGGTCCAAGAACGGTGAAAAGATTCGGTTCATCAAGTCCATGAATACTGCCGGCGCATTCGTTACTCCGAAGGGCATCACTAGATACTCGTAATGTCCATACTGAGTTCGAAACGCCGTCTTGCAAATATCTTCTGCTTTCACTCGGACCTGATGATATCCGGATCGCAAATCCAGTTTCGAGAATACCCTCGCTCCACTAAGCTGCTCAAAAAGTTCTCCAATGCGAGGGATCGGGTACTTGTTCTTGATAGTCACCCGGTTTAATTCTCGATAGTCGATGCACATCCTTCTCGTGCCATCCTTCTTCTTTACTAGAAGGACTGGAGCTCCCCAAGGCGAGTTACTACTTCGGATCCAACCCTTCTCAAGCAATTCCGCAACTTGTTTCTTGACTTCTTCTAACTCTACTGGTGCCATTGGATAATACGCTTTAGATACTGGCGCTGCACCAGGAATAAGGTCAATCGCGAACTCCACGTCTCGCTTCGGCGGTAAACCCGATATATCTTCAAACACATCCAGAAAATCGCGAACAACCGCCGGCTCTTCATTACTATCAACATCCATTGCTGCAAGAATAACATTTGTCGGCCTAGCCCTAAACTCGACTGGCCCGACAGAACAGCTTCCCCCAGTGAAGGTAAACTCAGGATGTCCGGGAATCTGGAAAATTACCTTCCTTTCCCAACAGTCAATGTGAGCGTAGAAAGTGCCAAGAAAGTCCATTCCCAAGACGACCTCGTAGCTGCCCGTATCGATCACCAAGAAATCTGCAAAAAGCTCCCGTCCGCACACCACAACTGTACAGTCTTTACATTCCCTACTAGATACAATTTCCCCATTCCCAGTGTGTATGTCCCAAAAACTAGACAGGGTCGTGCAGGCAATCGAGTGTGTAGTTATAAACTTGGATGACATAAAACAATGGGATGCACCAGAATCAAATAATGCTACTGCGGGAAAACCATGAACGAGTAGAATACATGAAACCACTTCTCCTGATGCCTTAGCTTCCTCAGCTGTCAAGGTAAATGCTCGAGCCTGATTAGGTCCTTGAGTCAGCTGTTTCTGCCCTTGGAACGGTTTCTGTGGAGGCTTCTGAATATCATCTCTCGTACGAAGCTTCGACGGACAGGCACCAACTGCGTGATCAGCCGCTCCACAAACCAAACAAAGTCCCAGCTTCCTTCGACAATCCTTCTGCACGTGCCCAGGTAAACGGCAGTAGTCACAAATCATGCACTTTCTTCGATCAACGATCACAGGCTTCTTTATGGGTGCTACACCTCGACGGTCCACTGGAATACCTCTGCGACCATGAGCTTTGTTAGGTACAAATGCGGGCTTCCTTGCAGCAACTGCTGTCTGCTGCAAGCTCCCTTTCATCCCAGATAAACTCTGTTGTTCCCGAGCTGCCGTAAGAACCTGTGAGAAAGTGGTCAAACCCAGGGAGACAATCTGCCTCTGGATGTCCACATCCAAGCTGCGCATGAACCTCCGTGCCCTGTCTGCATCGTTGGCAACTAAAGGTCCAGCGAATCTGCTGAGTCTCGTCCATTCCGCTGCATGCACATCCACGGGTGCTCCATTCTGCCTCAGCCCAATAAACTTCTCTTCCATTTCCTCCCGTGCAGTTCGCGGGAAGAACTTCTCCAGGAAACTCTTAGAAAAATCCGCCCATTTGATCAGTTTGGGCAAGCGGGTCTCCTCCACAAGCCACCATTCGCGGGCGTAATCCATTAACTGAATGCGTACCACATCGACTCTTTTGTCATCTGAAATCTGTGCCGCAATCAGCAAGTTCTCTGTGTCAACTAGCCACTGCTCGGCTGGCAACGGCTCCTCCAAACCAGTAAAGGTAGACGGACCCAAACGTCTGAAATCTGCCACGGTCCCTACTCGGTCAACTGGTTTAGCTCCAGCGTTGTTCACAGACTGCTGAACGATCTGCAAACCTTCCTGAAACGAGTCTGCTTGCTGCTGGATCAGCTCGGTCTGCCTCTTTTGATTCTCTAGCATTCCCCTTATCACTCCAAACATGGCGGCTTCGTCCACACGCCTCTGGTACGTCTTCAAATTCTTACCTGCCATATTCCTGAAATCAAGAAAACACCCAACATTAGCATGATGATAGATTTGATATATAGATCAAGGCTAGAACTCCAAGATACTTAAATAGAGTACCGCATTGTAACTATGCCGCGGTATCATAGCCACAATTACTTAACTCCACTCAAGTCGCCTAAGTCGTAGGGATAACAAGAGGTCAGGGTTTCGAGTCGACATGCAAAGTAAGCTTGCACGTCGATATAATCAGGAAGAATGTGATTCAAGAATGGTAAGACGGTCAAGGTGGTAGGACATGTTTCCTAAACATGGGTATTATGATTCGTGTATTGGGTACAATGCCCAACTACAAAAGAATCCCCCAACTAACCTATGGCTCTGATACCAAAAAACCATGTCACGCCCCGCTTCCCAGAGTACGCTAGATTGAGCATGTGACATAGCCAACCATGCTACCTGTGGGTAGGAAGTATCCATCCACAGTCATATTACGGCTGTAGAGATATAGAGAACAAGATAAATTTTCTAAAAACATGTCCATAAACCAGAATAACAGGAGTCAATAATAAATAAATGCGGAAGCAAATGATCCAATACAAATAACTGAAAAGTATGTCCCATAATGCGGGCTCACATTAGGAAATAAATGCAGGAAATAAAACTAACTAATACTAACACCTCACAGCTCAGCCTGCTGGCTGAAGTACTCCTGCTCGGACTGCGACAGCGGTACAGAATCTGGGCCATGCAAAACCCAGACGTCAGCGCGTCATGTCATCAAGTAGTATAATAGGAACAGTGTAACAGGCAATACAAAAATAAACATGAATAAAATGAGAGTAGCAAATAATGTGAATCAAGCAGTACAGGGTAGCGTGCAGTGGGTAACTAAACTGTTCTATCAGGTTTTCTATTCTAAAGTCTTTGAAATCAATTTGAGTAATTCTCCATGTAACTCAAAGGATATGTCCCGTTACCCCCCGGGACCACGGATCAGGAATATGTGAACCAATAGTGGTTCTGTCCCGTTACCCCCCGGGACCACGGATCAGGAAAATGTAAGAGTCACGAATGGCTCTGTCCCGTTACCCCCCGGGACCACGGATCAAGTAATACCCTTTTAAGTTACACTTTAGTTTACACTTTTGATTTCCCCATACCCCCAAGTTATGTGCCAGGTCAGGTATTCAGTAATCAAGAACTAATGCCAACACAGGATCAGGTAACAGCAGGTTTGTCTGGATAGACAACAGGAATGGTCCATGAGGACTACTTGTCGGGTTTGTTGGCATTAGGCACGAGATCAGGTAACAGGTCAGGTCATGGTACATCAGGTCAAGTCAACAGTAAACGGTACCATGTCAAGTGTATCAATATATATCATGTGTAACAAGGTCAAGTCAAGATGTAACAATATCGTGGGTGTGCTCACAATAGATATATAATCGAACAGGGGATTAACAGCAGGAAATAAGCAATAAATTAAACAACAATAAGCAGTTCATTCAATCACAATATTGCTTTAATATAGTGCAGCCGTTTTATTATATTAACAGGTTTTGAGCACCCTTAGCGGTGCAACAGTTTAAATCAAGCCTTTGAATACAATATCCGAATGTAATAGAACTACATGGGAAAGTGCTACAATCTATTAAACGGTAAAATGTGATTAACGAGTAAACTTGGTTCTTAGGTTAAAAGTGGCAAACTGTAATTTCTATGTTAACTGTAAAATGATATATGTCCTATTACAACCAAATGAGAAAATAACTATACCGAGTTAAGTTTTGCAGGTTTAATGAGTCTAATATATATAATTGTATAGTATAGCATGTAGCAAGTGATACTTGCCTCGACGGGTCGCGCACCGGGAAAAACGGAACGTAATGTCGGCGGGGAAACTCGCGACGGACGCACGGTTCACGGATTGAACCCAAACAACGAACAATGGAACCACGCGGATCGGGGTACCTCGCTGGAACGTCGGATCAAGTCGTCGGCACGGCCGGATTCCGGCGAGATGCAAAAACAGCGACAATCAAGAATTGCAACAAGAATAGAAAGAAAACCAAGAAGAAGGGAAGGAGGATGGAGAAAGGACTGCTCACGAGGATCTGTGGGACGGGTGGTGATCGCCGACCACGGCGACGGAGCTCCGGCGGGGTACCTGCAGCGACGGCGGAAAATTTCCAGATCAAGAAACCTTAATCAGAGAAGGAAGAAGAAGAAAGGAGAAGATGGAGGATGAGAAGCTCACCGAGGGGGTGCTAGCGAGGCCGGGGGTGGATCGAGATCGCCGGCGGCGATCCGACGAGGTGCAGGCGGTGTGTAGGTGGCGTGCAGGCGGCGTGCAGATGCTCGGGAAAGAGGGAAGAGGGGGAAGAAGGTGCAGTGGCTGCGACGAGGGCGAAGAGGCGAGGGTGATGGTGGTGGTGGCGTCGGCATTGGGGATGCGGTGGCGACGGGCACGGTGGCTAGGGCTAGGGTTGCGATGGGTTTCTCGTGAAGGAAGAGATGCAGGGAATTTATATATATAGGGAAGAGAGAGAGAGAGGTAAAGAAATTAGAGAGAGAGAAAGAGAGAGAGAGAGAGATTGGAGGGGCCCACGGGGGTTAAGAGCCCCGTGATTGGCCAGGGAGATTTTAAAGAATATAAAAAAGATTTAGTAGATTATAGAAATCAGTCAGATTATATTATATATATAGTTTTGAATATTTTATTAATTTGGGATTTCGGCGCTAAATGAAACATTTTCAAATCGCGCCCGGATTTTGTCCAAAAATTTGAAATTTAAATAATAGGATTTTAAGCGGGTTCCAAATTTTAAAATGAAATGTTTTACAATTAAAAAGCATACCCCCAAGTCGGACACCTGTACGCGCGCGTAGTCCTCCAAACTCGCTCGTTTCACCGAACGGGACGAGAACTCGACGCGCGGACGCTACCACGCGGCTAGGGGTGACGAGTAGGCCAAGATAGATATTTTTAATTTTATTTTAGGCGCTAAAATTTGTTATATGCATAAATGACTTAGCCAGATAAAATTTTACAGTAAGACCCAAACAAGCAAGATAAATGAAATGAGTAATATCTAACACTCAACCAGTAACCGAAAATCGTAGCATTGGGCTCGGGTGTTACACATCCCGCAATCATCGGAGTTATGGTGAAGACACCAAAGTCAAAATCCAACACAAAAACCATCATAATATACTCAAAGCTATAACATGTACACAGTACGCATCGTTGTAAACTCGTCAAAACATCTGAAAGAAATGCATGCCAAACCTTTCTCAAATCACAGTGCGATGCGCGTATCACAACACAAGTAGCGGACGTTTATTTGTAAGAAAATAATTCTATATACATATATATGTTTTTCGTTCAACATACGTCCCGCCGTTTTGAAAATAATTTAGAAGGGTTTCCTTTATAAAATGTTTGTGTCATCTCGGACACGTAGGTAAATACTGAGAATATAGCTCCCTTTTGGAAATCCCTTCGATAACTATCGATTCATGGAAAAATATATTCAGGTATTGTCCTCGGACTAGTCCTGCTCTGCTACTATACCAAACAGTAAATATCAGAAAACACACTGCTCCAAAAGAAATCAATCCCAAAATGTATATAAGAATGCCGCGTGCGTCTGGTGCGCACGGAAATCGAAATCAATGAATGTGCCATACATGTGCACAGAAACAAAATCTAAGTACAATGGGTGTGCACGAAAACACCTGTCAAAGAAAACGGGTGTATCTGACAGCAATATCAGGTACATCTGATATGCACGAAAAATCCTGATTTAGTGCATCTGGTGTGCACCAAAATAGCATCAAGCGCGCCAAGTATGTGCAAATCCAACTCAAGTGCACAAGGTGCACGGAAATAATTAATGAATATCACAGTCGAAATCGACGGTATACAACAAACCTCAATCCAAATCAGGTATACCGTAGTATATAATCTCACAAACATGTGCATCAGCGTGCAAAAAATCGAATCAAAATACTGAAGTGCATGAAAACTATACCGAAGGCACAAGTCAAATCATATACATACCATAGGTATGAAATCAAAATCAACATCTCGAATGATATCAAATCGAAACCGAGTGCAACTGTGGTGCACGAAAACCCAATCATGCAAATAAATCGCCCAAAACACCGAAATCCAAATAACGGATATAGTCCCGCTCTGGCACATCCTCTAAAGATCTTTGGCTAACTATCATGGTCACTCATAACATATCTCATCAATGATGCCGAACTCTGGCCTACTGGGTGTGCGTAATACGTCCGATCCTGGGTCCAAGTCTTCTCGTGAAGTATGCCATCATATGATATCCGGATGATGTCGAATTTTTCGATCGATTCATCAAAGTTCTATAATTTCCCAAGAGCTCAACACTCGTGCACAGTTTAATAATATCCAGTACATGCCACAGTACCTATGGACCAGCCGTAGAAGGGCAAACCCAAGCCTCACTAATGGCACCGCAGAACTGCCGCCAACCCGAAGGTTCAAAAGCGTTTCCATGGTCATTATGTCGAGTTAGGCTTTCATTCTTCTAGAGGGTCCACAGAATTACTTGCATGTTTTTCCGAATAGTTTAAACTTGGAAAAAAAATGGGTTTCTGACATTCGTTCGTTTCTATCAACTCTCAACGTACCTGCATGAAGTCTTCTCTAGCTGGAATCAATCAATTTGATGACCTCGCATCGGGGAATGCAACTAACCACATGTCCTAGCCGTTATTCCATGGGTGACTAGCGATCTTCTATCATATCTCTAATTGCAACTCGTGCTGCAATAGCTTCAAACATCTGGAGAGATATCTTGTCAGTCGCCGCAACAACTGGCTCATTCGTCCGCACGCTAAACAGTGCCTCAATCATCAAGAATAATCGGTGCATTGACGGTCATCACATTCTGGCTGGCCTCTAGCGGTAGCATGATCCTCTGGTGCTGATCTGCACGTTCGAGAAATTTTAGTAAAAGCAATCCATCAAACGCTTATGGTGTGAAAAACATAATAAAACGTCACATTTATGCAATCGTGTATCTCCGGAATTACGCCCTGGTCAATCCTCGTCCATGACGAGCTCGTGCTGACCGCAACTCTAGCCGCAGCTCTCCATGTTCGTGCAACCGTGGTAACAAAACTATAAACTGATATTGATGAGGATGGATCATATGAACGAATAGAATATTGTGCAAGGAAATGTACATCCTAAGGATTCTTAAGCGGAGTAGCATATCGTAAGTATGCCGCGGATCATACACACGGTACGTCAGTATACTCAAGTCACCTACTCCATCAACCAAGGTCAACCTACGTGATGAAATTTTGGGTCTAATACACCCTCACCAAGTCTAAGTTCCGTAAGGTCAAGCCTAGGTTCCGAATATATATATAAACGCCCTAGACTCCGCATTGTCAAACATAGACTCGAACCAAGGTTAAACCTAGCGCTCTGATACCAACTTTGTCACGACCCGAAATGGCACGTGACTGGCACTTGAATCATATGAAGTCTATAGGACCCCAGAAATCTAAACCATTTAAAAGAAGAAGTGAAGGAAAACTTGTTTAAAAGTTTGCGTATAAATCACTTTGAAAGTCGAAGTAAACATTTTTAAAACATGAAGTATTTTCCGAAAATTTCGGCAAAGTCTCCTTTGTAAATACTAATCCCCAAATGGGTACAACATGAATAATATACATAAATGAATAAAGGCATCCCCAACCAGGAGCTAGCTCTTCGCCAATTGGCGGTCATAACCACGCAAGCAATATAATATACAACGCCGAAGGGCGAGGATCAAAACTCAAAAGGAAAACCAATATCATCAAGAAAACCATAATAATACAAGCGTGAATCTAAGGTCGAAATAATATACTGGTCTTCTAAGTCTAACATTAATACAAGTCTGGTTGATGGAGTTTACTAGATACAACTGAAATATAAATAAAATACAATGGTGGTCACGATGAGAGTGAACCCACCTACCAAAGCAATCACCCGGAAGGAAGCAGCAAGCCAACAAGCCGTAACGAATCCTGTACGGCAAAACCTGCAAGAAACTGTGGCACAACGGGGGTGAGTTGCCAACTCGTGAGTAGAAAACATCACCGAGAAGAAATCGCATGTATGACTCTATCCTAAGTCATACGATAGTAATATCCTCAAAATAATATAGCCTGAAGCATAAAATAATGGCAAAGGTAAACATCTATACAAAAGTGTAATACCAAGTGCTCGTGTCAGCGCCTCAGGTAACAATATATAATATATATGATGTATGAATGCATGAAAACAGAATACATCTATATAAGAAAACTGTTTTCTTATCTCAGTGAGATTTCTGTATAAAAATTGAAATATCATCAATGAAATCAATAGAGAATCAGTGTCAGGCATCGACACAAAATATATATCCCAATATCTCAATATCTCAGGCTCCGGCTATCCGGACTGGCATGTATCATCAAATCTCAATAGCTCAGCTTCGGCTATCCGGACTGGCCTGTATCATCAAATCTCAAGACTACGTCGGTATCCTCCGGATATCCGGCGTGTCACAATAACCGGTCGGTAGAGCTCCCCTGCCGGGCTTAATCCTATCTCCTACGACCATCTTGCCCCGGGGTACCGCACCGGGTCCACCATGCACCCGCAGACGATTCATCCTCCTCCTCGAATCGGGTATATGATACTGCTCCAGAGCCGAGAAAACTCATAGTGGACACCTCTCAAATCATATCAGGAGAAAACCGCAATTTCTATCTTTAAAATGATAATAAGTTTATAGAATCTTTGCGGTTTCTCCAAATCCAGAAATCTCATGGAAATCCGAAATCCCAATCTCAAGAGTAATTAACAGTAAATTACCAGCATAAAACTGCATAATATTGCATGACAATTGAATATATGAATGCATCTGATATCAAGTAAGGAATGCAATAATTAAACTAGAATAATAAAGCAATAACATAATGGAACTATCAACCAGCAAGTTATGTCAATGAAGTAATACTTCTAAAGTGTACGTGCCATGGAAATTATCGGGTGATGATGTGTGTGAGCCGGCATGCGAGGGTACGTGGAGATACGCATCATCGGTAATGGTGCTGGTGTCCTAACAACAAGTTTCATAATAACTAACGAAAATACATATAAGCATGCAATGCGATGCGAACAACAAGAATAAATGGCAATGAATAGTAAATGCAACAATAAAGAAATATACATTCCTATATACGAGTCATACAGTTTTTGGTATCTGAAATCGCACGAATTGTGGTGTTTAGAAAATAGGGGCTACGGTGTTTTTAAGAAAAAGTACGTCCTTTGAAATATCCGTAGTATCCCTTGGTCTGCCTTGAAATACTCACGATTCATTAGTTTTGGAAATAAGTATGACTCACCTAGATCTAATCTCTAGTAAGTAAACTACAGGACTAAACTAAGAGACTAATCGAAAGGGTAAGAAAATCCACCTAAGTCTGAGTCGATATATATCTAGTAGTCGGTGATCCCGCCTCAATAGCATCACGTATGATAAAATATATAATACGACATCCTCGAGTCGAGAGTGTGGATCAATCATCATATTTATACAACGTATGGTAAAATCCATCATACGGCATCCCAAATCGGGGTTTGGGTCAATATCACATATAACTCATAATTTATCTGGTATCATTATCATCATATTCTGAATTAGGGGTACTGATCTAAAATCTAGTACATTCTGATACCATCAACATATATACATATATCCGCTATAATATCATATCGTATCTCATAATACGAACCAAGTCAAATCACCGATCTCGTGGCATCATGCCTAATCCTCATCGACTCATCTCCAAGTACCATATACTATCCTCATCATCCATATATATGTATATATATATATATATATACTCACATACATATGTGTGTGTGTGTGTCCCCATATACGCACAAGTAAATCAAAATGTATGCGTGTGTGTGCGTGTGTACAAATCTTTACTCTAGGGTTTCGCGACTAAGAAGCTAAACTAAGTTACTTCTAATTACACTAAAACTGACCCATGAACACCTAAAACCTATCTTGATAATCGTTAGTCTCATAACACACACACACAGAGAGATATATATGTATTCATATACTACACTACGAAACTGCGGGGGTGCTATACGTCATCCACCCGACTTCCCCCGTAGATATATATCTACTCACTTGCGGAACTCCTTGTTGAGCCGTAGTCAATGTGCTTCGTCATCTCGGAATCCACGCGGAGGTACCTACAACATCAATACACAATCGCAAATGCTATTAAAATCGAGTTCGGAAAAACGAATACGGCATACAGTTCGCTCATAGGTTAAAACCTATAGCCTCGCATGCAAAACATGACCAAATAACCCTCGTTGTTGACGTTCAAACGCCACACGACATAATTCAAATCAAATACAAAAACCAAGTTTTCAGAATCGGAAAACATAAATTCAGCAATATGAGAAATCTATCCCAGATTTTCCATCAGGTAAAATTAGCCAAATTTCCATATGGGGAGGGTCTAGTTATCAGATTATTTAGCTTTCCACAAAAGATCACAACCTAACTCCAAAATATGGCCGCAAATTGCGGCCATATCAATTAAATCTGCGGCCCAGCTATGGTTATAAGGGCTCAGGTTTTAGGGGTAGTCTTCTGGTCACCTGCACACATCACTATAATTGCTAAATAATTTTTCAAGTCTTCGAGTCACAGCAGATCTTTAAAATTCATCAAATTTCTCACAAAAACCCGATATCGACAAATTTCAGTTCATGACCTTGAGGTTTTACCTCGAGTATGATCCATAAAACCAGCACTACAGGGTTTAAAAACCTCAACTAAACCGCAATAACACTTTCACAACTCTAATAAATCCCTAACCTCATCTTGGAATTTCCATACATCACTAAACCATACTAAAAGGATTCTAAGCTAGTCTAGAGGCTATAGGAATTCAAATGATACACTAAATGTGAAAGAATTATCTCATTTGGCAACTCCAGAATTTTCTTGAGTTGCCCCAAGTGCTCAAAATCCAAACTTTCTTGGTTCCCCATGTTTGTAGTGAGCTTGTGCACATTTTTAATGAAGGGATTATGGTGTTTTGCTGTGGATTTTGGGTTGTGTGAGGAGGTGGAGATGGTGGAGGGGAAGAGCGCAGCCAAGTGAGGGGAGAGGAAAATGATGAAGGGAAAAATGAAGGAAGAAAATGACCATGGTCAACTTGACCCCTCACCTCTCTCTCTTCTCTCTCATGCCCATACTTCTTTCTTTAATATATTTCCTTTTTCTTTTCTTTTGTTTTCTTTTCCTTTCATTTTAAAACAAAGCCATGCTTGGAAAAAAATAAAAAGTCATGGTAGAAAAGAAATGTAACAAGTATTTTTAGAAAATGGGACATGGTGCATGTCATGAAGCCTAATCAAGATAAATGCATGATTAGTGAAAATAAATCGAGTTTAGCACTTAACCCTTTTTCAAATGAGTATTTAAAAATCTATAAATGCTCATATCATATAAAACACCCTCATTTCAGTAATTCTTATAAATTTCCAAATATTTCCCAATTTATCGATATATAATTATACCACGTTAAATATTCATAATATTTATTATTTTAATTATATAAATTCCCAAAAATAATATTTTATTTTTCTGAAATGTTACAAATGTCTACTACCTCCCACACTCCATCAAACCTCAAATTCACACTACTTCCAAATCAGAAATAAGTGAGTGGCACTGTCTTTTTGGTCATCCCTCCATCCGAATCCTTCAGTCATTTGTTAGGAAAAATAAGTTATTATCTAATATCTCAGTCGTTAATAATTTTCAATGTAATTCTTGTGATTGCAATAAAAGTTAAAAACTTCCTTTTTCTAAAAATTCCCTTCGTGCTTCTAAATCTTTGCGATTAATTTACAATGATGTTTGGAGACCCACTGAATTATCGTATGATGGTTTTCGTTATCACGTAATCATTGTTGATTATTACATAAATTACATCTGGCTGTATCCTATGAAACATAAATCTGATGTTGCCACCATCGTCCCTCAATTCAAAAAACTTGTCGAGACCTATTTTCAACTACCGCTCATCTCAATATACTCTGATAATGGGGGCGAATACACATCTCTTTCCTCCATCATACATCCTATGGTGTCTCTCATCTCACCACTCCCCCACACACCCTTGAACATAATGGCACATCAGAACATTGCCATCGTCATGTCATGGAAACCGTTCTTAAACTTTTGCATATGGCCTATCTTCCCTCTAAGTATTGGAGTCAAGCTTTTCAAACCGCAGTTTATCTCATAAATCATCTTCCCACACTGGTTCTTAATTTCCAATTCCTTTTTGAAAAACTATTTCAACATCCACCAAACTACAAACGTCTCAAGATTTTTGGGTGCCTTTGCTATCCCTGGTAAAGGCCATACACCTCCTCCAAACTTCAACCTAAATCCACTCTCAGCATTTTTCTAGGTTATTCAACATCTCAATCTGCGTAAAAATATCTAGATCCATCACTCACAAATTTTATATTTCTCGTCATGTCAAATTCGTCGAAACCAATTTTCTAATGCAACTATCTAGTAGACAACAAGAGACTTTTCCGTAAGATTTGGATTCACCTAGCATAGCATCGCAACTAATTCCATCCCCCAACCGACCAAACATCACATCCTTCCCCCATTGCATAACCCAACTCCCATTAAGGCCCAATCATTAACATCTCATACCTTCAATCTCTCCCCCTCCACTGACTCTTCACATTCCCCACCCTTCAATTTTGATAACATCTCCAATCTTCCAGTCCCTACCTGTAACATTTCAGAAAAATAAAATATTATTTTGGGGAATTTAAATAATTAAAATAATAAATATTATGAATATTTTAATGTATGGAGATTAATTTTAATGAATAGGTATAATTATATACCGATAATTTGGAAAATAATTGGGAAATTAATAATAATTATTGATTTGAAGGTATTTATGTGATTTGGGAATTTTATGAATTATTTGTAAATGGGTTATTTATGAAAATCGATTAATATTTCACTAATTTTGCATTAATCTTGTTATGCATGAGACATGCAACAAAGCATGTTACGAATACTTGCTACATTTTTATTTATATGCACCATGGTTCTTCTTCTTTTAAAATGATTTGTTTTAAGTTTAAAATAAAAAGAAAAGGGAAAAGATATTGTAAGATAGCTTATGAGAGAGTGATAGGACAGGTATCATGGTTGAGGTGGGAGAGAGAGAGAGAGTGAGAGGGGAAGTTTCTACACTTTGGGCTCATGTCTTCTTTACTTCACTTCTCATCTTCATCTTCCTCACACTCCACTTCCTCCACCTCCTTTCTACCACCCACAATCACCTCAAAAACTCCATCAAAACTTCATCCCCCCTTCATAAAAAATGATCACAAGACCATCCCAAACACCTTGAGAAGTTCAAGTCAAGATTTTGAGGACTTTGGGCAACCGAGTGAGGTAAATTCATGTCTTTAGCTAATCTTTAGGTTTTCCTAGCATCTTAGTGTAGTTTAGAATTTTTTAAGTGTCGTTTTGTGACCTTTGAAAATTCCAAGTTGAGGTTTGAAGAATAGAATGAATTGTGATGGTGTTTATGAGGAATTGTTGGTGACCATAGACCCTTAGTGTTAATCCTGGACCAACTTGAGCATATAAAACAGATACTTGAACTTAGATATGGCCGATGTCGGTTTTGTGACTTTGGTGAGGACTCCAGGGAATCTGGAGCAACCTGAGTTGATTTTAAGAAAATCAAATAAGTATAATAACCTAGATAGACCATGAGAAAACGAGACCCTGATTCCCAACCATGGTCGGCGACACCGGGCTTTTTCATGATCTCGCCAGACCTAGTGTAGGTGCTGGTGTTGAGATTTTGGCTGTAGCTCACTTACCCAATTACCTATCCCATGTATTGTTTGTTTAGACCTTAATAAGCTGAAGCAAAATCTGGAACTATTTTCCTTAGTTGTTGTTTTGAGTTTTGTGGATTTTAGTAACTTAAGATTTTATGTTTGTGTTTTATCTCGATCGATTGGCGTTTGTACGTCGATGTCGAGAGTTGTTGGTTATTCTTGTACGCGTAGACCATAGGTTCTAACCTATGGTTGTTTCGTTTGCCGTTTTGGTTTCGTATTCTATTCGTGTTACGATATAACGCATTGAAAACTGTAGGTACTCCGCGTGAACTTCAGGACGACAAGGGAGAGTGTGGCGTCATTGACTTTGGCAAGCGAGGATCAAGGTGAGTAGATGAATATCTACGGGGGAAGTCGGGTGGATGGCGTATAGCACCCTTGCAAATTCGTAGATTAGGATGTGTATGGTATGTATATGGCTAGTGCTGATACTTACAAATAGGATTTTCTAGAAGACCTTAAGTGAGATGAAGTGTACTTGGAAGAATATTGTTCTTAGTTAGTTTCTAGTCGCATACCCGCAGTGTATAGGTTGTCGCACACGCACACACGAGATATGATGTGGGTGTATATGTATATATGTATATATATATATATATATATGGATGCGTTGATATATATATATATATACACACGTATAAGATGAGGATATTAGATGTTAAATGGATATGAGTCGATATGATCGGGCATGATGTCGTGAGTTGTTAATATGTGATTGAGTCGTGATATGATATATGATAAGATATTATAATGGATCGTTGGGCGATGTGTATTCATACATACGATAATATGTGTTTGATGATATTAGAATGTACGAGACTTTAGAACAGTACCCCAGATCATGATATTGTACGATGATGATACCATATGATTAATAATGTATATATGATATTTGACCCGTACTCTCCATTTTGGGGATGTCGTACGATGGATTTTACCGTACGAGGTATAAATATGATGATTGATCCGCACTCTTGACTCGAGAATGTCGTACTATGTATTATACAGTACGTAATGCTATAAGGCTGGATCGCCGACTACTAGGTATATCGACTCGAAATATATGTAGATTTTCTTAACCTTCCGACTAGTTCCTTAGTTTAGTCTCTTAATTGTTAAATAGATGCTAGACTAGCTCGAGTCATACATATTTTCAAAACTAACGAATCATGAGTATTTTTCAAAGGACAACCCGAAGGATGCTACGGATTTTTCAAAGGACATATCTTTTCTCAAAAACACCGTAGCCCCTACTTTTCTAAAAACTACGATTCGTGCTATTTCAAAACAAAAAAACCATATGACTCGTACACATATATGTATACTTTTTAATGTTGCACTTACTATTCATTTTTCCATTATATTCATATTTTTTTCATTGCATATTAGATTAAATTGTGTTTTTGCTAGCAGTTATGATCTCGCTTGCTAGGACACCTGCACCATTACCAATGATGCATATGTTCCATGTACAGTTGCATACCGGCTAACGCACATCATCGTCGGTAATTGCCATGTCATGTACACTTTAGAAAATGTTATTTCATTGGTATAACCTGTTAGCTGGTAGTTTCAACATAGTACTAGTATGCTTACTCTCATATGCTACTTTAGATATTGCATTACTTACTTAGATATCCCATGTATTATATATTCATTCTGCTATCCAATATTGTGGGGCTTTATGCCGGTATTCACTGCTTATTGACTCTTGATTTTGGTATTTCGGATTTTCCATGAGATTTCTGGATTTGGGGAAAACCGCAAGGATTTTATAAACTCATTATCATTTTAAAAATGCAAGTTGCGGTTTTCTCGTGATATTATGTATATGGCGTCCACCATGAGTTTTCCTGATTGAGTTAGTTTTCGCGACCCGATTCGAGGAGTAGGATGAACCGTTTCGGGTACATGGTGGACCCGGTAAGGTACCCCTGGGCAAGAAGCTCAAGATGTAGATGATGAGCCTCGCAGGGGCAGACTACCTACCGGTGATATTTGGCGCGGCGGATATCCGAAGGATACTGACCGTAGTCGTGAGATTGGATGATATGGGCCGATCCGGACCGACGGAGCCCGGGATTTAAGGATTTTGTGTCGATATTTGACACGGATTTCTGTCGATTTCATTGATGATACTCCAGTTTTTATACTAAAATCTTACTGAGATAAGAACACAGCTTTCTCATACTGATATATTTTGATTTCATTCTTGATGCATTCATACCTCATATATGTGACTTGTTGCTACTTGAGGTACTGACATGAGTACTTGGTATTACACTTATACTTAGATTATTAACCTTGCCAATACTAGATGTTTCAGCGTTATAATTGAGTATGTTACTGTATGACCTAGGAGATTGTCATACATGCGATTTCTACTCGGTGATGTCTTCTACTCATGAGTTGGCAACTCACCCTGTTGTGCTATAGTTTCTTTGCAGGTTCGGCCATACAGGTTCCGTTGCAGCTTGCTGGCACATCATTTCTTTCGGGTGATTGATCGATAGGTGGGTTCACTTGCATCGTGACCACCGTTGCACATGTACTTTATATTTCAGTTTTATCTAGTTAAAGGCTCCATCAACCAGACTATGTATATTTAGTAGACTTAGAAAACCAGTTGTATATTCTTTCGATCTTAGATCGTTCTCTTGTAGTATTATTGTTTTCTGGTTTTCCCGAGGTTTAGTTTTCTTGCTTTCTTTCTGAGTTTTGATCCTCGCATTCGGCGTTGTATATTTGCTTTACTTGCGTGGTTGTTTCCGACATTTAGTGAAGAGCTAGCTGCCGATTGGGGATGCCTTATATTATATTGTTGTACCATTTTCGGGTTAAGTTTTATAAAGAAGGTGATGCCCAAATTTTCAATGAGGAAAATGTTTTAAAGTTAGATTCAAAGACTATGTTTCATATATTATTATTTGTGTACTTAAAGAAAGAACTTGATTTCATTATACCATTCTTTCAAAACTCCACCTCCACTATTTTCCCTTAAAGGTTTAGATTTCTGGGCTTTGGCTTACTTGAATTAGGTGGGGTCCTATAAACTTTACATGATTTAAATGCCAGTCACGTGTCTTTCCAGGTCGTGACACTACCTCCACAACCTCCTCCACAGCCGCTCAACCATATTTACCCTCTCCACAATTATTCCCATCTCCTCAACCCCCAAATCTCCGCACCAACACTGAATGAAAACTTAATCCTAAATACTTCAACTCCCAATTTATAAAACATACCACTGTTCATCCAATACGCTAAACCCTCAAACCAACTCGTGTATCTTAAGCTATGAAGGATCCCAACTGGCGTGCTGCAATTTCCGAAGAGTTTGATGCCCTCATGAAGAATGGAATATGGGATTTTGTTGCCAAATCAAATCAGAATCTTTTAGGTTGCAAATGGGTCTTCCGAATCAAGCGCAACTCTGACGGCACCAGTGCCCGATACAAAGCTCGTCTTATAGCTAAAGGGTTCCATCAATGGCCTGGCCTGGATTACTCTGTCACCATCAGCACCGTTATTAAGCTGACAACACTGTGTATAGTCTTATGCCTCTCACTCTCCTAAGGATGGCCTCTTTGTCAACTCGACATTTGTTGGATATAGGTGCCCTCAAGGCAATTATCGTAATTATAGGAATGCAATTACTGCATTCATGAGGACTTATACAGAGAACAGTCTTACTTGAAATGATAGTATACTATCTACTTTATCTTTATCTGCCATGTGTATACATTTTACTAGTTATCACGTATCGCTAATACATGAGATAAAGCCCATAGAATCGTTGCTTGACTACCAGTATTATGATAGGGATCATAATTATGGGGCCTGGTAGTTTAGAAGCATATCCTTAAATGTTCCTAGTCATAGGAGTATCAAGACTGGGCATCTGTATTCCAGTTTAGACTAGTGTGTACGTTTCCGGACCCGGTAGGAGGGTGATAGCTGATCCCGTAGCTATTAGTGTTTGACACCGAGGATTGTATATAGGTGCTCATTAGATGAGTTACACTGGACGGACTCATCGAGAACTCTTAGTTGGTATTATACCAATGTTAGATAGAAGTTCTCTAGTGACATGAGTACAGGGTAGTCCCTAGACCTGAGATCGCTATAGTGTTTTATGTGTGTTCCTACTATACTTAGATTACTACCCTACCACAGCTCTATTAAGTCGTGTAAACAGATTTTAGTTAGGTACAGCCCCGAATCACATGGAGGCAATGAGCGGTCGAGGGAAATCGTCACTTCCGGTATTACGAGTCGATATCGTGTTGTGCAAGACATGACTATAACTAGAAGTCCGTGGGCACAGAAGTAAAGCTAAACTGGTAAGTGTTACCAGTTGTCTCTTTGGTTATGAGTCCTCTGCCAGCATGACTTATCGGGTTATTAGGGGTCTGACAGATTCCACCCCCAGACCCGGTATGCGATACTCCTTGATGCAGAGACCGGACTATATAGTGACTGTCACTTATAGACTTTGTCGGGTCCGGACGAGTTCTCTCATCGACCTACCTATATCTTGCTCGTACCTGAGTAACCGTTACGTACAGGTAATGCCACTGACGAGCTTGTGGTTTAACCCGAGAGGGGGTTGAATCTGAAAGTGTTTCATATTCAATCGGATGCAATCCTGTATAACCTACTGCTAGCGTATTGACAGGTCTTTAGAGTCCCGCAACGAAAGTGCTTGCTCGGGCAAAATGCGATGTGGCGTGCGTATAGGGATATGTGCATGAGTTTGATTAAATATGTATATTGGATATACGAATTTAATCGGACGACTGTTATACTTGTCAGTTTAAAAGTCGGAATATCAAGTCAAGTGTTGACTTGATAACCATATTTATGATGCGGTTTCTAGTATAGTGTATATGATACACGCATTCTCTACAGTATATGATACCAAGAAGATATTGATGGCATTTTGTGTACGTGATACATGATGTGTATGTGTATGGGATATATATACTAATGCTTATTTAATATATACATATGTGTGTGTGTGTGTATGTATGTATGTATGTATGTATATAATTTATTTATTATGTTAACATGAAGGGTGGGACCCTCCCTCTTTCTTTAGTGTATGACAACACACATGAGAGGGGGAGAGAGAGATAGAGAGTTATGTGCCATTACATATACGACATGGTATTAAAAGGATGAGAAATAATTCTTATGTACCCATCAAATATTCTTCATCTTCTTCCTCCTCTCATGAGAGCTTTAGCTCTCTAGTTTAATGGTAAAGTTGCCATGGTGAGGAAATTAGAAAAAGATAGAGTACTCAAATACCACATTGCCTTCCTCTATGCATAGCATGTTTTTGAAGAAAGCTTCTCTGCCCAGTGAAGGAGTTGGAGTTTGGGCAGCCGGCTTTCAACGCGGATCATCTACGGCGAGGCGGTTAGCGTTCCTACGCGTCCGGGAGGTCACGGAGTCTAGAAAGGGTCTTTCGGGATTAGCCGGATACGTTACAAAGGTTTTAGCACCTTCTCTTGACTTTTCTACACTCTTTTATTTGCTAGGTTTTAGTGTTTGGATGATTACTTGGTCGTATGGTCGATCATGCTCTTAAGAAATTTTTTTCCGTCCCTTCCACTTCCGCTATGCTTATGCATGAGTGCGGCCGACCTTACAGTGGTATCAGAGCCAATGAAGCACTGGGACAAGCACTTGGAGGTGTTTTAGTTTCGATCAACAAGTTTTCCATTTCCGATTTCAAAGTTTAAACGCCTTTGTTGTTTGAATTTCAAAAGTCATTTAAATTTTTTTTTAAACAGTTGCAGAATAATGTTTTTAATGTGAAAATGAGCTGGTTGAAAACTGGGGGAATTTGGCAATGAATAGGCTGCTACCGGTGGTTTTGGGCGGCTTGACTATTGCTTCATTCCCCCAGATTTTAATGGGGGCATAAACTTGAAGAAATAAGATTTTTAGGATTATTTTTTTCCTAGTTTTGAGATTTGATCTCATTTTGTTTTTGGAAAGTTATTGATCGAAACCATAATATTTTAGGGTTCCGTATTGATGAGGTTAAAGTGTTTAACCTAGTTAATGCGATGATACATACTTGTTGGTATGTATTTGTGAGTTTGAGATGTTCTATGTTTGAGATTGCTCGGTTTGGATTGAATTGTCGTGAAATGAATAGCCCCGTGCGTATTTTAGTATTGTGATGATGTATTTCATTTCCATTCATATTGTAGCCAAATGTATATTCATTTATTCGGGACGAGTGGTCGATATGTGGTCGTCGTTTCTGCTTATTGTATTACTATTTGTCGGGACTCGATCAGGTTGCGATCGATGTTACCGTGGTATTAATATAGGTTTTAAGATTACCCCACGGAGTAGCGCACTAGCAGCCGGGTTCTAGATTGCAGCGGGTGTCCATCTCAAGGAGTTGAGACCGGGTCACTCGATTCTATGGTTGGTGGGCTGCTTGCCACGCTTATAGGGGTTAGGATAGACCCGCGGAGTAGTGCTCAACTCATCGAATTCGAGAAAGTGCTGGGTGGCCCCTCATGGTGATGAGGCCGGGTTGCCCTATTTCTGGGATTGGCAGATGATTTGCCGCACTCGTAGGGGTCTGCTTTTGGATATGCACGGGCTATTCACACGACCGGAGAATGTCGCGCTTCGTTTGTGGCTCGAATGAAACGCGGGATTCCTAGGTGATCCGACCATTCCGATTATACGATATTGTTTTCCTGCATGCTGTAATGTGATCATTTGCATGTGATGATATATATATATATATATATATATATATAGTGTGTGTGTGTGTGTGTGAATGCTATATACATTTTGCATCTGCGCTAGCCCTGTTAGTTATATGTATGCCTAATGGCCATTACTGTACATATGATGTATATTGTAGTGGATGCTTGGACATATATAGGGAGGACTTTCTTGCTTGACATGATAGTATGCTATCTGGTTGCACTTTATCTTAACATGTTGACTTGTATTGTGATACTGTCTTGCTCTCACATGTTGATAAAGCCCTTAGGATGTGTACTTGACTACCAGGACTATGATGGAGATCAAACTAGTGGGGCCAGGGGTAGTCCACAAGTACACCCTATAATTGTTCTTAGTCAAGGGTGTATCGAGACGGGGCATTGATACTCCAGAGTAGACTAACGTATACGCGTCTCGACCCATATGATGGACGATAGATGATCCCATATCCATTGGTGTTTGACATCAGAGAAAGTATACGGGTGCTCAGTGGAGACTAGGTACACTGGACAAACTCGCCGAGAACTCCTAGATGGTATTATACCTATCGTCGGATAGCAGTTCTCTGGTGACACTGGTACAGGTTAGTATGTCGACCCGAGATTGTCATAGAGTCTTGTGTGATTCCTACTGTGCTTTCATTTCCACCTTACCACGGTCAAGAGATCGTGCAAAATGGTGGTTTTGGGTACAGTCCCGAGTCACATGGAGGAAATGAGCGATAGGAGAGGATTCGTCTCACCCGGTATTGGGAGTTGATGTTGCGCTATGCTCGATTGGCCATAACAGGAAATCCCTGGCCAGGGTTGCTGAGATCTACTGGTAAGTGTTATCAGTAGTTTCTCGAACGGTTATGGACCTTGCATCGGCATGACTTATCAGGCTATTGGGGTCTGACGTTATACCACCCCCAGGCTGTGATATGCAACATATTAGACAAAGAGACCGGACTGTACGGTAGTTTTACTGATTGGATTCGCAGAAGTTTGAGCATGCTTGCTTGTTGATCTTCTGATCGCTCAATACCCGGGTGGCCGTTACATTTAGCAGACAACTTGCGGCTTGTGGGTGTTTGATATGATCATCACCTACTGCCGGCGTATTGATGAGTCTTTAGAGTTCTACACAGAGGTTTTCTGGTTCATGTGAAATAGAGTAGAAGCACATATGTGATATGTGCGGGACCGAGATTAATGCGCGTATATGATATCACATTCCATTCTCGCGATTTGTGACATCGGTTGATTATATGTGATAAAGCCGGGTTATCGGATCAAGTGTTGATTCGATAAGATGTTACATATGATATTAGTCGATTGTATGTGATATAGCCGGAAATCAAGAGTTGATTTGATAATTTAATGTATAATTATGTATGTGATATTAATTTACATTAACTAATATTTGCTCACTAAGTATTCTTTTTCTCACTTGTGTGCATATAGTATATATGTGATATATATTAATGTACATTTTATTGTGTCATGATTGATGATACATGTTACATGGGTGTATGAGACTTACACTATAGTTAGGATAATCCTAGGGTTTTTATTTATCAAAGTAATTCTAAAAATTGTGGATTTTGTCATGGTAGAAGTTTTGAGAAAGCTTTTGGATAACCATTGACCAAGTCCACTCTTTTTTTTTTGCTATAGATATTTATTAACCCAACCTTTATCCTTACCCTAGTTAAGTCTCTACATGAGTTAGTGCATGACACTAACTCACCCATGGTTTATATTCTCACTTCATGAGTTCATTCTCTTCACTTGATTTCATTCTTCACTTGATCATCTTCTTCTTCATTGAAAAAGCTCACTAGCTTTTTCTAAGGTGAGAAAATATTGTGAGAATAAGAAAACTAAAGAGAGCCCATTTCCTACTTCATCATTCTCTACTATTAGCCATTTAGTTTAGGGTGTTTCTTTCACTAAACCCTAATTTAGTGAAGAGCTATCATGATCTTGAGTCTTCTCGACGTAGATCATCTTCAGCCTCGAAGACTTCGAGCAAGTTTGCATCTTTCACCTTATGGAGCCTCTCAAGAGTTCGGGAGATCACAACTTGCAGCGAATGGACTTCTACATGGAGCATTTGAAGTGAAGGACCAGTCTACAAAGGTTGTATTTCTCGTTCACTTAGACTTGCAAAGTTGTTTGCATGATGTTTTGTTTATATCTCTAGTTAAGATTCTTGGTTAGGGTTCTTTAGAAAGGCAAAAATTTGAAAACGGCATCGACGATGCTTCCCGAAACCTTGCTGCTTTGCTAAGTAACCCTACAAGCCCTGCCCCCGCCCAGCCGTAAGTTAACTAATCTTACGGTGACGACCTGGGGCCCCGTGGCGAATGCGGATGGCGTATATATGCATTCCATTTTCTGTTCATACTTTTTCTGTGACTGTCTGAGAAGGAAAATGCTAGATAAAAGTTATCTAAAAGTTGGGATCGTATTAATTGGATTAATACAAAGTAAAACAAACATTTCTGTTGGTGGAACCAAATTTTTTCTAAAAGGGAAATTTTAGTCGATTCTTTTGTTTTGCATCAAGATATTCGGTTAGGAATATCCTGCACCTCATTTGATGAGGAAAGAGCCTTGATCCCGTCCTGGGGGGTTTGCTCTTAAGCAATGATTTATGTCACTAAAATTGTTTTTATACTCATATTCTTTTGCTTTGCATAAAGGTATTCAGTTAGAAATATTTAGCACCTCATTCGATGAGGAAAGAGTGTAGATCCCTTCATGGGAAGTTCACTCTTGAGCAAAAGTCTACATGACTATAAATTTTAACTAGTTGGTTCCTACGATGATACCAAGTTCATTACGTTGATGGTTTTCTTCAAAACCAGCCATAGCCTTTTGTCATTTCAGGAAGTAGAGTACTCAGTAATCGTGCTGCGTTTATTGATTGTGTCAAGACATAGTGTACGGTAGGTAAGTGATGTCTTCCATCTTGCATGTTAATGTGATAGGTTAGGATAGTCGTGTAATCTTGTTGGCTGTGTCAAGGGTTATGAGGTTGGATCTAAATTAATCATGAAATGACGGGTTGAACTTGACTAGTAGCTTATGGTTTGTTGACTGTGACAAGATCATAAACTATAGGGGTAAAAACTAATATCGGGAGTTTCAAGTATTGAAACTCGAAATGAGATTGCATACCTTCTATGGAGTAGGGTAACTTGTTGACTGGGTCAAGGTTACCATGACATAATAGTTTAGGTCTTGATTCCTACTGTGAGTAATAATTACTCTCGGGAGATTTTCTATATGAAATCCTGGCTAGTTCACCATGTAGGATTTGAAGGAGGATTTAACGGAACAGTGGGATCCATCCTGATTAGATAAATATACCAAATCTAATCTTGATAGAGTGCACGCTGAGTGTTTCTTTTCTCTTTCTGGTAGCGACCATGGACTGACCTTAAACTAAGACTAATTAACAAGGTTGACCGACTTTTTTTACTAACTTATCGCTTTGGAATGTCTGGATTGCCCTAATCCATGACATAGTCGCATATGTCCTTACCTATCCTACTTTCCCTTCTGCTAATTCCAGAACCCTCTGTATTCGATGCAGAGATCCATATTGCTTGGAAAGCCATCGTATGGTTAGATACAAACTCGAAGAAATTGTTTCAGTCCGAGGATAGCCACTGGTTCTGGATTAGATGAATTGTTCATTTGTCTCTCCCTCATACCTTATCTCAAGTTCAAGAGCTTCTTATATATAAGGAGAGTATTCCGGTTACGCTTATTGGATAGTCTTCTTCCAATCCTGAAACTGGTGCTAAAGGAATGGAAAGAAGAACACCAACCGGCATAAGTTCGCTATACAGAAAGGTAAGATGTGGAGACATCAAAAGGGGTTGAAGTGTGAGAAAAGGAAATTGCGACTGTTGTCATGAGCCTGGGCATTGGAAAAAGCAATACTATGAATACTCGACTAACCTCACTGAAACATTCTGATGTTTCGGATTTCCTGTATGTCTGTGTTTTGAAAAATTGTTTCTCAATTATCTCTAACTCCTGAGTATATAGATACCAGATTAGAATCCCATATCTGTAGGGTATTACAGATGCTGAGAAGGAGTAGAGAATTGAGAATGGTTGATTTTATCCTCAAGTCGGTTTTCGGAGCAATTGTTGCTATTGAGGAAAATCATCAGGTTTTGCCTAAACGGCAAACTTTTGGTTTTTTTTAACCAAAAGAATGTTTTTCAATTATCAACACATGAAAATTGAGTTAGTGAACTCTAGGGACTCATACATATTGATATATGTTGTCCGATATCCATACATACATGAGGTTGGTACTAGGTATTCCGTATTGAGAATGTGATTCTCTCATATTAATCATCCGAGGGTGCGCTCCATGATGAGTAATACTGAATCGCCTTTTTCAATTATAGGGATTGATCAGTCGAAAATACTGCATCTTTAAACCGGCAATTTCCTTATCATTTGCACTCATCTAGAAGTGTTCGGCATTCATATAGCACATATTAGAAAATCAGTCCTTAAATATCAGATTGCTTGTGTTAGATTCTAAAACCGGCACTATAAAGGAAATTGACTGCATTTCATAGCATGGCATTATTCCTATATATCGCAACTTGTGTTCAGAAGTTTGTACAGGAAAATCAAAGACTGCTAAAGAATACGCCAACTCAAGGATTTGGAATCTGGTATTGTTCTAAGAAGCATTCAGAGATTTAACATATCAGAAAATACATCAAATTGCAGAGAAAGCCAACACTGGAAGTTTGAAGCCCTAAGGAAGCCAAGTGGCCGCGGAACCGCGGCCGGAGCCGTCTTGCGCCGCGGTTCCGCGGCGGCTTGTCGACGTCACCTCCTCATTTTCAAGCCATAACTCCTACCTCAGCTCCTATGGCTCTTCAAGACACTACATTTTCCAGAAGACCCCAGAAGCTTCTGCCAGTTCAGCAAACTAGGGTTTCTAAGCTAAACATTCCTAGCTTAAAGCCTAACCTAAGCTCCTAACTAACTTACAACAAACTTTTGGAGGGAATTGCAAATTCAAAACCTAGACCTAGGGTTTGGGAAACCTATAAATAGACCCCTAGGCTCACTTGTAAATGATATCTTAGAATCTATCATCTAGATCCCATCTCATCTTAGAAATCAATTTTGTGGGTTAGTTGATTAGAAACCCTAGTTCTTCATCTAACCACATTCTTTCCACCTCCAAACCCTAACCCTAATCCAATCAAGAAATACCCAATTCAAGATCCATGGAGTTCAAGCAAAGCAAGTCTTCAAGCAACCTTTAGAAGCAAAGCCGGTATTCAACGGAGCACGAGATCGAAGCGATCCAAGACTCAAGAAGCCGAGCGATGCAAGATTCAACGAGCGAAGTTCCTACCTCTTGTAAATCTCGAGAGTTGTAACTACTTGTTGTTGTAATAAAGGTGAAGATTCTTTAACTTGTTTACATTTCAATTCAAGCATTATGATTCATTTAGATTCTTGAATATGTACTTTGTGATGATGCTTGGATAAAACTCCGCTCGTGGAGGAATCGAAACAATTGTAAAATGATGATGTGATGAATTGTTAAACGTTTTCTTAAGTCTTAAAGCAATTGTAAATTCTTGAAAATCGATTGATCAATGATCTAGATCGATGTGAATATGTTCTTGATTCCTTTCGCATGATCTAGAGATCGACAATTGATCATTCGACCTTCAAGAAGCTATCTAGTGAATGTTATTCATCGAAAGGACAAAGGATGGGATGAGGGACCCTAATTCCTCGCAAGATCCTTGATCCTCGATGAATTCGACATCGATTTAGCATCAATTTGTTACTAGATAAGAAATCGTAATCTTGAATCTTCATCATATCTACAATTTACTCGATTCCTACGAGTTTTACTTCAATCTTGAAACCCTAAAGTGATTGGAATTCTATCGAAACTCGATTCTCGATTGTTTATCATTTTCTTGATTCGTGATTAGAATAGTGACACTTGAAACCCATCGATAAAATCTTGAATCATGTTTTCTTTTCTTTTCTATTAACTTTTCAATTCAAACAAATAAAACATACAAACGAATCGCACAATCCCTGTGGACGATCCGCACTCGCTTACGATCTACATCCGACACCGTAGTTGATTGCGGTCAAATAATTCTTTGATTGTGATTCTATACATTTTCTTAAACACACAACGAGAATTCGTATCAATCAAATGGCGCCGTTGCCGGGGATCGCGCGCTAATTCGTTTTATATTGAAATTTGAATTGAAAGATTTATTCCATTGTAATTTTGTAATCAAAATTCGTACAAAACACTAAACGATTTGTTGTGGTTCATTGCAAGGAAATCTGGAGCTGCTGTGCAATTGAAGAAATTTTTTGGAAATTTCCAGAGAGCAGAAGAAGTTAACAGCAAGCTACTGTTGAATTTTGGTACAGTGATCAGTACCTACGACCGCGCACCCGCGGTCTAAGCCTCTATTTGCCGTGGTTCCGTGCCTTGGTGAAGCTCCGTCGGTACAAAAATTTCACAGTAAGCTTTTTACTTTCTTATCTCCTCCTCTGTCTGCTCCAATTAACATTTTGTGCAGGTTTCTTTGCAAAATAATCGCAGCACGCAAATAGAAAAATTAAATTGTGCTTGTTTTGATTCTTGTGGTTGTTTGCATAATTAATACGGATATTAAGGGGCACGACCAAATCCAGATTAGGTGGGGAGTTCATTACCCTTCCTAAGCCCCGAAAACCGCAAAACTTGCATCCGCATTTACTCCAATTAACTAAAAAAGATCTAGAGATGACTCTAAGGACCGTCGCGCTCACTTAGGACAGAAGAAGGCCGTGGGTAATTCATTGCTTATCCGCGTTTCTCTTGTGGTGTCTAGGCAAGTGTGTCGAAGGCTAGTGGTTACTTAATTAGGCCCACTACTTACGTAGTGGAGAACCTCCCACTTACCTGGCACTTACCTGGCCACAGGAGAGACAAAGAGGCAGTGGAGGATTTATCCTGCGTCTTGTCTTCTGGCAGTTAGGAGCGGTCTAGAGATCTGACCTAGGCGACCCCTAGAATTAGGGTTTTGTGTGTTGCATTTGTTGTGTTGCATCATTTTTTCAAAAATCCGTCCACTTTTCAAAAACAAACACCGCATTCATTCATTCATTACCCCTAATTATAAGTCAACGCTGCCACTTGTACTAACCCTTTTTAGTACAAGATAGGCTGGACACGGGATTCTAGTGCCCGTTTAGTCCGCGTACCCTTTATCGACTCCGAAGTCGGTATTTCTCCATTTACTTCTTCTTTACCCACTACCACACCCACATCGATGGATCCACCTCCATCGAACTTCTTTAACCCTAATCTGCCGCCGTCCGTTGGTGCGCAGAATCCACCCCGCATCTCTCTCCAAGAGAGGTACTATCCACTGCGAGGTCCTCTTTCGACCTGCTTATCCATTCCACCAGCCAACGGGGATAATTTTGAAATTAAACCCCAATACATCAACCTTTTACCCAAATTCCACGGACTCGAGACTGAGGACGCTTACGTTTTCATTACCAAATTTGAAAACGTATGCGCAATGATGGGTACGTCACAACTTTCAGTGGATGCTATGCGTCTACGACTTCTTCCATTTACTTTATGCGATATAGCCGAGAAGTGGCTATATAACACTACCGCACACTCTATTACGAATTGGGAAGAATTCGTCGCGGCATTCCTCAAGAAATTCTACCCAATGCAAAAGACAGCTCGAATCCGTAGCGAACTGAATCAATTTACCCAGCTCCCTACTGAACCATTTTCAAAATGCTTTGAACGTTTCAAGGATCTATTGGTTCAATGTCCTCATCACGGCATCCCGAGATGGGATCTTTGCCGAATCATATATGAGGGCATTAACCCAAACACTAAACAGAACCTTGAAACATGTGTCAAGGTACCTTTATGACTAAGGATAATGGGGAAGCTTGGAAATTTTTAGAAGAGTTCGCTGAAAAATCACTACAGTGGGAGAGTGGAACCCAATCATTGAATAGGGGTGGCGTACACCAAATAGATGTGTCCATAGGTGTTCGAGCTGAGATGGCAGCAATGCAAAAGAAGCTCGACGCTATGGAACACAAATTTTCTGCAGCCTCCCTAAACCCAATGTCGCTCCCCAAAACTGCATGCGGATGCTGTTCTGATCCGTCTCATTTAACGGAAGAATGTCCATTAAACTCTGCGTTTCAAGGTCACGAGCATACTAATGCCGCATTTCAAAGACCTAGAAACGATCCATATTCTTCCACGTACAATCAGGGTTGGAGGAATCACCCGAATTTTGCTTGGAACCAACAACAATCTCAAAACACGGTTCCAAGCCAAAATAATTTTCAAAGGGCTCTTCCACCACAACAGCAACCACTTCAACTCACTCAGCACCCCTACCAGTCACAAAATTTCCACAACCAGGTCAACACTCCTGCACAGTCTAATCCTATGCAGTTGACCGGTTCTGACGAACTTTCTCAATTCACTCAAACCATGAAATCACTCTTGTCAAATTTCATAGAGGTTTCGGCTGAGGTTAGAACTTCCGTCAGTGAGATAAAGAAAAACTCAGCGTCCCAAGCTGAGAGTATCAGATCGATGGAAGCTGAAATAGCACGTCTTAAAGCCGAAATGAGTGCGAGAGAAAAAGGGAAACTTCCTTCTCAACCCTTACAGAATCCTGGGCATTACAACGTAAATGCCGTCACAACGTTGAGATCGGGAAGAGTGCTGAACAATCATGTCGGGGAAGGAATTGATGATATTGAAAATCCTATCAATACCACCCCGGCTGAGACCTTTCCTCACACATACACTTCTACTTCTGATCCTTGTTCTTCTACCCCACCACCTTCTCGCGAGCCTATTCTCCATTTCCCACTAGGCTCGACACCTCAGTATAGCCCTTCTAGTTCTCCACAGACGGTCCCCACTCCTCTTTTGGGTTCTCGTCTACCCCCTCTTCCTTCTCCTATGATGGACCCGGCGCTTATTGCGAAAGCTCCTTACCCGAATCGGTTAAGGGGTAACAGAACGAGTCCTCATATGGAGAAAATTATGGAAATGTTCAAACAGGTTAACATCAACATCTATCTCCTAGATGCGATTCAACAAGTCCCCGCTTATGCGAAAATTCTTAAGGACTTGTGCACTAGGAAGAGGAAGACTCAAGTGCCGGAGAAGGTCTTTATGTCTAATAATATTAGCACTGCTTTTATCCCCCAGCTACCAAAGAAACGAAAGGACCCAGGATTTCCTACAATATCGATTTCTATTGGGGGTAAAAACATAAATCGTGCTCTTTTAGACCTTGGCGCAAGTGTTAACCTACTTCCATATTCTGTATATGAGCAACTAGGGATTGGAGAGTTGAAACCTGCTCACTACACTCTCCAAATGGCAGACCGTTCAATCACCAACCCAAGGGGTGAACTAGAGGATGTGTTGATAAAGGTCGGGGAATTTGTTTTCCCTGTAGACTTCATTGTACTCGATACACAGCCTGTAGCGAACCCCCGGGGCCAAATTCCGGTGATTCTGGGTCGTCCTTTCCTTGCCACTTCCAACGCTGTTATAAACTGTAGAAATGGTTCAATGAACTTATCATTTGGAAATATGACCATTGAACTAAACATCTACAAAGTTGGAAGTCAGCCATCAGAACCCTCTGCTCATATTCTAGATGTGTGCTCTGTCCACGAGATCGCTCCCGATAGTTGCGGAGCTGAGGAACTATGCTTTACAGATCTCGACGACATTACCACATCTCTGTTTGATCTCACACATGATCTTAGTTAGGACACTTTTCCTACACTTGAGTCCTGCACTCCTGACTTTTCTCCACCCGAATCTGTATCTTTCACAGGCTCTGAGCTTCTTTGTAATTCCAAAAATCACTCGATGATCCCTCCTTCTATCATTTCTCCGCCCGAATTAGATCTCAAAATTTTACCTTCTCATCTTAAATATGCTTATTTAGGTGAGAAGGAGTCTTTACCGGTTATAATATCCACTTCTCTAGCATTAGAGCAAGAGAATGCACTTTTATCGGTATTGAGATCTAACAAAGAGGCGTTCGGTTGGAGTATGGCGGACATCAAAGGGATTAGTCCCTTGATTGTTGAACATCATATACATGTGATGGATGATGCCAGACCAACCCGAGAACCACAGAGACGGTTAAATCCCGTCATGAAGGAAGCAGTGATGAAAGAGATCGTCAAATGCCTAGATAATGGTATTATATACCCCATCTCTGATAGCCAATGGGTGAGTCCTATACATGTCGTTCCTAAGAAATCCGGCATCACTGTTATAACCAATGAGGCGAATGAGTTGATTCAGACATGCGCCCAAACTGGGTGGCGTGTATGTATTGATTATAGAAAACTCAATGCCGCCACGAGGAAAGACCACTTTCCTCTACCATTCATTGATCAAATGCTGGAACGCTTAGCGGGATGAGAGTATTATTGTTTTATGGATGGATAATCAGGCTATAATCAGGTCCCCATCGCCAAAAAGGATCAAGATAAAACCACTTTTACTTGTCCTTTTGGTACCTTTGCTTACAGTCGCATGCCCTTTGGGTTATGCAATGCTCTCGCTACCTTTCAGCGGTGTATGATGGGAATATTCTCTGATATGGTAGAGAATTTTTTGGAGATCTTTATGGACGATTTCTCGATTTTTGGAGACTCTTTTTCTGATTGCCTATCGAATCTTGACGCAGTTCTTACTCGTTGCAAAGAGAAGAACTTAACTTTGAACTGGGAAAAATGCCATTTCATGGTCCAAGAAGGAATTGTACTTGGACATGTCATTTCACAGAAAGGCATTGAGGTTGACAGAGCTAAGATAGATGTCATTCAAAACCTTCCTCATCCCAAAAGCGTCAAAGATATTCGATCTTTCCTTGGCCATGCGGGCTTTTATAGGAGATTCATTAAGGATTTTAGCAAAATTGCTAGACCTTTAACTCTTCTCCTGGCCAAGGATACGACCTTCCACTTTGACTCGGACTGTGCGACAGCTTTCAACTCACTTAAACACTCACTCACTTCAGCCCCCGTTCTATCGTCTCCAAATTGGGACTACCCCTTTGAGCTGATGTGTGATGCATCCGATTTTGCAGTTAGTGCAGTCTTAGGACAGCACATTGAAAAGATGCCACACGTAATATACTATGCAAGTAAGACCCTGAATGATGCACAAATCAATTATACGACCACAGAAAAGGAACTTTTAGCGGTTGTATTTGCATTAGAAAAATTCAGGCCTTACTTAATTGGCTCCCCTATAGTTGTGTACACTGACCATTCCGCCTTAAAACATCTTCTGGCGAAGAAAGATGCAAAAGATCGACTAATACGTTGGATCCTTCTGTTACAAGAATTTGATCTTGTTATCAAAGATAAGAAAGGATGTGAAAATGTAGTAGCCGACCATCTTTCACGCATCTCTTCTTCCCCTGTGACCCTGCCGATCAATGATTCGTTTCCTGACGAACAACTCTTGAGCGTATCCAATGAACCTTGGTTCAGGGATATTGTGAACTATCTTGTCACGGGACTTATACCCAGCGATTGGTCAAAACAGGAAAAATACCGTTTCCTATCCCAAGTAAAACACTTTTACTGGGATGATCCATATTTGTTTAAATATTGTCCTGATCAGATCATTCGCCGGTGTGTCCCGAAAGAAGAGTTCAAGAGTGTTCTTTCTTTTTGTCATGATCAGGCCTGCGGGGGTCACTTCGGTCCTAAAAAGATGGTGGAGAAGGTTTTGCAATGTGGATTTTATTGGCCGGCCTTATTCAAGGACGCATTTGACTATTGCAAAACCTGTACACAATGTCAGTACACGGGTAGAATCTCCCAGAGAAATGAAATGCCTCAGCAACCCATCTTGGTTGTTGAAATATTCGATATTTGGGGCATTGATTTTATGGGTCCCTTTCCCAACTCCTTTGGGAATTTGTACATACTGCTGGTGTTGATTATGTCTCAAAGTGGGTTGAAGTCATTCCGTGTCGCACTAATGACAGGAAAGTTGTCATTAAGTTCTTGAAAGATAATATCTTTTCGCGATTTGGACACCCACGCGTTATTATTAGCGATAATGGGACACATTTCTGCAACAGGTCTTTCGAGACTCTGATGCGGAAATACTCAATCAACCACCGACTTTCTACACCCTATCATCCCCAAACGAGCGGGCATGCTGAGATCTCAAACAGACAGATCAAACTAATCCTGGAGAAGACTGTTGCTAAGAATAGAAAAGACTGGTCGACCAAACTGACGGATGCTCTTTGGGCATTCCGAACTGCATTTAAAACCGACCTAGGGATGTCTCCATATAGGATAGTGTTTGGGAAGGCATGTCATTTACCCGTCGAGATTGGGCATAAAGCATTGTGGGCTATTAAGGAAATAAATTTTGACCTAAACCAAGCCTGCAACTTTCGGAAGCTGCAAATAAATGAGCTAAGCGAACTCCGCGATGAAGCTTATGATAACGCTGTAATCATAAAGAATAGGACTATTTTCATGATAAAAACATTTTGAGGAAAAAATTTTCACCTGGTCAACATGTCCTTCTTCATGATTCACGACTACACCTTTACGCGGGTAAGCTCCGATCTCGGTGGAAGGGACCTTTTGTTGTGCGGTCTGTATACCCGCACGGGGCAGTAGAAGTAGAAAATGTTAAAAACGGCACATTTTTTAAAGTGAATGGACATAGACTAAAGCCGTATTTTTCCACTGACCCCACGGAGGAGCTCCTGTTCTTACAGGAGCCATTTTATTTGGATTAAAATTCCTCCGTCTCACCTTCATGTCCAGTATATCATTGCATCATCTTTTGAATGGAGGTGAGTGAAAAGAGTAAGTTTGGAGGAGGTTCTTCACTTATATATTTTGCCCCCACTAATAATTCCTCCCAGACTTACAGGTTTTGTAGATATAACGGTTGGCAACAGTGAGCACACTGTTGAAAACAAGTTTGGAGGAGGTTTGTGCTTATTTTTGCATCATTGGCATATCATTTGCATAAGCACAAAACATTTCTTTAAAAACTTATAAAAATTTAAAAAATTTCAAAATCTATAAAAATTTAAAATTTTCAAAATATAAAAATATTTTAACATTTTTTGTACATAAATAAGATAATGAAAGTTTAGATAGTGAAAAATTACATCCATGAGATTAGAAAAATATAATAAAACCAAGAAAATTAGAAGTTTTCTTATACGAACTAGTAATAAGTAGTTATGAGCCGTTGTCCCAAGGGTTAGTAAGATGAAAGACGTCACTAATCTGAGGATAAAAATAAGTCTGAAAAATAGTTTCTATTCTGAAAGCCAAACATTTTGAACGTTGATACCCTGCTATTCGAACTTACACACGTCTTAAAGCCTGGGATAGTAGAGGATACCTTGAAATGCTCTTGTCTTAAAGCCAAAAGTATGAAGGAAATAAAAAAATGAAGAAAATATAAAGTGGTGAGAAAAATGAACACTGGTTTTATTATCGCCAAGGCAGCAATAAAAAAATATAGCGAGGGTGCCTCTTCACCTAGTGCCCTAAGGCCAACTGGTCTGGGAGTCACTGCTAAGCCTTAGGTGGTGCAAGACAAGGAAAATACACCAAGTAAGCAAGCACAGGAGTAATCGGTCGGTTAGTACCTCAAGAAGTATTAACGGTCGCATGAAAGTGTGTGAGCAAATCTCATCTAAATATTCATTAATTAAAAAGTACTGAGGCTGATGGGCAAGAGTATGATAGCTTGAATTGAATTCTCCGGATGTAGGGATGTCTTTACACACACGCAGGGTTATATGATCGATGTTTGGAAGAAAGATAGGAATGAAGAATAAGACGATGTTTTATTGAGGGAGGACGTGATGTCCGACATCTTTTCATGACTATTAAGATAGGGCTCATGACAACCGAAAATCTAGCTTAGTTGGAAACCTTAATTTTCAAAGTCTTTCTTTTACAAATTCTTTTCTTTAAATGTAATATTCATGATCTTCCTTTTAGTATTGGATTTTGTGGGTGCAATCCGCTGAAAACCCTCAGGAGACAACACTCCTCCTACTAGGGACACCTAGAGGTTTAAAGGCTTGTTGCACGTGCTCAGTGCAATCGTGTTGCCTACGAAAGTGTGCTAGTTAGTTTTTCTCTTTCTTTATTTTCTCCTTCTCTTTTTGATAAAAAGTTCGCTCGAGACGATCGAAAATAAGTTTGGGTGGATTTGATCAGTCGAAAATACTGCATCTTTAAACCGGCAATTTCCCTATCATTTGCACTCATCTAGAAGTGTTCGGCATTCATATAGCACGTATTAGAAAATCAGTCGTTAAATATTAGATTGCATGTGTTAGACTCTAAAACCGGCACTATAAAGGAAATTGACTGCATTTCATAGCATGGCATTATTCCTATATATCGCAACTTGTGTTCTGAAGTTTGTACAGGAAAATCAAAGACTGCTAAAGAATACGCAAACTCAAGGATTTGGAATCTGGTATTGTTCTAAGAAGCATTCAGAGATTTAACATATCAGAAAATACATCAAATTGCAGAGAAAGCCAACACTGGAAGTTTGAAGCCCTAAGGCAGCCAAGTGGCCGCGGAACCGCGGCCGGAGCCGCCTTGCGCCGCGGTTCCGCGGCGGCTTGTCGACGTCACCTCCTCATTTTCAAGCCATAACTCCTACCTCAGCTCCTATGGCTCTTCAAGACACTACATTTTCCAGAAGACCCCAGAAGCTTCTGCCAGTTCAGCAAACTAGGGTTTCTAAGCTAAACATTCCTAGCTTAAAGCCTAACCTAAGCTCCTAACTAACTTACAACAAACTTTTGGAGGGAATTGCAAATTCAAAACCTAGACCTACGGTTTGGGAAACCTATAAATAGACCCCTAGGCTCACTTGTAAATGATATCTTAGAATCTATCATCTAGATCCCATCTCATCTTAGAAATCAATTTTGTGGGTTAGTTGATTAGAAACCCTAGTTCTTCATCTACCCACATTCTTTCCACCTCCAAACCCTAACCCTAATCCAATCAAGAAATACCCAATTCAAGATCCATGGAGTTCAAGCAAAGCAAGTCTTCAAGCAACCTTTAGAATCAAAGCCGGTATTCAACGGAGCACGAGATCGAAGCGATCCAAGACTCAAGAAGCCGAGCGATGCAAGATTCAACGAGCGAAGTTCCTACCTCTTGTAAATCTCGAGAGTTGTAACTACTTGTTGTTGTAATAAAGGTGAAGATTCTTTAACTTGTTTACATTTCAATTCAAGCATTATGATTCATTTAGATTCTTGAATATGTACTTTGTGATGATGCTTGGATAAAACTCCGCTCGTGGAGGAATAGAAACAATTGTAAAATGATGATGTGATGAATTGTTAAACGTTTTCTTAAGTCTTAAAGCAATTGTAAATTCTTGAAAATCGATTGATCAATGATCTAGATCGATGCGAATGTGTTCTTGATTCCTTTCGCATGATCTAGAGATCGACAATTGATCATTCGACCTTCAAGAAGCTATCTAGTGAATGTTATTCATCGAAAGGACAAAGGATAGGATGAGGAACCCTAATTCCTCGCAAGATCCTTGATCCTCGATGAATTCGATATCGATTTAGCATCAATTTGTTACTAGATAAGAAATCATAATCTTGAATCTTCATCACATCTACAATTTACTCGATTCCTACGAGTTTTACTTCAATCTTGAAACCCTAAAGTGATTGAAATTCTATCGAAACTCGATTCTCGATTGTTTATCATTTTCTTGATTCTTGATTAGAATAGTGACACTTGAAACGCATCGATAAAATCTTAAATCATGTTTTCTTTTCTTTTCTATTAACTTTTCAATTCAAACAAATCAAACATACAAACGAATCGCACAATCCCTGTGGACGATATGCACTCGCTTACGATCTACATCCGACACCGTAGTTGATTGCGGTCAAATAATTCTTTGATTGTGAATTTTATTCATTTTCTAAATACCGACACAAAGAAACTTATTCGAGTTACACGACACAATCGGAATTAAGAATCAATCAGGGATGCACTAAAAATAGATGCATATCAATTGATATTGGTTCCACCTAAATATGTGCCTCGGTTTCTATATGTGATATAGAATGGTGTTCATTTTAAGGTTGTTAAGATGTTGGGTTATCTGGTTTGTGCTTACAAATATAATCCGGACAAAATCGAAGCACGTTTCAGTAATAATTGTTTATGGGTCATCCCAAGCTTAAGCAAGGGACAGCTTCTACCATTTTCAAGATGAAAAGTGTTTTGTTCTTGACTCACTACCTCTTTGGTAAAGGAATTTCTTGCAAAAGAAATTAGTAGGAGTATGGTAGAACTGGACATGATTCCAGAACCACAAACGGTTACTGAAAGTTTAGTAGAACCTGATGATCTAATTGACCCTGATAGACCATATCTACTCCGCAGATTTTGTAGGTGATCTCAACCACCCGAGAGATACTTCGGTTTTCTCTTAAACGGTGACGAGGAGGCTTGTATCATGTGATGATGACCCTACTAGTTATAAGTAGTCTATTGGAAGTGGTGACTTCCGACTAATGGCTGGATGCTAAGTTATCCAAGTTGGACTCCATGCACTACAACAAATTATTAATTTTGTTGTGTACTCCTGAAAGGGGTAAAACCCATAAGGAGCAAGTAGATCTCTATATCAGTGCAAATGGAAAGGTATTAACCTAATAAGACCGAATTTTTAGTAAACAGGTATTAATTTAATACCCGATGTGGATTGTCATGATACTGTTACTTCAGTGTTTGTGCTAAAGTCTATACGAATATAGCTTGCCACTGCTATTTTCATGACTATGATATCTGGTATGATAATGACTATAACTTCTTTCTAAATTGGATTTAGAAGTTTATGTGTATATGACTCTATCAGAGGGTTGTCTTAGTTAATAAGAGCAGCGGAAAATGTTCAAAGCGCTTAAGTCTAGACTAAAGCAGGTATAGCGAAGATGGATCATCTATTTTGATACTACGGTCAAGGTGTTTTACTTCATCAAAAATTAAAGACGAACCAGGTATTTATAAGAAGGCTGTAGGGAGTACCATCAGGATCCTCATATAGATGCAGATGACATACTTTTGATAGGAAATGATGTTCTTATACTACGATTCAGTCAAATATTGGTTGTCAGATTTGTTTCTCCTTCATGGATTATATATGCATTATTGATTCTGGTGACTAGGTCTATAGGGATAGATCTAGTAAGGGTTTTGGGATTGTCCCAATTCAGATATCTTGACACCATTCTAAAGTGGTTTAGAATGGCAAACTCCTATTGAAGTAATGTACCAGCAAGTAGTAGGGTCACCCTCTCTTAAAAGATGTCTTTCGGGAATGATAAAGAAAGGGACTCGCATGAATGACATTTGACATACTTTGGCGATGAGGTTAATCATGCGATGTTATATACCAGACCAGACGATGCTTTTACACTTGGTGTAGTAAGTAGTTATTAGTCCAATCCTGAAGGGACATAAGAAAAAGTGAAGAACATATGAGATGTTCTTAGTGTATGGTAATGGCAGACTCCTTCGGGAGGCGATTACCGATTCCAGCTTTCGTGGTGACAAGGGTGACAGAGTATCTGTCACGAGTCATTAGTTCACTCTCTTATGAGGGGCGATATATTGGAAGAGTTCCAAGCAGGATACTGGGGTAGTCGGGGCGCTAGATACTGATTTTGACTCAGCAAAGGATACATCCTAAGTATTTATTTGGATAAATACGTTCATTTGCGAACAATGTCCCATCAGCTATCCAAACAAAATTCTAAGGTATGTATCGCTCATTTCGGGAGATAGTTTATCTTTGCGAAATTGAGATTCAGAGAGATACAATTAGAAACATTATAGCGGATCCACTCACTGAGGCTATTTCTCGAACACAGTTTGTGAAACTGTTAGTACAGAAGTTGGGTATACAGTAGCACATGAGATGTGTGTATGCGATACCGTGATAATTGGCCATGAGTGCAAGTAGGAGATTGTTGGATATAGATGCCCTCAAGGCAATTATCGTAATTGTAGGAATGCAATTACTGAATTCATGAGGACCTATACAGAGAACGGTCTTACTCGAAATGATAGTATGCTATCTGGTTTATCTTTATCTGTCATGTGTATAAGTTTTACTAGTTTTCACGTATCACTAATACATGAGATAAAGCCTATAGGATCTTTACTTGACTACCAGGATTATGATATGGATCATACTAGTGGGGCCTGATAGTTTATAAGAACATCCTTAAATGTCCCTAGTGGTAAGAGTATCGAGACTGGACATCAGTATTCCAGTTTATACTAGTGTGTACGTTTCCTGGCCCAATTGGAGAGCGATAGCTGGTCCCGTAGCTATTTGTGTTTGACACCGAGGATTGTATACAGTTGCTCATTGGATGAGTTACACTAGACGAACTCACCGAGAACTCCTAGTTTGTATTATACTAATGTCAGATAGCAGTTCTCTGGTGACATGAGTACAGGGTAGTCCCTAGAACTGACATCGCCATAGTGTCTTGTGTGTGTCCCACTCTACTTAAATTACTACCCTACCACAGCTCTACTGAGTCGTGCAAAGAGATTTTAGTTGGGTACAGTCCCGAAGCACATGGAGGCAGTGAGCGGTCGAGGGAATTCATCACTCCTAGTATTGGGAGTCGATATCGTTTTTTGCAGGATATGATTATAACCAGAAGTCTGTGGCCACGGAAGTAGAGATAAACTGGTAAGTGTTACCAGTTGTATCTCTTTGGTTATGAGTCCTCTGTCAACACGACTTATCGGGTTATTGGGGGTCTGACAAATTCCAATCCCCAGACCCGGTATGTGATACTCCTTGATGCAGAGACCGGACTGTATAGTGACTTTCACTTATAAATTTTGTCGGGTCCGGATGAGTTCGCTCATTGACCTGCCTTTATTTTGTTCATACCTATGTAGCCATTACGTACAGCTAGTGCCAATGACGAGCTTGTAGGTTAACTCGAGAGGGGATTGAATCTAAAAGTGTTTCAAATTATATCGGATGGATCCTATATAAACTACTGCCAGTGTATTGACAGGTCTTTAGAGTCCCGCAACGAAAGTGCCTGCACGGCCAAAATGTGATGTGACGTGCGTATAGGGATACACACATGAGTTTGATTAAATATGTATATTGGATATACGAATTTAATCGGACTACCGTTATACTAGCCTGTTTAAAAGCCGGAATATCAAATCAAATGGTGATTTGATAACCGTATTTATGATGTGGATTTTAGTATAGTGTATATGATACAAACACTCTTTACAGTATATTATACCAAGAAGATATTGATGGCAGTTCGTGTATGTGATGCATGATGTGTATGTGTTTGGGATACATATACTGATACTTATATATATATATGTGTGTGTGTGTGTATGTGTATGTTGGCTATAGTGCCCTCAAGTCAATTATTGAATCACAGGCACGTGATTGTGATGATTGACGGAGGACCTATACCGGTAGAACAGTCTTACTCGAGATGATAGTATGCTATCTGGTTTTTCTGTATCATCATGTACATACTTCAGGTGGTATTACAGATCACTATTACATGTTGATAGAGCCCATAAGATTCTTTCTTGACTACAAGCATTATGATGGCGATTATATACGTGGGAGCTGGATGGTCTATAAGAACATCCTTAAATGTTTCTAGTCATGGGAGTATCGAGACTGGGCATCAATACTCCGGAGTAGACTATTGTGTACTTATCGAGAACCCGACGAAGGGCGGTGGCCAGTCTTACAAGCCATTGGTGTCAGTTAGTCACCTAAGATAGTGTACAGGTGCTCATTGGGTTATGAGTACACTGGACGGACTCGTCGAGAACATGCTAGTTGGTATTATACCCATTATCAGATAGCAGTTCCTAGGTGACATGAGTACATGTTAGTCTGTCGACCTGAGTTCGTCATTTGTCTCGTGTGAGTTCCTGCTGTGCTTTGATTACTACCCTACCACATCTCAAAGGAGTCATGAAAATAGGTTTTAGTTAGGTACAGTCCCGAGCCACATGGAGGCAGTGAGCAGATCGTCGGGGATTCGTCTCTCCCGGTATTGGGGGTTGATGTCGCGCTGTGCACGGGTGGCCATCATAAGAAATCCTCGGCCGAGGTGGATGAGAATTACTGATTTGGATCAGTAGTTTCTCATTGGGTGATGGGCTTCATACCGACACGAAATGTCGCATTATTAGGGTTCTGACTTTATCCACCCCACCTAGACTCGATATGCGATACTCATAGACGAACAGACCGAACTGTATAGAGATTGTCACAGACAGGCTCAGTAGGGGTTCGGATGAGTTTGCTCGTCGGCCTTCCTTTCGCTCAATACCTGGGTAGCCGTTACGTACAGCTAGTACCGCTGATGTGCTTATGGTTAAACCCGCTGCCAGTGTATTAACGAGTCTTTAGAGTCCCACACAGAGGGTTTCCCTGGTTCTGGAAAAATGATATAGTATTCGTATTGGATACGTGCAGGGTTCCGATCGATTGATTGTACTATGTACCCAGACATTAGATTGGACAGTTGATAGTACTAGCCGGCTCGGGATTGAGCCGGATTATTAAATCAGGTATTGATTTAATAATTTACGTATATGTATTTCGATATGTATATTCTAGTATTATGTTCTTTGGGTATTCGTATTTCGATACGAATGCAGGTATGTAAATACAATAAAATGTAATCCGTATTTTTTACAGATCACATTCTAGAAGGTGGACACCTCATTTTTGGATTTGACTATTTATTTGAAAATGGTAAATAAGGTGGATATTAGAAAATGGGGTGTATGGTGAGAACCATACCTGTATAGTGTGCACAAATGAATTTTTAATTCATTTGTGCATAGTATTCAAGTATGGCTTGTTTTTAAAATTAAAAAGAATGTTTTTACAAAACCAAGCATTGGATTTTCTCTCTCTAAGGATGGCTCATTATTTTTGACCATGAGTTTTTCTTCATCTCCCTCACCATTAGCTTCACTCTGCATGATCTTTCTTGAGTTGCCTCTACCTTCATCTTTCACCTTCTCTCAACAATCTTATGTGTTGAGAATCATAAGAGGAGGTGAGATAAGATAGCCAAACACTTTAGAGCACTCACTACATCCTAGGATTTCTAGATTAGAAACCTAGAAACCCTATTTCCTTCACTTGCATCCTTGATGTGAAGCTAGAGCCATTACTATAGCCCTCGGGTGGATCGTCTTCGATGAAGGGAGACCGGCGGCCAAGTTCGTTCGAGCATGCCTCTAGGAGATAAGGAGGATGATGGAAGACTGAAAGACTTGGTTCTTATGGTATAATCTTTCTAACCTTTAGTTTAGCTCATATGTATGTTTTGTGATCTAGGGCTTATGGATCGATCCAGACATCGGGTAATGTTAGCGCCGGTTTTTTATAAAATTTTGTTCCGCATTTGGCCACTGATTGATGGCCGGGGCGCTTGCATAACCCAACATGGTATTAGAGCCACTCCACAAGCCTTAGTTAACTCATTGCGATATTAGAAATCGGCCGTTTTTGTCATGCAAAAACTATCGAAAAAACAATTCCAAAAACTGAAAGTTTGAAATGTTTGCACACCCCGCAGGCTCACGGTTTGAACTGAGAAGCCACATGGTAGTGCATGGCCACTCCAGGGAATCCTTGAGGGGGACCGAATGGCTGGGCCCACTCCCCAAGACCACCATAAGGCGGTCTTGGCGTTGGGGACCCGAAATTGCCCCATCTTGGGCAGTTTCAGGTCTTCCTCACCCCCTGGCCACCTCGTGGTGGACTCAGGGGTGGGGTACCCCCTTTAGGCCACCCGACTCAAAGTTAATTTCATGCTCTAACTCCCCATGATGGTTCGGGCGTGTTTCGTTTTGATTCGGACTTCCGAATTGGCTTTAAACGGTCGGTTTTTGGAACTTTAGCTCACTGATTTTTCATGGTTTTGGAAATTGGTTTAGTTTGCTAATTGCATGCAGAATTCTAATGTCGTAGTTTTTAGTATATACATTGCTATCTGCGACCGTGAATGTCATTAGAGTGGTACAACTCATCTAATTTCTATATGACTTTTAGACGGGTTTGCGAACGTGATATTCACGTTGATGTTCTGTGTTGTGATGTGGTTGTGGTTGGATCGTCGTGGTGGATAGCTTGGGTGCAATGGTAGTACAGTTTAGTTTCATTTGTACATTTGATATTGTGGGGCGAGGATCCGACATGTGGACTGCCGTCACTACCAGTTTGTATATTATTTGTTTGGGACACGACCGGGTTGAGGTCGATGTCACCTTTGTACATATTATTTTCTTTTCTGTACTAGGATTTCCCTACGGTGGAGTGCACAAATAGCCAGGTTCTAGAGGGAAATGGGTCCGCATCTCATGGCATTGATACGGAGGGGACCTTACTCTAGAATTGGCGGGCTATTCGCCGCACTCGTAGGGGGTATAGGATGACCCAATCTAGGGTGCCCAAGTTACTGGATTCTGTGAAGTGTTGGGTGGCCTATTCACGTTATTGATTGGGGTTGCCTCGGTTCTGGAATTGGGGGGTAGCTTGCCATGCTCGTAGGGGTCTATGTTTTCATTGCACAGGCTATCCATACGACAGGGAACGTCAGATCTCATTTGCGGCTCAAGTGAATCCCGAGGCTCCAGGATTATCCACCATTCTGTGTTGTTGGCTGAGTTCTGTGATGTTGCTTTATATCATGCCTGGGATGATTGTTATATATATTTATATATACTAGTAGATATTGTATATGTTTTTCACCTGTGCTAGTCCAGTCCCCGCTCTGTCGTTAGTTAAATAACCTAACGGGTGATGACGGGACCCAGTGGCGAATGCGGGTGGCATATACGTACATCATATTTTTCGTTCTTTTCTGGTGTGATATGATTAATTGATGTGACTGCATTGATTCTGATCAACGCAAGGAAAACAAACGTATATATAATGTTTTTGGAACCATGTTTTTAAAAACAAACATTACAGACGTTTTCTTTTGCTTTGTACAATGGTATTTAGTTTGGGAATATCCTGCATCTCATTCGACGAGGCAAGGGCCGAGATCCCTTCATCGGGAGTGATTCCTTGGACAGAAGTTTGCGTCAACGTAATAACTTTACTATAGTCGATTCTTTTGCTTTGCATCGTGGTATTCATTTTAGAATATCCCGCACCTCATTCGACGAAGAAATAACCGAGATCCCTTCACAGGGAGTGACCTCTTTAGCAAAAGTTTGCACCACTATATATTTGTAAAAACCACTCAGTTCCTTCAACGATATCAAGTTCATCACGTTAAAGGTTTTTTGCCAAAAACCAGCCGTAGCCCTACGTCATTTCAGATTAGTATTTCTTAGTATTTATGCTACGTTTGTCGTGCCTTGCCGAGGCGTAGTGTGCGATAGCTATGTAATACAGCAAGGATATGTGGATTGGTTTGGACAGTCGTTCGACCTTGTTGACCTTATCAAGGGTCGGTGCGGATGGGTCTAATGCAATCAAGATAGTGACGGGTTGAACTTGACTAGGATCCTTTGACTTGTTGACCTTGTCAAGGTCACTTGGATCCGAGGGGTAAAAACCACATCGGGAGTTTCAAACATACAGGAAACTTGCCAGGCATGCACATACCTTCTGGAATGTGGTGACTTGAGTGGCTTCCATCAAGTTATCATGCGATGATAGTTGGATCCCGATTCCCACTGATGAGTAGGATTACTTCTCGGGTGATTTTAGATGTTCCCGACTGATTCTCCTTTTGGGTTTGGAGGAGAATTCGAGGAAACAATGGGAGCCATCCAGATTAGATAAAGTGATTAACCATTCTGATCTAAGTTGGAGTGCATGCTGAGTGTTTCTTTTCTCTCTCTTTTTGGAAGCGACCTTAGCCCCCTAAACTAAAACTCATGAACCAAGTTAACCAAACCTTCTTAAAAACACTTTAGCTTTTGGATTATCATTTAGTCGCATAAATCATTGCTGCTCCTTCTTTCCCTTTGCATTTCTCAAGAACACTCCGTATCACTACGAAGATCCACATTTTTTTGATATTCCATCGTATAGTTATATACAAACTCTAAGGAACTTGTTTCAGTTCAAGGATGGATTCTAGTTTTGGAGAAATTGAATAAGAATATTCGGTTGTCTTTTCTCTTTACCTTCTCTCATGTTGCGAGAGCTCCTAGTATTAGGAGAGTACACCTATTACGCTTATTGAATAGTCTTTCAAACCATAGGCTGGTGCCGAAGGGTAGGGAAGGAAGAAAACCAATTAGCCTAAGGGTGGTGTACAGAAGGTAATAAGTAAAAACATATAAAGGGATTAGATTGAGGGAAAAGGACATTGCGACTACTATCATTCACGACGAAACCGCGTATACCCCTGTCACTCCTAGTTCACCTTTGCTTTTCTCCGGAACATTCCGTATCACTATGAAGATCCACATTTATTGGATATGCCATCGTATAGTTACATACAAACTCGAAGGAACTTGTTCAAGATTCGAGGATGGTTTCCGGTTCAGGAGAAATTGAATAAGATTATTCAGTTGTCATTTTACTTTACCTTCTCTCAAGCTGCGAGGGCTCCTGGAATTAGGAGAGTACACCTATTACGCTTATTGGATAGTCTTCTTCCAAACCTTAGGCTGGTGTCGAAGGGTAGGGAAAGAAAAAAACCAATTAGCCTAAAGGTGGTGTACAGAAGGTAATAAGTAGAGACATATAAAAGGATTAGAGTGAAGGGCAAGGAAGTATACGGTTACTGTCATGAATATGGATAGTGGAAGAGGAATTACTAGGAATACCCGGATACCCTTTCGAAACATTTTCATGTTTCATTTTCACTGTGTGTTGTTAATTGAAAACTGATTTCCCAATTAGATCCTTACTCCAGGGTATGTATTTACCAGCTTTGATTCTCACATATGTATAATGTTACAGATGATGAGTGAGAGTAGAATATTGGTAATTAGGTGATTATATCCTCATTATATCGGAATTCGTTGTAATTGATGATATTTGAGGAAATCACCTAGGTTTTTGCCTGACGACAAATATTTGGTTTTGAATATCCGTTGTTATGCACCAATTTCAAACTAATATATCTGTACTTTATTTTATAAAGTGAGATATAACTTTTTGATATTATGTCTATGACATTTACCTATATAAGTTAGTGATTAGGTAAGGTGCATTCAACAGCGGTGTAATTCTTCTTAACCATAGTACAGTTTTCAACCTACGATGCACAGCGTTTGAGTTATTAAATTCAGTGGACTTATACAGAGTATCGTATGTTTTCCGATGTCCATTAGGACAGAGGGGTTGGTACTCGTACTATATTCTGTTCACTCATGACTTCTCTAGTTTTAGACAAGTATTTCGTAGAAATACAAGGTCCGGATTTTGAGAAGTTATAGGTATAAGAATAAAGTAGAGAACCATATGTTGGAAGTATCAGGATTCTTCAAGGAAGTCGAAAATGTAAATACTTGTGTTTAGTATTCTGTTGATAGTAATGGTTTTTGAGAACTTGCTTCTCTTCCAGGTTACTCATATATGGATGCACTTGTAGATGAGTAATGATGTTTGGCCTCCTTCCATTTGGTTGATATGCACTGGAGACAGCTGCATGATTTTGAATCTGGTTCCAATCAAATTAGTGCCTTTGTTTCTATATGGTATATAGAACGGTTTCATATCTTAACGATGTTAAGGTATATGAAGTTGTCCGGCTGATACTTAAAACCAGAATCTGGACAAACTCTAGGCACGTTTCAGCAATGGCAGTTTGTGGGTTATCCCGGACATTGACGAGGGTTAACATTCTACCATCTGGAAGATCAATAGTTATATTGTTCTTGACTCGCTACAGTTTTAGTAAAAATGGATTCTTTTAAGAAAACATTAGTGGGAAAATGGTAGAACTGGAAGTGATTCCAGAACCACAAACGATTACTGAAAATTTAATAGAACATAAAGATTCAATTGGTTTTGACATTCCATTAGCCACTCCACAGATTTGGTGGGTAACCTCAGGCACCCGAGAGGCACTTCGGTCTTCTCAGAGATGGTGACAGGGAGGTTTATGTTTACCCAGACTTGTCATTGTTGCTGCTCTAGACTATAAGACCCGGAAGGAGGATGAGTATAACGTCGTTCTAAACTAGTTTTAGAAGTGCACGTGTATATGACTCTACCAGAGGGTTGTTGTAGTCAGTGGGAGCAGCGGAAGCATATTGGGCAAGTAGCTTATGTCTATTTATAGACTAAGGCGGTTATAGCGAAGATAGATCATCTATTTTTGATGTAACAGTCATAGGCTTTGACTTCATCAGAATAGGAGATGGATCTGGTAAGAAGGTAGTAGGATGTAATGTCCTGGTATTTGGATGACATGCACTTTATAAGAAGTGAAATTCCTATACTACGATCGGTTGTGCTGTGGTTGTCATAAAGTTGTTTCTCCACATAGGTTATGGACATAATATCAGGATTTCTAGTTACTAGATCTACGGTTTTAGATCTAGATTTGGCAAGTTTCCCAATTTGGATACTTTGACACTCTTCTAAAGATATTTTAGAATAGACGACTCCTGACATGGTGGTGTACCTGCAGGTGATGGAGTCACCCTCTCTAAAGGATGTCTTATAGACTAAAGGGGAGAGGGATTTGCATGATTGGCATATCACTTACTTAGGCAATTGAGTCAATCATGAGATTTCAAGTACCACACCAGATGTTGTTTTTGCACTAGCTACAATAAGTTTTTATATTAATCCAATCCTGGAGAAACATTGGGAAGCGGTTTATAAACATAAGTGGATGTCCTTGGGATATCTTAATGGCAGCCTCCTTCAGGAGACGGATATCATTTCAGGCTTCCAACGTAACCAGGATGACAGAGTGGCTGTCTGAGTTATAGTTTTCCCTCTTTTGAGGGACAGTAGGTTGGACAGATGATCCAAGCGGATACTGAGGCAGGTATGGCGCAGGATACTGATTAAATTCAGTGGATGATACAGGCTAAGAAGTTTATTGGATTTGGAGTTCATTTGTGAACTGGGTCCCATCAGATATCTAAATAAATTCTAAGATAGGTATTGCTCATTTCGGGAGATAGTCTTTCTCCGTGAAGTTGAGATATAGAGAGATAAAGATAGAAACACTGGAGCGGATCAACTTACTGAGGCTATTTCTCGAACGCAATAGTTTCGCAAACGGGCTTTGCGAAACTGATTAGTAGAGAAGTTGGGTGTTCGGTATCACACGGGCTGTGAGTGTGTGACACCACAATAATTAGCCTTAAGTACAAGTGGGAGATTGTTGGCTATAGTGCCCTCAAGCCAATTATTGAATCGCAGGCACGCGATTGTGATGATTGAGGAAGGACCTATACCGGTAGAACAGTCTTACTCGAGATGATAGTATGCTATCTGGTTTGTCTTTATCATCATGTACATGCTTCAGGTGGTATAACAGATCACTATTACATGTTGATAGAGCCCATAGGATTCTTACTTGACTACCAGCATTATGATGGCGATCATATCTTGGGAGCTTGGTGGTCTATAAGCACATCCTTAAATGTCCTTAGTTGTGGGAGTATCGAGACTGGGCGTCGATACTCCGGAGTAGACTAGTGTGTACTTATCGAGACACCGACGAGGGGCGGTGGCCGGTCTCACAAGCCATTGGTGTCAGTTAGTCACCTAAGATAGTATACGGGTGCTCATTAGGTTATGTGTACACTAGACGGACTCGAGGGAATATGCTAGTGGGTATTATACCTATTTTCAGATAGCAGTTCCTAGGTGACGTGAGTACTGGTTAGTCTGTCGACCTGAGATCGTCATTTGTCTCGTTTAAGTTCCCACTGTACTTTGATTACTACCCTACCACGGCTCAAAGGAGTCATGCAAACAGGTTTTAGTTGGGTACAGTCCCGAGCCACATGGAGGCAGTGAGCGGATCGTCGGGGATTCGTCTCTCCCGTTATTGGGGGTTGATATCGCGCTGTGCACGGGTGGCCATCATAAGAAATCCTCGGCCGAGGTGGATGAGAATTACTGATTTGGATCAGTAGTTTCTCATTGGGTGACGGGCTTCATACCGACACGAAATGTCGCGTTATTAGGGGTCTGACTTTATCCACCCCCCTAGACTCAATATGCGATACTCTTAGACGAAAAAACCAGACTGTATGGAGATTTTCACGGACTGGCTCAGTAGGGGTTCGGATGACTTTGCTCGTCGGCATTCCTTTCGCTCAATATCTGGGTAGCCGTTACGTACAACTAGTACCGATGATATGCTTGTGGTTAAACCCACTGCCAGCGTATTGACGAGTCTTTAGAGTCCCACACAGAGGGTTTCCCTGGTTCTAGAAAAATGATGAAGTAGCCGTATTGTATACGTGAAGGGTTCCGATCGATTGATTGTACTATGTACCCGGACTTTCGATTGGACAGTTGATAATACTAGCCGGCTCGGATTTGAGGCGGATTATTATATCACATTGATTTAATAATTTACGTATATGTATTTCGATATGTATATTCTAGTATTATGTTCTTTGTGTTATTCTATCTTTTTGGGTATTCGTATTTCGGTACAAATGCAGGTACGTATATAAAATAGAATGTAATCCGTATTTTTTGCATATCACATTCTAGAAGGTGGACAACTCATTTTTCGATTTGAAAATTTATTTGAAAATGGTAAATGAGGTGGATATTAGAAAATGGAGAGTATGGTGAGAACCATACTTGCATAGTGTGAACAAATGAATTTTAATTCATTTGTGCATAGTATTCAAGTATGGCTTGTTTTTAAAATTGAAAAGAATGTTTTTACAAAACCAAACAATGGATTTTCTCTCTCTAAGGATAGCTCATTATTTTTTAGCATGAGTTTTTCTTCATCTCACTCATCATAAGCTTCACTCTCCATGAGCTTTCTTGAGTTGCTTCTACCTTCATCTTTCACTTCCTCTCAACCCTCTCATCATGTGTTGAGAATCATGAGAGGGGGTGAGATGAGATAGCCAAACACTTTAAAACACTCACTACATCCTAAGATTTCTAGATTAGCAACCTAGAAACCCTAGTTTCTTCACTTGCATCCTTGATGTGAAGCTAGAGCCATTACTACAGCCCTCGGATGGATCGTCTTTGACGAAGAGAGACCAGCGGCCAAGTTCGTTCGAGCATGCCTCAAGGAGCTAAAGAGGAAGATGGAAGACCGAAGGACTTAGTTCTTATGGTATAATCTTTCTAACCTTTAGTTTAGCTCATATGTATGTTTTGTTATCTAGGGCTGATGGATCGATCCGGACATCGGGTTATGTTAGCGCCGATATTTTGTAAAATTTTGTTCCGCATTTGGCCACGGATTGATGCCCGGGGCGCTTGCATGACCCAACACAATATATATATGTGTGTGTGTGTGTGTGTGTGTGTGTGTGTGTGTATTAAATCCCACACTTTTATGTTATGTATAAATAAATATACACACATATAAATATATATATGTATGTGTATATCTTTATATATATATTAATGTATGTATATTATTTATTTATTATGTTAACATGAGGGGTGGGGCCCTCCCTCTCTCTTCAGTGTGTGACAACACACATGAGAGAGAGAGAGATGGAGAGTTATGTGTCATTACATATATGCCATGGTATTAAAAGGATGAGAAAGAATTCTTTTGTAGCCATCAAACATTCTTTATCTTCTTCGTCCTCTCATGAGAGCTCTAGCTCTCTAGTTTAATGGCAAAAGTTGCTATACTGAGAGAATGAGAAAAAGAGCGAGTACCAAGATACCACATCGCTTTCTTCTACGCGTGGTATGCCTCTGGAGGAAGTTTCTCCGTCCGGTGACGGAGTTGGACTTCGGGCAGCCAACTTTCAATGCGGATCATCTACGGCGAGATGGTTGGCATTCCTACACGTCCGGGAGCTCAACTGTAAGTCGATGTCGTGCACCCACGGGTTCGTGGGGAGGCGGAATATTTAAAAAACGATTTTCAATGCTCGCAACACCGACTTGAACTCCAGGATCGATACTAAACCATAACTAGCTAACTGCTATGAGGTTAACTACTCGGAATGAAGTTTATACCTCACGTTACATGTCCTTCGGGTCTTCTTTGTTGTCCTCCTTCTCGTCATAGACTCCAAAGATTGTAACGGATCGATGCCTCCTCTTCGGCCTCCTCGAGTCAAAGACGGTCCACCCGAGAGTCTATAGTCTGAGCTCCTACCTCAAATCCGAGGTAACTAGGGAACCTAGTTCGCTAAACTAGATGGCCTAGATGATGTAGAGAGTGAAGATGGATTAGAGTGTCTCTAATAGCCTTAAGTTTCTCAACATATGAGACATGAAAGGCTAGAGGAAGAAGAAGGAGACTTGAGGATAAGCTAGTAAAGAAATGAGCTTAGAAAAGAGATGGCTCAAGTCAAGAATAATGAAGCATGCTAATAATTGATGAGATAAAATATCTCACAAATATCTATTTTGTCAAAGCTATGAGTCACCAAGAGCCATGCCTCACTTAACAAATATCTCCATTTCATTTCCTCCACCTCATTAATCTTTAATCAAAAAGAATAAAACCCTAATGAGGTGTCTTCTTCTAGAAGCAAACCCGAGTAAATTACGAGAATGTCCCCCAACCGTATATACATATCCGTATCCGTATTCCGAAAAATACGAATACATAGAGATGAAAATAATCCACCAGTATAATACTAGGATCCGGCTTAAACCAAAGCCCACTAGTATTATCCGTCCAAACATCATACGTGCACAAGTACACGTATGTGATCGAAGCCCTGCCGTAAAACCATACGGCCTCTACATCTTTTGCCCGATGCAGGGAAACCCTCTATGCGGGACTCTAAATACTCGACACTGCGCCGGCAGTGGGTTTAACCATAAGCCGTCAGCGGTACTAGCTGCACGTAACGGCTACCCAAGTATCTGTTGATAAGATGGACGATGAGCAAACTCATCCGAACTCCTACTGAGCCTATCTGTGATAATCTCCGTACAGTCCAGTCTGTTCGTCTTAGAGTATCACATATCGGGCCTAGGGGGCGGCAATCGTCAGATGCCTAATAGCGCAATAAGTCGTGTCGGTGAATAGCCCAAGATACCCTGAGAAACTACTGAAGTACCTACAAGTAAATCTCGCTTGACCTAGCCAGGGACTTTGTGTAATGGCTTTCCGAACACAGCGCGATATCAACCCCCAATACCGGGAGAGACGAATCCTATCTAACCGCCACTGCCTCTAAGTTCTTCGGGACTGCATCCAATTACTACCTATTTCCACGACTCCTTTGAGCCGTGGTATGGTAGTAATCTAAGAACAGTGGGAACACACTCGAGGTGAAGTAGCAGTGTAAAGTCGACGGACTAAGCTGTACTCATGTCACCTGGGAATTGCTACCCAACGATAGGTATAATATCCACCAACGAGTCCTGTCTAGTGTACTCATAACCCAATGAGCACCTGCATACTATCTCCAGTACGACGTACTAATGGCTGTGGGACAGACCATCTCCCCTGCTGGGATGAGAAGCGTATACACTATTCTACTCTTGAGTATCGATGCCTCATCTCGATAATCCTACGACCAGGGACCTGTATAGGGATGTGCTTATAGACTACCCAGCCCCCACTAGTGTGACTGTTATCACAATGCTGGTAATCAAGCAAAGATCCTAAGGGCTTTACCAATATGTATAAGCGATATGATAAAAGAAACACACGCACATATTGAGCTAGAAACAAACCAGGTAGCATACTACCATTTTGAGAAAGATTGTCAATACAACTGTGAATATCCCAAGCTTCCATTAAGTAATATACAAACCGGTCTGATACAATAATGGCCACTAGGGCATATATCACTAACAATCTCCCACTTGCACTAAGTCCATGTATTGGCATATCGCAGACCTATCATCTTGATTAGCCTCTCGAACTGTATCTGAGGGATGGCCTTTGTGAGTGGATCAGCAGTGTTGTTCTCCGTATCTACTCTCCTCACCTTGATCTCCCGGCGATCAACGATCTCCCTGATCAGGTGGTATCACCTCAAGATATGTCTGGACTTCTGATAAGACATGGGTTCGTTCGCCAAAACTATAGCGCCGTTGTTGTCACAATACAGAGGTATTGGATCTACAATGGATAGAACCACCAGAAGTTCTGTTAGGAACCTCCACATCCAGACTGCTTCTTTCGCGGCGTCACAAGCAGCGATATACTCCGCTTCCATCGTCGAGTCAGCAACGGTGTCCTGCTTGGAGCTCTTCCAACAGACCGCCCCTCCATTGAGGGTAAAGACATAACCCGACATGGACTTGGATTCATCCTTGTCACTCTGGAAGCCGGAGTCAGCAAAGGCCTCGATCTGATGTCATTTCCGCCGTACACCAAGAACATCTCCTTAGTCCTTCTTAGGTACTTGAGAATATTCTTTACTGCTATCCAGTGCTTCTCCCCTGGGTTTGACTGATACCGGCTTACCACGCTTAGTGCGTAAGCAATATCTGGTCTGGTACACAACATCGCATACATTATAGAGCCTACCGCAGAAGCGTAGGGTAAAGATATCATGCGAGCCCTTTCCAAATCAGTCTTGGGAGACATCTTTTTGGAGAGGATGATTCCGTGACAAGCCGGTAGATTATCGCGCTTTGAATCATCCATACTAAATATTTTCAGTATGGTGTCGATATACCTGGACTGCAAAAGTCTCAACATTCTCTTAGATCTATCATGATAGATCTGGATCCCCAGAATGTAGGAGGCATTACCCAGGTCTTTCTTGGAGAACCTCTGTGACAAGAATCCTTTGACCAATTGTAGCATAGAAATGTTATTTCCTATTAAGAGAATGTCACCCACGCACAAGATGAGGAATACCAAAGTTCTCCCTACAATCTTACTATATATACATAGTTCATCTGGATTTTTGATAAAGTCGAATTCTTTGACCATCTCATCAAAATAGATGTTCCAACTCCGCGATGCTTGCTTTAGTCCATAAATAGACTTAAGCAACTTGCACACTTTCCCACTGCTCCCACTCTGAATGAAACCCTCTGGCCGATCCATATAGACGTACTCTTCCAAATTTCCATTTAGAAAAGCCGCCTTTACATCCATCTGCCAGATCTCATAATCGTGGAAGGCAGCAATGGCAAGAAGGATCCGAATGGATTTGAACATAGCCATTGGAGAAAAGGTTTCATCGTAGTCCAAATCAGGTCTTTGACGAAAATATTTCGCAACAAGTCTAGCCTTATAGGTTTCAACGTGTCCATCTACACCAATCTTTTTTCTGAAGATCCATTTGCAGCCTACGGGTTTTACCCCTTCTAGAGAAATATCCAAAGTCCATACTCTGTTGGTGTGCATGGACTCCATCTCGGTCCGCATTGCATCCATCCATTTTACTGAGTCCCCGCTTTGAATGGCTTGCTGGAATCTAGTCGGCTCATCATTGTCAATGATGCAATCCTCTCGATCCCCATCTATGAGAAAATCGTAGTATCTCTCGGGTGGATGAGACAGCGTACTAGTTCTGCGGAGTGGCACGGGGATGTCCGGTTCTTCTGAAACCTCTGGTTCTACCATGCTTTCAGTAATAGCTTGTAGTTCTGGAATTTCTTCCAGTTTTATTGCGCTCCTACTTATCTGATTTTCTAAAAATTCAGTTTCCAAGAAGTGGGCATGACGAGAAACAAAGACCTTTTGTTCCTCTGCGTAATAGAAAAGATACCCCCCTAGAGTTCTTTAGGTATCCCACAAACTTACACAGTACTGAGCGTGCCTCGAGCTTGTCCGCATGCTTCTTTTTTACAAAAGCTGGACATTCTCATGTCTTAAGGTACTGAAGATAGGGTTTCTTCCCACTCTACATCTGATATGGTGTGGTAAGCACAGTCTTGGTAGGAACCTTATTCAAAAGATATGCAGCCTATTCTAGTGCATAACCCCAGAAGGATCGCGGCTACTCGGCGTTACTCATCATGGAACGAACCATATCTAATAGGGTTCTGTTCCGCCTTTCCGATACACCGTTGTGCAGAGGTGTGTATGGAAGAGTATGTTGAGAGAGAATTCTATTCTCTTTTAGGTAACCCAAAAACTCGGCACTTAAGTATTCACCATCTCGATCATATCTCATTGTCTTAATACTTTTGCCTGTTTGTTTTTCCACTTCATTCTTATATTCTCGGAATTTCTCAAAGGCCTCGGATTTATGATTCTTCAAGAAGACATGTCCATACCAAAAGAAATCATTCGTAAAAGTAATGAAATAGGAAGAACCACTTCGTGCATGTATAGACATTGGACCACACACATCGTTGTGTATGAGTCCCAATAGCTCGCTCGCTCTTACTCCGTGTCCAGTAAACGGAGTCTTTGTCATCTTTCCTATAAGACAAGATTGATAAGTTGCATAAGACTATATTCAAACGGATCCAAATATCCCTCTCTATGTAATTTCGTCATCCGTGTTTTATTGATGTGACCCGGTCTACAATACCATAAGAAAGCCTGATTTAATTATGAAGACTTTCTTTTAAGTGTGTTCTGGACACTGAAAACTTGATCTTGATTTAATACGTATATTCCATTATCTAATGTATCTGACCCAATCAAACTTTGATTAAGGTGGATGTGGACCACATCGCTTACAAATGTAAAATCATATCCTTCTTTAGAAAATAAAGATACAAATATGATATTACAAGCCAGACTAGGTACATACAAACAGTTACATAGAATCAATATATGCCTGCTCACTTGTCAATCCTAGGTGATATTCCCCTACGGATTTAGCGTCCACGTTCATTCCGTTAGCAACTTTGAGAGTCATATCATCTGCCCTGATAACTCTACGGTTTCTCAAAGCCTGTAATGAATTACAGATATGAGATCCTGATCCGGTATCTAGTACCCAGGAATTAGAGTTAATTGACATACAGTTTTCAATTACAAACACACTCGAAACCGAAGCCACAACGTGCTTTGAATCTTGGCTGCTGGCTTTCCAAGCCCTGCATCCTTTCTGCCAATGCCCTTTCCCATGACAATAGAAACAACCCTCTTTCCCTACTGTTAGCTCCGAATCTTTTGCCCTTCCCTTTCCTTCTAGCTTACTGACACCGCCTATCGGCTTTGTTGAGGTCTTCTTCTTCTTACCCTTGGCTTTCGCCTTGGATCTAGAAGAAGAAGATTCCCCAATAAGAAGAATGGGTGTCTTCCTGGTTTCCTTCAAGGTGCCCTCAACTGGAAGTATAACTTTCTTCCCTTGGGCATAAGTAGAAGGTATGGACTGTAGAATCAAGTCATTTCTTGACTCGTTCTCCAACGTGGTCTCCATGTCCGTGAGCTTTTCTATATAGCTAGTCATCGTAAGGACGTTGTCCCCTACAGATGACCCGATAGCCAACCTCGCTTGAAGCAATTCCTTCGAGGTCTCATATCTTGCGATACGAGATTGCTCTCCATATAAATCTTTGTTATGGAGGAAGATGGAAACTAAGTCCATCTTCTCGTGCTGCCTCTGGTTTACACCATCTACTAAGGCCAACACGAGGTACTTGGCATTCACACTGTCCTTTTCCGTTGTCTTACGGATATCAATATCCATGACGGTGGAAACTGGACCTGAGACGGAGGGGGCTTTAGTAGTAAGGAGGTGGCCCAGCTTGTCATAGGAAATGGACATCTGGACAAATCTTTGCCAGTCAATATAGTCTGCCAGTCAATTTATTATCTAGATATAACCTAAATCCGATCATCTGGTCGCTGCAATTAGGAGAGAGAGAAAAAACACTTAGCATGATGCTCTTGCAAGTTTAGATTGGTTTTTAGATTATCTAAACAGGATGGCTCCCACTGTTTCTCGAATACCTCTTCAAACCATAAAAGAAGAATTAGTTAGGATTAATCTCACCCTACAATACTTTCTTAACATTTCAGCCAGGCTAGTGTCGATACTTCGAGGGAGGTTTTACAACGCTTTCGAAAAGTTCCTTAATTAAATAATCTCTTTTCCCTGGAGTCGTAGCTCCGCTAACACTATTCTAGACACCTACTTGGTTTATGGTATTGATCGTTTAGTGAAAAAATCTCCCGAGGAGTAGCGGATACTCATAGTAGGATCGGGATCCAAATATCATTGTGTGATAATCCTAAAGAAATCCACCAAAATTATCACACTCCAAATGGTATGCAGCACTAGCAGGTTTCGGTTTCTTTAGAAACTCCTGATGTGGATTTTTTCCCCATGCACTTATGACTTTGACAAATGCCAACAAATCATAAGTCACATGTCAAGTTCTACCCGTTATTGTCCAGGTTAATTTGAATCCACCCGTACATATCCTTGACCAAGGCCAACAAAGTAGTACGACTGTCCCAAACCAACGCATCTATCTATGCTACATATGAATATCCAGCTGCCACCAATCACTATACATTGGCGAAGGTCAACAAACATAGCTTGAATATTGTTGAATAGTCATATGAAATGACGGAGGGCTATGAATGGTTTTGGCGAAACCTTGAATGTAGTGAACTTGATATAGTCGAAGGAACACTTGGTTTTTTCAAAACAGAAACTTTTAAAATGCGGAGCTTAAACCACTCCTTTAAAAGCTATGACGATTCAACTTTAGTTTGTTTGCTTTGCATTAATAATGCATTCCCATCATTTATATCTATCATCACAGAGAGAAACGAAAATATGACGTACGCTTATGCCATCTGCATTCGCTACTGGGCCCCGTCTAACACCGTTAGGTTACTTAACTAACGCCAAAGCGGGAACTGGACTAGCGCGGAAGCAAAACATAAGCAACGTGTACTATATAGAATATATATATAATAACTATTCATCTCACGCAATAATAAGCATTCCAGATCACAGATGAACATATTAAATATACTAAGAATTCCGCGTTTCGTTTAAGCCTGTAACGAAAGACGGATTCCACGGTCGTGATGAATAGCCATACCCCACCCCCGACCCCTACGGGTGCGGTAAACTACCTGCCAAATTCCCGAAGTGAAGCAACCTCCCTCAGCAAAGTGAGTAGGCCACTCAGCACTTCAAAGAATCCGGTAGTTTATGCACCCCACCTTGGGTCTATCCTAGGAGCAGAAAACAATAAAAGAAATAATACAATGGTGGCTACAACCTCAATCCGGATGTGCCCCACAAAATAATATTACATCACTTTACAATTTACATCGAATGAAAATAAACTCTCTTCTCACATCCTCAGCTATTCATCCACGACAATCTAACATCTCCATATACATAAACCAACATCATACATCACAGATATGTGCAACCCCCACTAATCAACGTATAGCGATTAGCAGACGTTCGGCACATATATCAAACACAGAAAAACCGATTAGCAAATAACATTAGAATTTTGATAGAAAACTATTTTCCGTGTCTACCCCAAGTGCAAACCAGCAAACAAAACATAATGGGTAGAAACCAAATATACAAGAAGACAGAACACCCAAAATTAGAACAACGGAAGAAGAACAAGTCGAATAGGCCTCGACTCGGCCGCGGAACCGCAGAGGAACGCACCGTTCCGCCGCGCTTCCGCGGTCGTATTGGCGATCCACCAACTCATTTTTCTTTGGTGTTCTTATAATACCCTGCACTGAATTTTCATTCCTCTGAAATATTTTTTCTGGCAGTTTTAAAAATCGATAGAAACTGAGGGTGCAGGTGTTCCGTTTTCGCGATTTTCCGACGATCGAAGTTCGAATAACTTGCTAACAAGCTAGTAAAGGTTTGGTTAGACTTTTATACCACTGTAAGTCGATGTCGCGCACCCCACGGGTTCGCGGGGAGGCGGAATATTTAAAAAACGATTTTTCAAAGATCGCAACACCGACTTGAACTCCAGGATCGATACTAAACTCTTACTAGCTAACTACTATGAGGTTAACTACTCGGAAAGAAGTTTATACTTCACGTTACATGTATTAGTTGTATGTATGCCCTAGAGGCCATTATTGTACATGAGATGTATATTATAGTGGATGCTGGGACATATATAGGGAGGACTTTCTTGCTCGACATGATAGTATGCTATCTGGTTGCTTTTTATCTTAACATGTACACTTACTGTCTCTCTGTTACATGTTGATAAAGCCCTTAGGATGTGTACTTGACTACCAGGATTATGATGCATATCATACTAGTGGAGTCTGGGCAGTTCATGAGTTCATCCTTCAATTGTTCCTAGTCGAGGGAATATCGAGACATGGCATCGATATTCCAGAGTAGACTAGCGTATACGCTTCTCGAACCATATGATGGGCGATAAATGATCCCATATCCATTGGTGTTTGAAATCAGAGATCATATACGGGTGCTCAGTGGATACTGGGTACACTGAACGGACTCGCCGAGAACTCCTAGATGGTATTATACCTCACGTCAGATAGCAGTTCTCTGGTGATACTAGTAAAGGTTACTCTGTCGACCCGAGATCGTTATAGATTCTTGTGTGTCTTCCACTGTGCTTTGATTTCCACCCTACCATGGCTCTACTGAGTCATGCAAATAGATGGTTTTTGGGTACGGTCCCGAGTCACATGGAGGCAATGAGCGATAGGAGGGGATTTCGTCTCTCCCGGGATTGGGGGTTGATGTTGCGCTATGCTCGATTGGCCATAACTGGAAATCCCTGACCACGGTAGATGAGATTTACTAGTAAGTGTTATCAGTAGTTTCTCGACCCGTTATGGACCTTGCATCGGCATGACTTATCAAGCTATTGGGATCTGACGTTTACCACCACTAGGCGAGATATGCGACATATCGGACGAACAGACCGGACTGTACGGTAGTGTTACTGATTGGATTCGCAGGAGTATGAGCAGGCTTGCTTATTGATCTTCTGATCGCTTAACACCCAGGTGGCCGTTACGTTTAGCTGACCGCTTGCGGCTTGTGGGTGTTTGATATGATCATCACCCACTGCCGGCGTATTCACGAGTCTTTAGAGTCCTACACAGAGGTTTCCTGGCTCAGGCGAAACGGAGTAGGAGCATATATGTGATATGTGTGGGACCAAGATTAATACGCGTATGTGATACCGTATTCTATTCTCGCGATTTGTGTCATCGGTCGGTTATATGTGATATAGCCGGGCTATCGAATCAAGTGTTGATTCGATAAATTGATACACATGATATTAGTCGGTTATATGTGATATAGCCAGATTATTAAATCAAGTGTTGATTTAATAATCTAATGTATAATTATATATTTGATATATTAATTTGCATTAACTAGTATTAACTCACTTAAGATTTCTTTTCTCACTTGATTGTGCATTAAGTATATATGTGATATATACTTGTGTACATGTTTTTGTGTCATGCTAGATGATACATGCTTCATGGGTGTGTGTGAGACTCACACCATGCTTATCATAATGGTGGGTTATTATTTAATTTAAGTAATTCAAAATTAGTTGGAAATTGTCATGCTTAGAAGCTTGGAGAAACTTAAAGCATCTTTGACTTAGTCCACTAATTTTGTCTCACTTAAGATATTTATTAACCAAACCATTATCTTAAACCATGGTTGTGTTTCTACAATGGTTAATAAATGATGTTAACTAACCCATGGTTGATATACTTCACTTGAGATTTTTTATCCATGAGAGTTTTCTTCATCTCCTTCCTCAAGCTTTCTAGCTTCAAGTGAGGTGATGAAAATGAGTGAGAAAAATAAATCTAAAGTGAGCCAAATTCCTACTTCATCAACCTCTACTAGATTAGCCATTTAGTATGTGTTGTTTCTTCACAAAGTTCACCACTTAGTGAAGAGGTAGCATGAGCTTGAGTCTCCTCGACGTAGATCATCTTCGGCCTCGAAGACTTTGAGCAAGCTTGTTCATTTTTTCAAGTGAACCCATACTAGAGTTCGGGAGATCACTACATGGAGCGAATGGACTACTGCACGGAGCTTTAGAAGTGAAGTACCGGTCTACAAAGGTTGTATTCCTCATTCACTTAGTTGTAATATTTGATTACATGTTGGTTCGTCTAGTTACTCTAGCTAGATCCTAGGTTAGGGTTCTTTAGAACTCTTGAAATTTTTGAAATTGGCATGGTAGATGCTGTGAAAACCCAGTAGGGTGCTGAGGAATCCCAACAGTGTTATCAGAGCCGGGCTAGAGTATTAGACGATATTTGTTAGATTACGAAACCGAAACTACTCTGAAACACCCGATATCAAACTCTAGTTTCTATCGATTTTAAAATGGCTTCTAAATTTTTTTTAAGCAACTCCAGAATGATGTATGTGATACAACATGAACACTACCAAAATTTGGTCCCATTTTGACTTACTTTGGCTGGCCATAACCTAGAAAATTTCGAGCTCGCCGGTTGGTTTGTGGATTTTGGGCTTCAAATTTTGGTTGTGTTCTAGTCTCTGGGTTTTGGTGTTTCAGGTGTTACTTTTTCTTATAAGATTGCATGTGATGTGGTCTTACTGTATAGGCAATTCATTGTGTTTCGTATTCGTAGTTTAACAGTGTTTTCGGGTTTTCACATGTTATCTAGACGAAGTTAAAAAGTTCGAACGAATGTCAAAAACCCATTTTTCCAAGTTTAAGGTATTCGGAAAATCATGCAAGTAATTCTGTGGACCCTGTAGAAGAATGAAACACTAACTCGACATAATGACCATGGAACCGCTTTTGAACCTTAGGGTTTGTGGAAGTTCCGCGGTGCCATTAATAAGGCTTGGGTTTGCCCTTCTACGGTTGGTCCATAGGTGTTGTGGTATGTTCTGGGTATTTTTTAACTGTGCTCAAGTGTTGAGCTCTCGGGGAATTGTTGGACTTTGATTAATCGATCGAAAAGTTTAACTTCGTCCGGATATTTATGATGGGATACAATACTTGGAATCCACAATATTTGAATTTTATAAATCTAGCAATTTAGTCTCATTTGATCGGTTGCCACGGAATTTTGATATGGATCAAAAGTCCGTCGCAATCATGTAGCTTACGCGGATACTCGCCGAGTAACCTTACTAGATAGCCACGCCCCATAGCCCCGTTCAAGTGATTGTAGGAGAAATCTGTTGCCAAAAGCATCCGTCCGGGTGCTCGCGGTCGCGGTGTTCAGCCTAAGTACACTTCGTCGACGGTATCGGGGGTACGACCATCTACTAAAGTTTCCTACGAGCATTCGATCAGGATGTCGGGAATCTTGTTGAATTACCCGACTTATTATTGGAAGGTGTTTTTAATATCGAGATTAAAATGCGGGGTTTATAATTGTTAGGCATGCGATGTCTAAGGAATTCATATTGTTAGGCATGAAATCCGGAATATGAGATATTACCGGTTTATGATGTATAAGGTGGTTGCGGATTCCAACTGTTGTAGTTTTCATTTTCTTTTCTGCGACCGTAAGTGTAATATGTGGTGTATCGCCGGTTTTGTTACTATACGTCAACGACATTTGGGATACGCATATTTACTTACGTTGATGACACGTGATGTTATGTGTTGCTATGATATGTTATATTGGATCGTCGTGTTTGAATAGCCGGTTTTTTTTTATGTGAGATGAGAGTTTTTCATTTTCATTCATATAAAAACTTGTATGTAATATTCTTTTATTGGGGTACTTCCGGTTTGAGGAAGATGTCACCGTTGATGTATATTATTTACTTTTCCGCATTAGGTTAGACCCAAGGAGGGGAGCATAAGTAACCGGGTTCTAAAGTCCGGAGGGAGGCCATCTCGAGGAGTCGAGTCCGGATCTCCTAACTCTAGAATTTGTAGGGTTTCTTACCTCTCTTGTAAGGTCTTGGGATGTGGGATTGGCTATTCATCACGACCGTGGAATCCGTGTTTTATACAGGCTTAAATTAAAACCCGGAAATTCTAGTATATCCAATATTTCATATATTGTCTTCTACTGCTGATATTCTATGATGTGATCACTTTATATTCTGAGATGGATACATTATATTATATATGAGATATATAATAGACGTTGCTTATGTTTTTCACTCGCGCTAGCCCTGCCCCGCTCTGCCGTTAGTTACCTAATCTAACGGTGCACGACGGGACTTCGTGGCGAATGCGGATAGCATAAGCGTACGTTGTATTTATCTGTGATGTTTAGGTAACTTAAATGATGGGACATTCATTAATGAGATTAATGAAAGAAAATAAACTTAATGATATTGTGGAATCGAATTTGAAACCCACTCGGCTTTTTACGAAAAAGCAAAGTTTCAAAAAGCAGAGCTTAAGCCACTCCTTTTAAAACTATTTGATTCTGCAACGAGATCAAGTTCAAAGCGTTAAAAGTTTTTATAAAAACCATCCGCAACCCTCCGTCATTTTAGAAAGTAAAGTACTTAGTATTCGTGCTGCGTATGTTGATTATAGTCAAGGCGTAATGTACGGTAGCTAAGTGATGTCTTCCTACACAGCATATGATGCGATTAGTTAGGATATTCATATGATTATGTTGATTATAGTCAAGGGTCATATGTGTGGGTCTAATTAATCACGAAATAACGGGTAGAACTTGACTAGTGCTTATGATATGTTGATTATAGTCAAGGTCATAAGTGCTAGGGGTAAAAACCATTATCGGGAGATTCAAGTGTTGAAATTTGCAATAAGATTGCATACCTTCTATATGATATTTGGATCCCGATACCCACTGCGAGTAATTGTTACTCCTGGGAGAGTTTTGCACTTTACAATTAGCCGATCAAATAGGTGTCGAGAAAGGTGTCAATGGGGTTACGCCCATGGGAAAACAAGGTTTATTTTAATTTGGTCCGTGCAAAAGCACGGAGAACCTTCCTCAAAGTACCGGCACTGGCCTGGATGAAAGATTGGCGAACTTGTAGGGTGTAATTAATCCCGGCTAGTCTTTCCTTTTAAGGTTTGAAGGAAGATTTGATAAAAACAGTGGGAGCCATCCTAATTAGATAAAAATATATAACCAATCTAATCTTGCAAGAGCGCACGCAGAGTGTTTTCTTCTCTCTCTCTCCAGGTAGCGACCATGTCACGCCTTAATCAAGATGATAATATGGATGTATTGACCGAACCCGCTTGTTATACTGAGCTGGGGAACGTTGGTTCCACTTTATCTTATAATTGTTATAATACCGAGCAGGAAATAGGGGAATACCAGGATTTCCATGCCGCCAAACGAAGAAAGTGCATGTTGATGCATCTACTTTGGGTGTGTTCGCTACCTAGAACTGTTTTTCTCAGTATTCTCTACGTCCTGTGTATTAGATACCGGATCTAGATCCCACATATGTAATATGTTGCATGGGCTACTGAAAGGTAGAGAACTGAGATTGGGTGATATGTCTCTAGGTATAAAGAATGGTGCAATTGTTGTAGCCAAAAAAGGTTGGCAAATATCACCTTGTATTACCAAATACATTGATTCTGAACTAATGTTATTAGATACCGAACCTGATATGCAACATTATATCAGTCTCTTTATTTACTAAAGAAGGATATAATTTTGTATTGTTGGATAATGTTTTGAACATTTTCTATATCAAGAGTTGATCAGCTCAGGCACGTTATCTAATAGCATATACGTTCTAAATCAAACCACAGTCCTTAATGTACAGAACACATACAAGAGGAAGAGTTCAGAAATGAATGAATCCTACTTATGGCATTGCAGACTAGGTCATATCAATGCGACCCGACTAGCTAAGTTACATTAAGATGCATATTTAAATCAGTTTTAATTTACATCTTATGAAACTTGCCAGTCATGTCACAAAGATAAGATTACCATAGCTCAGTTTACTTGAAACAGAGGAAGGGTTAGTAAACTCTTGGGACTAATACATGATGATGTATGTGGTCCCCTGTCTACACATGCCAGGAATGGTTCATTGTACTTCATTATATTCACTGATGATCTCTCAGGGTTTGGACACGTGTTCCTGTTGAAACACAAGCCTGAAGCTTTTGAGAAATTCAATGAATATAAATCTGAAGTAGAGAACCAAAACGGGTATAAGTATTATGTCCTTTGATGGGATCAGGGAGGAGAATACTTGTGCATGGAATTCTTGGACCATTCTAAAGGAAAATGAGATTCTCTCTCAGCATTACTCCTCCGTATACACTATAGCACAACGGTGTATCAGGGCGGAGCAATCGCACCCTGTTAGATATGGTGCGCTCTATGATGTGTACTGCTGAGTTGCTTGTTTCCTTTTGGGGTTATGCGCTTGAAGAAGCAGCATACATATTGAATTGGGTTCCAATCAAATCAGTGCCTACCACTCCATATGAGATATGGTATGGGAAGAGCCCGTCTCTTAAGCATGTTAAGATTTAGGTTGTCTGGCCTATGTCTAAAAGCAAAATCCGAACAAGCTCGAGGCAAGGTCAGTTCTGTGGAAGTTAGTTGGATATCCTTAGCATTCGCAAGGGAATATCTTCTGCCACACCGAGAAACAAAAGGTGTTTTGTTTCTCGGCATGCCACCTTTTCAGGAAAAGGAATTTTTTAAGGAAGAAATTTATGGTCATGAGGTAGAACTGGAAGAAGTTCCAGCTATACAAACTACAGCTGATGATTTGATAGAACCGGAGGATTCAATAATTCCCGACAAACCTCAGCCTCTCCGCCGACCTAGTAGGGTTCCTCATCCGCCTAAGAGATACTTAGGTTTCTCGATGACAGTGGGAGCGAGGATTGCATCATGAGAGATGATGACCCAACTAGTATCGAGCAGGCCATCAAGAGTGGGGACTCTGTAAGAATGGCTGGATGCTAAGCGATCTGAGATAGAATTCATGTACACCAACAAAGTATGGACTTTGGTTGCTATATCTGAAGTTTTAAATCCCCATCAGGAGCAAGTATATCTTGAGAAGATTACTTGGTGTAGATGGAAAAGTTGAGACTTTCAGAGCTGGACTTGTTGTAAAAGGTTCTCGTCAACGACCATGTGTGGATTATGATGAAACCTTTTCTAGTGGCTATGCTTAAGTCTATCCGGATCCTACTTACCATTGCTACATACCATGACTACGATATCTGGCGGTTGTGTATCATGACTGCTTTTCTAAATGGTAATTTTGAAGAGAGCATCTATAAGTACATAGCCAGAGGGCTTCGTAGACAGTGGGAGCAGCAGAAACATATGCAAGTTGCTTTAGAGGATAAAGCAGGCATCGTGGAGTTGGAACATCTGTTTTGATGTGGTAGTCAAAACGTTTGACTTCATCAAAATGGTAGATGAACCTTGTATATACAAAAAGGTAGTAGAGAGTAAGGTGGTCTTCCTCGTATTGTACGTGGACGACATACTCTTGATAGGAAAAGAGTTTCCTATGCTACACTCGGTCAATCTCCTCTTATCACATTGATTCTCCATGTAGGATCTGGGTGATACCTCCTAAATCCTGGGTTTTGGATCTATGAGATAGATCTAAGTGGATGTTAGGATTCTCATTAGGTGTAGTGAGATGGTATCAAATGATTCTGGGGAAAATCACTGGATAGCTTTGGAGAACCTTCTTAAGTACTTGTGAAGCACTGTAGAAATGTTCTTGGAGTTTGGTAACGATAAACTCCAGTAGGAGTCCTTTACCGACTCGAGCTTCCAGAGTGATAAGGTCGACTGTCAGATAGTCACAGGCTTTGCCTTTACCCCAGAAGTGGGGCGGTATGTTGAAAGATATCCAAGCTAGATACCGGGGCAAACTAGACAATAAAGGCTGGATACATCGCTATCAACGATGCTACCAAAGAGGCAGACTAGGTGTATATATGTTCATGAGATGAGCTAAGTTTCTACCATTGTGAGACAATGGAGTTGTGGCTTTGGCCTAGAAATCCTCGTCCCATCAGTGATCCAGACAGATTCTACGGCAGTATCACCTGCTCATGGAGATGGTTGATCTCCAGGGGATCGAGATCAGGAGAGTTGACACGAAGGATAACACAGCGGATCCACTCACAAAGGCCTTTCCTGCGAGAGACTTTTATAGGACGTTGGGTATGACATACAACAACAACTGGCCTTAGTGCAAGTGGGAGATTGTTAGTTGTATGTATGCCCTAGAAGTCATTATTGTACATGAGATGTATATTATAGTGGATGCTGGGACATATACAGGGAGGAATTTCTTGCTCGACATGATAGTACGCTATCTGGTTGCTCTTTATCTTAACATGTACACTTACTGTCTCTCTGTTACATGTTGATAAAACCCTTAGGATGTGTACTTGACTACCAGGATTATGATGCAGATCATACTAGTGGGGCATGGGCAGTCCATGAGTTCATCCTTCAATTGTTCCTAGTCGAGGGAATATCGAGACAGGGCATCAATATTCCAGAGTAGACTAGCGTATACGCTTCTTGACCCATATGATGGGCGATGGATGATCCCATATCTATTGGTGTTTGACATCAGAGATCGTATACGGGTGCTCAGTGGAGACTGGGTGCACTGAACGGACTCACCGAGAACTCATAGATGGTATTATACCTCACGTCAGATAGCAGTTCTTTGGTGACACTGGTACAGGTTAGTCTGTCGACCCGAGATCGTCATAAAGTCTTGTGTGTCTCCCACTGTGCTTTGATTTCCACCCTACCACGACTCTACTGAGTCATGCAAACAGGTGGTTTTTGGGTACAGTACCGAGTCACGTGGAGGCAATGAGCGATAGGAGGGGATTTCGTCTCTCGCGGTATTGAGGGTTGATGTTGCGCTATGCATGATTGGCCATAACTGGAAATCCTTGGCTAGGGTAGATGAGATTTACTGGTAAGTGTTATCAGTAGTTTCTCGACCCATTATGGACCTTGCATCGGCATGACTTATCAAGCTATTGGGGGTCTGATGTTTACCATCTCTAGGCGAGATATGCGACATATCAGACGAACAGACCGAACTGTACGGTAGTGTTACTGATTGGATTCGCAGGAGTATGAGCAGGCTTGCTTGTTGATCTTCTGATCGCTCAATACCCGGATGGCTGTTACATTTAGCTGACCGCTTGTGGCTTGTGGGTGTTTGATATGATCATCACCCACTGCCAGTGTATTGACGAGTCTTTAGAGTCCTACATAGAGGTTTCCTGGCTCAGGCGAAACGGAGTAGGAGCACATATGTGATATGTGCGGGACCGAGATTAATACGCGTATGTGATACCATATTCTATTCTTGCGATTTGTGTTATCACTCAGTTATATGTGATATAGCCGGGTTATCGAATCATGTGTTGATTCGATAAATTGATACATATGATATTAGTCGGTTATATGTGATATAGCCGGATTATTAAATCAAGTGTTGATTTAATAACCAAATGTATAATTATATATTTGATATATTAATTTACATTAACTAGTATTAGCTCACTTAATATTTCTTTTCTCGCTTGATTGTGCATTAAGTATATATGTGATATATACTTGTGTACATGTTTTTATGTCATGCTAGATGATACATGCTTCATGGGTGTGTGTGTGACTCACACCATGCTTATCATAATGGTGGGTTATTATTTAATTTATGTAATTCAAAATTAGTTGGAAATTGTCATGCTTAGAAGCTTGGAGAAGCTTAAAGCATTTTTGACTTAGTTCACTAATTTTGTCTCCCTTAAGATATTTATTAATCAAACCATTATTTTAAACCATGGTTGTGTCGCTACAATCGTTAATATATGATATTAACTCACCCATGGTTGATATACTTCACTTGAGATTTTATATCCATGAGAGTTTTCTTCATCTCCTTTCTCAAACTTTCTAGCTTCAGGTGAGGTGATGAAAATGAGTGAGAAAAATAAATCTAAAGTGAGCCTAATTCCTACTTTATCAACCTCTACTAGATTAGCCGTTTAGTTTGGGTTTTTTCTTCACAAAGTTCACCAATTAGTGAAGAGGTAGCATGAGGTTAAGTCTCCTCGACGTAGATCATTTTCGGCCTCGAAGACTTTGAGCAAGTTTGTTCATTTCTTCAAGTGAACCCATACTAGAGTTCGGAAGATCACTACATGGAGCGTAGGGACTACTACACGGAGCTTTAGAAGTGAACGGAGCTTTAGAAGTGAAGGATCGGTCTACAAAGGTTGTATTCCCCATTCACTTAGTTGTAATGTTTGATTACATGTTAGTTTTTTCTAATTACTCTAGTTAGATCCTAGTTAAGGGTTGTTTAGCACTCTAGAATTTTTGAAATTAGCATGCTTGATGCATTGAAAACCCAGTAGGGTGCTAAGGAATCCCAACAACATGTCCTTCGGGTCTTCTTTGTTGTCCTCCTCCTCGTCATAGGTTCCAGGGATAGTAACGGATCGATGCCTCCTCGTCAACCTCCTCGAGTCAAAGACGATCCCCCTGAAAGTGTATAGTCCGAGCTCCTATCTCAAATCCGAGTTAACTAGAGCACCTAGTTCGCTAAACTAGATGGCCTAGATGATGTAGAGAGTGAAGATGGATTAGTGTGTCTCTAATAGCCTTAGCTTTCTCAACACATGAGACATGAAAGGATAGAAGAAGAAGAAGGAGACTTGAGGAAAAGCTAGTTAAGAAATGAGCTTAGAAAAGAGATGGCTCAAGTCAAGAATAATGAAGCTTGCTAATAATTGATGAGATAAAATATACCACAAATATCTAGCAAGCATCAAAGTATCTATTTTGTCAAAGCTATGAGTCACTAAGAGCCATACCTCACATAACAAATATCTCCACCTCATCAATCATTAATCAAAAAGAATAAAACCCTAATGAGGTGTTTTCTTCTAGAAGCAAACCCGAGTAAATTACGAGAATGTCCCTCAACCGTATATACATACCCGTATCTGTATTCCGAAGAATTCGAATACATAGAGACGAAAATAATCCACCAGTATAATATTAGGATCCGGCTTAAACCAAAGCCCACCAGTATTATCCGCCCGAACATCATACGTGCACAAGTACACGTATGTGATCGAAGCCCTACCGTAAAACCACACGGCATCTACATCTTTTGCCCGATGTAGGGAAACCCTCTGTGTGGGACTCTAAAGACTCGACACTACGTCGTCAGTTGGTTTAACCATAAGCCGTCAGCGGTACTAGCTGCACGTAACGGCTATCCAGGTATCTGTCGATAAGAAGGCCGATGAGCAAACTCATCCGAACTCTTACTAATCCTATCTATGACAATCTCCGTACAGTCCGGTCTGTTCTTCTAAGAGTATCGCATATCGGGACTAGGGGTGGTAATCGTCAGATCCCTAATAGCGCAATAAGTCGTGTCGGAGAATAGCCCAAAACACCCTGAGAAACTGCTGGAGTACCTAGCAGTAAATCTCTCTTGCCCTCACCAGAGACTTTGGGTAATGGCTTTCCGAACACAGCGCGATATCAACCCCCAATACCGGGAGAGACGAATCCTATTTAACCGCCACTGCCTCCAAGTGCTTCAGGACTGCACCCAACTACTACCTGTTTCCACGACTCCTTTGAACCGTGGTAGGGTAGTAATCTAAGAACAGTGGGAACACACTCGAGGCGAAGCAGCAGTGTCAAGTCGACGAACTAAGCTGTACTCATGTCATCTGGGAACTGCTACCCGACGATAGGTATAATACCCACCAACAGTCCCTAACGAGTCCTGTCCAGTGTACTCATAACCCAATGAGCACCTGCATACTATCTCCAGTATGACGTACTAATAGATGTAGGACAGACCATCTCCCCTGCCAGGATAAGAAGCGTATACACTAGTCTATTCTCGAGTATCGATGCCCCGTCTCAATAATCCTATAACAACGAACCTTTATAAGGTTGTGCTTATAGACCACCCAGCTCCTACTAGTGTGACTACCATCACAACACTGGTAATCAAGCAATGATCCTAAGGGCTCTACCAATATGTATAAGCGATATGCTAAAAGAAACACATGCACATATTGAGGTAGAAACAAACCAGGTAGCATACTACCATTTTGAGCAAGACTGTCAATACAACTGTGAATATCCCAAGCTTCCATTAAGTAATATACAAACCACTATAATACAATAATGGCCTCTAGGGCATATATCACTAACATCAAAGAGTTTAGAAGGGGTCTGCCGAGATTAGATGGACACGCTACAAAGGTTATACTACCTTCTCTTGACTTTTCTATTCTCTTTTGTTCGCTAGGTTTTAATGTTTGGACGATTACTTGGTCGTATGATCGATCGCGCTCTTAGGAAAATTTTTTTCCATCCATTCCGCTTCCGCTGCACCTACACATGAGCGCGGCCGACCTTACAACATTAACAATTCTTTCCTCAACGTACTCTCTATAAAGATGTGTACATGGATCAACTACATGGCTTCCTCCACTCCTCCCTACCCAATCATGTCTGTAAACTATGAAAAACTCTTTATGGTCTCAAGAAACCGCCCAGGGCATGGTATCAAGAACTCAAACGCTATCTCCTTCAAGCCGGCTTTGCAAACTCAATGGCGGATATGTCTTTGTTTATCTACTACAAGGAAGCTACCGTCGCCTACTACTTGGTGTATATCGACGACATTATTCTCACTGGTAATACCATTCAGTCCATTCAGTCTGTCGATAATCAATTTAGGAAACGCTTTTCTCTGAAGGATCTTGGCGACCTTCATCACTTTCTTGGTGTAGAAGTTATTCCTATGACACAAGGACTCTTTCCATCTCAACATCGCCATATTGCTGATCTTTTGAAAAAGTTCTCCATGGAAGGAGCTAAAGAAATTACCATTCCAATGCACAATACTACTCCTCTACTCCGCCATGAAGGGTTTTCTTCTGTCGACCCCATGCCATACCGTCAGCTAGTTGGTGCTCTTCAATATCTTTCTCTCACTCGTCCTGACGTTTCCTTTGCTGTCAACCGTTTCTTCCAATTCATGCACTCTCCCACAGAACTTCACTGGACGGCACTCAAACGTGTTCTTCATTACCTTAAAGGTATAATAAATCATGGTCTGTATCTGCGCAGAAGATCTCCTCTAACTCTTCAGGCCTTCAGTGACTCCAACTGGGGTGGAAGTCGCGATGACGGATGTTCTACCACTGCTTACATTCTCTACCTAGGCTCGAATCTAATTTCATAGAAATCTGTTCAACAAAAGACTGTCTTTCGTTCCTCTTCCGAAGCTGAATACAAAACGCTTGCGAATGCCACGGCCGAAGTACTCTGGGTGAAAAATCTTTTATACGAGCTCAAGATAATTCTGCGAAAACTTCCTTCTTTATACTGTGATAATGCTGGGGCTACCTATCTTAGTGCAAACCCAATTTTCCACTCTCGGATGAAGCACCTTGCACTTGACTATCACTTCGTTCGGGAGTGCGTTGAATATGGAACCATCCGTGTACACCACATCAGTACTCATGATCAAATTACGGATGCCCTCACCAAAGCACTTAAATGCACACAATTTCTCATATTTTGATCCAAGATTGGAATCTCCAACGGAGCCTGTTCAGTTGATAAAACTGCACATTTGTTATTACATTTTTCCTACTAAATCTATATTAAAAAAAGGTCTTTATTATAATATATCATACATATGAGGGTTTATCTGTAAAAATACTATTTTCCATGTGTTGATATATTATAATTAGCATTTGGTAGGAAAATGTATGCAAAAAGTATCATTGACCAAATCTTAAGAAAACAAACTCTACTAAATATCATTTGAGTTGTTGTGCAGAATTTTCAGGAACTAAATTCAAGGAAATCAAGTTGTTAAAGCAAACATGCCTAATTAAGAAAGCAAAACTTAGAAATCAAGTCTGGCAGCAACTACGAGAAGATTTCCAAGTTCCAAAGGTTCCAGAGATCACCACATGTCACAAGGATCAAGCCACAGAGAAATGATCCAATTATCAGATCATAGGACCGCGGATCCGCGGCCATACCCCCCTGTTGGCCGTGGATCCGGCGCATGATAGAAGATTTAGAAGCTGCGATTTTTCTGGGTGAATCTTTATTGTTTTCTTCCAAATTTGGAAGCAAGGGTTCTGGATTTGGGACTATAAATAAAGACCTAGATCCTCTTGGAAAAATCATCAAGTCGACGCGATCACGAAATCCAAGACGGCTCACGCATCCAGACTGATCATCAACGGTTCATCTACCTCCTTAGAAGAGATCGAGAAGCAACTAGTCTTTGTAATCATTTTCTAAGGAATCAAAGTGTAATGAATATTGTTGATTAATAAAGGTAGGTTTCTTTTTCTTATTCTATTTCTTCGTAGTTTAATTACGCATTTTCTCTCCATCTCTTTTTCTCCCAACATGCGCGAGTAATTCTCCGCTTGTTAGGGTTCGTAGGATTATGGTAGGTTAATGGATGATGAAAATACCTAAACTCTTTTTACGTCCTATAAAGTTTATAAACTTTATCAAGACAATCATTAACATCCTAATCGGGCACGCTAACAATTCATTGTTAGTCTCGACCGCGATTAGAGATTAGATTAATGATTGTTTTGGTAAAGGCTAGATATGAACGGAGTTCCGTGTCGAGATAGGGGTTAAGAGTGGGATTCCTTTTCCCTCCAGAAACCCTAGTCTACACGCATCACTGTCGTTCCAGTGTTAAATCTATTAAAGGATAGAAAGAGTAATTTTTAATTAATCATCCATAACTACTAAATCCTAATGAACCAAACTACTAAATCCTAATGAACCCTACAAGCCCTCTTCTTATATAAACTTACATCCGTAGTTAATCTAGATCTATATTTTGCATTCTTGTTTAACGTAGATATAGATCCTACAACCATTCTACAATATTATTTATCCTTCCTCCTCTCTTTTTCAACACATCTAAAGTAAGAGTAAAATATTCAATGTTTCCCTGAGGACGACCCGTACTCATCTCGGTCTAGCTACGGGCGACACCGTTCTGATTGCGGTTATTCTACAAACACTTTTTCAAAACAATCAAATGGCGCTGTTGCCGGGGATACGTGCGTAATTTTTTATTCTTACTATTTGTGTTGAATTCTTATCCGATCTATATCATAATTAAAACAAAACTGCAAATCCTATATTTAACGAAGTGTGTGATTTTTTGCAAGGAGATCTGGAGTCACAGACTTGAGGAAACAGGAAACAGAGACATTCTTAGAGATCCAGAGGAGCACAGAAGGGAACAGAGAAAATTTCATCAACAGATCTTTCCTTCCTGCGGCGGATCCGCGGCAAAGGAGGCATATTCGCGGCGGAAGCGCGGCGGGCTAGGAGATCTAGGGTTCCAAACTTCTCTGGTATCTTTCTCAACTCTTTCTCTCTCCTCTAAAATCCAATAAAATCTATTTTCTGTAGGATTCTTTGCAAAATAGCGCCGCTCAAAAATCTTTTTGCAAAAGTTTTGTGATTGGTTTTGTTTTGCATATTTTAATACGGACTTTAAGGGGAAAAGACCAAATCCAGATTAGGTGTGGATTTCATCACCCTTCCTAAGCCCCACAAATCATAAACCGAGCATCCGCATCAACCCTACATTAATTTAAAAAATATCTAGACCAGACTCTAAGGACTATCGCGCTCATTAAGGACAGAGGAAGGTCGTGGGTAATCTATCGCTTATCCGCATTACTTTTGTAGTGCCTAGGCAAGTGTGTCTAAGGAAAGTGGTTTACTTAATTAGGCCCGCTATTTTCGGTGATTCGTATAGCAGATACCTCCCACTTACCTGGCACTTACCTGGCCACAAGAGTAGTAAAGAGGTGGTAGAGGATTGATCCCACGGCTTGTCCTTTGGAAGTCTAGGAGCGGTCTAGAGACTGGACCTAGATAACCTTAGTTCTAGGGTTATTTGTGCATTGTAGAGTGATTTGTCTTGAGTCCCACTTTTTACAAAACAAACCAATTTTAAATCACACACACGCTGCCACTTCCACTAAACCCGCTTAGTGCATGCTCGGCTGGACACGGGATTCTAGTGCCCATCTTGTCCGCGTTCCTGCTATCGACGCCGAAGTCGGTACTTCTTCATCTTCTTTTCCCCCACCACACACCATGACCGAGATGGACGGCACTCCATGAGATTATAACACCACGCTGACACCGCCCGTAGGTGCGCAGAATCCACCGCGCATCTCTCTCCAAGAGAGATGATATCCTATCCGTGGTCCCCTTCCTACTTGTCTATCTATTCCACCAGCTAACGGGGATAATTTCGAAATTAAACCCCACTACATCAATCTACTGCCCAAATTTCACGGGCTTGAGTCGGAAGACGCGTACGTTTTCATCACCAAATTCGAAAACGTATGTGCAATGATGGGTACTTCACAATTGACTGTGGATGCTATGCGCTTGCGTCTTCTCCCATTCACACTGTGCGACTTGGCAGAAAAATGGCTTTATAATACTGTTGCACACTCTATCACTAATTGGGATGAATTCGTAATAGCATTTCTTAAGAAGTTTTACCCAAACCATAAGACTGCCCATATTAGGAGCGAGATCAACCAGTTCACCCAGCTTTCCAATGAACCATTTTGGAAGTGCTTTGAACGTTTCAAGGATCTGCTTGTCCAATGTCCTCATCATGGAATACAAAGATGGAATTTATGTCGAATTATATATGAGGGCATTAATCCAGCGACAAAGCAGATGCTTGAAACAATGTGTCAATGTAATTTCATGTCTAAAGATGACGGAGAAGAGTGGAAATATCTGGAAGATCTCGCTGAAAACACTTTGCAGTGGGAAAGCGTAAGACCACCTTCATCTAGGGGAGGTATTCACCAGCTCGATGTTTCCATCGCAATGAAAGCCGAAATGGCAGCGATGCAGAAGAACTCGACGCTATTGAGAACAAATTTTCATCAGTCTCCCTAAATCAGGTCACGCTTCCCAAGACCGTCTGTGGTTGCTGTTCAGATCCTTCACACTTAACGGAAGAATGTCCTATGAATGCATCGTTTCAAACTAATGCTGCTTTTCAGCAGCGACCTAGAAACGATCCTTATTCTTCCACGTACAATCAAGGATGGAGGAATCATCCTAATTTTGCTTGGAACCAAAACCAACCCCAAAATCAAAATCAGTTCCAAAGCAATTATCAAAGATCTCCTCCACAGCAACCACAACCACAAAGTCAGCTCCCTTTTCAGTCACAGAATTTTCAAAATCCGGCCAACACGTCTACACCACAAGTGGCCGGTACTGACAACTCTTCACTCGCACAAACTTTGGATATGTTTATGAAATATACCATTCAAATGTCGGCTGATATGAAGTCTTCTATTGATACCATAAAGCAAGATTCCGCCTCCCAAGGCGAAAGTATTAAATCAATAGAAAACCAACTTGCACAGTTAAACGCCGCAATGAGTGCGAGAGAGAAAGGGAAACTCCCATCTCAACCCCTACCAAATCCTGGCCATTCACAAAATCATAATGTGAATGTCGTTACTACGTTGAGATCGGGGAGAGTGCTGAATAACCGAGTGGGTGAGCAATTTGATGTTAGTGACACCAATGATACCCCAGCTTCTTCTTCTTCCCCTAATTCGTCTAGTCTCCCACCTTCATCCGAGCCTATTCTCCGTTTTCCCCAAGGCTCGAACACTTCGCCCGATCTATCTAAGTCGATTCCTACTCCAATTTTGGGATCGAATCCGTCTCCTCAATCTTCTCCACAAACGTTGGACCCAAAACTTATTGATCAAGCTCCGTTTCCAAACAGATTAAGGGCCAACAAACCTAACCCGCAAATGGAAAAGATTGTGGAAATGTTTAAGCAAGTTAGCGTGAATATTCCTCTCCTAGATGCTATTCAACAAGTCTCATCTTATGCAAGAATTCTTAAAGACTTGTGCACTAGGAAGAGAAAAACTCAAGTGCCTAAGAAGGTTTTCATGACGAGTAATGTTAGCACAGCCTTTACCCAGCAAATACCAAAGAAACGTAAGGACCCTGGTTGTCCTACAATCTCTATTTCTATTGGGGGTAAAAATATTAATCGTGCTTTACTCGATCTTGGCGCTAGCGTTAACTTGCTTCCTTATTCAGTATACGAGCACTTAGGAATTGGAGAGTTAAAACCCGCCCATTGTACTCTCCAAATGGCAGACCGATTGATCACCAAACCTCGGGGCGAACTAGAGGATGTGTTGATTAACGTCGGGGAATTTATATTTCCCGTGGATTTTATTGTTTTAGATACACAACCCGTGGCAAACCCACGCAATCAAATCCCGGTGATACTTGGTCGACCCTTCCTAGCAACTTCTAACGCTGTAATTAATTGTCGTAACGGTTCTATGAACTTATCCTTCGGGAAAATAACAATTGAGCTTAATATTTACAAGTTAGGAAGTCAGCCATCAGAACCTTCTGCTCATTTGCTGGATGTTTGTTCCATCCACGAGATAGCTCACGAAAGCTGCATGGATGAGGAACTTTGCTTTGATGATCTCGACAACACTAATGAGATATCGTTTGATCTTGCACCACTTCATAGTGAGGATATGTTCAATGAGTCCGTCCTTGAGTTTGAACCCGTTGACTCGTTGCAAAAGTCAGCAGCACCTTCCGAGTCAATATCTTATGCAAGTTTTGAATCTCTTAGGGAGTCCGAATATCATTCCGTTACCCCACCTTCTATTGTCTCTCCGCCAATTCTTGATCTCAAACCGCTACCTTCTCATCTTAAATATGCATATTTAGGGGAGAATGAAACTTTGCCGGTGATTATATCCGCTTCTCTAGCCTTAGAGCAAGAGAACGCACTTTTGGCAGTGTTGAGATTGAATCGGCAAGCATTTGGTTGGACAATGGCTGACATCAAAGGGATTAGTCCCTTAATTGTTGAACATTACATACATCCGATGGATGAAGCCAAACCAACCCGAGACCCACAAAGACGGTTAAATCCCGTTATGAAGGAGGCGGTAAAGAAAGAAATCGTCAAGTGCCTTGATAGTGGAATAATTTACCCTATATCTGATAGCCAATAGGTAAGTCCAATTCAGGTGGTCCCTAAAAAATCTGGCATCATGGTTATCACTAATGAGGCTAATGAGTTAATCCAAACACGCACCCAAACTGGGTGGCGCGTATGTATTGATTACAGGAAACTCAATGCCGCGACGAGGAAAGATCACTTCCCTCTACCTTTCATTGACCAGATGTTAGAACGATTGGCCGGACACGATTACTATTGTTTCTTGGACGGATACTCTGGCTATAACCAGGTCCCCATCGCCGAAAAGGATCAAGATAAAACCATATTTACTTGTCCTTTCGGAACTTTTGCTTATAGACGCATGCCCTTTGGGTTATGCAACGCTCCCGCTACATTTCAGCGGTGTATGATGGGGATATTCTCAGATATGGTGGAGAATTTTCTGGAAATTTTTATGGACGATTTCTCCATTTTTGGGGACTCCTTTGAGGACTGCCTTCGTAATCTTGACGCGGTTCTTACCCGCTGTAAGGATAAGAACTTGACTTTGAATTGGGAAAAATGTCATTTTATGGTCCAAGAAGGTATTGTACTTGGACATATAATTTCACGAAAAGGCATTGAGGTTGACAGAACTAAAATAGATGTCATTCATAACCTCGCTCGTCCCAATTGCGTCAAAGATATACGATCCTTCCTTAGTCATGCAGGATTTTATAGGAGATTTATTAAGGACTTTAGCAAAATTGCTAGACCCTTAACCCTTCTATTGGCCAAGGATACTGCATTTCACTTCGATTCGGATTGTGAGGCTGCTTTTGAATCGCTTAAAGGATCACTCACTACAGCCCCCGTTCTATCATCTCCGGATTGGAACCACCCGTTCGAGCTTATGTGTGATGCATCAGATTTTGCTATTGGTGCTGTCTTAGAACAACACATTGATAAGATGCCACATGTAATTTACTATGCAAGTAGGACCTTGAATGATGCATAAATAAATTACACAACTACCGAGAAAGAACTCTTGGCAGTTGTATTTGCATTAGAGAAATTCAGGCCCTACTTGATTGGCTCGCCTATTGTGGTTTACACAGATCACTCCGCCCTATGACATCTTTTATCGAAGAAGGATGCGAAGGCCAAGCTAATACGTTGGATTCTATTGTTACAAGAATTTGATCTTGTCATCCGAGACAAGAGTGGATGTGAAAACATTGTATCCAACCATCTTTCATGCATCACTTCTTCGCCAACTTTGACCGTGCCGATAAATGACTCATTTTCTGACTAACAGCTCTTGAATGTATCCTACGAACCTTGGTTCATGGATATCGTGAAGTATCTTGCGACGGGACTTATTCCTAGCGATTGGTCGAAACAAGACAAACTTCGATTTCTATCCCAAGTAAAATACTTTTACTGGGATGAACCTTATCTGTTTAAGTATTGTCCCGATCAAATCATTCGCAGGTGTGTCCCTAACGATGAATTCAAGAGCGTGTTATCATTTTGTCATGATCAGGCATGCGGCGGTCATTTTGGTCCTCGAAAAATGGCGGAGCAAGTTTTGCAATGTGGCTTTTATTGGCCAACATTATTTAAAGATGCATATGAACATTGCAAAACTTGTCCGCGATGTCAACATTTGGGTCGGATTTCATGAAGAAACGAGATGCCGCTCCAACCTATATTGGTTGTGGAAATATTCGATGTTTGGGGTATTGATTTTATGGGCCCTTTTCCCAACTCCTTTGGGAACTTATATATCTTGTTAGCAGTTGATTATGTCTCGAAATGGGTGGAAGCTATACCGTGTCGCACTAATGACAACAAGGTTGTCATTAAGTTCCTTAAAGAGAATATCTTTTCACGATTCGGACACCCTCGCGCTATAATTAGCGACAACGGGACACATTTCTGTAATCGGTCTTTCGAGACAATGATGCGGAAATATTCAATCACTCACAAGATTTCTACGCCCTATCATCCCCAAACAAGCGGGCAGGCTGAGATCTCAAATAGGCAGATCAAACAAATCTTGGAGAAGACGGTTTCTAAGAACCGTAAGGATTGGTCAACCAAATTGACGGATGCTCTTTGGGCATTCCGCACCGCTTATAAGACCGATCTTGGTATGTCTCCATACCGCCTTGTGTTTGGGAAGGCATGCCACCTTCCTGTCGAGATCGAACATAAAGCAATGTGGGCAATTAAAGAGCTTAATTTTGATCTTGATCATGCAGGCAGCTATCGGAAGCTGCAGTTGAATGAGCTAAGCGAACTCCGCGATGAAGCTTATGATAATGCGGTGATAGTAAAGAACAGGACTAAAGTGTTCCACGATAAAAATCTTTTTAGAAAAACCTTCACATCGGGGCAACAAGTCCTTCTTTACGATTTCCGTCTCCATTTTCATCCGGGTAAGCTTAAATCTCGTTGGAAAAGACCTTTTGTGGTGCGGTATGTACACCCGCACGGGGCAGTAGAAGTTGAAAAATTGAAAAACGGTTCAATTTTTAAAGTAAATGGGTATAGATTAAAACCGTATTTTTCTGCTGACCCCGCGGAGGAGCTCCTGTTTTTACAGGAGCCGCTTTATCAAAACTAAATTTCCTCCACCTCACCTCCTTGTTTTGGTAACATGTTCTCATTTAAAGAATGGAGGTGAGTGAAAATGGATTTAATTGAATATCTGTGCGTGCTAAAGAACAAGTTTGTGGGTAGTTTTTATTTTACCCTTTGTATCTCTCCCCTAGTATACAGGTCCATGCTTTCAAAAGGCTACATCAGTGAGGACACTGCTGAAAACAGGTTTGGGGGGGAGGTTTGTATTCACTGAATTATCTTTGACACTGGGCATTCAAAAAAATTTTATAACAAAAGAGTAGAAAGTGAAAAATTACATCCAAAAGATAGGAATAGTTTAAGAAAACCAAGAAAATTAGAAGTTTTCTTAAACGAACTGGTAATAAGTAGTTATGAGCTGTTGTCCCAAGGGTTAGTAAGATGAAAGAAGTCACTAATCTGAGGATAAAAATAAGTCTGAAAAATAGTTTCTATTCTGGAAGCCAAACATTTGAATGTTGATACCCTACTATATGCACTTACACACGTCTTAAAATTCGAGATAGTTAAGGATACCTTGAAATGCTCTTGTCTAAAAGCCAAAGTATGGAAAAAAATGAATAAAATATAAAATGGTGAAGAAAAAAATGAACACTGGTTTTGTTATCGCCAAGGCAGCAATAAAAAAATATAGCGAGGGTGCTTCATCACGTAGTGCCTTAGACCAACTAGTTTGGGAGTCACTGCTAAGCCTTAGGTGGTGCAAGACGAGGAAAATACTATCACCTAATCAGCAAGCACATAAGTAATCGGTCAGTTAGTACCTCAAGAAGTATTAACTGTCACATGAAAATGTGTGAGCAAATCTAAATATTCATCAAATTAAAAAAAGTACTGAGGTAGATGGACAAGAGTATGATAGCTTGAATTGAATTCTCCGGGTGTAGTGATGTCTATTACACACACGTAGGGTTATATGATCGATGTTTGGACAAAAGGTAGGAATGAAGAATAAAGACGAAGATTTATTGAGGGATGATGTGATTTCTAACATCATTTCATGACTATTAAGATAGGGCTCATGACAACTGAAAAGCTAGTGTAGTTGGAAACTCTTATTTTCAAAGTCTTTCTTTTATGGTCCTTATCTTTATATGTAAATTTCACCATCTCTCTTTTATTATAGGATTTTGTGGATGTAATCCGCTGAAAACCCTCAGGAGACAACACTCCTCCTACTAGGGACACATAGAGGTTTAACGGCTTGTTGCACGTGCTCAGTGCAATCGTGTTTGCCTACGAAAGTGTGCTTAGTTTTCTCCTTTCTTTTTTCTCCTTCTCTTCAATAAACTAGTTTGCTCGGGACGATCAAAGATAAGTTTGGGGGTATTTGTTCAGTTGATAAAACTGCACATTTGTTATTACATTTTTCCTACTAAATCTATATTAGAAAAGGTCATTATTATAATATATCATACATATGAGGGTTTATCTGTAAAAATATTATTTTCCTTGTGTTGATATATTATAATTAGCATTTGGTAGGAAAATGTATGCAAAAAATATCATTGACCAAATCTTAAGAAAAAAAACTCTACTAAATATCATTTGAGTTGTTGTGCGAATTTTCAGGAACTAAATTCAAGAAAATCAAGTTGTTAAAGCAAACCTGCCTAATTAAGAAAGCAAAACTTAGAAATCAAGTCTGGCGGCAACTACGAGAAGATTTCCAAGTTCCAAAGGTTCCAGAGATCGCCACATGTCACAAGGATCAAGCCACAGATAAATGATCCAACGATTAGATCATAGGACCGCGGATCCGTGGCCATACCCCCCTGTTGGCCGCGGATCCGCCGCATGATAGAAGATTTAGAAGCTGCGATTTTTCTGGGTGAATCTTTACTGTTTTCTTCCAAATTTGGAAGCAAGGGTTCTGGCTTTGGGACTATAAATAAAGACCGAGAGCCTCTTGGAAAAATCATCAAGTCGACGCGATCACGAAGTCCAAGACGGCTCACGCATCCAGACTGATCATCAACGGTTCATCTACCTCCTTAGAAGAGATCGAGAAGCAACTAGTCTTTGTAATCATTTTCTAAGGAATCAAAGTGTAATGAATATTGTTGATTAATAAAGGTAGGTTTCTTTTTCTTATTCTATTTCTTCGTAGTTTAATTATGCATTTTCTCTCCATCTCTTTTTCTCCCAACATGCGCGAGTAATTCTCCGCTTGTTAGGGTTCGTAGGATTAGGGTAGGTTAATGGATGATGAAAATACCTAAACTCTTTTTACGTCCTATAAAGTTTATAAACTTTATCAAGACAATCATTAACATCCTAATCGGGCGCGCTAACAATTCATTGTTAGTCTCGACCGCGATTAGAGATTAGATTAATGATTGTTTTGGTAAAGGCTAGATATGAACAGAGTTTCGTGTCGAGATAGAGGTTAAGAGTGGGATTCCTTTTCCCTCCAGAAACCCTAATCTACACGCATCACTGTCTTTCTAGTGTTAAATCTATTAAAGGATAGAAAGAGTAATTTTTAATTAATCATGCATAACTACTAAATCATAATGATCCCTACAAGCCCTCTTCTTATATAAACTTATATCCGTAGTTAATCTAGATCTATATTTTGCATTCTTATTTAACGTAGATCTAGATCCTACAAACATTCTACAATATTCTTTATCCTTCCTCCTCTCTTTTTCAACACATCTAAAGTAAGAGTAAAATATTCAACGTTTCCCTGAGGACGACCCGTACTCATCTCGGTCTAGCTACGCGCGACACCGTTCTGATTGCGGTTATTCTACAAACACTTTTTCGAAACAATCAGAGCCATAATCTTGCGGGGAAGTATTAGTGAAACATGCTAGAAACAAAAGAAGACGTCTGAAGATATGCGTACAGACGTCTGCTATAGAATCCAGACGTCTGCAGAAAGAGATCTAGACGTCTGCAATCGTCTGACCGAAGAACAGGGTGAAACTAGACGTCTGAAGGAGAAAAGCCAGACGTCTGGTCTTGAGTCTTCGACAATAATAGAGAATATGCAAACGGTTGCACTTTTGGCGTTCAGATGTCTGCCCATCGGAACACAGCAATACAGGATCTTTTCATGACTTGTGATATTTAGATCTTTTCATAACTTATGATATTTATGATTAAGAAAGATTTTATTTTATTTTGGTTTTCAATCATGTAAAGTGTAATATATATACACCTTTGATATTCGATACAATTATCAAGTTCAAAACCCAAAAAACTTGATCTTCTTCAAGAATTTTATAATTAACCAGCAAAACTTTGCAAAGATGTAAAAAATTACAATGATTTTCAATAGCCAAAATTTAATCAGTTATTCAATAATCTCAATAGAATAGTTTAGGGCTTCTTTTTACAGGGAAACACCAATGAAATTTTCAAAATTAAATGTAAAAGACATAAAAATAAAAAACAACATAAACTGCAAAATAAACAAAAAACATTTTAATAAATATAAATAAAACTTAAATCGATAGTCCCACATCAATTCTGTATTTATATTTGCTAGATTTCAATGCATTAATATCTACACGTTGGCACTTGAAGCTCGGATTTCAGAATGAGCCAAATTCTGCTCACAGTTAAATATAATAAAATTGCCCCAATTTTCCCCCCTAATGATGCTCATGAGTGGTGTTTCCTCAGATTACGACACATGACGGATGATGTATCCTGAAGGCTATGAGGGTGGAATAAATTAGTTGCATCAGGAACATTCCACAGGACCTCGTCTCGAGGAAGTATCCGACCTCTTAGGAAATCGCCCTGAGTACTTCCAACCTTCACCAAGAAAACTACCAATAGCTTGTCTTCGAGCTTCCTCAGTCTCCTTGCTCTCTTCCGAGCCATCTGAAAAGCCGAGCTTCCTCGGCCTCCCGTCTCATCTTCGAGCTCCTAACGGATCGAGCTCCTAACGGATCGAGCTTCCTTGTTTTTCCCCGATCAACCAAGAGTGCGGATCCCATACGCCCCGCAACGGCTCCGCGTATATCGCCAGGGCGAGATATCCTCCTCCCCACGATCCGCGTCCCACGCTAGCGCATCCCCATATTAATGGCGCATCCCCCTATTAATGGGTGCATCCCGCCAATCAAAGGGAGGATATCGCTGGGGCGTAACTGACGGCGATGATCTCGCGCCTGCTCGCTCCACGCGACCCCTATATAAACCCCTCTCTCAGACGATTCAGGTAACTCGAACTTATTTCCAATACGCCGCTACTCTACACCTATACCTCGGCACTAACTTGATCGTCGGAGGGTGCTACGGTGGTCACCCATCCCAGGACTTCTTTTACAGATAGCTCGGCGTCAACGCCAACCCATTGAGATCCGCACGCTCAACAACTCCTAAACCAAATCTCAACCGTACAAAACCGCCATCACAGGATCGACGGAGGACAACATCTGAAGGAGATAACATCTTCCATCAGTTGGCGACGTTAGTGGGAACGTTTCAGAAACTTCTCCACCCCTAAAGTTTATCTTCTTCCCTTGACCCAATAGCGAGTGACAACCATGACGGTCCGAATACGAGCCGCCACAATGGAGGTGGGAGCGGCTCGTCTCTCCCTCCCAACACTATCAACGCCTTATCCACTCAGATAGACAGGTTCACATCGCTGGTGGATGCCCTCGTTTGTGTTCAAGCGGCGGACCCTACCTACTAGACTGCGGCTCTCCCTCCCCGAGATAACGACGTCCGCAGGAGGACGGATGGGCGCGCTCAAGCCCTCGAGCTCACTCACCCTCATCCCAGTGCTACCGAGCACCGGAAGGCCGACTCTGGCCACCTTGACCTGCATGCGGTGACTGATTCCATGACCCGCTGGGTGCCGGACAGCTCCACGCCACGATCCTAGGGAAGAATAGGTCGTCGCTCCAATGCCAGCCGTGCGTTCTCTCCTCCTGATGAGGTGTCGGTCAGCTCACCCACATCCAGGCATAACCGACGCCCCCACTCTCGCTAAGGTTGCGTGAAAGATGAAGGCAGGGACTACTCAATAAGGGACTCGCCCGAGGATTTGAGACATTTGATATAGTGAAATTGAAGCCGCACCATCACACAGACCCAGAACGAGGGTAGCCACCACTCCGACTGTGCAGAATCCTCAAGGTACCACCATCAGCTTGAAGCCCTCGAGAAGAAGATCGAAGGCATACGAAGGGATGGCCACACGTCCGGGGAAGGGGCCAGGTACTCCGCCAACTCACTATCAAAGCCCTTCACGGAAGAGCTGCTAGCCGAGCACGTCTCCAGGAATAAGCCGCTAAAAGTGGCCCTCTTCGATAGGAAATCTGACCTGAAGGACCACCTAGACGCATTTACGGCAGGCATGAGCTTCCAAGATAACTCTGACGTGGCTCAATACCAAGCTTTCCTAACTACCCTCATCCGGGCTGGCTGGGACTGGTTCCGAGGACTTACGCCATGCTCCATCTCGACCTTCGACGAGCTGGCCACCCAATTCCTCAGTCACTTTGTCTGAAATCGATGACAAAAAACGACTGTCGATTACCTGTTCACCGTGAAGAGCGGAGAAAAAGAATCCTTCAAAGGATATATCACCCACTTCTACAACGCCCTCCTCGAGGTCCCCGAGCACCGCGATGAAATAGTCATCACAACGCTGAGGTCGGATCTTAGGCACAAAGAGTGGCTCCACTCTTTTGCATTAGTGCAACCTAAGACCATGGCCAAAGTAAAAGCCTAGACCGAGCGAGAAATCCAACTCGAGTCCAAGGTAAACTCAAACCTTCCCCGAGCCGATCAGGCAGACAGAAAGAAAAGGGACATGGAGGAGAAAAAGAAGGTCGATTGTCCGAAGCCTTACTCCCCGAGGTTTCAGGAGTACCCTCCCCTAAACATCTCTCAGACCGAGCTGTTGGAGGAAGCTAAGGGTAAGAAGTTCTTCAAGATCCCGCCAGTCACCCAAAGAGCGGGAAAGCGACTCCGCAGTCCATACTGCGCCTTCCATAGGTCGCAGGGCTACCCAACTAAGAACTGCAAACAACTCTATGACTACATCGAGGAGTTAATCCGCTCAGGCCACCTGGCGAAATACCTGCGGGACAAGTAGCAGGCGGAGTGGGAGCAAAATGACCAAACCCCTCCCTGGGAATTAACGATTGGGCAGATGATGGCCGTTACCTCGGATCCAGCTCGGGAAAGTGAGGGGAACCGCCACATCATCCCAATCGAGGGTACAAGCGGTATGCCACACAAGAGGTGCAGTAGGGACGAACCGATCACTTTCACAGATGAAGACCTCTACGGCATATCGCTCCCCCACAATGACCCTCTCGTGATAACGGCCATAGTCCATCATTACGAAGTACAGAGGATATTGTTTGACTCAGGGAGCTCGGCTGATATCCTGTTCCATAACTGTTTCCAGCGTATGGGTCTAGCACCATCCGACCTCCGACCTACCTTCCATGTCTTTTCTAGGTTCACCAATCATTTCGTCCCTGCCGAGGGATTAGTCACCTTCCTCCTCAACATCGGAGAAGCGGACAATACGCGAACCATACCAGTGGACTTCCTCATCTCCAAGGTCCCTTCGTCCTACAACATTCTCCTAGGACGCCCTACCTTAAACGCTCTCCGGGCCCAGATATCAACTTATTACCTTGCGCTCAAATTCCTTTTGGATCAAGGGGGAATAGGCCGGGCCTATGGAGACCAGCAAACCGCTAAGATTTGCTCGCCTCGACGTCCACCAGCGGATAACAAGGCGAAGATTTCGAAGAAACGTCTGACTTCCAAGGGTCTTTGGATACGCGCGACGACCAAAGGGAGGTTAGAGGTGCCCCGGTGGAAGCATTGATGGAAGTCCACCTCGAAGAAGGGGTCGAGGACCGGACGGTCCAGATCGGCTCACTCCTGACTGGGGGTCACCGCGAGGACCTGATCCGGTTCCTCCAAGATAACTCGGACGTATTCGCTTGGGCGCTGGCGGACATGCCCGGAATCGACCCTAGAGTGATCTCCTACAAGCTCGGGTTCGATCCGAAAGCAAAGCCCGTCTGACAAAAGAAGAGAAGCTTTGCGCCGGCCAAGAAAAAGACGATAGAAGATGAAGTGGATCGACTGCTCGCCGCTAACTTTATCAGAAACCTGGACTACTCAGATTGGCTGGCGAACGTAGTCATGCTCAAGAAGGCGAACGGGAAATGGCGCATGTGCGTCGATTTCATGGATTTGAATAAGTCCTGCCCCAAAGATAACTATCCCCTCCCTTAGATAGACCGGCGGGTAGACAGCTCAGCCGGCCATGAATTATTGAGCTTCATGGACGTTTTCTCCGGTTATAATCAAATCAGGATGAACCCGGCGGACTAAAACCTTACCGCCTTCACCGCTGATCGGGGGGTATACTGCTACAAAGTGATTCCCTTCGGACTCAAGAATGTCGGGGCCACATATCAGCCCTGGTCAATAAACTGTTCAAACCTCAGATTGGCAGAAACATGGAAGTCAACGACATGCTCATAAAATCCACCTTGTCAGTTGGGCATACTAAGGACCTTGGCGAAACATTCGACGTCCTGCGCAAGTATAAAATGAAGCTGAATTCAGCTAAGTGCGTGTTCGGAGTCACTAGTGGGAAGTTCCTCGGGTTCATGGTAACCCACCGAGGAATCGAAGCAAAGCCGGAAAAGAGCAGCGCCATCCTCAATATGGCGATGCCCAAGAGAAATGTTGACATCATGCGACTCACGGGGAGGGTCGCTGCTCTTAGTCTTTTTATGTCCAGATCCGGGGAGAAGTGCCTCCTGTTTTTCAGGGCCCTAAGAAAAATCCCAAGTTCGAATGGTCTGATAAGTGCCAGAGCACTTTCGAACAACTCAAGTTGCATCTAGTGACCCCACCGCTACTCACCCGACCAGTCGAGGGTGACAAACTATTGCTATATCTGGTCATCTCTGACTAAGCTGCAGGCTCAGTGCTTGTCAGAGAAAGCGAAGGCGTACAGAGGCCGGTCTATTACGTGAGCCATGTCTTCAAGGATGCAGTGACTAGATACCCGGCCATAGAGAAAATAGTCCTGGCACTTGCCGTCGCCTCCAGAAAGCTTCGGCACTATTTTCAAGCACACACGATCCTCGTTCTCACCGAGCGGCCTTTAGGGTCAATTTTTGCCTCCCCTGAGTCATCAGGACGTTTGGAGAAGTGGAGGTGGGAACTATCCAAATTCGATATCAAATACCACCCCCGACAAGCCATCAAAGAACAAGCCTTACTGGATTTTGTTGTTGAATGCACCATCCTCATTGAAGAAGAAGCAACGACCTGGGGCCCCGAACCACGACCCTCGGTCGAAGAGGTGCCCGACCCCATCCCGGATTGGGTGCTCTACATGGACGGATTCTCTACCGAGGAGAGGAGCGAGGCTGTCTTGATCATCCGCGGCCCGAACGAAGTGGAAATGGAATACACCTTAAAGCTCAGGTTCAGAGCATCAAACAACACCGCAGAATACGAGGCCTTATTGGAAGGACTGTGAATCACCTCCGGGGTAGGACTGAAGACCATCAGAATTCGCAGTGACTCCGCATTGGTCGTCGGCCAAGTAACCGAGTGCTTCAAAGCCCGGGAACCACTCATGATAAAGTACTTAGCCGAGGTAAAAAGGCTTCGGAAAAATTTTGACGAAGTCCAAGTAGAACAGATCGCACGGAACATGAACACCCGGGCCGACGCTTTGACCAAGCTTGCTTCTTCCTACTCGGCCACCCGTAAAAGAAACATCCTCTTCGAAATCTTACCACGGGCCAGTGTGGAAGAAGGAGAGGTAACGCTTCAGATCTAAGCAACCTAATAAGAAGGCCAAGATTGGAGGAAACCCCTCGTGGAGTTTCTGAAAGACAGTGTACTCCTTGAAGACCGAGGAGAAGCTCGCTGGCTAAGTGCCAAAGCATGCCATTTCATCTAGAGAAACGGAAACCTGTACAAGAAGTCGTACACTCAGCCTCTGCTCCAATGCATCGACCCCCATGAGGCTGACTATGTTCTGCGAGAAATTCATGAAGGGGTCGGGGGAGCGCATCAAGGAGCCCGTACCTTGGTTCAGAAGACGCTGCTCCAAGGGTACTACTTGCTGAAGTTGCACCAGGACGCTGAGAAGCTGGTCAGAAGGTGCAAGAACTGCCAACTCTTTGGCAATATACCTCGTCTTTCCGCAACCGAACTAACGCCACTTAGCTCCCCTTATCCATTTGCGCAATGGGGGATGGATATGGTCAGTCAACTTCCCACCGGCACGGGCGGACACCGATACATCCTTGTCGCCGTAGACTACTTCATAAAATGGATAGAGGCCGTATCCATCAGAAAACCAGATGCCACCTCTATGATAAAGTTCATGCAGAACAACATAATTTCTTGATTAAGAATCCCGAAGTGCATAGTTACCGACCATGGGACCAACTTCGAAAACAATAAAGGAAAAGATTTTTGCAAAGACTACCACATACTGATGAAGTTTTCCGTGGTTTCCCATCTCAATGCAACGGACAGGCCGAGGTAGCAAACCGAGGCGTCATCCGCAGTCTCAGAGCCCGTCTGGAAGGAAGGCAAGGCGGCTGGGTTGAGGAACTGCCGCGGGTTGTGGGCATTACGAACATCAAAGAAGACACCCACGGGAGAAACCCCATTCAGCCTCTGCTATGGTACCGAGGCAATGGTCCCCGTGGAGATCGGATTGCCTAGTTATAGGGTAGAACATTTTGACTGAAGCCAACACCTTGGCGCTCCAAAGCAACATAGACATCTTATTGGAAAGACGGGATCGAGCGCAAATCAGAGCGGCCGCCTACTAGCAGCAAACCGCACGCTACTAACATCGGGCCTTAAAGAAGGGTGTTGGCTATAGTGCCATCAAGTCAATTATTGAATCGTAAGCACGCGATTGTGATGATTGAGGGAGGACCTATACCGGTAGAACAGTCTTACTCGAGATAATAGCATACTATCTTGTTTGTCTTTATCATCATGTACATGCTTCAGGAGGTATTACAGATCACTATTACATGTTGATAGAACCCATAGGATTCTTGCTTGACTACCAGCATTATAATAGCGATCATATATATGGGAGCTGGGTGGTCTATAAGCACATCCTTTAATGTCCCTAGTCATGGGAGTATCGAGACTGGGCATCGATACTCCAGAGTAGACTAGTGTATACTTATCCAGACGCTGACGAGAGGCGGTGGCCGGTCTCACAAGCCATTGGTGTCAGTTAGTCACCTAAGATAGTATACAGGTGCTCATTGGGTTATGAGTATACTGGATGGACTCGCCGGGAACATACTAGTTGGTATTATACCTATTGTCAGATAGCAGTTCCCTAGTGACATATGTACAAGTTAGTCTGTCGATCTGAGATCGTCATTTGTCTCGTGTGAGTTCCCATTGTGCTTTGATTACTACCCTACCACGGCTCAAAGAAGTCGTGCAAACAGGTTTTAGTTGGGTACAGTCCCACGCCACATGGAGGCAGTGAGCGGATCCTCGGGGATTCGTCTCTCCCGGTATTGGGGGTTGATGTCGCGCAGTGCACGGGTGGCCATCACCAGAAATCATTGGCCAAGGTAGTCGAGAATTACTGATTTGGATCAGTAGTTTCTCAGGTGGTGATGGGCTTCATACCGACATGAATATCGCGTTATTAGAGGTCTGACTTTATCCTAGACTCGATATGCGATACTCTTAGACGAACAGACCGGACTGTACGGAGATTGTCACTATCAGGCGCAGTAGGGGTACGGATGAGTTTGCTCGTCGGCCTTCCTTTTGCTCAATACCTGGATAGTTGTTACGTACAGCTAGTGCCGCTGACGTGCTTGTGGTTAAACCCACTGCCAGCGTATTGACGAGTCTTTGGAGTCCCACACAGAGGGTTTTCACGGTTCAAGCGATATGCTGTAGATGACGTATGTTGGTACATACAGGTGTCCGATTAAATATGTGTATAGGTTGCACAGACTTTAATCAGACGGTTGGTAATACTAGCGGCTTAGGATTAAACCGGATCAGGTTTTGATTTAATAATTTATATATGTATTTAAATATATGCATTCTAGTATTATTGTTCACTATTCATTTTCCCTCTTAGCTATTCCTATTTTTATACGAATACACATATATGTATTTCGATACGTGTACCGGGTTGTATTCAGTATTTATACGGAATAGTTTCTAAAAGATGGCCACCTTATTAATTGATTTTCATTTTAGAAAATCATTTTGGAAATGAGGTGGAGGGTGAGTTGGCATGAGTATGGGCTTGGCATGTAGAGAGGCATAGCACACATTTGTTTATTGTAAAATGAGGAGATATTTTCATGGTTGAAAATTGTAGTAGCCATTCTTTGCATGCCATCCATTTAGTTCTATTCTTGACTTGTGCTTCTTGATTCATTGATCACTTGTTCATTTCTCATTCTCTTCTCACTTGGAGACTTAGTCATTTTTCCATTGTTGCTCATGCTACATGTTTCATCACCTCCTCTTCATCTTCTTGAGTTGCTCTTTGAGGATTTGTGATGAGAGAAAAATAATAATGAGATAATCCTACACATCCACTCTCCATTGCTAGCAACCTTGGAGCGTCGGTTGCCTCGCTTGACGAGGCTGAAGCTTGCGCCGTTTTCCTCGAGTGGATCATCGTAGATGGAGGATGACCGACAACCAAACTCGATCCGCAACCACTAGGAGCTTGGGATAATAGTTGAAGAACCGAAGGACTTGGTTCATTCGGTATAACCATTCTAACTTCTTTGCATTGCTTTCTAGTTTAGGGTTAATGGTTGATCTTGGGAATCGGGTTCCGTTAGCGCCGGTTTAGAAAATTTATGTTCCGCATTTGGCCACGGTTTGATGGACGAGGTGCCGGCGTAACCCAACATGGTATCAGAGCCACCCAAATACCTTAAACTATCTAGTTATGACATTAGAATTCACGTTTTTTCGGGCATCGAAAACTGTCGAAAAAACAGTCCCGAATAATTGAGTTTTGAGATGTTTGCACACCCCGCGTGCTCTCGGTTTGAACCGAGAAGCCGCGAGGTGCTTCATGGGCACCCCGGGAGACCCCGGGGGGACCGAACGGTGGTCTTGGGGTGGGGACCCGAAACTGCCCCTGCATGGGCAGTTTCAGGTCAGCCTCACCCTCTGGCCACCTGGTGGTGGCCTCGGGGGTAGGGTACCCTCTCTAGGCCCCTCGACTCAAAGCTAATTTCGTGCTCTAACTCCCCGCGAAGGTTCGGGCGCGTTTCGTTTTGATTCGGACCTCCGAATTGGCTCAAAACTTGACTTTTTTGGATGTTTAGTGCACTTGTTTTTATCCTTAGTATATTTGGGATGTGCACTAATTGTATTTTGGAATTCTAACGTCGTGACTTCGTTTGCATGCGTGGATGTGTTGGTAACGTTGTCTAATTTTTATATGCTCAATTAGACGGGGTTACACACTTGTTTTGGTTACTTGTTTCTGTGGATATATATCTTGTTATGGTTCGTGCGGATTGTAGTGATGGATAGCCTTGGGTGCAATGGTAGTGCGGTTTAGTTTCATTTGTACATTTGATATTGTGGGGCGAGCGCCCGACATGTGGACTACCGTCACTGCCGGTTTGTATATTATTTGTTTGGGGCAAGACCGGGTTAAGGTCGATGTCACTGTTGTATATATTATTTTCTTTTTTGTACTATGATTACCCCGCGGTGGAGTGCATGAATAGCCGGGTTCTAGAGGGCAACGAGCCCGCATCTCATGGCGTTGAGACGGAGGGGGCCTCACAATAGAATTTGTGGGCTATTGGCCGCACTCGTTAGGGGTATAGGTATGACCCACGGAGAGGCGTTCAAGTTACTGGATTATGTGAAGTGTCAAGTGGCCCATTAACTTTGATGAAGGGGCTTGCCTCACTTCTGGTTTTGGCGGGTAACTTGCCGCGCTCGTAGGGGTGTAGGTTTTCATTGCACAGGCTATCCACATGACCAGGGAAACGTCGGGTTTCACTTGTGGCTCAAAGGAAACCCGGGGCTCCCAGATTATCCACCATTCTGTGTTGCTTCTGTGATGCTTATGTGATGTTGCTTTATATCATGCCTGGGACAAATTATATATATATATATATATATATATATATATATATACACACATATACACACACACACTAGTAGATGTTGTATATGTTTTGCACCCGCGTTAGTCCTGTTAGTTGTATGTATGCCCTAAAGGCCAGTATTGTACAGATGATGTATATTATATTGGATGCTTGGACATATATATAGAGAGGAATTTCTTGCTCGATATGAGTATGCTATCTGGTTGCTCTTTATCTTAACATGTATACTTGTCTCTTGATACTGTCTTATAGTTACAAGTTGGTAAAGCCCTTAGGATGTGTACTTGACTACCTGGACTATGATGCAGATCATACTAGTGGGGACAGAGTAGTCCATAAGTACATCCTTTAATGTTCCTAGTCGTAGGTGTATCGAGACGGGGCATCGATATACCTGAGTAGACTAGCGTATACGCTTCTCGACCCATGAGATGGGCGATGGATGATCCCATATCCATTGGTGTTAGACATCAGAGATGGTATACGGGTGCTCAGTGGAGACTGGGTACACTGGACGGACTCGCCGAGAACTCCCAGATGATATTATACCTCACGTCAGATGGCAGTTCTCTGGTGACACTTGTGCAGGTTAGTCTGTAGACCCGAGATCGCCATAGAGTCTTGTGTGATTCCCACTGTGCTTTGATTTCCACCTTACCACGTCTAAAAGGGCGTGCAAAACGGTGGTTTTTGGATACAGTCCCGAGTCACATGGAGGCAATGAGCGATAGGAGGGGTTTCGTCTCTCCCGGTATTGGGAGTTGATGTTGCGCTGTGCTCGATTGGCCATAACAGGGAAGTCCCTGGCCAGGGCTGATTTAGAGATTTACTGGTAAGTGTTACCAGTAGTTTCTCGACCCGTTATGAGCCTCAGATCGGCATGACTTATCGGTTATCGGGGTCTGACGTTTACCACCCCTAGACTTGATATGCAACATATCAGACGAGGAGATCGGACTGTACGGGAAGTGTTACCGTTAGGCTTTTACAGGAGTTGGAGCGGGCTTGCTTGCTGATCTTCTGAACGCTCAATACCCGGGTAGCCGTTACGTCCAGCTAGTACCGCTGACGGCTTGTGGGTGCTTGATGTGATCATCACCTACTGCCGGCGTATTGACGAGTCTTTAGAGTCCTACATAGAGGTTTTACTGGCTCAGGCAAAATGAAATAGGAGCGCATATGTGATATGTGCGGGACCAAGAATAATGCGAGTATGTGATACCATATTCTATTCTCGTGACTTTTTGTATCGGTCGGTTATATGTGATATAGACGGGTTATCGAATCAAGAGTTGATTCAATAAGTCAATACATTGGATGTTAGTCGGTTATATGAGATATAACCGGATTATTAAGTCAAGTGTTGATTTAATAATTTAGTGTATAATTGTATATATGATATACTAATTTACATTAACTAACATTTGTTCACTTAAGGATTTTTCTCACATGTGCACAACTTTAATATATATGTGATATATATTAAAATGTGTTTTCTTTTTGTATCATGGTTGTTGATACAACATTCATGGGTGTATGAGACTTACACCATGCTATTTGTTATGTTGGGTTTAATATTTAAAGTAATTACAAAATTAGTGGAAGATTAGAAAAATGCATGAAGCTTATGGAAACTTATGGATGCATTGACTAAGTCCACTAAGTTTGTTTTTACTTTGGATATTTGTTAACCTAACCATCACACTTAGCCATGATTAAGTCTCTACATGAGTTAGTATATGATACTCACTCACCCATGGTTAGCTCACTCACTTGATCATTATCTTTCTCTCTTTATTTCTTCATCTTCTTCCTTGAGCTAAAAAGCTCTCTAGGGTTTGATCCAAAGTGAGAAACATTGTGAGAAAATAAATTCTAAAGTGAACCCACTTCCTATTTCTCCATCCTTTACTAGACTAGCACTTTAGTTTAGGGTGTTTGCTTCACTAATTCTCTAGTTAGTGAAGTAGTAGCTTGAGTTGGTATTCCCTCGACGTAGATCATCTTCGACATCAAAGACTTCAAGCAAGGACGCTTCTTTCGCCTCGTGAAGCCATGAAAGAGCCCGGGAGAACCATGATCGCAGCGAAGGGACTACAACAAGGAGCTTTAGAAGTGAAAGACCGATCTACAAAGGTTGTATTTCGTATTCACTTAGTGATAAATGCTATTTACTTGCATGTGTAACCCTAATAATCTAGCAAAGATCTTGTTTAGGGTTATTCGGCATGGCTAAAATTTTAATCGGGCATGGTTGATGCCTTGTAGAACCTTATTAGAGTGCCCAGTAACCCTACAGTGGTATCAGAGCCTAGCTAGAGCATTAGGCGACGTGTTTACGAAGTTAAAACTCCGATCGAACCCCGTAACGTCAAAACGACCCCCTCTCTGGACAAATTTTAAAAATGCGATTTTTTCTGTATTAAAAATACCTAAAAATCAGCAGGGAATTTTAAGCGTCACTGTGAAAAACGAGGAGCTAAACCGTACGGACCGCCGCGGATCCGTGGCCGTACAGTCGGGTTTGACTTTTCGTTTTGCACAGTTATGACCGTATCTGCTAGTGTATCTTTCTGGGTATTTTTAATCTGCCTCAAGTGTTGAGTGTTCTGGGGATTATTTTGTATTCGTTGATTCGATCGGAAAATTTAATTTCGTTCTGTTTTCCGGATAATTTAGAAAGTATTAAAATGTTCGAACGGATATCATTGACTCGCTTTTTCCCGACACGAAAAACTTTCAAGTGTTGAATTTTTCTTGAGTTTAAATCTTTCGGAAAAACGTGCAAATAACGCGATAGACCCTCTAGAAGAACACAAACCTTAACTCGATTATATGACCGTCTGAACCGCCTCGAAACCTCAGGGTTTGGGGCAGTACGGCGTGCCACATGTGAGGCGTTGGCTTGACCCTTCTACGGCTGGACCGTTGGTATTATGACGTATTCTGGAATTTTTGAACTCCGCTCAAGTGTTGAGCTATTTAGGAAATCTTGGGTATTTGATTATTCGATCGGAAAGTTTAATACTGTCTATTTATCTGGAATGTGATACAATATGTGGAATTCATATAGTTAGGCATGAAATGTGAAGTATGTGATATTTCGGATTTATGATGTCTAAAGACAATTGTGGATTCCAAATATTGTAGTTTTACACTTTTTTTCTGCGACCGTAAGTGTAATATGTGATATCGCCGGTTTCGTTGCTATATATCAACGACAATTGGGATGCGCATATTTACTTATGTTGATGACATGTGATGTTATGTGTTGCTGGATATGTTATATTGGATCGTCGCATTTTTGAATAGCCGGGGGTTTTATGTGAGATGAGGGTTTTTATTTTCATTCATGTAAAATTAAATGTATGTAATATTCTTTTATTGGGGCACTTCCGGGATGAGGTTGATGTCACCATTTGTATATTATTTACTTTTCCGCACTAGGATAGATCCAAGGAGGAGAGCACAAGTAACCGGGTTCTAGAGTCCAGTGGAAGACCAACTCGAAGAGCCGAGTCCGGGTCTCCTAACTCTAGAATTGGTAGGGTTGCTTGCCGCTCTCGTAGGGGTCTAGGGGTGTGGGTTTGGCTATTCATCGCGACCGTGGAATCCATGTTTTATAGAGGCTTAAAATAAAACACGGACGTCCTAGTATATCCAATGTTTCATATGTTTCTTCTGCGGCGATATCTGTGATGTGATCATTTGATATGTTGTGATAGATACTGTATACAGTATATATGATATATTATATAGACGTTACTTATGTTTTACACCCGCGCTAGCCCTGCCCCGCTCTGCCGTTAGTTACCTAACCTAACAGTGCATGATGGGACATCGAGGCGAATGCGGATGGCGTAAGTGTACGTCGTATTTATCTGTGATGTTTAGGTGACTTAAATGATGGGACTTCATTAATGTGATTAATGAAAGAAAAGAAACCTAAAAGATGTTGTAGAATCAAATTTTCAAAAAGGGTAGCTACAGTTTTTGCTTTGCATAGCGATATATATGATATATCCTGCACCTTATTCGATGAGGAAAGAGCCGAGATCCCTTCACCGGGAGTGACCTCTTTAGCAAAACTGACAGATGCTACAACACTCGGTTTGTCTTTTGATTGCTTTTGGATTTTTTGCTTTGCATAGCGATATATATGATATATCCTGCACCTTATTCCATAAGGAAAGAGCCGAGATCCCTTCACCGGGAGTGACCTCTTTAGCAAAACTAATGAAAGCCTCAAAATCACTCCATTTCATAATTCACTCGATTCTACAACGATATCAAGTTCATTACGCAATAGGTTTTCAGAAAAACCTGTCATAGCCCTCCGTCATTTCAGATAAGTCCTACTTAGTATTCGTGCTACGTTTGTTGGCCTACGTCAAGGCGTAGTGTGCGGTAGCTAACTAGTATTTATCTGTTTATGCATATGATGCAGATTGGATTAAGGTAGTCGTGCGACTTTATTGGCCTGCGTCAAGGGTCGTACGGGTGGGTTTAATTCAATCAAGAAATGACGGGTTGAACTTGACTAGCGCACTATGGTTTGTTGGCCTGCGTCAAGATCATGGGACGCCAGGGGCAAAATATTATCGGGAATTTCAAGTGTTGAAATTTGCAATGAGATTGCATACCTTCTATGAGATAGTTGGATCCCGATACCCACTGCGAGTAATTGTTACTCCTGGGAGAGTTTTACACGGGACAATTAGCCGATCAAGTAGGTGTCTAGAAAGGTGTCAACGGGGTTACGCCTCTGGAAAAATGAGGTTTACTTTAATTAGGTCCGTGCGAAAGCATGGGGAACCTCCCTCAAAGTACCGAACTGGCCTGGCTGAAAGATTGGCGAAATTGTAGGGTGTAATTAATCCCGGCTAGTCTTTCCTTTTAGGGTTTGAAGAAAGATTTGATAAAAACAGTGAGAGCCATCCTGATTAGATAAAATAATAACCAATCTGATCTTGCAAGAGCATACGCTAAAGTGTTTTTCTTCTCTCTCTCTCCAAGTAGCGACCATATCATGCCTTAATCAAGATAATAATATGGATGTATTGACCGAACCCGCATGTTATACTGTGCTGGGGAACGTTGGTTCCGTTCTTTCTTATAAGAGTTATAGGACTGGACAGGATATAGGGGAATACCAGGATTCCCATGCCACCCGAATGAAGAAAGTAAATGTTGATGCATTTTCTTCGGGTGTGTTCGTTACAGAGAACTGTTTCTCCATTTGCTCTACGTCTTGGGTATTATATACCGGGTCAGGATCCCATATATGTAATCAGTTACATGGGCTTAGGAGAGGTAGAGAACTTGGAGAAGGTGATAAAGACGTAAGGGTTGGAAATGGTGCAATTGTTGCAGCTAAAGCCGTTGGGGAATATCACCTTGTATTGCCAACTGGTAATACATTGATTCTGAACGAATGCTATTACATGCCGAACCTGATATGCAACATTATATCGGTTTCTTTGTTGAGTAAAGAGAGATATAATTTTGTATTACAGGATAATGATATGAACATTTTTCTAAACCAAAAGTTGGTTGGATCAGGCACGATGTGCAATGGCGTTTATGTTCTAAATCAATCAACAGTTCTAAGCATAACAAACACATACAAGAGGAAGAGTTCAGAAATGAACGAATCCTTCTTGTGGCATTGTAGACTTGGTCATATAAATGCGACACGGCTAACTAAGTTGCATAAGGATGGATATTTGAAACCGTTCGAATTTTCATCTTATGACACTTGCCAGTCATGTCTCAAAGGCAAGATGACCAAAACTCCGTTTATGGGACACGGAGAAAGAGTTACAGAACTCTTGGGACTAGTACATAGTGATGTATGCGGTCCCATGTCTACACATGCCAGGAATGGTTCTTCGTACTTCATCACATTCACTGACGATCTCTCTAGGTTCGGATATGTGTTCCTGATGAAACACAAATCAGAAGCTTTTGAGAAATTTAGAGAATATAAACAAGAAGTCGAGAACCAAACCAGGAAAAGTATTAAAATCCTTCGATCTGATCGAGGAGGTGAATACTTGAGCAATGAATTCCTGGACTTCCTAAAAGAGAATGGGATTCTCTCTCAGCTAACTCCTCCATATACACCACAGCACAACGGTGTATCGGAACGGAGGAATCGCACCCTATTAGATATGGTGCGCTCTATGATGAGCATAGCTGAGTTACCTATTTTCTTCTGGGGATATGCACTGGAAACAGTTGCAGACCTATTGAATATGGTTCCCACCAAATCTGTGCCAACCACTCCATATGAGATATGGAAAGGAAAGAGACCATGTCTTAATTATGTTAAGATATGGGGTTGTCCGGCATATGTAAAAACGCAAAATCCGGACAAACTCGCGGCAGGGTCCATTCTGTGTAAGTTTATTGGATATCCCAAACATTCGCGCGGGTATATCTTCTACCACACCAAGGAACAAAAGGTGTTTGTTTCTCGACATGCCACCTTTTTAGAAAAGGAATTTCTTGAAAAAGAGATTAGTGGCAAGGAAGTAGAACTGGAAGAGGTTCCAGCAATACAGACTACGACAGAAGATTTGGTTGAACCGGAGGATTCCGTAGTTCCCAATGAACCCCAGCCACTCCGCCGATCTAGTAAGGTTCCTCACCCACTTGAGAGATACTACGGTTTTCTCATGGATGGTGGGAGCGAGGATTGCATCATGGTTGATGATGACCCAACTAGCTTCGGCAGGCCATCACGAGTGGGGACTCAGTGAAACGGATGGATGCAATGCGGTCCGAGATGGAATCCATGTACACCAACAAAGTATGGACTTTGGAAGATGCTCCTGAAGGGGTAAAACCCATTGGGAGCAAGTGGATCTTTAAGAAGAAACTTGGTGTAGATGGGAAAGTGGAGATTTTCAAAGCTAGACTTGTTGCAAAGGGTTTTCGTCAAAGACCAGGTGTGGACTATTGTCACGTTCCGAAGGTACGGAACATGACCGGAACTTAAACTATGAAACGTCTCGAGGCGTACGTAATCTAAGTAAGCCAAAAACCCAGAAATCCAAAACCAAGAAAAGTAGTAGAGTGAAGGAAAACCAATTTAAATCAAGTAGTTTTAATAGCATAAGCCGAATTATGCGTTTTTTAAAAAACATCAAATATTTCCTGAAAATTTCGGCAGAGTCACCTTTGTAAATACTAGCTCCCAAACGGGATATAATATGAATAGTATACGAAATCAATAAAAGGCATCCCCAAGCGGGAGCTAGCTCTTCGTCAATCGACGGTCACAACCACACAAACAATATAATATACAGAGCCAAGGGCGAGGATCAAAACTCAAAAGGAAACTCAATACCACAAGAAATCCACAGAAATATAACGCGCGACTCTAAGGTCGAAAGAATAACATCACTGGTCTCTATCTCTGAAATAAATACATGTTTGGTTGATGGAATTTACTAGATACAACTGAATAATATTATACAAGGTAATATGATGGTTACGATACCAATAAACCCACCTACTAGCAAGTCACCCGAACGAAACTGTGCCCGCAAAGCCGTAATGAAACCTGTACGGCAAACCTGCAAGAAACTGGGGTACAACGGGGGTGAGTTGCCAACTCGTGAATAGAAAAACATCTACGAATAGAAATCGCATGTATGACGCAATCCTAGGTCATACGATCATAATATATAATCCTCAAATATATAACCAGCAACCTATAACCATGGCTAGGGCAAATATCTAACCCAAGTGTAATCCCATGTGTCCGTGTCAGTGCCTCGGGTAGCAATGTATCATATGGATGATGTATGAATGGATGAAACAGAATGCATGTACTGAAGAAAACTGCTTTCATAAATCAGTGAGATTTCTGTATTTTAAAAATGAGGTACCATAAATGAAATCAGCATAAAACAGTGCCCAGCATCGACACAAAACAAGTGTCCAAATATCTCGATATCTCTGTGTCACAATCTCTGTACCTCAATATCCCAAAATCTCAATGTCTCAATCACAATATCTAGGGCGCCGTCAGTCCAGACCGGCCCCTGTAAATGCACGGCGGCGCCCCGGCCGTCAATTCCGACGCCGGAATGCGGAAACGAAACTTTTCTAAAAACTAGAAACCGGCACCACCGCGCACAAAAAAAAACCCGGATCGGGCCATTAACCTAACTCTAGCAAACAAGAAAAGGAGTAGAGAAGCTATACTAAGCGATCCGTGTCCTTCGGTCTTCGCCTCCACTCCGATCTCCTCGCGGAATCTCCGGTCGTCGCCTCCTTGTCGAAACGGGCACCACATCGCCGGGTTCTTTTACGGGCTCCCACCTCTGGACCGAGGCAACTCGGGCGCGAAGTTGGCTAGCCGACGCGTCCAAGGAATGCTGTAGACTAGTGTAGAAACCATTGTCTCATTTGGGGTTGTGAAGTTGCCTTGGTGATGGAGGAATGAGCAATGGACTTTGGAGTGAGGTTGATGAATTTGTGTAGCATGCAAAAATGAGATGACCAAATTTCCCTCATCAAAAATGAACCCCTCCCTCTCTCCCAAAGTGGCCGGCCCCTCAATCATAGAATGGTGGAGAGAAAAAGAATAATACATGAAGGGAGGTGAGTGTAGGAAAAGCAAAAGGGTGACCACATCCAAAAGTGATGATAACAATATCAAATCAACTTCTAATCCTTTCTAATCTCATTTAATGCAATAACCATCATGATGCCACCAATTTACAAAGGACCCCTCCATAAATGCTAATTTGCGAACTTGCAAATTAGCCCCTCCATCAGAAAAATCCGGCCGTGAAGGAACAAAGGAAAACTGGCCGGAACGGAATGCAAATTGGCAACTTCAGAAAACTGATCCCGTAATAAATTACAGGAAAACCCCGCGACTGTATATACATACCCGCATTTGTATTCCCACTGAATACAAATGCAAAGACACAAAATCTACACTGTACAATACTAGGATCCGACTTAAACCAAAGTCCGCTAGTATTAACCGTCCGATCGTGATCCGTGCAATACCGTACGTATCTGATCGAACCCTGCCATATCTCCATACGGCCTCTACAGCGTTTCGCCCGAAACTTGAGAAACTGGTCTGTGGAGGACTCTAAAGACTCGTCAACACCTTGGTTGTGGATTTAACCACTAGTACGTCAGAGGTATTATCCATACGTGATGGGCTACCAGGTATTAACCAAAAGGGACGTCGATGAGCGAACTCATCCTGACACCCTACTGAGCCTGTCAGTGACAATATCCCTACAGTCCGGTCCGTTCGTCTATGAGCATCGCATGGCGGGCCTAGGGGGTTGGTGAAAGTCAGACCCCCAAAAGCGGTACAAGTCGTGTCTGAGTGTAGCCCAGAACACCCTGAGATACTACTGGAATACCTACCAGTAAATCTCCTGCCTTGGCCAAGGACTTCGTGTAATGGCTCTCCTAGACACAGCGCGACCTCACCCCCTATACCGGGAGAGACGAACCGCTGCAGATCCGCTCACTGCCTCCATGTGGCTCGAGACTGTTCCCAACTAAAACCTGTTTGCACGACTCCTTTGAGCCGTGGTAGGGTAGTAATCAAAGCACAGTGGGAACTCACACGAGACAAATGACGATCTCAGGTCGATGAACTAACCTGTACACATGTCACCAGGGAACTGCCATCTGACGTCAGGTATAATACCAACTAGCATGTTCCCGGCGAGTCCTGTTCGGTGTACTCATAACCCAATGAGCACCTGTATACATCTTAGGTGATCCAACTGACACCAGTGGCTTGTGAGACCGGCCACCGCCCCTCGTCGGGGTCTCGACTGTATACACTAGTCTACTCTGGAGTATTGATGCCCTGTCTCGAAACTCCCACGACTAGGGACCTTTTAAGGATGTGCTTATAGACCCCAGCTCCCACATATATGATCGCCCTCATACTGCTGGTAGTCAAGCAAGAATCCTAGGGGCTCTATCAACGTGCAATAGTGACCTGCAAGGTCACCTTAAGCAGTACACGATGATAAAGATAAACCAGATAGCATACTATCATCTTGAGTAAGACTGTCCTACCGGTATAGGTCCTCCCTCAATCATTGCAATCACGTGCCTGTGATCCAATAATTGACTCTGAGGGCACTATCTCCAACAATCTCCCACTTGCACTCAAGGCTAATTATTGCGATGTCGCATACTCACAGCCCGTGTGATACCGAACACCCAACTCCTCTACTAATCAGTCTCATAAAGCCTGTTTGCGAAACTATTGCGTTCGAGGAATAGCATCAGTGAGTGGATCCGCTGTGATGTATCTTTCTATGTCTCTCTTTATCTCAAGTTCGCGGAGAAACCCATCTCCCGAAATGAGTAATACCTGTCTTAGAATATGTCTGGATGTTTGATGGGACCTAGCTCATAAATGAACTCCAAATCCAAACTTCTTAGACTGAATCGTCAACTGAAGTTAATCAGTATCCTGCGCCATCCTTCCCTCAGTATCCTCCTGGAGCACCTGTCCAAAATACTGCCCCTCGTCAGAGGGAAAACTATAACTCTGACAGTCACTCTGCGGTCCAGGTCACCTTGGAAGCCTGGAATGATAACCATCTCTCGAAAGAGGCTGCTGTTATCATATCCCTTAGAACATCCACTTATGTTCTAAAACTGCTTCCGAATGTTTCTCCAGGATTGGATCAATATCAACTTACTGCACCTACTGCAAAAAACAACTTCTGGTGTGGTACTTGACATCTCATGATTGACTCAATTGCTTAAGCAAGTGATCTGCCAATCATCCACATCCCTCTCCCCTTTAGTCTGTAAGACACCTTTAGAGAGGGTGACTCCATCACCCGCAGGTACACCACCGTGCCTGGAGTCGTCCATTCTAAATACTCTTAGAATGCTGTCAAAGTACCCAAATTGGGAAACCACCCAAATCTAGATCTAAAACCATAGATCTAGTAACCAGAATGTCTGATATAATATCCAATTCCTATGTGGAGAAACCACTGTGTGACAACTAAAGTATAACCGATCGTAGTATAGGAATATCACTTCCTACTCTGTGTATGTCATCCAAATACCAGGACATCACACCCTACTACTTTCTTAACAGATCCATCCCCTATTCTGATGAAGTCAAATCTATGACTTGTCACATCAGAAATAGATGATCTATCTCCGCTATATCTGCTTTAGTCTATAAATAGACATAAGCCACTTGTCCACCATGCTTCCGCTGCTCCCACTGACCACGACAACCCTCTGGCAGAGTCATATAGACGTACACTTCTAAAGCCAGTTTAGAACGACGCTATACTCATCCTCCTGCCGGGTCTCACAGTCTGGAACAACAGCAATGGCAAGTCTGGGTAAACAAGAACCTCCCCGCCACCGTCCTTGAGCAAACCGAAGTACCTCTCGAGCGCCTGAGGTTACCCACCATATCTGCGGAATGGCTAATGGAATGTCAAACCAAATTGAATCTTTAGGTTCTTATCAAATTTTCAGTAATCGTTTGCGGTTCTGGAATCACTTCTAGTTCTACCATACTCCCACTACTGTTTTCTGAAAAAATCCATTTTTGTTAAAACTGTGGCGAGTCAAGAACAATATCACTATTGATCTTCCAGATGGTAGAAAGTCAACCCTCGTCATAGCCTGGGTCAACCCACAAACAGCCATTACAGAAACGTGCCTTGAGTTATCCAGAGTCTGGTTTTAAGCATAAGCCGGACAACTCCCCGTACCTTGACAATGTCAAGATATGAACTGTTCTATATCCAATATAGAACCAGAGGCACTGATTTAATTGAACCAGATTCAAATCATGCAGCTGTCTCCAGTGCATGTCAACTAAATGGAAAGAGGCCGATCAGCATTACTTAACTTAGGAGTGCTTCCAATTATGAGTAATCTGAAAGAGAAGTAAGTTCTCTTTAATCATTACTATTAACTGAATACCACACACAAGTATCTACATCTTCGATCACCTCGAAGAATCCCGATACTTGCAATACCTGGTTCTCTACTTTACTTTTATACCTATAACTTATCAAAACTTAGATCTTGCATTTCTACGAAACACATGTCTAAGAACTAGAGAAGTTACAAGTAAAGAGAATATAGTACGAGTACCAACCCCTCTGTCCAGATGGACACTGGACAACATACAATACTCTGTATAAGTCCCTTGAGTTTAGTGACTCATTCACTGTGTGTCGTAGGTTGAAAACTGTACTTATGGTTAAGAAGAATTACACCGCTGTTCAATGCTCCTTACCTAACCATCCACTGATATAGGTAAATGTCATAGACATAATTTCAAAAAGGTATATCTCACTCTATAAAAATAGACGTACAGATATATCAATTTGAAATTGGCGCATAACAACGGATATTCAAAACCAAATATTTGCCGTCCGGCAAACAACCCAGGTGACTTCCTCAAATATCACCAATTACAACGAATTCCGATATAATGAGGATGATCACCTAATTCCCAATAACTTACTCCCACTCATCATCTGTAAAACCATACAGATATGAGAATCATACCTGGTAAACACATACCCTGGAGCAAGGGCTAATTGGGAAATCAGTTTTCTTTTAACAATACACAGTGAGACTGAAACATGAAAATGTTTCGAAGGGGTATCCCGGTATTCCTAGTAATGCCTCTTCCATTATCCAGATTCACAACTGTAATCGTATATTTCTTTGCCATCTCTCCAAATCCCTTTATATGTCTTTAGTCATTACCTTCTGTACACCCCTTTAGGCCAAATGATTTTCTTCCTTCCCTACCTTTCGGCACCAGCCTATGGTTTGGAGGAAGACTATCCAATAAGCATAATGGGTGTACTGTCCTAATCCTAGGAGCACTCGCAATACGAGAGAAGGTGAAGATAAAAGACAACCGAATAAACCTTATTCCTATTTCTCCTGAACCAGAATCCATCCCCGAACTGGAACAAGTCCCTTTCGAGTTCGTATATAACCATACGATGGAGTATCCAATAAACTGTGGATCTTCATAGTGATACGGACTTTCCTGGAGAAATACAAATGTGATTTAGGATTAGCGAAGAAATACTTGGTTTGGTCGTGAATAGCAGTCGCAATTTACTTTGCCCTCTTACTAATCCCTTGATATGTCTTTACTTAATACCTTCTGTACACCGTTTAGGCTAATTGGTTTTCTTCATTCCCTACCGTTCGGCACCAGCCTAAGGTTTGGAAGAAGACTATCCAATTTGCGTAATAGGTGTACTATCTCCTAAACCAAGGAGTGCTCGCAACCTGAGAGAAGGTAAAAGGAAAAGACAACTGAATAGTCCTATTCTTTTTCTCCAGAACCGGAAACCATCCTCGAATAAATTCCTTCGAGTTCGTATATAACCATACGATGGTTTTATCCAATGGAAATGGACATTCGTAGTAATACGGGGTGTCCTGGAGAAAAGGGTAAGAGTAGGAGTGGCAATGAGGTATGCAACTCTGACAATCCAAAAGCCAGTGTTTAAGAAGGTTCGGTCAACTTGGTCACTGAGTCATAGTCTAGGGTCGGGTCATGGTCGCTGCCAAAGAGAGAGAGAAAAGAAACACTCAGCGTGCACTCTAACCTAGATCGGAATGGTTATCACTTTATCTAATCTGGAAACCTCCCACTGTAACGTCAAATTCTTCCCCAAACCTGAAAGAAGAATTAGTCGGGATCACCCGAGGAGTAAACCAACTCATCAGTAGGAATCGGGATCCAACTATCATCGCATGATAACGTGACGGAATCCGCTCACGTTATCGCACTCCAGAAGGTATGCGCATATCTGGCAAGTTTCAGTTTCTTTAGAAACTCCCGATGTGATTTTTGCCCCATGCTCTTATGACCTTGACGAAGGTCAACAAATCATAAGTCACATGTCAAGTTCTACCCGTCATTGTCCAGGTTAATTTGAACCCACCCGTACAAGCCCTTGACGAAGGTCAACAAGGCTATACGACTGTCCCAAACCAACGCATCTATCTATGCAACAGAAAAGTAACAAGCAGCTACCATACACTATGCCTTGACGAAGGTCAACAAACATAGCATGAATACTACGTGCTACCTGTCTGAAACGACGGAGGGCTACGAATGGTTTCTGACGAAAAACCTTTAACGTAATGAACTTGATATCGTTGAAGGAACCGGATAGCTTTTATAAAAATATAGTGGAGAAAACCTTTGCTAAAGAGGTCACTCCCGGTGAAGGGATCTCGGCTCTTTCCCCGTAGAATGAGGTGCAGGATATTCCAACTGAATACCACGATGCAAAGCAAAAGTAATCGGTTATAGTGAAGTTATTGCCCTGACGCAAACTTCTGTCCAAGGGGTCACTCCCGGTGAAGGGATCTCGGCCCTTGCCTCGTCGACTGAGGAGCAGGATATTCCAACTGAATACCACGATGCAAAACAAAAGAGAACGTCCTTGCAATAACAGCTTTTTGAAAATTGTTCCAACAACATCAGAATAAGTTTGTTTAGCTTGCATTGATCCGAATCAACGCAGTCCCATCAATTGATCACACCAATAAAGAACGAAAATAATGATGTATGTATATGCCATCCGCATTCGCCACTGGGTCCCGTCATCACCCGTTAGGTTACTTAACTAACGACAGAGCGGGGACTGGACTAGCGCGGATGCAAAACATATACAACATCTACTAATATATATATCAATATACAATATTCGCTCAAGGCGTGATAAAATGCAACATCAAAGAAATGTAATAAGCATCACAGAACAATACAGATATCTGGGATCCCCGGGTTTCATAGAGCCGCTACTGAAACCCGACGTTCCCCTGGTCGTGTGGATAGCCTGTGCAATGAAATCCTAGACCCCTACGGGCGCGGCAAGTTACCCGCCAAAACCTGAAGTGAGGCAGCCCCCTTCAGCAACGCGAATGGACCACCCAGCACTTCACGGAATCCGGTAACTTTGGCACCCCTCCTGGGTCAACCTGTACCCCCTACGAGTGCGGCGAATAGCCCGCCAATTCTAGAGTAAAGCCCCCTCCGTCTCAATGCCATGAGATGCGGGCCCGTTGCCCTCTAGAACCCGGCTATTCGTGCACCCCACCGCAAGGTAATCCTAGTACAGAAAGTAAAATATAAATCGGGTACATCGACCTCACCCCGGTCGTGCCCCAAAAGAATAATATACAAACAGGCAGTAACGGCAGTCCACATGTCGGACGCTCGCCCCGTAATATCAAATGTATATATAAAATGAAACTGTACTACCATTGCATCCAGGCTATCCCCCACGATCAATCCGCAACATCACAGCACAACACAGAACATCAACGTGAATGTCACGTTCGCAAATCCGTCTAAAAGGGCTATAGCAGTTAGACAGGATTTACAGATCGAATGACATTCACGGTCGCAGATATAATGTAAATACTGTGAACCAACATGTTTAAAATTTTCGATCGATCAAATTTAACGAAGTGGGCCCCAAGCACTACTATAGCACTCACAGAAAATCTGGGCCCAAAAAGAATATTCCAAAAACCCTATTCTTAAGTCAGAAGCCTACTGTGAAAATTTGGCGCAATGAACAATCAACCCTGCGGCGGAACCGCGGCCATTACGTGGGTTTGGCCACGGTTCCGCGGTGTAAAGATGACGTCATGCGACCAAATTTTCTCAGATTGCTTAGAATTCTCTGCACATGTTTCTGCAACGTACTGAAAAAATTTTAGAGCCAAAAACATTTCGACAGAAACTTGTGCACTAGATAATACGGTTTTTGGGATTTTTGTTCGATCAAGTTCTAAACATTCTAGAGCAAGCTAGACTAGGTTAATGGCGTGGCTCTGATACCAATGTAAGTGCACGGCGGCGCCCTGGCCGTCAATTCCGACGCCGGAATGCGGAAACGAAACTTTTCTAAAAACTAGAAACCGGCACCACCGCGCACAAAAAAAACCCGGATCGGGCCATTAACCTAACTCTAGCAAACAAGAAAAGGAGTGGAGAAGCTATACCAAGCGATCCATGTCCTTCGGTCTTCGCCTCCACTCCGATCTCTCCACGGAATCTCCGGTCGTCGCCTCCTCGTCGAAACGGGCACCACATCGCCGGGTTCTTTTACGGGCTCCCACCTCTGGACCGAGGCAACTCGGGCGTGAAGTTGGCTAGCCGACGCGTCCAAGGAATGTTGTAGACTAGTGTAGAAACCATTGTCTCATTTGGGGTTGTGAAGTTGCCTTGGTGATGGAGGAATGAGCAATGTACTTTGGAGTGAGGTTGATGAATTTGTGTAGCATGCAAAAATGAGATGACCAAATTTCCCTCATCAAAAATGAACCCCTCCCTCTCTCCCAAAGTGGCCGGCCCCTCAATCACAGAATGGTGGAGAGAAAAAGAATAATACATGAAGGGAGGTGAGTGTAGGAAAAGCAAAAGGGTGACCACATCCAAAAGTGATGATAACAATATCAAATCAACTTCTAATCCTTTCTAATCTCGTTTAATGCAATAACCATCATGATGCCACCAATTTCCAAAGGACCCCTTCACAAATGCTAATTTGCGAACTTACAAATTAGCCCCTCCATCAGAAAAATCCGGCCGTGAAGGAACAAAGGAAAACTGGCCGGAACGGAATGCAAACTGACAACTTCAGAAAACTGATCCCGTAATAAATTATAGGAAAACCCCGCGACTGTATATGCATACCCGTATTTGTAATCCCACTGAATACAAATGCAAAGACACAAAATCTACACTGTACAATACTAGGATCCGGCTTAAACCAAAGCCCGCTAGTATTAATCGTCCGATCGTGATCCGTGCAATACTACACGTATCTGATCGAACCCTGCCATATCTCCATACGGCCTCTACAGCATTTCGCCCAAAACTTGAGAAACTGGTCTTTGGGGGACTCTAAAGACTCGTCAACACCTTGATTGTGGATTTAACCACTAGTACGTCAGAGGTATTAGCCATACGTGACGGGCTACCAGGTATTGACCAAAAGGGACGTCGATGAGCGAACTCATCCTGACACCCTACTGAGCCTGTCAGTGACAATATCCGTACAGTCCGGTCCGTTCGTCTATGAGCATCGCATGGCGGGCCTAGGGGGTTGGTGAAAGTCAGACCCCTAAAAGTGGTACAAATCGTGTCGGAGTGTAGCCTAGAACATCCTGAGATACTACTGGAATACCTACCAGTAAATCTCCTGCCTTGGCCAAGGACTTCGTGTAATGGCTCTCCTAGACACAGCGCGACCTCACCCCCAATACCGAGAGAGACGAACCCCTGCAGATCCGCTCACTGCCTCCATGTGGCTCGAGACTGTACCCAACTAAAACCTGTTTGCACGACTCCTTTGAGCCGTGGTAGGGTAGTAATCAAAGCACAGTGGGAACTCACACAAGACAAATGACGATCTCAAGTCGATGAACTAACCTGTACACATGTCACCAGGGAACTGCCGTCTGACGTCAGGTATAATACCAACTAGCATGTTTCCGGCGAGTCCTGTTCGGTGTACTCATAACCCAATGAGCACCTGTATACATATTAGGTGATCCAACTGACACCAGTGGCTTATGAGACCGGCCACCACCCCTCGTCGGGGTCTCGACTGTATACACTAGTCTACTCTGGAGTATCGATGCCCAGTCTCGAAACTCCCACGACTAGGGACCTTTTAAGGATATGCTTATAGACCCCAGCTCCCACGTATATGATCGCCCTCATACTGCTGGTAGTCAAGCAAGAATCCTAGGGGCTCTATCAACGTGCAATAGTGACCTGTAAAGCCACCTTAAGCAGTACACGATGATAAAGATAAACCAGATAGCATACTATCATCTTGAGTAAGACTATCCTACCGGTATAGGTCCTCCCTCAATCATTGCAATCACGTGCCTGTGGTCCAATAATTGACTCTGAGGGCACTATCTCCAACAGCCCCTACCATCCATGTCAAGACCACGACGGTATCCTTCGGATATCCGACGCATCGGGTAAAATCACCGGTCGGTAGTGCTCCCCTGCCAGGCTCAACGTCAACAACACGATCCTCTTGCCCCGGGGTACCGCACCGGGTCCACCATGTACCCGAAACGGTTCCTCCACTCCTCGAATCGGGTCTCGAAATCCATCAGCAAACTCATGGTGGACGACTCATACATCATGGGAAAAAACCGCACTTTTTATTTAAAAAGAGAGAAAGCAGTTTATATAAGTTTTGCGGTCCCCCCCCCCAAATCCAGAAAATCTCATGGAAATCCGAATCCAAATCATCAATAGAATGTAAAACCATGAATATAGGCATAAGAATCCATGAATGCGGCATAACAATGAATAACAGTATGCATGAAGTGACAAGTAATAACTACAATGTTAAGCTGGCATATAAGGCAGGTATACTAATATCATGTCAAATTACTAACTAACAAGCTAAGTCAAGCAATAATATTTTCTAAGGTGTACGTGACATGGCAATTACCGATGAAGATGTGTGTGAGCCGGCAAGTAAGTGTACGTGGTACATACGCATCATCGGTAATGGTGATGGTGTCCTAACAGCATGATATCAATAATGAAATATGAATTACAATAAGTATGCGATGCGGAGCAACAGCAATAATATGCGGGAGCTGAATACTAGACACAACGATGACTAAACTGCATTACCCTAATATAAGTCCTACAATAGTGCCTTTTGAAATAACACGAATCGCGGTGTTTTGAAATTAAGGGCTACGGTGTTTTTAAGAAAAGATACGTCTTTTGAAATATCCGTAGAATCCCTTGACCTGTCTTTTAAAATACCCACGATTCGTTAGTTTTGAAATAAGTAGGAGTCTAATCTAATCTAACAACTAGACTAAACTATACGGCTGAACTAACAAGCTGAACTACAGGTAAGGAACCAGCCTAACATCTGAGTCGATACGTATACATACTTGTATATATATATTAGTCGGTGATCCCGCCTCAATAATATCATATCCGATACCATATCTATAATCAGACATCCTAAGTCAAGAGTGCGGATCAATCATCAATATATAGCTCGTACGTAAATCCGTCGTACGGCATCCCCAAATCTGGGTACGGGTCAATATCATACTCATCACACTGTTCATCTGGTATCCTCTTTATCAAGATCATCATCTGGGGTACTGACCTACGTCTAGTACACTACTAATATCACTATTCACAAGGCATTGTCATCCAAAGATCCGTTGTAACATCAGGACGTATGTCAAGTACGAATCCTGCCATATCACCGATCTCACGGCCTCAACTCAAATCGCATCGACTCATCTCAATCCCAAGTATCATCCGCAAATCCAGTATGTGAACACCTAGTCCCATACCCAGGTGAACACATAAACACATCTCCCCATATACGCATAGGTAATAACATAGATGTATGCATGTGTGTGCGTGCGTGTGTGGGTGTAACAACTACTCTAGGGTTTCGCAACTAACACTAAACTAATCCATGAACACCTAGAATCTACCTTTATCATCAAGTCTCATATCAACATAATATATATAATCAAAATATGTGTGTGTATACGTATTCGTATACATCACCACAAACTGCGGGGGTGCTATACGCCATCCACCCGACTTCTCCCCGTAGATATAAATCTACTCACCTGGTCCTTGCTCGCCGGTGCCGACGTCGCCACGCACTTGCTTGTCTCGAAGTCCACATGGGGTACCTACATATCATAACGCACCGTATCGCATTAAAATCCGACTCATGACCAAAACGACACACGAATCCCACATAGGTCAAAACCTATGGCTGCTTTCACAAATCAACCCAAAAACCCTCGACGTCGGCGTACAAACGCCAAACCATCGAGAGAAACCCAAACACACTCATTTGCACGATCACAAACACTAATTATACTATAAAATAGGTTAAAATTCACAAAAACCCCAAACTCACTTTAAAAGCCATTTTTCCGAAAATCTAGCGAGCAAATATTACCCGTTTTAGTACAATACTCGACGTTTAAACAAATCTAGCGGCCATAATACTTATTAAACATCTTAAATAAGTCAAAAAAACAATTTCCACAATTTAATCTCATTAAATTTCAATAACCCCAAAATTCTAGTTTACAATATACCCAATTTTAACAATTTTATAGCAAAAATGCACAAACAACAATTTATCTTGGATTTTCATGAACTAAGGTATTAAACTAAATTTTATAATGTCAATGAAGTCATGAAAAACCTAATTACATTTTAATCTCAATTATTTAATTAATTTCTAAAAACCTAGTTTGCTTAAAAATCTTAATTTGGACAACTTAAATGCAACAATTTACATATTAGCAACTAGATTAGGTTTTCTATGACTTAGCATGATAACTACACCATTAAACCATGATCAATTGACATAAACCCTAATTTAGTTCAAACCCTTCTCTTGAATTTTCAAATTAGCATTTAGAACCACAATTAAGCACCGAAATTAGTTAAATTGAAGTGATTAAACATCAAGCAAACATTGGGTTAAGATTATACCTAAAAACCATTTCGAATGAGATCCACACTTGCAAAAAAACTTAGCCTCCAAAATGCTAACTTTGCCCCAAGATCCATGCTTGAATGTCCGAGGAATAATGGGTAAGAAATGGATTTGGGATTTGTGAGGTTTTGTGTTGATTTGTGAGGCAATTTTGATGAGTTTTTTGGAGAGAAATGTGATGAGAAAAGAGGGGGAGGGCTGCTGTTGTGCAGGAAATGGGAGGGTCGGACACTATTGGGTGATTGGAGAGAGAGTGAGGTGAGGAAAGTCTTGCCAAGTCAAGAAAGTCCAAAGTCAACACAACACAAACCTCTTTCCTTATACTTTTCTTTATGTTCTCTTTTCTTTTATCAAAAGAAATGAGGGGAAAATTTGGAGAGGGGCTGCTGAAAATAGGAAGGAAAATGGGGGTGTGAGAGTGTGGGTGTGGGTGTGGGCTGATGGAAAATGATAAATACTATATCCCAAACATCCATTTACTCTAAATTCACTATTTAAGCCCTTTTTCTTAAATATTTTCTAAACCATTTTGGAAAACCATTTCATTTCAAAAACCACATGATAAAATTTTGTTTAATGTGTTATGATGCACAAAATTTATTTCAACTCATTCCAATTTGTAATTTTCCCTAATTAAATGTATTAGGGACGGCTTAAAATATTATTAAAATAATTAATTTCGGAAAAAAATTTAGAAAATATGAAATTTCACCAGTGGCTCAATAAACATCAAATACTAGCAATTTCATAGCTAGAATATGTATATTTAATTTTATAATAAAGATATTTGTATTTTGACTTTTTACGGAAAACCCCCCTTATTTTACCGATTTTCCGAAATTTCACCGAAACGATTTTCAAAACGTTACAATCTTCCCCCCTTAAAGAAATTCGGTCCCCGAATTTAAATTAAAACTCCCCCCTCCCAAATACTAAAACACCTTAGCAAAACCATCAAGTCGTCGGGGCTCCGAAATCCTAAATACATAAAACAAATCGTAGCGCAGCGCATGCGCATGAAAAATGAGCATATAACTCAAAATCATAACTCCGTCAAGAATCTCACAATCATCGGAGTCATGGTAAAGACACAAATGTCAAATCTAATACAAAACCAATATGATATCACTCGAAACTATACCTGTAAATACCAAATCTATATATATAAATATCTGAAGGAAATGCATGCCAAATCTTTTAAAGTCGTTGTGCAATGCGCATAACACTGCACAGTGGCGGACGCCTATCATAAGAAGATAACCATATACATATATACTTTTTTGTTTTAAAAGTACATTCCGCCGTTTTGGGAAACAATTTAGAAGGGTTTCCTTATTTTAAACGTTTCTTGTCATATCAGACACGTAGATAAATACTGAGACTATAGCTCGCTTTTTGGAATTCCCTTCGATAGCTATCAATGCATGCAAAATACATTCAGGTACTGTCCTCTGACTAGTCCTGCTCAGTATGAAAACACATAGCAAATATCATAAAAATGTACTGTTCTATAAGAAATCAATCCCAAAATACGCGTATGAATACTACGTGCGTCTGGTGCGCACGGAAATCAAAATCCATATACGTGCCATACAAGTGCACAGAAACAAGATCTAAGTGCATCGGGTGTGCACGAAGCATCTGTCGTAGGCAACGTGTGTGCCTGACAGCAAAATCAAGTGCATCTGACGTGCACGAAAAATCTCGATTTAGTGCATCTGGTGTGCACCAAAATCGCATCTCAAAACATGCGCTCAATATGCGCGAAAATCCAAGGCAGGTGCATCTATCATGCACGAAATCGTGAAATCCAATGTCAAGCGCTAAACATGCGCAAAATCAAATCAGGTGCACAAAACAAATATCGAGTATCATAATCGAAATCGAAGTCTAGTGCATCTAAGTGCACAAAATGCGTATCACTGCACTGCAAGCATATGTGAACTGTACCGAGTGCAAAAACCAAATCGTATGCGTATATACGCACAAATCAACTCAACTATGCAAAAATCGCAAATACTCAGCAGGTGCAACCATGGTCCATGAAAACAAATATCATGAAACTCAATCATCAAAATCAATCATGCGAATAGATCGCCCAAATACCGAAATCAAATATGGCGGAATAGTCCCGATCAAGCACATCCTCTAAGAATCTTTAGCCAACTGTCATAGTCACTCATAGCATGTCTCGTCAACGATCCTGAACTCTGGCCTGCCGGCGTGCGCAACATGACCACTCCTGGGTCCTAGTCTTCTCGTAATTCATTCCAGAAAGGTCCTGTCGAGACCTTTCCTAAATCTCGTCTCTGCCGAACTGTCCGGAAGTCATCTTCCTTTACTATATCTGTTTCTTGTTCCGGAACGGCTGCATACTCATCACGACTCCTTCTGGAAGGTATATCCAAGTACAATGCCTCGGCATGCATATCGCATCTCTAATGTCGGCGGAGTGGAACGTCGTCTTATCAAGATCTCGTACGAAGCTCTTACTCCACTTTTCCCTAATGTCGATTGCTTCGGACTCGTCACGTCGTGGCTGCATGGACTGAGCTCCAACGGCTATCCTCGTATCAGGAGTCTCCCAAGAAATACATCTCACCACCTAGCATCCGAATGAAGTCGAACCCTCTGATCGATTCGTCAAAACCTCATAATCTCCCAAGAGCTCAACATCTTGGGTACAGTTTAACAGTATCGAGTACGTACCACAGCATCGATGGTCCAGCCGTAGAAGGGCAAACCCAAGCCTCACTAATGGCGCCGCGGAACTGCTGCAAACCCTAAGGTTCAAAGGCTTTCACACGGTCATTAAGTCGAGTTAGGGTTTCATTCTCCTATAGGGTCCATAGAATTGCCTGCATGTCTTTCCGAATACTTTAAACTTGGAATAATAGGTTTCTGACATTCGATCGTCTCTGTCGACTTTCAACGTCTCCGCGTGAAGTCATCTCTAGCTGGAATAAATCTATCTGATGACCTCACATCGGGGTAGCGAACGAACCACATGTCCTAGTCATTCATCTTCGGTGACTAGTGACCTTCTGTCATCTCTTCGTACAACTCGTACAGCAATAGCTCCAACATCTGGGGTGATATCTCGTCGTTCGCAGCAATAACGGGCTCACTCGTCTGCACGCTGAACCGTGCCTCAATCATCATGAATAGGCAATATATCAACGGTCATCAAAATCTGGCTGGCCTCTATCAGTGGCTCAATGCTCTAGTGCAAATCGGCATGTCCGAGTAATCTCATACAGCAATCAACCCAACGCTCGTGGCGCGAAAACACAATGAAAAGACACATCTCTGCAATCGTGTATCGCCGGAATCATGCCCTGGTCAGTCCTCGTTCTTGACGAGCTCATGCTGACCGCAACTCTAGCCGTAGCTCTCCATGCCCGTAATTGTGGCAGCAAAACCATGACTGGTACCGATGAGGCTAGATCAGGAATGAATATAATACTGAACAAAGAAATGTACATCCTAAGGCTCCTTAAGTGGAGTAGCGTATCGTAAGTATGTCGTGGAACATACCCACGGTACGTCACTCTACTTTAGTCACCTATTCCATCAACCAGGGGTCATCCTACATTCCGAAGGTAAAACCTAACGCTCTGATACCAACTTTGTCACGTTCCGAAAGTACGGAACATGACCGGCACTTAAACTACGAAACGTCTCGAGGCGTACGTAATCTAAGTAAGCCGAAAACCCAGAAACCCAAAACCAAGAAAAGTAGTAGAGTGAAGGAAAACCAATTTAATTCAAGTAGTTTTAATAGCATAAGCCGAATTATGCGTTTTTTAAAAAACATCAAATATTTCCTGAAAATTTCGGCAGAGTCTCCTTTGTAAATACTAGCTCCCAAACGGGATACAACATTAATAGTATACGAAATCAATAAAAGGCATCCCTAAGCGGGAGCTAGCTCTTCGTCAATCGATGGTCACAACCACACAAGCAATATAATATACAACGCCAAGGGCGAGGATCAAAACTCAAAAGGAAACTCAAAACCATAAGAAATCCACAGAAATATAACGCGCGACTCTAAGGTCGAAAGAATAACATCACTGGTCTCTACCTCTGAAATAAATACATGTTTGGTTGATGGAATTTACTAGATACAACTGAATAATATTATACAAGGTAATATGATGGGTACGATACCAATAAACCCACCTACTAGTAAGTCACCCGAACGAAACTGTGCCCGCAAAGCCGTAATAAAACATGTACGGCAAACCTGCAAGAAACTGGGGCACAACGGGGGTGAGTTGCCAACTCGTGAATAGAAAAACATCTACGATAGAAATCCCATGTATGACGCAATCCTATTATTCAGTATCGCATTAAAATCCGACTCATGACCAAAACGACACACGAATCCCACATAGGTCAAAACCTATGGTTGCTTTCACAAATCAACCCAAAAACCCTCGACGTCGGCATACAAACGCCAAACCATCGAGAAAAATCCAAACACACTCATTTGCACGATCACAAGCACTAATTATACTATAAAATAGGTTAAAATTCACAAAAACCCCAAACTCACTTTGAAAGCCATTTTTCCGAAATTCTAGCGAGCAAATATTACCCGTTTTAGTACAATACTCGACGTTTAAACAAATCTAGCGGCCATAATACTTATTAAACATCTTAAATAAGTCAAAAAAATAATTTCCACAATTTAATCTCATTAAATTTCAATAACCCCAAAATTCTAGTTTACAATATACCCAATTTTAACAATTTTATAGCAAAAATGTACAAACAACAATTTAGCTTGGATTTTCATGAACTAAGGTATTAAACTACATTTTAGAATGTCAATGAAGTCATGAAAAACCTACTTACATTTTAATCGCAATTATTTAATTATTTTCTAAAAACCTAGTTTGCTTAAAAATCTTAATTTGGACAATTTAAATGCAACAATTTACATATTAGCAACTAGATTAGGTTTTCTATGGCTTAGCATGATAACTACACCATTAAACCATGATCAATTGACATAAACCCTAATTTAGTTCAAACCCTTCTCTTGAATTTTCAAATTAGCACTTAGAACCATAATTAAGCACCGAAATTAGTTAAATTGAAGTGATTAAACATCAAGCAAACATTGGGTTAAGATTATACCTAAAAACCATTTGGAATGAGATCCACACTTGCAAAAAAACTTAGCCTCCAAAATGCTAACTTTGCCCCAAGATCCATGCTTGAATGTCCGAGGAATAATGGATAAGAAATGGATTTGGGATTTATGAGGTTTTGTGTTGATTTGTGAGGCAATTTTGATGAGTTTTTTGGAGAGAAATGTGATGAGAAAAGAGGGGGAGGGCTGTTGTTGTGCAGGAAATGGGAGGTTCGGCCACTATTGGGTGATTGGAGAGAGAGTGAGGTGAGGAAAGTCTTGCCAAGTCAAGAAAGTCCAAAGTCAACACAACACAAACTTCTTTCCTTATACTTTTCTTTATGTTCTCTTTTCTTTTATCAAAAGAAATGGGGGGGAAATTTGGAGAGGGGCTGCTGAAAATAGGGAGGAAAATGGGGGTGTGAGACTGTGGGTGTGGGTGTGGGGTGATTGAAAATGATAAATACTATATCCCAAACATCCATTTACACTAAATTCACTATTTAAGCCATTTTTCTTCGATATTTTCTAAACCGTTTTGGCAAACCATTTCATTTCAAAAACCACATGATAAAATTTTGTTTAATGTGTTATGATGCACAAAATTTGTTTCAACTCATTCCAATTTGTAATTTTCCCTAATTAAATGTATTAGGTACGGCTTAAAATAATATTAAAATAATTAATTTCGGAAAAATTTTCAGAAAATTTTAAATTTCACCAGTGGCTCAATAAACACCAAATACTAGAAATTTCATAGCTGGAATATGTATATTTAATTTTATAATAAAAATATTTATATTTTGAATTTTTACGGAAAACCCCCCTTATTTTACCGATTTTCCGAAATTTCACCGAAACGATTTTCAAAACGTTACAACTATGACAAAACTTTTTCCCCAGTGGCTATGCTTAAATCCATCCGGATCATGCTTGCCATCACTGTATATCATGACTATGAAATCTGGCAAATGGATGTTAAGACCGCATTTCTAAACGGTGATTTAGAAGAAGGCGTGTACATGACTCAGCCAGAGGGCTTCGTAGCTAGTGGGAGCAGCGGGAAGGTGTGCAAGCTGCTTAAATCCATTTATGGATTAAAGCAAGCATCGCGGAGTTGGAACATCTGCTTTGATGTCGTTATCAAAGAGTTTGATTTCGTCAAAAACGTAGATGAACCTTGTATCTACAAGAAGGTGGCAGAGAGTAAGGTTGTCTTCCTCGTATTGTACGTGGACGACATACACTTGATAGGAAATGGCATTCCTATGCTGCAATCGGTCAAGCTCTTCTTATCACAAAGATTCTCAATGAAAGATCTAGGTGATGCCTCCTGCATACTGGGAATTATGATCTATAGAGACAGATCTAAAAGGATATTGGGATTGTCCCAATCCAGGTACATTGACACCATACTAAAGAGGTTTAGTATGGAAGAATCCAAGCGTGGGACCTTACCCACGATCTCTGGACTCACTCTCTCCAAAGAGATGTCTCCCAAGACTGATTTGGAGAGAGCTCGCATGCAAGGGATACCCTATGCTTCGGCTGTAGGCTCTATCATGTACGCGATGCTATGTACCAGACCCGATGTAGCACACTCACTAAATGTAGTGAGTAGGTATCAAGCTGATCCTGGAGAGAGTCACTGGACAGCTATGAAGAGCATTCTCAAGTACTTACGAAAGACTAAAGAGATGCTCTTGGTGTATGGTAACGAAGAACTCCAAGTGGAGTCCTTTACCGATTCGAGCTTCCAGAGTAATAAGGACGACTCTAAGTCGCACTCGGGATTTGTCTTTACCCTTTACGGAGGGTGGTTAGCTGGAAGAGTTCCAAGCAGGAAACCGTGGCAGACTCGACGATGGAGGCTGAATACATCGCTGCCAACGATGCTGCCAAAAAGGCTGTCTGGATCAAGAAGTTCATTACTGAACTTGGAGTGGTTCCATCAATTGAGCATCCAATACCTTTGTATTGTGATAACAATGGAACGGTGGCTTTGGCCAAGGAATCCAGATCCCATCAGCGATCCAGGCATATTCTGAGGCGGTATCACCTGATCCGGGAGATAGTTGATCGCCGGGAGATCGAGGTCAGGAGGGTTGACACGAAGAACAACACTGCAGATCCACTCACGAAGGCCATTCCCCAGATACAGTTTAAGAGACTCTTCGAAATGCTTGGTATGCGATACTACAGCAGCTGGCCCTAGTGCAAGTGGGAGATTGTTAGTTGTATGTATGCCCTAGAGGCCAGTATTGTACAGATGATGTATATTATATTGGATGCTTGGACATATATAGAGAGGAATTTCTTGCTCTATATGATAGTATACTATCTGGTTGCTCTTTATCTTAACATGTATACTTGTCTCTTGATACTATCTTATAGTTACATGTTGGTAAAGCCCTTATGATGTGTACTTGACTACCTGGACTATGATGCAGATCATACTAGTGGGGTCAGAGTAGTCCATAAGTACATCCTTTAATGTTCCTAGTCGTAGGTGTATCGAGACGGGGCATCGATATACCAGAGTAGACTAGCGTATACGCTTCTCGACCCATGAGATGGGCGATGGATGATCCCATATCTATTGATGTTAGACATCAGAGATGGAATACAGGTGCTCAGTGGAGACTGGGTATATAGGACGGACTCGCCGAGAACTCCCAGATGGTATTATACCTCGCGTCAGATGGCAGTTCTCTGGTGACACTTGCGCAGGTTAGTCTGTAGACCCGAGATCGTCATAGAGTCTTGTGTGATTCCCACTGTGCTTTGATTTCCACCTTACCACGTCCAAGAGGGCGTGCAAAACGGGGGGTTTTGGGTACAGTCCCGAGTCACATGGAGGCAATGAGCGATAGGAGGGGTTTCGTCTCTCCCGGTATTGGGGGTTGATGTTGCGCTGTGCTCGATTGGCCATAACAGGGAAGTCCCTGGCCAGGGCTAATTTAGAGATTTACTGGTAAGTGTTACCAGTAGTTTCTCGACCCGTTATGAGCCTCAGATCGGCACGACTTATCGGTTATCGGGGTCTGACGTTTACCACCCCTAGACTTGATATGCGACATATCAGACGAGGAGACCGGACTGTACGGGAAGTGTTACTATTAGGCTTTTACAGGAGTTGGAGCGGGCTTGCTTGCTGATCTTCTGATCGCTCAATACCCGGGTAGCCGTTACGTCCAGCTAGTACCGCTGACGGCTTGTGGATGCTTGATGTGATCATCACCTACTGCCGGCGTGTTGACGATTCTTTAGAGTCCTACATAGAGGTTTTACTGGCTCAGGCAAAACGAAATAGGAATGCATATGTGATATGTGCGGGACCGAGAATAATGCGAGTATATGATACCTTATTCTATTCTCGCGACTTTTTGTATCGGTCAGTTATATGTGATATAGCCGGGTTATCGAATCAAGAGTTGATTCGATAAGTCGATACATTGGATGTTTGTCGGTTATATGAGATATAACCGGATTATTAAGTCGAGTGTTGATTTAATAATTTAGTGTATAATTGTATATATGATATACTAATTTACATTAACTAACATTTGTTCACTTAAGGATTTTTCTCACATATGCACAACTTTAATATATATGTGATATATATTAAAATGTGTTTTCTTTTTGTATCATGGTTGTTGATACAACATTCATGGGTGTATAAGACTTACACCATACTATTTGTTATGTTGGGTTTAATATTTAAAGTAATTACAAAATTAGTGGAAGATTAGAAAAATGCATGAAGCTTGTGGAAGCTTGTGAATGCATTGACTAAGTCCACTAAGTTTGTTTTTACTTTGGATATTTGTTAACCTAACCATCACACTTAGCCATGATTAAGTTTCTACATGAGTTAGTATATGATACTCACTCACCCATGGTTAGCTCACTCACTTGATCATTATCTTTCTCTCTTTATTTCTTCATCTTCTTTCTTGAGCTAAAAAGCTCTCTAGGGTTTGATCCAAAGTAAGAAACATTGTGAGAAAATAAATTCTAAAGTGAACCCACATCCTATTTCTCCATTCTCTACTAGACTAGCACTTTAGTTTAGGGTGTTTGCTTCACTAATTCTCTAGTTAGTGAAGTAGTAGCTTGAGTTGGTATTCCCTCGACGTAGATCATCTTCGGCCTCGAAGACTTCAAGCAAGGACGTTTCTTTCGCCTCGTGAAGCCATGCAAGAGCCCGGGAGAACCATGATCGCAGCGAAGGGACTACAACATGGAGCTTTAGAAGTGAAGGACCGATCTACAAAGGTTGTATTTCATATTCACTTAGTGATAAATGTTATTTACTTGCATGTGTAACCCTAATTATCTAGCAAAGATCTTGTTTAGGGTTATTCTGCACGGCTAAAATTTTAATCGGGCATGGTTGATGCCTTATAGAACCTTATTAGAGTGCCTAGTAACCCTACAAGTCCAGCCCCCGCTCTGTCGTTAGTTAAGTAACCTAACGGGTGATGACGGGGCCCAGTGGCGAATGCAGATGGCATATACGTACATCATATTTTTTTCGTTCTTTTCTGGTGTGATATGTTAATTGATGGGACTGTGTTAATTCTTATCAATGCAAGGATAAAACAAACCTATATATGATGTTGTTGGAACCACGATTTTTAAAAACTAACATTACAGACGTTTTCTTTTGCTTTGCACAGCGGTATTCGGTTGTGAATATTCTGCACCTCATTCGACGAGGCAAGGGCCGAGATCCCTTCATCGGGAGTGACCCCTTGGGCAGAAGTTTGCGTCAGCGTAATAACTTCACTATAGTCGATTCTTTTGCTTTGCATCATGGTATTCGATTGGGAATATCCTGCACCTCATTCGATGAGGAAAGAGCCGAGATCCCTTCATAGGGAGTGACCTCTTTAGCAAAAGTTTTCGCCACTATATATTTGTAAAACCACTTGGATTCCTTCAACGATATCAAGTTCATTACATTAAAGGTTTTTTGCCAAAAACCAGTTGTATCCCTTCGTCATTTCAGATTAATATTGCTTAGTATTCGTGCTACGTTTGTTGACCTTGTCAAAGGCATAGTGTGCGGTAGCTCTGTAATACTTTTCTGTCGCATGAATATGTGGATTGGTTAGGACAGTCGTTCGACCTTGTTGACCTTGTCAAGGGTCTGTGCGAGTGTGTCTAATGCAATCAGGATAATGAAGAGTTGAACTTGACTAGGAGCCTTTGACTTATTGAACTTATCAAGGTCACTTGGGTCCTAGGGGTAAAAATAAACATCGGGAGTTTCAAATATACAGGAAACTTGCCAGGCATGCGCATATCTTCTAAAGTATGGTGACTTGAGTGGCTTCCATCAAGTTATCATGCAATGATAGTTGGATCATGATTCCCACTGATGAGTAGGATTACTCCTCGGGTGATTTTAGATGATCGCGAATAATTTTCCTTTTGGGTTTAGAGGAGAATTCGAGGAAATAGTGGGAGCCATCTTGATTAGATAAAGTAATTAACCATTCTGATCTAGGTTAAAATGCACGCTGAGTGTTTCTTTTCTCTCTCTCTCTTTGGCAGCGACCATGGCCCGGCCCTTGACTAAAACTCATGAACCAAGTTAACCGAACCTTCTTAAAACACTTTGGCTTTTGGAATGTCACGACGTCGCATATATCATTGCCACTTCTATATCACCTTTGCGTTTCTCCAGAACACCCTGTATCACTACGAAAATCCACATTTATTGGATATGACCATCGTATAGTTACATATGAACTCGAAGAAACTTATTTCAGATTCGAGGATGGTTTCCGGTTCTGGTGAAATTGAATAGGATTATTCGGTTGTTTTTTCCCTTTACCTTCTCTCAGGTTGTGAGGGCTCCTAAGATTAGGAGAGGGTACACCTATTGTTCTTATTGGATAGTCTTCTTCAAACCATAGACAGGTGCCGAAAGGTAGGGAAGGAAGAAAACCAATTAGCCTAAGTGTGGTGTACAGAAGGTAATAAGTAAAGACAAATAAAAGGGATTAGAAAGAGGGCAAAATAAATTGCGACCGCTATCATTCACGACGAAACCGTGTATATCATCGCCACTCCTACTTCACCTTTCCATTTCTCCGGAACATTTCGTATCACTACGAAGATCCACATTTACTCGATACGCCATCGTATAGTTACATACGAACTCGAAGAAACTTGTTCCAGTTCGAGAATGGTTTCTAGTTCAAGAGAAAGAGAATATGTTTATTCAGTTGTCTTTTCTCTTTACCTTCTCTCAGGTTGCGAGGGCTCCTGGCTAGGAGTGTACACCTATTACTCTTATTGGATAGTCTTCTTCCAAACCTTAGGCTGGTACCGAAGGGTAAGGAAGGAAGAAAACCAATTAGCGTAAAGGTAGTGTATAGAAGGTAATAAGTAAAGACAAAATAAAGGGATTGGAGTGAGGGCATGGAATTATACGGTTACAGTCATGAATCTGGATAGTGAAAGAGGCATTACTAGGAATCCCTGTATACCCCTTCGAAACATTTTCATGTTTCAGATTTACTGTGCAATGTTAATTGAAAATTGTTTTCCCAATTAGATTCTAACTCCAGAGTATGTATTTACCAGATTCGTTTCTCACATCTGTATAGTGTTACAGATGATGAGTGGGAGTAAGATATTGGGAATTGGATGATTATATTCTCTATATATCGGAATTCGTTGTAATTGGTGATATTTGAGGAAATCGCCTGGGTTTTTGCCTGATTGCAAATATTTGGTTTTGAATATCCGTAGTTATGCACTATTTTCAAACTGATATATCTGTACGTTTATTTTATAAAGTGAGATATAACTTTTTGAAATTATGTCTATGACATTTACCCATATCAGCTGATGGTTAGGTAAGGAGCATTCAACAATGGTGTAATTCGTTTTAACCATAGTACAGTTTTCAACCTACGACGCATAGGGTTTGAGTTATTGAACTCAGGGGACTTGTAGAAAGTATTGTATATTTTTCGGTGTCCATAAGGACAAAGGGATTGGTGCTCGTACTATATTCTATTTACTTGTGACTTCTCTAGTTTTAGACATGTATTTCGTTGAAATACAAGATCTAAGTTTTGAGAAGTTATAGGTATAAGAATAAAGTAGAGAACCATATGTTGCAAGTATCAGGATTCTTCAAGATGATTGAATATGTAGATACTTGTGTTTGGTATTCCGTTGATAGTAATGGTTTTGAGAACTTGATTCTCTTTCAGGTTACTCATATATGGATGCACTCCTAGATGAGTAATGTTGCTTGGCCTCATTCCACTTAGTTGACATGCACTGGAGACAGCTGCATAATTTGAATCTGGTTCCAATTAAATTAGTGCCCCTGTTTCTATATTGTATATAGAATGGCACATATCTTAACGATGTTAAGGTATATGGAGTTGTCCGACTTATGCTTAAAACCAGACTCTGGATAACTCAAGGCACGTTTCAGTAATGGATGTTTGTAGGTTATCCCGGGCTATGACGCGGGTTAACTTTCTACCATCTGGAAGATCAATAGTGATATTGTTCTTGACTCGCAACAGTTTTAGTAAAATGGACTTTTTCAGAAAACACTAGTGGGAGTATGGTAGAACTGGAAGTGATTCCAGAACCACAAACGAATACTGAAAATTTAATAGAACCTAAAGATTCAATCGGGTGACATTCCATTAACCGCTCCGCAGATTTAGTGGGTAACCTCAGACACCCAAGAGGTACTTCGGTCTCCTCAAAGACAGTGACAGGGAGGTTATTGATTACCCAAACTTGATACTACTGTTGTTCTAGACTATGAGACCTGACAAGATGATGAGTATAACGTCGTTATGAACTAGTTTTATAAGTGCACGTGTATATGACTCTGCCAAAGGGTTGTTGTAGTCAGTGGAAGCAGCAGAAGCGCAGTGGGCAAGTAGCTTATGTCTATTTATAGACTAAAGCAGATATAGCGGAGATAGATCGACTATTTTTTATATGACAGTCATAGAGTTTGACTTCATCAGAATAGCAGATGGATCTGGTAAGAAGGTAGTATGGAGTAATGTCCTGGTATTTGGATGACATGCTCTTGATAGGAAGTGAAATTCCTATACTAGATCGGTTATATACTGTGGTTGTCACAAGGTGTTTCTCCATATAAGATCTGGATAAAATATCAGGGTTTCTGGTCACTAGATCTATGGTTTAGATCTAGATTTGGGAAGTGTCCTAATTTGGGTACTTTGACACTATTCTAAAGGTGTTTTAGAATGGACGACTCTTGGCATGGTGGTGTACTTGCAGTTGATAGAGTCACCCTCTCTAAAGGATGTCTTTCAGACTAAAGGGGAGAGGGATTTGCATGATTGGCATATCACTTGCTCAGGCAGTTCAGTCAATCCTGTGATGTCAAGTACCACACCAGATGTTGTTTTTGAACTAGTTGCAATGAGCATATATATATTAATCCAATCCTGGAGAAACGTTGGGAAGCAGTTATGAACATAAGTGGATGTTCATGAGATATGGTAACAGCAGCCTCCTTTGGGAAACGGTTATCATTTCAGGCTTCCAAGGTGACCTGTATGATAGAGTGACTATCAGAGTTATAGTTCTTCCCTCTTTTGAGGGACAGTATATTGGACTGGTGGTCTAAGAGGATACTATGGAAGGCATGGCGCAGGATACTGATTAAATTCAGTAGCTGATACAGTCTAAGAATGTCGTTGGATTTGGAGTTCATTTATGAACTGGGTCCCATCAGATATCCTAACAAATTCTAAGACAATGTAATGCTCTTTTCGGGGAATAGTCTTTCTCCGCGAAATTGAGATATAGAGAGATAAAGATAGAATCACTGGAGCGGATCCACTCACTGAGGCTATTTCTCGAACGCAATAGTTTCGCAAATGGGCTTTGCGAGACTGATTAGTAGAGAAGTTGGGTGTTCGGTATCACACGGGAAATGAGTATGCGACACTGCAATAATTAGCTTTAAGTGCAAGTAGGAGATTGTTGGTTATAGTACCCTCAAGTCAATTATTGAATCGCAGGAACGCGATTGTGATGATTGAGGGAGGACTTATACCGGTAGAACAGTCGTATTCGAGATGATAGTATACTATCTGGTTTGTCTTTATCATCATGTACACACTTCAGGTGGTATTACAGATCAATATTATATGTTGATAGAGCCCATGGGATTCTTTCTTGACTACCAACATTATGATGGCGATCATATATGTGGTAGCTGGGTAGTCTATAAGCACATCCTTAAATTTCCCTAGTCATGGGAGTATCGAGACTGGGCATCGATACTCCACAGTCGACTAGTGTATACTTATCAAGACCCTGACGAGGGGCGGTGGCCGGTCTCACAAGCCATTGGTGTCAGTTAGTCACCTAAGATAGTATACAGGTGCTCATTGGGTTATGAGTACACTGGACGGACTCGCCGGGAACATGCTAGTTGGTATTATACCTATTGTCAGATAGCAGTTCCCTGGTGACATGTGTACAGGTTAGTCTGTCGACCTGAGATCATCATTTGTCTCTTGTGAGTTCCCACTGTGCTTTGATTACTACCCTACCACGGCTCAAAGGAGTCGTGCAAACAGGTTTTAGTTAAGTACAGTCCCGAGCCACATGGAGGCAGTAAGCGGATCCTCAGGGATTTGTCTCTCTCGGTATTGGGAGTAGATGTCGCGCAGTGCATGGGTGGCCATCACCAGAAATCCTTGGCCAAGGTAGTCGAGAATTACTGATTTGGATCAGTAGTTTCTTATGTGATGATGGGCTTCATACCGACACGAAATATCGCGTTATTAGGGGTCTGACTTTATCCACCCCCTAAACTCGATATGCGATACTCTTAGACGAACAGACCGGACTGTACGGAGATTGTCACTGTCAGGCTCGGTACGAGTACGGATGAGTTTTCTCGTCGGCCTTCCTTTCGCTCAATACCTGGGTAGCCGTTATGTACAGCTAGTGCCGCTGCGTACTTGTTGTTAAACCCACTGCCAGCGTATTGACGAGTCTTTAGAGTCCCACACATAGGGTTTTTACGGTTCAGGCGATATGGTGTAGATGACGTATGTTGGTACATACAGGTGTCCGATTAAATATGTGTACAGGTTGCACAGACTTTAATCGGACGGTTGATAATACTAGCGGCTTAGGATTAAGCCGGATTATTAAATCAGGTTTTAATTTAATAATTTATATATGTATTTAAATATATGTATTCTAGTATTATTGTTCACTATTCATTTTCTCTCTTGGCTATTCGTATTTTTATGCGAATACGCGTATATGTATTTCGATACGTGTACCGGGTTGTATTCCGTATTTATACGGAATAATTTCAAGAAGATGACCACCTCATTAATTGATTTTCATTTTAAAAAATCATTTTGGAAATGAGGTGGAGGGTGAGTTGGCATGAGCATGGGCTTGGCATGTAGAGAGGCATGGCATACATCTGTTTATTGTAAAATGAGGAGATAGTTTCATGGTTGAAAATTGTAGTAGCCATTCTTTGCATGCCATCCATTCATTTCTATTCTTGACTTGAGCTTCTTGATTCATTGATCACTTGTTCATTTCTCATTCTCTTCTCACTTGGAGACTTAGCCATTTTTCCATGGTTGCTCATGCCATATGTTTCCTCACCTCCTCTTCATCTTCTTGAGTTGCTCTTTGAGCATTTGTGATGAGAGAAAAATAATTATGAGATAATCCTACACCTTCACTCTCCATTGCTAGCAACCTTGGAGCGTCGGTTGCCTCACTTGACGAGGCTGAAGCTTGCGTCGTTTTCCTTGGGTGGATCATCATAGATGGAGGATGACCGGCAACCAAACTCGATCCGCAACCACTAGGAGCTTGGGATGATAGTTGAAGACCCGAAGGAATTGGTTCATTCGGTATAACCATTCTAACTTCTTTACATTTCTTGCTAGTTTAGGGTTAATGGTTGATCTTGGGAATCGGGTTCCGTTAGCGCCGGTTTAGAAAAATTTTGTTCCGCATTTGGCCACGGTTTGATGGCCGAGGCGCCGGCGTAACCCAACAAAGGGAGACCTGGTCTTACGAAGAAACGAGTTCGTAGATCAAGGAAGACTGCACATGTTCTCCCCAAAATAGGACGGACCATTCCTCGTAACGGAAGTATTGCCCGGTGGAGCGTACCGCCTGCAAGACGCCAGGGGGCATAATTTTCCCCGGCCTTATAACGCAGAAAGGCTCAAATTGTGTAAGTAAATATGAATTCTCTTTTGAAATAATGCAATTCCTTTTTGCATTTAACTAAGTCTTCCAGGCCAGGTCCACCATAAGACTCCAGCCCTTTGTCTCTTTTCTCGGTTCCGGGACTCCAAGCTTTGTTCTAAGAAAAAATATAAAATGTATTGAAAAGATAAAATAAGACAACTCATTTCAGCGAGGGATAACTTTATTTATTAAGAGGTATTGTGGGCTCCCCAGCTTTACAAACATTACAACAATGGGGGCGGGGGTTAAGGAAACACTGTCGGTGGTACACCGAGGAAAGCTCTTCCAGCCAATCCCGAGCAGCTTCGACCCGGTCCCTCTGACGGTACTCACAGACCCTAGAAGACACAGAATCCCCGGGATCCTCTTCAGCCAAGCATGAAGCGATGACCAACCTTTGTTGGAAACTCTCAAGGAGCAGGTCCACCGAGCTATCCCGCCTACTCTTGGAGATCAGACCGAGACCGTGGATCGTGTGCATTTTGTCGAACGCCATGTCCATCAACCGTGGTGTGTATTGTGCACACCCGGCGAAGTCCTCCATATCGCATAAATCAACACCTGAAGAAGAGGAGGTCTCCGGGGGAGTAAGTGCCCACAGTGGCCCTCCAAGCGGCTTATCACCGCCTCATACGTTTCCTCGGAACGATCAAGGTTGTAAAAGTATACGTCATCACGGGAAACGATCTCCCTGATAGTATACACGCGGCAGGCCATCTTCAGGGAATGCGAGAACAGAAAGAAATCAACATGCCTTCGCTATTTATAGCCTCAACAAAAAATCTTCCAACGGCCGAGATTTACTCGCGCAACCACGCAAATCATAGAATATCGCACTTTCCCGATATGGCACTGCCACGTGTCACCCGCGACGGTCACTATTCCCGCCCTTTACAGGTCAAGGAAGATTTAACGATGCCCTAAGGAGATACTAGGGAGATAATAAAGCCCTCCTCACAAGGCCACCGAGTAGCTTCCTGCTCGGTCCATCTACAGCAGGTAGCTTCTACCCATCAACGCTGTGGATCAAAAGCCCTCCTCAGGAGACCACTGAGTACCTTCCTGCTTGGTCCATCTGTAGCGGGTAGCTTCCTGCCCATCAACGCTATGGATCAAAAGTCCTCCTCACGAGGCCACCGAGTAGTTTCCTGCTCGGTCCATCTGCAATAGGTAGCTTCCTACCCATCAACACTGTGGATCAAAAGCCCTCATCATGAGGCCACCGAGTAGCTTCTTCCGCAGACCATCCACAGGGGGTAGCTTCCTGCCCAACAACGCTGTGGATCAAAAGCCCTCCTCGCGAGGCCACCGAATAGCTTCCTGCTCGGTCCATCTGCAGCGGGTAGCTTCCTGCCTAACAATATTATGGATGAAAGCCCTCACAATGAGGCAGCTGAGTAGAAAGGAAGATACCGACCTTCCTACACTTAACCATCAATCGACTTATACTCAATGCACGATCTCTACATCGACTCCAGGGAAAAAGGAGGGTACCGACCTTCCTACACTTAGCTACCGTTCGGCTCGACGCGCGATCACCACCTCGACCCCGGGGCCGAGGAGGCCACCGACCTTCCTACACTTGGCTATCGTCCGTCGCTACTCGATAAACGGTCAGCAAATGCGGGAGAAGTGGACATCGGCCTAACACTTGCAAGATGAAAAGACCTGCGAGCAGAAAGTACTTGCAAGATGAAAAGACCTACGAGCTAAAAGTATTTGCAGAATGAAGATTCGAACAAACGTATACGAGCTAAAAGTACTTGCATGGTGAGCAGACATTTGAGCAAGTTTATTTATAATCAAAAATAAACATAAGGTATTCTGGGCTCCTCAGCCATACAAAAATGTCCGGAGGCTTAAAAAATTGTGAAAAAGAAAAAAATCACCAAGGAAGGAAAGCTCAGTCCGCCCGCTCGGGGAGGATCTTGCCCTGCTCAATGCCAGCCCCGAGAACCAAAACAGCGACCTCGGGGTCGGCGCTTCCACCATCAGCTTCGCCCCCAACGGCCGCCTCGGCGACTTCCCCCTGCGGCACCTCCTCGGCCCGGGGATACCTAGCACAGAGCTCGCTGATATCGAACCCCGGCGCAGACTCCTTGACGGGGTTGAGGGCGCTGTGCCACACGACGGCCGCGGATTTGGCGAGATCGGCGTAAAATTGATCTGATGCCTTATACGCCTCCACGACCTTCGACGCCCGGCACTCGGCGAGCTTCACCGCGTCCAAAGCCATCCAAACATCCCTATTAAGGGCGTCCCTCGACTTCTTCATCGTGTGGTAGAAGCCGTTCACCTCCTCCAACTTGGATTGAATAGCCTGGTTGGACTCGTCCAGAAGCCGATGAGACTCTTTCAGCTTGGAGTTCCTCAGCCCCTCGGCGACCAGACGAGTGTCAAGGAGAGTCGCCTTCTCCTTCGCTTGCCACAGTTGGAGGCGGAGTTCCTCCTCCAATTTGGTGGACTCACCCACCTTTTTCATGGCCGGGGCTACCTCCTCGGATTCCATGGAGACGAGGAGTATGTAGTGGTGGAGGACCAGTGGAAAGCAACAAACGGGTTAGAAATCTCAAACCGAGGAAATAAGACTTGAGAAATCTTTTAAGAAAAGTCAGGAACCGACCTGAACCGCCTCTTGTGCTATGGCGACCACCTGGGCCTTCATGGTCCCCCGAGGTATTTTAACCCTGGCCGCCTGCTCCATGTCAGAAAGCAGGCTATCGGCAACTGAGAGCCCTGAGGGTAGCTGTCACGCCCTACCCCCAATACAGAGAGTATTGTCCGCTCTGGCCGAAGCCGCAAGGTTTTGTCCTTCGGGGCGAACCGGGCCCGACCAGGGGCCACTTCCCAGGAGGTCACCCATCTCAGAACTTCCCTGGCTCGAGCACGCTTAACTACGGAGTTCTCAAGCTCCTGTAGCGCCAGTTCACTTAAAAGGCACCTCTGTATTGAAGAGTGGTATCATTCCATTTATAGTACAGATCTGTCCCCTTTCGGAATGCATTCCAAAGATTCCCCATTGTTCTACAGTGGGTCCCACGGACTCAAGAGGTGGCCCCCACGGATTCAAGAGATGGCCCCCGCCCACTTAACACGACAAGGGAAAAACCGTGCGGCTTCGGCCAAAGCGGACAATACTCTCTGTATTGGGGGTGGGGCGTGACAGTAGCTCAATACAGAAGTCGCCCTCCTGCACTGGGGTCCCGGAAGAAGGTAGCCGGGAGACCGTATGCTTCTGCCTCTTGAGGGGGGCATCAGCGGGCCCAGCCTCCTCCTCCTCCTCTCGCGCCCGGGGCACCGGGTCACGCGAGTGCTTATTGCTCCCCCGCAGCGTTCTTCTGGAACTCGAGGAGCGGCGAAAGGCTTGGACGATGGAGTTGGCCTCAGGGCCGAGCTCGAACCGGGTCGGGGTGAGCTTGCACCCCCGGCCTTCTTTCCCTGAGTCTTGGAGGCCAGGGTGGCTAGAATTTTTGCTCGGTCCATAGGCTCTGCAAAAAAAGGGGCACGCAAACAAACACTAAAATATCAAAGGAAATTTGGTAAAGTCTAAACAGATCGTCAAAAGCCCTAACTTACCCAAGAAACGCGCAGCACTGAGTCCAGCCGAGCTCAGTGCCTGCTCGGATAGCAAGACATCCGCCCGTTGGATCGGCTCCCATTAGGACACCACCCTCGCATCGGGGGAAGCCGACTGCTTTGCCCTTGGGAAGTCGGCCTTATGCCACTGTGTAGGCACAGACCAATCCTAGCCCTCAAGCGACCCGACAAATACAAACTTCTCCTTCCACTCGTGGATGGAAGAAGGAACGACTACTACCTCTGACCCGGTCACCCCACCCTTACGCTTCGTATACGAAAAATACACCCAGCTTGGCTCTTCCTTGCTGGTGCCAGGATGATTTTTATAGCAGAGGAAGGACACAAGGAGGGTCAAGCTGAAGGGGATCTGATCAAGTTTTAACCGAACCAAAAACCCGAGGATGATTCTCCACGAGTTCGGCGCTAACTGGCCTGGGGAAAGACGGAAGCAACGAAGCACCCCACAAAGCTCGGTTGGGAAGGGCGGACGCATTCTTATCCGGAACGCTTCCAAATACAGGGCAATCTCCTTACCCTGCACCTGGTCTGCCCGCTCACCCTCTCTAACTAAACGGATAAAATAGTTCGAGGGGATGTGGAATCGAGTCCGAATTTTGGAAAGCTCGTCCAGACTCTTCAAGACAGAAGGCGCATCGCGGGTGTTTCCGATGCGCACCTTGGGGGCCCTTGTCGCCGCCCGACGGCGAGTGACAGGGACAACCTTGACTCTTGGGGGGACTCGACGCAGAAGACGTAGCTGAAGAGGAACCTACTTGTCTATCTGAAGCCGAAGAGGAGGAAAACCCACTGGACTCGGCCCCAGCAACCAGAGCCTCATCGTCCGACTCCACCCTCACTACCTCTACAGACTCCTCAGATGAAGACATTTTACCTGATTCAAAAAGGGGGGGACTCACCGAGGAAAAATTGACAGAGGATCCCATCTAAAAGGTGGAACGCCGGGCAATCTTCAACAAATGAATGAGAATTAGAGCGAAATGTTGGCCCTATGATGGTCCCCTCCTATTTATACACCTCAAAAGAGAACATCCTATGGCCCAGATTGGTTCCCGCCAAAACGGAACATCACGCCCAAGCGACAGTGGAAGGTCCACATGGTGGTCGACCATTGGAGACGTCTCTTCAGTTGCAGGAGTCAGAGACAGCCTGTCTCTCCTGCCAAACAATGTCTGACATGTGGCCCGTATCCTAACTGGCGAATCGACTGAAACGGTGCCCTCTCTTTAAAGTGTAATCATTTCAATGGTCCGCTAACATCGTCGCGGATACGCGCGAAAATTCAGGCACACGACGAGACGACACGTGGACCCAAAGATCGAAGTGACACAACTGCCAAACGCCATGTCCTTCCCAGGCGACCCACATTATTATTCTCGGCGCCAAACCGAGCAGACGAAAAGAACGAGCAGGCCACTCTCGACCCGACCCATGAATTATAAGTCGACGTTGTACACCCCACGAGTTGCGGGGAGGCGGAAATATGTAAAACAATCATTTTGTTTAAAACAACATCGACTAACCGAAAGGATCTTTGCTAAACTATAACTAATACTAACATAGGAGTAGTTAGCTACTATGAAAGAAGATTATACCTAATGAACCAAGTCATTCTTCTTCTCGTTAACCAGCTCCTCGTCGGCCTCCTCTTTGTAATAGACGATCCACCCGAAAGCTACTAATCCAAGCTTTGCCTCTAACTTGAGGAAACTAGGTTACTCAAATTGCCAATCAAAGTCACCTAGGTAATATAGAGTGTGATAAGGGATTAACAAGTCTTACTAACCCTTGATCTCAACACATGAGAGGTTAGGGTTAGGGTTTGAAGAGAGAGAGCTTGAGGAGAGAGAAGGTGAGAGTGAGAATGAAATGAAATAATGATATTATTTGAATATATGAAGCATAATGATTTATTAAATGAATAATCAAATGATTTATCAACCATGCTTCATTTATTCATTATGAGTGATTCATCTCATGAGTCATTAGTCATTAAATGCACCATTAACTACATGAATGAATCACACAAATGAGTCACTAAATCAATAAATGCAAATGCCACCTTAGCCCCCAAGTCATCATCCATCTAGAAGCTTCTCGCCAAATTACGAGAACGTCCCTCCTATCCGTGAAAACACGGAAAAACTTTAGACTGTATAAATCCAACAATCCGATACTAGAATCTGGCTTAAACCAAAGCCGGCTAGTAAAAACTGTCCGAACATCGTACGTGCGTAAAAACACGTATGCGTCCGAACCCTTGTCGTAAAACCATACGACCTCTATATCGTTTCGCCCGGAGCAGGGAAACTCTCTGTGTGGGACTCTAAAGACTCGACTACTACGCTGGAAGTGGGTTTAACCACAGACTGCAAGCGGCACTAGCTGTACGTAACGGTCCCCAGGTAGATGTCGATAAGAAGGCCGATGAGGAAACCCATCCGAACTCCTACTGAGCCTGATGTGACAATCTCCGTACAGTCCGGTCTATTCGTCTAAGACTATCGCATATCGGGCCTAGGGAGGAGGCAAGCGTCAGTCCCCTAAAAGCGGTATAATTCGTGTCGGAGTGAAGCCCATTACACCTTGAGAAACTACTGGAAAACCTACCGGTAAATCTCGCTTGCCATGGCCAGGGACTTTGCGTAATGGCTCTCTGACACAGCGCGATATCAACTCCCAATACCGGGAGAACGAATCCTGTCTAACCGCCACTGCCTCCAAGTGCTCGGGACTGCACCCAACTGCTACCTGTTTGCACGACTCCTTTGAGCCGTGGTAGGGTAGCAATCTAAGAACAGTGGGACACACTCGTGGCGAAGCAGCAGTGTCAAGTCTGCGGACTATGCTGTACTCATATTGTCACGCCCCGCTTCCCAGAGTACGCAAGAATTGGGCACGTGACACAGCCAACCATGCTACCTGTGGATAGGAAGTATCCATCCACAGTCACATTACGGTTGTAAAGATATCAAGAACGGAAAATAAACTAAACTAATACATGTCCAAATCCATAATAACAAGAATCAATAAACAATAAGTGCGGAAGCTAAAGATCCAATACAATGAATAAACAGTATGTCCCATAATGCGGGCTCACATCTGGAAATGAAATGACATAAATAAACTAAACTCTCAAGAACTCACAGTTCAGCCTGCTGGCTGAAGTACTCCTGCTCGGTCGACGTCAAGGGTACGGAATCTGGGCCATGCAAAACCCAGACGTCAGCGCGTCATGATATCAAGTATATAGCATAAACACGGTAAAAACAATGCAAGCATGAACATGAATAAGGCAGTAATAAGAAGTCATGAACCGGGTAATGTGCAGTAGTGACCAAACTGTCCTATCAGGTTTTCTACTCTATAGTCTTTGAAACCAATTGATGAATCGTCGATGTAACTCAATAGTATCCCGTGCGGGCCCGGGACCACGGTCATGATCCTCGGGCTGAGTCCGAGACGTGCCGCTAAGCAGTAAAAGGTAATAGGATAGACGAGTGATGTCAGCATCATCACTCCCGGACCGGCCAAGCCCGTAAGACTGATCAGAACAATATATCGAACTGTTGAGTTACAAGTCGGTTTCACCTTTGATTTCCCCATACCCCCAAACTATGTATGTCAAGTCAGGTATTCAGTAGTCGAGGACTAATGCCGACGCAAGGTCAAGTAACCGTAGGTCTGTCTGGGTCGACAGCAGGAATGGTTAGGTTTGTCGGCATTAGGCATGAGATCAGGTAACAGGTCAGGTTACTTTCCACAGGTAGAGTCGATATGTACAGGGTGTTGTGTCCGGTGTGTCAGAACATGTGTCAGGTGCAATCAGGTATATGATCAATAGTGGACGGCATCATGAAACAATAATTAACCACAACATTCCGTATAACGGCAGTGATGTTTGTATGCTCTTATTAACAGGTTCAATCGTCTTTAGGGTGCAACAACTTCCAGGGTAAAACAGTATTATTAACACGAAGCAATGAAACCATTAAATTACAGCATAATAATAGTTACAAGAATGAGCTTGCAATTTAAGCAATGATGTGCCAATTGGTTAATTAGTTAAAGTGTGAAATTGATAGCATATCGATTTACTACAAGTAACCACTATAATGATTTATCGTTACGGATGATTATAATTATCATTAAGTCGTGCGATTATAACAGGTAACATGATTATTAAGTTTGTAGCATGTTAAGCAAGTATTCGGATACTTGCCTCGGCGGTTCCGCAAACCGAAACACGGATGCGATGTCAGTAGAAATCACGATACGGAAGCACGGGCCACGGATCGAGTCCCAACAGAGGTCAACGGGATCACACGGACCAGGGGACTTTGCTGGAGCGTCGGGTTCGTCGGACGGCACGGTCGGATTCCGGCAAAAGTTAACGGCAACAAGTTAGAAATACGATAAACATACAAGATTAACGGGGTTTGCATCAAAGGGAATAAGGTGATGCTTACAGAGGAGAAACAGGGGTAACTAAGGCGGACCCGACGGCGATGGACCCACCGGCGGTGAACAGGAGGCGCGGCGAGGGTGCGGGTCGGCTGAAGGGCTCGGGGTCGCTGGAAAAGGGGGCTGCGGCGAGTGGGGAAGAGTGTGGTCGGCTCTGGTGGTTGTAGGAGAGAGGGAGGTGGTCGGAGGCAATGACGGCGATGATGGACGGCGAGTTTCCCGGCGATAGGGTGTTGGGTTGGTGTCGGGGAAGTTGGTGCAGGGTCGTCGGGAAGGGGAAGGAGGAGGTGACGGCGAGGTCTCGACGAGGAGGGTGCAAGGGAGTCGCGGGAGGCCTCGGCGGTCGGAGTTGACGTCGACGGCGAGGTTGCGAGGGATGGAGAGGAGGTCGGGAATGGGTTGCAGTGCGGGAAGGAGTGGGCGAACGGGAGGAAGAGGGTAGGCGAGTGCGGTGGAGGTCGTGGTGGTGAGGGCGGCGACGGCGAGGTCGCGAGGCGGCCGGCGGTGAGGTCTGCGTGAGCTAGGGTTAGGGTTGGCGTGGGGTTTCTCGCGACGAAGGAGATGGCGAGGGGCGGCTGCATGGCCACGAGATATATATAGAGGAGAGAGAAAGAGTGTTGATTGGAGAGAGAAAGGATTCGTGAGGATGAGAGAGAGAGACAGAGGGAAAGAGAGAGAAGGATTTAGATAGATTGAGGGAGAGAGAGAAAGAGATAGGGGATGAGGAGGTGGGGCCCACGAGCAACAGTCAGCCCTCGTGATTGGCTGATCACGAGGTGGGGAAAATATTTGAGAAGGATTTAGGAATAAACTGTTTGGAAAAATTATATTCGTAGGTAAAATTTAGTTATATAAATTAAATTGAAACGGGTCCTTTTTGGCGCGAAATGAAACATTTCCAAATCGCGCCCGGGTTGCGCCCAAATGCTCCAAATTCAAATTATAAGATTTTAAGCGGGTTCTAAATTTTGAGAATAGGTGTTTAGTGATTAAAATGCATGCCCCCAAGTCGGACACTTGCACGCGCGCGTAGTCGCCCAAACTTGCCCGTTTAGCCAAACGGAACGGAATCTCGACACGCGGACGCTACCACGCGACTAGTGGCGACGAGTAGGCTAACACGGACACCTTAAATTTCATTTTCGGAGTTAAAATTTGTTATGTGCCAAAATGACTTAGCCGGGTAAAATTCAGCAATAAACACCAGAAAATCGGGAAAATTGGAAAGAGCAATAAATAACCCTCAACTAGTAATATACATAGTATTATTGGGCTCGGGTGTTACATCATACCCAACTACAAAAGAATTTCGTCCTCGAAATTCCAAGAATACAAGATAACTAACTACGGGAAAAGATGAGGGAATTTCTGCCGGATCTCGTCTTCTCGCTCCCAAGTAGATTCTCCATGCGATCGGTTACCCCAAGAAACTAGCACAAGAGGGATAACCTTATTCTTAAGAACCTTTTCTCGTCGATCCTTGATCTCGACTGGTCGCTCCTCAAAAGTCAGGTCTTCCCGAACGGTCAACTCCGAGTGATCCAAAACATGGGTCTCATCACGAACATACCTCCGTAGTTGAGACACATGAAACACATCATGAACTCCCGCTAATGACGATGGTAACGCCAACCGGTACGATACCTCTCCGACACGCTCCAATATCTCGAAAGGTCCAACGAATCGGGGACTAAGCTTTCCCCGACTTCCAAAGCGAATCACCCCTCTAGTCGGTGATATCTTCAGGAATACCAAATCGCCCACGGCGAACTCTAGAGGTCTTCTTGACGTGTCGGCCCAACTCTTCTGTCTGTCTTGAGCTGCCTTCATGTGCTTTCTGATTGTATTCACCTTCTCAACTGTCTGTACCACTAAATCTGGCCCTAGCAACCTTCGTTCACCCACATCATCCCAACATACAGGTGAACGGCACTTACGACCATACAATGCTTCGAACGGGGCCATCTGAATTGTCGCTTGGAAGCTATTGTTGTACGAAAACTCCACCAGGTGTAGATGATCTTCCCAAGAACCTTTAAAGTCTAACATGCAAGCCCTCAACATATCTTCAAGGGTCTGAATCGTTCTCTCTGACTGTCCATCAGTCTGGGGGTGATAAGCTGTGCTAAACTTCAATCGAGTCCCCAAACTATCTTGTAAACTCCTCCAGAAGTGTGACAAGAACCGAGTGTCCCGGTCGGACACGATGCTTACCGGTACTCCATGCAATCTGACAATCTCCTGCATGTACCGCTCTGCCAAAGTCTCTGTCGATTGACCAACCCGAAACGGAATAAAGTGAGCTGCCTTGGTCAACCGATCGACAATCACCCATACTGCATTGTTGCCCTTTGGACTCCGCGGTAAGGCCGTCACGAAATCCATGGTTATATGTTCCCACTTCCATTGAGGAATCGGAAGTGGTTGCAACAAACCAGCAACCCTTTGGTGTTCAGCCTTGACTTGCTGACACACCAAGCATCTAGCCACGAAACGAGCAATTTCCCGTTTCATACCTTCCCACCAGAAATGCTGTCGAATATCTCGGTACATCTTTGTCCCTCCTGGATGTACAGAGTAAGTCGAACTGTGTGCCTCCCTCATAAGCTCTTCACGCACATCTCCTTTTGGCACACACACACGGCTACCATACCTCAACGAACCATCTTCATGGATCAGTAGATCGGTTCGTAGTCCAGCTTCAACCTGCTCTCGAAACTTTTGCAGTCTAGGATCCTGCGATTGCGCCGCTTTAATCTTCTCAACTAAGGACGATTGTACTTGTAGCTGCATCAACTGTCCTGTAGCACGCGGTAGCACAACCTCCACGTCAAATCTCCGAAACTCCTCAATGATCTCTCTCTGTGCGGTCAATAACTGAATTGCTGGTAACCGACTTAGCGCATCTGGCACGACGTTAACTTTTCCCGGATGGTACTTAAGGTCAAGGTCGTAGTCGGCCATCAGCTCCAACCATCTGCGTTGCCTCATGTTCAACTCCTTCTGAGTGAACACATATTTCAAACTCTTGTGATCCGTAAAGACTTCAACTCTCTCGCCTAGAAGGTAGTGTCTCCAAATCTTCAGGGCGAAGATCACGGCTGCAAGCTCCAAGTCGTGAGTCGGGTAGTTCTGCTCATGAGTCTTCAGCTGTCTCGATGCATAAGCGACGACTTTCCCATTCTGCATCAGAACACATCCCAATCCCTTTCCAGATGCGTCGCTGTGAATCACCAGTCCCCCCGATTCATCAGGTACGGTTAGGATAGGGGCGGTTATCAACTTCTGCTTCAACGTCTCGAAGGCCAATGTACATCCATCTGTCCAAACAAACGGTACCTCCTTACGCGTAAGCTTGGTTAACGGCTCAGCTACACGAGCGAAGTTCTCCACAAATCTTCTGTAGTAACCGGCGAGTCCAAGGAAACTTCTTATCTCTGCAACATTCTTTGGAACAGGCCAATCTCGAACTGCTGCAATCTTCTCGGGGTCAACGGCGATTCCATCGCCCGACACGACATGCCCCAGAAACTTCACTTCTTCCAGCCAGAATTCGCACTTACTCATCTTCGCAAATAATTTCTCCTGTCTCAGTGTTTGCAGTGCGATCCTTAAGTGTTCAGCATGCTCCTCCGGACTCTTCGAGTACACCAGAATATCGTCAATGAATACCACGATAAACTGGTCCAAGAACGGTGAAAAGATCCTGTTCATCAAGTCCATAAATATTGCCGGCGCATTAGTCACTCCGAAGGGCATCACTAAATACTCGAAATGCCCATACCGAGTTCGAAACGCCGTCTTGCAAATGTCTTCTGCCTTCACTCGGACCTGATGATATCCTGATCGTAAGTCCAGTTTCGAGAATACCCTCGCGCCACTAAGCTGCTCAAAAAGTTCTCCAATGCGAGGGATCGGGTACTTGTTTTTAATAGTCACCCGGTTTAATTCTCGATAATCGATGCACATTCTTCTCGTGCCATCTTTCTTCTTTACCAAAAGAACTGGAGCTCCCCAAGGTGAGTTGCTGCTTCGAATCCATCCCTTCTCGAGTAATTCACCCACTTGTTTCTTAACTTCTTCCAATTCCACCGGTGCCATTGGATAATAAGATTTTGATACTGGCGCTGCACCAGGAATGAGGTCAATCGCAAACTCCACATCTCGCTTCGGCGGTAGGCCTGAAATATCTTCGAACACATCCATAAAGTCGCGGACAACTGCCGGCTCTTCCTTTCTATCCGCAACCAAAGCCGCAAGAACATTGTTCGTCGGCCTAGCCCTAAACTCGACTGGCCCGACAGAACTGCTTCCTCCGACGAAAGTAAACTCAGGGTGTCCGGGAATCTGGAAAATTACTTTCCTTGCCCTACAATCAATGTGTGCGTGGAAAGTGCCAAGAAAATCCATTCCCAAGACTACTTCATAACTGCCCGTATCAATCACCAAGAAATCCGCAAAAAGCTCCCGTCCACAAACAACAACAGTACAATCTCTACATTCTTTACTAGCTATGATTTTCCCATTCCCAGTGTGTATGTCCCAAAAACTAGACATGGTCGTGCAGGTGATCGAGTGTGTAGTTATAAACTTTGATGACATAAAACAGTGGGATGCTCCGGAATCAAATAATGCCAAAGCAGGAAAACCACGAACGAGTACAGTACCTGAAACCACTTCTCCTGATGCCTTGGCTTCCTCCGCTGTCAAAGTGAAAGCTCGACCCTGGTTGGGTCCTTGTGTCAGCTGCTTCTGGCCCTGGAACGGTCTTTGCGGAGGCTTCTGTATATCATCTCTCGTGCGAAGCTTCGACGGACAAGCACTGACTGCATGATCGGCTGCTCCACAAACCAAGCAAAGTCCCAGTCTTCTTCTACACTCCTTATGCAAGTGCCCAGGTAAGTGGCAGTAGGCACAGGTCACGCTCTTCCTTCGATCAACGATCACAGGCTTCTTCATCGGCGCTACACCTCGACGGTCCACTGGAATACCTCTGCGCCCATGATCTCGGTTAGGTACAAATGCAGGCTTCCTGGCTGCAACTGCTGTCTGGTGAAGGTTCCCTTTCGATCCTGATAAACTCTGTTGCTCTCTGGCTGCCGTAAGAACCTGCGAGAAAGTGGTCAAACCCAGGGAGACAATCTGCCTCTGGATGTCCACATCCAAACTGCGCAAGAACCTTCGCGCCCTGTCTGCCTCCTTGGCGACTAAGGGTCCAGCGAAACGGCTAAGTCTCGTCCACTCCGCTGCATGCACATCCACAGCTGCTCCATTTTGTTTTAGCCCAATAAATCTCTCCTCCATTTCCTCCCGTGCAGTCCGCGGGAAGAACTTTTCCAAGAAGCTTTTGGAGAAATCCGCCCAACTGATTGGCTTGGACAGGCGGGTCTCCTCCACAAGCCACCACTCTCGGGCGTAATCCACCAGCTGAATGCGCACCACATCAACTCTCTTGTCTGCTGGGATCTGCGCCGCAATCAATAGATTCTCTGTGTCCACGAGCCACTGCTCGGCTGGCAACGGCTCCTCCAAGCCAGTGAAAGTAGTAGGACCCAAACGTCTGAAATCTGCCACGGTCCCTACTCGGTCGACTGGCTTCGCTACGGCGGTGTTTACAGACTGCTGCATAGCCTGCAGACCCTCCTGAAATGAATCGGCTTGCTGCTGGATCAGTTCAGTTTGCCTCTTCTGATTTTCCAACATCCCACGTATCACTCCTAACATGGCGGCTTCATCCACACGCCTCTGATACGTCTTGAAATTCTTATCTGCCATGATCCTGAAATCAAAACAAACAACATTAGCATGATGATAGATTCAATATATATAAATCAAGGCTAGAACTCCAAGATACTTAAATAGAGTGCTGCATTGTAGCTATGCCGCGGTATCATAGCCGCAATTACTTAACTCCACCCAAGTCGCCTAAGTCCTAGAGATAACAAGAAATTAGGCTTTCGAGTTGACAATGCAAAGTAAGTTTGCATGTCGACATGATCTGGAAGAATGATCCAAGAACGGTAAAATGGTCAAGGTGGCAGGACATGTTTCCTAATCACGGGTATTCTGATTCGTGTATCGGGTGCAATACCCAACTACAAAGAATCAACCCAATTAACCTATGGCTCTGATACCATAAAACCATGTCACGCCCCGCTTCCCAGAGTACGCAAGAATTGGGCACGTGACACAGCCAACCATGCTACCTGTGGATAGGAAGTATCCATCCACAGTCACATTACGGTTGTAAAGATATCAAGAACGGAAAATAAACTAAACTAATACATGTCCAAATCCATAATAACAAGAATCAATAAACAATAAGTGCGGAAGCTAAAGATCCAATACAATGAATAAACAGTATGTCCCATAATGCGGGCTCACATCTGGAAATGAAATGACATAAATAAACTAAACTCTCAAGAACTCACAGTTCAGCCTGCTGGCTGAAGTACTCCTGCTCGGTCGACGTCAAGGGTACGGAATCTGGGCCATGCAAAACCCAGACGTCAGCGCGTCATGATATCAAGTATATAGCATAAACACGGTAAAAACAATGCAAGCATGAACATGAATAAGGCAGTAATAAGAAGTCATGAACCGGGTAATGTGCAGTAGTGACCAAACTGTCCTATCAGGTTTTCTACTCTATAGTCTTTGAAACCAATTGATGAATCGTCGATGTAACTCAATAGTATCCCGTGCGGGCCCGGGACCACGGTCATGATCCTCGGGCTGAGTCCGAGACGTGCCGCTAAGCAGTAAAAGGTAATAGGATAGACGAGTGATGTCAGCATCATCACTCCCGGACCGGCCAAGCCCGTAAGACTGATCAGAACAATATATCGAACTGTTGAGTTACAAGTCGGTTTCACCTTTGATTTCCCCATACCCCCAAACTATGTATGTCAAGTCAGGTATTCAGTAGTCGAGGACTAATGCCGACGCAAGGTCAAGTAACCGTAGGTCTGTCTGGGTCGACAGCAGGAATGGTTAGGTTTGTCGGCATTAGGCATGAGATCAGGTAACAGGTCAGGTTACTTTCCACAGGTAGAGTCGATATGTACAGGGTGTTGTGTCCGGTGTGTCAGAACATGTGTCAGGTGCAATCAGGTATATGATCAATAGTGGACGGCATCATGAAACAATAATTAACCACAACATTCCGTATAACGGCAGTGATGTTTGTATGCTCTTATTAACAGGTTCAATCGTCTTTAGGGTGCAACAACTTCCAGGGTAAAACAGTATTATTAACACGAAGCAATGAAACCATTAAATTACAGCATAATAATAGTTACAAGAATGAGCTTGCAATTTAAGCAATGATGTGCCAATTGGTTAATTAGTTAAAGTGTGAAATTGATAGCATATCGATTTACTACAAGTAACCACTATAATGATTTATCGTTACGGATGATTATAATTATCATTAAGTCGTGCGATTATAACAGGTAACATGATTATTAAGTTTGTAGCATGTTAAGCAAGTATTCGGATACTTGCCTCGGCGGTTCCGCAAACCGAAACACGGATGCGATGTCAGTAGAAATCACGATACGGAAGCACGGGCCACGGATCGAGTCCCAACAGAGGTCAACGGGATCACACGGACCAGGGGACTTTGCTGGAGCGTCGGGTTCGTCGGACGGCACGGTCGGATTCCGGCAAAAGTTAACGGCAACAAGTTAGAAATACGATAAACATACAAGATTAACGGGGTTTGCATCAAAGGGAATAAGGTGATGCTTACAGAGGAGAAACAGGGGTAACTAAGGCGGACCCGACGGCGATGGACCCACCGGCGGTGAACAGGAGGCGCGGCGAGGGTGCGGGTCGGCTGAAGGGCTCGGGGTCGCTGGAAAAGGGGGCTGCGGCGAGTGGGGAAGAGTGTGGTCGGCTCTGGTGGTTGTAGGAGAGAGGGAGGTGGTCGGAGGCAATGACGGCGATGATGGACGGCGAGTTTCCCGGCGATAGGGTGTTGGGTTGGTGTCGGGGAAGTTGGTGCAGGGTCGTCGGGAAGGGGAAGGAGGAGGTGACGGCGAGGTCTCGACGAGGAGGGTGCAAGGGAGTCGCGGGAGGCCTCGGCGGTCGGAGTTGACGTCGACGGCGAGGTTGCGAGGGATGGAGAGGAGGTCGGGAATGGGTTGCAGTGCGGGAAGGAGTGGGCGAACGGGAGGAAGAGGGTAGGCGAGTGCGGTGGAGGTCGTGGTGGTGAGGGCGGCGACGGCGAGGTCGCGAGGCGGCCGGCGGTGAGGTCTGCGTGAGCTAGGGTTAGGGTTGGCGTGGGGTTTCTCGCGACGAAGGAGATGGCGAGGGGCGGCTGCATGGCCACGAGATATATATAGAGGAGAGAGAAAGAGTGTTGATTGGAGAGAGAAAGGATTCGTGAGGATGAGAGAGAGAGACAGAGGGAAAGAGAGAGAAGGATTTAGATAGATTGAGGGAGAGAGAGAAAGAGATAGGGGATGAGGAGGTGGGGCCCACGAGCAACAGTCAGCCCTCGTGATTGGCTGATCACGAGGTGGGGAAAATATTTGAGAAGGATTTAGGAATAAACTGTTTGGAAAAATTATATTCGTAGGTAAAATTTAGTTATATAAATTAAATTGAAACGGGTCCTTTTTGGCGCGAAATGAAACATTTCCAAATCGCGCCCGGGTTGCGCCCAAATGCTCCAAATTCAAATTATAAGATTTTAAGCGGGTTCTAAATTTTGAGAATAGGTGTTTAGTGATTAAAATGCATGCCCCCAAGTCGGACACTTGCACGCGCGCGTAGTCGCCCAAACTTGCCCGTTTAGCCAAACGGAACGGAATCTCGACACGCGGACGCTACCACGCGACTAGTGGCGACGAGTAGGCTAACACGGACACCTTAAATTTCATTTTCGGAGTTAAAATTTGTTATGTGCCAAAATGACTTAGCCGGGTAAAATTCAGCAATAAACACCAGAAAATCGGGAAAATTGGAAAGAGCAATAAATAACCCTCAACTAGTAATATACATAGTATTATTGGGCTCGGGTGTTACACATATCACCTGGGAACTGTTAACTGACGACGGGTATAATACCAACCAACAGTTCCCTGTGAGTCCTGTCCGGTGTACCCGTAACCCAACGAGCACCTGCGTACTATCTCCAGTACGACGTACTGATGGATGTGGGACAGACCATCTCCCCAACTGGGATGAGAAGCGTACACACTAGTCTACTCCGGAGTATCGATGCCCTGTCTCGATAATCCTACGACTAGGGACCTGAAAAAGGATGTACTTGTAGACTACCCAGCCCCCACTAGTGTGACTGCCATCACAACGCTGGTAGTCAAGCAAGATCCTAAGGGCTCTATCAATACGTACAAACATATTAAGATAGATATAACCAAGTAGCATACTATCATGTTTAGCAAGACTGTTAATATAACTGTGAATATCCCAAGCTTCCATTAAGTAATATACAAGCTAGTATGATACAATAATGGCCCCTAGGACATATACACTAACAATCTCCCACTTGCACTAGGGCCATGTACTGGCATATCGAAGACCGATCATCTCGAGTAGCCTCTCGAACTGAAGCTGAGGTAAGGCCTTTGTGAATGGATCAGCAGTGTTCTCCTCTGTAGCAACTCTCCGGACCTCGATCTCCCGGCGATCTATGATCTCCCTGATCAGGTGATACCGCCTTAAGATGTGGCTGGACTTCTGATGGGACCTGGGTTTCTTCGCTAAAGCTATAGCTCCGTTGTTGTCACAATACAGCGGTATTGGATCAACAATGGTAGGAACCACCTGAGTTCTGTTAGGAACTTCTTCATCCAGACCGCTTCTTTTGCGGCATCGCAAGCAGCAATATACTCCGCTTCCATCGTCCAGTCCGCAACGGTGTCCTTCTTGGATTTCTTCCAGCACACCGCCCCTCCATTGAGGGTAAAGACATAACCTGATATGGACTTGGAGTCATCCTTATCACTCTGGAAGCCGGAATCAGCAAAGGCCTCGATCGTGAGGTCTTTTCCGCCGTAAACCAAGAACATCTCCTTAGTCCTTCTCAGGTACTTGAGAATGTTCTTCACTGCTATCCAGTGCTTCTCCCCTGGGTCTGACTGATACCTGCTTACCACGCTCAGTGCGTAAGTAACATCTGGTCTGGTGCATAACATCGCATACATTATAGAGCCTACCGCAGAAGCGTAGGGTATAATAGACATGCAATCCCTTTCCAAATCAGTCTTGGGAGACATCTCTTTGGATAGGGTGATTCCGTGACAAGACGGTAGATTACCGCGCTTAGAATCTTCCATACTGAATCTTTTCAGTATAGTGTTGATATACCTGGACTGCGAAAGTCCCAACATCCTCTTGGATCTATCACGATAGATCCGGATCCCCAGAATGTAAGAGGCATCACCTAGGTCTTTCATGGAGAACCTGTGTGACAAGAATCCTTTGACAGATTGTAGCATAGGAATGTCATTTCCTATCAATAGAATATCATCCACGTACAAGACGAGGAATACGACAGTTCGTGCTACAATTTTACTATATATACATGGTTCATCTGGATTTTTGATAAAGTCATATTCTTTGACCGTTTCATCAAAACAGATGTTCCAACTCCGCGATGCCTGCTTGAGTCCATAAATGGACTTAAGCAACTTGCACACTTTCCCGCTGCTCCCACTCTGATTGAAGCCTTCTGGCTGATCCATATAGACGCACTCTTCTAAATTACCATTTAGAAAAGCCGTCTTTACGTCCATCTGCCAGATCTCATAATCATGGAAGGCGGCAATAGCAAGAAGGACCCGAATGGATTTGAGCATAGCCACTGGAGAAAAAGTTTCGTCATAGTCCAAACCAGGTCTTTGACGAAAACCCTTTGCAACAAGTCTAGCCTTATAGGTTTCCACCTGTCCATCTACACCAATCTTTTTCTTGAAGATCCATTTGCATCCTATGGGTTTTACCCCATTTGGAGCAAAGTCCAAAGTCCATACTTTGTTGGTGTACATGGACTCCATTTCGGTCCGCATTGCATCCAGCCATCGTACCGAGTCGCCGCTCTGGATGGCCTGCTGGAAGCTAGTAGGTTCATCATCATCAATGATGTAATCCTCTCTATTCCCATCTATGAGAAAACCATAGTATCTCTCAAGCGGATGAGACGGCCTACTACTTCTGCGGAGGGGTGCGGGAATGTCCTGTTCTTCTTGAACTACTGGTTCTACCAAACTTTCAGTAGTAGTTTGTGGTTCTGGAATTTCTTCCAATTCTATTTCGCTCCCACTTGTTTCCTTTTCTAAAAACTGATGTTCTAGAAAATGGGCATTACGAGAAACAAAAACCTTTTGTTCCTCTGCGTAATAGAAATAATACCCCTTGGAGTTCTTTGGATATCCCACAAACTTACACTGTACCGATCGTGCCTCGAGTTTGTCCGCATGCTGCTTTTTAACAAAAGATGGACATCCCCATATCTTTATATGCTGAAGATGGGGTTTCTTCCCACTCCACATCTGATATGGCGTGGTAGGCACAGTCTTGGTAAGAGCCATGTTCAGAAGATATGCTGCTGATTCTAGTGCATAACCCCAGAAAGATCGCGGTAACTCAGTATTACTCATCATGGAACGTACCATATCCAATAGGGTTCGATTTCGTCTCTCTGATACACCGTTGTGCTGTGGAGTGTATGAAGGAGTAAACTGAGAGAGAATTCCTTTCTCTTTTAGGTAACCTAGGAACTCGACACTTAAGTATTCACCACCTCGATCAGATCTTAGTGTCTTGATACTTTTGCCGGTTAGGTTTTCTACTTCATTCTTATACTCTTGGAATTTCTCAAAAGCCTCGGATTTATGTTTCATCAAGAAAATGAATCCTTACCTAGAGTAATCATCCGTAAAAGTAATGAAATAGGAAAAACCACCTCTTGCATGTGTAGACATTAGACCACATACATCGCTGTGTATGAGTCCTAAGAGCTCGCTCGCTCTTACTCCATGTCCAGCGAATAGAGTCTTTGTCATCTTTCCTTTGAGACATGATTGACAAGTGGCATAAAATTGATATTCGAACGAATCAAAATATCCTTCTCTATGTAACTTAGTTAACCTTGTCTCATTGATGTGACCTAGTCTACAATGCCATAAGAAAGCCTTATTTAAATCTGGAGACTTTCTTTTTAGTGTGTTCTGGACATTGAAAATCTGTAATTGGTTTAAGACATATATACCGTTATCCAGTGTACCAGACCCAATCAAACCATGATTAAGGTGAATGTTAACAACATCACTTACAAATGTGAAATCATAACCTTCTTTCGATAACAAGGAAACTGATATGATATTACATGTTAAACTAGGTACACAAAAACAGTTATGCAAAACCAAAATATGTCCACTCGTCAATCCAAGGTAATAATCCCCTACGAACACAGCTCCCACGCTAGCTCCGTTAGCAACCTTCAGGGTCATATCACCAACCTTCAGCACTCTACGGTTTCTCAGTGCCTGCAATGAATTGCATATATGAGATCCTGATCCGGTATCCAATACCCAGGAAGTAGAGTTGATTGACAGACAATTCTCAATTACAAACACACCTGAAGTCGAAACCACAGCTTGCTTCGGTTCCTGGTTCTTGGCGTTCCAAGCCTTGCAATCTTTCTTCCAATGCCGTTTCCTATGACAGTGGAAGCACTCATTCTTTGCCACTACTGGCACCGCAATCTTTTTCTTTCCCTTCTCTCCCACCTTACTAACACCTCCTCTAGGTTTGGTGGCGGCCTTATTCTTCCTTCCTTTGGCCCTAGCCTTGGACCCGGAAGAAGAAGTACTGCGAACAAACATAGCGGGTGTATCTCTTGCCTTCTGCAAGGTGCCCTCTGCACTCCTCAACATGTTAAGGAGTTCTGGAAGTTCAACTTCTTTTCTTTGAATGTTGAAATTCAGAATAAACTGGGCGTAGGTGGAAGGAAAGGACTGGAGAATCAAGTCTGTATAGAGCTCGTTCTCCAAATTCGTCCCAAGGTCTGCGAGCTCTTCTATATAGCCAATCATCTTTAGGACATGTTCTCCTACCGATGATCCGACGGCCAACCTCGCCTGAAACAAGTTCTTTGAGGTCTCGTATCTTGCTATACGAGATTGCTCTCCATAAAATTCCTTTGTATGGAGAAATATGGCATCAAGATCCATATCCTCGTGCCTCCTCTGATGTTCATTATTCATCGAGGCAAGCACGATGCACTAGGCCCTCGCGCAATCTAACTCCCAAGTTTTGCGGATTTCCTTATCCGCATTACTGGATTTGGGACGAGGGACAGCAGGTGCCTTAGCGGTAAGGACATACTCCAATTTGTCATAGGTCAAAGCCATCTTGACATTCCGCAGCCAATCTTTATAGTTTGGCCCTGTCAATATATTTTTTTCTAGTAGTAACTTAAGTCCTGTCATTATCTGGGTCGCTGCAATTAGGGGAGAGAGAGAACACTTTAGCATGATGCTCTTGCAAGTTTAGAGTGGTTTTTAGTTTATATAAACTGGATGGCTCCCACTGTTTCTCGAATCCCTCCTCAAACCAAAAGGGAAGAACTAGCCAGGACTATTCTCACTGTACAATACTTGCTTAACCGTTCAGCCAGGCCAGTGTCGGTACTTCGAGGGAGGTTTTCCAACGCTTTCGCGAAGTTCCTTAATTAAATAATCTCTTTTCTCTGGGGGCGTAGCCCCGCTGACACCTTTCTCGACACCTACTTGGTTTATAGTATTGATCGTTAAGTGACGAATCTCCTGATGAGTAGCATATACTCACAGTAGGATCGGGATCCAAATATCATCGTGTGATAATGCTGAAGGAATCCTACCAACATTCATCACACTCCAAATGGTATGCATCTCTTTGCAAATTTCAGTTTCTTTAGAAATTCCCGATATAAATTTTTGCCCATGCTCTTATGACCTTGGCTTTGGTCAAAATGTCATAAGTCACATGTCAAGTTCTACCCATCATTATCTTGTTAATTTGAACACATCCGTACATATCCCTGACTTTGGTCAAATGATAATACGACCGTCCCAAACTAACTCATCTATCTATGCAACAAATGAATACCCAGCAGCTACCAAACACTATGCCTTGATTTTGGCCAAAATACATAGCTTGAATACTACTGAATAACCAAATGAAATGACAGAGGGCTACGAATGGTTTTGGCGAAACCGTGAACGTAGTGAACTTGATATGACCGAAGGAACCTGATAGCTTTTAAAAGGAGTGGTTAAAGCTCCGCAATTTAAAAAATATCCTCTGTTTTAAAATAACCGAGTGGTTTCTTTTAAACTGTTCCAACGATTCAACTTTGGTTTATTTTCTTTGCATTAATATAATGTGTTCCATCAATTAACCTATCATTGCAGAAAACAACGAAAATACAACGTCCTCTTATGCCATCTCCATTCGCCACTTGGTCCCGTCATCACCCGTTAGGTTACTTAACTAACGACAGAGCGGGGGCTGCGCTAGCGCGGGTATAAAACATAAGTGACATCTAAATAGCTATCATATATAGATATTGTACATTCGTCTGACGCAATAATAGGCATTCCAGATCTCAGATGAACATTATTGGATATACAAGCAATCCGCGTTTCCTTTGAGCCTGCAGCGAAAGACGGATTACACAGTTGTGATTAATAGCCATTACCCCACACTAGACCCCTACAGGTATGGCAAACTACCCGCCAAGTACCCGAAGTGAAGCGGTCTCCCTCAACAACGTGAGTAAGCCACTAAACACTTCAAAGTACCCGGTAGTTTGTGCAACCCACCTTGGGTCTATCCTAGGAGCAAAAATCAGTAAATGAAATAATACAACGGTGGCTACAACCGCAACGTGGATGTGCCCCGCAAAAGAATATTACATCATATTACAATTTACATCGAATGAATGAATATAAAAACCCATCTCAAACCCCGGCTAATCATCACAACGATCCAATCAAGTTCATAAACACAAACAGTAAAATCATTACAGAAATGTGCAACCCCCTGCCAACCGACATACTAGCAGTTAGGGAAGGTTTACGAACACATTATACAAATCACAGATATAATCAAATTAGCCAAACATCGTAGAATTTCTATCGAGCAAACACAATTGATTCTACTCCAAAAACTTCTCTGTGCACCTGAGACTTGAGCAGAAACAAAACATTCCAGAAAGAACAAAATTATCACAAAAGAGTTCTGGGGAATTTTGGGCTGACTCGGCCCCAACTCGGCAGCGGATCCGCGGCCGATCGCTTGGATCGGCCGCGGTTCCGCGGCGCTTTGGCCGATTCAGGAACCCAAATTTCTCCAGTATTCTTAAGTTTCCCTGCTTGTAATTTTAAGGGTCCCTGAAAAAATTTTAGACCCTGTTTTAAAATCGACAGAAACTTGATGAAATTGATGTTTTTTTCCGGTTCGTTTTGCGATCGAATTTCTAACGACTTTGCTAACAAGTTAGTTATGGTTTAGAGAGGCTCTGATACCACTGTAAGTCGACGTTGTACACCCCACGAGTTGCGGGAAGGCGGAAATATGTAAAACAATCATTTTGTTTAAAACAACATCGACTAACCGAAAGGATCTTTGCTAAACTATAACTAACACTAACATAGGAGTAGTTAGCTACTATAAAAGAAGATTATACCTAATGAACCAAGTCCTTCTTCTTCTCGTTAACCACCTCCTCGTCGGCCTCCTCTTTGTAATAGACGATCCACCCGAAAGTTACTACTCCAAGCTTTGCCTTTAACTTGAGGAAACTAGGTTACTCAAATTGCCAATCAAACTCACCTAGGTAATATAGAGTGTGATTAGGGATTAACAAGTCTTACTAACCCTTGATCTCAACACATGAGAGGTTAGGGTTAGGGTTTGAAGAGAGAGAGCTTGAGGAGAGAGAAGGTGAGAGTGAGAATGAAATGAAATAATGATATCATTTGAATATATGAAGCATAATGATTTATTAAATGAATAATCAAATGATTTATCAACCATGCTTCATTTATTCATTATGAGTGATTCATCTCATGAGTCATTAGTCATTAAATGCACCATTAACTATATGAATGAATCACACAAATGGGTCACTAAATCAATAAATGCAAATGCCACCTTAGCCTCCAAGTCATCATCCTTCTAGAAACTTCTCGCCAAATTACGAGAACGCCCCTCCTATCCGTGAAAACACGGAAAAACTTTAGACTGTATAAATCCAATAATCTGATACTAGAATCTGGCTTAAACCTAAGCCGGCTAGTAAAAACTGTCCGAACATCATATGTGCGTAAAAACACGTATGCGTCCAAACCCTTTTCGTAAAACCATACGACCTCTATATCGTTTCGCCCGGAGCAGGGAAACTCTCTATGTGGGACTCTAAAGACTCGACTACTACGCTGGCAGTGGCTTTAACCACAGACCGCAAGAGGCACTAGCTGTACGTAACGGTCTCCAGGTAGATGTCGATAAGAAGGCCGATGAGGAAACCCATCCGAACTCCTACTGAGCCTGATGTGACAATCTCCGTACAGTCCGGTCTGTTCGTCTAGGACTATCGCATATCGGGCCTAGGGAGGCGGCAAGCGTCAGTCCCCTAAAAGCGGTATAAGTCGTGTCGGAGTGAAGCCAATTACACATTGAGAAACTACTAGAAAACCTACCGGTAAATCTCGCTTGCCCTGGCCAGGGACTTTGCGTAATGGCTCTCTGACACAGCGCGATATCAACTCCCAATACCGGGAGAGACGAATCCTGTCTAACCTCCACTGCCTCCAAGTGCTCGGGACTGCACCCAACTGTTACCTGTTTGCACGATTCCTTTGAGCCGTGGTAGGGTAGCAATCTAAGAACAGTGGGACACACTCGAGGCGAAGCAGCAATGTCAAGTCTGCGGACTATGCTGTACTCATGTCACCTGAGAACTGTTAACTGACGACGGGTATGATACCAACCAACAGTTCCTTGAGAGTCCTGTCCGGTGTACCCGTAACCCAACGAGCACCTGCGTACTATCTCCAGTACGACGTACTGATGACTGTGGGACAGACCATCTCCCCAACTGGGATGAGAAGCGTACACACTAGTCTACTCCGGAGTATCGATGCCATGTCTCGATAATCCTACGACTAGGGACCTGAAAAAGGATGTGCTTGTAGACTACCCAGCCCCCACTAGTGTGACTGCCATCACAACGTTGGTAGTCAAGCAAGATCCTAAGGGCTCTATCAATACGTACACACATATTAAGATAGATATAACCAAGTAGCATATTACCATGTTTAGCAAGACTGTTAATATAACTGTGAATATCCCAAGCTTCCATTAAGTAATATACAAGTTAGTATGATACAATAATGGCCCATAGCGCATATACACTAACATGAATAGGTCAGAACAAGAGTGGGGGGCTAATGATGATGCTCACGAGTGGTATTTCCTCATATTACGACACGTGGCGGATGACGTGTCCCGAAGGCTACGAGGGTGGAAGAAATGAGTTGCATCAGAGACATTCCTCGGGACCTCGTCTCGAGGAAGTATCCGACCTCTCAGAAAACCGCCCTGAGTACTTTCTATCTTCACCAAGCAAACTATCAACAGCTCGTCTCCGAACTTCTTCAGTCTCCTTTCTCACCTCCGAGCCATCTAACAAGCCGAGCTTCCTCGGCCTCCCGGCTCGTCTCCGAGCTCCTGACGGACCGAGCTTCCTCGGTTTTCCCCGATCAACCAAGAGCGCGGATCCCATACGCCCCGCAACGGCTCCGCGTATATCGCCAGGACGAGATATCCGCCTCCCCACGATCTGCGTCCCACGCTGGCGCATCCCCCCCATTAATGGGTGCATCCCGCCATTCAAGACGAGAATAGCGCTGGGGCGTAACTGACGGCGATGATTTTGCGCTTGCTCGCTCCACGCGACACCTATATAAAGCCCTCTCTCAGACGATTCAAGTAACTCGAACTCATTTCCAATACGCCGCTACTCTGCACCTATATCTCGGCACTAATTTGATAGTCGGAGGGTCCTACGGTGGTCACTCATCTCCGGACTTCTTTTGCAGATAGCTCGGCGTCAACGCCAATCCATTGAGATCCACATGTTCAACAACTTCCAAACCAAATCTCAACCGTACAACACCGCCATCACAGTATCAACGGAGGAAAACATCTGAAGGTGATAACAGCCACCATCACCCCCAGTTTTAGGACTTAAATTACTAAACCTTCATACGAGCTGCTGCTAATCGATGAATATAAAGCAGCCGCTGCATATGTTGCTGTCATTTTGTGTCTGTTGACTAAAAGAGTGAAAGAAGTGCATAAAAATTTATGTGATTGAGCGGGAAATAAATGAATTGGTGCTAGAATCTGATCATATCTTTTCTTTCCTCATTTGTCTCTAATGTCTCTGCAATATGAATATTTACTTTCGATTCCAACCTTTCTGGAACAAAAATTCACAATGTTGCCCGGTTTCTATGGCTTTTGTTAATGGCTCTGCTTTATACTAAAAACAGCGGTTTCAGCAACTGGGTCTTCCTAAATAATTGATCTTATTTTTAGAGATAGGAGAGGACAATCTTCTTATAGAATTCGACCCGACAACATGCAATGGGAGTAGATAAAACAGACGCATCAAATATATATGCATTAACCGAGATGGTTGGCCTTGACTATTTATAAAACAGAAGAACTGAATAAAATGTGTTCTCCATGGCTACATAAACTTCCAGGATCAGTCGAATGACAGACCGATCACACATTGAATACATTCAAAAGCATATTACAACAATCTGAAATCCGGCTGATCGGCACGAGATCATGTCAATAAATGGATCGGCTCGATAACAACCAATCGTTACAATCAAACAAGCATTTATCGGCCCGAGAACATCCGGATAATACAAACATTTGACCATTCCAGACAAATAACTAAAATACAATGGAGTTTGGCCGAACATCCTTTTGCCTCATAGTTTTGAGGGCGTTCGGCGTAGATTTAGCGGTTCAATGATTGATGAACTACGCTTCTTATCGTTGTTTAAAAGCTACTCAACAGCCGACCAATGAACCATCCAGAGATCGTATGCCTGTCTAGGACTGGACATCTGACTCACAAGCAGTATGAGCCCCAGATGGCGCTTCGGTCCCACTGGCCCTTCGTGCTCGGCCTGACCTCGAACACTTCAAGTGCCCGACTGGACCTTTGATCGCTCATACAACCATAGGAAAAGGGTCATTGGATCGGATAGTTGATGCTTGGAAGGGCCAAGCATAGGCCCGTTACCTCGCCCAAGGTAGGATCCAACCCAGATCCATCAACTCGAGGACACAGGAGTGGACATTCGCCTCACCCTCGATGATGGATTCGTGCTGGATCCAACTAGGAGGTGCCTCGGCCTATCCATGCCGACGCAAATAGCCAAAGTTAGGCTGTACACCAGCACTATGACTGAGGGTCGTTCCATCTAGTATTTCCGGAGATAGATCGAGGACGAAAGAGGCATTACCTGTCAAGGGGGAATGGACTTCTCTGTCTCGAACAAGGCCTCAAAGGTAGCGGCAATCGGCGGCGATCGGCTATCTACCATTATCTACGGTTGTAGGAGCCGAAGAAGAACTAGGACTAAGCTATAATTAGGAACTTATATAGTCTGTTGTTATTTGGCATAGTCAGATGGCGCTTCGGTCCCACTGGCCCTTCGTGCTCGGCCTGACCTCGAACACTTCAAGTGCCCGACTGGACCTTTGATCGCTCATACAACCATAGGAAAAGGGTCATTGGATCGGATAGTTGATGCTTGGAAGGGCCAAGCATAGGCCCGTTACCTCGCCCAAGGTAGGATCCAACCCAGATCCATCAACTCGAGGACACAGGAGTGGACATTCGCCTCACCCTCGATGATGGATTCGTGCTGGATCCAACTAGGAGGTGCCTCGGCCTATCCATGCCGACGCAAATAGCCAAAGTTAGGCTGTACACCAGCACTATGACTGAGGGTCGTTCCATCTAGTATTTCCGGAGATAGATCGAGGACGAAAGAGGCATTACCTGTCAAGGGGGAATGGACTTCTCTGTCTCGAACAAGGCCTCAAAGGTAGCGGCAATCGGCGGCGATCGGCTATCTACCATTATCTACGGTTGTAGGAGCCGAAGAAGAACTAGGACTAAGCTATAATTAGGAACTTATATAGTCTGTTGTTATTTGGCATAGTCACATAATTCGTGAATTATTCGTCGAATTCGTGAATAATTCATGAATTTTTTATCAGCCGGCTTAATCGCCGAATTAATCGGCGGGCCGAATAATTCGCGAATTATTCCCGAATTATGTAAAAAAACAGCGAATAATTCAAAAAACAGCAAATAATTCACAAAATCAAAACCTAGCGTGCCATATATTAATTTCTTGCTCGAAATCATTCCCGAACATTTCCCGAACAATTACCGAATCTTTCCCGAATACCTGCCGATTTTTTCCGAATAGTTCTCCGAATCTGAATTTTCGAGACGAATTTGTGACTGTTATTTGGTGCTCAAGCTCTAAGCAATTGGGCCGAGCCTTACTCTTCACTCGGCCTGCTTTTCAGAACCTTCTTTCCTTGTTGGGCTAAATCGTTCAATGGGCCGTGGGCCAATGGGAAATCAACTTTATACTCAATCACACAAGCTTAGCAATACCTACTACTCCCTCTTTGTACAAAGATTAACAAGCTAGAAGATCTTTCTTAGTACAATATTAATCATCACAAGCTTCTCCTTTTCCCTCCCTCTCTCTCTCTCTCTCTCTCTCTCTCTCTCTCTCACTCTCATCTTTTCTAGTGCCCTAGTGATCACTTCACCAACTTCATTTATTTTGTTTTCTACGGCTTTAAATTGTTTTAAATCCCATTGCACATATAGCTGCCATATATATGGGGAGCAAGAATCATAAGAATTTGTGCTAGTCATTAATCTAGGACTTTGTAAGTCGTAAGTATATTACTGTTGCAGAAGAGTCTTTGTGTTTTATTTCAGGGAACAAACTAGTCTGGTTTTTCTGCTGCTCAAAAGGAACGAAAAAAAAAAGAATATGTAAATTAAATAATGATTTAGAGGATGAAGACTGTATTAGGGATGCTTATTTTGATATTTGATGCTAGCCGATATGTTGTGTTAGTATGTTGGTTTTAGTTTTAGTTTTAGTTTTAGTTTTATTTTATTTTTTTGATATTTCTCCATAAGTGTGAAAATTTTGTTAGTTCCGAGGAAGAAAAAGATATTGTTCTGTGGAATAAACTAAAAGGGATTAAATACTAAATGTGTAAAAGATTTCTTTTTCATTTTTCATGATTTTTGCCATCCCAAACAGTATCATGGAGTATAACAAGTTTAAATTTGCTTTGTACCATGTCCTTTAAAACTTTAAGGACCCAACAACCACATGCATTTCCCAATATCCCTTGCCATTTTCATCAGGTTCTCACATGTTAAGAAAAAGCAGAGAAAGCATAAACAATTTAATGATATAAGGTTCTCACATGTTAAGAAAAAGCAGAGAAAGCATAAACAATTTATATATATATATATATATATATATATATATATATATATATATATATATATTCTACCTATTTATTCCTATCTATTATATAATGCAAACACTCTTGATCAGAGATCCCTCCCTCATTTTTTTAAAAATAAAAGAAAAATGAGAAAAATCTCCACCTCTCAAGTTCTCTACATCATCTCTTTCATCTCTCAAGCGTTCAACATCATCTCTCCCTCTCTCTCCCCTCTCTCTCTTTCCTCACAAAAAAAATCTTAATTGTTTATCTCGAACCCTCCTTATAATCTCTTCCATATATATATATAACCCTCCACATCATCTCTCTCCTCTTTCAAAAGATAATTAATTTTTTAATTAACACGTGCAACACACGTGTACAAATTCTAGCGTGTGTGTATATACACACATACATATACTAGAATTTGTGCACTTGCTTTGCACGTGTTAATTTAAAAATTAATTATTTTTTTGGGACGCGAGAAAGATGTGGAGGGTTCTAATAATTAAAATTTAATTATTTTTTGGGAGGAGAGAGAGAGAGATGTGAAGGGTTCTAGTATTTATTGAACGGAGAGAGAAAGATGTGGAGGCTCTACATATGAATAATTAAGTTTTTTGGTAGAAGAAAGAGAGATGAAGTGGATGGTCGAATTGAGAATTTTTCTCCTTTTCTCTTCTTTTCATTTGAATCTAACATTTTATTAGTGAGAATGAAAATTTATTAATATTGAGGTTTTATGTGTAAATTTTTATTTAATGGAGGATTTATGTGTAAATTTATAAATGATAAGGGTATATATGTAAATTTCATTTGAATGAGGCCTTACGAGGTGAGATTTTTTCCTCTTTTTTCTTCGAATTTTGAAAAATGGAGATTAGAGAAACTTTTAATATTTTGTTTTGTTTTTTCTTTGAAGTTGATGACGTGGAGACTTAAGCAGTGATGATTTTTCTTCTTTTATTTCTTTTTTTCTAGAAAAAAAGAGAGGAGTGGATTTCTATTATTTTCTTTGTTTATAAATTTACATTTGTACTCATTCTCACTTGTATGAAATGCATATTTACAAATAAATCCTCATTATTTACAAATTTACATATATACTCATTCCCATAAATATGAAATATTACATTGGGTACGTGCGTTCATGTGCACAAGTTCTAGTATATATATAGCAACTGGCACCAAATTTGCAATTAAGCATACAACAAAAACATATAAGATGGACATTTTTCACTCGGAACAACTAGTTTGTTGCAGGTTTGATGCACATATGCGTATACATATGTTTGACTCATGAAAAACTGCATTTATTAAATAGTTGCTTTTTAAGATCGATAGTAATTTTGAAGATTTGAGAGGATATGAACCTTTATTTATTTATTTATTTTGAATATAATTAGTTTTTCTCAATAATTATAATTATTAGAATCTTTCTTACCAGTTGTTATCTATGAGAATATAAAATTGATATCTAGATTAAAAACACCTTTCCTGTTAATATTTGAGATCTAGATTTATTGTTGAGCTATGTAATTATCAAGGACAGTCTTGAAGATTGTTTCCTCCCTTGGAATGATGATTCGGGAATGAATTATAATATTACTGCACTTTTTTGGGGATTTTGTATTAGCAAAAAAGTCCAATCTAGATCTCAATTCCTTGGAGATTATTCTAAATCAAGACATGGTAGGAATGTTGCTTCACGCAGAACCTCCAGTCAAAAATCCACCGATAATCATCGAAGATGACAGAGAGAAAACATCAAACCCTCTTCTAGCTCTATCAGTGGCAAGGGAGGAAACAATCTCCAAGGCTGCCCTTGATGATTACATAGCTCAATAAATACGAGCTCATCAAGCGAGTGCAACGGCTGGCCAAGTCGTCAGAACTGGGCGGTCGTCTCCGGATTAGTACGATCAAATCAAGTATCCATCGGGATATACGATCCCCAAATTCCATGTGTACAAGGAGACATGCAATCCTCATCAGCACGTGGCTCAGTTCAAAACTTTGTGCGGCAATACTGGAGGCGACGACAAATTAATGCCTCGCCAGTTCATCGGCAGCCTGTCGGAAACAGTATTCGAATGGTATTCGGACCTCCTAAATGACGCCGTCAAAACATTCACGTAAATGGAATTGCTATTCACACAGTGGTTCGCCAGCGCAAGCGAGCGCATCCCGATCACGATATTAATCAAAGCCAGGGTGAAGTCAGGAGAGACATGGGTTCAATATGCGATCCGGTGGCGGAATTTATGGTCAAAATGCGAACAACACATTGAAGAATCTCCTGCCGTGGGCATGTTCATCGGGACCCTTGATCCTCAAGCGACCGTGTCCCAGTTTATAACGTTTTTCAAGCCAACCACCTTTCAGGCGCTGATCGACAAGCTCGCCCAAATGGACCAGATGGGCCACGGGCCTTCCTCCTAAAAAATAGACCCTCGAAATGCCAAGGGTAAAGAGAAAGCAGCCTTCGTTGCCAACACTCAACAACCGTCGAGTGACCCGAAGCCAGTTACTCGCCAAAACAACATGCGTCCGCGTATATTCCTGGAAGAAAGGTTAGAACGTACTTACTCATTTCCCCATGATAAGACGAGGAGACTGTTCGAGCTGGCAGTACGTAACAAACTCATCACGTTGCCGGACCCACGATGTCCATCGCAACCTGGCGACATCAACAACCCCAACTATTGCTCATATCACAGGATGGTGAGCCACCCAATTGAGGATTGCTACGTCCTCAAAAACTGGGATGAGGATCAGTACTAAAAAGGGAAGTTTGCGCTATCGGAGAACTGGAGGGTCAACCCACCACAGAAGCATGCTTCCAAGAAGGTAGACATGCCGGGGGCATCATGCTCGCTCGTGGAAGAAGCTCCATAGGAAGTTGTCATTTCAGCTAAAATCAAAAGAATGCTGAAAGATCTTCAGGCGTGTCCGGCGATGAGATGGAAAAGCCCGCTGGATCCCGAGATCATTGAAAGGATGCTGAAACCGCGTCCCGTACCAAAAACTATCGACAAAAGGCAAAATCCCAAAGTCAAGCCTTCAAAGTCTTCAAAGAAAAAGAAGAAGACCAAGAAACCTGTGCAACCTGCCGAGAATGACGACAAACACACAGACTTACAAAGGTACATTGACGACAAACCCATCAGAAACCGAAGACTAGGTAGCAAGTTGCCACATGGTCTCCCATTCGTCGTTAAATGGCGAAGAAGCTCCTTCGGCGTTAGAAAGCAACGCAGAGAAACTGGGGGCAGGATCGGCGCCAAAATCCCCAGAGCTGCCAGAAGACCTAATTGACAGGCTGCTAAACGATGCCTTTCAAAAGAGTAAAGCTGACCGAGAACGAGAAACAGCCATATACGAAAAGGCTAGGCATCGGCGTCAGGATGAAGAAGATACGGTAACTATGAGTGGTAAAGTACTCCAACCAAACCGAACCATACCTGCCATAAATAAGAGCAGGATCAAGGCAGAGAAGCGGTTCGCTAAAGCCCTATCAGTGGGAATGAAGCTGCCACCTCTTGTTGAAATACTCCCGGGGTCGTATGCCTCGACGGAGCAGATATACATCCAAACCACTTCCTATATCATCGGAGGGTCACCCACCCCACCGAAGAATGTAGTTCCTTCAAGAATTGGCAGCAAGGATATGTTGCCCATCAACAGCACTTCAAGAGGATGAAACGAGAAGCTCTTCGACAGCACAGAAGTTCGACAAGTGCGCATGACAAAACGACTGGCAACTGTCATATGGTTAATGCAAGTCGGGAAAGCAAAAAACTCCAAGTTCTTACCTTCAGGAGAGATTCCGAAGAAGAAATGATCCTCGGCCCTCTCTTCAAGAACTACACCTCCAAAAAATAAGAGGAGGAGAAGAACTACGAGAACATTCAGCTGCCTAATCGCACGCTGCCTGAGAAGAACCTCGGATCTGCAAACAAAGGTTCGAGCAAAAGAAACAAAGGGAAAGAAAAGGTCCCTGAAGAAATCACCCTTGATGATGGAGTCGTTAAAGAGCTCGCATCTAAGGACCCACCTAGGAAAAACAAGGTGGATTACAATGTCCTAGCACATCTGAGGAAGATGCCCTCACAACTGACCATATTGGATGCTCTCCTCCTGTCCAAAGAGGTGCGAGATTCTTTGATCAAGGCGTTGCAAGAACCTGATCAATTTCAAGCTTTCCTCGCAGAAGAAAGGATGAAGGACGAGTTAGCAGAGGTTCACATGGCTGACATCATATCCAGCGATGAAGATCTCCTCCTCGGAACGTGCGAGCATAACCGTCCGCTATACATCACCGGGTATTGCCACGACATCAAGATAGGCAAAATCCTTGTCGATAATGGGTCTTCTGTTAACCTCCTCAACGTAAAGGTGCTGAAGGAGATTTGCATGAACGTTTAGCACCTAGCCCGAGATAAAATTACCATCTCCGGTTTTGATTCACAGTCATCACGGACGCTCGGGTCCGTGATACTGACGTTATGCTTCGAGCTGCTTGTCACTAACATCAAATTTCACGTCATTGACGCCAAGACTTGCTACAACGCTTTGCTCGGCAGGCCTTGGTTACACAAGTACAACGTCATCTCTTATGCACAACACCAGTGTTTGAAGTATTTCAAATACGGTCTCGAGTAAACCGTTACAGGGGAGCTAAATCCATTCTCCGTAAACGAAGTCCGAAAATATGAAGACGCAAAGTACTTCCTACCGGACTTCAAAGATACGGAAAGATGTCATAAGCCGGAAGGCAGACAGAAGTCCGTTTTCACCATCCCGATCTTCGGGAGTGAATTAAGGAAGATGAGGAAATAGTTTACTCAAGGAAACCCCAATGCAACAGGCCCAGACCATCTACTCCTATTTTGGTCTTTGGCAGTGACTCTGAGAACAAGGCCAACTCCGTGTTCTCTATTCGCCCGTCAGCATAAACCATTACTGGAGCTGATAAGAGTTTACAAATCACCATGGTTCCGCCACGGCATTACAAAGAACTTGATGCGCTTAATACATACTGTTGGATATAGTGCCCTTAAGGCAATTATCATAGTCGCGGACTTTTGATTATGATGATTGAGTGAGGACCTATACCGATAAAACAGTCTTACTCAAGATGATAGTATGCTATCTGGTTTGTCTTTATCATCATATACATGTTGATAGAGCCCACATGATTCTTGCTTGACTGCCAGCATTACGATGGCGATCATATATGTGGGAGCTGGGGTCTATAAGCACATCCTTAAATGTCCCTAGTCGTAAGAGTATCGAGACCGGGTATTGATACTCCAGTGTAGACTAGTGTATACTGATCGAGACCCCGACGAGGGACGGTGGCCAGGTTTCATAAGCCATTGGTGTTAGTTTGTTCACCTAAGATAGTATACAGGTGCTCATTGGGTTATGAGTACACTGGACGGACTCGCCGGGAACCTGCTAGTTGGTATTATACCTATTGTCAGATAGCAGTTCCCAGGTGACATGTGTACAGGTTAGTCTGTCGACCTGAGATCGTCATTTGTCTCGTGTGAGTTCCTACTGTGCTTTGATTACTACCCTACCACAGCTCAAAGGAGTCGTACAAACAGGTTTTAGTTGGGTACAGTCCCGAGCCACATGGTGGCAGTGATCGGATCGTCGGGGATTCGTCTCTCCCGGGATTGGGGGTTGATGTCGCGTTGTATACGGATGGCCATCACCATAAATCCGTGGCCACGGTGGACGAGAATTATCGATCCAGGATCGATAGTTTCTCAGGTGGTGATGGGTTTCATGCCGACATTAAATATCGCGTTGTTGGGGGTCTGACTTTATCCACCCCCAAACTCGATATACGATACTCTTAGACGAACAGACCGGACTGTGCAGATATTGTCACTGACAGGCTCAGTAAGGGTTCAGGATGAGTTTGCTCGTCGGCCTCCCTTTCGCTCAATACCTGGGTAGCCGTTACGTACAGCTAATGCCGCTGACGTGCTTGTGGTTAAACCCACTGCCAGCATATTGACATGTCTTCAGAGTCCCACACAGAGGGTTTTCACGGTTCAGGCGATATGGTGTACATGTTGTATGTTGATACATACGGGTATCCGATTAAATATGTGCACTTGCTGCGCCGACTTTAATCGGACTATTGATAATACTAGCGGTTTAGGATTAAGCCAGATTATTAAATCGGATTTTGATTTAATAATTTATATATGTATTTGTATATACGTATTCTAGTATTATTGTTCACTATTCGTTTTCTCTCTTGGCTATTCGTATTTTGGTACGAATACGCGTATATGTATTTCGATACATGTACCGGGAAGTATGCTGTATTTTATACGGAATAGCTTCTAGAAGATGCCACCTCATTTATATGATTTTCCATTTATGGAAATTCATTTGTTTTTTATTAATGAGGTGGAAAAGGTGATGTGATTTGTGGCATGGGTTTTAGGCATGGTGCAAAGTATGGTGCTCATTTGTTTAATGGTTCACATTGTTTAATGAAATTAAACAAATGACATTTTTTTGTGGATGAAAGAGGGGGGCCGGCTACATTTTAGATGTGGGTTTCATTTTTTATTTGCTACATTACACTCCCTCTCTCATACACACAAAAAAAGACTTAGCCAATTTCTTTTGCTCATGCCAATGCTTCATCACCTCCATTCTTCTTCTTGAGTTTCTCATTAAGCTCATGGTTAAGAGAAAAATTGTAGTGACATATTCATACACCCCCACTCTCTATAGCTAGCGACTTTAGAGCGTCGGTTACCTCGTTTGTCGAGGTTGGAGCTTACGCCGTTTCCCTCGGGTGGATCATCGGAGATAGAAGAAGACCGGCAACCAAACATCATCAAAGGATTGCTAGGAGCTTGGAATGAAGACCAAAGGACTTGGATCATCTCGGTATAACGATTCTAATCTCTTCTTAGATTGCTAGTTTTGGATCTAAGGTCGATCCGGGTTTTGGGTAGCGGTAGCGCCGTTTTAGAAATTTTCGTTCCGCATTTTGGCCGCGTTTTGACGGCCGGGGCGCTGCCGGGATCCTTCATGGTATCAGAGCTACCCTTTAAACGCCTTACTAGCTTGTTTACACGTGCTTAAAAGATCGATCGACGGATTTAACCGAAATCATGATTTCAATTTTCTGTTTACTGTCGTTTTTTAAAAGTGTTCAAAAAATTATTTGCAGTAGCTTAACAATCCGTGCAGGTAAATATAAGGCTACACAAAAAATTTGAGCTCGTGATGCCACTAAAGCGCCGCGGATCCGCCGCACTAACCCCCTTTTAGGGGCGGATCCGCGGCCATTTATTGGCGACGGGCCTTCAAATTTTCATTGTAGCTCATATACTTAGAATTGTGATTTTTGTGATATTCTGTTTTTGCCCAGGTTTCAGTAAAGTGTTGTTTTGCTATTGGGGCCAATTTGGAACTTTGTCGATCGATAATTTAAGTGGGCGTTTAACAGTACATACATTTATATCTGCGACCGTGAATGTCATTTGATCGGTAAACCTGTCTAACTGCTATATGTTCTTTTAGACGGGTTTGCGAACGTGACATTCACGTTGATATTCTGTGTTGTACTGTGATGTTGGTTGGATCGTCATGGTGGATAGCAATGGTGCAATAATAGTACAGTTTTATTTCATTTGTACATTTGATATTGCGGGGCGAGCGTCCGACATGTGGACTGCCGTCACTGCCTCTTTGTATATTATTCTTTTGGGGCACGACCGGGCTGAGGTCGATGTCACCCTTGTATATTATTTTCTTTTCTGTACTAGGATTACCCCGCAGTGGAGTCACGAATAGCCGGGTTCTAGAGGGCAACCGGTCCGCATCTTAAGGCATTCAGACGGAGGGGACCTTACTCTAGAATTGGTGGGCTATTTGCCGCACTCGTAGGGGGTATAGGTTGACCCAGGAGGGGTGCTCAAGTTACCGGATTCCGTGAAGTGCTGGGTGGTCCATTCATGTTGCTGAAGGGGGCTGCCTCGCTTCTGGTTTTGGCGGGTAACTTGCCGCGCTTGTAGGGGTCTAGGTTTCATTGCACAGGCTATCCACACGACAGGGAACGTCGGGTCTCACTTGCGGCTCAAGTGAAATCCGAGGCTCCAGATTATCCACCATTCTGTGTTGCTTCTGTGATGTTTCTGTGATGTTACTTTATATCATGCCTGGGACGAATGTTATATATATATTTATATATACTAGTAGATGTTGTATATGTTTTGCACCCGCGCTAGCCCAGTCCCCGCTCTGTCGTTAGTTAAGTAACCTAACGGGTGATGACGGGACCCAGTAGCGAATGCGGATGGCATATACGTACATTTTATTTTCGTTCTTTTCTGGTGTGATTAATTGATAGGACTGCATAGATTTTTATCAATGGAAGGATAAAACAAACATATTTATATGATGTTGTTGGAACCAAGTTTTTAAAAACTAACATTACAGACGTTTTCTTTTACTTTGCACCGTGGTATTCATTTGGAATATCCTGCACCTCATTCGACGAGGCAAGGGCCGAGATCCCTTCATCGGGAGTGACCACTTGGACAGAAGTTTGTGTCAACGTAATAACTTTACTATAGTCGATTATTTTTATTTTGCATCGTGGTATTCAGTTTGGGATATCCTGCACCCCATTCGACGGGGAAAGAGCCGAGATCCCTTCACCGGGAGTGACCTCTTTAGCAAAAGTTTTCGCCATTATACTTTTATAAAACCACTTGAATTCATTCAATGAGATCAAGTTCATTACGTTAAAGGTTTTTCGCCAAAAACCAGCCGTAGCCCTCCGTCATTTCCTATAAGTAGTACTTAGTATTCGTGCTGCGTTTGTTGACTCCGTCAAGGCATAGTGTGCGGTAGCTGAGTGGTGCTTGTTTCTAGCATGGATATGTGATTGGTTAGGACAGTCGTGCGGCCTTGTTGACTCCGTCAAGGGCTCGTGCGGGTGGGTTTAATGCAATCAAGATAATGACGGGTTGAACTTGACCAGGACTCTTTGATTTGTTGACTCCGTCAAGGTCACTTGGGTCCTAGGGGTAAAAATCACATCGGGAGTTTCAAACATACAGGAAACTTGCTAGGCTTGCGCATACCTTCTGAAGTGTGGTGGCTTGAATAGCTTCCATCAAGTTATCATGCGATGATAGTTGGATCCCGATTCCCACTGATGAGTAGGATTACTCCTCGGGTGATTCCGACTAATTCTCCTTTTGAGTTTGGAGGAGAATTCGAGGATACAGTGGGAGCCATCCAGATTAGATAAAATGATTAACCATTCTGATTTAGGTTAGAGTGCACGCTGAGTGTTTCTTCTCTCTCTCTCTCTCTCCTCTCTCTCTCTCTGGCTGTGACTATGACCCGACCTTTGACTAAAACTCTTGAAACCAAATTGACCGAACCTTCTTAAAACACTTTGGCTTTTGGAATGTCACGGTGTCGCATACATCATTGCCATTTCTATATCACCTTTTGCATTTCACCAGAACACCCCGTATTATTACGAACATCCACTTCCATTAGATAAATCCATCGTATGGTTATATACGAACTCGAAGGAACTTTTTCGAGGATGGAATCTAGTTCCAGAGAGATTGAATAGGATTATTCGGTTGTCTTTTCTCTTTACCTTCTCTCCGGTTGTGAGGGCTCCTCAGATTAGGAGAGGGTACACCTATTGAGCTTATTGGATAGTCTTCCTCCAGACCATAGGTAGGTGCCGAACGGTAGGGAAGGAAGAAAACCAACAAGCTTAACTGTGGTGTACAGAAGGAAATAAGTAAAGACATTTAAAGGGATTAGAAAAATGGCAAAGTAAATTGCGATCACCATCTTTCACAACAAAGACCGGGTATACCCCTGCCACTCCTACATCCACTTTGCGTTTCTCTAAAACACTCCGTATCACTACGGATATCCATTTCCATTGGATAAATCTATCGTATAGTTACATACGAACTCGAAGGAACTTTTTCGAGAATGGATTCTGGTTCAGTAGAAAAAGAATAGGATTATTCAGATGTCTTTTCTCTTTACCTTCTTTCAGGTTGCGAGGGCTCCTAAGATTAGGAGAGTACACCTATTACGCTTATTGGATAGTCTTCTTCCAAACCTTAGGCTGATGCCGAAGGGTAGGGAATGATGAAAATCAATTAGCGTAAAGGAGGTGTACAGAAGGTAATAAGTAAAGACATAATAAAGAGATTGTAGTGAGGGCAGGTAAGTATATGGTTAATTTTGTGAATTAGAATAGTGGAAAAGGCGTTACTAGGAATACTAGTTAACCCTTTTGAAACATTTTCATGTTTCAGTTTTACTGTGCGATGTTAATTGATAACTGTTTTCCCAATTGGAATCTAACTCCAGGATATGTATTTACCAGATCAGTTTCTCATATCTGCATGTTATTGCGGTTGGTGAGTGGGTGTAAGATATTGGGAATTGGGTGATTAGATACTCATTATACCGGAATTCGTAGTAATTGGTGATATTTGAGGAAATCATCTGGATTTTGCCGGATGGCAAATATTTGGTTTTGAATATCCGTTGTTATGCACAAATTTCAAACTGATATATCTGTACATTTATTTTATAAAGTGAGATATAACTTTTTGATATTGTGTCTATGACATTTACCTATATCAGTTGGTGATCAGGTAAGATGCATTCAACAGCGGTGTAACTCTTTTTAACCAAAGTACAGTTTTTCAACCTAAGACGCACAGGATTTGAGTTGTGGAACTCAGGGGACTTATACAAAGTATTGTATGTTGTCCAGTGTCCATTAGGACAAAAGGGTTGGTACTCATACTATATTCTGTTTACTTATGACTTCTCTAGTTCTAGACATGTATTTCGTTGAAATGCAAGGTCCAGATATTCAGAAGTTATAGGTATAAGAATAAAGTAGAGAACCATTTGTTGGAAGTATCAGGATTCCTCGATGAAGTCGAAGATGTAGATACTTGTGTTTGGTATTCAGTTAATAGTAATGGTTTTGAGAACTTGCTTCTCTCTCGGGTTACTCATATATGGAAACGCTCCTAGATGAGTAATGCTGAATGACCCTTTCCATTTAGTTGATATGCACTGGAGACAGCTGCATGTTTTGAATCTGCTTCCAATTAAATTAGTACCTTTGTTTCTATATTAGATATATATAGAATCAATTTATATCTTAACGATGTTAAGGTATAGGGAGTTGTCCGGTTGATGCTTAAAACCAGAATCCGGATAAACTCAAGGCACGTTTCAGTAATGGCTATTTGTGGGTTATCCCGGGTTTTGACGAGGGTTAACTTTCTACCATCAGGAAGATCAATATTTATATTGTTCTTGACTCGCCACAGTGTTAATAAAATGGATTTTTTCAGAAAACACAAGTGGGGGTATGGTAGAACTGGAAGTGATTCCAGAACCACAAACGATTGCTGAAGATTTAATAGAACCTATGGATTCAATTGTTTTTGACGTTCCATTAGCCACTCCGCAGATTTTGGTGGGTAACCACAGGCACCCGAGAGGTACTTCGGTCTTCTCAGTAACGGTGACAGGGAGGTTCTTGTTTACCCAGACTTGCCATTGCTGCTGTTCTAGACTATAACACCTGGCAGGAGGATGAGTATAGCGTCGTTCTAAACTAGTTTTAGAAACGTACGTGTATATGACTCTGCCAGAGAGTTGTTGTTGTCAGTGGGAGCAGCGGAAGCATAGTGGGCAAGTAGCTTATATCTATTTATAGACTAAAGTAGGTTTAGCGGAAATAGATCATCTAATTTTGATGTAACAGTCATAGGCTTTGACTTCATCAGAATAGGAGATGGGTCTGGTAAGAAGGTAGTAGAAAGTGATGTTCAGGTATTGGGATGACATGCACTTGATAGGAAGAGATATTCCTATACTACGATCGGTTATATATTGTGGTTGTCACAAAGTTGTTTCTCCATATAGGATATTAATGTAATATCAGGGTTTCTGGTTACTAGATCTATGGTTTTAGATCTATATTTGGGAAGTATCCTAATCTGGGTATTTTGACATTTAATGGACGACTCCTGGCATGGTAGTGTACCTGCAGGTGATGGAGTCAACCTCTCTAAAGGTGTCTTACAGACTAAAGGGGAGAGGGACCTGCATGATTAGCATATCACTTGCTTAGGCAATTGAGTTAATCATGAAATGTCGAGTACCACACCAGATATTGCTTTTGCACTAGATGCAATAAGCAGATATATTAATCCAATCCTGGAGAAACATTGGGAAGCAGTTATTGAGCATAAATGGATGTTCTTGGGAAATGATTAAGGTAGCCTCCTTCGGGAGACGATTATCATTTCAGGCTTCTAAGGTGACCTGGACGACAGAGTGTCTGTCAGAGTTATAGTTTTTCCCTCTTTTGAGGGACGGTATGTTGGACAGATGGTCCAAGCGGATACTGTGGAAGGCATGGCGCATGTTACTGATTAAATTCAGTGGATGATACAGTCTAAGTAGTTTGCTGGATTTGGAGTTCATTTGTGAACCGGGTCCCATCAGATATCCAGAAAAATTCTAAGACAAGTATTGCTCATTTCGGGAGATAGTTTTCTCCGCGAAGTTGAGATATAGAGAGATGTAGAAAGAAACATTGGAGCGGATCCACTCACTGAGGCTATTTCTCGAGCACAATCATTTTCGCAAACGGGTTTTGCAAAACTGATTAGTAGAGAAGTTAGGTGTTCGGTATCACACAGGCTATGAGTATGCGACATCGCAATAATTGGCCTTAAGTGCAAGTGGAAAATTGTTGGATATAGTGCCCTCAAGGAAATTATCATAGTCGCGTACTTGTGATTATGATGATTGAGTGAGGACCTATACCGATAAAACAGTCTTACTCAAGATGATAGTATGCAATCTGGTTTGTCTTTATCATCATATACATGTTGATAGAGCCCATAGGATTCTTGCTTGATTGCCAGCAATATGATGGTGATCATATATGTGGGAGCTGGGGTCTATAAGCACATCCTTAAATTTCCCTAGTCGTAGGAGTATCGAGACCGGGCATCGATACTCCACTGTAGACTAGTGTATACTGATCGAGACCCCGACGAGGGGAGGTGGCCAGGTTTCATAAGCCATTGGTGTTAGTTTGTTCACCTAAGATAGTATACAGGTGCTCATTGGGTTATGAGTACACTGGACGGACTCGCTGGGAACCTGCTAGTTGGTATTATACCTATTGTTAGATAGCAGTTCTCAGGTGACATGTGTACAGGTTAGTCTGTCGACCTGAGATCGTCATTTGTCTCGTGTGAGTTCCTACCGTGCTTTGATTACTACCCTACCACGGCTCAAAAAAGTCGTGCAAATAGGTTTTTGTTGGGTACAGTCCCGACCCACATGGAGGCAGTGATCGGATCGTCGGGGATTCGACTCTCCCGGTATTAGGGGTTGATGTCGCGTTGTGTACGGATGGCCATCACCATAAATCCGTGGCCACGGTGTACGAGAATTATCGATCCAGGATCGATAGTTTCTCAGGTGGTGATGGGTTTCATGCCGACACTAAATATCGCGTTGTTGGGGGTCTGACTTTATCCATCCCCCTAAACTCGATATGCGATACTCTTAGACGGACAGACCGGACTGTGCAGATATTGTCACTGACAGGCTCAGTAAGGGTTCAGGATGAGTTTGCTCGTCGGCCTCCCTTTCGCTCAATACCTGGGTAGCCGTTACGTACAGCTTGTGCTGCTGACGTGCTTGTGGTTAAACCCACTGCCAGTGTATTAATGATTCTTTAGAGTCCTACACAGAGGGTTTTCATGGTTCTGGCGATATGGTGTACATGTTGTATGTGTTGGAGATAGTGCCCTCATAGTCAATTATTGGATCGCTGGTACGTGATTGCAATGATTGCGGAGGACCTATACCGGTAGGACAGTCATATTCGAGATGATAGTATGCTATCTGGTTTGCCTTTATCAGTCGTGTACATGTTCAGGTGACAGATTACATGTTACACTTTGATAGAGCCCTTAGGATCTTGCTTTACTACCAACTGTATGATGGAGATCATATACGTGAGAGTTGGGTAGTTTATATGCATATCCTTAATTGTGGTCCCTAGTCGTGGGAGTTTCGAGACAGGGCATCGATACTCCGGAGTAGACTAGTGTATACAGTCGAGACCCCGACGAGGGGTGGTGGCCGGTCTCATAAGCCACTGGTGTCAGTTGGATCACCTGAGATGTATACAGGTGCTCATTGGGTTATGAGTACACCGGACAGGACTCGCCGGGAATCTGCTAGTTAGTACTATATCTATCGTCAGATAGCAGTTCCCTGGTGACATGTGTACATGTTAGTTCATCGACCTGAGGTCGTCATTTGTCTCGTGTGAGTTCCCATTTTGCTTTGATTTCTACCCTACCACGGTTCAAAGGAGTCGTGCAAACAGGTAGTTTTTGGGTACAGTCCCGAGCCATATGGAGGCACGTGAGCGGATCGGCAGGGGATTCGTCTCTCCCGGTATTGGGGGCTGAGGTCATGCTGTGTCTAGGAGAGCCATTACACAAAGTCCATGGCTATGGCAGGAGATTTACTGGTAGGTACTCCAGTAGTATCTCAGGGTGTTATTGGGCTTCACTCCGACACGACTTATACTGCTATTGGGGGTCTGACGTTACTAGCCCCCTAGGCAGATATGCGATACTCATAGACGAACGGACCGGACTGTATATACATTGTCACTGTTAGGCTCAGTAGGGTTTCCGGATGAGTTCGCTCATCGGCCTCCCTTGAGGTCAGTCCATGGGCAGCCGTTACGCATTGCTAGTGCCGCTGACGGTTTGTGGTTAAACCCACTGCCAGGGTACCGACGAGTCATTAGAGTCCCCCACAGACAGTTTCCCAAGTTTGGGCGAAACGTTGTAGAGGCCGTATGGTTTTATGGCAGGGTTCGAAAAATGCACGTGCGTTTACGCACGTGTTATTTTTCGGGCAGATGATATTGGTCGGCTTTGGTTTAAGCCGGATCCGAGTATTGTATTGAGTAGATATAATATCTTTGCCTCAGTTGCATTTGTATTCGGTCGTAATACAAATGCGGGTATATTTATACAGTTACGGGGTTATCCTGAAAGTCGTTTCAGGATCACTTTTGGAAGTTGCCAGTTTCCAGTTTTCTATCAGCCGTCTTTTAAATTCGGTTAAAGACGGATTTATCTTTTCTTGGATGAGGGTGAGTCATGCTTTTAGAAGGTTCTAGAAGGTGATGACTTGGTTAATTGGTGTTGTGTTTTCATTGGTTGCATTAATGAATGGATGACTAGGTTTAGTGAGTCATTCATTTCATTAATGAGTTTTGTTTACTTAAGGATATTTTTTCTTGATCTTTGTTTATGGTCACCTTCTTGATTGCTCCTACACTCACCCTCCTCCTCCATATAAGTGGCCGGCCCCCTCTCCTCCTCCACTCACTCATGAGAGAAAAATTATGGTTGTTAAAAGAAAAGACTAAAGTTTTGGATACATGGAAATTTCATAGTTCATATCTCGTTCTATTTCATTTCCATCGGCAACTTCATTAACCGATCGTCCACGGTTTTGGACGAAGTGAGACAAAGTATTCCACTCATTCTCTACATCATTCTTGGTCGTCTCTTTTGGCAAACTTGACGACCGAGTTGCCTCGAGTCAGAGGCGGGAGCCCGTTTAAAGAATCGTTGACGTGGCGCCACCTGGACGAGCAGATCGGAGATCGACAAGATCGGAGCAGCCGCAACGGAGCGTGGGATGATGGTTAAAGAACGAAGGACTCGGATCGTTCTGTATAACCTTTCTACACTCTTTACAGTTTGTTAGTTTAGCAATAATGGCAGATCCGGGTTAAAGTATACGATAGCGCCAGATAAAAAGTTTTTGTTCCGCATTTGGCGTCTGTAGACGGCCGGGGCGCTGCCGTAGACTTACAGTGGTATCAGAGCCTCACCATTTTGCTATACTAACTTGTGCTAACGCGTTTAAAATATCGATCGAACCGAAAATCAAAAACCGCATTTTTACAATTTCACAGTTTCTGTCGATTTTAAATGGCTTCCTAAAATTATTCCACATATCACAGAAAGTTGTGCAGGGTCTCAGAAGCACACCGACCAAATTTGGTCACGCGATTCCACCAAAGAGCCGCGGAATCGCGGCCAAACCCATGGTTTGGCCGCGCATCCGCGGCCGTTCTATGGGACCAGTGCACCAAATTTTGCCTGTGTCTTCTCTGTTGGAATTTGGGGTTTTTGGTATATATCTTTTGGGCCCAGATTTTGTTACTCTTCACCAGTTGTTCGTGGGGCCCACTTTGTGATATTTTGTCGATCGAAATTTAAACATGTTAGTTTACAGTGCTTACATTATATCTCAGACCGGGAATGTTATTTGATCGGTAAACCACGTCTGATTGCTATAGTTCTTTTAGACGGGTTTGCGAACGTGACATTCGCGTTGATGTTCTGTGTTGTGCTGTGTTGTTGCGGATTTGTCGTGATGGATAGCAGTGTGCAATGGTAGTACAGTTTGAGTTTATTTGTACATTTGATATTGCGGGGCGAGTGATTGATCGTTTTTCCCGTTGTGTAGTATGAATCAATTCAAAGGTCCTAAAACGGTACCATTTGATTGAAACGTTTCTTGTGTCGGTAATCAGAAAATTTATAAAGAACTTCACAACCAAAAAAATATTTTGACCGCAATCAAACTACGGTGTCGGATGTAGTTTGTAGTGAGTGCGGATCGTCCACAGGGATTGCACGATTCGTTTTAATGATATGCTTGAATTGAAAACTTAATTGACAAGAAAAGAAAACATGATTCAAGAATGTATCAAATGATTCAGGTGTCACGATGTTTAATCAAGAATCAAGAACTGATAAACAATCAAGAATTGGGTTTCGATAATATTTTCCAATTAACAGTCAAGAATCTAAGAGAGGCTTGTAGGAATCGATCGGGTCGATAGACGTGATGTAATCTGATGATTTCGTGTTCTTGTCCTTCGAAGGATTGATACTAGATTGATGATGATCGACGAGAGTAGGGGCTTTCTCGTGAAACTAGGGTTTCATCTCATAACCCTTGTTCTTTCGTCGATATCATTCCTTTTCTAGCCTCTACCAAATTCAAGAAACAATCGTAACTCCCCCATTTTGAACGATGTCAATCAAGAAAGCATCGAAACAAAATGGGTCGTCGTTTCTTGAACTTGCAAGGGTTTACAAAGCTCGTAGGACTCAAGAATCGATTAAAGCTATGTTACATCATCATTCTATTGACCGTCTCGACTCCTCGACGAGCGGAGTTTTATTCACACATCACCACACAGAAAAGATTTACGAATTGTAAAGAATTCATGATGCAGAAATTAAAGAAAGCAAGATAAAAGAATATCACCTTTATTTATCTCAACAATTTCGATTACATTTGCTTCAAGAACTACAAGAAGAAGAATCTAGATTGTTGATAGGGCTTCGCTCGGCTTCGTGAGTCGTGGATCGGCTCGGATCGCTTGCTCCGTTGAAGGTCGGCTTCGCTCGTAAAGGTTGTCGGGCTTCTTGCTTAATGGGTACTCGGGATTCTTGATCTCAATTGGAATTAGGGTTAGGGTTTCCTACAAGCCCTCTCACTAGACTTGAGGAGGAAGGGGATGAAGAAGAGATTGGCTAAAATTTTCTAAGATGTAATATCTAAGATCTAAGATGTAAGATTTTCTAAGATGATCTCCGATGTTTCACCCTAGGTCTAGGCTTCTATTTATAGGCTTCCCAAACCCTAGGCTTAGGTTTGAAATGGTAGTTCCCTCCTAAAGTTTGTTGAGAGAGTTTGTTAGGAGCTAGCTTAGGGTTTAAGCTAGGGTTTAGGAGGAAAGTTCTAGAATGATAGGCTAGTTTAGTGTAGATCAAAGTGTTTGCTGATCTGGTAGAAACCTCTGGAGTCTTCTGGAAGTTGACATGTCTTTTTGAACTGTAGGAGCTGATACAGGAATTCAGGTGCAAATTTGGGAGCTTGAACCTTTGGACCCACCGCGGATCCGCGGCCTTAGCAAGCCCATGCCGCGGATCCACGGCAATGTAGGAGGCTTGGGCCTTGGTCTTTTAGGTGCTGTCTTGTACTGTAGTTTATAGCTTCCTTTGATATGTTGATTTGCAATTTCTCCTTTGTAATGATACCAGATTTGAAATTAGTGAGTTTACGTATCTTTCGAGCGGTGTAATGATCGAGCAAACTTTTCTTTTCCTGCACAGACTTCGAAATACGGGTTGCGATATATAGAAAATATGCGATGCCATGCAATGCAGTCAATTTCCCTAGAAATGCCGGTTTTAAGGTCTAGTACATGTAATCTGATAATCTGTGATAGATTTGCTAATATGTAGAATACGGATACCGAACACTTCTATATGTATGCAGATGATAGGGAAATTGCCGGTTAAAATATGCAATATTTTCGACTGATCAAATACCCCCAAACTTAATTTCGATCGTCTCGAGCGAATGTTTTATTAAAGAAAAAGAAAAGGAGAAAATAAAGAAAGAGAAAAAACTAACTAGCACACTTTCGTAGGCAACACGATTGCACTGAGCACGTGCAACAAGCCTTTAAACCTCTAGGTGTCCCTAGTAGGAGGAGTGTTGTCTCCTGAGGGTTTTCAGCGGATTGCACCCACAAAATCCAATAATAAAAGAAAGATCATGAATATTACATTTAAAGACAAGAATTGTAAAAGAAAAGCTTCGAAAATTAGGGTTTCCAACTAAGCTAGCTTTTCGGTTGTCATGAGCCCTATCTTAATGGTCATGAAAAGATGTCAGAAATCACGTCCTCCCTCAATAAAACATCGTCTTATTCTTCATTCCTATCTTTATTCCAAACATAGATCATATAACCCTGCGTGTGTGTAAAGACATCCCTACACCCGGAGAATTCAATTCAAGCTATCATACTCTTGCCCATCACCCTCAGTACTTTTTTGATAAACGAGATTGCTCACACACTTTCATGCGACCGTTAATACTTCTTGAGGTACTAACCGACCGATTACTCCTGTGCTTGCATGCTTGGTGTATTTTCCTCGTCTTGCACCACCTCAGGCATAGCAGTGACTCCCAGACCAGTTGGCCTTAGGGCACTAGGTGAAGAAGCACCCTTGCTATAGATTTTTTTATTGCCCTCGGTGATAACAAAACCAGTGTCCATTTTTATCACCACTTTCTTCATATTTTTTTTTATATACATCGGCTTTAAGACAAGAGCATTTCAAGGTATCCTCTACTATCCCAGGCTTCAAGACGTGTGTAAGTGCGAATAGCAGGGTAGCAATGTTCAAAATGTTTGGCTTCCAGAATAGAAACTATTTTTCAGACTTATTTTTATCCTCAGATTAGTGACGTCCTTCATCTTACTAACCCTTGGGACAACGGCTCATAACTACTTATTACTAGTTCGTATAAGAAAACTTCTAATTTTCTTAGTTTTCTTAAATTTTTCTAATCTCATGGATGTAATTTTTCACTATCTAAACTTTCATTATCTTATTTATATACAAAAAAGTGTAAATATTAAAATTATTTTTATATTTGAAAATTTTTAAATTTTTATGGGTTTTGAAAATTTTTCAATTTTTATAGATTTTTTAAAAGAAATGTTTTGTGCTTATGCAGATGATATGCAAATGATGCAAAAATAAGCACAAACCTCCCCCAAACTTGTTTTCAACAGTGTCCCCACTGTTTCCATCTGCTAAATCTCGAAAAACCTGTAAGCTTGGGAGGAATTTATTAGTTGGGGCAAAATATTTAAGTGAAGAACCTCCCCCAAACTTATTTTTGGCTTAAAATTTTTGTAAAAATTTTCTTTTGTTTTCAAGAGCCAGAAAAAATATACCCCCCAAACTTGAGTTATGCAATGTTAATCTTTGAAAATCATAAGTGGGGGTCAAGAATCATTGGTCGATGCCAAGCTTTGCAAAGACCGAAGATCAACACCAACCATTCGAAGATTTTATCAATGCAGTGCTCGGGTTGGTGGAAGAAGAAGTGGGGAAAGGGTAAGGGGTGGAATAGAATGTGTGTGCGTCTCATTTTGGAGAGACGATGCAGTGAATGTGATGGATTACTCGCATTCTTTTTACATTTTAGAAGAAGGGGTGAAGGTTCAATTTCATTGATTTAGACATGATTCGTCTCAACACCCGTGCTTTTTAGAAATGCGAGTTCATCAGCGAAGATCTCCTCAAAAGTTTCATCTATACCCCGAAGAATAATGTCATCACAAAGTGAGGGGTGATCTTCAGACTCTAAAAGCAGTTCATAATCAGTGTTAGTTGTTGACCCGGACATCTCGGTGGAAGCGTCCATATGTGTATGATACATAGTTGGGTCAAACAATAACGTATGAAAAGAGTCAAGATTGGTATCAGGAGGATTATCTAATTCGCTGCTGTCGACATCCATTAAGTCGACAGAACAAACCTGAGCAGTAGGTTCAGAGGGTACACTTCCTAACTTGTAAATGTTCATCTCAATTGTCCTATTCCCGAAGGATAGGGTCATAGAACCGTTACGACAATTGATGATAGCATTGGAAGTGGCCAAAAAGGGGCGACCTAAAATCACCGGAATTTGATTCTGTGAGTTCGCTACAGGCTGTGTATCAATTACAATAAAGTCTACAGGGAAGATAAATTCCCCGATTTTTATTAACACATCCTCTAGTTCACCGCTAGGTTTGGTGATTGATCGGTCAGCCATCTGAAGAGTGCAAGGAGATGGTTTTAACTCTCCGATTCCTAACTGCTCATAAACTGAGAAAGGAAGCAGGTTAACACTTGCCCCAAGATCTAGTAGAGCACGGTTAATGTGTTTCTCCCCAATAGAGATGGAAATAGTAGGATATCCAGGATCCTTACGTTTCCTCGGTAATTGCTGGGGGAAAGCTGTGTCTACTGTCTTAGCCATGAATATCTTCTTGGACATTTGTTTCTTCCTCTTTCTAGTGCAAAAGTCTTTAAGAACTTTTGCGTATGCAGGGACTTGTTGGATAGCATCTAGAAGAGGGATATTGATGTTAACCTGTTTAAACATCTTAGTGATCTTCTCCATTTGTGGACTTGGTGTGTTAGCCCTTAACTGATTAGGATAAGGTGCTTTAGCAATAAGCGCTGGGTCCATCATAGGAGAAGGAAGTGTGTGTGGAACCGATCCCAAAATAGAAGTGGGAATCGTCCGAGGAGGGGTAAAAGAGGTGGGCTGTAGTGGCGAGCCTTTTGGGAAATGGAGAATAGGCTCGGAAGAGGGTGGTGGGGTAGAAGAACTGGGGTCAGAAGTGGAATTGTGTGTGTGTGGAAAGGTCTCAGCCGGGGTGTTGATATAATTTTCAGTATCATCAACTTCTTCCCCAACATGATTGTCAAGCACTCTTCCAGATCTCAACGTGGTGATTGCATTCACATGATGTGAATAACCAGGATTGGGTAAGGGTTGAGCTGGAAGTTTCCCTTTTTCTCTCGCACTCATTTCGGCTTTGAGGCGTGCAATTTCGGCTTCCATCGATCTGATACTCTCAGCTTGTGACGCTGAGTTTTACTTTATCTCACTGACGGAAGATCTAACCTCATTTGAAACGTCCATGAAATTTGATAAAAGTGATTTCATGGTTTGAGTGATTTAAGAGAAATCGTCAGCACAGGACAACTGCATAGGATTAGACTGTGCCGGATTGTTGCCCTGGTTTTGGAAATTTTATGACTGGTAGGGGTGCTGAGTGTGTTGAAGGGGTTGCTGTTGTGGTGGAGGAATAGCCCTTTGAAAATTATTCGTGTTTGGAACCGTGTTTTGAGATTGATTTTGGTTCCAAGCAAAATTCGGGTGGTTCCTCCAACCCTGATTGTACGTGGAAGAATATGGATCGTTTCGAGGTCTTTGAAATGCGGCATTAGAATGCTCGTGACCTTGAAACGCAGAGTTTAATGGACATTCTTCCGTTAAATGTGAAGGATCAGAACAGCACCCACAAACAGTTTTGGGGAGTGACATTGGGTTTAGGGAGGCTGCTGCAAATTGTGTTCCATAGCGTCGAGCTTCTTTTGCATTGCTGCCATTTCCGCTCGAACACCTATGGACACATCTATTTGGTGAACGCCACCCCTATTCAATGGTTGGGTTCCACTCTCCCACTGTAGTGATTTTTCAGCGAACTCTTCTAAGTATCGCCAAGCTTCCCCATCATCCTTAGTCATAAATGTACCTTGACACATGTTTTCAAGGCTCTGTTTAGTGCTAGGGTTACTGCCCTCATATATGATTCGACAAAGCTCCCATCTCGGGATGCCGTGATGAGGACATTGAACCAATAGATCCTTGAAACGTTCAAAGTATTTAGAGAATGGTTCAGCAGGGAGCTGGGCAAATTGGTTCAGTTCGCTACGGATTCGAGCTGTCTTTTGGTGTGGGTAGAATTTCTTAAGGAATGCAGCGACGAATTCTTCCCAATTCGTAATAGAATGTGCGGTAGTGTTATATAGCCACTTCTCGGCTATATCGTACAATGTAAATGGAAGAAGTCGCAGACGCATCGCATCCACTGAAAGTTGTGACGTACCCATCATTGCGCATACGTTTTCAAATTTGGTAATGAAAACGTAAGCGTCCTCAGTCTCGAGTCCGTGGTATTTGGGTAAAAGATTGATATACTGGGGCTTGATTTCAAAGTTATCCCCATTGGCTGGTGGTGTGGATAAGCAGGTCGAAAGAGGACCTCTATGTGGATAGCATCTCTCCTGGATAGAAATGCGGGGTGGATTCTACGCACTAACGGACGGTGGAAGATTAGGGTTAAAGAAGTTTGATGGATTCGGGTCCATTGGTGTGGGTGTGGTAGTAGGTAAAGAAAAGGTAAATGGAGAAATATCGACTTCGGAGTCGATAAGGGGTACGCGGACTAAACGGGCACTAGAATCCCGTGTCCAGCCTATCTTGTACTAAAAAGGGTTAATACAAGTGGCAGCATTGACTTATAATTAGGGGTAAATGAATGCGGTGTTTGCTTTTGAAAAGGGACGGATTTTGAAAAAATGATGCGACAAACCAAATGCAGCAACACAACCCTAGAATCTAATGGTCACCTAGGTCCGGCTCTAGACCGCTCCTAACTGCCAAAAGACAAGTCGCAGGATAAATCCTCCACTGCCTCTTTGTCCCCCTATGGCCGGATAAGTGCCAGGTAAGTGGGAAGGTACTCCACTATGTAAGTAGTGGGCCTAATTAAAAACCACTAGCCTTAGACACACTCGCCTTAGGCACCACAAGAAAACGCGGATAAGCAATGAATTACCCACGGCCCTCTTCTGTCCTAATTGAGCGCGACAGTCCTTAGAGTCATCTCTAGATTTCTTTTAGTTAATGGGGGTCAATGCGGATGCAAGTTTGGTGGTTTTCGGGGCCTAGGAAGGGTAATGAAATCCCCACCTAATTTGGATTTGGCCGTGCCCCTTATTATCCGTATTTAGAATGCAAAACAACCAAGAAAAACAAAATCACGCACAATTTTAATTTGCTTTTGCGGCGCAGCGATTATTTGCAAAGAATCCTGCAGAAAGGATTAGTTGGAGCTAAAAGAGGAGAGGGGAGAGAGCAAGAAAGTACCTGCACTAAAAATTTTCCAGAGATCCCTTCACCAAGCCGCGGAACCGCCGCACTTGGTGGGTTCTGGCCGCTCTTCCGCGGTCTTATGTGCAGATCACTGCACCAATTTTCTTCAGAAGGCTTCTGTGGCCTTCCTATACTCTCTGGTATATCCCAAATAATTTTTCCACAGCACAGGATGCTCCAGATCACCTTGCAATTAATCACAACTCACGTATAAGAGTTTGTATGAATTTTGATTTCAAGAAGTAACAATGGAATAATTCTTTCAATTCAAACTATAAATTGAAAACGAATTAGCGCGCGATCCCCGGCAACGGCGCCATTTTGATTGATCGTTTTTCCCGTTGTGTAGTATGAATCAATTCAAAGGTCCTAAAACGGTACCATTTGATTGAAACGTTTCTTGTGTCGGTAATCAGAAAATTTATAAAGAACTTCACAACCAAAAAAATATTTTGACCGCAATCAAACTACGGTGTCGGATGTAGTTTGTAGTGAGTGCGGATCGTCCACAGGGATTGCACGATTCGTTTTAATGATATGCTTGAATTGAAAACTTAATTGACAAGAAAAGAAAACATGATTCAAGAATGTATCAAATGATTCAGGTGTCACGATGTTTAATCAAGAATCAAGAACTGATAAACAATCAAGAATTGGGTTTCGATAATATTTTCCAATTAACAGTCAAGAATCTAAGAGAGGCTCGTAGGAATCGATCGGGTCGATAGACGTGATGTAATCTGATGATTTCGTGTTCTTGTCCTTCGAAGGATTGATACTAAATTGATGATGATCGACGAGAGTTGGGGCTTTCTCGTGAAACTAGGGTTTCATCTCATAACCCTTGTTCTTTCGTCGGTATCATTCCTTTTCTAGCCTCTACCAAATTCAAGAAACAATCGTAACTCACCCATTTTGAACGATGTCAATCAAGAAAGCATCGAAACAAAATGGGTCGTCGTTTCTTGAACTTGCTAGGGTTTACAAAGCTCGTAGGACTCAAGAATCGATTAAAGCTTTGTTACATCATCATTCTATTGACCGTCTCGACTCCTCGACGAGCGGAGTTTTATTCACACATCACCACACAGAAAAGATTTACGAATTGTAAAGAATTCATGATGCAGAAATTAAAGAAAGCAAGATAAAAGAATATCACCTTTATTTATCTCAACAATTTCGATTACATTTGCTTCAAGAACTACAAGAAGAAGAATCTAGATTGTTGATAGGGCGTCGCTCGGCTTCGTGAGTCGTGGATCGGCTCGGATCGCTTGCTCCGTTGAAGGTCGGCTTCGCTCGTAAAGGTTGTCGGGCTTCTTGCTTAATGGGTACTCGGGATTCTTGATCTCAATTGGAATTAGGGTTAGGGTTTCCTACAAGCCCTCTCACTAGACTTGAGGAGGAAGGGGATGAAGAAGAGATTGGCTAAAATTTTCTAAGATGTAATATCTAAGATCTAAGATGTAAGATTTTCTAAGATGATCTCCGATGTTTCACCCTAGGTCTAGGCTTCTATCTATAGACTTCCCAAACCCTAGGCTTAGGTTTGAAATGGTAGTTCCCTCCTAAAGTTTGTTGAGAGAGTTTGTTAGGAGCTAGCTTAGGGTTTAAGCTAGGGTTTAGGAGGAAAGTTCTAGAATGATAGGCTAGTTTAGTGTAGATCAAAGTGTTTGCTGATCTGGTAGAAACCTCTGGAGTCTTCTGGAAGTTGACATGTCTTTTTGAACTGTAGGAGCTGATACAGGAATTCGGGTGCAAATTTGGGAGCTTGAACCTTTGGACCCACCGCGGATCCGCGGCCTTAGCAAGCCCATGCCGCGGATCCACGGCAATGTAGGAGGCTTGGGCCTTGGTCTTTTAGGTGCTGTCTTGTACTGTAGTTTATAGCTTCCTTTGATATGTTGATTTGCAATTTCTCCTTTGTAATGATACCAGATTTGAAATTAGTGAGTTTACGTATGTTTCGAGCGGTGTAATGATCGAGCAAACTTTTCTTTTCCTGCACAGACTTCGAAATACGGGTTGCGATATATAGAAAATATGCGATGCCATGCAATGCAGTCAATTTCCCTAGAAATGCCGGTTTTAAGGTCTAGTACATGTAATCTGATAATCCGTGATAGATTTGCTAATATGTAGAATACGGATACCGAACACTTCTATATGTATGCAGATGATAGGGAAATTGCCGGTTAAAATATGCAATATTTTCGACTGATCAGCGAGCGTCCAACATGTGGACTGCCGTCACTGCCTGTTGTATAATATTCTTTTGGGGCACGACCAGGTTGCGGTCGATGTACCTGTTGTACTATTTTTCATTACTGTACTAGGTTTTGCCCCGCGACGGAGTGCACGGATAGCCGGGTTCTGGGGGGCAACGGGTCCGCATATCATGGCTTTGAGAGGCAGAGGGGCCTCACTCTAGAATTGGCAGACTATTCGCCGCACTCGTAGGGGGTACAGGTTGACCCAAGGAGGGGTGCTCAAGCTACCGGATTCCGTGAAGTGCAGGGTGGTCCATTCACTTTGCTGTAGGGGCTGCCTCACTTCAGGTTTTGGCGGGTAACTTGCCGCACCCGTTGGGGTCTAGGTTTCATTGCACAGGCTATCCACACGACAGGGGAACGTCGGGTTTCAGCAGCGGCTCTGTGAAACCCGGGGATCCCAGATTATCTGTATTGTTCTGTGATGCTTATTACTTTTCTGTAATGTTGCATATTATCACGCCTGGAGCGGTTATTGTATATTGGTTTATATACTATTAGATGTTGTATATGTTTTACACCCGCGCTAGTCCAGTCCCCGCTCTGTCGTTAGTTAAGTAACTTAACGGGTGATGACGGGACCCAGTGACGATTGCGGATGGCATATACGTACATTTTATTTTCGTTCTTTTCTGGTGTGATTATTGATGGGACTGCGTTAATTCTGATCAATGCAAAGTAAAGCAAACCTGTTTACAGTTGTTGGAACAAATTTAAAAGGTGTTATTGCAAAGACGTTTCCTTTTGCTTTGCATAGCGGTATTCAGTGGAATATCCTGCACCTCATTCGACGGGGCAAGGGCCGATATCCCTTCACCGGGACTGACCCCTTGAGCAGAAGTTTGCGTCAGGGTAATAACTTCACTATAGTCGATTACAAGTTGCTTTGCATCGCGGTATTCAGTGGAATATCCTGCACCTCATTCCACGAGGAAAGAGCCTAGATCTCTTCACCGGGAATGACCTCTTTAGCAAAAGGTTTTCGCTACTATATTTTAAAAAAAAGCTATCAGGTTCCTTCAGCGATATCAAGTTCACTACGTTAAAGGTTTTTCGCCAAAAACCAGTCGTAGCCCTCCGTCGTTTCTTATGGATGGTCAGTAGTATTCAAGCTATGTTTGTTGGCTTTCGTCAAGGCATAGTGTTTGGTAGCTGCTGGGTATTCATTTGTTGCATAGATAGATGAGTTGGTTTGGGACAGTCGTATTACCTTGTTGGCTTTCGTCAAGGGTATGTACGGGTGGGTTCAAATTAACAAGATAATGACGGGCAGAACTTGACATGTGACTTATGATTTGTTGACTTTCGCCAAGGTCATAAGAGCATGGGGCATAAATGATATCGGGAGTTCCTAAAGAAACTGAAACTTGCCAAGTATGCGCATACCTTCTGGAGTATGAGTAACGTGGATGCATTCCATCACGTTATCATGCGATGAGAGTTGGATCCCGATTCCCACTGATGAGTTGGTTTACTCTTCGGGTGATCCCGATTGATTCTTCTTTCAGGTTTGGAGGAGAATTTGACAGGACAGTGGGAGGTTTCCGGATTAGATAAAGTGATAACCATTCTGATCTAGGTTAGAGTGCACGCAGAGTGTTTCTTTTCTCTCTCTCTCTTTGGCAGCAACCTTTGACCGACCCTAGATTATGACTCAGTGACCAGGTTGACCGAACCTTCTTAAAATACTGGCTTTTGGATTATCTATGTTGCATAAGTCATTGCCACTCCTTCTTCTACCCTTTGCATTTCTCAGAACACCCGTATTACTACGGACATCCACTTCCATTGGATAGATCCATCGTATGGTTATATACTAACTCGAAGGGACTTCTTCGAGGATGGATCCAGGTTCAGGAGATATAGAATTGGTTTATTCAGTTGTCTTTTATTATCACCTTCTCTCAGTTTGCGAGGGCTCCTTGGTTTAGGAGAGTACACCTATTATGCTTATTGGATAGTCTTATTCCAAACCATAGGCAGGTGCCGAAAGGTAGGGAATGAAGAAAACCAATTAGCCTAAGTAGGGTGTGCAGAAGGTAATATATAAAGACAAAATAAAGGGATTAGAAAGAGGGCAAAGTAAATTGCGACTGATATCATTCACGACCAAACCGCGTACTTCATCGCCACTCCTATTTCACCTTTAAAGGAATAAGGTATTATTCAGTTGCCTTTTATCATCACCTTCTCTCAAGATGCGAGTACTCCTTGGTTTAGGAGGGTACACCTATTATGCTTACTGGATAGTCTTCTTCCAAACCATAGGCTGGTGCCGAACGGTAGGGAAGGAAGAAAACCATTTAGCCTGACAATGGTGTACAGAAGGTAACGACTAAAGACAAATAAAGGGACTTGGAGAGATGGCAGTGAAATATACGGTTATAGTCATGAATTGGATTATGGAAGAGGCATTACTATGAATACCAGGATACCCCTACGAAACATTTTCATGTTTCAGTGCATTGTTAAAGGAAAATTGTTTTCCCGATTGGATACTTACTCCAGGGTATGTATTTACCAGGTTTCATTCTCATATCTGAATGGTTTTACAGATGATGAGTGGGAGTAAGTTATTGGGAATTAGGTGATCATCCTCATTATATCGGAATTCGTTGTAATTGGTGATATTTGAGGAAATCGCCTGGGTACAGTTTTTCCACTTACGACGCACAGGTTTTGAGTTGTTTAAACTCAGCGGACTTATACAGAGTATTGTATGTTGTCCAGTGTCCATCAGGACAAAGGCGTAGGTCCTCGTACTATGTTCAATTTACTTATAACTTCTCTAGTATTTAGACAAGTGTTTCGTAGAAATACAAGGTCTAATTTTTGAGAAGTTGTGGGTATAAGAATAAAGTAGAGAACCAGTTGTCACAAGTATCGGGATTCTTCAAAGAGATCGAAGATGTAGATTCTTGTGATTGGTATTCAGATGATAGTGATGGTTTTGAGAAACGTGTTTCTCTTTCAGGTTACTCATAATTGGATGGATTCCTAAGTTGAGTAATGCTGATTAGCCTCTTTCCATTAAAATGATATGCACTGGAAACAGCTGCATGATTTGAATATGGTTCCAAGTGCCAAAGTTTCTATATTGGATATAGAATGGTTCGTACCTTAAAAGATGTTAAGGTACGAGGAGTTGTCCAGTTTTTGCTTAAAACCAGACTCTGGATAACTCAGGGCACGTTTCTGTAATGGCTGTTTGTGGGTTGATCCTGGCTATGACGAGGGTTGATATTCTACCATTTGGAAGATCAATAGTGATATTGTTCTTGACTCGCCACAGTTTTAGTAAAATGGATCTTTTTCAAAAACAGTAGTGGGAGTATGGTAGAACTGGAAGTGATTCCAGAACCGCGAACGATTACGGAAAATTTAATAGGACCTATATATTCAATCAGGTTTGACATTCCAATTAGCCACTCCGCAGATATGGTGGGTAACCTCAGACACCCGAGAGGTACTCCGGTAGCCTCAAGGACGGTGACAAGGAGGTTCTTATCTACCCAGACTTGACACTACTGTTGTTCCAGGCTATGAGACCCGGTAGGAGGGTTGTCGTAGTCAGTGGGAGCAGTAGAAGCATAATGAGCAAGTAGCTTATGTCAATAGACTTGAGCAGTTATAGCGGAGATAGATCATCTAATTTTGATGTGACAGTCATGGGTTTGACTTCAATCAGAATAGGGGATGGATCTGTTAAGAAGGTAGTAGGGTGTGATGTCATGGTATCTGGATGACATACACAGAGTAGGAAGTAAAATTCCTATATTACGATCGGTTGTACTGTGGTCGTCACACAATTGTTTCTCCAGACAGGATATGGATATAATATTTGACATTCTGGTTTCTAGATCTATGGTTTTAGATCTGGATTTGGGTAGTTTCCCAATGTGGGTACTTTGACAGTATTCTAATGGTTTTTAGAATAGATGACTCCTGGCATGGTGGTGTGCCTGCAGGTGATGGAGTCACCCTCTCTAAAGGTGTCTTACAGACTAAAGGGGAGAGGGATGTGCATGATTGGCATATCACTTGCTTAGGCAATTGAGTCAATCGTGAGATGTCAAATACCACACCAAATGTTGTTTTTGCAAGAGATGCAATAAGTTAATATTAATCCAATCCTGGAGAAACATAAGGAAGCAGTTTTAGAACATAAGTGCATGTTCTACAGATTTGATAACGGCAGCCTCCTTCGGGAGACGATTATCATTCCAGGCTTCAAAGGTGACACGGATGACAGAGTGATTGTCAGAGTTATAGTTTTCCCTCTGAAGAGAGACAGTATTATGGACAGGTGGTCCAAGAGGATACTGTGGGAGGCATGGTGCCGAATACTGATTAGGTTCAGTGATCGATACAGTCTAAGAAGTTTGGATTTGGAGTTCATTTATGAACTAGGTCCCATCAGATATCCAGACATATTCTAAGACAGGTATTACTCATTTCGGGAGATGGCTTTCTCCGCGAACTTGAGATTAAGAGAGATATAGAAAGAAACATCTAGGCGGATCCACTCACTGAGGCTATTTCTCGAACACAATAGTTTTACAAACGGGCTTTGTGAAACTGATTAGTAGAGATGTTGGATGTTCGGTTTCACACGGGCTGTGAGTAGTCGACATCGCAATAATTAGCCTTGAGTGCAAGTGGGAGATTGTTGGAGATAGTGCCCTCATAGTCAATTATTGGATCGCTGGTACGTGATTGCAATGATTGCGTAGGACCTATACCGGTAGGACAGTCTTATTCGAGATGATAGTATGCTATCTGGTTTGCCTTTATCAGTCGTGAACATGTTCAGGTGACTGATTACATGTTACACTTTGATAGAGCCCTTAGGATCTTGCTTTACTACCAACAGTATGATGGCGATCATATACGTGAGAGTTGGGTAGTTTATATGCATATCCTTAATTGTGGTCCCTAGTCGTGGGAGTTTCGAGACAGGGCATCGATACTCCGGAGTAGACTAGTGTATACAGTCGAGACCCCGACGAGGGGCGGTGGCCGGTCTCACAAGCCACTGGTGTCAGTTGAATCACCTGAGATGTATACAGGTGCTCATTGGGTTATGAGTACACCGGACAGGACTCGCCGGGAATCTGCTAGTTAGTACTATATCTATCGTCAGATAGCAGTTCCCTGGTGACATGTGTACAGGTTAGTTCATCGACCTGAGGTCGTCATTTGTCTCGTGTGAGTTCCCACTGTGCTTTGATTTCTACCCTACCACGGCTCAAAGGAGTCGTGCAAACAGGTAGTTTTTGGGTACAGTCCCGAGCCATATGGAGGCACGTGAGCGGATCGGCAGGGGATTCGTCTCTCCCGGTATTGGGGGCTGAGGTCATGCTGTGTCTAGGAGAGCCATTACACAAAGTCCATGGCCATGGCAGGAGATTTACTGGTAGGTACTCCAGTAGTATCTCAGGGTGTTATTGGGCTTCACTCCGACACGACTTATACTGCTATTGGGGGTCTGACGTTACTAGCCCCCTAGGCAGATATGCGATACTCATAGACGAACGGACCGGACTGTATATACATTGTCACTGTTAGGCTCAGTACGGTTTCCGGATGAGTTCGCTCATCGGCCTCCCTTGAGGTCAGTCCATGGGCAGCCGTTACGCATTGCTAGCGCCGCTGACGGTTTGTGGTTAAACCCACTGCCAGGGTACCGACGAGTCATTAGAGTCCCCCACAGACAGTTTCCCAAGTTCGGGCGAAACGTTGTAGAGGCCGTATGGTTTTATGGCAGGGTTCGAAAAATGCACGTACGTTTACGCACGTGTTATTTTTCGGGCAGATGATACTGGTCGGCTTTGGTTTAAGCCGGATCCGAGTATTGTATTGAGTAGATATAATATCTTTGTCTCAGTTGCATTTGTATTCGGTCGTAATACAAATGCGGGTATATTTATACAGTTACGGGGTTATCCTGAAAGTCGTTTCAGGATCACTTTTGGAAGTTGCCAGTTTCCAGTTTTCTATCAGCCGTCTTTTAACATTCGGTTAAAGACGGATATATCTTTTCTTGGATGAGGGTGAGTCATGCTTCTAGAAGGTGATGACTTGGTTAATTGGTGTTGTGTTTTCATTGGTTGCATTAATGAATGGATGACTAGGTTTAGTGAGTCATTCATTTCATTAATGAGTTTTGTTTACTTAAGGATATTTTTTCTTGATCTTTGTTTATGGTCACCTTCTTGATTGCTCCTACACTCACCCTCCTCCTCCATATAAGTGGCCGGCCCCCTCTCCTCCTCCACTCACTCATGAGAGAAAAATTATGGTTGTTAAAAGAAAAGACTAAAGTTTTGGATACATGGAAATTTCATAGTTCATATCTCGTTCTATTTCATTTCCATCGGCAACTTCATTAACCGATCGTCCACGGTTTTGGACGAAGTGAGACAAAGTATTCCACTCATTCTCTACATCATTCTTGGTCGTCTCTTTTGGCAAACTTGACGACCGAGTTGCCTCGAGTCAGAGGCGGGAGCCCGTTTAAAGAATCGTTGACGTGGCGCCACCTGGACGAGCAGATCGGAGCAGCCGCAACGGAGCGTGGGATGATGGTTAAAGAACGAAGGACTCGGATCGTTCGGTATAACCTTTCTATACTCTTTACAGTTTGTTAGTTTAGCAATAATGGCAGATCCGGGTTAAAGTATACGATAGCGCCAGATAAAAAGTTTTTGTTCCGCATTTGGCGTCTGTAGACGGCCGGGGCGCTACCGTAGACTTACAATATGTTGATACATACGGGTGTCCGATTAAATATGTGCACTTGCTGCGCAGACTTTAATCGGACGGTTGATAATACTAGAGGCTTAGGATTAAGCCGGATTATTAAATCGGATTTTGATTTAATAATTTATATATGTATTTGTATATACGTATTCTAGTATTATTGTTCACTATTCGTTTTCTCTCTTGGCTATTCGTATTTTGGTACGAATACGCGTATATGTATTTCGATACATGTACCGGGAAGTATTCTGTATTTTATACGGAATAGCTTCTAGAAGATGCCACCTCATTTATATGATTTTCCATTTATGGAAATTCATTTGTTTTTTATTAATGAGGTGGAAAAGGTGATGTGATATGTGGCACGGGTTTTAGGCATGGTGCAAAGTATGGTGCTCATTTGTTTAATGGTTCACATTGTTTAATGAAATTAAACAAATGACATTTTTTTTGGATGAAAGAGGGGGGCCGGCTACATTTTAGATGTGGGTTTCATTTTTTATTTGCTACATTACACTCCCTCTCTCATACACAAAAAAAAAAGACTTAGCCAATTTCTTTTGCTCATGCCAATACTTTATCACCTCCATTCTTCTTCTTGAGTTTCTCATTGAGCTTATGGTTGAGAGAAAAATTGTAGTGACATATTCATACACCCCCACTCTCCATAGCTAGCGACTTTGGAGCGTCGGTTACCTCGTTTGTCGAGGTTGGAGCTTGCGCCGTTTCCCTCGGGTGGATCATCGGAGATGGAGGAAGACCGGCAACCAAACATCATCAAAGGATTGCTAGGAGCTTGGAATGAAGACCGAAGGACTTGGATCATCTCGGTATAACGATTCTAATCGCTTCTTAGTTTGCTAGTTTTGGGTTTAAGGTCGATTCGGGTTTTGGGTAGCGGTAGCGCCGTTTTAGAAATTTTCGTTCTGCATTTTGGCCGCGTTTTGACGGCCGGGACACTGCCGGGACCCTTCACATACAGCGTACAAGAGCTGCGTGCTTTCTATGTCCCTCCCAAGCGAAGAGGTGAAAAGGCGACCCTCTTCTATTAATCTACGGAGACCAAAGTGGAGGAAGAAGTCTGGCATGGTGTCGAGCTTGCACTTGACAGGCTTCAAGCAATCCGTCTGTCCAGATATTACGCAGAGGGATTGAAAAGGCTATTAAGATGCCAAGGCATATCCTTCAAACAAACCGTTCGACAAGTCCAGTTCTACAACAAGATCTGGGATGTTACCAGGACTCAGCGAAAGATGCTCAACGGAAGGATGGAGTCGACTGGGCTTGGATATGTTCGGTCAAATAAACGAGAGCGATTCCATAACTGCCACGTCATAAATAACTCCGGTAGAGAAAAGAATGCTTTCCAGATAGCTGTGACGTTGAAACGAACCGCTATAAGAACGCCAAGTCCGTCATTCGAAGAGCAAGATGACAAGCTAAAAAGAGAAGCCGGTCAAAAGGTTCGGGAGGATCACAACCGTGAAATGGATGTTTACGAAAAGGCCAAGACGCAGCGTCTCAATCAGCAGTCTGCGGAAAGAGAAGATTACGATACCCTTCACTTTCAACCCGCTGTACGTTCTCGCAACAAGAAAAAAGCCTGAAACAGGGGCAAAAACAAAGTGAAGAACGAGAATGACGTTCAGAAACAACGAAGCGGATCCAAGAAGCCACGCAATCAAGGAAAAGTTAGCTGAAATCCGTCTTTTATGAAGAAGATAGGACGAGAATACTCTTTCCCTCAAGACAAGACAAGGAAAATATTCGACTTTGTTATGAAGTATCAAATGATGATTCTCCCGGAGCCTCGGTATCCCGAACAGGTAAATAAGGTCCATCATCCGGATTAGTGCTCCTATCATCGAGCAATAGGACATCCTCTTGAAGACTGCTTCACCTTTAAAGACTGGGTCGAATACCAATATCAAGAGGGCAGGTTCGCTTTATCCAACAGCTGGAGGGTGACCCCACCGTGCATGAGCCAAAGAGAACTTATATCGCGAAGGCGGGACCAGCTCAACCCCAAGAATGGAAGCAAACTCGTACTTACCATATGATAACACTTTCAAAGGAGGGAGAGCAAGAGAATATGGGTAACTGTTTCAACTGCTTCGCAAATAAGGACGAGGATGTGGTGATCTCAGATTTTCCACCAGCACCAAAAGAGTTGGAAGATGGGATACATACCACGACGGACAACCTAAGAAAAATTGACCTAGGGATAGAAAACGAGCCGAGGCCACGTTCGTTAGTGAGCTGTTGTCTAAAATATAGTTGGCTACACTAAAGATGTGGTCATGCAATATAAATACTGCTTCGCATGGAACTATTCTGAGATGCCGGGACTAGATCCAGAAATAGTGGTGCATAAACTGGCTATATCGCTGGATGTCAAGACAGTCAAACTGGTGGAATGCGGCTCGAACTCAAGATGAGTATCAACGCTGAAGTTAAGAAACTATTTAACTCTGGCTTCATCCAGGAAGTTCAATACCCTGACTGGATCACTAACATCGTTCTGGTGATGAAGAAAAATAGGACAGTGCGCATCTGTGTAGACTTTCGGGACCTCAATAAAGCTTGTCCAAAGGATGACTTCCCAGTACCTATTACCGAGTTGATGATCGACAATACGTCTACTTATGAAGTCTTCTCTTTCATGGATAGATCTTCAGGATACAACCAAATAAAAATGCATTCTGAAGACCAAAAGCATACTGCCTTACAGACTCCATTGGGTATATTATGCTATAAGGTGATGCCCTTCGATCTGAAGAACGCAGGCGCTACCTCCCAGAGGGCCATGACGAAGATCTTTGATGACCTCATACTTAAGATTGTAGAATGCTCTATTGAAGAACCTGTGGTGAAAAGCAAATCGTACAAGGTGCACTGGGAACATCTGAACATAGTGTTCCAGCGTCTTCAGAAGTATAATCTGAAGATGAATCATCTCAAATGCGCATTTGGAGTCTCCTAAAGAAAATTCCTGGGATTCATCATATGGCACTGGGGTATCGAAATTGACCCTTCGAAGATAAGGCGATTATAGAAATGCCCACGCCAAGAACTCTCAAACAACTGCGGTCTCTCCAAGGAAAACTCACGTATATCCGGCGGTTCATAGCCAACCTCTCCGGCAAATGCCGCCCCTACAGCCATCTAATGAAGAAGGGGACCCTATTTGTTTGGGATCATAAATGCCAAAGTGCACTGGACAAAATCAAGCAATACCTGCAGAACCCGCTGGTACTGACTGCTCCGTTAAGAGAAAGCCCCTCATTCTGTACACAACAGCCCTGGAAGGTTCTCAAGACGCGTTATGGGCACAGGAGAACGACCAGGGGAGGGAGAGAGCTCTCTATTATTTGATTCGAGTTCTCCTGGGGGTAGAAAACAACTACTCCCCCGTCGAAAATCATTGCCTGGCACTGATTTTCGTGATAACGAAGCTCAGACACTACACCTTGGCGCATGAGGTCCATCTCATATCAAAGGTGGATCCTCTCAAATATTTGATGTCAAGAGCCATACTAACAGGAAGGCTTTCCAATTAGGCCTTCCTATTGATGGAATTCTCGATAACGTATCGACCTTTCAAAGCAGTGAAAGGCCAGGTTATCGCCGACTATCTCGCTGAGCATCCGATACCAGCTGATTCTCCCTTAAATTGCAAATTGCCAGATGAACTCGCATTCGACACAATCGAAGGGGAGAAGGAAGTAAATAATGTCCAATGGGAACTCTACTTTGATGGAGCATCTTCCATGAAGAAGCGGAAGCACAACACTCCTATAATCAAAGCCGGGGTGGGCCTCATCTTTGTGACTCCGCAAGGAGGGATAATGCATATCACTCTTTCCTTAACGGAGCCAAGAACAAACAATGAGGCTGAATATGAAGCTTTGATAGCGGGTCTTGAGATCACTGTCGATATGGGAATCAAAAACCTCCTTATATATGGAGACTCCCAGCTGGTCGTTAGCTAAGTAAATGGTGACTATCAGACGTGCAAACCAAAGTTGATAAAATACGGTAGGAGTGTGCAGCAACTGCTGACACAAATCCCCTCTTACATCCTGGAAAGCATACCGCGTGCGAAAAATAGCAAGGCGGATGCATTGGACAAGCTGGCTAAAGAATTGGCCGACGAAAACCTCGACGACATAAAAATTATCGTGCAAATCTGTAGGGTTCTCGTGCCAGCAAAGATATCTTCGGAGGATTTAACAGAGTCATCTGAAGAAAAGGAAACGACCAAACAAGCAATCCTCCAAATAGAAGATGAAGAAAAAGTCAAGGATTGGAGGGAAGTCTTCATAGACTACTTCAAATCCCATCGAACGCCCGAAAACGCATCTTCAAGACATTAGCTCATGAAACGGGCTTTATCTTTCTCTTTCGTCAATGATACTCTATACAGGAGATCGCTTGACGGTTTGTGGTTAAGATGTTTGGTGCCAGAAGAAGCAAAAAGAGTCGTCCAAGAAACTCATGACGGACTCTGCGGTTCTCATCAAGCCGGGCCAAAGACGAAGCTGAAGATCAAAATGATGGGATATTATTGGCCCACGATGATTCAGGACTACCTTAAATATACGAAACAGTGTCACTCGTTCCAAATTCACGGGGAATTTATCCACCAACACCCGAATCCGCTACACCCAACGGTAGCTAGCTAGCCGTTCGAAATGTGGGGAACCGATATAATTGACCCCATCGAACCATCATCATCCAAACGACATCAGTTCATACTAGCAACGACCGATTACTTTTCTAAGTGGGCAAAAGTAAAACCACTAAGGGAAGTGAAGAAGGAGAATATTCTCCATTTCTTCAAGACACATGTCATCTACCTGTTCGGCACTCCGCGATGGATAATCTTGGATAATGGACTGGCCTACAGGAGCCATAAAACAGACTGGAGATACTCCTCCATCTATAATCCCCAACCTAATGGTCTAGCTAAAACTTTCAACAAGACTCTGACCAAGATTATAAAGAAAATAGTGTCCAGAAGCAAAAAAGACTGGCATGAAAGGATGCACGAAGCTCTCTGGGCGTACCGGACGACATTCAAAACAGCCATGAATATGACCCCATACGCGTTGGTGTTCGGCACGGAAGCAGTCCTTCCTTTGAAAATAGAACTCCCTTCTCTCCGAGTAGCGGTTCAATATGAACTAACAGATGACGAAAACGCTCATCTCCGGCTCGAGGAGCTCGACGCCCTCGACGAAACCCGCCTTATAGCGCAGCAAAATCTGGAGGCTTATAAGTCAAGGATGACACGGTCATATGAAAAACTGATTAGGCCGAGAACATTCCGCCAAAGCGAACTCGTGCTAGTCGTCAAAATACCTATGATCCCCAATCGTGCAAATATGGGGAAATTCGAGCCAAACTATGAAGGCCCGTACATCGTGGGGCTTACTTGCTCATGGATATGCATGGCGAAAGACCCTTCTGTCCAATAAATGGCCGATTCCTCAAAAAATACTATGCCTAAAGGGTTACGATTCAGATTAATGGTAGATAACGACGCATGTGTCCGCTCGCTATCTTCCTGAGTCAAAACCCTAAAAGTAGTATCCAGAGAATCCGTTGCTTCGAAAATGGTAACAATGGACCACTACGTTCTTAAACTGGCAATGGATCGAGATGTCCCTAAACTAATAATGGACCGAAATGTCCCTAAACTAACAATGGACAAAAATGTCTTAAAACTAGTGCGCCGCCTCAAACACGGCGCATCGCCCCAAATGCGACAATATCCATCCTTGAGATCTGTGTTGCAATCGAAGTCTCAACAGCAGAACTTGCAACTCAAGTACTATCGGCTATACAGCTACCGCAACAATGAAGCCACTTCCCAAGTCCTGTTGGCAAACAGATGGGTCAAAAAAATAGTATGTCCATAAGCAAAATGGGCACGGATGAAAACCCGAAAAGGCGCCGTGAGTAAAAACAGCAGGGCTACCAGCGAGCTTGTGAACCCGAAAGGGCGCAATCTCGGTTAAAAAAACGGTATTTCCACAAGCAAAATGGGCACGGAAGAAAACCCGAAAGGGCGCCGTGAGTAAAAAACAGCAGGGCTACCGGCGAGCTTGTGAAAACTCGAAAGGGCGCAATCTCGGTTAAAAAAATGGTATGTCCACAAGCAAAATGGGCACGGATGATAACCCGAAAGGGCGCCGTGAGTAAAATTAGAAGGGCTACCGGCGAGCTTGTGAAAACCCGAAAGGGCGCGATCTCGTAAAATTTTCACTTACGAGATCCTCTTGACTCGTAAGGAGAACTCCCCCTATGAGACCCTCACGGCTCATAGGATTCAAAGCCTTAAGTTACAGGGACCTGGATCTATTCTTAAGCCGTCGTATTCCCCAAGTTGCCCTACAGGCAGTCTAATATTGGCCCTTGTATACAATCCACGGGTATAAATAAACATTTTCCCCACCAAGTTCCACCAATGACGAGAAATGTTCTCATATGGTGAACGACACTTGTAAGTCATCTTGACATATAAGGAGAAAACACCCTTGTAAGATCCTTACGACTTATAAGAGAATACACACTTAGGAATCCCTACGATTCCTAAGGAGGAAATACGCCTACGACATCCTCACGACTCGTAGGGAGAAATAACTTTATGAGACCCTTACGGCTCATAAAGTCGAAAAGTCTTAATTGACAAGATCCTAACCCTGTGTACTAAGCTACCTTTGTTTAAATCAGCACATGCAAATGATGATTCGCTCTTGGCAATATCCCAGTTATAGCGGTGATGATGACTAAATCGGTGTCAAACACCAAGTCCTTGCAAGGCAAATAATGATTCACTCCTGGCAATATCCCAGTTGTAGCGATGCTGATACCTAAATCGGTGTCAAACACCAAGTTTTTTCACGGCAAATGATGATTCGCTTCTGGCAATATTCCAGTCGCAGCGATGCTGATGCCAAGATTGGGATCAGATCTTAAGTTCCATACTCACAATAAAAATCAGCGAACAAAAAAATATATGCATATGAAATAGCCGAAATGTTTAGGAAACTCGCAAAAAAACTCAGTGAGTAAAAATATAAAAATAGCCAAAATGATTGGGCACCATGATAAATAGCCGAAATGATTGGGCAATCGCGACTTTCGTGATATGAAAAGCTGAAAAGATAGAATATCGCGGAAATAAAAAATAAAATAAAAATAAAATTTCCTCTGCCCTGCAGGTGAGTCTACACCGACCCCTGTATACAATCCATGGGCACAAATGAAAAAGGGAACCATGTTTTCCTACCAGGCTCCGTCAAAGGAAGAGCCAGATCTTGATGGAGACATCTACAGCCTAAAGATCGGCCTGACATTCCTTCTCAGTGCAGACGCAATGTCAAAAAAGACCCAAGGGTCAAAACAAAACGGAGCCATGGCAAATTCCTAGCTCCAAGTCTTGACGGTTCATATACAACCAAAAGACAACTCGACATACTTTCTCATTCCAGAAGGATGCAGATGCAACGTTGATTAAAGGCCCAAGGGTCGAAACAAAAAGGAGTGACGGCAAAATCCCAGCTCCAACTCGACATTCTTCTTGTTACAGCAGACGCAATGTCAACAAAGGCTCCAAATAGCCAAATCAAATCGAAGTAACGGCATATTCCTAACTTTAGGGTCTCGACGGCAAGTCATATAAAGCCTAAGAGACTATCGGAGATTATCCCACACCAACGCGGAGTGCTTATGACTCATCGGGGCTCCCAAACTGAGCCTAAGCTTAAGTAAAAAGCGGCATAGCAAAATCCCTAACTCTTGCTCTTCCGAAAGTCAAACTGCTTAAGAAAATTACTTGAAGACGTCTTGTCCATGTAAGTGCACGGCGGCGCCACGGCCGTCAATCCGACGCCGGAATGCGGAAGCGGTGATAAACTTTAATTTTGCGGACTTAGCAAACCGGCACCACCGCGCACTAAACCCCGGATCGGGCCATTAAACTAGATCTAGCAACTACAAGACGGGTAAGAGATATACCGAATGATCTGAGTCCTTCGGTCTTCGTCTCCACTCCGATCTCCCGCGGATGCTTCGTCCTTCATCTCCTCGTTGTCGCCTCATCGCCGGAAGGGCACCACATCGCCTGCATCTTTTACGGGCTCCCACCTCAATACCGAGGCAACTCGGGCGCGAAGCTGGCGATCCGACGCGTCCAAGATTTGCTGTAGAATGCGTAGTGTAGAACCTATGTCTCATTTGGGGTTTGTTGCCATTTGTAGATGATGGAGGAATCAAGATAAGAAAAATGGTGCTTGCATTTTTCTAGCATGAAAAGAGATCAAGAATGAAACACTCTCAAAGATGAAGCTCTCCTCTTCTCTTCTCTCTTTTCTAATGAAAAACCTTATTACTTTAGAAAATGGTGGAGCAAAGAATATGAAGCATGAAGGGAGGTGATGGTAGTGTAAAGGTGGAGGGTGACCATAACCAAAACATTATCATTACCAAAACTCAAATCAACCTCAAATCCATTCTTATCACAATAAATGCATGAAAAGCAAAGATGCTTTCATAATAAATCATCTTGCAAATAAATCCTCCACAATGTGTTATTTGCAAACTTGCAAATAACCCCCTCCATCGGAAAAGTCCGGCCGGGAAAGAACAAAGGAAAACCGGCCGGAACGGAATGCAAACTGGCAACTCCAGAAAACTGGTCCCGTAATAAATTACAGGAAAACCCCGAAACTGTGCATACACACCCGCATCTGTATTCCGTCCGGATACAAATGCAATGAGACAAAATCTACACTGTACTATACTAGGATCCGGTTTAAACCAAAGCCGGCTAGTAATATCCGTCCGATCCTGATCCGTGCAATACCGCTCGTATCTGATCGAACGCTGCCATATAACCATACGGCCTCTAGTACAAACCGTCCGATCCTGATCCGTGCAATACCGCACGTATCTGATCGGACCCTGTCATATCTCCATACGGCCTCTACAGCGTTTCGTCCGAAAGCTTGAGTAACTGAAAGTGTGGTGGACTCTAAAGACTCATCAATACTATGGCTGTGGATTTAACCACTAGCACGTCAGAGGTATAAGCCAATACGTGACGGGCCACCGGCTATTGACCAAAAGGGACGTCGATGAGCGAACTCATCCTGACACCCTACTGAGCCTGTCAGTGACAATATCCGTACAGTCCGGTCCATTCGTCTATGAGCATCGCATGGTGGGCCTAAGGGGTTGGTAAAAGTCAGACCCCCAAAAGCGGTACAAGTCATGTCGGAGTGCAGCCCAGAACACCCTGAGATACTACTGGAATACCTACCAGTAAATCTCCTGCCTTGGCCAAGGTCTTCGTGTAATGGCTCTCCTAGACACAGCACGACCTCACCCCCAATACCGGAAGAGACGAACCCCTGAAGATCCGCTCACTGCCTCCATGTGGCTCGGGACTGTACCCAACTAAAACCTGTTTGCACGACTCCTTTGAGCCGTGGTAGGGTAGTAATCAAAGCACAGTGGGAACTCACACGAGACAATTGACGATCCCCAGGTCGATGAACTAACCTGTACACATGTCACCTGGGAACTGCTATCTGACGTCAGGTATAAGACCAACTAGCATGTTCCCGGCGAGTCCTGTCCGGTGTACTCATAACCCAATGAGCACCTGTATACATCTTAGGTGATCCAACTGACACCAGTGGCTTGTGAGACCGGCCACCACCCCTCGTCGGGGTCTCGACTGTATACACTAGTCTACTCTGGAGAATCGATGCGCTGTCTCGAAACTCCTACGACTAGGGACCTTTTAAGGATGTGCTTATAGACTCCAGCTCTCACTTATATGATCGCCCTCATACTGCTGGCAATCAAGCAAGAATCCTAGGAGCTCTATCAATGTGCAATAGCGACATGTCAGGTCACCTAAAGCAGTACACGATGATAAAGGTAAACCAGATAGCGTACTATCATCTCGAGTAAGACTGTCCTACCGGGATAGGTCCTCCCTCAATCATTGCAATCACGTGTCTGTGATCCAATAATTGACTCTGAGGGCACTATCTCCAACAATCTCCCACTTGCACTCAAGGCTAATTATTGCGATGTCGCATACTCACAGCCCGTGTGATACCGAACACCCAACTCCTCTACTAGTCAGTCTCATAAAATCCGTTTGTGAAACTATTGCGTTCGAGGAGTAGCCTCAGTGAGTGGATCCGCCTTGATGTTTCTTTCTATGTCTCTCTCTATCTCAAGTTCGCGGAGAAAGCCATCTCCCGAAATGAGCAATACCTGTCTCATAATGTCTGGATGTCTGATGGGACCTAACTCATAAATGAACTCAAAATCCAAACTTCTTAGAATGTATCGTCAACTGAACTTAATCAGTTTCCTGCGCCATGCCACCCTCAGTATTGCCTTGGACCACCTGTCCAAAATACCGCCTCTCGTCAGAAGGAAAAAATATAACTCTGACAACCTCCTTGTCGTCTATGTCACCTTGGAAGCCTGGAATGATAACTGCCTCCCGAATGAGGCTGTCGTTATCATATCCTTAGAACATCCACTTATGTTCTAAAACTGCTTCCGACTGTTTCTCCAGGATTGGATCAATGTCAACTTATTGCATCTAGTAAAAGAACAACATCTGGTGTGGTACTTGACATCTCATGATTGACTCAATTGCCTAAGCAAGTGATCTGCCAATCATGAACATCCCTCTCCACTTTAGTCTATAAGACACCTTTAGAGAGGGTGACTGTATCACCTGCAGGTACACTACCGTGCCAGGAGTCGTCCATTCTAAATACTCTTAGAATGCTGTCAAAGTACCTTGATTGGGAAACCACCCAAATCTAGATCTAAAACCATAGATCTAGTAACCAGTATGTCTAATATAATGTCCAAGTCCTTTGTGGAGAAACCACTGTGTGACGACCAAAGTATAACCGATCGTAGTATAGGAATATCACTTCCTACTACCTTCTCAACAGATCTATCCCCTATTCTGATGACGTCAAACCTATGACTGTCACATCAGAAATAGATGATCTATCTCCGCTACATCTGCTTTAGTCTATAAATAGACATAAGCCTGATGTCTACCAATGCTTCCGCTGCTCCCACTGACTACGACAACCCTCTGCCAGAGTCATATAGACGTGCACTTCTAAAACTAGTTTAGAACGACGCTATACTCATCCTCCTGCCGGGTCTCGCAGTCTGGAACAATAACAATGGCGAGTGTGGGTAAGCAAGAACTTCCCTGTCACCGTCCTTGAGGCTACCGGAGTACCTCTCGGGTGCCTGAAGTTACCCACCTTATCTGCGGAGTGGCCAATGGAATGTCAAAACAGATTGAATCTTTAGGTTCCTTATCAAATCTTCAGTAATCTTTTGCGGTTCTGGAATCACTTCCAGTTCTACCATACACCCACTACTGTTTTTGAAAAAATCCATTTTTAATAAAACTGTGGCGAGTCTAGAACAATATTTCTATTGATCTGCCAGATGGTAGAAAATCAACCCTCGTCATAGCCTGGGTCAACCCACAAACAGCCATTACAGAAACGTGCCTTGAGTTATCCAGAGTCTGGTTTTAATCATAAGCCGGACAACTCCCCGTACCTTAACAATGTTAAGATATGAACTGTACTATATCCAATATAGAACTAGAGGCACTGATTTAATTGAACCAGATTCAAAATCATGCAACTGTCTCCAGTGCATGTCAACTAAATGGAGAGAGGCCGATCAGCGTTACTCAACTTAGGAATGCTTCCAATTATGAGTAACCTGAAAGAGAAGCAATTTCTCTTTATCATTACTATCAACTGAATACCATACACAGGTATCTACATCTTCGATCACTTTGAAGAATCCCGATACTTGCTACACCTGGTTCTCTACTCTATTCAAATACCTATAACTCCTCAAAACTTAGACCCTGTGTTTCTACGAAACACATGTCTAAGAACTAGAGAAGTTAAAAGTAAACAGAATATAGTATGAGGACCAACCCCTCTGTCCTAATGGACACTGGACAACATACAATACTCTGTATAAGTCCGCTGAGTCTAACAACTCTTTCACTGTGTGTCGTAGGTTGAAAACTGTACTTATGGTTAAGAAGAATTACACCACTGTTTAATGCTCCTTACCTAACCATCCACTGATATAGGTAAATGTCATCGACATAATATCAAAAGGTATATCTCACTCTATGAAAATAGACGTACAGATATATCAATTTGAAATTGGTACACAACAGCGGATATTCAAAACCAAATATTTGCCGACCGGCAAACATGCCAGATGATCTCCTCAAATATCACCGATTACAACGAATCCCGATATAATGAGGATGATTACCCTATTCCCAATAACTTACTCCCACTCATCATCTGTAAAACCATACAGATGTGAGAATCAAATCTGGTAAATACATACCCTGGAGCAAGTGTCCAATCGGGAAATCAGTTTTCTTTTAACAGTACACAGTGAAACTGAAACATTGAAATGTTTCGATGGGGTATCCTGGTATTCCTAGTAATGCCTCTACCATTATCCAGATTCACAACTATAACCGTATAATTCTTTGTCACCTCTCCAAATCCCTTCATATGTCTTTAGTCATTACCTTCTGCATACCCCTTTAGGCCAATTGGTTTTCTTCCTTCCCTACCGTTCGACACCAGCCTATGGTTTGGAAGAAGATTATCCAATAAGCATAATGGGTGTACTGTCCTAATCCTAGGAGCACTCGCAATGCGAGAGAAGGTGAAGATAAAAGACAACCGAATAAGCCTTATTCCTATTTCTCCTAGACCAGAATCCATCCCCGAACTGGAACAAGTTCCTTTCGAGTTCGTATATAACCATATGATGGAGTATCCAAATAAATTGTGGATCTTCGTAGTGATACGGAGTGTCCTGGAGAAATACAAAGGTGATTTAGGATTGGCGAAGAAATACTTGGTTTAGTTGTGAATATCAGTCGCAATTTACTTTGCCCTCTTACTAATCCCTTGCTTTGTCTTAATCTTAATACCTTCTGCACACCATCGTTATGCTAATTGGTTTTCTTCATTCCCCACTGTTCGGCACCAGCCTAAAGTTTGGAAGAAGACTATCCAATTTGCGTAATAGGTGTACTATCTCCTAAACCAAGGAGTACTCACAACTTGAGAGAAGGCAAAAGGGAAAAGACAACTGAATAATCCTATCCGTTTTCTCCAGAACCGGAAACCATCCTCGAATTCCTTCGAGTTTGTATCTAACCATACGATGGTTTTGTCCAATGGAAGTGGACGTTCGCAGTAATACGGGGTGTCCTGGAGAAAAGGGTAAAAGTAGGAGTGGCAATGAGGTTCGCAACTCTGACAATCCAAAAGCCAGTGTTAAGAAGGTTCGGTCAACTTGGTCACTGAGTCATAGTCTTAGGGTCGGGTCAATGGTCGCTGCCAAAGAGAAAGAGAAAAGAAACACTCAGCGTGCACTCTATCCTAGATCAGAATGGTTATCACTTTTTCTAATCAGGAAACCTCCCACTGTACCTCAAATTCTCCTCCAAACCTGAAAGAAGAATTAGTCGGGGTCATCCGAGGAGTAAGCCAACTCATCAGTGGGAATCGGGATCCAACTCTCATCGCATGATAACGTGACGGAATCCGCTCACGGTATCATACTCCAGAAGGTATGCGCATATCTGGCAAGTTTCAGTTCTTTTGAAACTCCCGATGTGATTTTTACCCCATGCTCTTATGACCTTGGCGTGAGGTCAAAATATCATAAGTCACATGTCAAGTTCTACCCATCATTGTCCAGGTTAATTTGGACCCACCCGTACATACCCTTGACGTAGGCCAAAATAGTAGTACGACTGTCCCAAACCAACGCATCTATCTATGCAACAGATAAATACCCGGCAGCTACCAAACGCTATGCCTTGACGTGAGGTCAAAATACATAGCTTGAATACTACCGAATATTTAACTGAAATGATGGAGGGCTACGAATGGTTTCTGGCGAAAACCTTTAACGTAATGAACTTGATATCGTTGAAGGAACGGATAGCTTTTTAGAAAATATAGTGACGAAAACCTTTACTAAAGAGGTCACTCCCGGTGAAGGGATCTCGGCTCTTTCCCCGTAGAATGAGGTGCAGGATATTCCAACTGAATACCACGATGCAAAGCAAAAGCAATCGGCTATAGTGAAGTTAATTCCCTGACGCAAACTTCTGTCCAAGGGGTCACTCCCGGTGCAGGGATCTCGGCCCTTGCCTCGTCGACTGAGGAGCAGGATATTCCAAATGAATACCACGATGCAAAACAAAAGAGAACGTCCTTGCAATAACAGCTTTTTGAAAAGTGTTCCAACAACATCAGAATAGGTTTGTTTTAACTTGCATTGATCCGAATCAACGCAGTCCCATCAATTGATCACACCAATAAAGAACGAAAATATACTGACGTACGTATATGCCATCCGCATTTGCCACTGGGTCCCGTCATCACCCGTTAGGTTAGCTTACTAATGGCAGAGCGGGGACTGGACTAGCGCGGATGAAAAACATATACAACATCTACTAATATATATACCAATATATTATATTCGCTCAAGGAGTGATAAAATGCAACATCACAGAAATGTACAGCATCACAGAACAATACAGATATCTGGGATCCCCGGGTTTCACAGAGCCACTACTGAAACCCGACGTTCCCCTGGTCGTGTGGATAGCCTGTGCAATGAAATCCTAGACTCCTACGGGCGCGGCAAGTTACCCGCCAAAACCTGAAGCGAGGCAGCCCCCTTCAGCGCCGTGAATGGACCACCCAGCACTTCACGGAATCCGGTAACTTGGGCACCCCTCCTGGGTCAACCTGTACCCCCTACGAGTGCGGCGAATAGCCCGCCAATTCTAGAGCGAAGCCCCCTCCGTCCCAATGCCATGAGATGCGGGCTTGTTGCCCTCCAGAACCCGGCTATCCGTGCACTCCACCGCGGGGTAATCCTAGTACAGAAAGTAAAATATACATACAACGGGTACATCGACCGCAACCAGACCGTGCCCCAAAAGAATAATACAAACGGGCAGTGACGGCAGTCCACATGTCGGACGCTCGCCCCGCAATATCAAATGTACATAATACAACAAAACTGTACTAGCATTGCATCCAAGCTATCCCCTACGACCGATCCGCAACATCACAGCAAAAACACAAACATCAACGTGAAAATCACGTTCGCAAATCCGTCTAACCGGGCTATAGCAGTTAGACCGGATTTACCGATCGAGTGACATTCACGGTCGCAGATATAATGTAAATACTGTGAAAAATGTGTTTAAAATATCCGATCAATCAAAAATTAACAAGTGGGCCCCCAAGCAATACTGTAGCACTCACAGAAAATCTGGGCCCAATTTTAATATTCCAAAACCCCTAAAATAAGCCCAGAAGCCCACTGGAAAAGTACGACGCAGTGAAGACATCAATGTGCGGCGGAACCGCGGCCCTAGTGGGGGTTTGGCCGCGGTTCCGCACTTAGATGGTCGACTGAATGTGTCGAATTTTGCCAGTAGTCTTAGAATTTCCAGTATATTAGTTTTCTTCAACCTGAAAAATTTTTCGAGCAAGAAAAAATTCAACAGAAAACTGATGTGAGGAAAAATGTAGATTTTGGAATTTTGGTCGATCGGAAATGCAAAACACATCAAACGAAGCTAGACGAAATTAATGGCGAGGCTCTGATACCACTGTAAGTGCACGGCGGCGCCCCGGCCGTCAATCCGACGCCGGAATGCGGAAGCGGTGATAAACTTTAATTTTGCGGACTTAGCAAACCGGCACCACCGCGCACTAAACCCCGGATCGGGCCATTAAACTAGATCTAGAAACTACAAGACGGGTACGAGATATACCGAATGATCCGAGTCCTTCGGTCTTTGTCTCCACTCCGATCTCCCGCGGATGCTTCGTCCTTCATCTCCTCGTTGTCGCCTCTTCGCCGGAAGGGCACTACATCGCCTGCATCTTTTACGGGCTCCCACCTCAATACCGAGGCAACTCGGGCGCGAAGCTGGCGAGTCGACGCGTCCAAGATTTGCTGTAGAATGCGTAGTGTAGAACCTATGTCTCATTTGGGGTTTGTTGCCATTTGTAGATGATGGAGGAATCAAGATAAGAAAAATGTTGCTTGCATTTTTCTAGCATGAAAAGAGATCAAGAATGAAACACTCTCAAAGATGAAGCTCTCCTCTTCTCTTCTCTCTTTTCTAATGAAAAACCTTATTACTTTAGAAAATGGTGGAGCAAAGAATATGAAGCATGAAGGGAGGTGATGGTAGTGTAAAGGTGGAGGGTGACCATAACCAAAACATTATCATTACCAAAACTCAAATCAACCTCAAATCCATTCTTATCACAATAAATGCATGAAAAGCAAAGATGCTTTCATAATAAATCATCTTGCAAATAAATCCTCCACAATGTGTTATTTGCAAACTTGCAAATAACCCCCTCCATCGGAAAAGTCCGGCCGGTAAAGAACAAAGGAAAACCGGCCGGAACGGAATGCAAACTGGCAACTCCAGAAAACTGGTCCCGTAATAAATTACAGGAAAACCCCGAAACTGTGCATACACACCCGCATCTGTATTCCGTCCGGATACAAATGCAATGAGACAAAATCTACACTGTACTATACTAGGATCCGGTTTAAACCAAAGCCGGCTAGTAATATCCGTCCGATCCTGATCCGTGCAATACCGCTTGTATCTGATCGAACGCTGCCATATAACCATACGGCCTCTAGTACAAACCGTCCGATCCTGATCCGTGCAATACCGCACGTATCTGATCGGACCCTGTCATATCTCCATACGGCCTCTACAGCGTTTCGTCCGAAAGCTTGAGTAACTGAAAGTGTGGTGGACTCTAAAGACTCATCAATACTATGGCTGTGGATTTAACCACTAGCACGTCAGAGGTATAAGCCAATACGTGACGGGCCACCGGCTATTGACCAAAAGGGACGTCGATGAGCGAACTCATCCTGACACCCTACTGAGCCTGTCAGTGACAATATCCGTACAGTCCGGTCCGTTCGTCTATGAGCATCGCATGGTGGGCCTAAGGGGTTGGTAAAAGTCAGACCCCCAAAAGCGGTACAAGTCATGTCGGAGTGCAGCCCAGAACACCCTGAGATACTACTGGAATACCTACCAGTAAATCTCCTGCCTTGGCCAAGGTCTTCGTGTAATGGCTCTCCTAGACACAGCGCGACCTCACCCCCAATACCGGAAGAGACGAACCCCTGAAGATCCGCTCACTGCCTCCATGTGGCTCGGGACTGTACCCAACTAAAACCTGTTTGCACGACTCCTTTGAGCCGTGGTAGGGTAGTAATCAAAGCACAGTGGGAACTCACACGAGACAAATGACGATCCCCAGGTCGATGAACTAACCTGTACACATGTCACCTGGGAACTGCTATCTGACGTCAGGTATAAGACCAACTAGCATGTTCCCGGCGAGTCCTGTCCGGTGTACTCATAACCCAATGAGCACCTGTATACATCTTAGGTGATCCAACTGACACCAGTGGCTTGTGAGACCGGCCACCGCCCCTCGTCGGGGTCTCGACTGTATACACTAGTCTACTCTGGAGAATCGATGCCCTGTCTCGAAACTCCTACGACTAGGGACCTTTTATGGATGTGCTTATAGACTCCAGCTCTCACTTATATGATCGCCCTCATACTGCTGGCTGTCAAGCAAGAATCCTAGGGGCTCTATCAACGTGCAATAGCGACATGTCAGGTCACCTAAAGCAGTACACGATGATAAAGGTAAACCAGATAGCGTACTATCATCTCGAGTAATACTGTCCTACCGGGATAGGTCCTCCCTCAATCATTGCAATCACGTGCCTGTGATCCAATAATTGACTCTGAGGGCACTATCTCCAACAGTCCAGCCCCCGAAGGAATCAGAGACACGACAGTTGCGGGGCTACTCGAACAACAGCATAAAGACTGCATATCAGGGAATGCACCAGCCAACGCGACGGTACCACGGACTAAAATCCTAGTACCACAAAACTTAACAGACCTCTGTCACAAAGTGCAGGGGTTATTTATAACGTTAGGATGAGTTTGCCTATAAGCCCAAGGGAGGTAAACTAAACAAACTCCGAAATGAGTCCATAAACTAGAGACTCCGGAATGAGTGAATAAACTAGAGACTCCGAAATGAGTGAATAAACTAGAGACTCCGAAACGAGTAAATAAACTAATTAGCACAACATTAAGCAGTCAGAACATGGATAAGAGCATAAAAAAATGTATATTCTTATTCATGAATCAAAATGTTTAAGAGATACAATTAATGCAAAAAGGGGAATACGGTTACAATTAGGAAGGAGGGGCTTTCAACAAATTGGCAACGCGCTTATGTTCTCCCTGCAACTCCTCCTCACATTCAGCTACTGTGGCCAGCCCCGCTTCGATTTGAGCCCGTTGTTGCAAGCAGGATGAAAGTTTCTCAACGATTTCCTGCTTGGCAGCTTCGCAATATTGTGTGACCCGCTCAGTAAAGTCGAGCTTCTGCCTCAGCGCCAGCCCATCAGATATACATTGTTGGAGTTTTTCAAAAATAGCTTTTAGCTGCGTAACATTCGCTTTGATTTGGGCACGCAATTGAATGGATTCGCCAGAAGCCGCCGCATGCTCCTTTCGCTTCACGGTCAGCTTTTGTTCGAAATTTTGAATGAAGTTGGCGCTTTGCTTGATCCATGTGACCCGCTGAGCCTTCAAGGTCAATACTTCAGGAGCGAGACACTTGAGCACGATCTCATGCAAACAAGTCTCGATCTTCTTACAATGATCGACCCAAAAGCGAAAAAGATCTTCGTTGTGGAAATTCGCAAGCGTCGTCAGCATAGGGTTGACTTCGTCAGCGAAATCCACAATAGAGGTGAGAGCCTCGACATCAAGATCTTCGATAAATTTGTTTAACATCCGTTTGCTAGTCACCGCGCCCTTAGAAGATTGACGTTTAGCATAAGGCCCCGTAGACATGGGAATGCGGGACTCAGAATGAAGAGAAGCCGGTATAATTGCTGCCAGATAAATCACACACGGATAAGGGTCAAATTTCAACTTGAAAGATAAAGAAGGAAGCTGATGGACAAGAGCTACCGTACCAGCTGTCAAGACAGGGAGCACCGGTGGCTTGGCTATTCCTTCACTCTATCATTCGAGCCGTGATACTGTGGTCAATATGAGGAAAGCTTAGCAACAGAAGGTATACTTATGAAAAGGAGAAACACTAAGCGAAGAATATACTGACCAGTGCCGGAAGGGGGAACGACTTCCGATTGGAAGGAAAAATGTCGGTTTAGCACTTCGTATAAGTGGTCAAAGAGCACTCCTGCAATGTTGCGACAATATATGGTTAATGCAAAAAAAAATGGAATCTACAGTGAAGAAAAATAAATGAGAATTCTTTACCTTCTGAAATTCGGGGAGACTCAGAAGAGGGAGAAGGAGCTATGACAGTCAAGGCAATGGCCGGCGGTACTTCTTCAGCCACTATAGCTTCAGGGTTTACTGTGCCTATGCTCAGGACAAAGGAAATATCATCAGAGATTCTTAGCAGGATTAAAAGCTCAAGGATAATAACCCAAGGAGTACCTGACAGGTCGGAAACCGAAACCATGCCCGAAGCGTCATCGGTAGTGATGGCTTCTTCGGTTTCCATTGGGAAAGTGGACTCAGCACCCAAGCCTTCATCCCCTGACTCGATAAGGGAGGTTGTAATGCTGGCATCCCCCGCTGATATCAAGGATCCGCATGGAGAAGAAGTGACAATTAGAGCGGTCTCAGATTCCAGAGAAAGGTTGGCCACTTCGGGATCTTTAGTTGCTGGCACTTCACCTGCCAGGCCATCACCAGAACTTGGCCCAGCTTTAGAACAAAAAAATGTGTCATGATTCGAGGAAAAATGGTTGCTAAGTTCTAATAAGGGGACTAAGCATTGTTATACCTTGAAGCAGCCGTTCGGCTTCTCTCGAGATATGCGCGCGACTTGTCGATGAGCAGTAGACAAGTCAGAAGGGACATCCACCATGGGAACGACAATTTTAGTTATATGTATGCCCTAGAGGCCATTACTGTACATACGATGTATATTGTAATGGATGCTTGGACATATATAGGGAGGACTTTCTTGCTCGACATGATAGTATGCTATCTGGTTGTACTTTATCTTAACATGAACTCTGATTGTCTCTATATTACATGTTGATAAATCCCTTAGGATATGTACTCGATTACTGGGACTATGATGAGATCATACTAGTAGGGCCACGGTAGTCGACGAGTACATCCTATAACTGTTCCTGGTCGAGGGTGTATCGAGACAGGGCATCGATACACCAGAGTAGACTAGCGTATACGCATCTTGACCCATATGATGGGCGATGGATGATCCCATATCCATCGGTGTTTGACATCAAGGATGGTATATGGGTGCTCAGTAGAGACTGGGTACACTGGATGGACTCACCGAGAACTCCCAGATGGTATTATACCTCACGTCAGATGGCAGTTCTCTAGTGACACTGGTACAAAGTAGTCTGTTGACCCGAGATCGTCATAGAGTCCTGTGTGATTCCCACCGTGCTTTGATTTCCATCATACCACGTCCAAGAGGGCATGTAAAAAGGTGGCTTTTGGGTACAGTCCCGAATCATATGGAGGCAATGAGCGATAGGTGGGAATTCGTCTCTCTCGGTATAGGGAGTTTATGTTGCGCTGTGTTCGATTGGTTATAACTGGAAATCCCTGGCCAGGGTTGCTGAGATTTACTGGTAAGTGTTATCAGTAGTTTCTCGAACTGTTATAGACCTCATATCGACACGACTTATCAAGCTACTGGGGTCTGACGTTTACCACCCCTAGAAAAGATATGTGACATATCAGACGACGAGACCGGACTGTACGGGAGTGTTACTGATTGGATTCGCAGGAGAATGTATAGGATTGCTTGTTGATCTTCTGATCGCTTAATACCTGGGTGGCTGTTACGTTTAGGTGACCGCTTGCAGCTTGTGGGTGTTTGATATGATCATCACCTACTGCCGGCATATTGACGATTCTTCAGAGTCATACACAGAGGTTTCTTGACTCAGGCAAAACGGAGTAGGAGCACATATGTGATATGTGCGGGACTGAGGATAATGCGATATGAGATACCATATTCTATTCTCGTGATATTTGATATCAGCCAGGTTATCGGATCAAGTGTTGATTCGATGAATCGGTAAATGAGATATTAGTCAGTTTTATGCGATATAGCCGGATTGTCGGATCAAGTGTTGATTCGATAATTTAATGTATAATAATATATATGATATATTAAATTACATTAACTAATATTAGCTCACTAAAAGATTCTTTTTCTCACTCGGGTAATACATTGATATATATGCGATATATGTTAATTGTATTATTTATTTTGTTACAATAAATATTATATATGTGATATATAATATTGTAACATGATATGGTTATTAATGCAACATGTTTAGTGGAGATTAAACAAGGTTAGGGTTTGATTTGGGTTAATCTTTTCTAAAACCTTCTAGAAGGTTTTATTTTGTTTAGTGCAAAGATATTTGTGTAGATATTTTGCAAGATATTCTTTAACCCAACCCAAACCCTTAACCCTAGTTCAATCTCTACAAAGGTTACATGACCATGGTTGCATTTTCTAACCTCATACTTGACTTTCATTGTTCATCACAAAAGGATTCATGATTCTTCTTCTTCTTCTTCTTCCTTGAGTTCTTCATGAAAAAGCTTTCAAGCTTTTTCAAAGGTGATGAAAATGAGTGAGTATAAGAAAACAAAAGAGAGCAAAAATCATACTTCATCATCCTCATCTATCCTTGCCATTTAGATGAGGGTGTTCACTTCATTTAGTGAGTGAGAGCTTGTGTTAATGAAACTTCAAGGCAGATCATCTTTGTTATCGAAGATCGGAAGCAAGCTTGCATCTTTCTCTTCGTGGAGCCTCTCGAGAGTCCGGAACACGATGATCGTAGTGAAGGGACCTCAATACGAAGCTTTAGAAGTGAAGGACCAGATCTACAAAGGTTGTAACCCCTCTCACTTAGTGTTAAAGTGTTTAACATGCTTGTTTTCGCCTAATCTCTAGTCTAAGATCTTGGTTTAAGGTTGTTCGGCACGGCTAAATTTTAAATCGGGCATGGTTGATGCCTTATAGACCCTTGTGCGTGTGCCTAGTAACCCTACAGTAGTATCAGATCTAAGCTAGAGCTTTAGGCGAAGTCTAGACGAAGTTTAAAGTCCGATCGAACCCCGAAACCCTAGTTTTTACCCTTTTCTGGAAATTTTCTAAAATTGTGATTTTTTCTGTATTAAAATTGCTCAAAAAAATCAGCAGGGAAATACAAGAGTTACTGTGAAACACGTGTCCCAAATACCACTAAAGCGCCGCGGAACCGCGGCCGTACCATGGTTTTGGCGGTGGTTCTGCGGCCCAACAGTAGTATTTTGATTCACTGTTTGCACAGTAATAACCGTAGCTGTTTTCTGATTTTTCTGGGAATTTTTAATTCTTACTCAAGTGTTGAGTTTTCTGGGTTGTATTGGGGACTCGTTGATTCGATCGAATAATTTAACTTCGTTTAGTTTGTCCGGCTAATTTTTAGAACGTATTAAAAAGTTCGAACGGATATCAATAACTCACTTTTTCCCTTGCCGGAAAATTTTCAAGCGTTGGATTTTTCCGTAGTTTAAGAACGTTCTAAGTCGTGCAAGTTACGCGGTGGACCCTCTAGAAGACAACAAACCTTAACTCGATTATGTGACCGTCTGAACCGCCTCTGAACCTTAGAGTTTGGGGCAGTACGGCGTGCCACATGTGAGGCGTTGGCTTGACCCTTCTACGGCTGGACCATTGGTACTGTGGCATGTGATGGATGTTTCTAAACTAATTTCAAGTGTTGAGAACTATATGGGAAAACTTAGGTGTTTGATTATTCGATCGGAAAGTTTAACACTGTCTTTTTATCTGGAATGTGATACAATATTTGGAATCCACAGGTAGTTATGAGATAACTAATTTGAATGTTATAAATCTAGCAGTTCAGTCTCAATTGATCGGTTGCCACGGAATTTTGATGTGATCAAAAGTCCGTCGCAATCACGTAGCGTACGCGGATACTCGCCGGGTAAACTTAATAGACAGCCACGCCCCATATCCCCGACCAAGTGACTGTAGGAGAACCCCTTCGCCAAAAGCATCCGTTCGGGTGCTCGCGGCAGCGGTGTTTCGCCATAGTGCACTTCGTCGACGGCATCTGGGGGTGCGGCCGTCTACTAAAGTTTGTGACGAGCATTCGATCAGGATGTCAGGAATCTTGTTGAATTGCCCGACTTGATATTGAAAATAGTTTTCGATAAAGAGACTAAAATGCGGTGTTTATAATTGTTAGGCATGCGATGTCTAAAGAATTCATTTGGTTAGGCATGCGATGTCTAAGGAGGTTGCGGATTCCAACTGTTGTAGTTTTACACTTTCTTTTCTGTGACCGTAAGCGTAGTATGTGGTGTATCGTCGGCTTCGTTGCTATACATCAGCGACAATCGGGATACGCATACTTGCTTACGTTGATGATATGAGATATTATGTGTTGCTGTGATATGTTATATTGGATCGTCGCGTTTTGAATAGCCGGGAGTTTTATGTGAGATGAGGGTTTTTATTTTCATTTATGTAAAATTCATTTGTATGTAATATTATTTTATTAGGGCACTTCCGGGCTGAGAATGATGTCACCATTGTATATTATTTACTTTTCCGCATTAGGTAGACCCAAGGCGGGGAGCACAAGTAACCGGGTTCTAGGGTCCAGTGGGAGACCATCTCGAGGAGTCGAGACCGGGTCTCCTAACCCTAGAATTGGCAGTATTGCTTGCCGCTCTCGTAGGGGTCTAGGGATGTGGGTTTGGCTATTCATCGCGACCGTGGAATCCGTGATTTATACAGGCTCGTATTAAAACACGGACGTCCTAGTATATCCAATATTTCATATATGTTCTTCTGCTGCAATGTTCTATGATGAGATCATATTACTGCCTGAGACGAATGTTTATATTATATATATGAGATATATGTTATATTGAAGATTTCGTTTCAAATGTGATGCTTGTGAAGCATAATTAAAATGGGAATTCATTAATGAGATTAATGAAACTAAAAAGAAACCTAAAGATGTTGTAGAAACTTGTCTAAAAATAACTGGTAGCTCTAGTTCTTGTTTTGCATAGCGGTGTTCATTGTAGAACATCCAGCACCTTATTCGATAAGGAAAGAGCCGAGATCCCTTCACCGGGAGTGATCTCTTTAGTGAAACTAGCAGATGCTACAAACACGGTTTATTTTTTGATTGCTTCTATAGTTTTTGCTTTGCATAGTGGTATTTGTGAAATATCCTGCACCTTATTCGATAAGGAAAGAGCCGATGATCCCTTCACCGAGAGTGACCTCTTTAGCGAAACTAGAAAAGCCTTAAAAACACTCCATTTAAAATCACTCGATTCTACAATGATATAAAGTTCATTACGCAAAGCGTTTTCTTAAAAACCTGTCATATCCCTCCGTCATTTCAGATAAGTAGTTTTTAGTATTCGTGCTGCGTTTGTTGACTTAGTCAAGGCGTAGTGTGCGGTAGCTGATTAGTGCTTATCTGCAAAGCATATGATGCGATTGGATTAGGGTAGTCGTGCGGCCTTGTTGACTCAGTCAAGGGTCGTGCGGGTGGGTTTAATTCAATCGGGAAATGACGGGTTGAACTTTACATGCGGTCTATGATTTGTTGACTTAGTCAAGGTCATAGATCGCTTGAGGCAAAATATTATTGAGAATTTCAAGAGTTGAAATTTGCAATGAGATTGCATACCTTTTATGAGATAGTTGGATCCCGATAGCCGCTGCGAGTAAGAGTTACTCCTGGGAGAGTTCTACACATTACAATTAGCCGATCAAGTAGGTGTCTAGAAAGGTGTCAACGGGGTTACGCCCCTGGGAAAACGAGGTTTACTTTGATTAGGTCTGAGCGAAAGCACGGGGAACCTTCCTCAAACTACCGGCACTGGCCTGGCTGAAAGATTGGCGAACTTGTATAGTGCAATTAATCCCGGCTAGTCTTTCCTTTTAGGGTTTGAAGGAAGATTTGACTAAAACAGTAGGAGACATCCTGATTAGATAAATTGATAACCAATCTAATCTTGTAAAAGCGCACGCTGAGTGTTTTTTTCTCTCTCTCTCCAGGTAGTGACCATGTCACGCCTTAATCAAGATAATAATACGGATGTATTGACCGAACTTGCTTGTTTTACTGCGCTAAGGAACGTTGGTCCCGCTCCAACTTATAATTGTTATAAGACAGAGCAGGAAATCGGGGATTACCAGAATTCCGGTGCCGCCCAAACGAACAAAGTGCATGTTGATGCATCTTCTTCGGGTGTGTTCATTATAGAGAACTGTTTCTCACTATCCTTTACATCCTGGGTATGAGATACCGGATCAGGATCCCGCAAATGTAATTTGTTACATGGGCTACAGATAGATAGAGAACTGAGAACGGGTGATAAGTTTCAAGAGTTGGAAATGATGCAAGTGTTGTAGCCAAGTCTGTTGGCAGATATCACCCTGTATTACCAGAATACATTGATTCTGAACGAATGTTATTAGATACCGAACCTGATATACAACATCATATCAGTCTCTTTATTAGTAAAGAAGGATATAATTTTGTATTGTTGGATAATGTTTTGAACATTTCTTATATCAAGAGTTGATCGGTTCAGGCACGTTAGGTAAAAGTATAGACATTCTAAATCAAACCACAGTTCTTAACGTACAGAACACACACAAGAGGAAGAGTTCAGAAATGAACGAATCCTTCTTGAGGCATTGTAGACTAGGTCATATCAATTTCACCCGACTAGCATAAGTTACATAAAGATGCATATTTAAATTAGTTTGAATTTACATCTTGTGAAACTTGCCGGTCATGTCACAGAGATAAGATGACCACAGCTCCGTTTATTAGAAACAGAGAAAGAGTTAGTGAACTCTTGGGATTGATACATGCTGATGTATGAAGGTCCCATGTCTACACATGCCAAGACCGGTTCTTTATACTTCATTACATTCACTGATTATCTCTCAAGATCCGGACATATGTTCCTGTTGAAACACAAGTCTGGAACTTTTGAGAAATTCAATGAATATAAGTTAAAAGTAGAGAACCAAAAATCGGTATAAGTATTATGTCCTTTGATGAGATGAAGGAGGAGAATACTTGAGCACGGAATTCCTGGACTATTCTAAAGGAGAATGAGATTCTCTCTCAGCATCACTCCTCTGTATACACCATAGCACGTAGGTGTATCGGGGCAGAGCAATAGCATCCTATGTGATATGGTGTGCTCTATGAGTAGTACTACTGAGTTTCCTATTTCCTTTTGGGAGTTATGCACTTGATAAGCTGCATACCTATTGAATAAGGTTCAAATCAAATCAGTTGCCTACCACTTCATATGTGATATGGAAAGGGAAGAGCCCATATCTTAAGTTTGTTAAGATTTGGGGTTGTACGGCCTATGTCTAAAAGGCAAAATCCGGACAAGCTCGAGGCAAAGTCAGTTCTGTGGAAGTTTGTTGGATATCCCAAGTATTAGCAAGGGAATATCTTCTACCTAACCGAGGAACAAAAATGTTTTGTTTCTCAGCATGCCACCTTTATGAAAGGGAATTTCTTGTGAAGAAATTATTGGTCATAAGGTAGGACTGGAAGGAGTTCTAGCTATACAAACTGCAACTGATGATTTGGTAGAACCAAAATATTCAATAGTTTCCAATGAACCTCAGCCTCGCTGCCGATCTAGTAGGGTTCCTCACCCACCTAAGAGATACTTCGGTTTCTCTATGACAGTGGGAGCGAGGATTGCATCATGAGATGATGACCTAACTATTTTCGAGCAGGCCATCGAGAGTGGGACTCTGTAAGAATGGCTGGATGCTTAGCGATCTGAGATGGAATCCTTATACACCAACAAAGTATGGACTTTGGTTGCTTTATCTGAAGGGTTAAATCCCCATCAGGAGCAAGTATATCTTGAGAAGATTACTAGGTGTACATGGAAAAGTTGAGACTTTCAAAAGCTATGCTTAAAGTCCATCCAGATCCTACTAGCCACGGCTACATACCATGACTACGATATCTGGCGGTTGGGTGTCATGACTGCTTTTCTAAAATGATGATTTGGAAGAGAGCGTCTATAAGTACACAGCCAGAAGGCTTCGTAGACAGTGGGAGCAGCGGAAACGCGTGCAAGATGTTTTTTGTGATAAATCAGGCATCGCGGAGTTAGAACATCTGTTTTAATGTGGTAGTCAAAGAGTTTGACTTCATTAAAATGGTAGATGAACCTTGTATATACAAAAAGATAGTAGAGAGTATGGTGGTGATCCTCGTAGAGTACGTGGATGACATACTCTAGATATGGAAGGAGTTTCCTACGCTACGCTCGGTCAATCTCCGCTTATCACAAGGATTCTCCATATAGGATCAAAGCGATACCTCCTAAATTCTGGGTTTTGGATCTATGAGATAGATCTAATTGGATGTTAGCATTCTCACTAGTTGTAGTGAGATGGTATCAATCGATCCTGGGGAGAATCACTGGAATGGTTCCAGAGTGATAAGGACGACTGAATGTCAGTCGCAGGCATTGTCTTTACCCTCAGTGGAGGGACGGTATGTTGGAAGAGTTCCAAGCTAGATATCGTGACTTACTAGACGATTAAAGGCTAGATACATCGTTACCTAGGATGCTACCAAAGAGGCAGTCTGGATATATATAAGTTCATGAGATGAACTTCGTTCCTACCATTGTGTGACAATGGAGTTGTGGCTTATGCCAAGGAACCCCCGTCCCATCAGAAATCCAGATATAATTCTTATGCAGTATCACCTGATCATGGAGATGGTTGATCTCCAGGAAGATCGAGGTTAGGAGAGTAGACACAGAGGATGACAGCTCGGATCCACTCACAAAGGCCTTTTACCCAGTAGAGACTTTTATGGGATGGTTGAGTATGAGATACTTCAACCACATCTAATTGTTGGGTATGTGATACCACAACAGATGGCCCTAGTGCAAGTGGGAGATTGTTAGTTATATGTATGCCCTAGAGGCCATTACTGTACATACGATGTATATTGTAATGGATGCTTGGACATATATAGGGAGGACTTTCTTACTCGACATGATAGTATGCTATCTGGTTGTACTTTATCTTAACATGAACTCTGATTGTCTCTATGTTACATGTTGATAAAGCCCTTAGGATATATACTCGACTACTGGGACTATGATGAGATCATACTAGTGGGGCCACAGTAGTCGACGAGTACATCCTATAACTGTTTCTGGTCGAGGGTGTATCGAGACAGGGCATCGATACACCAGAGTAGACTAGAGTATACGCATATTGACCCATATGATGGGCGATGGATGATCCCATATCCATCGGTGTTTGACATCAAGGATGGTGTACGGGTGCTCAGTAGAGACTGGGTACACAGGACGGACTCGCCGAGAACTCCCAGATGGTATTATACCTCACGTCAGATGGCAGTTCTCCGGTGACACTGGTACAGAGTAGTCTGTTGACCCGAGATCGTCATAGAGTCTTGTGTGATTCCCACTATGCTTTGATTTCCATCATACCACGTCCAAGAGGGCGTGCAAAAAGGTGGCTTTTGGGTACAGTCCCGAATCACATGGAGGCAATGAGCAATAGGAGGGGATTCGTCTTTCCCGGTATAGGGAGTTGATGTTGCGCTATGTTCGATTGGCTATAATTGGAAATCCCTGGTCAGGGTTGCTGAGATTTACTGGTAAGTGTTATCAGTAGTTTCTCGAACTGTTATAGACCTCATATCGACATGACTTATCAAGCTACTGGGGTCTGACGTTTACCACCCCTAGAAAAGATATGTGACATATCAGACGACGAGACCGGACTATACGGGAGTGTTACTGATTGGATTCGCAGGAGAATGTACAGGATTGCTTGTTGATCTTCTGATCGCTCAATACCTGGGTGGCTGTTACGTTTAGGTGACCGCTTGCAGCTTGTGGGTGTTTGATATGATCATCACCTACTGCCGGCGTATTGACGATTCTTCAGAGTCATACACAAAGGTTTCTTGACTGAGGCAAAACGGAGTAGGAGCACATATGTGATATGTGCGGGACTGAGGATAATGCGATATGAGATACCGTATTCTATTCTCGTGATATTTGATATCAGCCAGGTTATCGGATCAAGTGTTGATTCGATGAATCGGTAAATGAGATATTAGTCAGTTTTATGCGATATAGCCGGATTGTCGGATCAAGTGTTGATTCGATAATTTAATGTATAATAATATATATGATATATTAAATTACATTAACTAATATTATCTCACTAAAAGATTCTTTTTCTCACTCGGGTAATACATTGATATATATGCGATATATGTTAATTGTATTATTTATTTTGTTACAATAAATATTATATATGTGATATATAATATTGTAACATGATATGGTTATTAATGCAACATGTTTAGTGGAGATTAAACAAGGTTAGGGTTTGATTTGGGTTAATCTTTTCTAAAACCTTCTAGAAGGTTTTATTTTGTTTAGTGCAAAGATATTTGTGTAGATATTTTGCAAGATATTCTTTAACCCAACCCAAACCCTTAACCCTAGTTCAATCTCTACAAAGGTTACATGACCATGGTTGCATTTTCTAACCTCATACTTGACTTTCATTGTTCATCACAAAAGGATTCATGATTCTTCTTCTTCTTCTTCCTTGAGTTCTTCATGAAAAAGCTTTCTATATTTTTCAAAGGTGATGAAAATGAGTGAGAATAAGAAAACAAAAGAGAGCAAAAATCCTACTTCATCATTCTCATCTATCCTTGCCATTTAGATGAGGGTGTTCACTTCATTTAGTGAGTGAGAGCTTGTGTTAATGAAACTTCAAGGCAGATCATCTTTGTTATCGAAGATCGGAAGCAAGCTTGCATCTTTCTCTTCGTGGAACCTCTCAAGAGTCCGGAAAATGATCGCAGCGAAGGGAACTCAACACAGAGTTTTAGAAGTGAAGGACCGGATCTACAAAGGTTGTAATCCCTCTCACATAGTGTTAAAGTGTTTAACATGCTTGTTTTCGCCTAATCTCTAGTCTAAGATCTTGGTTTAGGGTTGTTCGGCACGGATAAATTTTAAATCGGGCATGGTTGATGCCTTATAGACCCTTGTGCGTATGCCTAGTAACCCTACAGACAGAAGGTCGAACTTCACTCGAACCTGCGCCCGCGGCCAAGACAGCTGACGTTCCCTCGTAGCCTGCTTTCTACGCTTCCACTCAGCCTAGGCTATGTGAACCGACCTCCTTAAAACTTTCGACAGAGGGACGTTGTCGTCCAAACCGAGCTCGGCCTCCGGATCCGCTATGGAGTCCATCATCGACTGCTTCAGCAACGCCTCCTGTGGTGGCCTTAGGAGGGCCTCGGCCGTAGTCGGTGGCTCTGGAATCTTTTCTGCATCACCACCTAGGATTGGCACTATACTCTGGATATATATAGAGAGGACTTTCTTGCTCTTCATGATAGTATGCTATTTGGTTTCACTTTATCTTAACATGTTGACTTGTATTAGTTTATTGTCTTGTTCTCACATGTTGATAAAGCCCTTAGGATATGTACTTGACTACTTGGACTATGATGAGATCATACTAGTGGGGTCAGGGTAGTCAACGAGTGCATCCTATAACCGTTCCTAGTCGAGGGTGTGTCGAGACAGGGCATCGATACACCAGAGTAGACTAGCGTATACACATCTTGACCCATATGATTGGCGATGGATGATCCCATATCCATCGGTGTTTGACATCAAGGATGGTGTACGGGTGCTCAGTGGAGACTGAGTAAACTGAACGGACTCGTTGAGAACTCCCAGATGGTATTATACCTCACGTCAGATGGCAGTTCTTTGGTGACATTGGTACAGGGTAGTCTGTAGACCCGAGATCGTCATAGAGTCTTGTGCGATTCCTACTGTGCTTTGATTTCCATCTTACCACGTCCAAGAGGACGTGCAAAACGGTGGCTTTTGGGTATAGTCTCGAATCACATGGAGGCAATGAGCGAAAGGAGGGGTTTCGTCTCTCCTGGTATAGGGAGCTGATGTTGTGCTGTGTTTGATTGGCTATAACTGAAAGTCCCTGGCCAGGGCTGATCTTGAGTGCTACTGGTAAGTGTTATCAGTAGTTTCTCGACCAGTTATGAGCCTTACATCGACACGAATTATCGGTTACTGGGGTCTAACGTTTACCACCCCTAAACTAGAAATGCAACATATCGGACGAAGAGACCGGACTGTACGGGAGTGTTACTGATTGGATTCACAGGAGAATGTACAGGCTTGCTTGTTGATTTTCTGATCAATCAATACCTGGGTGGCTGTTACGTTTAGCTGACCGCTTGCAGCTTGTGGGTGTTTGATATGATCATCACCTACTGCCGACGTATTGACGATTCTTTAGAGTCCTACACATAGGTTTCTTGACTCAGGCAAAACGGAGTAGGAGCACATATGTGATTTGTGCGGGATCGAGAATATTACGATATGGGATACCGTATTTTATTCTCGCGATATATGATATCGGCCGGGTATATGAGATATAGCCGGTTCATCGGATCAAGTGTTGATTCGATGAGCTGATACAGATTATATTAGTCGGTTATTTGAGAAATAGCCGGATTGTCGGATCAAGTGTTGATTCGATAATTTAATGTATAATTATATATATGATATATTACATTACATTATCTAATATTGGCTCGCTTTATTGATTCATTTTCTCACCGGGTAATACATTGATATATATGCGATATATGTTAATTGTATTATTTTATTTTGTTACAAATATATATTATATATGTGATATATAATATTGTAACAAGTTATGTTTACAAATGCAACATGATTAGTGGATATTAAACATGGTTAGGGTTTGATATTGGTTAGACTTTTCTTGAAGCTTCTAGAAGTTTTTGTTTTGTTTTAAGCTAAGATATTATTTGTTGATATTTTGGAGATATTATTTAACCCAACCCAAACCCTTAACCCTAGTGAACTCTCTACATGAGTTAATATTAGATATTATTAACTCAAGGTTCATTTGTAAGTATAGTAACTTTTCATTATTCATCATAAAAGACTTCATCATCTTCTTCCTCCTTGAAAAGCTTTCTAGCTTTTTATTTTGTGATGAATTAGTGTGAGATCTTGAAAATAAAAGAGAGCATAATTCCTACTTTATCATCCTCATCTAATCTAGGCAATTAGATTAGGGTGTTCACTTCATTAATACTTGATTAGAGAAGTGAGAGCTTGAGTTAAAGAAACTTCGAGGTAGATCATCTTCGAAAAGGAAGACTTCAAGGAAGCATGGATCATTCGGGTTGTGGAGCCTCTCTTGAGTCCGGGAGATCATGGATCATGACGACGGGACTACTACTCAGAGCTTATGAAGCGAAGGAGCGAATTATAAAGGTTGTAATCGCTCTCTCCTAGATGTAAAGATGTTTACTCGCATGTTTAAACCTAATAATCTAGCAAAGATCCTTGCTTTGGGTTGTTCGGCATATCTAAAATTTAAATCGGGCATGGTTGATGCCTTGTAGAACCTTATGAAAGTGCCTAGTAACCCTACAGTAGTATTAGAGACCAGCTAGAGCATTAGACGACGTGTATATGAAGTTAAAAGTCCGATCGAACCCCGAAACGTCGGTTTTGAACCCTTCTCTGGAAATTTTTTAAAATGTTGATTTTTTCTGTATTAAAAATACTCAGAAAATTAAGCAGGGAATTCTAAGGATTACTGTGAAAACAACATCCTAATTCCCTTAAAGCGCCGCGGAACCGCGGCAATACCATACCTTGCGCGGCGGCTCCGCGGCAGTACAGGGGTATCAGGGTTAGCTTTTTTCACAGTAACATCCGTAGGTACTTTTACATGCTTATGGGAATTTTTAATTCTACTCAAGTGTTGAGTTTTCTGGAGATCTTTTGTATTCGTTGATTCGATCGGAAAGTTTAACTTCGTTTAAGTGTTTTCCGGATAATTTAGAAGGTGTTAAAATGTTCGAACGAATATCAATAACTCACTTTTTCCCGACACGAAAAACTTTCAAGTGTTGAATTTTTCTGGAGTTTAAAACTTTCGGAAAAACATGCAAGCATATCTGTACACCCTCTAGAAGAACGTAAGCTTAACTCGATTATGTGACCGTCAAAACTGCCACTGAACCCTAGGGTTTGTGGTGGTTTAGCGTTGCCACATGTGAGGCGTTGGTTTGAACCTTCTACGACTGGTTCATTGGGGCAGTAACATGTTCTGGGATTTTTGAATTCCGCTCAAGTGTTGAGCTATTTGGGAATTCTTGGGTGTTTAATTATTTGATCGGAAAGTTTAACTTTGTCTATTTATCTGGAATGTGATACAATGTGTGGAATTCATATAGTTAGGCATGAAATGCGAAATATGTGATATTTCGGATTTATGATGTCTAAAGTAATTGTGGATTCCAAATGTTGTAGTTTTACACTTTCTTTTCTGTGACCGTAAGCGTAGTATGTGGTGTATCGCCGGCTTCATTGCTATACATCAATGACAGTCGGGATACGCATAGTTGCTTACGTTGATGATATGAGATATTATGTGTTGCTGTGATATGTTATATTGGATCGTCGTGTTCTGAATAGCCGTGGGTTTTATGTGAGATGAGGGTTTTTATTTTCATTCATGTAAAATTCATTTGTATGTAATATTCTTTTATTGGGGCACTTCCGGGATGAGGATCATGTCACCATTGTATATTATTTACTTTTCCGCATTAGATAGACCCAAGGAGGGGAGCATAAGTAACCGGGTTCTAGGGTCCAGAGGGAGGCCATCTCGAGGAGTCGAGACCGGGTCTCCTAACCCAAGAATTAGCAGTGTTGCTTGCCGCTCTCGTAGGGGTTTAGGGATGTGGGTTAGGCTATTCATCGCGACCAAGGAATCCGTGTTTTACACAGGCTCGATGTAAAACACGGACATCCTAGTATATCCAATATTTCATATGTAATCTTCTACTGCAATATTCTGTGATGAGATCATATTACCGCCTGAGACGAATGCTTATATTATATATATGTTGATATATAAATATTACAACTTTCGTTTCATCTGTGATGCTTAGGAAGCATAACTGATGGGATTTATTAATGAGATTAGTAAAAGAAAAGAAACCTAAAAGATGTTGTAGAATCAAAACTTTATAAAAAGGGTAGCTACAGTCTTGCTTTGGACAGCGGTATATATGATATGCCCTGCACCTTATTCGATGTGGAAAGAGCCGAGATCCCTTCACCGGGAGTGACCTCTTTAGCAAAACTGGCAGATGCTACAAACTCGCGGTTTAGTTTTTGACAGCTTCGATAGTTCTTGCTTTGCACAGCGGTGTATATGATATACCCTGCACCTTATTCGATGAGGAAAGAGCCGAGATCCCTTCACCGGGAGTGACCTCTTTAGCGAAACTAGAAAAGCCTCAAAAACACTCCTTTTCAAAATCACTTGTTTCTACAACGATATCAAGTTCATTACGCTCATGGTTTTCTGAAAAACCTACATAACCCTCCGTCATTTTAGGAAAATAGAGTACTTAGTATTCGTGCTGCGTTTGTTGACTATAGTTAATGCGCAGCGTACGGTAGCTGAGTGTTGTTTTCCTATATGACATATGATGTGATTAATTAGAATAGTCATATGACTTTGTTGACCATAGTTAAGGGTCATGTGGGTGGGTCTAAATTAATCAAGAAATAATGGGTAGAACTTGACTAGTGCTTATGATTTGTTGACCATAGTTAAGGTCATAAGTCACTAGAGGTAAAAGCATTATCGGGAATTTCAAGTGTTGAAATTTGCAAAGAGATTGCATATCTTCTATGAGATAGATGGATCCTGATACTCACTGCGAGTAAGAGTTAATCCTGGGAGAATTTTTACACAGGACAATTAGCCGATCAAGTAGGTGACTAGAAAGGTGTTTACGGGGTTATGCCGATGGGAAAACGAGATTTATTTTAATTAGGTCCGTGCGAAAGCACGGGGAACCTCCCTCAAAGTACCAACACTAGCCTGGCTGAAAGATTGGCGAACTTGTAAAGTGTAATTAATCCCGTATGGTTTTTCCTTTTAGGGTTAGAAGGAAGATTTGAAAAAAACAGTGGGAGACATCGTGATTAGATAAGATAATAATCAATCTAATCTTGCAAGAGCATACGCTAAAGTGTTTCCTTCTCTCTCTCTCTCCAGGTAGCGACCATGTCAGGCCTTAATCAAGATAATAATATGGATGTATTGACTGAACCCGCTTTTTATACTGTGCAGGGGAACGTTGGTCCCTTTCTTTCTTATAAGTGTTTTAAGACTGAGCAGGAAATAGGGGAATATCTGGATTCTCAAACCGCCCAAACGAAGAACAAGCATGCTGATGCATCTTCTTCGGAAGTGTTAGTTATTAAGAACTATTTCTCAGTTCACTCTACGTCCTGGGTATTAGATACCGGATCAGGATCCCACATATGTAATACGTTACGTAGGCAACGTAAAGGTAGAGAACTGAGAATGGATGATCATTCCGTAAGAGTAGGGAATGGTGGAGATGTTGCAGCCAAGGCTGTTGGCGAATATCACCTTGTGTTACCAAAAGATAATACATTGATTCTGAACGAATGCTATTACATTCCGACCCTGATATGCAATATTATATCAGTTTATTTATTGAATAAAGAAGGATATAATTTTGTAATACAGGATAATGTTATGAACATATTCCTAAATCAAAAGTTGATAGGATCAGGATCGTTAAATAATGGCATGTACGTTCTAAATCAAACTATAATTCTTAATGTACAGAACACAAACAAGAGGAAAAGTTGAGAAATGAATGAATCTTTCTTGTGGCATTGTAGACTAGGTCATATCAATGCGACACGGCTAGCTAAATTACATATGGATGGATATTTGAATCCGTTCGAATTATCATCTTATGACACTTGCCGGTCATGTCTCAAAGGCAAAATGACCAAGACTCCGTTTAGTGGACACGGAGTAAGAGTAACAGAACTCTTGGGGCTGATATATAGTGATGTATGTTGACCCATGTCTACACATGCCAGGAACGGTTCTTCCTACTTTATTACATTCACCGACTAACTCTCTAGATATGGACATGTGTTCCTGATGAAACACAAGTCTGAAGTTTTTGAGAAATTCAGAGAATATAAGAACGAAGTAGAGAACCAAACGGGCAAAATTATTAAGATCTTTTAATCTGATCGAGGAGGAGAATACTTAAGCAATGAGTTTCTGGACTATCTAAAAGAGAATGGGATTCTCTCTCAGCTTACTCCTCCTTATACACCACAGCACAACAGTGTATCGGAGCGGAGGGATCGCACCCTATTGGATATGGTGCGCTCTATGATGAGCACCGCTGAGTTACCTATTTCCTTTTGGGGTTATGAGCTGGAGACAGCCGCATATCTATTGAATAGAGTTCCAACTAAATCAGTGCCTACCACTCCATATGAGATTTGGAATGGGAAGAGACCATCTCTTAAACAAGTTAAGATATGTGGTTGTCCGGCCTATGTTAAAAAGAAAAATCCAGACAAGCTCGAGACAAGATCAAGTTTATGTAAGTTTATGGGATATCCAAAAGATTCCTATGGATATATCTTTTACCACGGTGAGGAAAAAAAGTGTTTGTTTCTCAATATGCCACCTTTTTAGAAAAGGAATTTCTTGCAAAAGAAATTAGTGGCGAAGAGGTAGAGCTGGAAGAGGTTCCAGCGACACAAACTGCAACTGAAGATTTAGTGGAACCAGAGGATTCAATAGTACCCAACGAACCATAGCCTCTCCGCCGATCTAGTAGGGTTTCTCATCCACCTGAGAGATATTACGGTTTTCTCATTGATGGTGGGAATGAGGATTGCATCATGGAAGATGATGACCCGACTAGCTTTGAGCTAGCCATCACGAGTGGTGACTCTGTGAAGTGGCTGGATGCAATGCGATCTGAGATGGAATCCATGTACACCAACAAAGTATGGACTTTGGAAGTTGCTCCTGAAGGGGTAAAATCCATTGGGAGGAAATGGATCTTTAAGAAGAAACTTGATGTAGATGGAAAAGTGGAGACTTTCAAAGCTAGACATGTTGCAAAGGGTTTTCGTCAACGACCAGGTGTGGATTATGATGAAATCTTTTCTCCAGTGGCTATGCTTAAGTCCATCCGGATCTTACTTGCTATTGCTGCATACCATGACTACGAAATCTGGCAAATGGATGTTAAGACCGCCTTTCTAAATGGTGATTTAGAAGAGTGCGTGTACATGACTCAGCAAGAGGGCTTCATAGACAGTGGGATCAGCGGAAAGGTGTGCAAGCTGCTTAAATCCATCTACGGGTTAAAGCAAGCATCGCAGAGTTGGAACATCTTCTTTGAAGTTGTAGTCAAAAGGTTTGACTTCATCAAAAATGTAGATGAACCTTGTATATATAAAAAGGTTGCAGAGAGTAAGGTTGTCTTCCTCGTATTGTACGTCGATGACATACTATTGATAAGAAATGATGTTCCTATGCTGCAAACGGTCAAGCTCTTCTTATCACAAAGATTCTCAATGAAAGATCTTGGTGATGCCTCCTGCATACTGGGAATAATGATCTATAGAGATAGATCTAAACGGATACTGGGATTGTCCCAATCCAGGTACATTGACACTATACTAAAGAGGTTTAGTATGGAAGAATCCAAGCGTGGGAACCTACCCACAATCTCTGGACTTACTCACTCCAAAAAGATGTCTCCCAAGACTGATTTGGAGAGAGCTCGCATGCAAGGGATACCCTATGCTTCGGCAGTAGGCTCTATCATGTATGCGATGTTATGTACCTGACCCGATGTAGTATACTCAGTAAGTATAGTGAGTAGGTATCAAGCAGATCCTGGAGAGAGTCACTGGATAGCTGTGAAGAACATTCTCAAGTACTTGAGAAGAACTAAAGATATGTTCTTGGTGTTTGGTAACGGAGAACTCGAGGTGGAGTCCTTTACTGATTCGAGCTTCCAAAGTGATAAGGATGACTCTAAGTCGCACTCGGGATTTATCTTTACCCTCAATGGAGGGGCGGTGTGTTGGAAGAGTTCCAAACAGGAAACCGTTGCGGACTCGACAATGGAGGCTGAATACATCGCTGCCAACGATGTTGCAAAAGAAGCTGTCTTAATGAAGAAGTTCATTACTGAACTTGGTGTGGTTCCGTCCATTGAGAATCCAATACCTTTGTATTGCGATAACAATGGAGCTGTGGCTTTGGCCAAGGAACCCAGGTCCCATCAGAAGTCCAGACATATTCCAAGGCGGTATCACCTGATCCGGGAGATAGTTGATCGCCGGGAGTTCGAGGTCAGGAGAGTTGATACGAAGGACTACACTGCGGATCCACTTACGAAGGCCATACCCCAGATACAATTTGAGAGACTCTTTGGGATGCTGGGTATGAGATACTACACTAGCTGGCCTTAGAGCAAGTAGGAGATTGTTAGTTATGTATATGCCCTAGAGGCCATTGTTGTACATATGATGTATATTATAATGGATGCTTGGATATATATAGAGAGGACTTTCTTGCTCGTCATGATAGTATGCTATTTGGTTTCACTTTATCTTAACATGTTGACTTGTATTAGTTTATTGTCTTGTTCTCACATGTTGATAAAGCCCTTAGGATATGTACTCGACTACTTGGACTATGATGAGATCATACTAGTGGGGCCAGGGTAGTCAACGAGTGCATCGTATAACTGTTCCTAGTCGAGGGTATGTTGAGACAGGGCATCGATACACCAGAGTAGATTAGCGTATACGCATCTTGACCCATATGATGGGCGATGGATGATCCCATATCCTTCGGTGTTTTACATCAAGGATGGTGTACGGGTGCTCAGTGGAGACTGGGTACACTGAACGAACTCATCGAGAACCCCCAGATAGTATTATACCTCACGTCAGATGGCAGTTCTCTGGTGACACTGGTACATGGTAGTCTGTAGACCCGAGATCTTCATAAAGTCTTGTGTGATTCCCACTGTGCTTTGATTTCCACCTTACCACGTCCAAGAGGATGTGCAAAACGGTGGCTTTTGGGTACAGTCTCGAATCACATGGAGGCAATGAGCGATAGGAGGGGTTTCGTCTCTCCCGGTATAGGGAGTTGATGTTGTGCTGTGTTCGGTTGGCTATAACTGGAAGTCCCTGGCCAGGGATGATCTTGAGTGCTACTGGTAAGTGTTATCAGTAGTTTCTCGACCTGTTATGAGCCTCACATCGACACGACTTATCGGTTACCGGGGTCTGACGTTTACCACCCCTAGACTAGATATGCAACATATCAGACGAAGATACCGGATTGAACGGGAGTGTTACTGATTGGATTCACAGGAGAATATACAGGCTTGCTTGTTGATCTTCTGATCGATCAATACCTGGGTGGCTGTTACGTTTAGCTGACCGGTTGCAGCTTATGGTTGTTTGATATGATCATCACCTACTGCCGGCGTATTGATGATTCTTTAGAGTCCAACACAGAGGTTTCTTGACTCAGGCAAAACGGAGTAGGAACACATATGTGATATGTGCGGGATCGAGAATATTACGATATGAGATACCGTATTTTATTCTCGCGATATATGATATCGGCCGGGTATATGTGATATAGCCGGGTCATCGGATCAAGTGTTGATTCGATGAGCTGATAAAGATTATATTAGTCGGTTATTTGAGAAATAGCCGGATTGTCGGATCAAGTGTTGATTCGATAATTTAATGTATAATTATATATGTGATATATTACATTACATTGTCTAATATTGGCTCGCTTTATTGATTCATTTTATCACCGGGTAATATATTGATATATATGCGATATAAGTTAATTGTATTATTTTCTTTTGTTACAAATATATATTATATGTGTGATATATAATATTATAACAAGTTATGTTTACAAATGCAACATGATTAGTGGAAATTAAACATGGTTAGGGTTTGATATGGGTTAGACTTTTCTTGAAACTTCTAGAAGTTTTTGTTTTGTTTTAAGCTAAGATATTATGTGTCGATATTTTGGACATATTATTTAACCTAACTGAAACTCTAGTGAACTCTCTATATGAGTTAATATTAGATATTATTAACTCAAGGTTCATTTGTAAGCATAGTAACTTTTCATTATTCATTACAAAAGACTTTATCATCTTTTTCCTCCTTGAAAAGCTTTCTAGCCTTTTATTTTGTGATGAATTAGTGTGAGATCTTGAAAATAAAAGAGAGCATAATTCCTACTTCATCATCCTCATCTAATCTAGACAATTAGATTAGGGTGTTCACTTCATTAATACTTGATTATAGAAGTGAGAGCTTGAGTTAAAAAAACTTCAAGGTAGATCATCTTCGAAAAGGAAGACTTCAAGCAAGCATGGATCATTCGGGTTGTGGAGCCTCTCTTGAGTCCGGAAGATCATGGATCACGGTGAAGGGACTACTACTCAGAGCTTATGAAGCGAAGGAGCAGACTACAAAGGTTGTAATCCCTCTCTCTTAGATGTAAAGATATTTACTTGCATGTTTAACCCTAATAATCTAGCAATGATCCTTGCTTTGGGTTGTTCGACACTTCTAAAATTTAAATCGGGCATGGTTGATACCTTGTAGAACCTTGTGAAAGTTCCTAGTAACCCTACAGTAGTATTAGAGACTAGCTAGAGTATTAGGTGACGTGTATACGAAATTAAAAGTCCGATCGAACCCCGAAACGTCGGTTTTGAACCCCTCTCTGGAAATTTTTTAAAATGTTGATTTTTTCTGTATTAAAAATACTCAGAAAATTAAGCAGGGAATTCTAAGGATTACTGTGAAAAACGACATCCTAATTCTCATAAAGCGCCGCAGAACCGCAGCAATACCATACCTTGCGCGGCGGTTCTGCGGCCGTACAGGGGTATCAGGTTTAGCTTTTTTCATAGTAACATCCGTAGGTACTTTTGCATGCTTCTGGGAATTTTTAATTCCACTCAAGTGTTGAATTTTCTGGAGATCTTTTGTATTCGTTGATTCGATCGGAAAGTTTAACTTCGTTTAAGTATTTTTCGGATAATTTAGAAGGTGTTAAAATGTTCGAACGAATATCAATAACTCACCTTTTCTTTCCCGACAAGAAAAACTTTCAGGTGTTGAATTTTTCTTGAGTTTAAAACTTTCGGAAAAACATGCAAGTATATCTGTACACCCTCTAGAAGAACGTAAGCCTAATTCGATTATGTGACCGTCAAAACTGCCACTGAACCCTAGGGTTTGTGGTAGTTTAGCGTTGCCACATGTGAGGCGTTGGTTTGACCCTTCTACGGCTGGTTCATTGGGACGGTGACATGTTCTGGGATTTTTGAACTCTGCTCAAGTGTTGAGCTATTTGGGAATTCTTGGGTGCTTGATTATTCGATCGGAAAGTTTAACTTTGTCTATTTATCTGGAATGTGATACAATGTGTGGAATTCATATAGTTAGGCATGAAATGCGAAGTATGTGATATTTCGGATTTTGATGTCTAAAGTAATTGTGGATTCCAAATGTTGTAGTTTTTCACTTTCTTTTCTGTGACCGTTAGCGTAGTATGTGGTGTATCGCCGGCTTCGCTGCTATACATCAATGACAGTCGGGATACGCATACTTGCTTACGTTGATGATATGAGATATTATGTGTTGCTGTGATATGTTATATTGGATCGTCGTGTTCTGAATAGCTGTGGGTTTTATGTGAGATGAGGGTTTTTATTTTCATTCATGTAATATTCTTTTATTGGGGCACTTCCGGGATGAGGATCATGTCACCATTGTATATTATTTACTTTTCCGCATTAGGTAGACCCAAGGAGGGGAGCACAAGCAACCGGGTTCTAGGGTCCAGAGGGAGGCCATCTCGAGGAGTCGAGACCGGGTCTCCTAACCCTAGAATTGGCAGTGTTGCTTGCCCCTCTCGTAGAGGTCTAGGGATGTGGGTTAGGCTATTCATCGCGACCGTGGAATCCGTGTTTTATACAGGCTCGATGTAAAACACGGACGTCCTAGTATATCCAATATTTCATATGTTATCTTCTGCTGCAATATTCTGTGATGAGATCATATTACCGCCTGAGACGAATGCTTATACTATATATATATATATATTGATATATAAATATTACAGCTTTCGTTTCATCTGTGATGCTTAGGAAGCATAACTGATGGGATTTATTAATGAGATTAATAAAAGAAAAGAAACCTAAAAGATGTTGTAGAATCAAAACTTTATAAAAAGAGTAGCTACAGTCTTACTTTGCACTGCGGTATATATGATATACCCTGCACCTTATTCGATGTGGAAAGAGCCGAGATCCCTTCACCGGGAGTGACCTCTTTAGCAAAACCGGCAGATGCTACAAACTCGCGGTTTAGTTTTTGACAGCTTCGATAATTCTTGCTTTGCACAGCGGTATATATGATATACCCTGCACCTTATTCGATGAGGAAAGAGCCGAGATCCCTTCACCGGGAGTGACCTCTTTAGTGAAACTAGAAAAGCCTCAAAATCACTCCTTTTCATAATTACTTGTTTCTACAACGATATCAAGTTCATTACGCTCATGGTTTTCTGAAAAACCTGCGTAACCCTCTGTCATTTTAGGAAAATAGAGTACTTAGTATTCGTGCTGCGTTTGTTGACTATAGTTAAGGCGCAGTGTACGGTAGCTGAGTCATGTTTTCCTATATAACATATGATGTGATTAATTAGAACAGTCATATGACTTTGTTGACCATAGTTAAGGGTCATGTGGGTGGGTCTAAATTAATCAAGAAATGACGGGTAGAACTTGACTAGTGTTTATGATTTGTTGACCATAGTTAAGGTCATAAGTCACTAGGGGTAAAATCATTATCGGGAATTTGAAGTGTTGAAATTTGCAAAGAGATTGCATATCTTCTATGAGATAGATAGATCCTGATACCCACTGCGAGTAAAAGTTACTCTTGAGAGAATTTTTACACAGGACAATTAGCCGATCAAGTAGGTGACTAGAAAGGTGTTTATGGGGTTATGTCTCTGGGAAAACGAGATTTATTTTAATTAGGTCCGTGCGAAAGCACGGGGAACCTCCCTCAAAGTACCAACACTAGCCTGGCTGAAATATTGGCGAACTTGTAAGGTGTAATTAATCCCGGCTAGTTTTTCCTTTTATGGTTTGAAGTAAGATTTGATAACAACAGTGGGAGACATCCTGATTAAATAAGATAATAACCAATCTAATTTTGCAAGAGTATACGCTAAAGTGTTTCCTTCTCTCTCTCTCCAAGTAGTGACCATGTCAGGCCTTAATCAAGATAATAATATGGACGTATTGACTGCACCCGCTTTTTATACTGTGCAGGGGAACGTTGGTCCCGTTCTTTCTTATAAGTGTTATAAGACTGAGCAGGAAATAGGAGAATATCTGGATTCTCAAACCGCCCAAACGAAGAACAAGCATGTTGATGCATTTTCTTCGGAAGTGTTAGTTATTGAGAACTATTTCTCAGTTCACTCTACGTCCTGGGTATTAGATACCGGATCAGGATCCCACATATGTAATACGTTACGTGGGCTATGTAAAGGTAGAGAACTGGAAATGGGTGATCATTCCATAAGAGTAGGGAATGGTGGAGATGTTGCAGCCATGGCTGTTGGCGAATATCACCTTGTGTTACCAAAAGGTAATACATTGATTCTGAACGAATGCTATTACATTCCGACCCTGATATGCAATATTATATCAGTTTCTTTATTGAATAAAGAAGGATATAATTTTGTAATACAGGATAATGTTATGAACATATTCCTGAATCAAAAGTTGATAGGATCAGGATCGTTAAATAATGGCATGTACGTTCTAAATCAAACTATAATTCTTAATGTACAGAACACAAACAAGAGGAAAAGTTCAGAAATGAACAAATCCTTCTTGTAGTATTGTAGACTAGGTCATATCAATGCGACACGGCTAGCTAAATTGCATAAGGATGGATATTTGAATCCGTTCGAATTATCATCTTATGACACTTGCCAGTCATGTCTCAAAGGCAAAATGACCAAGACTCCGTTTAGTGGACACGGAGTAAGAGTTACAGAACTCTTGGGGCTGATACATAGTGATGTATGTTGACCCATGTCTACACATGCCAGGAACGGTTCTTCCTACTTTATTACATTCACTGACAATCTCTCTAGATACGGACATGTGTTCCTGATGAAACACAAGTCTGAAGCTTTTGAGAAATTCAGAGAATATAAGAACGAAGTAGAGAACCAAACGGTCAAAAGTATTAAGATCCTTCAATCTGATCGAGGAGGAGAATACTTAAGCAATGAGTTCCTGGACTATCTAAAAGAGAATGGGATTCTCTCTCAGCTTACTCCTCCTTATACACCACAGCACAACGGTGTATCGGAGCGGAGGAATCGCGCCCTATTGGATATGGTGCGCTCTATGATGAGCACCGCTGAGTTACCTATTTCCTTTTGGGGTTATGCGCTGGAGACAGCCGCATATCTATTGAATAGAGTTCCAACTAAATCATTGCCTACCACTCCATATGAGATTTGGAATGGGAAGAGACTATCTCTTAAACGAGTTAAGATATGGGGTTGTCCGGCCTATGTTAAAAAGCAAAATCCGGACAAGCTCGAGACAAGATCAAGTTTATGTAAGTTTGTGGGATATCCAAAAGATTCCTATGGATATATCTTCTACCACGGTGAGGAACAAAAGGTGTTTGTTTCTCAATATGCCAAAAGGTGTTCGTGGGATATCCAAAAGGTGTTAGTGGCGAAGAGGTAGAGCTGGAAGAGGTTCCAGCGACATAAACTACAACTGAAGATTTAGTGGAACCAGAGGATTCAGTAGTACCAAACGAACCACAGCCTCTCCGCCGATCTAGTAGGGTTTCTCATCCACCTGAGAGATACTACGGTTTTCTCGTTGATGGTGGGAATGAGTATTGCATCATGGAAGATGATGACCCGACTAGCTTTGAGCAGGCATCACGAGTGGTGACTCTGTGAAGTGGCTGGATGCAATGCGATCTGAGATGGAATCCATATACACTAACAAAGTATGGACTTTGGAAGTTGCTCCTTAAGGGGTAAAACACATTGGGAGCAAATGGATCTTTAAGAAGAAACTTGGTGTAGTTGGAAAAGTGGAGACTTTCAAAGCTAGACTTGTTGCAAAGGGTTTTCTTCAACGACCAGGTGTGGATTATGACGAAACCTTTTCTCTAGTGGCTATGCTTAAGTCCATCCGGATCCTACTTGCCATTGCTGCATACCATGACTACGAAATCTGGCAAATGGATGTTAAGACCGCCTTTCTAAATGGTGATTTAGAAGAGTGCGTGTACATGACTCAGCCAGAGGGCTTCGTAGACAGTGGGATCAGCGGAAAGGTGTGCAAGCTGCTTAAATCCATCTACGGGTTAAAACAAGTATCGCGGAGTTGGAACATCTGCTTTGATGTTGTAGTCAAAGAGTTTGGCTTCATAAAAAATGTAGATGAACCTTGTATATATAAAAAAGGTTACAGAGTGTAAGGTTGTCTTCCTCGTATTGTATGTCGATGACATACTCTTGATAAGAAATGATGTTCCTATGCTGCAAACGGTCAAGCTCTTCTTATCACAAAGATTCTCAATGAAAGATCTTGGTGGTGCCTCATGCATACTGGGAATAATGATCTATAGAGATAGATCTAAACGGATACTGGGATTGTTCCAATCCAGGTATATTAACACCATACTAAAAAGGTTTAGTATGGAAGAATCCAAGCGTGGGAACCTACCCACGATCTCTGGACTCACTCACTCTAAAAAGATGTCTCCCAAGACTGATTTGGAGAGAGCTCGCATGCAAGGGATACCCTATGCTTCGGCAGTAGGCTCTATCATGTATGCGATGTTATGTACCAGACCCGATGTAGCATACTCACTAAGTATAGTGAGTAGGTATCAAGCAGATCCTGGAGAGAGTCACTGGATAGCTGTGAAGAACATTCTCGAGTACTTGAGAAGAACTAAAGAGATGTTCTTGGTGTATGGTAACGGAAAACTCGAGGTGGAGTCCTTTACCGATTCGAGCTTCCAAAGTGATAAGGACGACTCTAAGTCACACTCGGGATTTATCTTTACCCTCAATGGAGGGGCGGTGTGTTGGAAGAGTTCCAAACAGGAAACCGTTGCAGACTCGACGATGGAGGCTGAATACATCGCTGCCAACGATGCTGCAAAAGAGGATGTCTGGATGAAGAAGTTCATTACTGAACTTGGTGTGGTTCCGTCCATTGAGAATCCAATACATCTGTTTTGCGATAACAATGGAGCTGTGGTTTTGGCCAAGGAACCCAGGTCCCATCAAAAGTCCAGACATATTCTGAGGCGATATCACCTGATCCGGGAGATAGTTGATCGCCGGGAGATCGAGGTCAGGAGAGTTGATACGAAGGACTACACTGCGGATCCACTCATGAAGGCCATACCCCAGATACAATTTGAGAGACTCTTCGGGATGCTGGGTATGAGATACTACAACAGCTGGCCTTAGTGCAAGTGGGAGATTGTTAGTTATGTATATGCCCTAGAGGCCATTGTTGTACACATGATGTATATTATAATGGATGCTTGGATATATATAGAGAGGACTTTCTTGCTCGTCATGATAGTATGTTATTTGGTTTCACTTTATCTTAACATGTTGGCTTGTATTAGTTTATTGTCCTGTTCTCATATATTGATAAAGCCCTTGGGATATGTACTCGACTACTTAGACTATGATGAGATCATACTAGTGAGGCCAGGGTAGTCAAGGAGTGCATCCTATAACTGTTCCTAGTCGAAGGTGTGTTGAGACAGGGCATCAATACACCAGAGTAGACTAGCGTATACGCATCTTGACCCATATGATGGGCGATGGATGATCCCATATCCATCGGTGTTTGATATCAAGGATAGTGTATGGGTGCTCAGTGGAGACTGGGTACACTGAACGGACTCGTCGAGAACTCCCAGATAGTATTATACCTCACGTCAGATGGCAGTTCTCTGGTGACACTGGTACAGGGTAGTCTGTAGACCCGAGATCGTTATAAAGTCTTGTGTGATTCCTATTTCCACCTTACCACGTCCAAGAGGACGTGCAAAACGGTGGCTTTTGGGTATAGTCTCGAATCACATGGAGGCAATGAGCGATAGGAGGGATTTCGTCTCTCCCGGTATAGGGAGTTGATGTTGTGCTGTGTTCGATTGGCTATAACTGAAAGTCCTTGGCCAGGGATGATCTTGAGTGCTACTGTTAAGTGTTATCAGTAGTTTCTCGACCTGTTATGAGCTTCACATCGACACGACTTATCGGTTACTGGGGTCTGACGTTTACCATCCCTAGACTAGATATGCAACATATCAGACGAAGAGACCGGACTATACAGGAGTGTTACTGATTGGATTCACAGGAGAATGTACATGCTTGCTTGTTGATCTTTTGATCGATCAGTACCTGGGTGGTTGTTACGTTTAGCTGACCGCTTGCAGCTTGTGGGTGTTTGATATGATCATCACCTACTGCCGGCGTATTGACGATTCTTTAGAGTTCTACACAGAGGTTTCTTGACTCAGGCAAAACTGAGTAGGAGCACATATGTGATATGTGCGGGATCGAGAATATTACGATATGAGATACCGTATTTTATTCTCGCGATATATGATATCGGCCGGGTATATGTGATATAGCCGGGTCATCGGATCAAGTGTTGATTCGATGATCTGATACATATTATATTAGTCGGTTATTTGAGAAATAGCCGGATTGTCGGATCAAGTGTTGAGATAATTTAATGTATAATTATATATGTGATATATTACATTACATTATCTAATGTTAGCTCGCTTTATTGATTCATTTTATCACCGGGTAATATATTGATATATATGCGATATATGTTAATTGTATTATTTTCTTTTGTTACAAATATATATTATATGTGTGATATATAATATTGTAACAAGTTATGTTTACAAATGCAACATAATTAGTGGAGATTAAACATGGTTAGGGTTTGATATGGGTTAGACTTTTCTTGAAGCTTCTAGAAGTTTTTGTTTTGTTTTAAGCTATGATATTATGAATTGATATTTTGGAGATATTATTTAACCCAACCCAAACCCTTAACCCTAGTGAACTCTCTACATGAGTTAATATTAGATATTATTAACTTAAGGTTCATTTGCAAGCATAGTAGCTTTTCATTATTCATCACAAAAGACTTCATCATCTTCTTCCTCCTTGAAAAGCTTTCTAGCCTTTTATTTTGTGATGAATTAGTGTGAGATCTTGAAAATAAAAAAGAGCATAATTCCTACTTCATCATCCTCATCTAATCTAGCCAATTAGATTAGGATGTTCACTTCATTAATACTTGATTAGAGAAGTGAGAGCTTGAGTTAAAGAAACTTCAAGGTAGATCATTTTCGAAAAGGAAGACTTCAAGCAAGAATGGATTATTTGGGTTGTGGAGCCTCTCTTGAGTCCGGGAGATCATGGATCGCAGCGAAGGGACTACTACTCAGAGCTTATGAAGCGAAGGAGCGGACTACAAAGGTTGTAATCCCTCTCTCTTAGATGTAAAGATGTTTACTTGCATGTTTAACCCTAATAATCTAGCAAAGATCCTTGCTTTGGGTTGTTCGGCACTTCTAAAATTTAAATCGGGTATGGTTGATACCTTGTAGAATCTTGTGAAAGTGACTAGTAACCCTACAGGGACAACATGGGTTTTAGTGGTCCCTATGATAGAGTAAAGGAAAAGAGTCAGACCTTGAATAAAAGGAACTAAAAGTGTAAGGGTGTAATGAAAAGAATTATATCATGGCCCAAGGAGGCGCGGAGCCTCTCTTCCTCCTCAAACATCTTGAGAGAAGATGCAAGAGCTTCTTCGGTAGAGATACCTGTTAATAAAGCACAATAAGGGGGAGGGGATAGATGCAGAAGAATGTAAATGAAGTATACCCTGAAGGGTTCCTAGGCACTCTAATGAGGTCTCACAAGGCATCAACCATGCCAATTTCAAATTTTACAAGTGCCGAGAAACCCTAATACGGATTCGTTGACTAGAGTTTAGGCGAAAAAGAAACTAGTTAACAAATTAACTATAAGAAAGAGGCTACAACCTTTGTAGATCCGGTTCTCTACTTCCTTAGCTCTACGTAGACATCCCATCGCTGTCCATATAGGATCCCGGAATCTAGCATCGGCTTCATCGGAGAAATGGGCGGGTTAGGTCGTCGACTTCGATGCCGAAGATGATCTACGTCGAGGCAACACAAGATCAAGCTCCAACTTCACCAAGTCGTGAAACTTGTGAAGAAAACAGCCTATACTACTTGGCAAGAGGTAGAAGATGAAGAAATAGGAGGTGGGTTCACTTTAGAATTGGATTTCTCACTCTTTTTCTCAAGATGCCATTGATGGTGGCAAGCTCTCTTCTTGAAGAAGAAGAAGAAGAAGATAGAATATAATAAGTAATTTTGAAAAAGGAAATAATATGAATACTTATCATATACTAACCATGGTCAAGTGTAGAGAGTAAACTAGGGTTAGGTGAATGGTTAGGTTAAGGGAAGCAAACAAAATGGTCAAACTTTCAACTCTTCATGAAGCTTCATGAAAGAAACAAGAAAAGCCACCATTTCCATTTTCTTTTCCAAAATAAATAATCAAAATAAATAAATGAATAATTAAAGAAAACCCTAACCATTCATATAACCATGGTTTAATCTTTACACATACTCAAGTTTGCATGTATCATCAAACATGATACAATCAAGTGCATACAAAAATATATCACATATACAATGTGCACGAGAAAATCCTTTTAAAGTGAACCAATACTAGTTAATGCAAAGTAATATATCAAATATATAATTATACATTAAATCATTAAATCAACACTTGATTCAATGATCCGGTTATGTCGCACATAACCGACTAGTATTCAATGTATCGATTTATCGAATCAATCTTCGATTCGATAACTAGGTTATATCGCATACAACCAATCGAAACATTCATCGCGAGAATGAAATACGGTATTACATACACGTATTATTCTCGGTCCCGCACATATCTTATATGCGCTCCTATTTCGTTTCGCTTGAGCCAGGAAACCTCTGTGTAGGACTCTAAAGACTCGTCAATACGCCGGTAGCAGATGATGATCATATCAAGCACCCACAAGCCGTAAGCGGTCTGCTAAACGTAACGGCCACCCGGGTATTGAGCGATCAGAAGATCGACGAGCAAGCCCGCTCACACTCCTATGAATCCAACCAGTAACACTTACCGTACAGTCCGGTCTGTTCGTCTAATATGTCGCATATCAAATCTAGGGGTGGTAAACGTCAGACCCCAATAACCGATAAGTCGTACCGATGTGAGGCTCATAATGGGTCGAGAAACTACTGGTAACACTTACCAGCAAATCTCTAATCAGCCCTGGCCAGGGACTTCCCTGTTACGGCCAATCGAGCACAACGCAACATCAACTCCCAATACCGGGAGAGACGAAACCCCTCCTATCGCTCATTGCCTCCATGTGACTCGGGACTGTACCCAAAAAACCACCATTTTGCACGCCCTCATGGACGTGGTAAGGTGGAGATCAAAGCATAGTGGGAATCATACAAGACTCTATGACGATCTCGGGTCTACAGACTAACCTGTACAAGTGTCACCTGAGAACTGCCATCTGACGTGAGGTATAATACCATCTGGGAGTTCTCGGCGAGTCCGTCCAGTATACCCAGTCTCTACTGAGCACCCGTATACCCTCTCTGAAGTCAAACATCAATGGATATGGGATCATCCATCGCCCATCTCATGGGTCGAGAAGCGTATACGCTAGTCTACACTGGTATATCGATGCCCCGTCTCGATACACCCACGACTAGAGACCTTGAAGGATGTACCTATGGACTACCATGTCCCCACTAGTATGATCTGCATCATAGTCCAGGTAGTCAAGTACACATCCTAAGGGCTTTACCAACAAGTAACTATAAGACAGTTTAAAGAGACTAGTGTACATGTTAAGATAAAGTGCAACCAGATAGCATACTATCATATCGAGCAAGTAAGTCATCTCTATATATGCCCAAGCATCCAATATAATATACATTATCTGTACAATACTGGCATCTAGGGCATACATACAACTAACAATCTCCCACTTGAACTAGGGCCAGCTGCTGTAGTATCGCATACCGAGCATCCCGAAGAGTCTCTCAAACTGTATCTGGGGAATGGCCTTCGTGAGTGGATCCGCCGTGTTGTTCTTCGTGTCAACCCTCCTGACCTCGATCTCTCGGCGATCAACAATCTCCCGGATCAGGTGATACCGCCTCAGAATATGTCTGGATCGCTGATGGGACCAGGGTTCCTTGGCCAAAGCCACCGCTCCATTGTTATCGCAATACAAAGGTATTGGATGCTCAATGGATGGAACCACACCAAGTTCCGTAATGAACTTCTTGATCTAGACAGCCTCTTTGGCAGCATCGTTGGCAGCGATGTATTCAGCCTCCATTGTCGAGTCTGCCACGGTTTCCTGCTTGGAACTCTTCCAGCTAACCACCCCTCCGTAAAGGGTAAAGACAAATCCCGACTGCGACTTAGAGTCGTCCTTATCACTCTGGAAGCTCGAATCGGTAAAGGACTCCACTTGGAGTTCTCCATTACCATACACCAAGAGCATCTCTTTAGTCCTTCGCAAATACTTGAGAATGCTCTTCACAGCTGTCCAGTGATTCTCTCCAGGATCAGCTTGATACCTGCTCACTACACTTAGTGAGTATGCAACATCAGGTCTGGTACATAGCATCGCGTACATGATAGAGCCTACAGCCGAAGCATAGGGTATCCCTTGCATGCGAGCTCTCTCTAAATCAGTCTTGGGAGACATCTCTTTAGAGAGAGTGACTCCAGAGATCGTGGGCAAGTTCCCACGCTTGGATTCTTCCATACTAAACCTCTTTAGTATGGTGTCAATGTACTTGGATTGGGACAATCCCAATATCCGTTTGGATCTATCTCTATAGATCCTGATTCCCAATATGCAGGAGGCATCACCAAGATCTTTCATTGAGAATCTTTATGATAAGAAGAGCTTGACTGATTGCAGCATAGGAATATCATTTCCTATCAAGAGTATATCGTCTACGTACAATACGAGGAAGACAACCTTACTCTCTGCCACCTTCTTGTAAGTACAAGGTTCATCTGGGTTTTTGACGAAATCAAACTCTTTGATAACGACGTCAAAGTAGATGTTCCAACTCCGCGATGCTTGCTTTAATCCATAAATGGATTTAAGCAGCTTGCACACCTTCCCGCTGCTCCCATTGTCTACGGAGCCTTCTAGCTGAGTCATGTACACGCACTCTTCTAAATCTCCGTTTAGAAAGGCGGTCTTAACATCCATTTGCCAGATTTCATAGTCATGATACGCAGCGATGGCAAGCATGATCCGGATGGATTTAAGCATAGCCACTGGAGAAAAGGTTTCGTCATAGTCCACACCTGGTCTTTGACGAAAACATTTTGCAACAAGTCTATCTTTGAAAGTCTCCACTTTCCCATCTACACCAAGTTTTTTCTTGAAGATCCACTTGCTCCCAATGGGTTTTACCCCTTCAGGAGCAACTTCCAAAGTCCATACTTTGTTGGTGTACATGGATTCCATCTCGGACCGCATAGCATCCAGCCATTTCACTGAGTCCCTACTCGTGATGGCCTGCTCGAAACTAGTTGGGTCATCATCCTCCATGATGCAATCCTCGCTACCACCATCCATGAGAAAGCCGTAGTATCTCTCAGGTTGGCGAGGAACCCTACTAGATCGACGGAGAGGCTGAGGTTCATTGGGAGCTACTGAATCTTCTGGTTCCACTAAATCTTCAGTTACGGTTTGTGTATCTGGAACTTCTTCCAGCTCTACCACTTTGCCACTAAATTCTTTTCCAAGGAATTCCTTTTCTAAAAAGGTGGCATATTGAGAAACAAACACCTTTTGTTCTTCAGCTTGGTAGAAAAGATATCCTTGGGAATTCTTAGGATATCCCACAAACTTGCAAAGAACTGACCGTGCCTCGAGTTTGTCTGGATTTTGCCTTTTGACATAAGCCGGACAACCCCATATCTTAACTCGTTTAAAATATGGTCTCTTCCCACTCCATATCTCATATGGTGTGGTAGGTACAGATTTAGATGGAACTTGATTCAATAGGTATGCTGCTGTCTCCAGCGCATATCCCCAGAAAGAAATAGGTAACTCAGCTGTGCTCATCATAGAACGCACCATATCTAATAGGGTGCGGTTCCTCCGTTCTGACACACCGTTGTGCTGTGGTGTATATGGAGGAGTCAGCTGAGAGAGAATCCCATTCTCTTTTAGGAAGTCCAGGAATTCATTGCTCAAGTATTCACCTCCTCGATCAGATCGTAGGATTTTAATACTTTTTCCGGTTTGGTTCTCAACTTCTTGTTTATATTCTCTAAATTTCTCAAAAGCTTCTGATTTGTGTTTCATCAGGAACATATACCCGAACCTAGAGAGATCGTCAGTGAATGTAATGAAGTATGAAGAACCATCCCTGGCATGTATAGACATAGGACTGCATACATCACTATGTATCAGTCCTAAGAGTTCAGTAACTCTTTCTCCGTGTCCTGTAAACGGAGTTTTGGTCATCTTGCCTTTGAGACATGACTGGCAAGTGTCATAAGATGAAAATTCGAATGGTTTCAAATATCCATCCTTATGCAACTTAGCCAATCGTGTCACATTAATGTGACCCAGTCTACAATGCCACAAGAAGGATTCGTTCAGTTCTGAACTCTTCCTCTTGTGTGTGTTTGTTATGCTCAGAACTGTTGATTGATTTAGAACATAAATGCCATTGCACAACGTGCCTGATCCAACCAACTTTTGGTTACGGAAAATGTTCATAACATTGTCCTGTAATACAAAATTATATCCCTCTTTACTAAACAAAGAAACCGATATAATGTTGCATATCAGGTTCGACATGTAATAGCATTCGTTCAGAACCAATGTATTACCAGTTGGTAATGCAAGGTGATATTCCCCGACAGTCTTAGCTGCAACTATTGCACCATTTCCAACTCTTATGTCTTTATCACCTTCTCCAAGTTCTCTACCTTTCCTTAGCCCATGTAACTGATTACATATATGGGATCCTGACCCGGTATCTAATACCCAGGACGTAGAGCAAATGGAGAAACAGTTCTCTGTAACGAACATACCCGAAGAAAATGCATCAACATGTACTTTCTTCATTCGGGTAGCATGGGAATCCTGGTATTTCCCTATGTCCTGTTCATTCCCATAACTCTTATAAGAAAGAACGGAACCAACGTTTCCCAGCACAGTATAACATGCGGGTTCAGTCAATACATCCATATTATTATCTTTATTAGGGCATGACATGGTCGCTACCTGGAGAGAGAGAGAAGAAAACACTTTAGCGTATGCTCTTGCAAGATCAGATTGGTTATTATCTTATCTAATCAGGATGGCTCCCACTGGTTTTTATCAAATCTTCCTTCAAACCCTAAAAGGAAAGACTAGCCGGGATTAATTACACGCTACAACTTCGCCAATCTTTCAGCCAGGCCAGTGTCGGTACTTTGAGGGAGGTTTCCCGTGCTTTCGCACGGACCTAATTAAAGTAAACCTCATTTTTCCAGAGGCGTAACCCCGTTGACACCTTTCTAGACACCTACTTGATCGGCTAATTGTAATGTGTAAAACTCTTCCAGGAGTAACCCTTACTCGCAGTGGGTATCGCGATCCAACTATCTCATAGAAGGTATGCAATCTCATTGCAAATTTCAACATTTGAAATTCCCGATAATATTTTGCCCCTAGCAGCTGTATGACCTTAACATAGTCAACAAATCATAAGTGCTAGTCAAGTTCAACCCGTCATTTCCTGATTGAATTAAACCCACTCGCACGACTCTTAACATAGTCAACAAACGTAGCACGAATACTAACTAGTACTTATCTGAAATGACGGAGGGCTACGACAGGTTTTTCTGAAAACCTATTGCGTAATGAACTTGATATCGTTGTAGAATCAAATGAAGTTTTGAAATGGAGTGATTTTGAGGCTTTTCTAGTTTTGCTAAAGGGGTCACTCCTGGTGAAGGGATCGTCGGCCCTTTCCTCGTCGAATGAGGTGCGGGATATATCATAAATATCACTGTGCAAAGCAGAAACTATAGAAGCAATCAAAAGACAAACCGAGTGTGTAGCATCTGCCAGTTATTGCTAAAGGGGTCACTCCCGGTGAAGGGATCTCGGCCCTTTCCTCATCGAATAAGGTGCAGGGTATATCATATATACCACTATGCAAAGCAAAATTGTAGCTACCCTTTTTATTTAAAATTTGATTCTACAACATCTTTTAGGTTTCTTTTCTTTCATTAATCACATTAATGAAGTCCCATCATTTAAGTCACCTAAACATTACAGATAAATACGGCGTACACTTATGCCATCCGCATTCGCCTCGATGTCCCCTCGTGCACCTTTAGGTTAGGTAACTAACGACAGAGCAGGGCAGGGCTAGTGCGGGTGCAAAACATAAGTAACGTCTATATAATATATCATATATACTATATACAGTATCCATCAGAACATATCAAATGATCACATCACAGATATCGCACAAGAAAATATCATATGAAATATTGGATATACTAGGACGTCCGTGTTTTCAATACGAGCCAGTATAAAACACGGATTCCACGGTCGTGATGAATAGCCAATCCCACACCCCTAGACCCCTACGAGAGCGGCAAGCAACCCTACTAATTCTAGGGTTAGGAGACCCGGACTCGACTCCTCGAGATGGTCTCCTACTGGACCCTAGAACCCGGTTACTTATGCTCCCCTCCTTGGGTCTATCCTAATGTGGAAAAGTAAATAATATACATCAACGGTGACATCTTTCGCAACCTGGAAGTGTCCCAATAAAAGAATATTACATACAAGTTTTTACATGAATGAAAATGAAAAACACTCATCTCACATAAAAACCCCCGGCTATTCGAACACAACGATCCAATATAACATATCTAGCAACACATAACATCATATGTCATCAACGTAAGTAAGTATGCATACACCGATTGTCGTCGACGTATAGCAACGACAATCGGCAATACCACTACATACTACACTTACGGTCACAGAAAAGAAAGTGTAAAACTACAACAGTTGGAATCCGCAATCTCTTTAGACATCGCATGCCTAATCAAATGAAATACTTAGACATCACATGCCTAACAATTATGAACCCCGCATTTTAGTCTCATTATCGAAAACTCTTTTCAATATCAAGTGAGACTAAACCGCTAGATTTATAACATTCATTCAGTTATCTCATAACTGTTTATGAATTCCAATTATTGTATCCCATTCCGGATAAATAGAAAATATTAAACTTTCCGATCGAACATTCGAACACCCAAGTTTTCCCGAAACCGTTCAACACATGAAATAAGTTCAAAGACATTCACTTCATGTCTCAGTACCAACGGTCCAGCCGTAGAAGGGTCAAGCCAACGCCTCACATATGGCATGCCGTACTGCCCCAAACCCTAAGGTTCAAAGGGCAGTTCAAGACGGTCACATAATCGAGTTAAGGTTTATTGTCTTCTAGAGGGACCATCGCGTTACTTGCACTACTTAGAACGTCATTAAACTACGGAAAAGTCCAACAATTGAAAATTTCCCGGCAGGGGAAAGATTGGGTATTTACATCCGGTCGAACTTTTTAACATATTCTAAAATTATCCGGAAAAACACACAGACAAAGTTTGATAATCCGATCGAATCTTTGATTCCCAATACAACCTCAGAATACTCAACTCTTTAGTCATAATAAAAATACCCAGAAAATATAGCACTGCAGAATAGGAATTACTGTGTAAAATTCATTGGACAAGGAGACAGTACGGCCGCGGAACCGCCGCATGAGCCAAGCTCATGCCGCGGAACCGCGGCGGTTTAATGGACTTAGCTGCTCGAATTTCACAGTAACTCTTATAAACTTCTGCTGATTTTTCTGCATATTTTTAATTCACAAAAATCCAAATTTTCAGAAAATTTCCAGAGAGCATTTTGGATTAGGGTTTCGATGTTCGTTCGGATTTCAAACGTCGTCTACTTTTCACCTAAGTCTCTAGCTAGGCTCTGATACCACTGAAGGGTTCCTAGGCACTCTAATGAGGTCTCACAAGGCATCAACCATGACAATTTCAAATTTTACAAGTGCCGAGAAACCCTAATACGGATTTGTTGACTAGAGTTTAGGCGAAAAAGAAACTACTTAACAACTTAACTATAAGAAAGAGGCTATAACCTTTGTAGATTCGGTTCTCCACTTCCTTAGCTCTACGTAGACGTCCCCTCGCTGTCCATATCGGATCCCGGACACTAGCATCGGCTTCATCGGAGAAATGGACGGGTTAGGTCGTCGACTTCGATGCCGAAGATGATCTACGTCGAGGCAACAAAAGATCAAGCTCCAACTTCACCAAGTCGTGAAACTTGTGAAGAAAACACCCTATACTACTTGGCAAGAGGTAGAGGATGAAGAAATAGGAGGTGGGTTCACTTTAGAATTGGATTTCTCACTCTTTTTCTCAAGATGCCATTGATGGTGGCAAGCTCTCTTCTTGAAGAAGAAGAAGAAAAAGATAGAATATAATAAGTATTTTTGAAAAAGAAAATAATATGAATACTTATCATATACTAACCATGGTCAAGTGTAGAGAGTAAATTAGGGTTAGGTGAATGGTTAGGTTAAGGGAAGCAAACAAAATGGTCAAACTTTCAACTCTTCATGAAGCTTCATGAAAGAAACAAGAAAAGCCACCATTTCCATTTTCTTTTCCAAATTAAATCATCAAAATAAATAAATGAATAATTAAACAAAACCTTAACCATTCATATAACCATGGTTTAATCTTTACACATACTCAAGTTTGCATGTATCATCAAACATGATACAATCAAGTGCATACAAAAATATATCACATGTACAATGTGCACATCAAATGAGAAAATCCTTTTAAAGTGAACCAATACTAGTTAATGCAAAGTAATATATCAAATATATAATTATACATTAAATCATTAAATCAACACTTGATTCAATGATCCGGTCATGTCGCACATAACCGACTAGTATTCAATGTATCGATTTATCGAATCAATCTTCGATTCGATAACTAGGTTATATCGCATACAACCAATCGAAACATTCATCGCGAGAATGAAATACGATATCATATACACGTATTATTCTCGGTCCCGCACATATCTCATATGCGCTCCTATTTCATTTCGCTTGAGCCAGGAAACCTCTGTGTAGGACTCTAAACACTCGTCAATACGCCGGCAGCAGATGATGATCATATCACCCACAAGCCGCAAGCGGTCTGCTAAACGTAACGGCCACCCGGGTATTGAGAGATCAGAAGATCGACGAGCAATCCTGCTCACACTCCTATGAATCCAACCAGTAACACTTACCGTACAGTCCGGTCTGTTTGTCTAATATGTCGCATATCAAATCTAGGGGTGGTAAACGTCAGACCCCAATAACCGATAAGTCGTGCCGATGTAATGCTCATAACGGGTCTAGAAACTACTGGTAACACTTACGAGCAAATCTCTGATCAGCCCTGGCCAGGGACTTCCCTGTTACGGCCAATCGAGCACAGCGCAACATCAACTCCCAATACCGGGAGAGACGAAACCCCTCCTATCGCTCATTTCCTCCATGTGACTCGGGATTGTACCCAAAAAACCACCGTTTTGCATGCCCTCATGGACGTGGTAAGGTGGATATCAAAGCACAGTGGGAATTATACAAGACTCTATGACGATCTCGGGTCTACAGACTAACCTGTACAAGTGTCACCTGAGAACTGCCATCTGACGTGAGGTATAATACCATCTGGGAGTTCTCGGCGAGTCCGTCCAGTGTACCCAGTCTCCACTGAGCACCCGTATACCATCTCTGAAGTCAAACATCAATGGATATGGGATCATCCATCGCCCATCTCATGGGTCGAGAAGCGTATACGCTAGTCTACACTGGTATATCGATGCCCCGTCTCGATACACCCATGACTAGGGACCTTGAAGGATGTACCTATGAACTACCATATCCCCACTAGTATGATCTGCATCATAGTCCAGGTAGTCAAGTACACATCCTAAGGGCTTTACCAACATGTAACTATAAGAAAGTTTAAAGAGACTAGTGTACATGTTAAGATAAAGTGCAACCAGATAGCATACTATCATATCGATCAAGAAAGTCATCTCTATATATGTCCAAGCATCCAATATAATATACATTATCTGTACAATACTGGCCTCTAGGGCATACATACAACTAACATACCCGACTCCGTAATAGAGGCTAATGCCGCCTGTTTACAGGCCAGTCGTTTCGATGCTTCAATGGCTTCCTGAAGGTCGGAATCAGTCACAGGCGCATCAAACAAACCCTCATTGGTGCCATACTCGCATAAGCCCTCACTATAGGGAGCATGAGGCTCCTGGTCGAATACGATGTCAGCAGAGAATAGAGATTTCTTCTTCTTCTGCGAACTGACACCAACGGTCGACGATAAAAGCTTCGCTTGACAAGCTTCTTCGGATGGCGGGTTCGGATCTCCGAACTAATGCCCAATTCCGGGGACGCCACGGCTACCGCAGTCACAAGAACATCCAGTCGAAGCTTATCAGGGAAAGCTCGTGGGACTACCACCATAGTGATTTCTCTTAAAGAAAGACGGACGATTTTCCGTCACTTCAGTGGGACCGCCGGATTTCTGGCTGGGACGACATCCTTATAGTCGAGTAGCAGCCGCCTCTCCTCCCTGATAACAGCACTTGTCGCATGCCGGTACTACGTGGAATAAGCATTCGAGGCTTTTGACACATGGCTCGGCTCACTGACAAGGAAATGGGACCCCGTATTCAATCGCGTAAAATGATGCGTTGCGCTGCGAATATCCTCCTCCGTATCAACCGGCTCAACTAAGAACGCCTTAAGAGGAACACCTTGGTTATAACCCTATTGTTGGGCAAAACGATGTGGGTTGTACCTCATAAACAGCACTGAGGCATTCTGTCTAAATACTAGGAAGCCCGGCCTAATAGAATACAAGTGCATAACCTCCCGAGCCCTCAACACAGAAGCCCCATCCTTGAAAGTATCATGCAACGGTTAGACCACCTTGGATGATTCTTCACCGATAGTCAGGACTATATCGACAAAGGTCATATTGTCCCCAACTATGCGTGGACGAAGGAGCAATCTCCAAGCCTCTCGCTGTGATGGGTCTGGAGCGGAAGCGTCAACCAGATACATGACCCAGGGGAAGTTGTAGCCTTCATAGAATCGGGATCGTTTGTGAACACCAAAGGTGCCCAGCACGTGCATCTCGATCCATATTATGAAGTAGTGCAATGGGAGATAAACGGGATTTACTCCCGGTTGAGTGGTGTCAGCTGCTAAGCTCAGGCCATGATATAAATGTGCCAACCCCACGATCCCAATGGCCACACGCGTCATCGCAACGATGCGATGAGCCGGATAAAAAACAGATGGCATCATGAAGTGGGGGTGTGTCGGAAGTGCAAACCAACTCAACCACAAGCCAATAAACCCCAGAAAAAACGTTTCTTCATCAACATCCGGGGCAGCAATCTCTGCAAAAGAGACGACTGGAGTATCCGGAATAAAGAATTTCATTAAATCCGCCTCCACGGTCGGCAAGTTATCCAAACCAAACCCGAACGGGTCGTCAAGTTTCGCGATTTTCGCAGCCTGTTTAGACAGAACTTCCAGACGAAGAAAGCAGGCGATGAAATCCACGAAGCTAACTCCGTGACCCAGACTCCAGGAATAAACTCCCGTACATGTTCAACACCTTAATCAAACATGGGAACTGATGTTGGACAGCGTTCTCCGGAGTAAGGCCCATTACCACTGATTTGGTGGCGAAGACATACTCGTCGGGGGGAATAGCTCCTCATAGTGCTCCTTTTTAACAGGTAAGCCGGAGATCTCCGCAAACTCCTCCAATGAAATCGAAACCTCCCGATCTGATAAGAGAAAGTTATGGGTCGGAATTTTCCATTGTTCTAAAAAGGATTTGATCCACTACACATAAGGAGCGTGATAGTGAAAAAGGGATGCGTAGATCGCGGGATACAACCCGGTCTTTAATAACAGCGATTTCTTAGCCGACAGGATATATCGGGCCTACTGTAGATAGCCGGCCGAATGACGGGGAGTCATTCCTATCATGTAAACTTTCCCCCACGGACGCGACTCTCCTTGGCATATGCGTTGCTCTAAAATGTCCAAGGCTATCGGCGGCTGGATTGGTATTGAGGCCATGGAAGGCTGAAGACGACCTTCCGAGGTCCAGTTGACCTCTTCTACTGCGAAGGTCACCGGCGGCAGATCAGCATAATAGATCACCAGGATCGGCTCCGAAGGCGCTGCGCAAGTAAAACTACGCCGACCCCGAATAATTTGACTATACCATGACCCCTACAGATGAAGAGATTTTTTCTCTGGGTCATGATCCTTAATAAGTGCGAAGACTTCCCGATCTACGGGCGTGTCGGCAAAAGCGCACTCCGAACGTACGAAGGGAAAGGAGGAATCAAAAGCCATAATACCTGCACAAAAGGGAAGGGTTAGCTATCGACACAATGTTCAAGGCTTTAACATTCTAAAATTGTACCGCACCGCAGTTCAAAAAAAGAAAGGGACTGGGGATCCTACAAAATCAAGGTATCGCCCCATCAATGATGGGGCAGCCACTCATTAAAAATAAAATCCAAAAGGATTCTCACTTAATGAGAAAACATCATTAAACTTTGGAGTTAAACTCCCTCGAGAACTGTGTTCTGTAAATAGATTTCAAATCTATCAAGAAAATTAGGAAGGGAATAAAATTCCCAAAAGAATTTCTTTAAAAAGAAATTCTTTAGAGCCAAGCTCTGTAGAATAATGGGATAACATCCCAGAACTCCGCTTAAGAAAGAGAATTAAATTCCAAATAACCTTCAAAAAACAAAGTTTCTAATAGGGTAAAACCCTGAAAGATCTTTAAGATCTACAATCTACTCAAGTAAAATTTTTTTTAGATCTCTAAGAGATCATTGCAAAAGAAGAGCAAAGATCTGTTAATGGGTTAAAAACCCTAAAACATGAAGAGATTCCTTCGAGAGTTTCCTCAGACATTAAGATATGGTCATGATTCTTACCAAACATTGACAAAGTTTTGACTCTAAAGAGTTTCTTTGAACAGAGATCTGAGCTCTGAAAGGAGAATTAAATTATCAAGAAAAGAAGAAGGCTAAAGAAGATGAACAACAGCCATCCCAAGGGCCAAAGGCCTTATTTATAAGATTTTAAAAGACAGTTCAACTTTCCAGGAGATCGAACGGTGGAAAAGGTGCCACCGCTGCACTCACGTGTGAGCCATGTGAGCGTAGCGGTGGGGGGCATTTGTTTCCCCCAATAAAAGAACAAAACTCTGTTTCAAAATTTTTAAAGTGCCTTCCACGAGGGCGCCAGCGCCAGAGTTAAAAACTCTTATATGGCGCCGCACGTGCTCCTCACGGAGGCGCCAACATGCAAAGCACATAAAGAAATTAAAATCCTAATTAGCGCCTTCGTGCACAACACGTGAGTGCCGACGCCCAGGTAGAATTAAATTCTACTCTCTGTTAAACAGAGTCGTTGGATCAAAAATCCAACGTAGATGATAAATCATCAAGACTCAGAATTAAAATTCTGTTGAGAGGAAATATTCTTCAAATCTTTCTAAAAGAAGAAAGATACCTTCGGTTGGATCATAGAATAAAATTCTATGCCTTCTGTAAAACAGAGGACCGTTAGATTAAAAATCTAATGGTGATTAAAAAATCACCGTTTTACAGAATAAATTCTGTGCAAAGAAAAATATTTCCCCAATCTTGTTCTATAAAACAGAAACCCTTGGATCAAAGATCTAATGGTGGGTAAAAATCCCTAAATCAATTAGGATCACTTAATGAGAGATTTCTTCAAAAACTAATTAACAAACTCGCCTCTACTATATAAAGGACCTAAGACTTCAAGTCTGAAGTAGAAGACCCCTCCATATGCTTAAGAAAAGGGGGAGAAACCTTAAAAAAGAACAGAGAATTAAATTCTTGAGGAAGAAGAGCTCCCTTCTTGGAAATTTTAGGTAAATAAAATCGATATATATAAAAAGGTAAAAATATATACCTACTGGAGGGTTTAGCCCTTCTCAAAGAACTGAGTTCTTTCTCAGGATCTGAAATCTACAAGACAAGTCTCTCATATGATGAGAATTTAATTATCATTGGGAATAACTTGTTTCTTGAGAACCAAAGAGTCATCTACAAAATATAGATTCTATTGATCATTAAGGAAGAAAGAACCTAACGCCCCACGTGCCCCTCATGTGGGTGCCACAGAGGGGTGTGCTCAGCACTCAATAAGCGGCGCCCTGCGCCCATTGCTCTACGTGTCCCTCACGTGGGCGCCATAAAATGGAAGAGTGCTTAGCACTCACTAGGCAGCGCTTAGTGCCTAGCATCTCACGTGTCCCTCACGCGGGCGCCATAAAGAGTGCCTAGCACTCCGTACAAAGACAAAAAGGGGTAAAGTGTTTAACACTTATTAGGCAATCCCCATGACTAAAAGCCCACATGATTATATGTGAGCGTTAGAACTTATATAAGTGCTCAGCCCTTTTTGTACAAAAAGGGGACTGATTATACAGAGCCCAAACAAGCGCTTAGCACTTTTCAATAAATAAAAAAAACTGAATGGACCAAGCCCAAATTGGCTAGGTCCCCCGAGGATTGAACCTCCCTGATTCAGACCAACCGAGCCCAATTGCTCACATACATTTAAGTCGATCTTAATCTCAAACCAGATTAACAATCCTTAAATAAAACAAACTCAAATCTAAGATATACGGATTTGGACTAATCCACGCCTTACGGTCGACGGCATAAATTAGTCTCCGTATACAATCCACGGGCAACCCAAACCAAAAATAAAACAAACACACACGACACGAAGTGAACTTCTGGAGCAGGAGAAAGTGGTTATCGTGATGCGGTAACGTAATTAACTGCAGTGGTTTGTGCCTGCAGGAAAGAGTGTCCCCATAATCAAAAACCCCTCACAAATGAGGGGGAATCTGACGAAGTCTGCTATAACGACCGCATCCATCCAAACCTCCGATATACGGTGCAATAAATCAACTTGGCATCTTCAGAGAGGTGGACGGATAAATCCAAATAGCATCTTCCCCCAAACTCAGGCAAGATGATCCATCCCAGTTCGTCTCTGTTTTCGGTGGTGAACTATAATCTTGAAAGGAAACGATGTTCCTATGCTACACTCGGTCAAGCTCTTCTTATCACACAAGTTCTCCATGAAAGATCTAGGTGATGCCTCCTACATTCTGGGATTAAGATCTATAGAGATAGATCTAAACGGATGTTGGGATTGTCCCAATCCAGATACATTGATACCATACTAAAGTGGTTTAGTATGGATGATTCTAAGCGCGGTAATTTACCTGCTTGCTCGGAAATAACTCTCTCCAAAGAGATGTCTTCCAAGAATGATTTGGAAAGGGCTCGCATGCAAGAGATACCCTATGCTTCGGCAGTCGGATCTATCATGTATGCGATGTTATGTACCAGACCAGATGTAGTTTACTCACTAGGTGTAGTGAGTAGGTATCAATCAGATCCTGGGAAGAAACACTGGACATCTGTGAAGAACATTCTTAAGTACTTGAGAAGAACTAAAGAAATGTTCTTGGTGTATGATAACGATGAACTCCAGGTGGAGTCCTTTACCGATTCGAGCTTTCAGAGTGATAAGGATGACAGTAAGTCAGTCTTGGGTTTTGTCTCCACCCTCAATAGAGGGGCGGTATATTAGAAGAGTTCCAAGCAAGATACTGTAGCAGACTCGACGATAGAGGCTGAATACATCGCTGCCAATGATGCTGCCAAAGAGACTGTCAGGGTGAAGAAGTTCATTACTAAACTTGGTATGGTTCAATCCCTTGAGCATCCAATACCTGTGTATTGTGATAACAATGGAGCTGTGGTTTTGGACAAGGAACCCCAGTCCCTTCAGAGATCCAGACATATTCTATGGCGGTATCACCTGATCCGGGAGATAGTAGATCGATGGGAGATCGAGGTCAGGAGAGTTGACACAAAGGACAACGTAGCGGATCCACTCATGAAGGCCTTTCCCCAGACATAGTTTGAGAGCTTTTTTGGGATGTTGGACTTAGTGCAAGTTGGAGATTGTTAGTAATATGTATGCCCTAGAGCCTATTATTGTATGATATAGTGGATGCTTGGACATATATATAGAGGACTTTCTTACTTGATTAGATAGTATACTATCTGGTTGCTCTTTATCTTAACATGTACACTTGTATTATTATACTGTCTCTCAGATACATGTTTGATAAAACCCTTAAGATGTTTGCTTGACTACTAGGAATATGAGGCATATCATACTACTGGGACTTTGTAGTCCACAAGCACATCCTTTAATTGTTCCTAATCAAGGGAGTATCGAGACAGGGCATCGATATTCCAGAGTAGACTAGTATGTACGTTTCTTGACCCTGTAGGGGGCGATGGTTTATCCCATAACCATTGGTATTTAACATTAAAAATTATACACATGTGCTCATTAGAGAATGGGTACACCGAACAGGACTCGCCGAGAACTCCTAGATGGCACCATACCTATCATCAGATAGCAGTTCTCTGGTGACACTGGTATAGATTAGTCTGTACACCCGAGATCGTCATAGAGACTTGTGTGACTCCCATTGTGCTTTGATTTCCTCCCTACCACGGCTCAAAGGAGTCATGCAAATAGGTGGATTTTGGGTACAGTCCCGAGTCACATGGAGGCAGTGAGCGATAAGAGGGGTTTCGACTCTCCCGATATTGGGAGTTGATGTTGCGCTATGCTCGATTGGCTATAAAAGTAAATCCTTAGCCAGGGCTGATGAGATTTAATGGTAAGAGTTATCAGTAGTTTCTCGAACCGTTATGAGCCATACATCGGCATGACTTATCAAGTTACTGGGGTCTGACGATTCTACCCCTAGACTCGATATGCGACATATCAGATAAAGAGACCGGACTGTACGGTAAGTGTTACTTATAGGCTTCATAGGAGTTTGGACAAGCTTGCTTATTGATCTTCTATTCGCTCAATACCTGGATAGCTGTTACGTCCAGCTAGTACCGCTGACGGCTTGTGGGTAACTGATGTGATCATTACCTACTGCTGGCGTATTGACGAGTCTTTAGAGTCCCACACAGAAGTTTCCTAGTTCAAGCGAAACAAACTAGGGCACATATATTAATATGTGCGGGGGCCTGATGAAATACGAGTATGTGATACCGTATTCTAATCTGGCGGTTATTTGATATCAATTAGGTTATATGTGATATAACCGGATTATTGAATCAAGTGTTGATTTGATAATGTGATATACATATAAATGATATTAGTCGGTTATATGTGATATAACCAGATTATTAAATCAAGTGTTGATTTAATAATTTGATATATATTTTTATTTGATTTAATTATATATTAACTAATATTAAGCTCACTAATTATTTTCTTAATATATATTAATATATATTAATATATATATATATATATTTGATATATGTATATATATATATTTGATATATATATATATATATATATTTGATATATATATATATTTGATATATATATATATATATATTAAAAGAAGCATGATTGAATTTCTATTTTGTGAAAATAGAAATTATGAGGTGGAGAAAGAGGAATGGGTGAAGCATGGCTTGATGAATTTTTTATTCATCATCCTACACTATTGAAGCATAGTGACATTTTATTATTTGATGATATTTGTTGCTTCAATAAGTGAGAGGAGCTCAAGCCATTCTTCACTACACTTGTTCTTTTTCTTTATATGAGCTCTTTTCTCTCTAGCTCTCTTCATCTTTCTCCTCACCTCCTCCAAGCCCTAACACTCACATGAGTTGTGAACCCTAGGGCTTGAAATTATCCATAGTGAGCAAACAAAACCCCTACTTCACCATCCTACACTTGATTAGCACTTAGGTCTAGTGTGTTTCCTTCACTAAAGTAAGTTTAGTAAAGAGATAGCTTGGATTAGCGGAGCTTCGGGTGGATCATCTTCGGCACGAAGGTCATGTAGGAAGCTCGATTCAACATCAAGTGGAGCCTAGTGGAGTCGCATGGACTACTACACTGAGCTTTTGAAGAGAAAGACACGGTCTACAAAGGTTGCTGCCTCCTTCACTTAGTGTTAGAGTTTTGATATCATGTTTTAAACCCTAATCATCTAGTTAGATCTTTAGCTAGTCTAGCTTAGCACCCCAAATTTTTGAAAATTGCATGCACGATGCCGGTTTTGACCAAGTGGCGGTGCTAGGGTAGACTTTCACCATTTTACAGAGTCCCTACTGGAAATAGTCTGCTCAAAACTAGTAGGGTCATCTTCTTCCAAGATGCAATCTTCATGATCCCTGTCTATGAGAAAACCGTAGTATCTCTCGGACGGATAAGAATGCCTACTAGATCTGCGGAGTAGCTGGGATTCATCTAGTTTTATCAAATCCTATGGTTCCATCAAACCTTTAGTCATAGTTTCTTTTGCAAGAAACTGCCATTCCAAAAAGTTGGCATTCTAAGAAACAATAATCCTTTGTTTCTCTGCATGGTAGAATAGATATCCATTCAAATACTTTGGATATCCTACAAACTTACACAAAACTAATCATGCCTCGAGTTTGTCTTAGTTCTACTTTTTAACATAAGCAGGACAACATCATATTTTAAGACGTTTAAGACACAGACTTTTACCACTCCATATTTCATATAGAGTTTTAGGCAAGGGTTTAAATGGAACTTGATTCAATAGATATCTCATTGTCTCAAACGCATATCCCCAGAACGAAAGAGCTAACTCATCATTACTCATCACGGGGCGAACCATATCCAAAATGGTGCGATTCCTCCACTTCGATACAACGTTGTGCTGTGGTGTATAAAGAGTAGTAAGCTGAGAGAGAATTCCATTCTCTTTTAAAAATTCAAGGAATTCCATACTTAAGTACTCTCCTCCTTGATCAGATTGCAAGATTTTGAAACTTTTTCCAATCTGGTTCTATACTTCGCTCTTATATTTTTTGAATTTCCCAAAAGTTTCAGATTTGTATTTTAACAGAAATACATATCCGAACCTAGAAAGATCACCAATGAATGTAATGAAGTACGAGAACCAATCCCTCACATGTGTAGATATTGGAAGACATACATCACTTTGTATGAGTCCCAAGAGCTCTGTATCTCTTTCTCCGTGTCCTGTAAACAGAATTTTGGTCATCTTTCCTTTGAGACAAGACTGGAAAGTTTCATAGGATGTAAATTCGAAAAAATCCAAATACCTATCCTTATGTAACTTAGCTAGTCTTTTCTCATTGATATGACGAAGTCTACAATACCACAAGAAGGTTTCATTCATATATGAAATCTTCCTCTTGCATGTATGTATATTGAAAACTGGATTTTCATTAAGAACATATATACCATTACATAATATACCTACCCCAATCAACACCTAATTAAGGTAAATGTTCATGAAATTTCTATCTAATACAAAGATATATCCATCTTTATTTAATAAATAAACGAATATAATATTGAAAAGCAGAGAGGGTACATAGTAACAGTTGTTCAAAATCAGAGTATTACAACTTGGCAATACTAGGTGATATTCTCCTAGGGCAGCATCATCAACTTGTACTCCGTTCCCTACTCTGAAGGACATATCACTAGGTCCAACTAGCCGATTTTTTCTTAAACCTTGTAATAAATTATAGATATGAGATCCCGATCCAGTATCTAATACCCAAGAGGTAGGGCTGACCGAAAAATAGTTCTCAATAACCAACACACCAGAAGAAAATGCATTAGAATGCTTCTTCTTATCAGGGTCATGTGGAAGTCCTTGCATTCCTCTATTCTATGCCTATCCTCATGACAATTGTAAGTCGATGTACAACACCCCACGACTTGCGGGGAGGCGGAATAATGAAAAACGATCTTGTTTTAGGCGTAAATATCAACTAACCGAGAATCTTTGCTTAAACAATAACTAACAAGAAACCATAGAAGTGTTAACTACTATGTTAAGTGATTATACCTAAAGAATCGAGTCCTTCGTCTTGTCATTCTCCACGTCCTCTCCGGCCTTCTCTATGTAGTAGAAGATCCACCCGAGAGCTTTACTACAAACTTCACCTCAAACTAGAGGTAACTAGGTTTCTTAAATCGCTAATCTAAGTAACCTATGTGATATAGAGAATGGTTAAGGATTAAGTAGTCTAATCTAATCCTTGTACTCAACACATGCGAGGGGAGGATTAGGGTTTGAAGAGAGAGAGAGCTTGAGGAGAGAGAAGGTGAGCAAAAGAATGAGATAAGATAATGATTTATCATAATATATATCAAGTATTATCATTTATCCAATAAAAGAAAATAAAGGATTTACAACCATGCTTTATAAATATCTAAGGGTGATTCATCTCCATGAGTCATTAAGCATTTATGATGCATTAATGACATGGATGAATCACTCATATGACTCACTAATCTCATTTAATGCATATGCCACCTTAACCCCCAAGTCATCATCTTCTAGAAGCTTCTCGCGTAATTACGAGAACGCCCCTCCTATCCGTGAAAACACGGAAAAACTTTAGACTGTATAAATCCAATAACCGGATACTAGAAACTGGCTTAAACCAAATCCGGCTAGTAAAAACTGTCCGGATGTCGTACGTGCGTAAACACACGTATGCGTCCGAACCCTTGTCGTAAAACCATACGACCTCTATATCGTTTCGCCTGAAGTAGGGAAACTCTCTGTGTGGGACTCTAGAGACTCGACTACTACGCTGGCGGTGGGTTTAACCACAGACCGCAAGCAGCACTAGCTGTACGTAACGGTCCCCAGGTAAATGTCGATAAGAAGGCCGATGAGGAAACCCATCCGAACTCCTATTGAGTCTGATGTGACAATCTCCGTACAGTCCGGTCTGTTTGTCTAAGAATATCGCATATCGAGCCTAGGGGGCGGCAAGCGTCAGTCCCCTAATAGCGGTATAAGTCGTGTCGGAGCGAAGCCCATTACACCCTGAAAAACTACTGGAACCTACCAGCAAATCTCGCTTGCCCTGGCCAGGGACTTTGCGTAATGGCTCTCTGACACAGCGCGATATCAACCCCCAATACCGGGAGAGACGAATCCTGTCTAACCGCCACTGCCTCCAAGTGCTCGGGACTGCACCCAACTGCTACCTGTTTGCACGACTCCTTTGAGCCGTAGTAGGGTAGCAATCTAAGAACAGTGGGACACACTCGAGGCGAAGTAGCAGTGTCAAGTCTGTGGACTATGCTGTACTCATGTCACCTGGGAACTGTTCACTGACGACTGGTATAAAACCAACCAACAGTTCCCTGTGAGTCCTGTCCGGTGTACCCGTAAACCAACGAGCACCTGTATACTATCTCCAGTACGACGTACTGATGGCTGTGGGACAGACCATCTCCCCAACTGGGATGAGAAGCGTACACATTAGTCTACTCCGGAGTATCGATGCCCTGTCTCGATAATCCTACGACTAGGGTCCTGAATAAGGATGTGGTTGTAGACTACCCAGCCCCCACTAGTGTGACTGCCATCACAACGCTGGTAGTCAAGCAAGATCCTAAGAGCTCTATCAATACGTATACTCACATATTAAGATAGAAAAACCAAGTAGCATACTACCATGTTTAGCAAGACTGTTATATACATGTGAATATCCCAAGCTTCCATTAAGTAATATACAAACTAGTATGATACAATAATGGCCCCTAGGGCATATACACTAACAATCTCCCACTTGCACTAGGGCCATGTACTGGCGTATCGAAGACCGATGATCTCGAGTAGCCCCTCGAACTGAATCTGAGGTAGGGCCTTCGTGAATGGATCAGCAATGTTCTCTTCAGTAGCAACTCTCCGAACGTCGATCTCCCGACGATCAATGATCTCTCTGATCAGGTGATACTGCCTTAAGATGTGTCTGGACTTCTGATGGGACCTTGGTTCCTTCGCTAAAGCTATAGCTCTGTTGTTGTCGCAATACAGAGGTATTGGATCAACAATGGTAGGAACCACTTGAAGTTCTGTTAGGAACTTCTTCATCCAGACTGCTTCTTTTGCGGCATCGCAAGCAGCTATGTACTCCGTTTCCATCGTCGAGTCAGCAACGGTGTCCTGCTTGGAGCTCTTCCAGCACACCGCCCCTCCATTGAGGGTAAAGACATAACCTGACATGGACTTGGAATCGTCCTTATCACTCTGGAAGCCGGAATCAGCATAGGCCTCCATCCTGAGGTCTTTTCCGCCGTAAACCAAGAACATCTCCTTAGTCCTTCTCAGGTACTTGAGAATGTTCTTTACTGCTATCCAGCGCTTCTCCCCTGGGTCTGACTGATACCGGCTTACCACGCTCAGTGCGTAAGCTACATCTGGTCTGGTGCACAACATCGCATACATTATAGAGCCTACCGCAGAAGCGTAGGGTATAATAGACATGCGTTCCCTTTCCAAATCAGTCTTGGGAGACATCTCTTTGGATAGGATGATTCCGTGATAAGCCGGTAGATTACCGCGCTTAGAATCTTCTATACTGAATCTTTTCAGTACAGTGTCGATATACCTGGACTGTGAAAGTCCCAACATCCTCTTGGATCTATCACGATAGATCCGGATCCCCAGAATGTAAGAGGCATCACCCAGGTCTTTCATGGAGAACCTGTGTGACAAGAATCCTTTGACATATTGTAGCATAGGAATGTCATTTCCTATCAATAGAGTGTCATCCACGTACAAGACGAGGAATACGACACTTCTGGCTACAACTTTACTATATATACATGGTTTATTTGGATTTTTGATAAAGTCATATTCTTTGACTGTCTCATCAAAACAGATGTTCCAACTCCGCGATGCTTGCTTTAGTCCATAAATGGACTTAAGCAACTTGCATACTTTCCCGCTGTTCCCACTCTGATTGAAACCCTCTGGCTGATCCATATAGACTCACTCTTCTAAATTACCATTCAGAAAAGCCGTCTTTCCGTCCATCTTCCAGATTTCATAATCATGGAAGGCAGCAATAGCAAGAAGGACCCGAATGGATTTGAGCATAGCCACTGGAGAAAAAGTTTCGTCATAGTCCAAACCAGGTCTTTGACGAAAACCCTTTGCAACAAGTCTAGCCTTATAGGTTTTCACTTGTCCATCTACACCAATCTTTTTCTTGAAGATCCATGTGCATCCTATAGGTTTTACCCCATCTGGAGCAAAGTCCAAAGTCCATACTTTGTTGGTGTACATGGACTCCATTTCGGTCCGCATTGCATCTAGCCATCGTACCGAGTCGCCGGTTTGGATGGCCTGCTGGAAGCTAGTAGGTTCATCATCAACGATGATGCAATCCTCTCTTTCCCCATCTATGAGAAAACCGTAGTATCTCTCAGGCGGATGAGACGGCCTACTACTTCTGCGGAGGGGTGCGGGAATGTCCTGTTCTTCTTGAACTACTTGTTCTACCAAACTTTCAGTATTAGTTTGTGGTTCTGGAATTTCTTCCAGTTCTATTTCGCTCCCACTTGTTTCCTTTTCTAAAAACTGATGTTCTAGAAAATGGGCATTACGAGAAACAAATACCTTTTGTTCCTCTGCGTAATAGAATAGATATCCCCTGGAGTTCTTTGGATATCCTACAAACTTACACTTTACTGATCGTGCCTCGAACTTGTCCACATGCTGCTTTTTAACAAAAGCTGGACATCCCCAAATCTTTATATACTGAAGATGGGGTTTCTTCCCACTCCACATCTGATATGGAGTGGTAGGCACAGTCTTGGTAGGAATCATGTTCAAAAGATATGCCGCTGATTCTAGCGCATAACCCCAGAAAGATCGCGGTAACTCAGTATTACTCATCATGGATCGTACCATATCCAATAGGGTTCGATTCCGTCTCTCCGATACACCGTTATGCTGTGGAGTGTATGGAGGAGTAAGCTGAGAGAGAATTCCTTTCTCTTTTAGGTAACCTAGGAACTCGGCACTCAAGTATTCACCACCTCGATCAGATCTTAGTGTCTTGATACTTTTGCCGGTTTGGTTTTCTACTTCATTCTTATACTCTTGGAATTTCTCAAAAGCCTCAGATTTATGTTTCATCAGATAAATGAATCCGTACCTTGAGTAATCATCCGTGAAAGCAATGAAGTAGGAAAAACCACCTCTTGCATGTGTAGACATTGGACCGCATACATCGCTGTGTACGAGTCCTAAGAGCTCGCTCGCTCTTACTCCATGTCCAGTGAATGGAGTCTTTGTCATCTTTCCTTTGAGACAAGATTGACAAGTGGCATAAGTTTGATATTCGAACGAGTCCAAATATCCTTCTCTATGTAACTTAGTCAACCTTCTCTCATTGATGTGACCCAGTCTACAATGCCATAAGAAAGATTTATTTAAATCTGGAGACTTTCTTTTTAGTGTGTTCTAGACATTGAAAATCTGGAGTTGGTTTAAGACATATATACCGTTATTTAGTGTACCGGACCCAATCAAATCATGATTAAGGTGGATGTTAACAACATCACTTACAAACGTGAAATCATAACCTTTATTTGATAACAAGGAAACTGATATGATATTACACGTTAAGCTAGGTATAAACAGTTATGTAAAACCAAAATGTGTCCACTCGTCAATCCCAGGTGATAATCCCCGACGGACACAGCTCCCATGCTAGCTCCGTTAGCAAACTTTAGGGTCATATCACCTTCCTTCAGCACTCTACGGTTTCTCAGTGCCTGCAATGAATTGCATATATGTGATCCTGATCCGGTATCCAATACCCAGGAAGTAGAGTTGATTGACAAACAATTCTCAATTACAAACACACCTGAAGTCGAAGCCACAGCTTGCTTCGGTCCTTGGTTCATGGCGTTCCACGCCTTGCAATCTTTCTTCCAGTGCCCTTTCCTGTGACAATGGAAGCACTCATCCTGGGCCACTACCGCACTGCAATCTTTTTCTTTCCCTCCATTCCCACCTTACTAACACCTCCTCTAGGTCTGGTGGCGGCCTTCTTCTTCCTTCCTTTGGCCCTAGCCTTGGACCCGGAAGAAGAAGCACCGCTAATAAACATAGCAGATGTTTCCCTTGCCTTCTGCAAGGTGTCCTCTGCACTCCTCAACATGTTAAGGTGTTCCGGAAGTTCAACTTCTTTTCTTTGAATGTTGAAATTCAGAATAAACTGGGCGTAGGTGGGAGGAAGGGACTGGAGAATAAGGTCTGTATAGAGCTCATTATCCAAAGTCGTCCCAAGGTCTGCGAGCTCTTCAATATAGCATATCATCTTTAGGACATGTTCTCCTACCGATGATCCGACGACCAACCTCGCTCGAAACAAGTTCTTTGAGGTCTCGTATCTTGCTATACGAGATTGCTCCCCATATAGATCTTTTGTATGGAGAAATATGGATTCAAGATCCATATCCTCATGCCTCCTCTAATGTTCATTGTTCATCGAGGCAAGCACGATGCACTTGGCCTTCGCGCAATCTATCTCCCAGGTTTTGTGGATTTCCTTATCCGCATTACGGGATTTGGGACCAGGGACAGCAGGTGCCTTAGTGGTGAGGACGTACCCCAATTTGTCATAGGTCAAAGCCATTTTGACATTCCGCAGCCAATCTTTATAGTTCGGCCATGTCAGTATATTTTTCTCTAAAAGTAACTTAAGTCCAGTCATTTTCAGGGTCGCTGCAATTAGGAGAGAGAGAAGAAAACTCTTTAGCATGATGCTCTTGCAAGTTTAGAGTGGTTTTTAGTTTATCTAAATTAGATGGCTCCCACTGTTTCTCGAATCCTTCCCCAAACCATAAAAGAAGAATTAGCCAGGACTATTCTCACCGTACAATACTTGCTTAACAGTTTAGCCAGGCTAGTGTCGATACTTCGAGGGAGGTTTTCCAACGCTTTCGCGAAGTTCCTTAATTAAATAACCTCTTTTCTCTGGGGGCGTAACCCCGCTGACACCTTTCTTGACACCTACTTGGTTTATAGCATTGATCGTTAAGTGACGAATCTCCTGATGAGTAGCATATACCCACAGTAAGATCGGGACCCAAATATCATCGTATGATAATTTTGAAGGAATCCTACCAACATTCATCAAACTCCAAATGGTATGCCTCTCTTTGCAAATTTCAGTTTCTTTAGAAATTCCCGATATATATTTTTGCCCCATGCTCTTATGACCTTGGCGTTAGGTCAAAATGTCATAAGTCACATGTCAAGTTCTACTCATCATTATCTTGTTAATTTGAACCCATCCGTATATATCCTTGACGTTCGTCTAAAATGATAATACGACTGTCCCAAACTAACTCATCTATCTATGCAACAAATGAATACCCAGCAGCTACCAAACACTATGCCTTGGCGTTATGTCAAAATACATAGCTTGAATACTATTGAATACCCAAATGAAATGACGGAGGGCTACAAATGGTTTTGGCGAAACCGTGAACGTAGTGAACTTGATATGACCGAAGGAACCTGATAGCTTTTAAAAGGAGTGGTTAAAGCTCCGCAATTAAAAATATCATCTGTTTAAAAATAACCGAGTGGTTTCTTTTAAATTGTTCCAACGATTCATCTTTTTGGTTTATTTTCTTTGCATTATAAATAATGCGTTCCATCATTAACCTATCATTTAAGAAAACAACAAAAATACAACGTCCTCTTATGCCATCCGCATTCGCCACTGGGTCCCGTCATCACCCGTTAGGTTGCATAACTAACGACAGAGCGGGGGCTGGGCTAGCACGGGTGTAAAACATAAATGACGTCTAAATAGCTATCATATATAGATATTGTACATTCGTCAGACGCAATAATAGGCGTTCCAGATCTTATATGAACTTTATTGGATTTGCAAGCAATCCGCGTTTGTTTAGAGCCTGCAAAAGACGGATTACACAGTTGTGATGAATAGCCATTACCCCACCCCAGACCCCTACGGGTACGGCAAACTACCCGCCAAGTACCCGAAGTGAAGCGGTCTCCCTCAACAAAGTGAGTAGGCCACTAAACACTTCAAAGTACCCGGTAGTTTGTGCACCCCACCTTGGGTCTGTCATAGGAGCAAAAACAGTAAAATAAAATAATACAACGGTGGCTACAACCGCAACCTGGATGTGCCCCGCAAAAATAATATTACAACAAATTACAATTACATTGAATGAATTAAAATAATAACCCATCACAAAACCCTGGCTAATCATCACAACAGTCCAATACAGTTCACATCCATAAACAGTAAAAACCATTACAGAAATGTGCAACCTCCTGCCAACCGACATACTAGCAGTTAGGGGAGGTTTACGAACACATTATACAATCACAGATATAATCATATTAGCAAACATCGTAAAATTTCGATCGAGCAAAACACTTTAGATTCTACTGCAAAACTTCTCTGTGCACCTGAGATCTCAGCAGAAAATAAAATATCCATAAATATCACTGTTAACACAAAGGGGTTACTGGAAAAATTTAGGCCGACTCGGCCCTAACTCGGCCGCGGATCCGCGGCGGATTGCATGGATCCGCCGCAGTTCCGTTGTGAGTTAGCCGAGTTGGGAGTCTAAATTTCTTCAGTAGCCCTATAATTTCATGCTTGTTATTCTGAAGGTCCCTGAAAAATTTTTAGGGCCTGTTTTAAAATCGACAGAAACTGTGTTAATACGATGATCTTTTCAGTTCTTTTTGCGTTCGAAATACTTACGACTTTGCTAATGAGTTAATTATTGTTTAGCGAGGCTCTGATACCACTGTAAGTCGATGTACAACACCCCACGACTTGCGGGGAGGCGGAATAATGAAAAACGATCTTGTTTTAGGCGTAAGCATCGACTAACCGAGAATCTTTTCTTAAACAATAACTAACAAGAAACCATAGAAGTGTTAACTACTATGTTAAGTGATTATACCTAAAGAATCGAGTCCTTCGTCTTGTCATTCTCCACATCCTCTCCGGCCTTCTCTATGTAGTAGAAGATCCACCCGAGAGCTTTACTACAATCTTCACCTCAAACTAGAGATAACTAGGTTTCTTAAATCGCTAATCTAAGTAACCTAGGTGATATAGAGAATAGTTAAGGATTAAGTACTCTAATCTAATTCTTGTACTCAACAAATGAGAGGGGAGGATTAGGGTTTGAAGAGAGAGAGAGCTTGAGGAGAGAGAAGGTGAGCAAAAGAATGAGATGAGATAATGATGTATTATAATATATATCAAGCATTATCATTTATCCAATAAAAGAAAATAAAGAATTTACAACCATGCTTGATAAATATCTAAGGGTGATTCATCTCCATGAGTCATTAAGCATTTATGATGCATTAATGACATGGATGAATCACTCATATGACTCACTAATCTCATTTAATGCATATGCCACCTTAACCCCCAATTCATCATCTTCTAGAAGCTTCTCGCGTAATTATGAGAACGCCCCTCCTATCCGTGAAAACACGGAAAAACTTTAGACTGTATAAATCCAATAACCGGATACTAGAAACTGGCTTAAACCAAAGCCGGCTAGTAAAAACTGTCCGGATGTCGTACGTGCGTAAACACACGTATGCGTCCGAACCCTTGTCGTAAAACTATACGACCTCTATATCATTTCGCCTGAAGTAGGGAAACTCTCTGTGTGGGACTCTAGAGACTCGACTACTACGCTGGCAGTGGGTTTAACCACAGACCGCAAGCGGCACTAGCTGTACGTAACGGTCCCCAGGTAGATGTCGATAAGAAGGCCGATGAGGAAACCCATCCGAACTCCTACTGAGTCTGATGTGACAATCTCCATACATTCTGGTCTGTTCGTCTAAGACTATCGCATATCGGGCCTAAGGGGGCGGCAAGCATCAGTCCCCTAATACTGGTATAAGTCGTGTCAGAGCGAAGCCCATTACACCCTGAGAAACTACTGGAACCTACCAGCAAATCTCGCTTGCCCTGGCCAGGGACTTTGCGTAATGGCTCTCTGACACAGCGCGATATCAACCCCCAATACCGGGAGAGACGAATCCTGTCTAACCGCCACTGCCTCCAAGTGCTCGGGACTGCACCCAACTGCTACCTGTTTGCACGACTCCTTTGAGCCGTGGTAGGGTAGCAATCTAAGAACAGTGGGACACACTCAAGGCGAAGTAGCAGTGTCAAGTCTGCGGACTATGCTGTACTCATGTCACCTGGGAACTGTTCACTGACGACTGGTATAAAACCAACCAACAGTTCCCAGTGAGTCCTGTCCGGTGTACCCGTAAACCAACGAGCACTTGTATACTATCTCCAGTACGACGTACTGATCGCTGTGAGACAGACCATCTCCCCAACTGGGATGAGAAGCGTACACACTAGTCTACTCCGGAGTATCGATGCCCTGTCTCGATAATCCTACGACTAGGGACCTGAATAAGGATGTGCTTGTAGACTACCCAGCCCCTACTAGTGTGACTGCCATCACAACGTTGGTAGTCAAGCAAGATCCTAAGAGCTCTATCAATACGTATACTCACATATTAAGATAGAAAAACCAAGTAGTATACTACCATGTTTAGTAAGACTGTTATATACATGTGAATATCCCAAGCTTCCATTAAGTAATATACAAACTAGTATGATACAATAATGGCCCCTAGGGCATATACACTAACAACAATTGCCACAGGTTAGAGCAGAACTAATGTTCCCCAGCCTAGTATAATAAGCGAGTTCGGTCAAGACATACATTTTATTATCTTGATTAAGGCGTGACATGATTGCTTCCTGAAGAGAGAAAAAAGAAACACCCAGTGTGCACTCTTACAAGAATAGATTGGTTTATTAATTTATCTAATCAAGATGGTTCGCATTATTTCCTCGAATTCTCCTTCAAACCCTAAGAGGAAAACTAGTAGAGATCATATACTCTTTACAAGTTCTCTAACCGTTCAGTCAGGCCAGTGTTGGTACTCCGAGAGAGGCTCCCCATGCTTTTGCAGTGACCTAATTAAATTACTCTGTTTCCGCAGAGACATAATCCCGTTAACACCTTTCTATGCACCTAATGGGTTAGCTCGTTGTGAAGTGAAAATCTCCTGGGACTAATACCTACTCAAAGTGGGAATAGGGATTCAACTATCATCGTGTGATAAACTTGATGAAAGCTACTCAAGTCACCACACTCCAAAAGTTATGCACTCACCTTGCAAGTTTTCCTTATATTTGAAACTCTCGATATAGTTTTTACCTCTAATTGCTTATGACCCTGACATTGTCAACATATCATAAGTCGTTAGTATAATAAGGGACTTTAACTCGGAGCTTTAGAAGCGAAGGACCGGTCTACAAAGGTTGTATTCCGCAAACACTTAGATGTAAAGTAGTTTACTTTGTGTTTCGTATGATTCTCTAGTTATCGATTCTAGTTTAGGGTTCTTTAAAACGACAATTTTTTGAAAATGGTATGGACGATGCCTCCTGAAACCTTGCTGTCGTTCATAAGAACCCTACAGTGGTATCAGAGTCTAGCTAGAGAATTAGACGGATTGAGTTAGATTACGAAACCAAAACTACTCCGAAACTTAAAACACCATAACCTGCGTTATGTCGTTTTTTATATGAGCTTTAAAATTTTTTCAAATAAGTACAGAATCATATATGAGTGAAAATAGGAACATGAAAAAAAATTGGGACCCTGTGTTCGGATTTGGGCCGAGCACATGGGGGATTTGGCCGAGTAGGCCGGCCAAACTGGGGAAATTTGGTCCCAAATTTTTTTCATGTTTTGTGCTCTGGGTTATGGTGTTTCAGGTGTTGTTTGATTTTGCTACCTTTTCATGTGATGATTAACTTACTGCAAAGGCAACTCGGAGTGTTTCGTAGTTGTAATTCTAACTGTTTTCGGGTTACCAGCGACGGTATTAAAAAGTTCGATCGGATATCAAATACCCTCTTTGACCCTTTCCGGAAAAAAATTTCCAAGTGTTGGATTTTTTCTGTAGTTAAAAAACATTCAAACATCATGCAAGTTATGTGATGGACTCTCTAGAAGAACAAAAGCTTAACTCGATTATGTGACCGTCAGAACCGCCACTAAACCCTCGGCTTTGTGGTGGTTCAGCAGTGCCACATGTGAGGCGTTGGTTGACCCTTCTACGGCTGGCCCATTGGTACTGTGGCATGTGCTAAATAATTTTAAATTACGCTCAAGTGTTGAGCTTTTTGGGTAATTGTGGGTGTTTGTTGATTCGATCGGAATGTTTGACATCGTCTATTTTTTTCTACGACCGTAAGTGTAATATGTGGTGTATCGCCGGTTTCGTTGCTATATATCAACGACAATTAGGATACACATATTTACTTACGTTGATGACATGTGATGTTATGTGTTGCTGTGATATGTTATATTGGATCGTCGCGTTTTGAATGGCCGGGGGTTTTATGTGAGATGAGAGTTTTTATTTTCATTCATGTGAAATTCAATGTATGTAATATTCTTTTATTAGGGCACTTCCGGGTTGAGGATGATGTCACCATTGTTGTATATTATTTACTTTTCCGTATTAGGATAGACCCAAGGAGGGGAGCATAAGTAACCGGGTTCTAGAGTCCAGTGGGAGACCAATTCGAGGAGTCGAGTCCGGGTCTCCTAACTCTAGAATTGGTAGGGTTGCTTGCCACTCTCGTAGGAGTCTAGAGATGTGGGTTTGGCTATTCATCGCGACCGTGGGATCCGTGTTTTATACAGGCTCAAAATAAAACACGGACCTCCTAGTATATCCAATATTTTATATGTTTCTTCTGTTGCTCTGTGATGTGATCACTGTGGATTCTGAGACGAATGGATATACATTATATATAAGATATATAGTAGACGTTGCTTATGTTTTGCACCCGCGCTAGTCCCATCCCGGTATGCTGTTAGTTAAGTAACATAACGGTGCATAACGGGACACTGTGGCAAATGCGGATGACATAAGCGTACGTTGTATTTTCGTTTCATTTTCTGTGATGCTTAGGAAGCTTAAATGATGGGACTTCATTAATATGATTAATGAAAGAAAAAGAAACCTAAAAGATGTTGTAGAATCAAATTTTCAAAAAGGGTAGCTACAGTTATTGTTTTGCATAGTGATATATGTAATATATCCCGCACCTTATTCGATAAGGAAAGAGCCGAGATCCCTTCACCGGGAGTGACCTCTTCAGCAATAACTAGCAGATGCTACAACACTCGGTTTGTCTTTTGATTGCTTTTAAAGTTTCTTGCTTTGCATAGTGATATATGTGATATATCCCGCACCTTATTCTATGAGGAAAGAGCCAAGATCCCTTCGTCGGGAATGACCTCTTTAGCAAAACTAGTAAAAACCTCAAAACTTCTTTTCAAAATCACTCGATTCTACAACGATATCAAGTTCATTACGCAAAAGGTTTTCGCAAAAACCTGTCGTAGCCCTCTGTCATTCCAGATAAGTGTTATTTTAGTATTCGTGCTACGGTAGTTTGGCCTCCGTCAAGGCGTAGTGTACGGTAGCTAAATTAGTGATTATCTGCAGCATACGATGCGATTGGATTAGGGTATTTGTACGGCGTAGTTTGGCCTCCGTCAAGGGTCGTGCGGGCGGTTCTAATTCAATCAGGAAATGACAGGTTGAACTTGACTAGCGAACTATGGGTAATTTGGCCTCCGTCAAGGTCATAGGTCGATAGGGGAAAAATATTATCGGGAATTTCAAGTGTTGAAATTTGCAATGAGATTGCATACCTTCTATGAGATAGTTGGATCCCGATACCTACTGTGAGTAAGAGTTACTCCTGAGAGAGTTTTACACAGGAAAATTAACCGATCAAGTAGGTGTCTAGAAATGTGTTAACGGGGTTACGCCGAAGGGAAAACGAGGTTTATTTTCATTAGGTCCGTGCGAAAGCACGAGGAACCTCCCTCAAAGTACCAACACTGGCCTGGCTGAAATATTGGCGAAATTATAGGGTGTAATTAATCCCGGCTAGTCTTTCCTTTTAGGGTTTGAAGGAAGATTTGATAAAAACAGTGGGAGCCATCCTGATTAGATAAAATAATAACCAATCTGATCTTGCAAGAGCATATGCTAAAGTGTTTTCTTCTCTCTCTTTCTTCGGGTAGAGACCATATCACATCTTAATCAAGATAATAATATGGATGTATTGACTGAACCCGCATGTTATACTGAGCTGGGGAACGCTGGTTCCGTTCTTTCTTATAATTGTTGTAAGACTGAACAGGGAATAGGAACATATCCGGATTCCCACGCCGTCCAAACGAAGAATAAGCATGATGATGCATCTTCTTCGGATGTGTTAGTTATTGAGAACTGTTTCTCAGTTCACTCTACGTCCTGGGTATTAGATACCGGATCAGGATCCCACATATATAATATGTTACATGGGCTAAGGAAAGGTAGGGAACTAGGAATGGGTGATCATTCCATAAGAGTAGGGAATGGGGCAAATGTTGTAGCCAAAGCAGTTGGTGAATATCACCTTGTATTACCAAATGGTAATACATTGATTCTGAACGAATGCTATTACATTCCGACCCTGATATGCAATCTTATATCAGTTTCTTTATTAAGTAAAGAGAGATATAATTTTGTAGTACAGGATAATATTATGAACATCTTCCTGAATCAAAAGTTGATTGGATCAGACTCGTTAAATAATGGCATATACGTTCTAGATCAAACCACAGTTCTTAATATACAAAACACGCACAAGAGGAAGAGTTCAGAAATGAACGAATCCTTCTTGTGGCATTGTAGACTAGGTCATATCAATGCGACACGACTAGCTATGTTGCATAGAGATGGATATTTGAATTCGTTTTAATTTTCATCTTATGACACTTTCCAGTCATGTCTCAAAGGCAAGATGACCAAAACTCCGTTTACAGGATACGGAGAAAGAGCTAGTGAGCTCTTGGGACTGATACATAGTGATGTATGTGGTCCTATGTCTACACATGCCAGGAATGGTTCTTCATACTTCATTACATTCACTGACGATCTCTCAAGATTCGGACATGTGTTCCTGATGAAATACAAGTCTGAAGCTTTTGAGAAATTCAAGGAATATAAATCCGAAGTTGAGAACCAAACGGATAAAAGTATTAAAATCCTGCGATCTGATCGAGAAGGTGAATACTTGAGCATTGAGTTCCTGGATTTTCTAAAAGAGAATAGGATTCTCTCTCAGCTTACTCCTCCGTATACACCACAGCACAACGGTGTATCGGAATGGAGGAATCGCACCCTATTAGATATGGCGCGCTCTATGATGAGCACTGCCGAGTTACCTATTTCCTTTTGGGGGAATGCGCTTGAGACAGCAGCATATCTATTGAATCAAGTTCCCACCAAATCAGTGCCTACCACTCCATATGAGATATGGAATGGGAAGTGGCCATATCTTAATTTTATTCAGATATGGGGTTGTCTGGCCTATGTGAAAACACAAAATCCGGACAAGCTCGAGGCAAGATCATTTCTGTGTAAGTTTATAGGATATCCCAAACATTCGCGAGGGTATATCTTCTACCATTCCGAGGAACAAAAAGTGTTTGTTTCTCGACATGCCACCTTTTTAGAAAAGGGTTTTCTTATGAAAGAAATTAATGGCAAGGAGGTAGAACTGGAAGAAATTCTAGCTATACAAACTACGACAGAAGATTTGGTGGAACCAGAGGATTCGGTAGTTTCCAACGAATCTCAGCCTCTCCGCCGATCTAGTAGGGTTCCTCATCCACCTGAGAGATACTACGGTTTTCTCATTGATGGTGGAAGCGAGGTTTGCATCATGGAGGATGATGACCCAACTAGCTTCGAGCAGGCCATCACGAGCGGGGTCTCTATGAAGTGGCTGGATGCAATGCGATCCGAGATGGAATCCATGTACACCAACAAAGTATGGACTTTGAAAGATACTCCTGAAGGGGTAAAACCCATTGGGAGCAAGTGGATCTTCAAGAAAAAACTTAGTGTAGATGGGAAAGTGGAGAATTTCAAAGATAGACTTATTGCAAAGGGTTTTCGTCAACGAACAGGTGTGGATTATGACGAAACCTTTTCTCCAGTGGCTATGCTCAAATCCATCCGGATCATGCTTTCCATTGCTGCATACCATGACTACGAAATCTGGCAAATGGATGTTAAGACTGCCTTTCTGAATGGTGATTTAGAAGAGTGCGTGTACATGACTCAGCCAGAGGGCTTCGTAGACAGTGGGAGCAGTGGAAAGGTGTGCAAGCTGCTTAAATCCATCTACGGATTAAAGCAAGCATCGCGGAGTTGGAACATCTGTTTTGATGTCGTTATCAAAGAGTTTGATTTCGTCAAAAATGTAGATGAACCTTGTATATACAAGAAGGTGGCAGAGAGTAAGGTGGTCTACCTCGTATTGTACGTGGATGACATACTCTTGATAGGAAATGATATTCCTATGCTGCAATCGGTCAAGCTCTTCTTATCACAAAGATTCTCAATGAAAGATTTAGGGGATGCCTCCTATATCTTGGGGATTAAGATCTATAGAGATAGATCTAAACGAATACTGGGATTGTCCCAATCCAGGTACATTGACACCATTCTAAAGCGGTTTAGTATGGAAGAATCCAAGCGTGGGTTTTTACCCACAATCTCAGGACTCACTCTCTCCAAAGAGATGTCTCCCAAGACTGATTTGGATAGAGCTCGCATGCAAGGGATACCATATGCTTCGGCAGTAGGCTTTATCATGTACGCGATGCTATGTACCAGACCCGATGTAGTATACTCACTAAGTGTAGTGAGTAGGTATCAAGCAGATCCTGGAAAGAGTCACTGGACAGCTGTGAAGAGCATTCTCAAGTACTTGAGAACGACTAAAGAGATGCTCTTGGTGTATGGTAACGGAGAACTCCAAGTGGAGTCCTTTACCGATTCGAGCTTCCAGAGTGATAAGGATGACTCTAAGTCACACTCGGGATTTTTCTTTACCCTCAATGGAGGGGCGGTATGCTGGAAGAGTTCCAAGCAGGAAACCGTGGCAGACTCGACGATGGAGGCTGAATACATCGCTGCCAACGATGCTGCCAAAGAGGCTGTCTGGATGAAGAAATTCATAACTGAACTTGGAGTGGTTCCATCCATTGCATATCTAATACCTTTGTATTTTGATAACAATGGAGCGGTGGCATTGGCCAAGGAACCCAGGTCCCATCAGCGATCCAGACATATTCTGTGGCGGTACCATCTGATCCGAGAGATAGTTGATCGCCGGGAGATCAAGGTCAGGAGAGTTGATACGAAGAATAACACTGCGGATCCACTCACGAAGGCCATTCCCTAGATACAGTTCGAGAGACTCTTCGGGATGCTGGGTATGTGATATTATAGTAGCTGGCCCTAGTGTAAGTAGGAGATTGTTAGTTGTATGTATGTCCTAGAGGCCATTATTGTACATGTGATGTATATTATATTGGATGCTTGGACATATATAGAGAGGACTTTCTTGCTCGACATGATAGTATGCTATCTGATTGCTCTTTATCTTAACATGTATACTTGTCTCTTGATACTGTCTTATAGTTACATATTGGTAAAGCCCTTAGGATGTGCACTTGACTACTAGGATTATGATGCAGATCATACTAGTGAGGCCATGGTAGTCTATAAGTTCATCCTTTAATGTTCCTAGTCGTGGGTGTATCGAGGCAGGGCATCGATATACCAGAGTAGAATAGCGTATACGCTTCTCGACTCATGAGATGGGCGATGGATGATCCAATATCTATTGGTGTTTGACATCAGAGATGGTATACGGATGCTCAGTAGAGACTGGGTAAACTTGACGGACTCGCCGAGAACTCCCAGATGGTATTATACCTCACATCAGATGGCAGTTCTCTGGTGACACTGGTACAGATTAGTCTGTTGACCCGAGATCGTTATAGAGTCTTGTGTGATTCCCACTGTGCTTTGATTTCCACCTTACCACATTCAAGAGGACGTGCAAAACGGTGGTTTTTAGGTACAGTCCCGAGTCACATGGAGGCAATGAGCGATAGGAGGGGTTTCGTCTCTCCCGGTATTGGGGGTTGATGTTGCGTTGTGCTCGATTGGCCATAATAGGGAAGTCCCTGGCCAGGGCTGATTTAAAGATTTACTGGTAAATGTTATCAGTAGTTTCTAGACCCGTTATGAGCCTCATATCGGCATGACTTATCGGTTTTTGGGGTCTGACGTTTACCACCCCTAGACTTGATATGCGACATATCAGACGAGGAGACCGGACTGTACGGTAGTGTTACTGACAGGCATTACAGGAGCTAGAGCGGGCTTGCTTGTTGATCTTCTGATCGCTCAATACCCGAGTAGCTGTTACGTTCAGCTAGTGCCGCTGACGGCTTGTGGGTGCTTGATGTGATCATCACCTACTGCCGGCGTATTGATGAGTCTTTAGAGTCCTACATAGAGATTTTACTGGCTCAGGCAAAACAAAGTAGGAGCACATATGTGATATGTGCGGGACCGAGAATAATGCGAGTATGTGATACCGTATTCTATTCTCGCGATATTTGTATCGGACAGTTATATGTGATATAGCCGGGTTATCAAATCAAGTGTTGATTCGATAAGTTGGTATATTTAATATTAGTTGGTTATATGTGATATAGCCGGATTATTAAATCAAGTGTTGATTTGATGATTTAGTGTATAATTGTATATTTGATATACTAATTTATATTAACTAATATTAGCTCACTTAAGTATTTATTATTCTCACATGTGCACACTTAATATATATGTGATATATATTAATTGTGTTTTATTTTGTATCATGGTTATTGATACACACTACATCGGTGTATGAGACTTACACCATACTAATTATAATGTTGGGTTTTAGTATTTAAAATAATTCTAAATTAGTGGATTATTAGTCACATGCATGAAGCTTGTGGAAGCTTGTGGATGGTTTGACTAAATCCACTAGTTTTGTTTTACTTAAGATATTTATTAACCTAACCATTATAATTTAGCCATGGTTATATCTCTACATGAGTTAGTATATGATACAAACTCACCCATGGTTGTTTCTCTCACCTCATTAGTTCATTCTCATCTCTTGAGCTCATCTTCTTCTTCCTTGAGCTAAAGCTTGCTAGTTTTTTCTAAAAAGAGAAAATATTGTGAGAAAAATAAAACTAAAGTGAGCCCACTTTCTACTTCATCATCCTCTACTGGATTAGCACTTTAGTATATGGTGTTTGCTTCACTAATCTCTCAATTAGTGAAGTAATAGCTTGAGTTAGTGTCTCCTCGACGTAGATCATTTTCGGCCTTGAAAACTTCAAGCAAGATCATTCTTTACATTTTGAGAAGCCATGCAAGAGTCCGGGACTTGGATCGCAGCGAAGGGACTTCAACTCGGAGCTTTAGAAGCAAAGGACCGGTCTATAAAGGCTGTATTCCGCAAACACTTAGATGTAAAGTAGTTTACTTTGTGTTTCGTATGATTCTCTAGTTATCGATTCTAATTTAGGGTTCTTTAAAACGACAAATTTTTGAAAATGGCATGGACGATGCCTCCCGAAACCTTGCAGTCGTTCATAGGAACCCTACATATACACCAACATCACAAGCAACATATATGCAACCCTGCCTAATTTAACATATAACAATTAGATGACATTTATCAATACATATACATCAACATAGAAATTAAACGATGCTTTAGTTTCGACCAAAACTTATCTGTGTTGCCTGAAAACCCAAGGTGCACAAACTGAAATCTGGGCCAAATTGATGTATGCTAAAAATCATGTTTCTGAATGTTCAAGTCCCTACTGGAAGAACGAGGCCAGACCCTATGGTCTGGCCGACCCAGGAGGCTAAAAGGCTAACCTAGGCGGCCAGACTACAATGGTTTAGGCTCGTCTTCCAGTGGAATCATTTTCAAACCATTTACAGTTTAAAAATGCCTACCAAAAAATTTTCAGAGATTGTTTTTAAAAACAAACACAGACTTGACCTCGGAAAAACAATACATTTAATATTTTTGTTTCAAAACATAAACATCATCTAAAACTAGTTTTTGTGTTTGGCCGGTTTTGATACCATTTGATGGTTCCTAGTGCTCAAGTCGCTAGACTCGCAGCCAAGGCGAAATGGCAAACAAAATCTTTTATGCAAGCACTAAAAACCCTAATCATAGAATCGATTCCAAACACTAAATTAGCAAAGTATAATAACTATTCTACAAGTTAGAGAAGCTAGCTACCTTTGTAGCGTGTCCGCCTAATTGCGGAAGACCCCTTCCTATGCTTCTATACCACCGGGAACATGCTTGCATGTCGTTGTCCTTGTAGCGTCCATACGAACTTGTAGCGAGCAACCGATAATGTGTTGAACTCTAGCTAGGCCCCCAATCCTCCAGATCGATCTTGCAATCCGGTCATCCTTCGTTGAACCCGAGGGAAGTGGTTCAAGCTTTAGCTTCACCTAGATGACTAGTGAAGCAACTAAATATCATAACTTTCTAGGTTATGATGCTTAGGAATGTAGAGAGTTTGAAAGTATTTTTCTTTCTCTTTATCCTTTATAAATCTCAACACATGAGAGAGGATAATGAAGGAGAAGGGGGCAAGTGATGAGAGAGAAGCTTAAGGGGTGAATGAGATAGTGGTGTATGAAATGAGCCATAACCTTTTGGTTTTTGATAAAATCATTTTTCAAATAAAATATCCAGCAATGACTCAAAGGCAAATGAATAAACAAATCACAAGACCATTCCTCTCACCATTCTTCTTTCCACCTCACCCATCCACCTCATTTCCATTTTCTTTAAATGGAAAATACACATATGAGGTGTTCTCCTTCTAAAAGTATTTTTGTATGGATACAAAAATACAACTCCGTAAATACATATCCATATTCGAATCAAAATACTAATACCATAAGAGATAGAAAAAGACAATGAATATAATACTAGAATACATACATACATACATACATACATACATACATATATATATATATATATGAATTTATATATGTAAATTATTAAATCAATACTTGATTTAATAATCCAGCTTAATCATAAGCCGGCTAGTACTATCAATCTTCCGATTAAAGTTCGTGTAGCTAGTACACGTAATTAATTGGACCGCCAGCATGTATCAACATATGGCCTCTACATCGTTTCACCTGAACCAGAAAAACCTTCTGTGTAGGACTCTAAAGACTTGAAAATACATCGGCAGTGAGTTATTGGATAAAATTCATAACCACAAGCACATCAGTGACACTAGCTTTATGTAATGGCTACCAAGGTATCTGTCGAAAGGAAAGCCGACAAGCAAGCTCGTCCGTATCCCTGCAGAGCCTATAAGTGACAATCTTTGGACAATCTATTCTTTTTGTCTGAGAGTATTGCATACCGGGTCTAGGGGGTGGATAACGTCAGACCCCTAATAAACCGATAAGTCATGCCTGAAAGGTTCTTAGTGCCTTCGCCGTGGCACCCGCAACGGATGCGGAAGCGAAAAACAAAAATTTTATGGGGAACACCAAAAAATAATCCCTAGAAATCATTCCAAACACTAAACTAAAATACAAGAATGCAAGGTTTAGGGATTATAACATTTGATGCATATCCACCCAATCGTGAAAGACCCCTCGAAGCTCCTCGTAGACCGTCGGGAACAAGCTTGAGAGGCAACCACCCTTATCGAAGATGATCCACCCGAGAGAACTGATCCAAGCTCCAGCTTCACCTTGTGTAGCAACTGATGCTTCAAGCTCACTAAAAATGGAGAGCAGGGATGTAGGTGTTAGTGATAAGTATGCCCTAGAGGCCATTATTGTAAATTATAGTGGAAGCTTAGACATATATATATACATACATACATATATATACATACATATATATATATATATATGACATTCTTACTCAACATGATAGTATACTATCTGGTTACTCTTTATCTAAACATATGCACTTATTTTAGTTTATTATTTCATTGATACATATTGATAAAACTCTTAGGATGTTTGCTTGACTACCAGGAATATGATGTAATTCATACTAGTGGGGCCTGTGTAGTCCACAAGCACATCCTTAATTGTTCCTAGTCGAGGGAGTATCGAGATAGGGTATCGATATTCCAGTGTAAACTAGTGTGTACGTTTCTTGACCCTGTATGGCTTGATGGTTGATCCCACAACCATTGGTGTTTGACACCAAAGATTGTATATAGGTGCTCATCGGAGAATGAGTACACTGAACGGACTCGCCGTGAACTCTTAGATGGTACCATACCTATTGTCAGATAGCACTTCTTTGGTGACACTTATACAGATTAGTCTGTAGACCCGAGATCGTCATAGTGTCTTGTGTGGTTCCCACTGTACTTTGATTATCTCCATACCAAGGCTCTGCTGAGTCGTGCAAACAGATGGCAGTTGGGTATAGGCCCGAGTCACATGAAGGAAATCAGCGATAGGAGGGGTTTTGTCTCTTCCGGTATAGAGAGTTGATGTTGTGCTATGCGTGATTGGCTATAACTGCAAGTCCCTGGTCAGGGCTGATGAGATTTACTGATGTCACGCCTCGCTTTCCGGTATACGGCGAAGAGGGCGCGACTGGTTCGCTACGTATTTACTGTGAAGTAAATACGCTAAGCGTATATAAGCAATATAAAAATAAGCACAAGAGACAGGATATAATAAAAACAACAACTTTATTTATTCACATTCTTTCTGTACAATGCATGGAAAGTAAATACAACTGAAATAAAGCAATGCCTAAACAATGGCATAACAGAAATGAAAAGTACTGAATGGAAAGTGTACAATGACTAGAGCTCGGGGTCTTCACTGAACTGGTCCAAGTCTTCAGCAGTGGGCTCGATCTCTGAAGTGTCCAGATCACCTGACAACATTCAAAGAAGAAAGAAAGAGAATGTCGTCAGGGAACAGGTCGCTCGGTAAGTCCCAAAGACAAGGAAGAAATAGACAGAATAAGAGGTATCTTGTAAAGTTGTATTATATTGTTGTAATGTTGTGTTAACGCTGTTGTTTGTTACTTGGTACAGAAGGATGCCAGTGTATACGAGAGGGGTCTCTATATGCTAGAGACCAGGGTAAATGGAATGTACAAGGAACCGTTAAGCCACGGTACAACAGCAACGGAATATAGGTTAGGTGTATTAATCTTACTGTCTCATGCCACTTTTAACACCTTCCGTACCAATCTACCCCTTAAACCCCGTAGTGTTTTGATTGTATTGTTGTATTGTATGTATAGATTGTATAGTTGGATGACTGACCAAAACCATGATATCAGTAAACAGATGTAACTATATAATCATGTAAATGGAATAACTATAGAATCATGTAAATGGATGTATATCCATGGTTCGGTTCAGTCAAGTTGATAGATTGAGTATATGGAATAATGGATTCATGGATTCATGTTGAATTGTAATATTGTAGATTGTAGATTGTAGATTGTACTTGAATCATATTCAATTCAGATTATAATGAGACTCAATCTGAGTCAGACAATTTGAGAAGTAAATTGAAGTCCTGATTGTTTTGATGTTATCGGTAACCGCTGCGCATAGGCGGTAGGATTTGTGTCTTTTTAAAAAACGATTACCGTATTGATAACACAGTTTGTTAAGTTGTCTACCTTAGATAGGCAAGCACCCACTTCTCCGGCCCCCTAAAGCTCAAGAGATTGGTCCCGCTTAAACCTATATTTACTAGGGTCCTAAGGGTAAATTATAGAACTTGAGGGGGTTTTATGTAAAAATACTCTTGTATAATTTTGAAAATACACCCCAAGTATTTATTAATCGTCTTTAGAGTTATAATGAATGTAAATTTTATATTGTGATATTTCTAGTGAAAATATCCTATTTTCATAATAAGTGGTATTTATTTGTAATATTGATTTTGTATGGAATTCATGGTATTTTAGTGTAAAATTGATTCTTGTGATTTTTAGAAAAAGGTGGAATATTTATGTCATAAGAAAATAGGTATTTTACTGATAAATATACATATATTTATACAAAAATAATTTTAATATATATTTTATATTCTAAAAATCTCATTTTCTTAAGATGTCGTATTTTAAATCTTTCGAGACAGAATGCTCTTTGCGGAGGTCTGAATCTCACACTACTAAGTCCGAGGATGTGCGATAATCCATACCATCCCGAACAGGTTCCCCAAAATGGGTTGTAGCGGCGCTTTGCAAAGATTTGTATAAATACTAATCGTTTAGAAAACGGTTTTATTAAGTAAATAGTATTTAAATGAAAATGTGTCGCTTTCCCGTATTCTATGTTCCCAAGGGTATGGTGCTATGTTGCATATGAGTGTGTGGGGAGGTAGGTCATTACCTCATGATCTACTTAAAGGTATAGCAAGTTTTGATGGTTTAATGTAGAAATGAAACTATGCGGTATTTTAATGAAAAAATACGGTAAAATGGAGATATCAATTATTTTTGATATAGAACTTGTTCAATATAAATTGTTAGTGTTTAATAGTCAACATGAAGTGGTTTAAGCATGATTGTATTAAAGAAAAGTGAGAGTTTTAGAAAGAAACCGAATCGGAAATCGGATTTGCTCCGATTCCGTCGGGTTTTGTAATTCCGTATTTTTAGAAAAAGAATAGAGAAGAGGGATGGGGACTTATGGGTTTAGGACAATAAGAAGAGGGAGATGGATCGGGCGGAGGAATTAGTCGGACAATAAGAAGAGGGAGAATCAATTCCGTGTAGAGCTCGTTCTCTAACGTGGTCCCAAGGTCCGCGAGCTCTTCAATGAAGCCAATCATCTTAAGCACGTGTTCCGCTACCGATGATCCGATGGCCAAGCTCGCCGAAAACAACTTTTTCGGGACTTCGTATCTGGCGATACAGGATTGCTCTCCATACAGTTCTTTTGTATGGAGAAATATGGATTCTAGGTCCATATTCTCGTTCCTCCTATGATGTTCATTGTCCATAGAGGCAAACACGAGGCACTTGGCCTTCGCGCAGTCGATCTCCCAGGTCTTACAGATTTCTTTATCTGCGACGCTGGAGGTGGGACCTAGGACAGGGGGAGCTTTGGTGGTAAGAAGATACCCCAACATGTCATAAGTGTTTGCTATTTTGACATTCCTGAGCCAATCTTTGTAGTTTGGCCCTGTCAGTATATTTTTATGTAGAAGTAACTTAAGTTCGGTCATGACGATTGGTCGCTGCAATTAGGAGAGAGAGAAGAAACACTCAACATGATGCTCTTGCAAGTTTAGAGTGGTTTTTAGTTTGTCTAAACAGGATGGCTCCCACTGTTTCTTGAATCCCTCCTCAAACCAAAAAGGAGGAATTAGTCGGAATCAATCTCACCATACAATACTTGCTTAACCGTTCAGCCAGGCCAATGTCGGTACTTCGAGGGAGGTTTTCCAACGCTTTCGCGAAATTCCTTAATTTAAGAACCTCTTTTCCTTGGGGCGTAGCCCCGCTAACACCTTTCTAGACACCTACTTGGTTTATAGCATTGATCGTTAAGTGAGAAATTTCCCGAGGAGTAGCATATACTCACAGTAGGATCGGGATCCAAATATCATCGCGTGACAAAACTAAAGGAATCCTACCAGAATCATCACACTCCAAATGGTATGCAGCGCTAGCAAGTTTCTGGTTCTTTAGAAACTCCGGATGTGGATTTTTTCCCCATGCTCTTATGACCTTGACTTTGGCCAACAAATCATAAGTCACATGTCTAGTTCTACCCGTCATTTTCCAGGTTAATTTGAACCCACCCGTACTTACCCTTGACTTTGGCCAACAAAGCAGTACGACTGTCCCAAACCAACGCATCTATCTATGCTGCATATGAATACCCAATAGCTACCAAACACTGTGCCTTGACTTTGGCCAACAAACAGAGCTTGAATACTATTGACTATCCATATGAAATGACGGAGGGCCACGAATGGTTTCGGCGAAACCGTGAACGTAGTGAACTTGATATAATCGATGGAACGAGATAGCTTGTAAAGGGAGTGGTTCAAGCTCCGCGTTTAAAAGTTGATTTTTGAACAGAACCGAGTAGTTCTGAAAGTGTTCCAACGACTTTACTTTGGTTCATTTTCTTGCATTAGTTTTAATGCGTCCCATCATTTAATCCTACCATTGCAGAAAACAACAAAAATATGACGTACGCTTATGCCATCCGCATTCACCACGGGGCCCGTCATTACCCGTTAGGTTACTTAACTAACGACAGAGCGGGGGCTGGACTAGCGCGGATGCAAAACATAAGCAACGCCTAAATAGATATCATATATAGATATATACATTCGTCAGATGCAATGATAGCCATTCCAGATCACAGATGAACAAATTGGATATACTAGGAATCCGCATTCCGTACGAGCCTGTAATGAAAAGCGGATTACACAGTCGCGGTGAATAGCCAATACCGCACCCTAGACTACTACGGGTGCGGCAAACTACCCGCCAAATACCCGAAATGAAGCAACCTCCCTCAACAACGTGAGTAGGCCACTCGACACTTCGAGGTGCCCGGTAGTTTGTGCACCCCTCCTTGGGTCTATCCTAGGAGCAAAAACAGAAAAAGAAATTATACAATGGCGGCTACAACCTCATCCCGGATGTGCGGCCATATAAATAATATTACATCAATTACAAATTACATGAATTGAAAGAAAAAGAAAACTATCATCTCACAACCTCCCGGCAATTCATCCGCGACAATCAAATGAATTCATATACAAATACCATCAACATTACAGATCACAAATATGTATAACCCCCACTAATCGACATATAGCGATTAGCAGACGTTCAATACATGTATCACATCACAGATATAACCCGTTAGCTAAAATCTTTAGAAGTTCGAACAAAATACGGATTTTTAACCACCCAAAAAAAAATTTTGCTTTCTGGAAAATTTGGGCAGAAAAATCATATTCCAAAAATCCCAAAACACCCCAAGAAACACATTGCAGCAAAACCGATCCATGGCCGAGTCAACTCGGCCGCGGATCCGCGGCAAGAAGGTCTTCTTGCCGTGTTTCCACGGCGAGTTGGTCGGCTCAGTGGATCGTTTTTCTTCTGTGTTTACTAAAAACCCTGAGACGATTTTTCAGATGTGTTAAATTATTTTTTGAGCTGTAAAAAAATCGACAGAAAGTACATGTCCCGGGCGTGTTTTGTGATTTTTTCTTCGATCGAACTTCTAGTTACTTTGCTAACATGTTAGATAGTGTTTAACTAGGCTCTGATACCACTATAAGTCCACGTTACCCGTCCCCGGTTCTTTGGGGTTGCGGAAATGGTGAAAAACGATTTTTTCGGTGGGGTTAACATGGACCCTAAAACGGATCTTTGTTAAACAAACTATCTAACAACCTAACTAAAGAGTTTAACTACTAGGTTAGGGGTTATACCTAAACTTGAACTCCTTCTCTTTAACTCCTTGTGGTGGTTGGATCGGCCTCACCTCGTCGTCTCCTTATGCCGAAGATGGATCCACCCGAAAGCTTCTACCTTTGGCTCCAACCTCAATCTAGAGGAAACTAGAATACTTGGTTTGCTAGACCTTGTACACTAGGATGATTAGAGAAGTGTTTTGGGTTTTATCTCTATGGTTCTTGTTTCTCAACTCACGAGACAAATAGAACCATGAGCTAGAGAGAGAGCAAGAGGAAGAGGGAGAGCTTGAGGATGAGAGAGAATCAATATGATAGAATGAGCGAGACTTTTTCACCCATGCTCTCATAACACAAAATAATCATAATAATAACAATAATTAAGCATATTGTGATGGTTCATGTCAATGGCATTATCATTTCATGCATTTTATGCATTTTGTGAACAAACAAGCAAGCAAAGGTCAATGCCATGAAATGATAGCCATTATCATGATGATGGTCAACAAGTCCAACCTACTCAACGGTCAAAAAAGTCAACAAAGTCAACTTTTCAACCCAACCATGGCACAATAATACTTAATTAATATTATTATTAATCATATTTCTAATTCTCATTAGGGTTTAGCAAAAGTCAACAGTTAACAACCCTAATGAGAATCCTCTGCCTCTGTCTCCGTCAACCGTGCATACACACCCGCATCCGCGTTCCAAGGAACATGAATACAAACGAGATAAAACCAATCCCAAAATGTATACTAGGATCTGGCTTAAACCAAAGCCCGCTAGTAATAACTTCCCGGACACCAAACGTGCACAAGTGCGTGGATGTGACCGAACCCTGTCGCAAAACCATACGACCTCTACTCTTTTGCCTAAAGGCGAATAACTCTATGTGTGGGGCTCTAAAGACTCGACACTACGCTGGCAGTGGGTTTAACCACTGACTGCAAGCGGCACTAGCTGTGCGTAACGGCCCCCAGGTAGATGCTGATAAGAAGACTGACGAGGTGAACTCATCCGAACTCCTACTGAGCCTGAATGTGACAGTCTCCGTACAGTCCGGTCTGTTCATCTGAGAATATCGCATGGCGGGCTTAGGGGTGCGGTAAATGTCAGTCCCCTAATAGCGGTACAAGTCATGTCGGAGTGTAGCCCAGAACACCCTGAGATAACATTGGAAACCTACCAGTTTATCTCGCTTGCCCTGGCCAGGGACGACTGCGTGTAATGGATCTTCTTGACACAACGCGATATCAACTCCCAATACTGGGAGAGACGAATCCTATCTAGCCATTACTGCCTCCAAGTGCTTCGGGACTGCACCCAACTACTACTTGTTTGCACGACTCCTTTGAGCTGTGTAAGTCCACGTTGCGACCCCCGGTTCTTACGGGGAGGCGGAAACGGTATAAAAATCAAATTTTTAGCGCAAGGGGCAACATGGACTAAACAAAGTCGGGATCTTTTCCTAAACTAAAACTAGCAAACTTGCTAAAGAGAGTTAGCTACTCGGATGAAGATGGTTATACCTAAACTTGAACTCCTTCTTCTTCAAACTTTGAGGAGGTTGATGGTTCTTTCCTCGTAGCCTTCTTCCGTCGAAGATGGATCCACCTGAGGGTTCAACCTTTGGGCTCTTCCTCGAACTTTGAGTGAACTAGGATCTCCGGCTTGCTAAACCTTGAACCTAGAATGAGTAGAGAGTGTCTAGGGGTTGTTTTCTTTTCAAGGTGAGGGATTCTCAACACATGAGAAGGAATCACCTTGAGCTTGAGGAAGAAGAAGATGAAGTGAGGAGAGAGAATGGTTATGAAAGAATGAGCTCTCACTTTTTCCCTTTTGCAACCATAACAAAAGAAAAAGAATTATCTAATTAGTAATAATAATTCAAATGAGAATAGTTGATGGTTGTTTTGGAATGACCACTATCATGCTTCATTAAATGAATGTTGGCAAGAATCAAGGAGCATCCTTGCTAAATAATGATGATGGTCAAACATTCAACCATGGTCAACAAGTCAATCATGGTCAACAAGTCAACAAAACCAACCATAACATAATTCCATTTAATTACTATTTTTAATAGATATCTCACAAATTCATTAGGGTTTGGAAAAAAGACGACTGTCAACTGTGCATGCGCACCCGTTCCGAAACCCTAATGAAAAACCTCTTCCTCCTCCTCAAATAACTGTGCATACACACCTGCATCCTTGTTCCGAGGAACATGAATACTGAGAGATAAAAGCAACCCTAAAACATATACCGGTATCTGACTCAAACCAGAGCCAGCCAGTAATATCCGTCCGGACTCCAAACGTGCACAAGTGCGCGGATGAGAACGAACCCTGTCGCAAAACCATGCGACCTCTACTCTGTTTTTCCCAGAGGCGAATACCCTCTGTGTGGGACTCTAAAGACTCGACACTACGCTGGCAGTGGGTTTAACCACAGACCGCAAGCGGCACTAGCCGTGCGTAACGGTCCCCAGGTAGATACCGACAAGAAGGCTGACGAGGTGAACCCCATCTGAACTCCTACTGAGTCTGAATGTGACAGTCTCCGTACAGTCCGGTCTGTTCGTCTGATACATCGCATGTCGGGCCTAGGGGGCGGTAAAACGTCAGTCCCCCAATAGCGGTACAAGTCGTGTCGGAGTGAAGCCCAAAACACCCTGAGATAACACTGGAAGCCTACCAGTATATCTCGCTTGCCCTGGCCAGGGACTACTCGTGTAATGGCTCTCCTAGACACAGCGCGATGTCAACCCCCAATACCGGGAGAGACGAATCCTGTCTAACTGGCACTGCCTCCAAGTGCTTCGGGAATGCACCCAACCACTACCTGTTTGCACGACTCCTTTGAGCCGTGGTAGGGTAGTGATCAAAGTGCAGTGGGAACACACTCGAGGCGAAGTACCAGTGTCAAGTCAGCGGACTAAGCTGTACTCATGTCACCTGGGAACTGATGACTGACGATAGGTATAATACCAACCTGTCAGTTCCCGACGAGTCCTGTCCAGTGTACTCGTAACCCAACGAGCACCCGTATACTATCTCCAGCACGACGTACTGATGGCTGTGGGACAGACCATCTCCCACACTGGGATGAGAAGCGCATACGCTAGTCTACTCCGGAGTATCGATGCCCTGTCTCGATAGTCCTGCGACTAGGGACCTGTATAAGGATGTGCTTATAGATTACCCAGCCCCCACTAGTGTGACTGCCATCACAACGCTGGTAATCAAGCAAAGATCCTAAGGGCTCCACTAATGCGTATAAGTGATATATTGAAATAAACACAAGTACACATTGAAGTAGAAACAAACCAAGTAGCATACTACTATATTGAGCAAGATTGTTTATACAAGGTGAATATCCCAAGCTTCCATTAAGTAATATACAAGCTAGTATGATACAGTAATGGCCTCTAGGGCATATACACTAACAAGCTGTAGTAGGGTAGTAATCAAAGTACAGTGGGAACACACTCGAGGCGAAATGACAATGTCAAGTCAGCGGACTAAGATATACTCATGTCACCCGGGAACTGATAACTGATGATAGGTATAGTACCAACCAATCAGTTCCCGACGAGTCCTGTCCAGTGTACTCATAACCTAACGAGTACCCGCATACTATCTCAAGTACGACATACTGACGGCTGTGGGACAGATCGTCTCCCTTGCTGGGATGAGAAGCGCATACGCTAGTCTATCCCGGAGTATCGATGCCCTGTCTTAATAGTCCTACGACTAGGGACCTGTATAAAGATGTGCTTGTGGATTACCCAGCCCCTATGAGTGTGACTGCCATCACAACACTGATAATCAAGCAAAGATCCTAAGGGCTCCACTAATGTGTATAGGTGATATACTAAAAGAAACACATGTACACATTAAAGTAGAAACAAACCAAGTAGCATACTACCATTTTGAGCAAGATTGTCTATACAACCGTGAATATCCCAAGCTTCCATTAAGTAACATACAAACTAATATGATACAGTAATGGCCTCTAGGGCATATACACTAACAATCTCCCACTTGCACTAAGGCCATGTACTGGCGTATCGAAGACCTATCATCTCGATCAGCCGCTCGAACTGAGTCTAGGGTAAGGCCTTCGTGAGTGGATCAGCAGTGTTATCTTCCGTGGCAACCTTCCGAACCTCGATCTCCTGGTGACCCACGATCTCCCTGATCAGGTGATACCGCCTCAAGATGTGTCTGGACTTCTGATGGGACCTGGGTTCCTTCGCTAAAGCTATAGCCCCGTTGTTGTCGCAATACAGAGGTATTGGATCAACAATGGATGGAACCACCTGAAGTTCTGTCAAGAACTTTCTTATCCAGATGGCTTCTTTTGCGGCATCAGCAGCAGCGATATATTCCGCTTCCATTGTCGAGTCAGCAACGGTTTCCTGTTTGGAACTCTTCCAACATACCGCCCCTCCATTGAGGGTAAAGAAATAACCCGACATGGACTTGGAATCATCCTTGTCACTCTGGAAGCTGGAGTCAGCAAAGGCCTCGATCTGGAGGTCTTTTCCACCATACACCAAGAACATCTCCTTAGTCCTTCTCAGGTACTTGAGAATATTCTTTACCGCGAACCAGTGCTTCTTCCCAGGGTTTGACTGATACTGGCTTACCACACTCAGTGCATAAGCTACATCTGGTCTGGTACAAACATCGCATACATTATAGAGCCTACCGCAAAAGCGTAGGGTATAATAGACATGCGATCCCTTTCCAAATCAGTCTTGGGAGACATCTCTTTGGAGAGGGTGATCCCATGACAAGCTGGTAGATTACCGCGCTTGGAATCTTCCATACTGAATCTTTTCAGTATGGTGTCGAAGTACGTAGACTGCGAAAGTCCTAATATCCTCTTGGATCTATCACGATGGATCCGGATCCCCAGAATGTAAGTGGCATCACCCAGGTCTTTCATGGAGAACCTGTGTGACAAGAACCCTTTGACAGATTGTAGTATAGGAATGTTATTTCCTATCAAAAGAATGTCATCCACGTATAAAATGAGGAATACGACAGTTCTTGCTACAAATCTACTATAGATGCATGGTTCATCTGGATTTTTGATAAAGCCAAAATCTTTGACTGATTCATCAAAACAGATGTTCCAACTCCGCGATGCCTGCTTTAGTCCATAGATGGACTTAAGCAACGTGCACACATTTCCGCTGCTCCCACTCTGAATGAAACCCTCTGGCTGGTCCATATAGACACACTCCTCTAAATTTCCATTTAGAAAAGCGGTCTTTACGTCCATCTGCCAAATCTCATAATCGTGGAAGGCAGCAATGGCAAGAAGGATCCGAATGGATTTCAACATAGCCACTGGAGAGAAGGTTTCGTCATAGTCCAAACCAGGTCTTTGACGAAAACCCTTTGCAACAAGTCTAGCCTTATAGGTCTCAACCTGTCCATCTACACAAATCTTCTTCTTGAAGATCCACTTGCATCCTACGGATTTTACCCCATCTGGAGCAATGTCCAAAGTCCATACTTTGTTGGTGTACATGGACTCCATTTCGGTCTGCATTGCATCCAGCCATTTCACCGAGTCAACGCTCTGAATGGCCTGCGGGAAGCTAGTAGGCTCATCACTATCAATGATGCAATCCTCTCTATCCCCGTCTATGAGAAAACTGTAGTATCTCTCGGGCGGATGAGACTGCCTACTACTCCTGCGGAGCGGCGTAGGAATGCCATGTTCTTTCGAACCCTCTGGTTCTTCTAAGATTTCAGTAATAGCTCATGGTTCTGGAATTTCTTCCAGTTCTATTGCGCTCCCACTTATCTGATTTTCCAAAAACTCAGTTTCCAAGAAGCAGGCATGACGAGAAACAAAAACCTTTTGTTCCTCTTCGCAATGGAAGAAATATCCCTTGGAGTTCTTTGGATATCCCACAAACTTGCACTGTACTGAGCGTGCCTCAAGTTTGTCCACATGCTTCTTTTTGACAAAAGCTGGACATCCCCATGTCTTAATGTGCTTAAGATAGGGTTTCTTCCCACACCACATCTGATATGGTGTGGTAGGCACAGTCTTAGTTGGAACTTAGTTCAAAAGATATGCAGCTGATTCTAGTGCATATCCCCAGAATGATCGCGGTAACTCAGCGTTACTCATCATGGAACGTACCATATCCAATAGGGACCGGTTCCGTCTCTCCGATACACCGTTATGTTGCGGAGTGTATGGAGGAGTAAGCTGAGAGAGAATTCCATTCTCTTTTAGGTAGTCCAGGAACTTGGCACTCAAGTATTCACTACCTCGATCAGATCTCAGTGTCTTGATACTTTTGCCGGTTTGTTTTTCTACTTCATTCTTGTATTCCTGGAATTTTCCAAAGGCTTCGGATTTATGTTTCATTAAGAAGTCATATCCGTACCTTGAAAAGTCATCCGTAAAATTAACGAAGTAAGAATAACCGCTTCGCGCATGCGTAGACATTGGACCGCACACGTCGCTGTGTACGAGTCCCAAGAGCTCGCTCGCTCTTACTCCGTGTCCAGTGAACGGAGTCTTTGTCATCTTTCCTTTGAGACAGGATTGACAAGTTGCATATGATTGATATTCGAACGGATCTAAATATCTTTCTGTATGTAACTTCGTCAACCTTCTCTCATTGATGTGACCCAGTCTACAATGCCATAAGAAAGCCTGATTTGTTTCCGGAGACATTCTTTTGTGTGTATTCTGGACATTGAAAATATGTGGTTGGTTTAATACATATATACCATTGCTTAATGTACCTGACCAAATAAAAACTTGATTAAGGTGAATGTTTACAACATTGCTTACAAATGCAAATTCATAACCTTCTTTAGATAATAAAGATACAGATATGATATTACAAGTTGCATTGGGTATAAAATAACAATCACGCAAAACCAAAACATGTCCATCTGACATTCCCAAGTGATAGTCCCCCACGGACTCAGCATCCATGCCAGCTCTATTTGCAACTCTGAGGGTCATATCACCTGCCTTCAAAACCCTACGCTTTCTCAGTGCCTGCATGGAATTACAGATATGAGATCCTGATCCGGTATCCAATACCCAGGAAGTAGAGTTTATTAATAGACAGTTTTCAATAACATACACACCTGAAGCTGAAGCCGCAACTTGCTTCGGATCCTGCCTTCCAAGCCCTGCAATCCTTTTTCCAGTGTCCTTTCTTATGACAATAGAAGCACTCTTCCTTTCCCACAAGCTGCCCTGCTATCTTTGTTACCTTTGCTTTTCCCTTCGTTTCCACTTTACTAACATCACCCCTTGGTTTGGCGGAGGTTTTCTTCTTCTTTCCCTTGGCTTTCGCCTTGGACTTAGAAGAGGAAGATCCTTCTACAAAGTGGATGTTTCCCTACCTTTTTGTAGGGTGCCCTTTGCACTCCTCAACTTGTTGAGGAGCTCCGGAAGTTCAACTTCTTTTCCTTACAAGTTGAAGTTCAGGATAAACTGGGCGTAAGTGGAAGGAAGGGACTGGAGAATCAAGTCCGTATAGAGCTCGTTCTCTAACGTGGTCCCAAGGTCCGCGAGCTCTTCAATGAAGCCAATCATCTTAAGCACGTGTTCCGCTACCGATGATCCGATGGCCAATATCGCCGAAAACAACTTTTTCGAGACTTCGTATCTGGCGATACGGGATTGCTCTCCATACAGTTCTTTTGTATGGAGAAATATGGATTCTAGGTCCATATTCTCGTGCCTCCTCTGATGTTCATTGTCCATAGAGGCAAGCAAGAGGCACTTGGCCTTCGCGCAGTCGATCTCTTAGGTCTTACGGATTTCCTTATCCGTGACGCTGGAGGTGGGACATGGGACAGGGGGAGCTTTAGTGGTAAGAAGATACCCCAACTTGTCATAAGTGTTTGCTATTTTGACATTCCTGAGCCAATCTTTGTAGTTTGGCCCTGTCAGTATATTTTTATATAAAAGTAACTTAAGTCCGGTCATGACGATTGGTCGCTGCAATTAGGAGAGAGAGAAGAAACACTCAGCATGATGCTCTTGCAAGTTTAGAGTGGTTTTTAGTTTGTCTAAACAGGATGGCTCCCACCGTTTCTCGAATCCCTCCTCAAACCAAAAAGGAGGAATTAGTCGGAATCAATCTCACCATACAATACTTGCTTAACCGTTCAGCCAGGCCAGTGTCGGTAATTCGAGGGAGGTTTTCCAACGCTTTCGCGAAGTTCCTTAATTTAATAACCTCTTTTCCCTGGGGGCGTAGCCCCGCTAACACCTTTCTAGACACCTACTTGGTTTATAGCATTGATCGTTAAGTGAGAAATTTCCCGAGGAGTAGCATATACTCACAGTAGGATCGGGATCCAAATATCATCGCGTGAAAAAACTGAAGGAATCCTACCAAAATCATCACACTCCAAATGTTATGCAGCGCTAGCAAGTTTCTGGTTCTTTAGAAACTCCCGATGTGGATTTTTGCCCCATGCTCTTATGACCTTGACTTTGGCCAACAAATCATAAGTCACATGTCAAGTTTCACCCGTCATTCTCCAGGTTAATTTGAACCCACGCGTATCTACTCTTGACTTTGGCCAACAAGGCAGTACGACTGTCCTAAACCAACGCATCTATCTATACTGTATATGAATACCCAATAGCTACCAAACACTATGTCTTGACTTTGGCCAACAAACACAGCTTGAATACTATTGACTATCCATATGAAATGATGGAGGGCTACGAATGGTTTTGGCGAAACCGTGAACGTAGTGAACTTGATATAATCGATGGAACGAGATAGCTTTTAAAGGGAGTGGTTCAAGCTCCGCGTTTAAAAGTTGGTTTTTGAAAAGAAACGAGTAGTTTTGAAAGTGTTCCAATGACTTTACTTTGGTTTATTTTCTTGCATTAATTTTAATGTGTCCCATCATTTAATCCTACCATTGCAGAAAACAACGAAAATATGACGTATGCTTATGCTATCCGCATTCGCCGCGGGGCCCCGTCATTACCCGTTAGGTTACTTAACTAACGACAGAGCGGGGGCTGGACTAGCGCGGATGCAAAACATAAGCAACGCCTAAATAGATATCATATACAGATATATACATTCGTCAGATGCAATGACAGCCATTCCAGATCACAGATGAACATATTGGATATACTAGGAATTCGCATTCCGTATGAGTCTGTAACGAAAAGCGGATTACACGATCGTGGTGAATAGCCAATACTCCACCCTAGACCCCTACGGGTGCGGCAAACTACCCGCCAAATACCCGAAGTGAAGAAACCTCTCTCAACAACGTGAGTAGGCCACTCGGCACTTCGAGGTATCCGGTAGTTTGTGCACCCCTCCTTGGGTCTATTCTAGGAGCAAAAACAGTAAAAGAAATTATACAATGGCGGCTACAACCCCATCCCGGATGTGCGGCCATATAAATAATATTACATCAATTACAAATTACATGAATTGAATGAAAAAGAAAACTCTCATCTCACAACCCCTCGGCTATTCATCCGCGACAATCCAATGAATTCATATACACACACTATCAACATTACAGATCACAGATATGTATAACCCCCACTAATCGACGTATAGCGATTAGCAGACGTTCAATACATGTATCACATCACAGATATAACCCGTTAGCTAAAGTATTTAGAAGTTCGATCAAAATACGGATTTTTAACCACCCCAAAAACAAATTTTGCTTTCTGGAAAATCTGGGCAGAAAAATCATATTCCAAAAATCCCAAAACACCCCAAGAAACACACTGCAGCAAAACCGATCCACGGCCGAGTCAACTCGGCCGCGGATCCGCGGCAAGAAGCTCTTCTTGCCGCGTTTCCGCGGTGAGTTGGTCGGCTCAGTGGATCGTTTTTCTTCTGTGTTTACTAAAAACCCTGAGACGATTTTTCAGATGTGTTAAATAATTTTTTGAGCTGTAAAAAAATCGACAGAAAGAACATATCCCGGGCGTGTTTTGTGATTTTTTCTTCGATCAAACTTCTAGTTACTTTGCTAAAATATTAGATAGTGTTTAACTAGGCTCTGATACCACTGTAAGTCCACGTTACCCGTCCCCGGTTCTTTGGGGTTGCGGAAATGGTGAAAAACGATTTTTTCGGTGGGGTTAACATGGACTCTAAAACGGATCTTTGTTAAACAAACTATCTAACAACCTAACTAAGAGTTTAACTACTAGGTTAGGGGTTATACCTAAACTTGAACTCCTTCTCTTCAACTCCTTGTGGTGGTCGGATCGGCCTCACCGCGTCGTCTCCTTGTGCCGAAGATGGATCCACCCGAAAGCTTCTACCTTTGGCTCCAACCTCAATCTAGAGGAAACTAGAATACTTGGTTTGCTAGACCTTGTACACTAGGATGAGTAGAGAAGTGTTTTGGGTTTTATCTCTATGGTTCTTGTTTCTAAACTCAAGAGACAAATAGAACTACGAGCTAGAGAGAGAGCAAGAGGAAGAGGGAGAGCTTGAGGATGAGAGAGAATCAATATGATAGAATGAGCAAGACTTTTTCACCCATGCTCTCATAACACAAAATAATCATAATAATAACAATAATTAAGCATATTGTGATGGTTCATGTCAATTGCATTATCATATCATGCATTTAATGCATTTTGTGAACAAACAAGCAAGCAAAGGTCAATGCCATGAAATGATAGCCATTGTCATGATGATGGTCAACAAGTCCAACCTAGTCAACCGGTCAAGAAAATCAACAAAGTCAACCTTTCAACCCAACCATGGCACAATAATACTTAATTAATATTATTATTAATCATACTTATAATTCTAATTAGGGTTTAGCAAAAGTCAACAGTCAACAACCCTAATGAGAATCCTCTGCCTCTGTCTCCGTCAACCGTGCCTACACGCCCGCATCCGCGTTCCAAGGAACACGAATACAAACGAGATAAAACCAATCCCAAAACGTATACTAGGATCTGGCTTAAACCAAAGCCCGCTAGTAATAACTGCCCGGACACCAAACATGCACAAGTGCGCTGACGTGACCGAACCCTGTCGCAAAACCATGCGACCTCTACTCTTTTGCCTAAAGGCGAATAGCTCTCTGTGTGGGACTCTAAAGACTCGACACTACGCTGGCAGTGGGTTTAACCACAGACCGCAAGCGGCACTAGCTGTGCGTAATGGCCCCTAGGTAGATGCCGATAAGAAGACTGACGAGGTGAACTCATCCGAACTCCTACTGAGCCTGAATGTGACAGTCTCTGTACAGTCCGGTCTGTTCATCTGAGAATATCGGATGGCGGGCCTAGGGGGCGGTAAACGTCAGTCCCTTAATAGCGGTACAAGTCGTGTTGGAGTGTAGCCCAGAACACCCTGAGATAACACTGGAAACCTACCAGTTTATCTCGCTTGCCCTGGCCAGGGACGACTGCGTGTAATGGCTCTCCTTGACACGGCGCGATATCAACTCCCAATACCGAGAGAGACGAATCCTATCTAACCGTCACTGCCTCCAAGTGCTTCGGGACTGTACCCAACTACTACCTGTTTGCACGACTCCTTTGAGCCATGGTAGGGTAGTAATCAAAGTACAGTAGGAACACACTCGAGGCGAAATGACAGTGTCAAGTCAGCGGATTAAGCTGTACTCATATCACCTGGGAACTGATAACTGACGATAGGTATAGTACAAACCAATCAGTTCCCGACGAGTCCTGTCCAGTGTACTCGTAACTTAACGAGCACCTGCATACTATCTCAAGTACGACGTACTGATGGCTGTGGGACAGACCATATCCCCTGCTGGGATGAGAAGCGCATACTCTAGTCTACCCCGGAGTATCGATGCCCTGTCTCGATAGTCCTACGACTAGGGACCTGTATAAGGATGTGCTTATGGATTACCAAGCCCCCACGAGTGTGACTGCCATCACAACGCTGGTAATCAAGCAAAGATCCTTAGGGCTCCACTAATGTGTATATGTGATATACTAAAAGAAACACATGTACACATTAAAGTAGAAACAAACCAAGTAGTATACTACCATTTTGAGCAAAATTGTCTATACAACTGTGAATATCCCAAGATTCTATTAAGTAATATACAAACTAGCATGATACAGTAATGGCCTCTAGGGCATATACACTAACAAAACCCTTGGTATTCTAAAGGTTTTTTTTAAAAATCAATATTAAAAATAATGTGGGGTATGGGATTTGAACTCTGGTTGCTTGGTTCAGCAGTGAAAGGTATTACCAATGAGCTACAAGCTCCTTCTTGTAATTATGGAGCTAATTAATTACTTAAAATAATAACAACAAATATAAATACTCCAAGTATATATTAATTTTTAAGCAAATTTTGTACACTAAAAATAGAGTTTTTACATTCTACCCTCCTTACAAAAATTTCGTCCTCCAAATTTACAAATTTTATTTGAGGAATAATTTACAAAGAGGTGTGGTTATCTTGCACGCATTTCATCTTCCCTTTCCCAAGTGGACTCTCCTGGAGTGTGTTTCCTCCACATCACCCGGACCAAGTTAACTTCCTTGTTCCGAAGTGTCTTCACTTTCTTGTCCAGGGTTTCCACAGGTTGTTGCTCACAAGATAAGTCAGGCTGTATAGTGAGCTCGGAATGATCGAGAACATGGCGGGGTCACTCACATACCTTCTGAGTTGGGATATGTTGAACACATTATGCACTCCTTCCAATGAAGGTGGAAGCGCTAAGCGGTACGCCACTTCACCAACTCTTTTGAGTATATCGAACGGTCCAATGTATCTAGGACTTAATTTACCCCGTCTTCCAAATTGGATCACTCCACGGTTCGGAGATATCTTTAAGAACACATGATCTCGTAGCTGGAACTCCAAGTGACGTCTCTTTGCATCGGCCCAGTGCTTCTGTCGATCTTGGGCTATGCGCATCCTTTCTCTGATAGTTCGTACCACATTAACAGTCGCTACTATCATCTCTGGTCCAAGAAATTCCCTATCTCCGATGTCGTCCCAACTTAATGGTGATCGACACATCCTTCCATACAGTGCTACAAAAGGTGTCATTCTTATGCTTGCTTGGTAGCTGTTGTTGTACGAAAACTCCAGAAGATGTAGACGATCTTCCCATGATCCTTTGAAGTCTAACATACATGTTCTAAGCATATCCTCCAAGATCTGAATAGTTCGCTCAGACTGACCATCTTTTTGTGGATGATAAGCCGTGCTGAAGTTCAGACTTTTTTCTAAGCTTGCTTGCAGACTCAGCCAAAATTGTGATCGGTACCTGGTGTCACGATCGGAGACAATGCAGACCGGTATTCCATAAAGTCCCACAGTTTCCTGTATGAGTTCATGGGTATCAGAGATAGTATATTATGAAGAGTTTAAATCTTAAGTAGATTATTACCTCCATGTACTTCTTTGCTAGTGTCTCAGTTGATTGGCCAACTCGAAATGGGATGAAGTGAGCCGACTATGTGAGTCGATCCACAATAACCCATACAGTATCGTTACCCTTTGTGCTATGAGGAAGAGCAGTCACAAAATCCATCGTGATGTGTTGCCTCTTCCATTCTGGGATTGGTAACGGTTAAAGTAGTCCAGCTGTCCTGTGATGTTCAGCCTTTACTTGCTGACATACCAAGCATTTTGCGACGCTTCTGGCTCCTTCAGGCTTCATTCCATGCCACCAATAATTCTGACGTAGATCTTTGTACATCTTGGTACCTCCAGGATGTACTGAATAGGGAGAGCTGTAAGCTTCTTTCATTAACTCTTCCCGAACATGCCATTTTGGTACACACAATCTGCTACCGTATCTCAAAGATCCGTCTTCATGGATGATGAAGTCTGTTTTGAGTCCATTCTCCACTTATTCTCTTATCTTTTGCAACTTAGAATCACTTGCTTGAGATGTTTTGATCTGATTGACAATGGTTGATTGAACTTGTAAATTCATCAAACTTGAAGTGTTATCTGGCATGACTACCTTAATCTCTATCTGATGCAAGTCTTGTTGAAGCTTCCACTGAGCGGTGAGATTCATCGATAAAGGTTGGCGACTAAGAGCATTTAGAACCACATTCACCTTCCCTGGGGATATTGCAAGTTGATGTCATAGTCCGCCATGAGTTCTAACCATCTTCTCTGCCGCATATTCATCTCCTTCTGAGTAAACACATATTTTAGGCTCTTGTGATCTGTGAATATGTTCACTCGTTCACCAAGTAGATAATGGCGCCAAATCTTGAGAGCAAAGATGACGGCTGCCAATTCCAGATCATGCGTCGGATAATTGGGCTCATGAATCTTCAGTTGTCTTGAAGCATAAGCCACAACCTTCCCGTGCTGATGTAGAACACATCCTAATCCCTTACCGGATGCATCGCAATGCACTTCGAATCCTCCAGACTGATCCGGTATGACGATAATAGGCGCTGATGTCAACCTTGACTTGAGTTCTACGAAAGATTTTTCGCATGCTTCTGACCACACAAAATCTTCATCTTTACGTGTGAGCTTGGTCAGGGGTGTTGCTATCTTTGAAAAGCCTTCAATAAACCTTCTGTAATATCCAGCTAAACCCAAGAAACTCCGAATATCCTTCACTGACTTTAGTGTAGGCCATTCGCTAACTGCTGAAACTTTCGCTGGATCCACAGAGATTCCTTCTCCTGATACGATATGTCCAAGAAAACCAACTTGCTTTAGCCAAAACTCGCACTTGGTATACTTGGCATAGAGCTGATGTTGTCGAAGAGTTTCTAAGACAATTCTTAGGTGCTTTGCATGCTCTTTCCGACTCCTTGAATACACCAGTATGTCGTCGATGAAGATGACAACAAACCTGTCTAAGTACTCCCGGAAAACTTGATTCATTAGGTTCATGAATATTGTAGGTGCGTTGGTTACTCCAAATGTCATCACTAGAAATTCGTAATGTCCATAGCGAGTTCTGAAAGCTGTTTTATGAATATCAGCTTCCTTGACCTTCACCTGATGATAACCTGAATGAAGATCCAATTTAGAGAACACACAAGATCCACTTAGCTGATCGAATAAATCGTCGATGCACGGGAGTGGATACTTGTTCTTTATAGTGACTTCATTCAAGGCTTTGTGATCGATGCAAATTCTGTATGAACCTTCCTTCTTCTTCATAAGAAGTACAGGTGATCCCCAACTTTAAGTGCTGGGACGAATCCATCCTTTCTCCAGTAATTCGTCCAACTGTGTTCGGACTTCCTTCAAACCTTCCGGACTTAATCGATAAGGTGCTTTGATCACCGGTTGTGCTCCTGGTACTAAATCAATGCTGAATTCAAGAGCTCGATCGGGAGGCAAACCTGATATATCGTCAGGAAACACATCGTCGAACTCTCGAACCACATCTGGTCTTGATTCTTCCTCCGCTTGAGCTGCAGCAACTACTGCTTCCCTTGGCTTCGCTTTGTAGGTACTTGGCTCCAAGGTACAGTCCCCGCTTTTGAAATAGAAGATCGGATGGTCTGGAATCTCGAATACTACCCTCCTTTGACGAAATTCGATGGTAGCGTAAGAAGTTCCAAGCCAATCCATTCCTAGAACCACATCAAAGTTCGATATGTCTAGCACTTTGAAATCAGCATAAAATTCTCAGCTGCAGACGACTACCGGACACAAGCTGTATCCCATTGTTGCCTTTAAAACGCCGTTTCCTGAACTGTCATTCCAGCTGGATACAGGCGGTGAGACTGGAATCGCATGGGTTCGGACAAACCGTTGCGACATAAAGCAGTGAGATGCTCCAGTATCAAACAGTGCTAGTGCAGGTATTGAGGATACTAAGATTGTACCTTAGGTATGTGGGATATGTTTTAGGTATAGGAAAAGTATGTAGGATAAATATCAAGACTAAAAGAAATTTTAAGAAAGAAAGTGTTACCAGTGATAACTTGGCCAGTGGCCTCAACTTCTTCCAATGTCATCATGAAAGCCTTAAGCCTTGGTATATTTCTCATGGCCTGAGGAGCATTCCTCTGAACGTTCCTTTGAGCTTGATGGAACTGACGAGGAGGTAGTGCAGCTTGTGGTCTTCTGGGTGGTGCAGGTAGTGCAAGTCTTGGAGCAGGTGCCTGAAGGGCTGGTCGCTGCGGATAGGTAATTGCTGGCCTGGGTGCAGCAACTGGGTTTTGTCTTTGGGGACAAGACCTAATATCATGAGTAACTAAGCCGCAGACTAAGCAAAGATGGTTGGCTCTCCGGTAGTCTTTCATCATATGTCCAGTTCTCTTGCTGTAGGTACAAAAGGCTGGGCTGGGACGATGGTTCGGTACTCCGGGTCTCCTTGGCACAAAAGGTGGCCTGGATGAGGCTCCTCCTGCCATCTGGTTGGCAGGACGTTTAAATCCAGCAGATTGAGGTCTTCCCCTCGCCTTTACCACTGCCTCATAACGGTGGACAGCTATCAGAGCCGATTCATGAGTCGGAAAATCTCCTGTGGCCACTGCAGCCTGGATCTCCGAATCCAAACCTTGTTGAAATCGACGGGCTCTGATCTCATCTGTCAGTATCAGGTGTGCCGCAAATCTGTTAAAAATATTTTGTTAGCTGTGTAATATGTGATATATAAAAATTCGAATTATTGAGACATATCTTACCGACTGAGCATGGTGAACTCAGCGTCATACTCATCTACTGATTTAGTCCACATCGAACCTTGTTGCAGATGGATAAACTGCTGTTCAATGTTGAACCCGGCAGTCTCAGGGAAGTACTTAATGTCGAACATGTCGCGGAAAGTCTTCCATTCGATGGGTTGTTCAAGACGACTTTCTTCTGCCTTCTACCAGTTCCATGCATTATCCGTGACCTGCAGCTTTGCAACACGAACCCATGCTAATTCTGGCACTTGTGTCGCTGCCAGATCATCTTCGATACTCTGAGCCTATTCCTCAGCTTCCAGTGGGCTCTCCTTTCCTGAGAACTGTTTGGGGTGCAAAGCCCTGAATTGCTTCACCCCAGGTGCTTCTGCCTCGGGTCGGTTCATTAAAAGAGCAGTCTGCTGCTGCTGTCCCTCTAGGAGGCTTCAGATTGCCTCAAGTAAAACCGTCTGCTCGTTGATCGGAGCAGGGACGGCAGGTGTGAGTGGTAGTGGTGGAGGTGTGTTGTTGACATTGGTGCTAGTATTGTTCGAGGAATCTATAACCTTGAAGAAAAATTTAGGTTAGGACAGATTCAAAGTACATGAAATGATAAGATTCAAGGAACATGAATTGTAAAGAATGTTTTAGTTGCTGGTTCTTGTGTAATATTGCTTAGGTTGTTCACGCAGAACGGAACTGCATAGTATGGTTCTATACAGCTCAGACCTGCATGGGCCACCAACAAAACCTGTCACGCCCCGCTTCCCGGTATACGGCGAAGGGGACGCGACTGGTCCGCTACGTATTTACTATGAAGTAAATACGCTAAGCGTATCTAAGCAATATATAAATAAAGCACAAGAGACAAGATATAATAAAAACAGCAACTTTATTTATTCACATTCTTTCTGTACAATGCATGGAAAGTAAATACAACTGAAATAAAGCATTGCCTAAATAATGGCATAACAGATATGAAAAGTACTGAATGGAAAGTGTACAATAACTAGATCTCAGGGTCTTCACTAAACTGGTCCAAGTCTTCAGCAGTGGGCTCGATCTCTGAAGTGTCCAGATCACATGACGACATTCAAAGAAGAAAGAAAGAGAATGTCATCAGCGAACAGGTCGCTCGGTAAGTCCTAAAGACAAGGGAGAAATAGACAGAATAAGAGGTATCTTTTAAAGTTGTATTATATTGTTGTAATGTTGTGTCAACGCTGTTGTTTGTAGCTTGGTACAGAAGAATGCCAGTGTATATGAGAGGGGTCTCTATATGCTAGAGACCATGGCAAATGGAATGTACAAGGAACCGTTAAGCCACGGTACAACAACAACGGAATATAGGTTAGGTGTCTTAATCCTACTGTCTCATGCCACTTTTAACACCTTCCGTACCAATCTACCCCTTAAACCCCGTAGTGTTTTGATTGTATTGTTGTATTGTATTGTATAGATTGTATAGTTGGATGACTGACCAAAACCATGATATCAGTAAACGGATGTAACTATATATTCATGTAAATGGAATAACTATAGAATCATGTAAATGGATGTATATCCATGGTTCGGTTCAGTCAAGTTGATAGATTGAGTATATAGAATAATGGATTCATGTTGAATTGTAATATTGTAAATTGTAAATTGTAGATTGTAGATTGTACTTGAATTATATTCAAGTCAGATTATAATGAGACTCAATCCGAGTCAGACAATTAGAGAAGTAAATTGAAGTCCTGATTGTTTTGATGTTCTCGGTAACCGCTGCACATGGGCGGCAGGATTTGTTTCTTTTTCAAAGACGTTTACCGTATTAATAACACCGTTTGTTAAGTTTTCTATCTTAGATAGGCAAGCACCCACTTCTCCGGCTCCCTGAGGCTCAAGAGATTGGTCCCGCTTAAACCTATATTTACTAGGGGTCCTTAGGGTAAATTATAGAACATGAGAGGGTTTAATGTAAAAATACTCTTGTATAATTTTCAAAATACACCCCAAATATTTATTAATAGTCTTTAGAGTTATAATGAATGAAGATTTTATATTGTGATATTTCTAGTGAAAATATCCTATTTTCATAATAAGTGGTATTTATTTGTAATATTGGTTTTGTATGGAATTCATGGTATTTTAGTGTAAAATAGATTCTTGTGATTTTTAGAAAAAGGTGGAATATTTATATCATAACAAAAAAGGTATTTTAATGATAAATATACATATATTTATACAAAAATAATTTTAATATATATTTTTTATTCTAAAAATCTCATTTTCTTAAGATGTCGTATTTTAAATCTTTCGAGACCGAATGCTCCTTGCGGAGGTTTGAATCTCTTACTACTAAGCCCGAGGATGTGCGATAATCCGCACCATCCTGAACAGGTTCCCCAAAATGGGTTGTAGCGGCGCTTTGCAAAGCTTTGTATAAATACTAAATCCTTTTGAAAACGGTTTTATTAAGTAAATGGTATTTAAATGAAAATGTGTCGCTTTCCCGGATTCTATGTTCCTAAGGGTATGGTGCTATGTTGCATATGAGTGTATGAGGTGGTAGGTCATTACCTCGTGATCTACTTAAAGGTATAGCACGTTTTGATGGTTTAAATGTAGAAATGAAACTATGTGGTATTTTAATGAAAAAATACGATAAAATGGAGATAGCAATTATTTTTTATATAGAACTTGTTCAATATGATTAGTTAGTGTTTAATAGTCAACATGAAGTGGTTTAAGCATGATTGTATTAAAGAAAAGCGAGAGTTTTAGAAAGAAATCGAATCAGAAATCTGATTTGCTCCAATTCCATTGGGTTTTCTAATCCCGTATTTTTAGAAAAAGAATAGAGAAGAGGGATGGGGACTTATGGGTTTAGGACAACAAGAAGAGGGAGATGGATCGGGAGGGGTCGCCGGTGGATCGTTTCATCGCCGGGAGCTCCTAGGATGGTCGTCAGAAGTTCGCCGGGAAATTCGTCGTAGCTTCGCTTCTTGCTCATTTTCAAAGTACACAAGTTTTCTTGAAAATTCTTGAGAGTTGGCTCAGAGTTTGGGGTGAGGGGTTAGTGTGTAGGGTTGGTATTTATAGGGTTAGGCTAGGGTTAGGGTAGATGAAGGGTTTTAATTTTAAAAATGTATTAAAATATATTAAAATGTAATAAAAATGGAGTAAAAGGGATTTTAAAAGAGCTCTGGAAATGGTCTGAGGATAAAATTTTGCAGGTGTACAGGGGAGACCAAAAGACACATTTTTTGTGTTGGGGTCGTCGCCGGAATCGGCCGACTCGGCCGTGACTCGGTCGGAGGACGGATTCGGTCGAGTCGAAGCCGATTTGGCCGATTCCTGGCCGAGTCAGGTGGCCGGAATCCCCCCCGACGGTTTATCTAACCTCCGGCAATGTTACATTTTTGGGTGTAGTGGGGGTTTTGTGAGATATGCACGTGTAAACCTTTGGTATTCTAAAGGTTTTTTAAAAAAATCAATATTAAAAATAATGTTGGGTATGGGATTTGAACTTTGGTGGCTTGGTTCAGCAGTGCAAGGTATTACCAATGAGCTACAAGCTCCGTCTTGTAATTATAGAGCTAATTAATTACTTAAAATAATAACAACAAATATAAATATTCCAAGTATACATTAATTTTTAAGCAAATTTTGTACACTAAAAATGGAGTTGTTACAACTGATAAGTGTTATCAGTACTTTCTCGATTGGTTATAGGCCACACATCGGCATGACTTATCGAGTTATTGGGGTCTGACGAAACCACCCCCATACCCGATATGTAACATATCAGACGAAGAGACCAGATTGTACTGTAATTTTTGCTTATAGGCTCTATAAGGAGTTTAGACAGGTTTACTTGTTGATCTTCTATTCGATCAATATCCGGGTAGCCGTTACGTGAAGCTAGTACCGTTGACGTGCTTGTAGGTGTTTGATGTGATCATTACCTACTGCCAGTGTATTAACGAGTCTTTAGAGTCCCACATAGAGGTTTCCGAGCTCAAGCGAAACGAAGTAGGGTATTTATGGAGATATGTGCGGGAGCTTGATTAAATACGGATATATGATACCGTATTCTAATCTTGCGTTATTTGATATTAGGTGGGTTATATATGATATAACCGGATTATTAAATCAAGTGTTAATTTAATAATTTAATATATATATATATATATATGAGAATAATGGAGGAAAGATGCCATAGGAGGGAATTTCCTCCTATGGCGTCGAAAAAACACACCCTCCATCATGTTTTCCGACGATCGGAATGCATCATCTTCATCATTATCGTCTAAGATATGGGTACACCAAATTTCATATGATTCTACAACTTTTTCACTGTTGAATTAGTGGGTTCAAAATTAACGGTTTACCGACAATAGAACTTTTTACTTTGCTAAATCAACGGTGAAAAAGTTGTAGAATCACATGAAATTTAGTGTACCTACATCTTAGACGATAATGATGAAGATGATGCATTCCGATCGTCGGAAAACATGATGGATGGTGTGTTTTTTCGACGCCATAGGAGGAAATTCACTCCTATGGCCTCTTTCCTCCATTATTCTCTCTCTCTCTATATATAATATTATGCCCACTTGATATTTTCATCTCTTATATATTTATATATATGATATAAATATATAAATATATTTTGTATCATGGTTGATGATACATATATGATGGGAGTATGAGAATCACATTGAAATGGAGATAAGAATGAAAAGGTTTATTTTTTTATCTATTAAAGATAAAATAACAAGTCATTATTTTTAGATGAGTGTAGATCTCATGACTCATTTTTGTTGCTAAAACTCTTCATTCTCATGACAAATTCAAGTTCTTCTCATCTTCTGCTGGCTATAGTGCCTTCAAGTCAATTATTGGATCGTAGGTACGCGATTGCGATGATTGAGGGATGATCTATACGGGTAGAACAGTCTTACTCAAGATGATAGTATACTATCTGGTTTTTCTTTATCATCATGTACTTGCTTTAGGTGGCTTTACAGATCACTTTTACATGTTGATAGAGCCCATAGAATTCTTGCTTGACTACTAGCAGTATGATGGCGATCATTTACGTAGGAGCTGAGTAGTCTATAAGCACATCCTTAAATGTCCTTAGTCGTGGGAGTTTCGAGACTGGGCATCGATACTCCAGAGTAGACTAGTGTATACTGATCGAGACCCCGACGAGGGGCGGTGGCCGGTCTGACAATCCATTGGTGTCAGTTTGTTCACCTAAGATATATACAGATGCTCATTGGGTTATGAGTACACCGGACGGACTCGCCGGGAACATGCTAGTTGATATTATACCTATTTTCATATAGCAGTTCGCAAGTGACATGTGTGCAGGTTAGTCTATCGACCTTAGATCGTCATTTGTCTTGTGTTAGCTCCCACTGTTCTTTGATTACTACCCTACCACTGCTCAAAGGAGTCGTGCAAACAGGTTTTAGTTGGGTACAGTCCCGAGCCACGTGGAGACAGTGAGCGGATCGTCAGGGGATTCGTCTCTCCCGGTATTGGGGGTTGATGTCGTGTTGTGCATGGGTGGCCATCACCAGAATCCTTGGCCAACTTAGTCGGGAATTACTGATCTAGGATCGGTAGTTTCTCAAGCGGTGATAGGTTTCATACAGACACGAAATGTCAAGTTATCAGGGGTTTGATTTTATCCACCACCTAGACTCGATATGCGATACCCATAGACGAACGGACCAGACTGTACGGATATTGTCACTGTCAGGCTCGGTAGGGGTTTTAGGACGAGTTTTCTCATCGGCCTCCTTTTCGCTCAATACCCGGGTTGCCGTTACGTACAGCTAGTGCCGCTGACGTGCTTGTGGTTACACCCACTACCAGCGTATTGACGAGTCTTTAGAGTCCCACACAGAGGGTTTCCCTACTTTGGGCGAAACGATCTAGAGGCTCTATGGTTTTACGGTAGGGTTCGATCATATAAGTGCACTTATGCACGGATCATGATTCGGACGGATATTATTAGTGGGTTTTGGTTTAAGCCGGATCCTAGTATTATATTGTTGGATTATTTTCTTCTCGTAGTATTCGTATTCTTTCGGATTACGGATGTAGGTATGTATATACGGATGAGGAGTATTCTTGTAATTTATTACAAGATTACTTCAGAAGTTGCCATTTCTTTTTTGTAATAAACATTTAGGTTTAAATGATTAGTGAGTAGAGAGTGTGACTCATTGTTTTTCATTCATTCTATCATGAGAACTTGGCGACTCATGGTAGTGAGTTATGTAGTGATTCATGGTGACATGCTAGGGTTTTTGTAGTATTGTGAGATATTTTGTAGTGAGCATGTGAGATGGCAGATATTTTTTCTTGGAGTGACTTTCTTGAGTTGCTTATATGCTCACACAACAAAATAGCTCACAACACTTAGCCCATTTTCTTTAGTTGTCAAAATGCTTCACACTCTTCTCTCCAATGGCATCTTCTTCTACCTCTATCCTTCATGTCTCATGTGTTGAGAAACCAAGGGTGTATTGAGACAATCTAATCCTACACACTCTCTACTTCATTTTAGCTACCTAGTGTGGCAAACTAAGTACTCGAGTTGCCTCGGATTTGAGGTTGTAGCTCGGACTACATACTTTCGGGTGGATCGTCTTCGATGGGGAGACCGGAGATCAAACTTGATCAAGGAAGCCTCTCGGAGCTTGAGATGAAGGTTGAAGACCGAAGGACACGGATCATTCGGTATAACCTTTCTAAACTCCTTTATAGATAACTAGTGTAGGGTTAATGGTCCATCCGTAGATTAGGGTTCCGTTAGCGTTAGTTTATTGAATTTTTGTTCCGCATTTAGTTACGGATTGATGGCCGGGGAGCTGACGTAACCCAACATGGTATCAGAGCCAACCCATATACCTCATACTAGTTGTTTTAGATGATGTTAAAGTATCGAAACCGAAACAACTCCGAAACAATACCAACTAGTAATCCAGTTTCTGTCAAATTTCTGTGTCTTCAAATTTTTTTTAAACAATTGCAGAAAACTATTTATGTGACAACTAGAATATACCTAAAAAAACCACTTTCACCCGTTTTGACCCTGTGAGATCAAGCAAAAAACCGATGTGGCCGGTTTTACTGTTCATGTGGGATTTGATTTTTGGGGTGTGCACTAGTCTGTAGAATATTGGTATTGTGGTATTGTTTGTTTTGCCCAGTTTGGATATGGTGTTATCCTTTAGTTTGGGGCAAATCTGGGTATTTCAAAGTCGATATTTCTAACACTGTTTAAATGTTTACAGTACATACATTACTATCTGCGACCGTGAATGTCAACAGAGCGGTACAACTTGTCTAATTGCTATATGTCTTTTAGACGAGTTTGCGAACGTGACATTCACGTTGATGTTCTGTGTTGTGCTATGGTTGTGGCGGAATCGTCGTGGTGAATAGCTTGGGTGCAATATTAGTACAGTTTAGTTTCATTTGTACATTTGATATCGCAGGGCGAGCGTCCGACATGTGGACTACCGTCACTGTCTGCTTGTATATTATTTGTTTGGGGCATGACCGGGTTAAGGTCGATGTCATCGTTGTACATATTTTTCTTTTCTGTACTAGGATTACCCCACGGTGAAGTGCATGGATAGCCGGGTTCTGGAGGGCAACGGGTCCGCATCTCATGGCGTTGAAATAGAGAGGGCCTCACTCTAGAATTGGCGGGCTATTCGCTACACTCGTAGGGGGTACAGGTAGATCCAAGGAGGAGTGCTCAAGTTACCGGATTCCGTGAAGTGCCGGGTAGCCCATTCACTTTGATGAAGGGGGTTGCCTCATTTTTGGTCTTGGTGGGTAACTTGTCACACTCGTAGGGATCCAAGTTTTCATTGCACAGGCTATCCACATGATCAGGGGAACGTCGGATTTCACTTGCGGCTCAAAGGAAATCCAGGGCTCCCAGATTATCAGTTTGTTTTGTGATGATTATCGCTTTTCTGTGATGTTTCATATATCATGCTTGGGACGATTATTATATATATTTATATATATACTAGTAGATGTTGTATATGTTTTTCACCCGCGCTAGTCCAGCCCCCGCTCTGTCGTTAGTTAAGTAATCTAACGAGTGATGATGGGGCCCAGTGACGAATGCGGATGGCATATACGTACATCATATTTTCGTTCTTTTCTGGTGTGATTAATTGATGGGACTGTGTTGATTCTGATCAATGCAAGGATGAAACAAACCTATATGATGTTGTTGGAACAAATTTCAAAGCTGTTATGAATATCCAACACCTCATTCGACGAGGCAAGAGCCGAGATCCCTTCACCGAGAGTGACCTTTTGGGCAGAAGTTTGTGTCAGGGTAATAACTTCACTATAGTCGATTACTTTTTTGCTTTGCATCGAGATATTCAGTTAGGAATATTCTGCACCTTATTCGACGAGGAAAGAGCCGAGATCCCTTCACCCGGAGTGACCTCTTTAGCAAAAGTTTTCGCCACTATATATTTGTAAAGCTATCCGGTTTCATCAACGATATCATGTTCATTACGTTAAAGGTATTTTGCCAAAAACCATTCATAGCCCTCCGTCATTTCAGACGGGTAGCACTTAGTATTCATGCTATGTTTGTTGGCCTTCCTCAAGGCGTAGTTTATGGTAGCTATTTGTTACTTTTTTGTTGCATAGATAGATGCATTGGTTTAGGACAGTCGTACTACTATGTTGGCCTTCATCAAGGGTATGTACGGATGGGTTCAAATTAACCTGGACAATAACGGGTAGAACATGACATGTGACTTATGATATGTTGGCCTTCGTCAAGGTCATAAGAGCATGGGGTAAAAATCACATCGGGAGTTTCAAACATACAGGAAACTTGTCTGTAATGCGCATACCTTCTAGAGTGTGATTCCATCAAATTATCATGCGATGATAGTTGGATCCCGATTCCCACTGATGAGTTTTTTTACTCATCGGGTGATTTTAGATGATCCCGATTAATTCTTTATTTGGGTTTGGAGGAGAATTTGAGTAAACAGTGGGAGACATCCTGATTAGATAAAGTGATTAACCATTCTGATCTAGGTTAGACTGCACACTGAGTGTTTCTTTTCTCTTTCTCTTTGGCAGTGACCATGGCCTGACCCTAAGACTGGAATTCATGAACCAAGTTAACCGGAACTTCTTACAACACATTGGCTTTTGGATTGTCAAAGTTGCATATATCATTGCTACTCCTAATTTTACCCTTTGCTTTTCTCCTGAACAATCCGTATCACTGCGAAGATCCACATTTATTGGTTATGACCATCGTATAGTTACATACGAACTCGAAGAAACTTGTTTCAGATTCGAGAATGGTTTCGGGTTCTGGAGAAATTGAATAGGACTATTCAGTTGTCTTTTATCTTTACCTTCTCTCTGGTTGCGAGGGATCCTAGGATTAGGAGTGGGTACACCTATTGCACTTATTGGATATTCTTCTTCCAAACCATAGGCAGGTGCCGAAAGGTGCGGGAGGAAGAAAACCAATTAGCCTAAATGTAGTGTAAAGAAGGTAATAAGTAAAGACAAATAAATGTATTAGAAAGAGGACAAAGTAAATTACGACTGCTATCATTCATGATGAAGCCGTGTATATCATCGCCACTCCTACTTCACCTTTGTATTTCTCCAGAACACCCCGTATCACTATGAAGATCCGCATTTATTAGATAATCCATTGTATAGTTGTATACGAACCCAAAAGAACTTGTTCCAGTTCGAGAATGGATTCTAGTTCAGGAGAAATAGAATAAGGATTATTCAGTTGTCTTTTATCTTTACATCCTCTCAGGTTGTGAGGGCTGCTAGGATTAGGAGTGTACACCTATTACGCTTATTGGATAGTCTTCTTCCAAACCATAAGCTGGGGCCGAACGGTAGGAAAGGAAGAAAAACCATTTAGCCTAAGGGTGGTGTACAGAAGGTAATGTGTAAAGACAAATAAAGGGATTTGGAGAGATGACAAGCATATATATGGTTATAGTCATGAATCTGGATAATGGAAGAGGCATTACTAGGAATACCCGGATCCCCTTCGAAACATTTTCATGTTTCAGTTTCATTGTGCGTTGTTAATTGAAAACTGATTTCGTAATTAGATCCTTACTACAGGGCATGTATTTACCAGAGTTGATTCTCACATCTGTATGGTTTTACAGATGATGAGTGGGAGTAAGTTATTGGGAATTAGGTGATTATATCCTAATTATATCGGAATTTATTGTAATTGGTGATATTTGAGGAAATCTCCTGGGTTTTTGCCTGATGGCAAATATTTGGTTTTGAATATCCGTTGTTATGCACCAATTTCAAACTGATATATCTGTACGTTTATTTTATAAAGTGAGATATAATTTTTTGAAAATATGTCCATGAAATTTACCTATATCAGTTGATGATTGGGTAAGGGGCATTAAACAGCGGTGTAATTCTTCTTAACCATAGTACAGTTTTCAGCCTACGACGCACAGGGTTTGAGTTATTAAACTCAGGGGACTTATACAAAGTATTGTATGTTGTCCAGTGTCCATTTGGATAAAGAGGTTGGTACTCGTACTATATTATGTTTACTTATGACTTCTTCAGTTTTTGACAAGTCTTTCGTATAAATACAAGGTCCAACTTTTGAGAAGTTATAGGTACAAAAATAAAGTAGAGAACCATGTGTTGCAAGTATTAGGATTCTTCAAGGTGATCGAAAATATAGATACTTGTGCTTGGTATTCAGTTGATAGTAATGGTTTTGAGAACTTGCTTCTCTTTCAGGTTACTCATATATGGATGCACTCCTAGTTGAGTAATGTTGATTGGCCTCCTTCTATTTGGTTGTCATGCACTGGAGACAGCTGCATGATTTTGAATCTGGTTCTAATTAAATTAGTGTCTCTATTTCTATATTGTATATAGAATGGTTCATATCTTAACAATGTTAAGGTATATGGAGTTTTCCGGCTTATGCTTAAAACCAGACACTCGGCAAACTCAAGGCATGCTTCAGTAATGGAAGTTTGTGGGTTATCCCGGGCTATGACAAGGATTAACTTTCTACCATCTGGGAGATCAATAGTGATATTGTTCTTGACTCGCCACAATTTTAGTAAAATGGATTTTTTTTTTCCAAAAAACAGTAGTGGGAGTATGGTAGAACTGGAAGTGATTTCAGAACCACAAACGATTAATGAAAATTTAATAGAACCTAAACATTCAATTGAATTTGACATTCCATTAGCCACTCCACAGATATGGTGGGTAACCTCAGGCACCCGAGAGGTACTTCGGTATCCTCAAAGACGGTGACAGGGAGGTTCTTGTTTACCCAGACTTACCATTACTGTTGTTCTAGACTATGAGATCTGGTAGAAGGATAAGTATAGCATCGTTTTAAACTAGCTTTAGAAGTGCACGTATATATGACTCTGCCAGAGAGTTGTTGTAGTCAGTGAGAGCAGCGGAAGCATAGTAGACAAGTAGCTTATGTCTAATTATATACTAAAGCAAATATAACGGAGATAAATCATCTATTTTTAATGTGATGGTCATAGGCTTTGACTTCATCAGAATAGGAGATGGATCTGATAAGAAGGTACTAGGGTGTGATGTCCTGGTATTTTGATGACATGCACTTCATAGAGTGAAATTTTATACTACGCTCGGTTATACTGTGGTTGTCATACAGTTGTTTCTCCACATAGGATATGGATATAATATCAGGCATTCAGGTTACTAGATCTATAGTTTTAGATCTAGATTTAGGTAGTTTCCCAATCTGGGTACTTTGACACTATTCTAAAGGTGTTTTAGAATGGACGACTCCTGGCATGGTGGTGTACCTGCAGGTGATGGTGCCACCTTCTCTAAAGGATGTCTTCCAGAGTAAAGGGAAGAGGGATGTGCATGATTGGCATATCACTTGCTTAGGCAATTGAGTCAATCATGCGATGTCAAGTACCACACCAGATATTGTTGTTTGCACTAGCTGCAATAAGTATATATATTAATCCAATCCTGGAGAAACATTCGGAAGCAGTTTATGAGCATAAGTGAATGTTCTAGGGATATGGTAACGACAGCCTCCTTAAGGATACGGTTATCGTTCTAGGCTTCTAAGGTGACCTGGGTGACAGAGTGACTGTCAGAATTATAGTTTTCCCTCTTTTAAGGGGCAGTAGTTTGGACAGGTGGTCCACGCGGATACTAAGGAAAGCATGATGCAGGATACTGATTAAATTCAGTGGACGATACAGTACAAGAAGTTTGTTGTATTTGGAGTTCATTTGTGAACTGGGTCTCATTAAATATCCAGAAAAATTCTAAGACGGGTATTGCTCATTTCGGGAGATAGCTTTCTCCGCAAACTTGAGATAAAGAGAGATATAGAAAGAAACATTGGAGCGGATCCACTCACTGAGGCTATTTCTCGAACGCAATAATTTCACAAAAGAGCTTTGTGAAACTGATTAGTGGAGAAGTTGGGTATTCGGCATCACACGGGCTGTGAGTATCCAACACTGCAATAATTAGCCTTAAGTGCAAGTGGGAGATTGTTGGCTATAGTGCCCTCAAGTCAATTATTGGATTGCAAGCATGCGATTCCGATGATTGAGGGAGGACCTATACGGGTAGAACAGTTTTACTCGAGATGATAGTATACTATCTGGTTTGTCTTTATCATCGTGTACTTGCTTTAGGTGGCTTTACAGATCACTATTACATGTTGATAGAGCCCATAGGATTCTTGCTTGACTACTGGCAGTATGATGGTGATCATTTACATGGGAGCTGGGTGGTGTATAAGAACATCCTTAAATGTGCCTAGTCGTGGGAGTTTCGAGACTGGGTATCGATACTCCAGAGTGAACTAGTGTATACTAATCGAGACCCCGACGAGGGATGGTGGCCAGTCTCACAAGCCATTGGTGTCAGTTTGTTCACCTAAGATGTATACATATGCTCATTGGGTTATGAGTACACCGGACGGACTCGTCGGGAACATGCTAGTTGGTATTATAGTTATTCTTAGATAGCAGTTCCCAGGTGACATGTATACAGGTTAGTCTATCGACCTGAGATCGTCATTTGTCTCGTGTGAGTTCCCACTTTGCTTTGATTACTACCCTACCACGGTTCAAAGGAGTCATGCAAACAGGTTTTAGTTGGGTACAGTCCCGAGCCATATGGAGGCAGCGAGCGGATCGTCAGGGGATTTGTCTCTCCCGGTATTAGGGGTTGATGTCGCGTTGTGCATGGGTGTCCATCACAAGAAATCCTTGGACAAGGTAGTCGGGAATTACTGATATAGGATCGATAGTTTCTGAGGCGGTGATGGGTTTCTTACCGACACGAAATGTCAAGTTATTAGGGGTTTGATTTAATCCACCACCTAGACTCAATATGCGATACTCATAGATGAACGGACCGGACTGTATGGATATTGTCACTGTTAGGCTCAGTAGGGGTTTCAGGATGAGTTTGCTCGTCGGCTTCCCTTTCCTCAATACCTGGGTAGCCGTTACGTGCAGCTAGTACCGCTGACGTGCTTGTGGTTAAACTCACTGCCAGTATATTGATAAGTTTGTAGAGTCCAACACAGAGGGTTTCCCTAATTCGGGCGAAACGATGTAGAGGCTGTATGGTTTTACGGCAGGGTTCGATCATATATGTGCACTTATGCATAGATCATGATCGGACGGATATTATTAGTGGGTTTTGGTTTAAGCCAGATCCTAGTATTATATTGTTGGATTATTTTCGTCTCGTTGTATTTGTATTCTTTCGGACTATGGATGCGGGTATGTTTATACGGATGAGGGTTATTCTTGTAATTTATTATAAGATTACTTTAGAAGTTGTCATTTCTTTTTTGTAATAAACATTTAGGTTTAAATGTTTAGTGAGTAGAGAGTGTGACTCATTGTTTTGCATTCATTCTAGCATGTGCACTTGGTGACTCATGGTGGTGAGTCATGTAGTGATTCATGGTGACATGATAGGGTTTTTGTAGTATTGTGAGATATTTTGTAGTGAGCATGTGAGATGGCAGATATTTTTTCTTGGAGTGACTTTCTTGAGTTGCTTATATGCTCACACAACAAAATAGCTCACAACACTTAGCCCATTTTCTTTAGTTGTCAAAATGCTTCACACTCTTCTCTCTAATAGAATCTTCTTCTACCTCCACCCTACATATCATATGTGTTGAGAAACCTGGGGTGTATTGAGACAATCTAATCCTACACACTCTCTGCTTCATCTTGGCTACCTGGTGTGGCGAACTAGGTACTCGAGTTGCCTCGGATTTGAGGTTGGAGCTCGGAATACATACTCTCGGGTGGATCGTCTTCGATGGGGGAGACCGGAGATCAAACTTGATCAAGGAAGCTTCGAGGAGCTTGGGATGAAGGTTGAAGACCGAAGGAAACGGATCATTCGGTATAACCTTCCTAAACACCTTTATAGATAACTAGTGTAGGGTTAATGGTCGATCCGTAGATTAAGGTTCTTTTAGCGCCGGTTTATTGAATTTTTGTTTCGCATTTGGTCATGGATTGATGGCCAGGGCATCGGTGTAACCCAACATCTTGATCATCATCTTCATTTCTCTCTTGGTTTTTATTTTAGAGAAAAAATGATGAAAAGAAAGAAAGTTAAGTAAGCTAAAACCTTATTTCATCAATCTAATCTAAACTAGCAAATTAGTTTAGATCGTTCTCTTCACTAATAGTTTGATTAGTGAAGTGTGAGCTTGAGTGAGAGTTGCCTCAAGGTGGATTATTTTCGACAAAAAAGATATCAAGAAAGATAGCGCATTTTCTCAAGTGGAGCTCAAGAAAGACTTCAAGGGACTACTATAAGGAGCTTTAGAAGTGAAGGACGTGGCTACAAAGCTTGCAGCTCCTCTTCACTTAGTTTAAAACTCTAGTTTGCTTTATATTAAACCCTAAACCTTTAGTTTGATCATAGCATAGTTGACTTAGCCCTCTAGATTTTTTAAAATTGCATACTTGCCTTTTTTAAAACCCTAGTAGAGGTGCTTGGAACTACTTTCATGGTATCAGAGCCAAACTAGAGGCTTAGACAAAGTTTAGACGAAATTAAAATATTCGATCGACCATATTTTTCTAACTATTTACACTGTTATGTCTAATTTTTCAAACTGCAATTTTTTTAAAATTAAAAATGGTTACAAAAATCATTCAGGTAGTTTTATAGGATCTCAAGAAAACGGAGCCCATAACTTGATCAAAGCACCACGGGTCCACAGCCAAGACAGTGGCCACGACCGCTGATCCGCGGCTATTTGATGTTGTTTTGGCCCCTAATTTTCTTCTGGGCTTGTAAAATGTGAAATTGGATTTTCTGGATGTTTTAGATGGGGAAAAAGTGATTGTGTTCTCTGCTTATTGAAGATTAAAATGAAAGTCGATCGAAATGTTAATGTCGTTTAAATGTTATATTTATTTGATAAATTTTTTGGATCCATATAAATTAGTTTTGTGAAAACTAGCTGTATAAATCTTACTTTTTAGCCTCACTTGATAGATTACCACGGAGTTTAGATTTGAATCAAAACTCCGTCGCGATTTCATAACGTACGTGAAGACTCGCCGGGAGATACTAGTGGAGTGCCATGCCCCATTGCCCCGACAAAGTGACCATGGGAGAACCCCATGGCCAAGAGCATTCACTTAGGTGTTTGCGGCCATGGTGTCCCGCCTAAGGCTATTTCATCGACGGCCTCGGGGGTGTGGCCATTCCCTAACATTCCCGACGAGCCTTCGATTCTTTTACCAGGTTAAATTCTCCGGCTTTATCTTTGAAAATGGTTTTCAATTCGAGGCTTAAATGTAAGGTTTTTGTGGTTAGGCATGAAATTCAGACTATAAGATAATCCGGTTTATAATGTCTACAGTTGTGGATTCTAATTTTTGTAGTTTTTATTTTTTTCTGCGACCATAAGTGTAATATGTCATGCCCCACTTCCCAGTATACGGCGAAGGGGACACGACTGGTCCGCTACGTATTTACTCAGAAGAAAATACGCTAAGCGTAACTAAGCAATATAAAAGAAAATATACACAAGAGACAAGGTATAATAAAAACAACAACTTTATTTATTAACATTCTTTTGTACAATGCATGAAAAGGAAATACAACTGAAATAAAAGCAATGCCTAAACAATGGCATGACAGGAAATTAAAGGTACAGAAAAGAAAATGTATAATGTCTAGAGCTCAGGGTCTTCGCTGTACTGATCCAAGTCTTCTGCAGTTGGCTCGATCTCTGACAGTTCCAAATCACCTGACGATATTCAAAGAAGAAAGAAATAGAATGTCGTCAGCGAACAGATCGCTCAGTAAGTCCCAAAGATAAGAGGAGAAATAGAATGGACAGAGAGTAAGAGAGAGAGAGAGAGTAGCTTTTATAGTTGTATTATATTGTTATATTTGAAAGGTTCCTAGGCACTCTTGTGAAGGTTCATAAGGCATCAAACATGCCGGATAAAAATTTAGACGTGCCGAACAACCCAAAGCCGGGATCTTTGCTAGATTATTAGGGTTTAACATGCAAGATGATAACTTTTATCTAAGTGTGAGGGATTACAACCTTTGTAGTCCGCTCCTTCGCTTCACAAGCTCCGAGTAGAAGTCACTTTGCCGCGATCCACGATCTCCCGGACTCATGAGAGGCTCCACGACTCGAACGATCCATGCTACCTTGAAGTGTTCCAAATCTCCGATGATCTACGTCGAAGTTGCAAAGACTCAAGATTTCTCACTCTAAAGAGATGAACACACTAATCTCATGGGCTAGATGAGATGAGGATGAGAGAGTAGTATTTTTTCTTTCTTTTTAAATCATTTTCTCATATTTATTCATCACATAAAGAAAATCAAGTAAGCTTTTTCAAGCGAGAAGAAGATGATAATGGAAATGATAATGAATTATTTCTTTTGTGATGAATAGAAAAGAAAACTATACGATTGATATATCAACCATGGTCAAGGATGAGTGGCTAAGATTTAGTAGAGAATAAACTAGAGTTAGGGTTTGGTTGGGTTAAAAAATGTGTCATCCAAAAATATCTTTACAATGACAAAAGAAAAATGCTTCTAGAAGGTGCATGAAGCATCTAACCCTAATCAAACCCTAACCTCAATTAATCATCCTTAAACATGTTTAACAATTAATCATATCATGTCACAATAATATATATCACATATATATTATATATTTGCAACAAAAGAAAATAATACAATTAACATATATCGCATATATATCAATGTATCATCCAATGAGAAAATGAAATAATAAAGCGAGCCAATATTAGATAATGTAATAATATATCATATATATTATTATACATTAAATCATCGAATCAACACTTGATCCGACGATCCGGCTATATCGAATATTACCGACTAATATATCATGTACCGATTCATCGAATCAACACTTGATCCGATGACCCGGTTCATATCTAAATATCGCGAGAATATAATACGGTATCCCATATCGCATTATTCTCGGTCCTGCACATATCACATATGTGCCTGTACTCCGTTTCGCCTGAGCCAAGAAACCTCTGTGTAGGACTCTAAAGAATCGTCAATACGCCGGTAGCAGGTGATGATCATATCAAACACCCACAAGCTGCAAGCGGTCAGCTAAACGTAACAGCCACCCAGGTATTGAGCGATCAGAAGATCAACAAGCTAGCCTGTGCGTTCTCCTGTGAATCCAATCAGTAACACTCCCGTACAGTCCGGTCTGTTGGTCTGATATGTCGCATATCAAGTCTAGGGGTGGTATATGTCAGACCCCAGTAACCGATAAGTCGTGTCGATGTGTGGCTCTTAACGGGTCGAGAAACTACTAGTAACACTTACCAGTAAATCTCTATATCAGCCCTGGCCAGGGACTTCTAGTTATAGCCAATCGAACACAACACAACATCAACTCCCTATACCGGGAGAGACGAATCCCCTCCTATCGCTCATTGTCTCCATGTGATTCGGGACTGTACCCAAAAGCCACCGTTTTGCACGCCCTCTTGGACGTGGTAATATGGAAATCAAAGCACAGTGGGAATCACACAAGACTCTATGACGATCTCGGGTCTTCAGACTACCCTGTACCAGTGTCACCGGAGAACTGCCATCTGACGTGTGGTATATCACCATCTGGGAGTTCTCGGCGAGTCCGTCCAGTGTACCCAGTCTCCACTGAGCACCCGTACACCATCTCTGATGTCAAAACACCGATGGATATGGGATCATCCATCGCCCATCATATGGGTCAAGATGCGAATACGCTAGTCTACTCTGGCGTATCGATGCCCTGTCTTGATATACCCTCAACTAGGAACAGTTATAGGATGTACTCATCGACTACCGTGGCCCCACTAGTATGATCTCATCATAGTCCCAGTAGTCGAGTACAAATCCTAAGGGCTTTATCAACATGTGAGAGTAAAACAGTAAACCAATACAAGTCAACATGTTAAGATAAAGTGAAACCAAATAGCATACTATCATGACGAGCAAGAAAGTCATCTCTATATATATCCAAGCATCCATTATAATATACATCATATGTACAACAATGGCCTCTAGGGCATATACATAACTAACAATCTCCCACTTGCACTAAGGCCAGCTGCTGTAGTATCTCATACCTAGCATCCCGAATAATCTCTAAAACTGTATCTGGGGAATAGCCTTCGTGAATGGATCCGCAGTGTTGTCCTTCGTATCTACTCTCTTGACCTCGATCTCCCGGCGATCAACTATCTCCCTGATCAGGTGGTATCGCCTCAGAATATGTCTGGACTTTTGATGGGATCTGGGTTCCTTGGCCAAAGCCACAGCTCCATTGTTATCGCAATACAGAGGTATTGGATGCTCAATGGATGGAACCACACCAAGTTCACTAATGAACTTCTTGATCCAGACAGCCTCTTTGGCAGCATCGTTGGCAGCGATGTATTCAGCCTCCATCGTCGAGTCTGCAACGGTATCCTGTTTGGAACTCTTCCAACATACCGCCCCTCCATTGAGGGTAAAGACAAAACCCGAATGCGACTTAGAGTCGTCCTTATCACTTTGGAAGCTGGAATCGGTAAAGGACTCCACCTGGAGTTCTCCGTTACCATACACCAAGAACATCTCCTTAGTCCTTCGTAAGTACTTAAGAATGTTCTTCACAGCTGTCCAGTGACTCTCTCCAGGATCTGCTTGATACCGACTCACTACACTTAGTGAGTATGCTACATCGGGTCTGGTACACAGCATCGCATACATGATAGAGCCTACTGCCGAAGCATAGGGTATCCCTTGCATGCGAGCTCTCTCCAAATCAGTCTTGGGAGACATCTCTTTGGAGAGAGTGAGTCCAGAGATCGTGGGTTGGTTCCCACGCTTGGATTCTTCCATACTAAACCTCTTTAGTATGGTGTCAATATACCTGGATTGGGACAATCCCAGTATCCGTTTAAATCTATCTCTATAGATCATGATTCCCAATACGCAGGAGGCATCACCTAGATCTTTCATTGAGAATCTCTGTGATAAGAAGAGCTTGACTGATTGTAGCATAGGAATATCATTTCCTATCAAGAGTATGTCATCCACGTACAATACGAGGAAGACAACCTTATCCTCTGCTACCTTCTTATAGATACAAGGTTCATCTATATTTTTGATGAAGTCAAACTCTTTGACTACAACATCAAAACAGATGTTCCAACTCCGCGATGCTTGCTTTAACCCATAAATGGATTTAAGCAGCTTGCACACCTTTCCGCTGCTCCCACTATCTACGAAGCCCTCTGGCTGAGTCATGTACACGCTATCTTCTAAATCACCGTTTAGAAAGGCGGTCTTAACATCCATTTGCCAGATTTCGTAGTCATGGTATGCAGCAATGGCAAGTAAGATCCGGATGGACTTAAGCATAGCCACTGGAGAAAAGGTTTCGTCATAATCCACACCTGGTCGTTGACGAAAACCCTTTGCTACAAGTCTAGCTTTGAAAGTCTCAACTTTTCCATCTACACCAAATTTCTTTTTAAAAATCCACTTGCTCCCAATGGGTTTTACTCCTTCAGGAGCATTTTCCAAAATCCATACTTTATTGGTGTACATGGATTCCATCTCAGATCGCATTGCATCCAGCCATTTCACAGAGTCACCACTCGTGATGGCCTGCTCGAAACTAGTCGGGTCATCATCATCCATGATGCAATCCTCGCTTCCACCATCAATGAGAAAACCGTAGTATCTCTCAGGTGGACGAGAAACCCTACTAGATCGGCGGAGAGGCTGGGGTTCGTTGGGTACTATTGAATCCTCCGGTTCCAATAAATCATCAGTTGTAGTCTGTGGTGCTGGAACCTCTCCCAGCTCTACCTCTTTGCTACTAATTTCTTTTGCAAGAAATTCCTTTTCTAAAAAGGTGGCATATTAAGATGTAAGTGCACGGCGGCGCCCCGGCCGTCAAACCGACGGCCAAATGCGGAAACGGTGATAAACTTTAATTTTGCGAACTTAGCAAACCGACACCACCGCGCACAAAACCCCGGATCGGACCATTAAACTAGATCTAGAAAAGTAACAAGATGGGAAGAGATGTACCGACTGATCCGAGTCCTCCGGTCTTCATCTCCGCTCCGATCTCCTCGCGGGATCTCCGGTCGTCGCCTCCTCGCCGGAAGGGGAACCATATCGCCTGTATCTTTTACGGGCTCCCACCACAATACCGAGGCAACTCGGGCGCGAAGTTGGCTAGCCGACGCGCCCAAGATTTGCTGTAGAATAATGTAGAATCGTTGTCTCTTTGGGGTTAATGAGGTTGCCATTTATGGAGGAATTTTTGCATAAGAATTTTCAGGGATGGGTCCTAAGAAAAATGAGCATGCAATCTCAAAAAGAATGAGCCTCATGAGAAATGAGCTCGGCCAGCCAAAGAAATGTGCTCCTTCGAAAAAAAAAACAAGTGGGTTGAATGCACCAATTAAAACCATTCATAAGCTCACAAAGAAAACCAGTGGAAAGAATGCAAATAAATTAAATGCATAAGGAAAATGTCCATCAAAAATTAACCCCTCCCATACTTGTAAACAGTGGCCGGCCCCATACCCTCTCATGTCTTAATTAATTCCAAATCAAAACCATTCACATCACAATAAATGCAAGAATGGTGCAAAAGAAAAGATGCTCTCATAATAAAACCTTTTGCAATAAACCCCCTCCCCAAAGTGTTATTTGCAAACTTGCAAATAACCCCCTCCATCGGAAAAGTCCGGCCGGGAAAGAACAAAGGAAAACCGGCCGGAACGGAATGCAAACTGGCAACTCCAGAAAACTGGTCCCGTAATAAATTACAGGAAAAACCCCGATACTGTGCATACACACCCGCATCTGTATTCCGTCCGGATACAAATGCAAAGAGACAAAACTACACTATCAAATACTAAGATCCGGCTTAAGCCAAAGCCGGCTAGTAAAAACTGTCCGATCACGATCTGTGCAATACCGCACGTATCTGATCGAACCCTGCCATATCTCCATACGGCCTCTACAGCGTTTCGCCCGAAAGCTTGAGTAACTGAAAGTGTGGTGGACTCTAAAGACTCGTCAATACTATGGCTGTGGATTTAACCACTAGCACGTCAAAGGTATAAGCCAATACGTGACGGGCCACCAGCTATTGACTAAAAAGGGAAGTCGATGAGCGAACTCATCCTGACACCCTACTGAGCCTGTCAGTGACAATATCCGTACAGTCCGGTCCGTTTGTTTACGAGCATCGCATGTCGGGCCTAGGGGGATGGTAAAAGTCAGACCCCCAAAAGCGGTACAAGTCGTGTCGGAGTGTAGCCCAGAACACCCTGAGATACTACTTGAATACCTACCAGTAAATCTCCTGCCTTGGCCAAGGTCTTCGTGTAATGGCTCTCCTAGACACAGCGCGACCTCACCCCCAATACCGGGAGAGACGAACCCCTGAAGATCCGCTCACTGCCTCCATGTGGCTCGGGACTGTACCCAACTAAAACTTGTTTGTACGACTCCTTTGAGCCGTGGTAGGGTTGTAATCAAAGCACAGTGGGAACTCACATGAGACAAATGACGATCCCCGGGTCGATGAACTAACCTGTACACATGTCACCTGGGAACTGCTATCTGACGTCAGGTATAAGACCAACTAGCATGTTCCCGGCGAGTCCTGTCCGGTGTACTCATAACCCAATGAGCACCTGTATACATCTTAGGTGAACCAACTGACACCAGTGGCTTGTGAGACCGGCCACCGCCCCTCGTCGGGGTCTCGACTGTATACACTAGTCTACTCTGGAGTATCGATGCCCTGTCTCGAAACTCCTACAACTAGGGACCTTTTAAGGATGTGCTTATAAACTACCAGCTCCCACGTATATGATCGCCCTCATACTGCCGGTAGTCAAGCAAGAATCCTAGGGGCTCTATCAACGTGCAATAGCGACCTATCAGGTCACCTAAAGCAGTACACGATGATAAAGGTAAACCAGATAGCAAACTATCATCTCGAGTAAGACTGTTCTACCGGGATAGGTCCTCCCTCAATCATTGCAATCACGTGCCTGTGATCCAATAATTGACTCTGAGGGCACTATCTCCAACAATCTCCCACTTGCACTCAAGGCTAATTATTGCGATGTCGCATACTCACAGCCTGTGTGATACCGAACACCCAACTCCTCTACTAGTCAGTCTCACAAAAACCGTTTGTGAAACTATTGCGTTCGAGGAATAGCCTCAGTGAGTGGATCCGCCTTGATGTTTCTTTCTATGTCTCTCTATATCTCAAGTTCGCGGAGAAAGCCATCTCCCGAAATGAGCAATACCTGTCTTAGAATGTTTGGATGTCTGATGGGACCTAGCTCATAAATGAACTCCAAATCCAAACTTCTTAGACTGTATCGTCAACTGAACTTAATCAGTATCCTGCGCCATGCCTCCCTCAGTATTGCCTTGGATCACCTGTCCAAAATACTGCCCCTCATCAGAAGGAAAAATATAACTCTGACAACCTCCTTGTCGTCCATGTCACCTTGGAAGCCTGGAGTGATAACCGTCTCCTAAAGGAGGCAGCCGTTATCATATCCCTAGAACATTCACTTATGTTCTAAAACTGCTTCCGACTGTTCCTCCAGGATTGGATCAATATCAACTTATTGCATCTAGTGCAAGAACAACACCTGGTGTGGTACTTGACATCTCATGATTGACTCAATTGCCTAAGCAAGTGATCTGCCAATCATGCACATCCCTCTCTACTTTAGTCTATAAGACACCTTTAGAGAGGGTGACTCCATTACCTGCAGGTATACTACCGTGCCAGGAGTAGTCCATTCTAAATACTCTTAGAATGCTGTCAAAGTACCCTGATTGGGAAACCACCCAAATCTAGATCTAAAACCATAGATCCAGTAACCAGTATGTCTGACATAATGTCCAATTCCTTTGTGGAGAAACCACTGTGTGACGACCAAAGTATAACCGATCGTAGTATAGGAATATCACTTCCTACTACCTTCTTAACAGATCCATCCCCTATTCTGATGACGTCAAACCTATGACTGTCACATCAGAAATAGATGATCTATCTCCGCTACATCTGCTTTAGTCTATAAATAGACATAAGACTGATGTCCACCAATGCTTCCGCTGCTCCCACTGACTACGACAACCCTCTGGCAGAGTCATATACACGTACACTTCTGAAGCTAGTTCAGAACGACGCTATACTCATCCTCCTGCCGGGTCTCGCAGCCTGGAACAACAGCAATGGCAAGTGTGGGTAAACAAGAACTTCCCTGTCACCGTCCTTGAGGCTACCGGAGTACCTCTCGGGTGCCTGAAGTTACCCACCTTATCTGCGGAGTGGCCAATGGAATGTCAAATCAGATTGAATCTTTAGGTTCCTATGAAATCTTCAGTAATCGTTTGTGGTTCTGGAATCACTTCCAGTTCTACCATACTCTCATTACTTTTTTGAAAAAATCCATTTTTAATAAAACTGTGGCGAGTCTAGAACAATATTTCTATTGATCTGCCAGATGGTAGAAAGTCAACCCTCGTCATAGCCTGGGTCAACCCACAAACAGCCATTACAGAAACGTGCCTTGAGTTGTCCAGTGTCTGGTTTTAATCATAAGCCGGACAACTCCCCGTACCTTAACAATGTTAAGATATGAACTGTACTATATCCAATATAGAACCAGAGGCACTGATTTAATTGAACCAGATTCAAATCATGCAGCTATCTCCAGTGCATGTCAACTAAATGGAGAGAGGCCGATCAGCGTTACTCAACTTAGGAATGCTTTCAATTATGAGTAACCTGAAAGAGAAGCAATTTCTCTTTATCATTACTATCAACTGAACACCATACACAAGTATCTACATCTTCGATTACTTTGAAGAATCCCGATACTTGCCACACTTGGTTCTCTACTCTATTCAAATACCTATAACTCCTCAAAAGTTAGACCCTGTGTTTCTACGAAACACATGTCTAAGAACTAGAGAAGTTAAAAGTAAACAGAATATAGTATGAGGACCAACCCCTCTGTCCTAATGGACACTGAACAACATACAATACTCTGTATAAGTCCGCTGAGTCTAACAACTCTTTCACTGTGTGTCGTAGGTTGAAAACTGTACTTATGGTTAAGAAGAATTACACCGCTGTTTAATGCTCCTTACCTAACCATCCACTGATATAGGTAAATGTCATCGACATAATATCAAAAGGTATATCTCACTCTATGAAAATAGACGTACAGATATATCAATTTGAAATTGGTGCACAACAGCGGATATTCAAAACCAAATGTTTGCCGACCGGCAAACAGCCCAGATGATCTCCTCAAATATCACCGATTACAACGAATCCCGATATAATGAGGATGATTACCCTATTCCCAATAACTTACTCCCACTCATCATCTGTAAAACCATACAGATGTGAGAATCAAATCTGGTAAATACATACCCTGGAGCAAGTGTCCAATCGGGAAATCAGTTTTCTTTTAACAGTACACAGTGAAACTGAAACATTGAAATGTTTCGATGGGGTATCCTGGTATTCCTAGTAATGCCTCTACCATTATCCAGATTCACAACTATAACCGTATAAATCTTTGCCACCTCTCCAAATCCCTTTATATGTCTTTAGTCATTACCTTCTGCACACCCCTTAGGCCAAATGGTTTTCTTCCTTCCCTACCGTTCGGCACCAGCCTATGGTTTGGAAGAAGACTATCCAATAAGCATAATGGGTGTATTGTCCTAGTCCTAGGAGCACTCGCAATGAGAGAAGGTGAAGATAAAAGACAACCGAATAAACCTTATTCCTATTTCTCCTGAACCAGGATCCATCCCCGAACTGGAACAAGTTCCTTTCGAGTTCGTATATAACCATACGATGGATTATCCAATAAACTGTGGATCTTCGTAGTGATACGGAGTGTCCTGGAGAAATTCAAAGGTGATTTAGGATTGGCGAAGAAATACTTGGTTTGGTCGTGAATATCAGTCGCAATTTACTTTGCCCTCTTACTAATCCCTTGCTTTGTCTTAATCTTAATGCCTTCGGCACACCGTTTAGGCTAATTGGTTTTTTTTATTCCCTACCGGTCGGCACCAGCCTAAGGTTTGGAAGAAGACTATCCAATTTGCGTAATAGGTGTACTATCTCCTAAACCAAGGAGTACTCACAACTTGAGAGAAGGTAAAAGGGAAAAGACAACTGAATAATCCTATTCGTTTTCTCCAAAACCGGAAACCATCCTCGAATTCCTTCGAGTTCGTATATAACCATACGATGGTTTTGTCCAATGGAAGTGGACGTTCGTAGTAATACAGGGTGTCCTGGAGAAAAGGGTAAAAGTAGGAGTGGCAATGAGGTCTGCAACTCTGACAATCCAAAAGCCAGTGTTAAGAAGGTTCGGTCAACTTGGTCACTGAGTCAAAATCCAGGGTCGGGTCAATGGTCGCTGTCAAAGAGAGAGAGAAAAGAAACACTCAGCGTGCACTCTATCATAGATCAGAATGGTTACCAATTTATCTAATCTGGAAACCTCCCACTGTACCTCAAATTCTCCTCCAAACCTGAAAGAAGAATTAGTCGGGGTCACCCGAGGAGTAAACTAACTCATCAGTGGGAATCGGGATCCAACTATCATCGTATGACAACGTGACGGAATCCGCTCACGGTATCACACTCCAGAAGGTATGCGCATATCTGGCAAGTTTCAGTTCTTTTGAAACTCCCGATGTGATTTTTACCCCATGCACTTATGACCTTGACTTTGGCCAATAAATCATAAGTCACATGTCAAGTTCTGCCCGTCATTCACCAGGTTAATTTGAGCCCACCCGTACAAGCCCTTGACTTTGGCCAACAAGGCTATACGACTGCCCCAAACCAACGCATCTATCTATGCTGCATATGAATAACCAACAGCTACCAAACACTGTGCCTTGACTTTGGCCAACAAACACAGCTTGAATACTATTGACTACCCATATGAAACGACGGATGGCTACGAATGGTTTCTGGCGAAAACCTTTAACGTAATGAACTTGATATCGTTGAAGGAACGGATAGCTTTTTAGAAAATATAGTGACGAAAACCTTTACTAAAGAGGTTACTCCCGGTGAAGGGATCTCGGCTCTTTCCCCGTAGAATGAGGTGCAGGATATTCCAACTGAATACCACGGTGCAAAGCAAAAGTAATCGGCTATAGTGAAGTTAATGCCCTGACGCAAACTTCTGTCCAAGGGGTCACTCCCGGTGAAGGGATCTCGGCCCTTGCCTCGTCGACTGAGGAGCAGGATATTCCAAATGAATACCACGATGCAAAACAAAAGAGAACGCCCTTGCAATAACAGCTTTTTGAAAAGTGTTCCAACAACATCAGAATAGGTTTGTTTAACTTGCATTGATCCGAATCAACGCAGTCCCATCAATGATCACACCACAAAGAACAAAAATATACTGACGTACGTATATGCCATCCGCATTCGCCACTGGGTCCCGTCATCACCCGTTAGGTTAGCTAACTAACGTCAGAGCGGGGACTGGACTAGCGCGGATGTAAAACATATACAACATCTACTAATATATATACCAATATATTATATTTCGCTCAAGGCGTGATAAAATGCAACATCACAGAAATGTACAGCATCACAGAACAATACAGATATCTGGGATCCCCGGGTTTCACAGAGCCACTACTGAAACCCGACGTTCCCCTGGTCGCGTGGATAGCCTGTGCAATGAAATCCTAGACCCCTACGGGCGCGGCAAGTCACCCGCCAAAACCTGAAGCGAGACAGCCCCCTTCAGCGCCGTGAATGGACCACCCAGCACTTCACGGAATCCGGCAACTTGGGCACCCCTCCTGGGTCAACCTGTACCCCCTACGAGTGCGGCGAATAGCCCGTCAATCCCAGAGTGAAGCCCCCTCCGTCCCAATGCCATGAGATGCGGGCTTGTTGCCCTCCAGAACCCGGCTATCCGTGCACCCCACCGCGGGGTAATCCTAGTACAGAATGTAAAATATACATACAACGGGTACATCGACCGCAACCAGGTCGTGCCCCAAAAGAATAATACAATCAGGCAGTGACGGCAGTCCACATGTCGGACGCTCGCCCCGCAATATCAAAAGTACATAATACAACAACACTGTACTAGCATTGCATCCAGGCTATCCCCCACGACCGATCCGCAACATCACAGCAAAAACACAAAACATCAACGTGAAAGTCACGTTCGCAAATCCGTCTAACCGGGCTATAGCAGTTAGACCGGATTTACCGATCGAGTGACATTCACGGTCGCAGATATAATGTAAATACTGTGAAAAATGTGTTTAAAAAATCCGATCGATCAAAATATAACAAGTGGACCCCAAAGCAATACTGTAGCACTCACAGAAATTCTGGGCCTAAATTTAATATTCCATAACCCCTAAAATTAACCCAGAAGCCCACTGGAAAAACCTTGTCCATTGATCCTTTCATGTTGCGGCGGAACCGCGGCCCAAAGGGGGTATTGGCCGCGGTTCCGCGCTCTTGATGAAAGATCAATGACTCGGATTTCAGCAGTTGTCTTACGTTTTCAAGTACATCACATTTTTGCAACCTGAAAAATTTTTGGACACTAAAAATTTCCAACAGAAAACTGATGTGATCAAAATACGGGTTTTGGAACATTTGATCGATCGGAACTGAAAAACACATTACACAAAGCTAGACTAAGTTAATGGCGAGGCTCTGATACCACTGTAAGTGCACGGCGGCGCCCCGGCCGTCAAACCGACGGCCAAATGCGGAAACGGTGATAAACTTTAATTTTGCGAACTTAGCAAACCGGCACCACCGTGCACAAAACTCCGGATCGGGCCATTAAACTAGATCTAGCAAAGTAACAAGATGGGAAGAGATGTACCGACTGATCCGAGTCCTCCGGTCTTCATCTCCGCTCCGATCTCCTCACGGGATCTCCGGTCGTCGCCTCCTCGCCGGAAGGGGCACCACATCGCCTGTATCTTTTACGGGCTCCCACCTCAATACCGAGGCAACTCGGGCGCGAAGTTGGCTAGCCGACGCGCCTAAGATTTGCTGTAGAATAATATAGAATCGTTGTCTCTTTGGGGTTAATGAGGTTGCCATTTATGGAGGAATTTTTGCATAAGAATTTTCAGGGATGGATCCTAAGAAAAATGAGCATGCAATCTCAAAAAGAATGAGCCTCATGAGAAATGAGCTCGGCCAGCCAAAGTGTCACGACCCGAAAGAGCACGTGACTGGCCCTTGAACCATATGAAGTCTATAGGACTCCATCTGATCCAAGTAAGCCAAAAGCCCAGAAATCTAAAACCATTTTTAGGAATAAGTAAAGAAACTAGTTTAAAAGGAGTGAAGAAATACATGTTTGAAATTAAGGGTTTTAAATAACTAAGCCGAATATGCATTTTAAAACAGTAAAGTCTTTTCTAAAAATTTCGGCAGAGTTTCTTTTGTAAAACTGGCCCCGAATGGGGTACAACAAGGATAACAATATAAGCAATGATAAAGGCATCCCCGAGTGGGAGCTAGCTCTCCGTCAATTGACGGCCACAACCACACATGCAATAAGAATATACAACGCCGAAAGGCGAGGGTCAAACCAAAGGAACTCAAAAGCAACAAGAAAACCGCAATACTACTAAGCGCGACTCTAAGGTCGAATAATACATCACTAAAGTCTAGGTCTAAAACAATATACAAGTTTTGGTTGATGGAAAATTCTAGATACAATGAATAAAATAAATACAATGGTGGTTCTTGATGCGAAAGAATCCACCTACCAAAAGCAATTCACCCGCAAGAAAGTAGTGTGCCAGAAATGCCGCAATGGAACCTGTACGGCAGAACCTGCAAGAACTGTGGCACAACGGGGGTGAGTTGCCAACTCGTGAATAGAAATATCTACAAGCAGAAACCGAACGCAAGACATAATCCTAGGTCAAAACGATCAGTCCAAAATCCTCAATATATAACATGCAGCCTATAGCAAGGCTAGGGTAAATATCTAACCCGAGTGTAATCTCATGTGCCCGTGTCAGTGCCTCAGGTAGCAATATAACATAAGAATGAGATATGAATGCATGAAAACAGAATACATGTACATGAAGAAACTGTTTTCATAATTTAGTGAGATTTCCTTTGTATTTTTAAAATGAGGTAACATAATGAAATCAGCATAAAACCGTACCTAGCATCGGCACAAAACGTAATCCCAATATCTCTGTATCACAGTCTCTGTACCTCAATATCTAGGGCGCCGTCAGTCCAGACCGGCCCCTGCCATCCATCTCAAGACCACGACGGTATCCTCCGGATATCCGACGCGTCGGGTAAAGTCACCGGTAGGTAGTGCTCCCCTGCCAGGCTCACATCGTCATCATCACGCGCTTCTTGCCCCGGGGTACCTTACCGGGTCCACCATGTACCCGAAACGGTTCATCCGTCTCCTCGAATCGGGTTTCCAAATCCATCAGCAAACTCATGGTGGACGACTCATACATCATGGGAAAACCGCACTTTTTATTTTAGAAGAGAGAAAATGTTTATTTGGTTTTTGCGGTTTTCCTCCAAATCCAGAAAATCTCACGGAAATCCAAATCCAAAACCTCAATAACACGTAAAATAGTGAATATATGCATGAGAATCCATGAATGCGGCATAACAATGAATAACAGTATGCATGAAGTAGCGATAATAACTACAATGTCTAAACTAACATATAAGGAAGGTACACTACTATCATGTCTAAACTATTAGCTAAAAGGCTATGTCAAGCAATAATATTTTCTAAGGTCTACGTGACATGGCAATTACCGATGAAGATGTGTGTGAGCCGGCAAATAAGTATACGTGGTACATACGCATCATCGGTAACGGTGCTGGTGTCCTATCAGCATGATATCAATAATGGAGTATGAAACATAATATAAGAATGCGATGCAAAGCGAATCACAAAAATGAGTGGGGGCTGAAACTAGACGCAACTATAACTAATCTGCATTAATCTAATATAAGTCCTACAAATGGTGCCTTTTGAAATAACACGAATCATGGGGTTTTGAAAATAGGGGCTACGGTGTTTTTTATGAAAAGATACGCCTTTTGAAATATCCGTAGATCCCTTAACCTGTCTTTTAAAATACCCACGACCCGCTAGTTTTGAAATAGGTAGGAGTCTAATCTAATCTAACAACTACACTAAACTATACGGCTGAACTAACAAGCTGAGCTACAGGTAAGGAAACCGCCTAACATCTGAGTCGATATATATATAGATATAATAGTCGGTGATTCCGCCTCAATAGTATCGCGTACGATACAGTATATCATATGACATCCTCAAGTCATGAGTGCGGATCTATCGTCAATGTAAAGCTCATACGGTAAATCGTCGTACGGCATCCCAATAGCTGGGTACGGGTTAATATCACACTATCTCATCACATTTCAGGTATCACTATCATCATATCACATAAGCTGGGGTACTAATCTAAGTCTAGTACAACTGATGCCATCTACAAAGTATGAATGCAGGGGCAAACACACATCCCAAACCCGTAAGAATCACGTTTCGTATCCCAAATACGAATCATATCACATCACCGATCTCGCGGCACAAAGCCCAATATCATCGACTCATCTCCAAAGTCATCCAATATCATCATTAACACCGTGTAAGTATAGGTAATATGCAAGGGTGTGCGTGTAGGTGTAATTCTATTCTTGGGTTCGCGACTATGAACTACACTAGTCACTTCTAACCCTACACTAACCATAATACACCTAACTATCATATAGAATAACAACTACGGACTGCGGGGGTGCTATACGCCATCCACCCGACTTCCCCCTGTAGATATAATCTACTCACCTTGCATCATCATTTGCGGACGTCACCACGCATTTGCTTGTCGTCCCGAAGTCTTCATGGGTACCTACATATCAAAATATCGTATATGCGCATTAAAACCAAATCCAAGCTAAAACGGCACATGAAATCCAAAACGATACGATAAGGAGCCTATAGGTGAGAACCTATGGGACGCCTTCAAAACCATCAATAAATCCTCTATATCGTCGTATAAACGCCAAATAGTCGAGGCAAAACACAATCCACAATTTCAGACTTAAAAATACGGAATACGGAAATATGAATCCAAAATAGTAATTTAGGAAATATGTCCCAGATTTTACCCTAGATGGAATCAGTCAAAACTAGACATACTCAGGGTCAACACTAGAGGAACTGGGGCTGTGCACAGAAAACGAGGAGAATCCCCTCTGCTCTGGCCGCAAATTGCGGCCAGAAAGGGAAAATCTGCGGCCGTACGGATGAGTTGGGGGCTAGGGTTTGGGGTGTTGGTTCAATGGTGCCTGCACATGACACTGTCCACTCAATATTATTTTAGGGTGTCTCGGGTGATAGCAGATTCAATATACCCTGCACAGATTTCACAAATTCCCCGATATCGGTTTCTAAAATCCGTATTCTGGTTTTAGGCTTCAGGTTAGGGTCTCAATTTAGGCACTATGGTGTTTATATAACCTCAACTGAGCTTAATTTCCCAATACAACACAAGTTTCTCTCAAACCCTAACTAGGTTTTCATCAAGTCCATAATATCACGCAATATCTATTCAAAACTAAACATGGGGTATAAGTAATACTAAAACTAAGCTAATGGTTCAGTAATTACCTCATTTGGCAACTCAAGAAAATTCTTGAGTTGCCCCTAGTGTCCCAAATCCTTGCTTCTTTAGCTCCAAGTGTAGATCTAGGGTTTGTGCACATTTTTTATGAAATGGGGGTAGGGTTTTGGTATAGTTTTCTTGGTGATTTGAGGAGTTTGAAGAGGGAGGGAAGTGAGGGAGGAGCAGCAGCAGGAGGAAGTGTAAGTCCATATTGCGACCCCCGGTTCTTACGGGGAGGCGGAAACGGTATAAAAAACAAATTTTTATCGCAAGAGGCAACATGGACTAAGCAAGGTCGGGATCGTTGCCTAAACTAAAACTAGCAAACTAGCTAAAGAGATTTAGCTACTCGGATGAAGATGATTATACCTAGACTTGAACTCCTTCTTCTTCAAACTTTGTTGTAGAGGTTGATGGTTCTCCTTTGTCGCCTTCTTCCGTCGAAGATGGATCCACCTCGAAGGCTCGACCTTTGGGCTCTTTCTCGAACTTGGAGTGAACTAGAATCGTCGGCTTGCTAAACCCTTGATCCTAGAGTGAGTAGAGAGTGTCTAAGGTTTGCTTTTGTTTTTCAAGAGAAGGATTCTCAACACATGAGAAGGTTTCTCTTGGCTAGAGGAAGAAGAAGATGAAGTGAAGAGAGAGAGTGAATATGATAGAATGAGCTCTCATTTCCTTTCTTGCAACCATAATGCAAAAAGAAAATGAATTATCAAATAATAATAATCAAAATGAAAAGGTTGATGGAAAGTTTTAGAATGACCAATATCATTACAAGCATTAAATGAAAAATGCAAGAATCAAGAGCATCTTTCTTATGTAATGATAATGGTCAAAAGTTCAACCATGGTCAACAAGTCAACCATGGTCAACAAGTCAACAAAAACTAACCATGACACAATTTCATTTTATTATATATTATTAAATGATATAATACAAATCCATTAGGGTTTGGAAAAAGACGACTGTCACTGTGCATACGCACCCGTTCCGAAACCCTAATGAAAGTCCTCTTCCTCTTCCTCAAATAACTGTGCATACACACCTGCATCCTTGTTCCGAGGAACATGAATACTGAGAGATAAAAGCAACCCCAAATACTATACCAGTATCCGGATCAAACCAGAGCCCGCTGGTAATATCTTTCCGGACTCCAAACGTGCACAAGTGCGCGGATGAGAACGAACCCTGTCGCAAAACCATGCGACCTCCACTCTGTTTTGCCCAGAGGCGAATACCCTCTGTGTGGGACTCTAAAGACTCGACACTACGCTGGAAGTAGGTTTAACCACAGACCGCAAGCGGCACTAGCTGTGCGTAACGGTCCCCAGGTAGATGTCGACAAGAAGGCTGACGAGGTGAAACCCCATCGGTACTCCTACTGAGTCTGTATGTGACAGTCTCCGTACAGTCCGGTCTGTTCGTCTGATACATCGCATGGCGGGCCTAGAGGGCGGTAAACGTCAGTCCCCCAATAGCGGTACAAGTCGTGCCGGAGCGAAGCCCAAAACACCCTGAGATAACACTGGAAACCTACCAGTATATCTCGTTTGCCCTGGCCAGGGACTACTCGTGTAATGGCTCTCCTAGACACAGCGCGATGTCAACCCCCAATACTGGGAGAGACGAATCCTGTCTAACCGTCACTGCCTCCAAGTGCTTCGGGACTGCACCCAACCACCACCTGTTTGCACGACTCCTTTGAGCCGTGGTAGGGTAGTGATCAAAGTGCAGTGGGAACACACTCGAGGCGAAGTGCCAGTGTCAAGTCAGCGGACTAAGCTGTACTCATGTCACCTGGGAACTGATGACTGACGATAGGTATAATACCAACCTGTCAGTTCCCGACGAGTCCTGTCCAGTGTACTCGTAACCCAACGAGCACCCGTATACTATCTCCAGGACGACGTACTGATGGCTGTGGGACAGACCATCTCCCACACTGGGATGAGAAGCGCATACGCTAGTCTACTCCGGAGTATCGATGCCCTGTCTCGATAGTCCTGCGACTAGGGACCTGTATAAGGATGTGCTTATAGATTACCCAGCCCCCACTAGTGTGACTGCCATCACAACGCTGGTAATCAAGCAAAAGATCCTAAGGGCTCCAATAATGCGTATAAGTGATATACTGAAATAAACACAAGTACACATTGAAGTAGAAACAAACCAAGTAGCATACTACTATTTTGAGCAAGATTGTATATACAAGGTGAATATCCCAAGCATCCATTAAGTAATATACAAACTAGTATGATACAGTAATGGCCTCTAGGGCATATACACTAACAATCTCCCACTTGCACTAAGGCCATGTACTGGCGTATCGAAGACCTATCATCTCGATCAGCCGCTCGAACTGAGTCTGGGGCAGGGCCTTGGTGAATGGATCTGCAGTGTTGTCTTCTGAAGCAACTCTCCGAACCTCGATCTCCTTGCGATCCACGATCTCCCTGATCAGGTGATACCGCCTCAAGATGTGCCTGGATCTCTGATGGGACCTGGGTTCCTTCGCTAAAGCTATAGCCCCATTGTTGTCGCAATACAAAGGTATTGGATCAACAATGGACGGAACCACCTGAAGTTCTTTCAAGAACTTCCTCATCCAGACAGCTTCTTTTGCGGCATCAGATGCAGCGATGTATTCCGCTTCCATCGTCGAGTCTGCAACGGTTTCCTGTTTGGAACTCTTCCAACACACCGCCCCTCCATTGAGGGTAAAGACAAAGCCCGACATGGACTTGGAATCATCCTTGTCACTCTGGAAGCTGGAGTCAGGAAAGGCCTCGATCTGGAGGTCTTTTCCGCCATACACCAAAAACATTTCCTTAGTCCTTCTCAGGTACTTGAGAATGTTCTTTACCGCTATCCAGTGTTTCTCCCCAGGGTTAGACTGATACCGGCTTACCACACTCAGTGCATAAGCTACATCCGGTCTGGTACACAACATCGCATACATTATAGAGCCTACCGCAGAAGCGTAGGGTATAATAGACATGCGATCCCTCTCCAAATCAGTCTTGGGAGACATCTCTTTAGAGAGGGTGATCCCGTGACAAGCCGGTAGGTTACCGCGCTTGGAATCTTCCATACTGAATCTCTTCAGTATGGTGTCGATGTACCTGGACTGTGAAAGTCCTAATATCCTCTTGGATCTGTCATGGTAGATCCGGATACCCAGAATGTACGAGGCATCACCCAGGTCTTTCATGGAGAACTTGTGTGACAAGAACCCCTTGACAGATTGTAGCATAGGTGTAAGTCGATGTAGTACACCCCAGTACTTGTGGGGAGGCGGATTTTACAAAAACTTATCAAGTTTAAACAACGAACATCGACTAACCGCTTGAATCGAAGCTAAACTATAAATAACCGTATCTTATGAGTTTCATTTCACAAGTGATAAGGGATTATACCTAATGAAACCGGTCCTTCTTCTTTACGTCCTCCTTTGTTCTCCTCGACCTTCTCTAGGTAGTAGACGATCCACCCGAGAGCGAAACTCCAAGCTAAACCTCTAACTTGAGGTAACTAATCAACTTTGATTGCTAATCAAAGATGAGAGGATGATATAGAGTGAAGGTTATGGATTGTTTAGTCTAACTAATCCTTTGATCTCAACACATGAGGATTAAGGATTAGGGTTTGAAGATGAGAGCTTGAGGAGAGAGAATGTGTGATAAGATAATGAGAGAAGAGAGAGAGTGTATCATAATATTATGAAGCATTCTTATTATCAAATAATCAATAAAGGAAATGAATAAGCATGCTTCATAAAATATCTTGTGATGATTCATTAGCATGAGTCATTAAGCAATAAATGTGCATTAATGAAGTGAATGAATCACCACCATGACTCACTCTCTTATCCAAAAGAAACCTCCTTAGTCACATCTTCTAGAAGCTTCTCGAGTAATTACGAGAACGCCCCTCCGATCCGTAAAAATACGGAAAAACTTTAGACTGTAAAAATCCAATAACTGGATACCAGTAACTGGCTTAAACCAAAGCCGACTGGTAAAAACTGTCCGAAAGTCGTACGCGCGTAAACGCACGTATGCGTCCGAACCCTTTGTCGCAAAACCATGCAACCTCTATATCGTTTCGCCTGGAGTAGGAAACTCTCTGTGTGGGACTCTAGAGACTCGACTACTACGCTGGCAGTGGGTTTAACCACAGACCGCAAGCGGCACTAGCTGTACGTAACGGTCCCCAGGTAGTTGTCGATAAGAAGGCCGATGAGTAAACCCATCCGAACTCCTACTGAGTCTGATGTGACAATCTCCATACAGTCCGGTCCGTTCGTCCATGACTATCGCATATCGGGCCTAGGGGGCGGCAAGCGTCAGTCCCCTAATAGCGGTATAAGTCATGTCGGAGTAAAGCCCATTACACCCTGAGAAACTGCTGGAACCTACCAGCAAATCTCGCTTGCCCTGGCCAGGGACTTTGCGTAATGGCTCTCTGACACAGCACGATATCTACTCCCAATACCGGGAGGGACGAATCCTGTCTAACTGCCACTGCCTCCAAGTGCTCGGGACTGCACCCAACTGCCACCTGTTTGCACGACTCCTTTGAGCCGTGGTAGGGTAGCAATCTAAGAACAGTGGGACACACTCGAGGCGAAGTAGCAGTGTCAAGTCTGCGGACTACGCTGTACTCATGTCACCTGGGAACTGTTCACTGACGACTGGTATCAAACCAACCAACAGTTCCCTGTGAGTCCTGTCCGGTGTACCCGTAACCTAACGAGCACCTGTATACTATCTCCAGTACGACGTACTGACGGCTGTGGAACAGACCATCTCCCCAACTGGGATGAGAAGCGTACACACCAGTCTACTCCGGAGTATCGATGCTCTGTCTCGATAATCCAACGACCAGGGACCTGAATAAGGATGTGCTTGTAGACTACCCAGCCCCCACTAGTGTGACTGCCATCACAACGCTGGTAGACAAGCAAGATCCTAAGAGCTCTATCAATACGTATACTCACATATTAAGATAGAAAAACCAAGTAGCATACTACCATGTTTAGCAAGACTGTTATATACATGTGAATATCCCAAGCTTCCATTAAGTAATATACAAGCTAGTATGATACAGTAATGGCCTTCTAGGGCATAAACACTAACAATCTCCCACTTGCACTAGGGCCATGTACTGGCATATCGTAGACCAATGATCTCGAGTAGCCTCTCGAACTGAATCTGAGGAAGGGCCTTCGTGAATGGATCAGCAATGTTCTCTTCTGAAGCAACTCTCCGAACCTCGATCTCCTGACGATCAATGATCTCCCTGATCAGGTGATACCGCCTCAAGATGTGTCTGGACTTCTGATGGGACCTTGGTTCCTTCGCTAAAGCTATAGCTCCGTTGTTGTCGCAATACAGAGGTATTGGATCAACTATGGTAGGAACCACCTGAAGTTCTGTTAGGAACTTCTTCATCCAGACTGCTTCTTTTGCGGCATCGCAAGCAGCTATATACTCCGCTTCCATCGTTGAGTCAGCAACGGTGTCCTGCTTGGAGCTCTTCCAGCACACCGCCCCTCCATTGAGGGTAAAGACATAACCCGACATGGACTTGGAATCGTCCTTATCACTCTGGAAGCCGGAATCAGCAAAGGCCTCCAACCTGAGGTCTTTTCCGCCGTAAACCAAGAACATCTCCTTAGTCCTCCTCAGGTACTTGAGAATGTTCTTTACTGCTATCCAGTGTTTCTCCCCTGGGTCTGACTGATACCGGCTTACCACGCTCAGTGCGTAAGCTACATCTGGTCTGGTACACAACATCGCATACATTATAGAGCCTACCGCAGAAGCGTAGGGTATAATAGACATGCGTTCCCTTTCCAAATCAGTCTTGGGAGACATCTCTTTGGAGAGGGTGATTCCGTGACAAGCCGGTAGATTACCGCGCTTTGAATCTTCCATACTGAATCTTTTCAGTACAGTGTTGATATACCTGGACTGCGAAAGTCCCAACATCCTCTTGGATCTATCACGATAGATCCGGATCCCCAGAATGTAAGAGGCATCACCCAGGTCTTTCATGGAGAACCTGTGTGACAAGAATCCTTTGACAGATTGTAGCATAGGAATGTCATTTCCTATCAATAGAATGTCATCCACGTACAAGACGAGGAATACGACACTTCTGGCCACAACTTTACTATATATGCACGGTTCATCTGGATTTTTGATAAAGTCATATTCTTTGACTGTCTCATCAAAACAGATGTTCCAACTCCGCGATGCCTGCTTTAGTCCATAAATGGACTTAAGCAGCTTGCATACTTTCCCGCTGCTCCCACTCTGATTGAAACCCTCTGGCTGATCCATATAGACGCTCTCTTCTAAATTTCCATTCAGAAAAGCCGTCTTTACGTCCATCTGCCAGATTTCATAATCATGGAAGGCAGCAATAGCAAGAAGGACCCGAATGGATTTGAGCATAGCCACTGGAGAAAAGGTTTCATCATAGTCCAAACCAGGTCTTTGACGAAAACCCTTTGCAACAAGTCTAGCCTTATAGGTTTCCACCTGTCCATCTACACCAATCTTTTTCTTGAAGATCCATTTGCATCCTATGGGTTTTACACCATCTGGAGCAAAGTCCAAAGTCCATACTTTGTTGGTGTACATGGACTCCATCTCGGTCCGCATTGCATCTAGCCATCGTACCGAGTCGCCGCTCTGGATGGCCTGCTGGAAGTCAGTAGGTCCATCATCATCTATGATGCAATCCTCTCTATCCCCATCAATGAGAAAACCGTAGTATCTCTCAGGCGGATGAGACGGCCTACTACTCCTGCGGAGGGGTGCGGGAATGTTCTGTTCTTCTTGAACCTCTGGTTCTACCAAAATTTCAGTAGCAGCTTGTGGTTCTGGAATTTCTTCCAGTTCTATTTCGCTCCCATTTGTATCTTTTTCTAAAACTTGTTGTTCTAAAAAATGGGCATTACGAGAAACAAAAACCTTTTGTTCCTCTGCGTAATAGAAGCAATATCCCTTGGAGTTCTTTGGATATCCTACAAGCTTACACAGTACTGATCGTGCCTCGAGCTTGTCCACATGCTGCTTTTTTACAAAAGCTGGACATCCCCAAATCCTTACATACTGAAGATAGGGTTTCTTCCCACTCCACATCTGATATGGTGTGGTAGGCACAGTTTTGGTTGGAACTCTGTTCAAAATATATGCCGCTGATTCTAGCGCATATCCCCAGAAAGATCGCGGTAACTCAGTATTACTCATCATGGATCGTACCATATCCAATAGGGTTCGATTCCGTCTCTCCGATACACCGTTGTGCTGTGGAGTGTATGGAGGAGTAAGCTGAGAGAGAATTCCTTTCTCTTTTAGGTAACCTAGGAACTCGGCACTTAAGTATTCTCCACCTCGATCAGATCTTAGTGTCTTAATACTTTTGCCTGTTTGGTTTTCCGCTTCACTCTTGAATTCCAGGAATTTCTCAAAGGCCTCTGATTTATGCTTCATTAAGAAAACATACCCATACCTAGAGAAATCATCTGTAAAAGTAATGAAGTAGGAATAACCACCTCTCGCATGTGTAGACATTGGACCACATACATCACTGTGTATGAGTCCTAAGAGCTCGCTCGCTCTTACTCCTTGTCCAGTAAATGGAGTCTTTGTCATCTTTCCTTTGAGACAGGATTGACAAGTGTCATAGGTTTGATATTCGAACGTGTCCAAATATCCTTCTCTATGCAACTTGGTCAACCTTCTCTCATTGATGTGACCCAGTCTACAATGCCATAAGAAAGCTTTATTTAAATCTGGAGACTTTCTTTTTAGTGTGTTCTGGACATTGAAAATTTGGAGTTGGTTTAACACATATATGCCGTTATTTAGAGTACCGGACCCAATCAAACCATGATTAAGATGGATGTTGACAACATCTCTTACAAACGTGAAATCATAACCTTTATTTGATAACAAGGAAACTGATATGATATTACACGTTAAGCTGGGTACAAAATAACAGTTATGTAAAACCAAAATGTGTCCACTCGTCAATCCTAGGTGATAATCCCCGACGGACGCAGCTCCCACGCTAGCTCCGTTAGCAACCCTGAGGATCATATCACCTTCCTTCAGCACTCTACGGTTTCTCAGTGCCTGCAAAGAATTGCAAATATGAGATCCTGATCCGGTATCCAATACCCAGGAAGTAGAGTTGATTGACAGACAATTCTCAATTACAAACACACCTGAAGTCGAAGCCACAGCTTGCTTCGGTTCCTGGTTCTTGGCGTTCCACGCCTTGCAATCCTTCTTCCAGTGCCCTTTCCTGTGACAATGGAAGCACTCATCCAGGCCAACTACCGGTGCTGTAAACTTTTTCTTTCCCTTCTTTCCCACCTTACTAACACCTCCTCTAGGTCTGGGTGCGGCCTTCTTCTTCCTTCCTTTGGCCCTAGCCTTGGACCCGGAAGAAGATGCACCGCCAACAAACATAGCGGGTGTTTCCCTTGCCTTCTGCAAGGTGCCCTCTGCACTCCTTAACATGTTCAGGAGTTCCGCAAGTTCAACTTCTTTTCCTTGAAGATTGAAGTTGAGGATAAACTGGGCGTAGGTGGGAGGAAGGGACTGGAGAACAAGGTCTGTATAGAGCTCATTATCCAAAGTCGTTCCAAGGTCCGCGAGCTCTTCAATATAGCCGATCATCTGTAGGACATGTTCACCTACCGATGACCCGACAGCCAACCTCGCTCGAAACAGTTTCTTAGAGGTCTCGTATCTTGCTATACGAGATTGCTCTCCATAAAGTTCCTTTGTATGGAGAAATATGCCATCTAGGGACATATCCTCGTGCCTCCTCTGATGTTCATTGTTCATCGAGGCAAGCACGATGCACTTGGCTCTCGCGCAATCTAAATCCCAGGTTTTGCGGATTTCCTTATCCGCATTGCTGGATTTGGGACCAAGGACAGCAGGTGCTGTAGCGGTGAGGACGTACCCCAGTTTGTCATAGGTCAAAGCCATCTTGACATTCCGCAGCCAATCTTTATAGTTTGGCCCCGTCAGTATATTTTTCTCTAAAAGTAACTTAAGTCCAGTCATTTTCAGGGTCGCTGCAATTAGGAGAGAGAGAAGAAAACTCTTTAGCATGATGCTCTTGCAAGTTTAGAGTGGTTTTTAGTTTATCTAAACTGGATGGCTCCCACTGTTTCTCGAATCCTTCCTCAAACCATAAAAGAAGAATTAGCCAAGACTATTCTCACCGTACAATACTTGCTTAACCGTTCAGCCAGGCCGGTGTCGATACTTCGAGGGAGGTTTTCCAACGCTTTCGCGAAGTTCCTTAATTAAATAACCTCTTTTCTCTGGGGGCGTAACCCCGCTGACACTTTTCTGGACACCTACTAGGTTTATAGCATTGATCGTTAAGCGACGAATATCCTGATAAGTAGCATATACTCACAGTAGGATCGGGATCCAAATATCATCGTATGATAATGTTGAAGGAATGCTACCAACATTCATCAAACTCAAAATGGTATGCATCTCTTTGCAAATTTCAGTTTCTTTAGAAATTCCCGATATAAGTTTTTACCCCATGCTCTTATGACCTTGGCGTTGGTCAAAATGTCATAAGTCACATGTCAAGTTCTACCCATCATTATCTTGTTAATTTGAACCCATCCGTATATATCCCTGACGTTGGCCAAATGATAATACGACTGTCCCAAACCAACTCATCTATCTATGCAACAAATGAATATCCAGCAGCTACCAAACACTATGCCATGACGTTGGCCAAAACTGCATAGCTTGAATACTACTGAATACCCAAATGAAATGACGGAGGGCTACGACTGGTTTTGGCGAAACCGTGAACGTAGTGAACTTGATATAACCGAAGGAACCTGATAGCTTTTTAAAAGGAGTGGTTAAAGCTCCGCATTTAAAAATATCTGTTTTTAAAATTAACCGAGTGGTTTCTTTTAAATTGTTCCAACGATTTAAACTTTGGTTTGTTTTACTTTGCATTATAGATAATGCGTCCCATCATTAACCTATCATTGCAGAAAACAACGAAAATATAACGTCCTCTTATGCCATCCGCATTCGCCACGGGGTCCCGTCATCACCCGTTAGGTTACTTAACTAACGACAGAGCGGGGGCTGGGCTAGCGCGGGTGTAAAACATAAGTGACGTCTAAATAGCTATAATAAATATAGATATTTTACATTCGTCTGACGCAATGATATTCATTCCAGAACACAGATAAACAATATTGGATTTGCAAGCAATCTGTATTTCTTTTGAGCCTGCAAGAAAAGACAGATTACACAGTTGTGATGAATAGCCGTTTACCCCACCTTCGACCCCTACGGGTACGGCAAACTACCCACCCGGCAGTTTGTGTACCCCACCTTGGGTCAGTCCTAGGAGCAAAAACAGTAAAATGAAATAATACAACGGTGGCTACAACCGCAACCTGGAAGTGCCCCGCGAAAATAATATTATAACAAATTACATTTACAACAAATGAATTAATCAATAACCCATTGCTAACCCCGGCTATACACCACAACAGTCCAATACAGTTTATATGCACAAACAGATATAACCATTTCAGAAATGTGCAACCCCCTGCCAACCGACATACTAGCAGTTAGGGGAGGTTTACGAACACATTAAACAATCACAGATATAATCCAATACGCAAATACTGTACAATTCGATCGAATAAACAACATCAATATTGCTCCAAAATCTGCTCTGTTAAACAGTAACCTGAGCAATTATTAAATATTCCAGAAAACACTAAATATCACAGGGGACCCACACAAAAAATTTGGGATCATGACTCGGCAACTCGGCGGCGGAACCGCGGCGGATCGGTGGGATCTGCCGCGCTTCCGCGGCGCTTTAGCCGAGTCATGGGCCCAATTTTCTTGGGTGTTCTCCTGGACTCATGTCAAGCTTTCTGAACATCCCTGAAAAATTTTAGGACATCATTTTGGATTCGACAGAAATTGATTTTTATTAGGGTTTTCCGGCTTCGTTTTTCCGTTCGAAATTCGTACAAATTTGCAACTAGGTTATTTATTGTTTAGCGAGGCTCTGATACCACTGTAAGTCGATGTAGTACACCCCAGTACTTGTGGGGAGGCGGATTTTACAAAAACTTATCAAGTTTAAACAACGAACATCGACTAACCGCTTGAATCGAAGCTAAACTATAAATAACCGTATCTTATGAGTTTCATTTCACAAGTGATAAGGGATTATACCTAATGAAACCGGTCCTTCTTCTTTACGTCCTCCTTTGTTCTCCTCGACCATCTCTAGGTAGTAGACGATCCACCCGAGAGCGAAACTCCAAGCTAAACCTCTAACTTGAGGTAACTAATCAACTTTGATTGCTAATCAAAGATGAGAGGATGATATAGAGTGAAGGTTATGGATTGTTTAGTCTAACTAATCCTTTGATCTCAACACATGAGGATTAAGGATTAGGGTTTGAAGATGAGAGCTTGAGGAGAGAGAATGTGTGATAAGATAATGAGAGAAGAGAGAGAGTGTATCATAATATTATGAAGCATTCTTATTATCAAATAATCAATAAAGGAAATGAATAAGCATGCTTCATAAAATATCTTGTGATGATTCATTAGCATGAGTCATTAAGCAATAAATGTGCATTAATGAAGTGAATGAATCACCACCATGACTCACTCTCTTATCCAAAATAAACCTCCTTAGTCACATCTTCTAGAAGCTTCTCGAGTAATTACGAGAACGCCCCTCCGATCCGTAAAAATACGGAAAAACTTTAGACTGTAAAAATCCAATAACCGGATACCAGTAACTGGCTTAAACCAAAGCCGACTGGTAAAAACTGTCCGAAAGTCGTACGCGCGTAAACGCACGTATGCGTCCGAACCCTTTGTCGCAAAACCATGCAACCTCTATATCGTTTCGCCTGGAGTAGGAAACTCTCTGTGTGGGACTCTAGAGACTCGACTACTACGCTGGCAGTGGGTTTAACCACAGACCGCAAGCGGCACTAGCTGTACGTAACGGTCCCCAGGTAGTTGTCGATAAGAAGGCCGATGAGTAAACCCATCCGAACTCCTACTGAGTCTGATGTGACAATCTCCATACAGTCCGGTCCGTTCGTCCATGACTATCGCATATCGGGCCTAGGGGGGCGGCAAGCGTCAGTCCCCTAATAGCGGTATAAGTCGTGTCGGAGTAAAGCCCATTACACCCTGAGAAACTGCTGGAACCTACCAGCAAATCTCGCTTGCCCTGGCCAGGGACTTTGCGTAATGGCTCTCTGACACAGCACGATATCTACTCCCAATACCGGGAGGGACGAATCCTGTCTAACTGCCACTGCCTCCAAGTGCTCGGGACTGCACCCAACTGCCACCTGTTTGCACGACTCCTTTGAGCCGTGGTAGGGTAGCAATCTAAGAACAGTGGGACACACTCGAGGCGAAGTAGCAGTGTCAAGTCTGCGGACTACGCTGTACTCATGTCACCTGGGAACTGTTCACTGACGACTGGTATCAAACCAACCAACAGTTCCCTGTGAGTCCTGTCCGGTGTACCCGTAACCTAACGAGCACCTGTATACTATCTCCAGTACGACGTACTGACGGCTGTGGAACAGACCATCTCCCCAACTGGGATGAGAAGCGTACACACCAGTCTACTCCGGAGTATCGATGCTCTGTCTCGATAATCCAACGACCAGGGACCTGAATAAGGATGTGCTTGTAGACTACCCAGCCCCCACTAGTGTGACTGCCATCACAACGCTGGTAGACAAGCAAGATCCTAAGAGCTCTATCAATACGTATACTCACATATTAAGATAGAAAAACCAAGTAGCATACTACCATGTTTAGCAAGACTGTTATATACATGTGAATATCCCAAGCTTCCATTAAGTAATATACAAGCTAGTATGATACAGTAATGGCCTTCTAGGGCATAAACACTAACAATAGGAATGTCATTTCCTATTAAGAGAATGTCATCCACGTATAAAACGAGGAATACTACAGTTCTCGCTACAAATCTACTATAGATGCATGGTTCATCTGGATTTTTGATAAAGCCAAATTCTTTGACCGTCTCATCAAAGCAGATGTTCCAACTCCGCGATGCCTGCTTTAGTCCATAGATGGACTTAAGCAACTTGCACACTTTTCCGCTGCTCCCACTCTGAATGAAACCCTCTGGCTGGTCCATATAGACACACTCCTCTAAATTTCCATTTAGAAAAGCGGTTTTTACGTCCATCTGCCAAATCTCATAATCGTGGAAGGCAGCAATGGCAAGAAGGATCCGAATGGATTTCAGCATGGCTACTGGAGAAAAGGTTTCGTCGTAGTCCAAGCCAGGTCTTTGACGAAAACCCTTTGCTACCAGCCTAGCTTTATAGGTCTCAACCTGTCCATCTACACCAATCTTCCTTTTGAAGATCCACTTGCATCCTACGGGTTTTACCCCGTCTGGAGCAATGTCCAACGTCCATACCTTGTTGGTGTACATGGACTCCATTTCGGTCCGCATTGCATCCTGCCATTTCACTGAGTCAACGCTCTGAACGGCCTGCTGGAAGCTAGTAGGCTCATCATAATCTATGATGCAATCCTCTCTATCCCCGTCTATGAGAAAACCGTAGTATCTCTCGGGCGGATGAGACTGCCTACTACTTCTGTGGAGCGGCGTAGGAATGTCCTGTTCTTCCGAACCCTCTGGTTCTACTAAACTTTCAGTAATAGTCCGTGGTTCTGGAATCTCTTCCAGTTCTACTGCGCTCCCACTTATTTCCTTTTCTATGAACTGGTGTTCTAGAAAGTGGGCATGACGAGAAACAAGAACTTTTTGTTCCTCTTCGCAGTAGAAGAAATATCCCTTGGAATTCTTTGGATATCCCACAAACTTGCACAGTACTGAGCGTGCCTCGAGCTTGTCCGCATGCTGCTTTTTGACAAAAGCTGGACTTCCCCATATCTTAATGTGATTAAGATGGGGTCTCTTTCCACACCACATCTCAAATGGCGTAGTAGGCACAGTCTTAGTGGGAACTCGGTTCAAAAGGTATGCGGCTGATTCTAGCGCATATCCCCAGAATGATCGCGGCAACTCAGCGTTACTCATCATGGACCGCACCATATCCAATAGGGTGCGGTTCCGTCTCTCCGATACACCGTTATGTTGCGGGGTGTAAGGAGGAGTAAGTTGAGAGAGAATTCCGTTCTCTTTTAAATAGTCCAGGAACTCGGCACTTAAGTATTCTCCACCTCGATCCGATCTTAGAATCTTAATACTTTTGCCGGTCTATTTCTCTACTTCATTCTTATACTCCTGGAATTTTCCAAAGGCCTCGGACTTATGTTTCATTAAGAAGACATAACCGTACCTTGAGAAGTCATCCGTAAAAGTAATGAAGTAAGAATGTCCGCTTCGGGCATGTGTAGACATTGGACCGCACACGTCACTGTGTACGAGTCCCAAGAGCTCGCTCGCTCTTTCTCCATGTCCAGTAAACGGAGTCTTTGTCATCTTTCCCTTGAGACAAGATTGACAAGTGGCATACGACTGATATTCGAACGCATTCAAATACCCTTCTGTATGTAACTTCGTCAACCTTCTCTCATTGATGTGACCCAATCTACAATTCCATAAGAAAGTCTGATTTATTTCTGGAGACTTTCTTTTGTGTGTATTCTGGACATTAAAAATCTGTGGTTGGTTTAACACGTATATACCATTACTTAAAATACCTGACCCAATCAAAACTTGATTAAGGTGAATGTTCACAACATTACTTACAAACGCAAATTCATAACCTTCTTTAGAAACTAAAGATACAGAAATGATATTACAAGTTGCGTTGGGTACAAAAAAGCAATTACGCAAAACCAAAACATGTCCATCTGACATTCCCAGGTGATAGTCCCCCACGGCTTTAGCATCCATGCTAGCTCTGTTCGCAACTCTGAGGGTCATGTCACCTGCCTTCAAAACCCTACGGTTTCTCAACGCCTGCAAAGAATTACAGATATGAGATCCTGATCCGGTATCCAATACCCAGGAAGTAGAGTTTATTGAAAGACAGTTTTCAATAACATACACACCTGAAGCTGAAGCTGCAACCTGCTTCAATTCCTGTGTTCTGGCCTTCCAGGCCCTGCAATCATTCTTCCAGTGTCCTTTCTTATGACAAAAGAAGCATTCTTCCTTATCCACAAGCTTCCCAGCTATCTTTGTTGCTTTTGCTTTTCCCTTCATATCCACTTTACTAACACCGCCCCTTGGTTTGGCGGGGGCTTTCTTCTTCTTTCCCTTGGCTTTCGCCTTGGACCTAGAAGAAGATGATCCTCCTACAAACAAAGTGGATGTTTCCCTACCTTTCTGTAGGGTGCCCTCTGCGCTCCTCAGCAGGTTGAGGAGCTCTGAAAGTTCAACCTCCTTTTCTTGTAGGTTGAAGTTCATTATAAACTGGGCGTAAGTGGAAGGAAGGGACTGGAGAACTATATCCGTATATAGCTCACTCTCCAATGTGATCCCCAGGTCAGCGAGCTCCTCAATGTAGCCGATCATCTTTAGCACGTGCTCGGCTACTGATGATCCGACGGCCATTCTTGTCGAGAATAACTTTTTCGACGCTTCGTATCTTGCGATACGAGATTGCTCTCCATACAGTTCTTTTGTATGGAGCAATATGGATTCCATGTCCATATTCTCATGCCTCCTCTGATGTTCGTTGTCCATCGAGGCAAGCAAGAGGCATTTGGCCTTCGCGCTATCAATCTCCCAAGTCTTGCGGATTTCCTTATCCGCGACGCTGGAAGTTGGACCAGGGACAGGGGGAGCTTTAGTGGTAAGAAGATACCCCAGCTTGTCATAAGTGATTGCTATCTTGACATTCCTGAGCCAATCTTTGTAGTTTGGCCCTGTCAGCTTGTTTTTATCTAGGAGTAACTTAAGTCCAGTCATGTTGATTGGTCGCTGCAATTAGGAGAGAGAAGAAGAAACACTCAGCATGATGCTCTTGCAAGTTTAGAGTGGTTTTTAGTTTTTCTAAACAGGATGGCTCCCACTGTTTCTCGAATCCCTCCTCAAACCATAAAGGAAGAATTAGTCAGGATCAATCCCACCGTACAATACTTGCTTAACCGTTCGGCCAGGCTGGTGTCGGTACTTCGAGGGAGGTTTTCCAACGCTTTCGCGAAGTTCCTTAATTAGAGAACCTCTTTTCCCTGGGGGCGTAGCCCCGCTAACACCTTTCTAGGCACCTACTAGGTTTATAGCATTGATCGTTAAGTGAGAAATTTCCCGAGGAGTAGCATATACTCACAGTAGGATCGGGATCCAAATATCATTGCGTGACGAAACTGAAGGAATCCTACCAGAATCATCACACTCCAAATGGTATGCAAATCTAGCAAGTTTCAGTACTTATGAAACTCCCGATGTGGATTTTTGCCCCATGCTCTTATGACCTTGACTTTGGCCAAAATATCATAAGTCACATGTCAAGTTCTACCCGTCATTATCCAGGTTAATTTGGATCCATCCGTATCTACCCTTGACTTTGGCCAAAATGGCAGTACGACTGTCCCAAACCAACGCATCTATCTATGCTACACATGAACACCCAATAGCTACCAATCACTGTGCCTTGACTTTGGCCAACATACACAGCTTGAATACTATTGACTATTCATGCGAAACGACGGAGGGCTACGAATGGTTTTGGCAAAACCGTGAACGTAGTGAACTTGATTTGGTCGATGGAACGAGATAGCTTTTAAATGGAGTGGCTCAAACTCCGTATTTTAAAAATTAGTTTTGAAAAGAACCGAGTGGTTTTTCGAAAGTGTTCCAACGACTTTAACTTGGTTTATTATCTTGCATTAGTTCTTTTAATGCGTGATATTCTTGCATTAGTACTTTTAATGCGTCCCATCATTTAATCCTACCATTGCAGAAAACAACCAAAATATGACGTACGCTTATGCCATTCGCATTCGCCACGGGGCCCCGTCATTACCCGTTAGGTTACTTAACTAACGACAGAGCGGGGGCTGGGCTAGCGTGTCTGTAAAACATAAGCAACGCCTAAATAGTTATAGATATAGCAATAGTAGACATTATTACAGATCACAGATGAATGCATTGGATATACTAGCAATCCGCAATCCTTTCGAGCCTGAAACGAAAAGCGGATAACATGGTCGCGGTGAATAGCCAAATACCCCACCCAAGACCCCTACGGGTGCGGCAAACTACCCGCCAAGTACTCGGTAGTTTGTGCACCCCCTCCATGGGTCTATCCAAGGAGCAAAAACAGTAAAAAGAATTATACAATGACGGCTACAACCCCGACCCGGTTGTGCGGCCAAACAAAAAATATTATTACATCAATTTACATTTACAATGAATGAAAGAAAAACAAAAGCTCATCTCACATCCACCCCGGCTATTCACCCGCGACAGTCCAACACATTCATATACACATTCCAGCACATTACAGATCATGTATAACCCCGACTAATCGTCTTATAGCGATTAGCCGACGTTCAATACATGCAAGCATCACAGATATAACCATCATAGTCAAAGTGCAGTGAAGTTCGGAAAAAATACGGAATTATAGGACCCCAAAAGGAAATTTCTTTTCTGGAAAATCTGGGCACATATAATATATTTCAAAAATCCCAAAACCAACACCTACACACACTGCACGAAAAACGACGCACAGAAGACGACAAAGCGCGGCGGTTGCGCGGCACGAGCCTTCCTCGTGCCGCGGAAGGGCGGCACTTTGAGCTCAACAGTGGATCGTTTTTCATGGGTGTTCTTAGAAAACCCTGAGACGATTTTACAAGTATAAAGTTTTTCATTTTGAGCCAAAAAAATTTCAACAGAAACTCAGGTTTTGAAAAAGTATGGTTTTAGGGTTTTTTTCGATTCCGAACTCCGTTACACTTCACTACCAAGCTAGTTTAAGTTTAGTTAGGCTCTGATACCACTGTAAGTCCATATTGCGACCCCCGGTTCTTACGGGGAGGCGGAAACGGTATAAAAAACAAATTTTTATCGCAAGAGGCAACATGGACTAAGCAAGGTCGGGATCGTTGTCTAAACTAAAACTAGCAAACTAGCTAAAGAGATTTAGCTACTCGGATGAAGATGATTATACCTAGACTTGAACTCCTTCTTCTTCAAACTTTGTTGTAGAGGTTGATGATTCTCCTTTGTCGCCTTCTTCCGTCGAAGATGGATCCACCTCGAAGGCTCGACCTTTGGGCTCTTTCTCGAACTTGGAGTGAACTAGAATCGCCGGCTTGCTAAACCCTTGATCCTAGAATGAGTAGAGAGTGTCTAAGGGTTGCTTTTGTTTTTCAAGAGAAGGATTCTCAACACATGAGAAGGTTTCTCTTGGCTAGAGGAAGAAGAAGATGAAGTGAAGAGAGAGAGTGAATATGATAGAATGAGCTCTCATTTCCTTTCTTGCAACCATAATGCAAAAAGAAAATGAATTATCAAATAATAATAATCAAAATGAAAAGGTTGATGGAAAGTTTTAGAATGACCAATATCATTACAAGCATTAAATGAAAAATGCAAGAATCAAGAGCATCTTTCTTATGTAATGATAATGGTCAAAAGTTCAACCATGGTCAACAAGTCAACCATGGTCAACAAGTCAACAAAAACTAACCATGACACAATTTCATTTTATTATATATTATTAAATGATATAATACAAATCCATTAGGGTTTGGAAAAAGACGACTGTCACTGTGCATACGCACCCGTTCCGAAACCCTAATGAAAGTCCTCTTCCTCTTCCTCAAATAACTGTGCATACACACCTGCATCCTTGTTCCGAGGAACATGAATACTGAGAGATAAAAGCAACCCCAAATACTATACCAGTATCCGGCTCAAACCAGAGCCCGCTGGTAATATCTGTCCGGACTCCAAACGTGCACAAGTGCGCGGATGAGAACGAACCCTTTCGCAAAACCATGCGACCTCCACTCTGTTTTGCCCAGAGGCGAATACCCTCTGTGTGGGACTCTAAAGACTCGACACTACGCTGGCAGTGGGTTTAACCACAGACCGCAAGCGGCACTAGCTGTTCGTAACGGTCCCCAGGTAGATGTCGACAAGAAGGCTGACGAGGTGAAACCCCATCGGTACTCCTACTGAGTCTGTATGTGACAGTCTCCGTACAGTCCGGTCTGTTCGTCTGATACATCGCATGGCGGGCCTAGGGGGCGGTAAACGTCAGTCCCCCAATAGCGGTACAAGTCGTGCCGGAGCGAAGCCCAAAACACCCTGAGATAACACTGGAAACCTACCAGTATATCTCGTTTGCCCTGGCCAGGGACTACTCGTGTAATGGCTCTCCTAGACACAGCGCGATGTCAACCCCCAATACCGGGAGAGACGAATCCTGTCTAACCGTCACTGCCTCCAAGTGCTTCGGGACTGCACCCAACCACCACCTGTTTGCACGACTCCTTTGAGCCGTGGTAGGGTAGTGATCAAAGTGCAGTGGGAACACACTCGAGGCGAAGTGCCAGTGTCAAGTCAGCGGACTAAGCTGTACTCATGTCACCTGGGAACTGATGACTGACGATAGGTATAATACCAACCTGTCAGTTCCCGACGAGTCCTGTCCAGTGTACTCGTAACCCAACGAGCACCCGTATACTATCTCCAGTACGACGTACTGATGGCTGTGGGACAGACCATCTCCCACACTGGGATGAGAAGCGCATACGCTAGTCTACTCCGGAGTATCGATGCCCTGTCTCGATAGTCCTGCGACTAGGGACCTGTATAAGGATGTGCTTATAGATTACCCAGCCCCCACTAGTGTGACTGCCATCACAACGCTGGTAATCAAGCAAAAGATCCTAAGGGCTCCACTAATGCGTATAAGTGATATACTGAAATAAACACAAGTACACATTGAAGTAGAAACAAACCAAGTAGCATACTACTATTTTGAGCAAGATTGTATATACAAGGTGAATATCCCAAGCATCCATTAAGTAATATACAAACTAGTATGAAACAGTAATGGCCTCTAGGGCATATACACTAACAGGAAGGAGTGAAATGAGGGAAGGGAAAAATGGCTAAGTCCAAGTCAAAGAGACCATACCTCTCTCTCACCAACTCTCCAATTCTATATTCTTTTCTTTTCCTTTTCTTTTCTTTCTCTTTTCTTAAAACCCTTCTCACTCAAATAGTAAACCCAAATGATAAATCATGGCAAGAAAAATGCACAAGTGTAGAAAAAGTGACATGTGCAAGTTTTGCACAAAAATGCTAAAAACCGATTAGCGATTTTTAATCGCGATTAGCACTAAATTAGTGTCAAACTAATCACAAAAACTTTAAAATGTCAAAATTCTCTAATTTACCCTATTTTAGAATTTTCCATAATTTTTCACAAATTTTTCCTATTTATTTGCATTTAATAATACCAAAGTATTAAAATTTTCAATAAAATAATATTAAATTATAAAAATTCCCAAAATTTAATATTTTATCTTTTTGAAGTGTTACAATCTACCCCCCTTAAAGAAATTCGGTCCCCGAATTTAAATTTAAACCCCCAATACTTAAAACAATTTCAGTAATAATCCATTTTGTCGGGGCTCCGAAAACATCAATACATAGAGAATATCATCATAAAAATATACTGCTCTACTAGAAATCAATCCCCAAAATGCATATATAAGAATATCATGTGCGTCTGGTGCGCAAGGAATCAAAATACATATATGTGTCAAACCGGTGTATAAAACAACATCTAGGTGCAACTGGTGTGCACGAAACATCTGTCGTAGGCAACGTGTGTGCCTGACAGTAAAAAAATCAGGTGCATGTGACATGCACGAAGAATCCCGATTTAGCGCATCTGGCGTGCACCAAAATCATATATCAAAACACTAAAAGTGCATGAAAACTATGCTGGAAGTGCAAATCAAATCACTGCATACGGTGGGCATGAAATCTCAATCAATATCTCAAATGTAATAACTCTGCACAAAATATATAAATATCCAGTGGGTGCATGAAACAAATATCATGAAACTCAGTCATCAAAACCAAATCATGCAAACAGAACGCCCAAATATCGAAATCCAAAACGACGGATACGTGATAATCGAATCACAGAATCACAAATCATAAATACCGTCGTCGGTAGTTCCTCCTTCAAGGTCGAGAAGGAGTCGGTGCATCCACTGCTAGCAGCGCAGGATATCTACTTGCCTCTTGCTCACGGTCTGGCGTCCTCTGACTCTGGGTCCTTATTTTCCTTGTGGATTTCCTATCTCGTAGTCAAATCGGCTCATCGGCCCTGTCAGGTGTGCTAACGGGGACGATTCCGTTCTGGCACTTCTCTGGCCACCTCTCGGTCAATCCTCACGACCACTCGTAAGGCAGCATATCGCTGGCGTCGGCCTCTGGCTCTCTGAATGCACATCACACATCTGATCCTGGGTGCAAACATCATTGCAGCAATATCCCGGAAGGAATCCTGCTCAGGGTCTCTTCCGATCTTGCCTATGCCGATCTGTACAGAGGCTGGCTCTCTTGCATAATCTCTTCTCACTCGATAGACACCTGTGTCCTCGGCACAATATTTTCTCGGAAACTGGTCACATCCCAACTTCTCTGTAAGCATATCAGGTCTCTAGTCTCAACGGAAAGTAATGACAGCTCGTCAGCGTCTCGCCCGAACCTCTGGTTCCACCTGTCTCTATCGTCGTCCACTATGACGTCACGCCAAGCTACTACGCACTGCACTGTTCTCGGCCACGGTCAATCTGAAGTCTCTCGCACGGACTCAAAATCGCGTACTCTGTAGCTTCATCATTCTGTAGAAGATGTCAGGCCGAACAGGTCCTCGGGAACGCGTCCCAATCGTCAGAGGAATACTCAATATTTGTCCATCCTTGATCAATTCGCAATGCATCTGGGTAAGTTCCTTTATCCGAACCTGGTCAACTACCTCATCGACGATGCCGAACTATGGCCTGCTGGTGTGCGCAACAAGACCACCCCTGGGTCTAGGTCTTCTCGTATCGTTTTCCAGAAAGGTCCTGTCGAGGTCCCTCTCTCAAATCTCATTCCTGCCGAATTGCCCGGAAGTCATCATCCATTGCTGAAGCTAATTCTTATTCCGGAACGGCTGCATACTTATCGCGCTTCTTTCTGGAAAATATATCCATATACCACGCCTCTGGATACGTATCACATCTCTGATGTCAGCGGAGTGGGACGTCATCTCGTCGAAATATCTTGCGAACTCTTTTCTTCACTCTGCTTCCATGTCGACTGATTCGGACTCGTCTCATCATGGCTGCATGGACTGTGCTCCAACGGCTATCCTCGTATCTGGAGTCTCCCAAGCAATGCATCCCATCACACGATATCCGAATGATGTCGAATCATCCGATCGACTCGTCAGAACCTCATAATCCCCCAAGAGATCACATCATGGGTACAGTTTAATAGCATCGAGTACATGCCACAGCGTCGGTGGTCCAGCCGTAGAAGGGCAAACCCAAGCCTCACTAATGGCGCCGCGGAACTGCCGCAAACCCTAAAGTTCAAAGGCTTTCACACGGTCATTAAGTCGAGTTAGGGTTTCATTCTTCTAGAGGGTCCATAGAATCACCTGCATGTCTTTCCGTGTACTTTAAACTTGGAAAATGGGCTCCTGACATTCGATCGTCTCTATCGACTCTCAACGAACCTGCGTGAAGTCGTCTCTAGCTGGAAACAATCTATCTGATGACCTCGCATCGGTAAACGAACGAACCACATGTCCTAGTCATTCATCCTCAGGTGACTAGCGACTCGCTATCATCTCTCTAAGTATATGCTCACGCTGCAGTAGCTCCAACCATCTGGGCGATGTCTCGTCATTTGCAGCAGCAACTGGCTCATTCACCTGTACGCCGAACAGCGCCTCAATCCTCCAGGAAAGGCAATACATAGACGGTCATCTCTGAGTCGGTCTGCTCTAGATCTGAGTAAGACTCTCCACACTGGAAATCTTCAACTCAACTGGGCCCGCTCCGGCGCAAAAATCGGACGAATCACCTTCGTCTCTCAATTCGGGTAGACTAGCTATCATCTGACTCATATCTGCCTGAAAGCTCCGGCAATCTCAGCTCGTAAGCTTCGGAAGCGACATCCTGTCAATCTCAGCAACAGCTGGTCCATCTGTCTGCACGGTAGGCGACATCATAATCTCTGAGGTATGCTATACATCAACAGTCCTCTCTCAACTGGCAGCTCTAACAACAGCCCGATCATCCGGTGCAAGACCAAGCACACGCCTCCACTAGAGGTCACAATCACCAATACTAACTCGAGAAGTTCCCATGTCACCAGAAAACACAATGGTCGGCCCTCGTACCAGACGAGCTCGCACCGGCCGTAACCCTAGCAGCAGCCCAAACTGCGCTCAAACATGGCGACATGAACCTCAATCGAGTATCGAAGAGAGCAGATCAATGGCAAGAAAGAGAACAACAGATCCAAAGTGGATACATGATCATAGGAAGGAACAACATCAATGAGGGTATGATCATGAAACTAATAGAATCGAGGATCTCAAATGGATGTATAATCCCGGATATAAAGAGAATCACTGATCTCGAAAATAAGTACATCCTAAGGTTCCTTAAGCGGAGTGGCGTGTCGTAAGTATGCCGCGGAACATACCAACGGTACGTCACTCTACTTTAGTTACCTATTCCATCAACCAAGGGTCATCCTACGCGACGAAAGTTCGGGTCTAATACCCCCTCGACCAAGTCTAAGTTCCGTAAGGTCAAGCCTAAGTTCCGTATATATATAAACGCCCTAGGCTCCACATAGTCAAACTTAGACTCGAACCAAGGTCAACCTAGCGCTCTGATACCAACTTTGTCACGACCCGAAAGAGCACGTGACTGGCCCTTGAACCATATGAAGTCTATAGGACTCCATCTGATCCAAGTAAGCCAAAAGCCCAGAAATCTAAAACCATTTTTAGGAATAAGTAAAGAAACTAGTTTAAAAGGAGTGAAGAAATACATGTTTGAAATTAAGGGTTTTAAATAACTAAGCCGAATATGCATTTTAAAACAGTAAAGTCTTTTCTAAAAATTTCGGCAGAGTTTCTTTTGTAAAACTGGCCCCGAATGGGGTACAACAAGGATAACAATATAAGCAATGATAAAGGCATCCACGAGCGGAAGCTAGCTCTCCGTCAATTGACGGCCACAACCACACATGCAATAAGAATATACAACGTCGAAAGGCGAGGGTCAAACCAAAGGAACTCAAAAGCAACAAGAAAACCGCAATACTACTAGGCCCGACTCTAAGGTAGAATAATACATCACTAAAGTCTAGGTCTAAAACAATATACAAGTTTTGGTTGATGGAAAATTCTAGATACAATGAATAAAATAAATACAATGGTGGTTCTTGATGCGAAAGAATCCACCTACCAAAAGCAATTCACCCGCAAGAAAGTAGTGTGCCAGAAATGCCGCAATGGAACCTGTACGGCAGAACCTGCAAGAACTGTGGCACAACGGGGGTGAGTTGCCAACTCGTGAATAGAAATATCTACAAGCAGAAACCGAACGCAAGACATAATCCTAGGTCAAAACGATCAGTCCAAAATCCTCAATATATAACATGCAGCCTATAGCAAGGCTAGGGTAAATATCTAACCCGAGTGTAATCTCATGTGCCTGTGTCAGTGCCTCAGGTAGCAATATAACATAAGAATGAGATATGAATGCATGAAAACAGAATACATGTACATGAAGAAACTGTTTACATAATTTAGTGAGATTTCCTTTGTATTTTTAAAATGAGGTAACATAATGAAATCAGCATAAAACCGTACCTAGCATCGGCACAAAACGTAATCCCAATATCTCTGTATCACAGTCTCTGTACCTCAATATCTAGGGCGCCGTCAGTCCAGACCGGCCCCTGCCATCCATCTCAAGACCACGACGGTATCCTCCGGATATCCGACGCGTCGGGTAAAGTCACCGGTAGGTAGTGCTCCCCTGCCAGGCTCACATCGTCATCATCACGCACTTCTTGCCCCGGGGTACCTTACCGGGTCCACCATGTACCCGAAACGGTTCATCCGTCTCCTCGAATCGGGTTTCCAAATCCATCAGCAAACTCATGGTGGACGACTCATACATCATGGGAAAACCGCACTTTTTATTTTAGAAGAGAGAAAATGTTTATTTGGTTTTTGCGGTTTTCCTCCAAATCCAGAAAATCACACGGAAATCCAAATCCAAAACCTCAATAACACGTAAAATAGTGAATATATGCATGAGAATCCATGAATGCGGCATAACAATGAATAACAGTATGCATGAAGTAGCGATAATAACTACAATGTCTAAACTAACATATAAGGAAGGTACACTACTATCATGTCTAAACTATTAGCTAAAAGGCTATGTCAAGCAATAATATTTTCTAAGGTGTACGTGACATGGCAATTACCGATGAAGATGTGTGTGAGCCGGCAAATAAGTGTACGTGGTACATACGCATCATCGGTAACGGTGCTGGTGTCCTATCAGCATGATATCAATAATGGAGTATGAAACATAATATAAGAATGCGATGCAAAGCGAATCACAAAAATGAGTGGGGGCTGAAACTAGACGCAACTATAACTAATCTGCATTAATCTAATATAAGTCCTACAAATGGTGCCTTTTGAAATAACACGAATCATGGGATTTTGAAAATAGGGGCTACGGTGTTTTTTATGAAAAGATACGCCTTTTGAAATATCCGTAGATCCCTTGACCTGTCTTTTAAAATACCCACGACCCACTAGTTTTGAAATAGGTAGGAGTCTAATCTAATCTAACAACTACACTAAACTATACGGCTGAACTAACAAGCTGAGCTACAGGTAAGGAAACCGCCTAACATCTGAGTCGATATATATATAGATATAATAGTCGGTGATTCCGCCTCAATAGTATCGCGTACGATACAGTATATCATATGACATCCTCAAGTCATGAGTGCGGATCTATCGTCAATGTAAAGCTCATACGGTAAATCGTCGTACGGCATCCCAATAGCTGGGTACGGGTTAATATCACACTATCTCATCACATTTCAGGTATCACTATCATCATATCACATAAGCTGGGGTACTAATCTAAGTCTAGTACAACTGATACCATCTACAAAGTATGAATGCGGGGGCAAACACACATCCCAAACCCGCAAGAATCACGTTTCGTATCCCAAATACGAATCATATCACATCACCGATCTCGCGGCACAAAGCCCAATATCATCGACTCATCTCCAAAGTCATCCAATATCATCATTAACACCGTGTAAGTATAGGTAATATGCAAGGGTGTGCGTGTAGGTGTAATTCTATTCTAGGGTTCGCGACTATGAACTACACTAGTCACTTCTAACCCTACACTAACCATAATACACCTAACTATCATATAGAATAACAACTACGGACTGCGGGGGTGCTATACGCCATCCACCCGACTTCCCCCTGTAGATATAATCTACTCACCTTGCATCATCATTTGCGGACGTCACCACGCATTTGCTTGTCGTCCCGAAGTGTTCATGGGTACCTACATATCAAAATATCGTATATGCGCATTAAAACCAAATCCAAGCTAAAACGGCACATGAAATCCAAAACGATACGATAAGGAGCCTATAGGTGAGAACCTATGGGACGCCTTCAAAACCATCAATAAATCCTCTATATCGTCGTATAAATGCCAAATAGTCGAGGCAAAACACAATCCACAATTTCAGACTTAAAAATACGGAATACGGAAACATGAATCCAAAACAGTAATTTAGGAAATATGTCCCAGATTTTACCCTAGATGGAATCAGTCAAAACTAGACATACTCAGGGTCAACACTAGAGGAACTAGGGCTGTGCACAGAAAACGAGGAGAATCCCCTCTGCTCTGGCCGCAAATTGCGGCCAGAAAGGGAAAATCTGCGGCCGTACGGATGAGTTGGGGGCTAGGGTTTGGGGTGTTGGTTCAATGGTGCCTGCACATGACACTGTCCACTCAATATTATTTTAGGGTGTCTCGGGTGATAGCAGATTCAATTTAGGCACTATGGTGTTTATATAACCTCAACTGAGCTTAATTTCCCAATACAACACAAGTTTCTCTCAAACCCTAACTAGGTTTTCATCAAGTCCATAATATCACGCAATATCGATTCAAAACTAAACATGGGGTATAAGTAATACTAAAACTAAGCTAATGGTTCAGTAATTACCTCATTTGGCAACTCAAGAAAATTCTTGAGTTGCCCCTAGTGTCCCAAATCCTTGCTTCTTTAGCTCCAAGTGTAGATCTAGGGTTTGTGCACATTTTTTATGAAATGGGGGTAGGGTTTTGGTATAGTTTTCTTGGTGATTTAAGGAGTTTGAAGAGGGAGGGAAGTGAGGGAAGAGCAGCAGCAGGAGGAAGGAGTGAAATGAGGGAAGGGAAAAATGGCTAAGTCCAAGTCAAACAGACCATACCTCTCTCTCACCAACTCTCCAATTCTATATTCTTTTCTTTTCATTTTCTTTTCTTTCTCTTTTCTTAAAACCCTTCTCACTCAAATAGTAAACCCAAATGATAAATCATGGCAAGAAAAATGCACAAGTGTAGAAAAAGTGACATGTGCAAGTTTTGCACAAAAATGCTAAAAACCGATTAGCGATTTTTAATCGCGATTAGCACTAAATTAGTGTCAAACTAATCACAAAAACTTTAAAATGTCAAAATTCTCTAATTTACCCTATTTTAGAATTTTCCATAATTTTTCTCAAATTTTTCCTATTTATTTGCATTTAATAATACCAAAGTATTAAAATTTTCAATAAAATAATATTAAATTATAAAAATTCCCAAAATTTAATATTTTATCTTTTTGAAGTGTTACACAAAGAAATGTGCTCCCTGGAAAAAAAAACAAGTGGGTTGAATGCACCAATTAAAACCATTCATAAGCTCACAAAGAAAACCAGTGGAAAGAATGCAAATAAATTAAATGCATAAGGAAAATGTCCATCAAAAATTAACCCCTCCCATACTTGTAAACAGTGGCCGGCCCCATACCCTCTCATGTCTTAATTAATTCCAAATCAAAACCATTCACATCACAATAAATGCAAGAATGGTGCAAAAGAAAAGATGCTCTCATAATAAAACCTTTTGCAATAAACCCCCTCCCCAAAGTGTTATTTGCAAACTTGCAAATAACCCCCTCCATCGGAAAAGTCCGGCCGGGAAAGAACAAAGGAAAACCGGCCGGAACGGAATGCAAACTGGCAACTCCAGAAAACTGGTCCCGTAATAAATTACAGGAAAAACCCCGATACTGTGCATACACACCCGCATCTGTATTCCGTCCGGATACAAATGCAAAGAGACAAAACTACACTATCAAATACTAAGATCCGGCTTAAGCCAAAGCCGGCTAGTAAAAACTGTCCGATCACGATCTGTGCAATACCGCACGTATCTGATCGAACCCTGCCATATCTCCATACGGCCTCTACAGCGTTTCGCCCGAAATCTTGAGTAACTGAAAGTGTGGTGGACTCTAAAGACTCGTCAATACTATGGCTGTGGATTTAACCACTAGCACGTCAGAGGTATAAGCCAATACATGACGGGCCACCAGCTATTGACTAAAAAGGGAAGTCAATGAGCGAACTCATCCTGACACCCTACTGAGCCTGTCAGTGACAATATCCGTACAGTCCGGTCCGTTCGTCTACGAGCATCGCATGTCGGGCCTAGGGGGTTGGTAAAAGTCAGACCCCCAAAAGCGGTACAAGTCGTGTCGGAGTGTAGCCCAGAACACCCTGAGATACTACTGGAATACCTACCAGTAAATCTCCTGCCTTGGCCAAGGTCTTCGTGTAATGGCTCTCCTAGACACAGCGCGACCTCACCTCCAATACCGGGAGAGACGAACCCCTGAAGATCCGCTCACTGCCTCCATGTGGCTCGGGACTGTACCCAACTAAAACCTGTTTGCACGACTCCTTTGAGCCGTGGTAGGGTAGTAATCAAAGCACAGTGGGAACTCACACGAGACAAATGACGATCCCCGGGTCGATGAACTAACCTGTACACATGTCACCTGGGAACTGCTATCTGACGTCAGGTATAAGACCAACTAGCATGTTCCCGGCGAGTCCTGTCCGGTGTACTCATAACCCAATGAGCACCTGTATACATCTTAGGTGAACCAACTGACACCAGTGGCTTGTGAGACCGGCCACCGCCCCTCGTCGGGGTCTCGACTGTATACACTAGTCTACTCTGGAGTATCGATGCCCTGTCTCGAAACTCCTACAACTAGGGACCTTTTAAGGATGTGCTTATAGACTACCAGCTCCCACGTATATGATCGCCCTCATACTGCCGGTAGTCAAGCAAGAATCCTAAGGGCTCTATCAACGTGCAATAGCGACCTATCAGGTCACCTAAAGCAGTACACGATGATAAAGGTAAACCAGATAGCAAACTATCATCTCGAGTAAGACTGTTCTACCGGGATAGGTCCTCCCTCAATCATTGCAATCACGTGCCTGTGATCCAATAATTGACTCTGAGGGCACTATCTCCAACATAAGAAATAAACACTTTTTGTTCCTCAGTGTGATAGAAAATATATCCTTGAGAATTCTTAGGATATCCCACAAATTTGCAAAGAACTGATCGTGCCTCGAGTTTGTCCGGATTTTGTCTTTTTACATGGGCCGGACAACCCCATATCTTAAACCGTTTAAAATATAGTCTCTTTCCCCTCCATATCTCATATGGGGTTGTAGGCACTGATTTAGATGGAACTTGATTCAATAGGTATGCTGCTGTCTCAAGTGCATACCCCCAAAAGGAAATAGGTAACTCAGCTGTGCTCATCATTGAGCGTACCATATCTAATAGGGTGCGATTTCTTCGTTCCGATACACCGTTGTGCTGTGGTGTATAAGGAGGAGTAAGCTGAGAGAGAATCCCATTCTCTTTTAGATAATCTAGGAACTCATTGCTTAAGTATTCACCTCCTCGATCAGATCGAAGAATCTTAATACTTTTGCCCGTTTGGTTCTCTACTTCATGCTTATATTCTCTGAATTTCTCAAAAGCTTCAGACTTGTGTTTCATCAGAAACACATGTCCGTATCTAGAGAGATCGTCAGTGAATGTAATGAAGTAGGAAGAACCGTTCCTGGCATGCGTAGACATGGGACCGCATACATCACTATGTATCAGTCCTAAGAGTTCAGTAACACTTTCTCCGTGTCCACTAAACGGAGCTTTGGTCATTTTTCCTTTGAGACATGAATGGCAAGTATCATAAGATGATAATTCGAATGGATTCAAATAACCATCTTTATGTAACTTAGCCAGTCGTGTGGTATTGATATGACCAAGTCTGCAATGCCACAAGTAGGATTCGTTCACATCTGAACTTTTCCTCTTGTGTGTGTTTTGTATATTCAGGACTGTATTCTGATTTAGAATGAATATGCCATTATGTAACGAGCCTGATGCAATCAACTTTTGATCTAGGAATATGTTCATAACATTATCCTGTACTACAAAATTATATCCTTCTTTACTTAATAAGGAGACTGATATAATGTTGCACATCATGTTCGGTATATAATAGCACTCATTTAGAATCAGTGTATTACGACTTGGCAATACAAGGTGATATTCGCCAACTGCTTTGGCCACAATACTTGCACCGTTCCCTACTTGAACGGAATGATCACCTTTTCCCAGTTCTCTACCCTTACGTAGCCCATGTAACTGTTTGCATATGTGGGATCCTGATCCGGTATCTAATACCCAGGACGTAGGGTGAACTGAGAAACAGTTCTCAATAACTAACACACCCGAAGAAGATGCATCAACATGCATGTTCTTTTGGGCGGCTTGAGAATCCAGATATTCTCATGTTTCCTGTTCAGTCTTATAACTCTTATAAGAAAGAACGGGTCTAACGTTCCCTTGCTCAGTACAATAATCAGGTTTAGTTAATACATCCATATTATTATCTTGATTATGGCCTGACATGGTCGCTACCTGGAGAGAGAGAAGAAAAACACTTTAGCGTATGCTCTTGCAAGATTAGATTGGTTATTATCTTATCTAATCAGGATGTCTCCCACTGGTTTTATCAAATCTACCTTCAAACCCTAAAAGGTAAGATTAGCCGGGATTAATTACACCCTACAATTTCGTCAATCTTTCAGCCAGATCAGTGTCGGTACTTTGAGAGAGGTTCCCCGTACTTTCGCACGGACCTAATTAAAGTAAACCTCATTTTCCCAGACGCGTAACCCCGTTAACACTTTTCTAGACACCTACTTGATCGGCTAATTGTCCTGTGTAAAACTCTCCCAGGAGTAACTCTTACTCGCAGTGGGTATCGGGATCCAACTATCTCATAGGAGGTATGCAATCTCATTGCAAATTTCAACACTTGAAATTCCCAATAATACTTTTGCCCCTAGCAACTCATGACCTTAACATGGTCAACAAATCATAAGCGCTAGCCAAGTTCAACCCGTCATTTCCCGATTGAATTAAACCCACTCGTACGACCCTTAACATGGTCAACAAAGTCGTACGACTACCCTAATCCAATCACATCATATGTTTTAACAGATAAGTATTAATTAGCTACCCCACACTACGCTTTAACATGGTCAACAAACGCAGCACGAATACTAAGAAGTACTTATCTGAAATGACGGAGGGCTACGCAGGTTTTTCAGAAAACCCTGAGCGTAATGAACTTGATATCATCGTAGAATCGAGTGAAGTTTTGAAAAGGAATGTTTTTGAGGCTTTTCTTAGTTTTGCTAAAGGGGTCACTCCCGGTGAAGGGATCGTCGGCCCTTTCCTCATCGAATAAGGTGCAGGATATATCATATATACCGCTGTGCAAAGCAAAACACTAAAAGCATTCAAAAGACAAACCGCGTTTAGTAGCATCTGTCAGTTTTGCTAAAGAGTTCACTCCCGGTGAAGGGATCGTCGGCTCTTTCTCCATCGAATAAGGTGCAGGATATATCATATATATCACTGTGCAAAGCAAAACTGTAGCTACCCTTTTTATAAAGTTTTTGATTCTACAACATCTTTAGGTTTCTTTTCTTTTTATTAATCTCATTAATAAAAATCCCATCAGCTTATGCTTCCTAAGCATCACAGAAGAAACGAAAGCAGTAATATTTATATATCAACATATATATATAGTATAAGCATTCGTCTCAGGCAGTAATATGATCTCATCACAGAACATTACAGCAGAAGAACATATATGAAATATTGGATATACTAGGACGTCCATGTTTTCAATACGAGCCTGTATAAAACACGGATTCCACGGTCGCGACGAATAGCCAAACCCACATCCCAAGACCCCTACGAGAGCGGCAAGTAACACTGCCAATTCTAGGGTTAGGAGACCCGGTCTCGACTCCTCGAGATGGCTTCCCACTGGACCCTAGAACCCGGTTACTTGTGCTCCCCTCCTTGGGTCTGCCTAATGCGGAAAAGTAAATAATATACACTGGTGACAGCAACCGCAACCTGGAAGTGTCCCAAATAAAAGAATATTACATTACAAATGAATTTTACATGAATGAAAATAAAAAAACCTTCATCTCACATAAAACCCCCAGCTATTCCGAACGCGACGATCCAATATAACATATCACAGCAACACATAATATCTCATATCATCAACGTAAGAAAATATGCGCATCCCAATTGTCGTTGACATATAGCAACGAAACCGGCGATATCACATATTACACTTACGGTCACAGAAAAGAAAGTGTAAAACTACAATATTTGGAATTCAAAATCTCTTTAGACATCATAAATCCGAAATATCACATACTCCGCATTTCATGCCTAACTCTATGAATTCCACATATTGTATCACATTCCAGATAAATAGACAGTATTAAACTTTCCGAACAGATAATCAAATACCCAAAATTTCCCAAAGTGCTCAACTCTTGAGCGGAGTTCAAATAATCCCAGAATATGTCAAAGTACCAGTGATCCAGCCGTAGAAGGGTCAAGCCAACGCCTCACATGTGGCACGCCGTACTGCCCCAAACCCAAATATTCAAAAGGCAGTTCAAGACGGTCACATAATCGAGTTAAGGTTTGCTGTCTTCTAGAGGGTCCACCGCTTAACTTGTACAATTTTTCCGAAAGATTTATACCCAATAAAAATTCAACACTTGAAAGTTTGCCGTACCGGGAAACAGTGAGTTAATGATATCCGTTCAAATAGTTTAACAGTTTCTAAATATCCGGAAAGAAATACGAATTTAAATATTCCGATCGAATCTACTATTACAAAACAAACCCCAGAATTTTCAACACTTGAAACAGATTAAAAATACCCAGAAGCATCAACAAGCACCTACGGATATTACCATAAAAGCCACGTGTCGCCAATCCATGATTCCGCCGCGGAACCACCGCGCAAGCATGCTTGCGCCGCGGTTCCGCCGCCGTTTAGTCGAATTGTGGGCCCGGGTTTTATGGTAATTCTTAGAATTCTCTGCTGATTTTTTTACGTATTTTTAATTCAGAAAAATCCCAAATTTTAAAAAATTTCCAGAGAGGGGGTATATTTTGTCGGTTCGGGTTCGATCGGAGTTTTAACTTCGTAAACACAGCGCCTAATGCTCTAGCTAGGCTCTGATACCACTGAAAGGTTCCTAGGCACTCTTGTGAAGGTTCATAAGGCATTAAACATGCCCGGATAAAAATTTAGACGTGCCGAACAACCCAAAGCCAGGATCTTTGCTAGATTATTAGGGTTTAACATGCAAGATGATAACCTTTATCTAAGTGTGAGGGATTACAATCTTTGTAGTCCGCTCATTCGCTTCACAAGCTCCGAGTAGAAGTCCCTTTGCCGCGATCCACGATCTCCCGGACTCATGAGAGGCTCCACGACTCGAACGATCCATGCTACCTTGAAGTGTTCCAAATCTCCGATGATCTACGTCGAAGTTGCAAAGACTCAAGGTTTCTCACTCTAAAGAGATGAACACACTAATCTCATGGACTAGATGAGATGAGAATGAGAGAGTAGTATTTTTGCTTTCTTTTTAAATCATTTTCTCATATTTATTCATCACATAAAGAAAATCAAGTAAGCTTTTTCAAGCGAGAAGAAGATGATAATTGAAATGATAATGAATTATATCTTTTGTGATGAATAGAAAAGAAAACTATATGATTGATATATCAACCATGGTCAAGGATGAGTGGCTAAGATTTAGTAGAGAATAAACTAGAGTTAGGGTTTGGTTGGGTTAAAAAATGTGTCATCCAAAAATATCTTTACAATGACAAAAGAAAAATGCTTCTAGAAGGTGCATGAAGCATCTAACCCTAATCAAACCCTAACCTCAATTAATCATCCTTAAACATGTTTAACAATTAATCATATCATGTCACAATAATATATATCACATATATATTATATATTTGCAACAAAAGAAAATAATACAATTAACATATATCGCATATATATCAATGTATCATCCAATGAGAAAATGAAATAATAAAGCAAGCCAATATTAGATAATGTAATAATATATCATATATATTATTATACATTAAATCATCGAATCAACACTTGATCCGACGATCCGGCTATATCGAATATTACCGACTAATATATCATGTACCGATTCATCGAATCAACACTTGATCCGATGACCCGGTTCATATCTAAATATCGCGAGAATATAATACGGTATCCCATATCGCATTATTCTCGGTCCTGCACATATCACATATGTGCCTCTACTCCGTTTCGCCTGAGCCAAGAAACCTCTGTGTAGGACTCTAAAGAATCGTCAATATGCCGGTAGCAGGTGATGATCATATCAAACACCCACAAGATGCAAGCGGTCAGCTAAACGTAACAGCCACCCAGGTATTGAGCGATCAGAAGATTAACAAGCTAGCCTGTGCGTTCTCCTGTGAATCCAATCAGTAACACTCCCGTACAGTCCGGTCTGTTCGTCTGATATGTCGCATATCAAGTCTAGGGGTGGTATACGTCAGACCCCAGTAACCGATAAGTCGTGTCGATGTGTGGCTCATAACGGGTCGAGAAACTACTAGTAACACTTACCAGTAAATCTTTATATCAGCCCTGGCCAGGGACTTCCTGTTATAGCCAATCGAACACAACACAACATCAACTCCCTATACCGGGAGAGACGAATCCCCTCCTATCGCTCATTGCCTCCATGTGATTCGGGACTGTACCCAAAGCCACCGTTTTGCACGTCCTCTTGGACGTGGTAAGGTGGAAATAAAAGCACAGTAGGAATCACACAAGACTCTATGACGATCTCGGGTCTTCAGACTACCCTGTACCAGTGTCACCGGAGAACTGCCATCTGACGTGTGGTATATCACCATCTGGGAGTTCTCGGCAAGTCCATCCAGTGTACCCAGTCTCCACTGAGCACCCGTACAACATCTCTGATGTCAAAACACCGATGGATATGGGATCATCCATCGCCCATCATATGGGTCAAGATGCGAATACGCTAGTCTACTCTGGCGTATCGATGCCCTGTCTTAATATACCCTCGACTAGGAACAGTTATAGGATGTACTCATCGACTACCGTGGCCCCACTAGTATGATCTCATCATAGTCCCAGTAGTCGAGTACAAATCCTAAGGGCTTTATCAACATGTGAGAGTAAAACAGTAAACCAATACAAGTCAACATGTTAAGATAAAGTGAAACCAAATAGCATACTATCATGACGAGCAAGAAAGTCATCTCTATATATATCCAAGCATCCATTATAATATACATCATATGTATAACAATGGCCTCTAGGGCATATACATAACTAACAATATTGTTGTATTTAGTGTTAACGCTGTTGTTTGTAGCTTGGTATAGAAGGATGCCAGTGTATACGAGAGAAGTCTCACTTGCCCCGGAGACTAAGGTATCAGGAACTAAAGGAACCGTTGGGCCACGATACAACAACAATGAAATACAGGTTAGGTGTCTTAATCTTACCGTCTCATGCCACTTTTAACACCTTCCGTACCAATCTACCCCTTAAACCCCGTAGTGTTTTGATCGTATTGTTTGTCTTGTAAATTGTATTGATTGTATAATTGGTTAACTGACCGAAACCATGATATCAGTAAACGGATGTAACCGTAGAATCATGTAAATGGAATAACTGGAGAACCATGTAAATGGAATGTATATCTACGGTTCGGTTCAGTCAAGTTGTATAGATTGATAATTGGATTCATGGATTCAGGTTGAATTGTAATATTGAAGATTGTAGATTGTACTTGAATCATATTCAAGTCAGATTATACTGAGACTCAAACTGAGTCGGACAATCAACAAAGTAACTTGAAGTCCTGATTGTTTTTATTAATTTGTCTACCTTAGATAGGCAAGCACCCATTTCTCCGGCTCCGTAAGGCTCAAGAGATTGGTTGCGCTTAAACCTATGTTTACTAAGTTCCTTAGAGTAATTTAAAGAAGTTGAGGGGGTTTTATGTAAAAATACTTTTATATACTTTTTCAAAATATACCCCAAGCATTTATTATTTGTCTTTAGGGTTGTAATGAATGTGGATTTTATATTGTGATATTTTTAATGAAAATATCCTAAATTCAGAAATAAAGGTATTTATTTGTAATATTGATTTATATGGAATTCGTGGTATTTTAGTGTAAAATTGATTCTTGTGTTTTTAGGAAAAAGTGGAATATTTATATCATAACAAAATAGGTATTTTAATGATAAATATACATATATTTATACAAAAATAATTTTAATATATTTTTTTATATTCTAAAAATCTCATTTTCTTAAGATGTCGTATTTTAAATCTTTCGAGACCGAATGCTCCTTGCAGAGGTCTGAATCTCGCACTACTAAGCCCAAGGATGTGCGATAATCCGCACCATCCCGAACGGGTTCCCCAAAATGGATTGTAGCGGCGTTTTGCAAAGATTGTATAAATACTAATCCTTTAGAAGACGGTTTTATGAAATAAGTGGTATTTATTTGTAAAGATGTCAATTTTTCGTATTCTATGTTCTAAGGTCTCCTAAGTCAATTAGACTATTCCTAACTGGTCCAAAACGACAAGTTGTGAGATGCCTCAAATCACCTCTTCACCGCCAATTGTGGCCAGATAAGTACAAGTGAAGAAAGGAGGGATCCACTCACGAAACACCGTGAGACGGGCCTTTTAAAGTTACCTTTCTCACATGCCTAGTCTAGACACCACAAAGTCAGGTTTAGATAAACGACTGATATCCACAACTTATCCTATTTTCATAATAAGTGGTATTTATTTAAAAAGTGTATCAATACTAAATCTTTTAGAAATGGCTTTATTTAGTAAAGGGTATTTAAATGAAAATGTTCGTTATCCTGTATTCTGAGTTCTCGAGGGTATCGTGTTAGGTTGTATATGAGTGTGTGAGGAGGTAGGTCGTTACCTCGTGATTTACTTTAAAGGTATAGCAAGTTTAATGGGGTTAAATGTAGAATTGAAATAATGTGGTATTTTAGTGAAAAATACGATAAATTGAAATAGCCATCATTTCATGTGATGAAACTTGATCAATTTGGTTGATTGGTGTTTAATAGTCAACATGAGGAAGTTTAAATATGATTGTATTAGTGAGAAGTGAAATTTTATGGGAAATCGAATCAGAAATCGGATTTGTTCCAATTTCGTCTTGTTTGTAAAACCGTATTTTTTTTATAGAAAAGATAGGTAGGAATTGGGACTTACGGGTTTTAGATAACACAAGAAGTGTGAGGGAAGTAGAGGAATCACCGATGTGTTGTGTCATCGCCGGTAATTCCTAAAACGATCGCCGGAAGTTTGCCGTAGATTTCGCCGGAGCTTCACCTCGAGCTTGTTTTCAAAGTACACAAGTTTTCTTGGAATTTTGAGAGAGTGGGCTCAGAATTTTGGGGTGAGAGGGTAGACGGTAGAGGTGGTATTTATAGGGTTAGGCTAGGGTTAGGGTAGGTGAAAGGTTAAAATGAAAAATGTGATAAAATGTATTAAAAATATATTAAAAGTGGAGTAATTGGGGTTTTAAAAGAGCTCTAGAAATGGTCCGAGGCTAAAATTTTGCAAGTGCATAGGGAATATGAAAATACACAACTTTCATGTTGGGGTCGTCGCCGGAATCGGCCTACTCGGCCGTGACTCTAGCGGAGGACTGAGTCGGCCGAGTCGGGGCCGATTTGGCCGATTCCTGGCCGAGTCAGGCCGCCGGGATCCCCCCCCCGATGGTTCATCTACCCTCTCGCAATGTTACATTTTTGGGTGTAGTGGGGGTTTTATGAGATATGCACGTGTAAACTCTTGGTATTCTAAAGGTTCAAAATAAAAACAATATTAAAAATAATGTGGGGTATGGGATTTGAACTCTGGTGACTTGGTTCAGTAGTGCAAGGTATTACCAATGAGCTACAAGCTCCTTCTTGTAATTATGGAGCTAATTAATTACTTAAAGAAATAACAGTAAATGTAAATACCCCAAGTATACATTAATTTTAAAGCAAATTTTTGTACACTAAAAATGGAGTTGTTACATTCTTTTAACTTGTAATTAAAAAGCAAAACAATTATTTATAACTTGTGCTCAAGCAAAAATACCCCTTTATGGATTTTTGAAATTTTTTTGTAAAAACTTGTATTGGAAATTTAGGGTTGTTACATTCTACCCTCCTTATAAAAATTTCGTCCTTGAAATTTGTAAAAGGAAAGTGTAACAGATTCAAGAAAGTTTAGTGACTGAAGTACTGATAGTGTGTGAAAAAATAACAAAGTGGTGCAAGGGTTTTAAAAATGTGAAAAAGGTTTACCTATGTTACCTTGACCTACAGTCTCGGCTTCTACGGCTGCTAATGTGAAAGTCAGTCGCCGTGGTACCTTCCTTCTAGCTGGAGGACATTCTGTCCTCGAGGCATGTTCCTCAGCCCTCGAGGCATGTTCCTCATTGCCTAGTGAAATTGGCGAGTAGGCTGTGCAGGTGTTCTGTGTGGAGGTGGTGCTGGGAGTGCAGGACGAGTTTCAGGAGCCTGGATAGCTGGCCGCTGCGGGTAGTTGGTATGTGTGTGAGCTGAGTTGTATCTATATGGACAGGTCTCAATTCTATGATTGGACGCGCCACAAACTAGGCACAAGTCTTTTGCGCGCCTACAGTCCTTTATCTAATGTCCATCTCTCTTGCAATGGAAGCAGAAATATGGTCTTGGCTGGTTATTGGGTTCTTCAGTTCTCCTGGGTTCGAACGTTGGCCTGGAAGAGGCTCCTCCTGCCATTTGAGCGGCAGGGCATTTCAAACCGGCAGATTGAGGTCTGCCCCTTGCTTTTATCACTGCCTCATAACTGCGGGCAGCTTCCAGAGCATCCTCATGAGTTGGAAATTTCCCTGTGGCTAGTGCGGCCTGAATTTCCGTGTCCAAACCTTGTTGAAAGCGACGGGCTCTGATCTCGTCCGTCGGTATCAAATGTGCCGCAAATCTGTTACGGTCTTGTGTTAGCTGTGTAGTATGTAATATTAAAAATTTGAATTACTGTGACATATCTTACCGACTGAGCATGGTGAATTCAGCGTCATACTCATCTACTGACTTGTCCCACATCGAACCTTTTTGTAGATGAATGAACTGTTGTTCCATGGAAAACCTGGCAGTCACAGGGAAGTACTTCGCGTCGAACTTATCACGAAAAGTCTTCCATTCAATGGGCTGATCAAGACGGCTTTCTTCCACCTTCCACCAGTTCCGTGCATTGTCCGTGAGTTGCACCTTCGCAACTCGAACCCAAGCTATTTCTGGAACTTGTGTTGCTGCCAGTTCATCCTCGATACTTTGAGCCCATTCCTCAGCTTCCAGTAGGCTCCCCTTTCCTGAGAACTGTTTTGGATGTAAAGCTCTGAATTGCTTCACCCCCGGTGCTTCAGCCTCAGAACGGTTCAAGCGCTGCTGTTGTCCCTCTAGAAGGTTGTGGATTGCCTTAAGCAGAACCGTTTGCTCGTTGAGTGGTGCAGGAACGACAGGTGTGAGTGGTAGTGGTGGAGGTGTGTTGTTGACTTTGGTGCTGGTGTTGTTCGGGGAATCTATAACCTTGAAGAAAAATTTAGGTTAGGACAGATTCAAAGTATATGATTCAAGGAATATGAAATTGATAAGATTCAAGGAACACGGATTGTGAAGAATGTTTTAGTTGCTGGTTCTTGTGCTTTATTTCTTAGGTTTGTTCACGCAGAACAAAACTGCATAATAGGGTTTCATACAGCTCTGACCTGCATGGGTCACCAACAAAACCTGTCACGCCCTGCTTCCCGGTATACGGGGAAGGGGACACGACTGGTCCACTACGTATTTACTCAGAAGCAAATACTCTAAGCGTAGCTAAGCAATATAAAAGAAAATATACACAAGAGACAAGGTATAATAAAAACAACAACTTTATTTATTAACATTCTTTTGTACAATGCATGAAAAGGAAATACAACTGAAATAAAAGCAATGCCTAAACAATGGCAAGATGGGAAATTAAAGGTACTGAAAAGAAAATGTACAATATCTAGAGCTCAGGGTCTTCGCTGTACTGATCCAAGTCTTCTGCAGTTGGCTCGATCTCTGACGGTTCCAAATCACCTGACGACATTCAAAGAAAAAAGAAATAGAATCTCATCAGTGAACAGATTGCTCGGTAAGTCCCAAAGATAAGAGGAGAAATAGAATGGACAGAGAGTAAGAGAGAGAGAGAGAGAGTAGCTTTTACAGTTGTATTATATTGTTATATTGTTGTATTTAGTGTTAACGCTGTTGTTTGTAGTTTGGTACAGAAGGATGCTAGTGTATACGAGAGGAGTCTCACTTGCCCCGGAAACTAAGGTATCAGGAACTCAAGAAACCATTGGGCTACGATACAACAACAACGGAATACAGGTTAGGTGTCTTAATCTTACCGTCTCGTGCCACTTTTAACACCTTCCATACCAATCTACCCTTTAAACCTCATGATGTTTTGATTGTATTGTTTGTCTTGTAAATTGTATTGATTGTATAATTGGTTGACTGACCGAAACCATGATATCAGTAAACGAATGTAATCGTAGAATCATGTAAATGGAATAACTGGAGAACCATGTAAATGGAATGTATATCCATGGTTCAGTTCAATCAAGTTATATAGATTGATAATTGGATTCATGGATTCAGGTTGAATTGTAATATTGAAGATTGTAGATTGTACTTGAATCATATTCAAGTTAGATTATACTGAGACTCAAACCGAGTCAGATAATCAGCAAACTTGAAGTCCTGATTGTTTTTATTAATTTGACTACCTTAGATAGGCAAGCACCCACTTCTCCGGCTCCTTGAGACTCAAGAGATTGGTTCCGCTTAAACCTATGTTTACTAGGGTCATTAGAGTAATTTATAGAACTTGAGGGAGTTTTATGTAAAAATACTTTTATATACTTTTTCAAAATATACCCCAAGCATTTATTATTCGTCTTTAGGGTTGTAATGAATGTGGATTTTATATTGTGATATTTCTAATGAAAATATCCTAAATTCAGAAATAAAGGTATTTGTTTGTAATATTGATTTTTATGGAATTCGTAGTATTTTAGTGTAAAATTGATTCTTGTGTTTTTTAGAAAAAGGTGGAATATTTATATCATAACAAAATAGGTATTTTAATGATAAATATACATATATTTATAGAAAAATAATTTTAATATATATTTTTTTATATTCTAAAAATCTCATTTTCTTAAGATGTCGTATTTTAAATCTTTCGAGACCGAATACTCCCTGCGGAGGTCTGCATCTCGCACTACTAAGCCCGAGGATGTGCGATAATCAGCACGATCCCGAACGGGTTCCACAAAATGGGTTGTTGTGGCGCTTTGCAAAGATTGTATAAATACTAATCGTTTAGAAAATGGTTTTATGAAGTAAGTGGTATTTATTTGTAAAGATGTCAATTTTCCGTATTCTATATTGTAAGGTCTCCTAAGTCAACTAGACTATTCCTAACTGGTCCAAAACGACAAGTTGTGAGATGCTTCAAATCGCCTCTTCACCGCCAATTGTGGCCAGGAAAGTACAAGTGAAGAAAGGAGGGATCCGCTCACGAATCACCGTGAGACGGACCTTTTAAACTTACCTTTCTCACTTGCCTAGCCTAGACACCACAAAGTCAGGTTTAGATAAACGACCGATATCCATAACTTATCCTATTTTCATAATAAGTGGTATTTATTTAAAAAGTGTATCAATACTAAATCTTTTAGAAATGGCTTTATTTAGTAAAGGGTATTTAAATGAAAATGTTCGTTTTCCCGTATTCTAAGTTCTCGAGGGTATCGTGTTAGGTTGTATATGAGTGTGTGAGGAGGTAGGTCATTACCTCGTGATCTACTTTAAAGGTATAGCAAGTTTAATGGGGTTAAATGTTGAATTGAAACAATGTGGTATTTTAGTGAAAAATACGATAAATTGAAATAGCCATCATTTCATGTGATGAAACTTGATCAACTTGGTTGATTAGTGTTTAATAGTCAACATGAGGAAGTTTAAGTATGATTTTATTAGTGAGAAGTGGAATTTTATAGGAAACCAAATCGGAAATCGGATTTGTTCCGATTTCGTCGGGTTTGTAAAACCGTATTTTTTTTATAGAAGAGATAGGTAGGAATTGGGACTTATGGGTTTTAGATCATACAAGAGTGTGAGAGGGAAGTAGAAGAATCGCCGATATGTTGCGTCGTCTTCGGTAGTTCCTAAAACGATCGCCAGAAGTTTGCCGTAGATTTCGCCGGAGCTTCGCCCCTAGCTTGTTTTCAAAGTACACAAGTTTTCTTGGAATTTTGAGAGAGTGGGCTCAGAATTTTGGGCTAAGAAGGTAGAGGGTAGGGGTGGTATTTATAGGATTGGGCTAGGGTTAGGGTAGGTGAAAGGTTAAAATGAAAAATATGATAAAATGTATTAAAAATGTATTAAAAGTTGAGTAATTGGGGTTTTAAAAGAGCTCTGTAAATGGTCTGATGCTGAAATTTTGCAGGTGCATAGAGAATATGAAAAGACAAAACTTTCATGTTGGGGTCGTCGCCAGAATCGGCCTACTCGGCCGTGACTCAGTCGGAGGATTGAGTCGACCGAGTCGGGGCCGATTTGGCCGATTCCCGGCCGAGTCAGGCCGCCGGGATCCCCCCCGACGGTTCATCTACCCTCTGACAATGTTACATCTTTGGGTGTAGTGGGGTTTTTGTGAGATATACACGTGTAAACTCTTGGTATTCTAAAGGTTCAAAACAAAAACAATATTAAAAATAATGTGGGGTATGGGATTTGAACTCCGGTGGCTTGGTTCAATAGTGCAAGGTATTACCAATGAGCTACAAGCTCTTTCTTGTAATTATGGAGTTAATTAATTACTTAAAATAATAACAGAAATGTAAATACCCCAAGTATACATTAATTTTAAAGCAAATTTTTGTACACTAAAAATGAAGTTGTTACATTCTTTTAATTTGTAATTAAAAAACAAAATAATTACTTATAACTTATGCTCAGGCTAAAATACCCCTTTATGGATTTTTAAAATTTTTTTGTAAAAACTTGTATTGGAAATTTGGGGTTGTTACATAATATGTGGAGGTATCCCCAATCTCATTACTATATGTCAACGAAATTAGGCATACACATATTTACTTATGTTGATGACATGTGATATTATTGTGTTGCTGTATTGATACGATATATTTGATCGTCGTGATTTAATAGCCGGGGGTTTATGTGATATGAGAGTTTTTTTTTCATTCATGTAAATTCTTGTAAGTAATATTCTTTTATTATGGTACATCCAGGAGAGAGGATATAGTTGCCTTGATATATATTATTTAGTTTTCCGTATTAGGATAGACCCAAGGTGAAGGGCTTAAGTAACCTGGTTCTAGAGTCTAGTGGGTAGCCATCTCGAGGAGTTGAGACCGGTCACCTACCTCTAGAATTGGCATGGTTGCTTGCTGCTCTCGTAGGGGTCTAAGGGTGTAGGCTTGGCTATTCATCACGACCATGGAATCTGTGTTTTTCGTTAATGGATTAATCTAAAAACACGAAATTCCTAGTATATCCTGTATTTCATATATCTGCTTCTGTTGTGCTGTGATGTGGTCATATAAATGCGTGAGATGAATGCTACTTATATATATATATATATGATATATTAGTAGACACTATATATGTTTTGCATCCACGCTAGTCCTGACCCTACCCTGTCGTAAGTTAAGTAACCTTACGGTGAAGACCCGGGTCCCTGTGGCGAAAGCGGATGGCATATATGCGTGTTTTATTTTCGTTTCTTCTGTGATGTTTAGGAAATTAAATGATGGGACTTCATTAATTAGATTAATGGAAAAAAAGAAACTTAAAATATGTTGTAGAACCACATTTTTCAAAAAGATAGCTCTAGTTTTTTTATTTCCATAGAGATATTCATTTACGAATATTCAGCAGCTCATTCGATGAGGAAAAAGCCTAGATCCCTTCACAGGAAATGACCTCTTTAGTAAAAATTAGCATATACTACAACCCACTCGGTTTGTTTTAAAAATTACTCTATTTTTAAAACCAGAGCTTAAACCACTCCTTTTCAAATCACTAGGTTCTACAACAACATCAAGTTCATTACGTTAAAGGTTTTTGTCAAAACCAGCCGTAGCCTTCCGTCATTTCAGAAAGATAGTGTTTAGTATTCGTGCTGTGTTTGTTGACCTCCATCAAGGCACAGTGTATGGTAGCTGGGTAATACTTATATGTAGCATATAGATGCGATTGGTAAGGACAGTCACACAGCTTTGTTGACCTCCATCAAGGGTTTGTATGGGTGGATTCAAATCGATCACGAAATGATGGATAGAACTTGACTAGCGGCCTATGTTTTATTGACCTCCATCAAGATAATAAGTCGTTCGAGGTAAAAACCATTATCAAGAATTTCAAGTGTTGAAATTTTCAATGAGATTACATATCTTGTATATGATAGTTGGATCCTGATACCCATTGTGAGTAAGTATTACTCCGGGGAGAGTTTTTCACTTTACAATTAGCTAATCCAGTAGGTGTCTAGAAAGGTGTTAACGGGATTATGCCTCTATGGAAACGAGGTTATTTAATTAGTTCCGTACGAAAGAACGGGGAGACTCCCTTGGAGTACCAACACCGGTCTGGCTGACCGATTAGCGAACTTGTAGGGTGTAATTAATCCCGGCTAATTTTTCCTTTAAGGGTTTGAAGGAAGATTTGATAAAAACAGTGGGAGCCATCCTGATTAGATAAGATAATAACCATTCTAATATTGCAAGAGCGCATGCTAAATTGTTTCTTCTCTCTCGAGGTAGCAACTATGTCATGCCTTAATCAAGATAATAATATGGATGTATTGACCGAACCCGCTTATTATACTGTCCTGGGGAACGTTGGTTCCACTCTAGCTTATAACAATTGTTATGAGTCTGGGTAAGGCATAGGGAAATGCAAGGATCTCCACACAACCCTAATGAAGAAGGAGCATTCTGATGTATCTTTTTCGGATGTGTTAGTTATTGAGAACTGTTTCTCAATCTGCTCTATGTCCTGGGTATTGGATACCGGATCAGGATCCCACATTTGCAATATGTCATGCCCCGCTTCTCAGTGTATGGGCAGAGGACGCGACGGGTCACGCGACGTATTTACTCAGAAGTAAACACGCTAAGTGTATCTAAGCAATATAAAATAAATGTACACAAGAGATAAAATGTAAATGAACAGCAATTTTATTTATTAACATTCTTTTTACAATACAATGAAAATTAAATACATAGAATAAAATCAATGCCTTAACAATGGCATAACAAAAATGAAAATGAAATGTACAAGTAACTAGAGCTCCGGGTCAAAAGCTAGCTGTTCCAAGTCCTCGCTGGTAGGCTCTGTCTCCAGAAGGTCCGATCCACCTGACAACATTCTAAAGAAAGAAGAAAAAGAATGTCGTCAGCGAACAATCTCTTGGTAAGTCCTAAAAGTAAGAAGAGACAGAAAGAGAATGTAACTTTTAAAGTTGTGTTATATTTTTAACGTTGTTGTTTGTAGCTTGGTACAGAAAATGCCAGTGTATACGAGAGGGGTCTCACTATCCCGGAGACTAAGGTATACGGAGTACAAGGAACCGTTCAGCCACGGTACAACGGCAATGGAGATTCAGCTTAGGTGTCTTATGGCTGCAGTCTCGTGCCACTTTTAACACCTTCCGTACCAATCTATCCCTTATAAACCCCGTGATGTCTTGATTATATTTTTTGTATTGTATTGTCTTGTATTATAATTGTATAGATGGATGACTTGCCGAAACCATGATATCAGTAATGGAACAGATATAATGAATGAACATGTAAATGGAGTATATTCATGGTTCAGTTCAGTCAAGTTGTATAGATTGAATAGATTGAATATATGGATTCATATTGAATTGTGGTTTCATACTTGAATCATATTCAAGTCAGATTGATAATATTTAGACTCAGTCTGAGTCAGACAATTTTAAGAAGAACTTGAAATCCTGATTATTTTGATATTATCGGTAACTGCTGCACATGGACGGCAGGATTTGTGTCTTTTTCCAAGACAATTACTGTATTGATAACATCGTTTGTTAGGTTGTCTACCTTAAATAGGCAAGCATCCATATCTCCGGCTCCCTGAGTCTCAAGAGACTGGTCCCGCTTAAACCTATGTTTTCTAGGGTCCTTATTGTAATTTAATATAACTTAAGGGGGTTTTATGTAAAAATAGTTTTGGCATAATTTCAAAATACTCCTCAAGTATTTAATTATCATCTTTAGGGTTTTCATAGATGTATATTTTATAAATGTGAAATTTCTAGTGAATAGAACCTAGTTTCATAGTATATGGTATTTTCTTGAAATATTGTATTTGTGTTGTATTTGGATGGTATTTTAATGTAATAGTGATTCCTTTGATTTAGAAAACTTGGAATATTTATATAATTAAAATAGATATTTTGATAATGTATATATATATATATATATTTAATAAAAAAATTATTTATTTTCTTATAGAAATCTCATTTTTCTAAAGAAAAATGTACAAAAATTCTATCGAGATCGAATGCTCCTTGCAGAGGTCTGCATCTCGCTCTACTAATCCCGAGAATGTGCGATAATCCGCACCATGCTGAACGGGGTCCCCAAAATGGGTTGTAGAGACACAATTGCATGGAAATTGTTAATACATCTTTTTATAGAAAACAGTTTTGTAAGTTTAGTGTATTTATTTGTAATGTCGTATTTCCCGTATTCTATTGTCCTAAAAATCAATCTTTCTATGATATAGATTTGTGTTGTGATGAGGTAGGTCATTACCTCATGAACTATCTAATGGTATAGCAAGGAATAAAGGTTATAATGTCGAAATGAAAAGTTTGTGGTATTTTTATGTAAAAATACGGTAAATGTCACAAAAATGATTATTTTGAAGTGAAACTTATTTTATTGAGTTTGTTAATGTTTATTAATCAACATATGAGAATATAGTTTTATCTTATTAAAGAAAATTTTAGTTTTTAAAGAAAACCGAATTGGAAGTCGGAATAACTCCGCTTCCTTCGGATTTTAGAATTAGAACTTTTTAAAAATGAAGATGAGAGGAGAAATGGGACTTACTGGCTTTGATAAGAAGGGGGAGGTAGAAGAAGGTCTAGGATTCGTCGGTGCTTCATTTTGTTGCCGGAAACTCCTCGTATCGTTGCCTGAACTTCGTCGGAGCTTCGCCCTTTGCTAACTCCACTTGCACAATATAAAGACTTGGGAATTCTTGAGAGTCTTGGCAAGGATTTGTGAGTGAGGAAGGGTGTGAAATGGAGTGGTATTTATAGGAAACATTAGGGTTTAGGGGTGATGAATGGGTGAATTAAAATATGTATTAAAAATGAATTAAATGGGTGATTTATTCCCTCTGGAAAATGTGCAGAGTAAATAAGCAATACAGGAGTTAAGGGGGGGTCCAAAGGTCTAGGGTTTACAGAAAAAATAGGGTTTGGACCATGTTGGACCGGCGGCGTCGGCCCCTGGGGAATTCTCGCCGGTCGAATCATGGAGGTGGGTGTAAGTCCATGCTACCTCTCCCGGTACTTACGGGCATGCGGAATTTGACAAAAACGATTTTTATAGAGGTGGTAACATGGACTTATAACCCGGATCTTGGTTAAACATCTAACTAACAACCTAACTACGAGTTGCTAACTACTCGGTTAGGGGATTATACCTTACTTGTCTCGAACTCCTTCGTCTTCAAACTCCAATGGAGGTCCGGATCGGCTTCTTCCCGTCGTCTCCTTAAGCCGAAGATAGATCCACCTGAAGGCTCCAACCTTTGGCTCCTTCTTCGTTCTTTGAAGAAACTAGTTCACTTGGTTTGCTAAACCTTGTGAAATAGAATGAGTAGAGAAGAGTTTGTATGGGATTTTATCTATGGTTCTTGATTCTCAACTCATGAGATATATGAACCATAGAGTCAAGAGGGGGAGCAAGAGGAAGAGGGTCAAAGCAAGAGCAAGAGAGCTCAAGAACAAGAGAGAGAATGAACAAGTGAGAAATGAGCCTTTCTTTTGTCTTTCACCCTCTCATAATCCAAAACCATCATAACTCATTATACCAAATCAAGTGTTATGTGATGGTTGAAGCAACCATAACCATATCATTTCATGCACTCATTTTGCACAAATGAGCAAGCAAGCAAAAGTCTTTGCCATGAAATGATGGCTATGGTTATCATGATGGTCAACTAGTCAAGCCTAGTCAACCGGTCAACAAGTCAACAAAAGTCAACAAGTCAACAAAGTCAACAAAAGTCAACAACCATATCACCATAATACTTAATTAATATAATAGTTAATCACATATCATATTCTTATTAGGGTTGAGCAAAAAGTCAATGGTCAACGGTCAACTGTCAACAACCCTAATGAGAATCCGCTGCCTCCGTCTCCCCGTCAACTGTGCATACACACCCGCATCCGCGTTCCGAGGAACACGAATGCATACTGGATAAATCCAATCCCAAAAGGTACACTAGGATCCAGCTTAAAACAAAGCCCGCTAGTGTAAACTGTCCGGACACTGTACGTGCACAAGTGCACGGATGTGACCGAACCCTGTCGCAAAACCATGCGACCTTTACTCTTTTGCCTAAAGGCGAAAAGCTTTCTGTGTAGGACTCTAAAGACTCGACATTACACTGGCAGTGGGTTTAACCACAGACCGCAAGCGGCACTAGCTGTGCGTAACGGTCCCCAGGTAATGCCGACAAGAAGACCGACGAGGCGAAACCCATCTGAACTCCTACTGAGCCTGAATGTGACATTCTCCGTACAGTCCGGTCTGTTCGTCTGATACATCGCATGGCGGGCCTAGGGGCGGTAAACGTCCGTCCCCCAATAGCGGTACAAGTCGTGCCGGAGCGAAGCCCAAAACACCCTGAGATAACACTGGAAGCCTACCAGTATATCTCGTTTGCCCTGGACAGGGACTACTCGTGTAATGGCTCTCCTAGACACAGCGCGATGTCAACCCCCAATACCGGGAGAGACGAATCCTGTCTAACCGTCACTGCCTCCAAGTGCTTCGGGACTGCACCCAACTACTACCTGTTTGCATGGCTCCTTTGAGCCGTGGTAGGGTAGTAATCAAAGTACAGTGGGAACACACTCGAGGCGAAGTGACAGTGTCAAGTCAGCGGACTAAGCTGTACTCATGTCACCTGGGAACTGATAACTGACGATAGGCTTAATACCAACTAGTCAGTTCCCGACGAGTCCTGTCCAGTGTACCCGTAACCTAACGAGCACCCGCATATTATCTCAAGTACGACGTAAAGACGGCTGTGGGACAGACCGTCTCCCACACTGGGATGAGAAGTGCATGCGCTGGTCTACTCCGGAGTATCGATGCCCTGTCTCGATAGTCCTGCGACCAGAGACCTGCATAAGGATGTGCTTATAGATTACCCAGCCCCACTAGTGTGACGGCCATCACATCGCTGGTAATCAAGCAAAGATCCTAAGGGCTCCACTAATGTGTATAGGCGATATACAAAAATAAACACATACACACATTGAAGTAGAAACAAACCAAGTAGCATACTACTATTTTGAGCAAGATTGTATATACAAGGTGAATATCCCAAGCTTCCATTAAGTAATATACAAACTAGTATGATACAGTAATGGCCTCTAGGGAATATACACTAACAATCTCCCACTTGCACTAAGGCCATGTACTGGCGTATCGAAGACCTACCATCTCGATCAGCCGCTCGAACTGAGTCTGGGGCAGGGCCTTGGTGAATGGATCTGCAGTGTTATCTTCTGAAGCGACTCTCCGAACCTCGATCTCCTTGCGATCTACGATCTCCCTGATCAGGTGATACCGCCTCAAGATGTGTCTGGATCTCTGATGGGACCTGGGTTCCTTCGCTAAAGCTATAGCCCCGTTGTTGTCGCAATACAGAGGTATTGGATCAACAATGGACGGAACCACCTAAAGTTCTTTCAAGAACTTCCTCATCCAGACGGCTTCTTTTGCGGCATCAGATGCAGCGATGTATTCCGCTTCCATCGTCGAGTCCGCAACGGTTTCTTGTTTAGAACTCTTCCAACACACCGCCCCTCCATTGAGGGTAAAGACAAAACCCGACATGGACTTGGAATTATCCTTGTCACTCTGGAAGCTGGAGTCAGCAAAGGCCTCGATCTGGAGGTCTTTTCCGCCATACACCAAGAACATCTCCTTAGCCCTTCTCAGGTACTTGAGAATGTTCTTTACTGCTATCCAGTGTTTCTCCCCAGGGTTTGACTGATACCGGCTTACCACACTAAGTGCATAAGCTACATCCGGTCTGGTACACAACATCGCATACATTATAGAGCCTACCGCAGAAGCGTAGGGTATAATAGACATACGATCCCTCTCCAAATCAGTCTTGGGAGACATCTCTTTAGAGAGGGTGATCCCGTGACAAGCCGGTAGGTTACCGCGCTTGGAATCTTCCATACTGAATCTTTTCAGTACGGTGTCGATGTACCTGGACTGAGAAAGTCCTAATATTCTTTTGGATCTATCACGATGGATCCGGATCCCCAGGATGTATGAGGCATCACCCAGGTCTTTCATGGAGAACCTGTGTGACAAGAACCCCTTGACAGATTGTAGCATAGGAATGTCATTTCCTATTAAGAGAATGTCATCCACGTATAAAACGAGGAATACTACAGTTCTCGCTACAAATCTACTATAGATGCATAGTTCATCTGGATTTTTGATAAAGCCAAATTCCTTGACCGTCTCATCAAAACAGATGTTCCAACTCCGCGATGCCTGCTTTAGTCCGTAGATGGACTTAAGCAACTTGCACACCTTTCCGCTGCTCCCACTCTGAATGAAACCCTCTGGCTAGTCCATATAGACACACTCCTCTAAATTTCCATTTAGAAAAGCCGTCTTTACGTCCATCGGCCAAATCTCATAATCGTGGAAGGCAACAATGGCAAGAAGGATCCGAATGGATTTCAGCATGGCTACTGGAGAAAAGGTTTCGTCATAGTCCAAGCCAGGTCTTTGAGGAAAACCCTTTGCTACCAGCCTAGCTTTATAGGTCTCAACCTGCCCATCTACACCAATCTTCCTTTTGAAGATCCACTTGCATCCTACGGGTTTTACCCCGTCTGGAGCAATGTCCAACGTCCATACTTTGTTGGTGTACATGGACTCCATTTCGGTCCGTATTGCATCCAGCCATTTCACTGAGTCAACGCTCTGAACGGCCTGCTGGAAGCTAGTAGGCTCATCATAATCTATGATGTAATCCTCTCTATCCCCGTCTATGAGAAAACCGTAGTATCTCTCGAGCGGATGAGTCTGCCTACTACTCCTGCGGAGCGGCGTAGGAATGTCCTGTTCTTCCGAACCCTCTGGTTCCACTAAACTTTCAGTAATAGTCCGTGGTTCTGGAATTTCTTCCAGTTCTACTGCGCTCCCACTTATTTCCTTTTCCAAGAACTGGTGTTCTAGAAAGTGGGCATTACGAGAAACAAGGACTTTTTGTTCCTCTGCGTAGTAGAAAAGATACCCCGTGGTGTTCTTTGGGTATCCCACAAACTTGCACAGTACTGAGCGTGCCTCGAGTTTGTCCGCATGCTGCTTTTTGACAAAAGCTGGACATCCCCAGATCTTCAGATATTGAAGATAGGGTTTCTTCCCACTCCATAACTCATATGGTGTGGTAGGCACAGTCTTAGTGGGAACTCGGTTCAAAAGGTATGCGGCTGATTCTAGCGCATATCCCCAGAATGATCGCGGTAACTCAGTGTTACTCATCATGGACCGCACCATATCCAATAGGGTGCGGTTCCGTCTCTCCGATACACCGTTATATTGCGGAGTGTATGGAGGAGTAAGCTGAGAGAGAATTCCGTTCTCTTTTAAATAGTCCAGGAACTCGGCACTTAAGTATTCTCCACCTCGATCCGATCTTAGAATCTTAATACTTTTCCCGGTTTGTTTTTCTACTTCATTCTTATACTCCTGGAATTTTCCAAAGGCTTCGGACTTATGTTTCATTAAGAAGACATAACCGTACCTTGAGAAGTCATCCGTAAAAGTAATGAAGTAAGAATAACCGCTTCGCGCATGTGTAGACATTGGACCGCACACGTCACTGTGTACGAGTCCCAAGAGCTCGCTCGCTCTTACTCCATGTCCAGTAAACGGAGTCTTTGTCATCTTTCCTTTGAGACAGGATTGACAAGTGGCATACGATTGATATTCGAACGGATTCAAATATTTTTCTGTATGTAACTTCGTCAACCTTCTCTCATTGATGTGACCCAGTCTACAATGCCACAAGAAAGTCTGATTTATTTCCGGAGACTTTCTTTTGTGTGTATTCTGGACATTGAAAATCTGTGGTTGGTTTAATACGTATATACCATTACTCAATGTACCTGACCCAATCAGAACTTGATTAAGGTGAATGTTTACAACATTGCTTACAAACGCAAATTCATAACCTTCTTTAGAAACTAAAGATACAGAAATGATATTACAAGTTGTGTTGGGTACAGAAAAGCAATTACGCAAAACCAAAACATGTCCATCTGACATTCCCAGGTGATAGTCCCCCACGGCTTTAGCATCCATGCTAGCTCCGTTCGCAACTCTGAGGGTCATGTCACCTGCCTTCAAAACCCTACGGTTTCTCAACGCCTGCAAAGAATTACAGATATGAGATCCTGATCCGGTATCCAATACCCAGGAAGTAGAGTTTATTGAAAGACAGTTTTCAATAACATACACACCTGAAGCTGAAGCTGCAACCTGCTTCAATTCCTGTGTTCTGGCTTTCCAAGCCCTGCAATCATTCTTCCAGTGTCCTTTCTTATGACAATAGAAGCATTCTTCCTTATCCACGAGCTTCCCCGCTTTCTTTGTTGCTTTTGTTTTTCCCGTCGTATCCACTTTACTAACATCGCCCCTTGGTTTGGCGGGGGCTTTCTTCTTCTTTCCCTTGGCTTTCTCCTTGGACCTAGAAGAAGTTGATTCTCCTACAAACTAAGTGGATGTTTCCCTACTTTTCTGTAGGGTGCCCTCTGCGCTCCTCAGCATGTTGAGGAGCTCTAAAAGTTCAACCTCTTTTTCTTGTAAGTTGAAGTTCAGTATAAACTGGGCGTAAGTGGAAGGATGGGACTGGAGAACTATGTCCGTATAGAGCTCACTCTCCAATGTGGTCCCTAGGTCCGCGAGCTCCTCAATGTAGCCGATCATCTTTAGCACGTGCTCGGCTACTTATGATCCGACGGCCATCCTTGCCGAAAATAACTTTTTCGACGCTTCGTATCTTGCGATATGAGATTGCTCTCCATACAGTTCTTTTGTATGGAGAAATATGGATTCAAGGTCCATATTCTCGTGCCTCCTCTGATGTTCGTTGTCCATCGAGGCAAGTACGAGGCACTTGGCCTTCGCGCTATCAATCTTCCAAGTCTTGCGGATTTCCTTATCCGCGACGCTGGAAGTGGGACCAGGGACAGGGGGAGCTTTGATGGTAAGAAGATACCCCAGCTTGTCGTAAGTGATTGCCATCTTGACATTCCTGAGCCAATCTTTGTAGTTTGGCCCTGTCAGTATATTTTTATCTAGAAGTAACTTAAGTCCAGTCATGTCGATTGGTCGCTGCAATTAGGAGAGAGAAGAAGAAACACTCAGCATGATGCTCTTGCAAGTTTAGAGTGGTTTTTAGTTTGTCTAAACAGGATGGCTCCCACTGTTTCTCGAATCCCTCCTCAAACCATAAAGGAAGAATTAGTCGGGATCAATCCCACCGTACAATACTTGCTTAACCGTTCAGCCAGACCAGTGTCGGTGTCACGACCCGAAAATTCGACTCGTGACCGGCACTTAACCACGCAACGTCTACAGGCGTAACGCGGCTAAGTAAGCCGAACCCAGAAATCAAAACCAATAAATAGAGTGATTTAAAACGTTTTGTAAAAGTGATAGTAATTGTCTGAAAAACTCCCATTTATTTAGTAGAAATCCCTTTTTAAGTTCGCAAGTTATGAGTTTTATAATTTTGGTAACATTTCCTTTTTAAAACATTAGCCCCGAAAGTCGGGTAAAAGTAAGGTGTAGCGGAAATAACAAGTGACATAAATAAAGCATCACAATATGATATACGACGCCGTAGCGAAGAATACACAGTAAAACAAGGACAATATCATAAAAGATGAGACTGCATAAAGTAACGTCGGCCCACATGCGAGCTCGACACCAGAACATAAAATCATACATATCGTCCTCACAACTGTTTCTAAGTCAATACAGAAGGTAGATGGAGAATACTAGATACATCAATATACAACTGAAATATAACAGATACCGTACAAAACCCACCTATCAGCAAAAGACTATCTCTGCTCAAAAAGGGGTATCTGTGTCAAAAGATGAGGTAACAGCCAGCCGTGACTACTCCCAAGGGCAACCTGCAAACACTGTGGCACAACGGGGGTGAGTTGCCAACTCGTGAATAGAGATAACATATAAAGGTGATCGCAGGCATGCACATATAGCGTGGCTCTACTAATGCCAGCAGATGATATCAATGCATGTCAACAGTGGATACAATAGTAATGCATGTACTCTAACAGGTAAATGCCACAGGATGGGATGAATAGTAATCAATACTGAGTATGGGGTAAATAATATCTACATGGACTATGTCAACTTGGAAAGCAATGATCGGTGCCTCAAACTGCACCCAAATCCCACATATACTCAGGCGCCGGCACACCCATCGGCCCTCAAATCCTGTATATCTCGGAGGAATCACGAGTGCCCAACATCGGCACCCAAAACATCATAAAATACCCGTGTCCAGCATCGACACGTAAATCCTCAAATATCGGGCGCCGTCAATCTGGACCGGCCCCACGGGGTCCGTCTGCGGTATCGGCCCTCGGCCCCGGCAGCACGGTCATCCCGCATCCATCACTCGACTCTGGTCAGTATCCTCCGGACAACTGCCAGGTCCAACCAATCACCGGTAGGTACTCGCCCGCCTCCAGGCTCAATCGGCAAATCCCATCGATCATCTCGCCGAGGGGAACCATACCGGGCCCACCACGAACCCGCAAACGGAACATCCACTCCTCGAATCGGGTTTCAAGCACACGTCTCAGCACCGAGAAAACGCGTGGTGGACACACCAAAATATCATATCACGAGGTACCGGGTTTTTCAAAATAACATATCTTTCCTTAAATAGTTCCACGGTCCTCAAAACAGAAATCACATGAAAATCCAATACCAATAGTAAAATCCAATGCGAGGTACAATATACATCAATCACATGTAAAATGAACTACAGCAATAATACAACAGTATAATCATGGCAGTTCTACAGTGGGTGTGGCATGGCAATTACTAACGGTGTGTGTGTAGCATGTAAATGGTGCTCGTGCAACATAAACCGTTAGTAATAGTGTGGTGTTCTATCAGTTCTAGCATATATCAATAACACATAGCAGGGAAATGCAATATGAGATGACAGTCCATAGGTAGATGCAATATGTAATACTAAGATCCTATCAGCCCTGACGCATAACGCCATGCGGGCGATATCCCCGTAGATGTGAAATCTACTCACCGTGTCTCGCGCTAAGTGTATCCAACCACTTGCTTGCCCTTCTTCGCGGCGTCCGTCTCACTGGCCTGCGAACCTAAAATCACAACACGTATTACACATATAAGTCTAATTTCGCCAAAAACGTGATATCACGGTCAAACTAGAAACTCGTGTCGCAAACCAATCGCGCGTGTGCGCGATACGCTAAAACGCGTGTGTGTACTGAACCAAGAACCACCCCGACACGCTACGATGCGTAGCACGCACCAGATCTACAGAAACGTGCATGTCGCACTAAATACACACACCCCAACACAGGGAAACAACTCCCAGATTTTTACCTGGAAGAAATCCCACAAAATCAACAAGACCAAACACTGAAAAATACACCCAGAAACCACCCTGCACAAAACGAGACAAAATGGGGGAAGGGAGGCCGGCGTCGCCGGCCAAACCGTGCCTGTCGCCGGCCCAACCCCGGTGGAATGGCCTCGAACTTCACTCAAATCCCTGAAAAAGCCTGCCTAACATTCTGAAGTTGTTTCAAACACTCAAAAACTCACGCAGTAAAAGCAGATCACTGAAATCCTAAAATCTGCACAAAAACGACATTTTGCACCGAATCGTGAAATTGGTGGTATTTTAGCGTAATAGGGGTTGGACTAGGTTGCTGTGGCCTCAACAACTTACTAAGGACCTACTGAAACCACAACTCACTTCAATTGCACAAGAATCTCACAAATTACCCCATATCACACTAAAATGCACTAAAACCCGATATCCGAAGCAAAACTACACAAACTACGCTAACTAGGGGATAAGGTAGGAAGTATACCTCACTCTCGACCCTAGGGAGCTGCAGGAAGAAGAAGAAGTGAAGAGAAGTCGCTGCACTTGGAACTGGGGCTGCTGCTGCTGCTCACTGCCTCTGCTGCTGCTCACTGCCTCTGCTACTGCTGTTGCTGAATGTTGCTGCTGCTGCTTGTGCTTCTGCTGCTGCTTGTGCTTCTGCTGCTGCTTCAGTTGCTTCTGCTGCTGCTGCTTGAAGAGGTAAGTGTGTGTGTGAGTGTGTTGGTATGTTGTGTGTGTGAGAGTGTGAGAGCTTGAGAGAAAACCAAAAGAAATGAGAGCCACCACAATAATTCAAACAAAAGTCACCCCTCTCTCTCTCTCCTCATTAATGGCAAGCATGGCTTGAGCCATGATGCCCTCTCTCTCTCCTTCTCACAAGTCAACACCCTTACCATTTGAATTAAAGTAATCTTTTAATTTAACTAATTAATTAAACTTGCTTAAACCCCAAAGGAATTAATCCTACAATTAACCCACCATGGTTAATAATTGTTGTATTTACTTGATTTAAAAACCCTAGTTTACATGCACATATGTGTGCAAGCCTAGGAAAATTTTGGAAAAATATTTATTAGATTAGGAAAAATATTTAAAACACAATTTGGTAAACTTTTAATTAAAAATCATTATTTAATTATGATTATTCACTAACCCTTATCCTAAGGTGTTACAGTCGGTATTTCGAGGGAGGTTTTCCAACGCTTTCGCGAAGTTCCTTAATTAAAGAACCTCTTTTCCCTGGGGGCGTAGCCCCGCTAACACCTTTCTAGGCACCTACTAGGTTTATAGCATTGATCGTTAAGTGAGAAATTTCCCGAGGAGTAGCATATACTCACAGTAGGATCGGGATCCAAATATCATCGCGTGACGAAACTGAAGGAATCCTACCAGAATCATCACACTCCAAATGGTATGCAAATCTAGCAAGTTTCAGTACTTATGAAACTCCCGATATGGATTTTTGCCCCATGCTCTTATGACCTTGACTTTGGCCAAAATATCATAAGTCACATGTCAAGTTCTACCTTTCATTATCCAGGTTAATTTGGATCCATCCGTACCTACCCTTGACTTTGGCCAAAATGGCAGTACGACTGTCCCAAACCAACGCATCTATCTATGCTACACATGAACACCCAATAGCTACCAATCACTATGCCTTGACTTTGGCCAACATACACAGCTTGAATACTATTGACTATTCATATGAAACGACAGAGGGCTACGAATGGTTTTGGGAAAACCGTGAACGTAGTGAACTTGATTTGGTCGATGGAACGAGATAGCTTTTAAAAGGAGTGGCTCAAGCTCCGCATTTAAAAGTTGGTTTTGAAAAGAACCGAGTGGTTTTTCGGAAGTGTTCCAACGACTTTAACTTGGTTTATTATCTTCCATTAGTTCTTTTAATGCGTGATATTCTTGCATTAGTTCTTTTAATGCTCCCCATCATTTAATCCTACCATTGCAGAAAACAACCAAAATATGACGTACGCTTATGCCATTCGCATTCGCCACTGGGCCCCGTCATTACCCGTTAGGTTACTTAACTAACGACAGAGCGGGGGCTGGGCTAGCGCGTCTGTAAAACATAAGCAACGCCTAAATAATATCATATATAGATATACTGCAATGATAAACATTTCAGATCACAGATGAATACATTGGATATACTAGGAATCTGTAATTCGTACGAGCCTGTAACGAAAGACAGATTACACGGTCGCGGTGAATAGCCAATACCCCACCCAAGACCCCTATGGGTGCGGCAAACTACCCGCCAAGTACCCGAAGCGAAGCAACCTCCCTCATCTCCATGAGTAGGCCACACGGCACTTCGGCATACCCGGTAGTTTGTGCACCCCCTCCATGGGTCTATCCTAGGAGCAAAAACAGTAAAAAGAAATTATACAATGACGGCTACAACCCCGACCCGGTTGTGTGGCCATACAAATAATTATTACATTAATTTACAAATTTACATGAATTGAAAGAAAAGAAAACTCTCGTCTCACAACCCCCGGCTATTCACCCGCGACAATCCAACATATTCATATACACATTCCAGCAACATTACAGATCACAGATTTGTATAACCCCCACTAATCGACATATAGCGATTAGCAGACGTTCAATACAAATATCACATTACAGAAAAACCCGTTAGCTTAAGTCTTTTAGAAGTTCGATCAAAAATACGGATTTTCGGGACCCCAAAAATAAAATTTTCTTTCTGGAAAATCTGGGCAGAAAACACATATATCAAAAATCCCAAAATACCCCCAGAATAACACTGCACCAAAAATGGACCTCGGCCGAGTCAACTCGGCCGTGGATCCGCGGCGGGAGCGTGCTCCTGCCGTGTTTCCGCGGCGATTTGACTCGATCGTTGGACCATTTTTGGTGGTTATTCTAATAAAACCCTGAGCCGATTTTAGAGATGAAAATAATCAACTTTTGAACAGTATAAAAATCGACAGAAACTTCGAATTTTGGGGTTCATTTCGGGACTTTTTCTTTGATCGATCTTCTAGTTACTTGCTAACATGTTAGATAGAGTTTAACTAGGCTCTGATACCACTGTAAGTCCATGCTACCTCTCCCGGTACTTACGGGCATGCGGAATTTAATAAAAACGATTTTTATAGAGGTGGTAACATGGACTTATAACCCGGATATTGGTTAAACATCTAACTAACAACCTAACTACGAGTTGCTAACTACTCGGTTAGGGGGTTATACCTTGCTTGTCTCGAACTCCTTCGTCTTCAAACTCCAATGGAGGTCCGGATCGGCTTCTTCCCGTCGTCTCTTTACGCCGAAGATAGATCCACCTGAAAGCTCCAACCTTTGGCTCCTTCTTCGTTCTTTGAAGAAACTAGTTCACTTGGTTTGCTAAACCTTGTGAACTAGAATGAGTAGAGAAGAGTTTGTATGGGATTTTATCTATGGTTCTTGATTCTCAACTCATGAGATATATGAACCATAGAGTCAAGAGGGGGAGCAAGAGGAAGAGGGTGAAAGCAAGAGCAAGAGAGCTCAAGAACAAGAGAGAGAATGAGCAAGTGAGAAATGAGCCTTTCTTTTGTCTTTCACCCTCTCATAATCCAAAACCATCATAACTCATTATACCAAATCAAGTGTTATGTGATGGTTGAAGCAACCATAACCATATCATTTCATGCACTCATTTTGCACAAATGAGCAAGCAAGCAAAAGTCGTTGCCATGAAATGATGGCTATGGTTATCATGATGGTCAAGTCAGCGGACTAAGCTGTACTCATGTCACCTGGGAACTGATAACTAACGATAGGCATAATACCAACTAATCAGTTCCCGACGAGTCCTGTCCAGTGTACCCGTAACCTAACGAGCACCCGCATATTATCTCAAGTATGACGTACTGACGGCTGTGGGACAGACCGTCTCCCACACTGGGATGAGAAGCGCATGCGCTGGTCTACTCCGGAGTATCGATGCCCTGTCTCGATAGTCCTGCGACCAGGGACCTGCATAAGGATGTGCTTATAGATTACCCAGCCCCACTAGTGTGACGGCCATCACATCGCTGGTAATCAAGCAAAGATCCTAAGGGCTCCACTAATGTGTATAGGCGATATACAAAAATAAACACATACACACATTGAAGTAGAAACAAACCAAGTAGCATACTACTATTTTGAGCAAGATTGTATATACAAGGTGAATATCCCAAGCTTCCATTAAGTAATATACAAACTAGTATGATACAGTAATGGCCTCTAGGGCATATACACTAACAGTGGGGACTCGGATTCTCGCCACGTGTCCCTGACGGTCTAAATACCTCAGTGCACTTGTTTGTTTTAAGTGTGACTCTTGGTTTTATGTCTTGTGCACGTGAAGAATCTTGGGCTTCTAAAAGATTAAAAGAAAAATAACTAAAAATATAATGTGGCTGGAGGGATTCGATCACAGGGGCTACGCCACAGCAGTGCAAGGCTTTACTAATGTGCTACAAGTACTTTCTTGCTGTTCTAAATCAAAACAAATACTTATAGCATTCACAGGAATTGTAATTACCCCAAGTGTACATTAACTTTTAATGAATTTTCTGTACATAGAATTTGGAGTTGTTACAGTCTACCCCCCTTACAAAAATTTCGTCCTCGAAATTTACAATTTTTTTAGGACTAGTTTACAAATAAGCGAGGATATTTTGCACACATCTCTTGCTCCCTTTCCCATATCGATTCTCCTGGAGTGTCTTTCCTCCACATCATTCGAACCAAGTTGACTTCCTTCTTCTGAAGTGACTTCACCTTTCTATCCAGGATCTCAACAGGTGGCTGCTCACAAGATAAATCTGGCTGTATAGTGAGTTCGGAATGATTAAGTACATGGTTGGGGTCAGTCACATACCTTCTGAGTTGAGATATGTGGAACACAATATGCACTCCTTCCAATGAAGGTGGAAGTGCCAAGCGATAAGCTACTTCACCAACTCGTTTGAGTATGTTGAACGGTCCAATATAACTTGGACTTAGTTTACTCCGTCTTCTAAAACGAAACACTCCGTAGTATGGAGATATCTTCAAAAATACGTGATCTCCTGGCTGGAACTCCAAATGACGGCGCTTTGCATCAGCCCAGTGCTTCTGTCAATCTTAGGTTATGCGCATTCTTTCCCTGATAGTACGAACCACATCGACAGTTGCTATTATCATCTCATGTCCAAGGAGTTCCCTATCTGCGATGTCATTCCAACTTAATGGAGATCGACACTTATTTCCATAAAGTGATGCAAAAGGTGAATTCCTATACTTCCTTGGTAGCTGTTGTTATATGAAAACTCCATAAGATGTAGGTGATCTCCCCATGATCCTCCGATGTCTAGCATACACGCTCTGAGCATATCCTCCAAGATTTGAATAGTTCGCACAAACTGACCATCGATTTATGGATGATAAGCTGTGCTGAAATTCAGACTTGTTCCCAAGCTCGCTTGCAGACTCTGCCAAAATTGTGATCGAAATCTAGTGTCACAATCAGAGACAATGCAGACTGGTACTCCATGAAATCTCACGATCTCCTGTATGAGTTCATAGGTATCAAAGATAGTACATATTTGAAAAGTTTTAAAATCTTATTTAGATTCTTACCTCCATGTACTTCTTTGCTAATATCTCAGTAGATTGGCCAACTCGAAATGGGATGAAGTGAGCCGATTTTGTGAGTCGGTCTACAATAACCCATACCGCATCGTTACCCTTTGTGCTGTGAGGAAGAGCATTCAAAAAATCCATCGTGATGTGTTGCCACTTCCATTCTGGGATAGGTAACGGTCAAAGTAATCCAGCGGTGCTGTGATGTTCAGCCTTTACATGCTGAAACACTAAGCATTTAGCGACGCTACTGGCTACTTTACGCTTCATTCCATACCACCAGTAAGTTTGTCACAGATCCTTGTACATCTTTGTACCTCCAGGGTGTACTGATTAGGGAGAGCCGTAAGCTTCTTTCATTAACTCTTCCCGAACAGAACCTTTTGGTACACACAATCTGCTGTTGTACCTCAAAGATCCATCTTCATGAATGATGAAGTCTGTTCTTAGTCCATTCTCTACTTGTTCTCGGATCTTTTGCAACTTAGCATCATTTTCTTGAGCTGTTTTGATCTGATTGACAATGGTAGATTGAACTTGTAAGTTCATCAAACTTGAAGCGTTACCTGGCATGATCACTTCAATCTCCATCTGATGCAGGTCTTGTTGAAGCTTCCACTGAGCGGTGAGATTCATTGATAATGGTTGGCGACTAAGGGTATCAGGTACCACATTCACCTTTCCTAAGTGATATTGCAAGTTAATGTCGAAGTCCGCCATGCGTTCTAACCATCGTCTCTGCCGCATATTAAGCTCCTTCTGAGTAAACACATATTTCAGATTCTTGTGATCTGTGTATATGTTCACTCGTTCACCAAAAAGATAATGGCGCCAAATCTTAAGAGCAAAGATTACAGCCGCCATCTCCAAATCATGCGTCGGATAATTGCGCTCATGAAACTTCAGCTGTCTTGATGCATAAGCTACAATCTTACCGTATTGATGTAGAACACATCCTAATCCCTTACCGGATGCATCACAATGCATTTCGAAACCTCCAGATTGGTCTGGTATAACGAGAATAGGCGTTGATTTCAATCTTTTCTTGAGTTCTACGAATGCTTGTTCGCACGCTTCTGACCACACGAATTCTTCATCTTTACGTGTGAGCTTGGTCAGGGGTGTTGCAATCTTCGAAAATCCTTCAATGAACCTTCGGTAATATCCAACTAGACTCAAGAAACTTCGAATGTCCTTCACTAACTTCGGTGTCGGCCATTCGCTTACTGCTGAAACTTCCGCTGGATCTACAGAGATTCCTTCGCCCGATACAATATGTCCGAGAAAACCAACTTGATTTAGCCAAAATTCGCATCTGCTATACTTGGCATAGAGTTGATGTTGTCGTAGGGTTTCCAGGACAATTCTCAAGTGTTCGGCTTGTTCCTTCTGACTATTAGAATACACCAGGATGTCGTCGATGAAGATGACAACAAATCTGTCTAAGTACTCTCGAAAAACTTGATTCATTAGGTTCATGAATATTTCTGGTGCGTTGGTCACTCCAAATGGCATCACAAGAAATTCGTAATGACCATAGCGAGTTCCGAATGCCGTTTTATGGATACCAAATTCCTTGACCTTCACCTGATGATAACCCGAACGAAGATCTAACTTGGAGAAAACGCAAGATCCACTTAGCTGGTTGAATAAATCGTCGATGCGCGGGAGTGGATACTTGATCTTTATCGTTACTTCATTCAAGGCTCTATAATCAATGCACATTCTATATGAAACTTTCTTATTCTTCACAAGTAGAACTGGTGATCCCAAACTTGAAGTGCTGGGACGAATCCATCCTTTCGCCAATAATTCGTCCAACTGAGTTCGGACCTCCTTTAAACTTTCCGGACTTACTCGATACGGTGCTTTGATTATCAGTTGTGCTCCTGGTATTAAATCAATGCTGAATTCAAGATCTTGATCGGGAGGCAAACCTGATATATCATCAGGAAACACATCGTCGAACTCTCGAACCACTTCTGGATTTGATCCTTCCTCCGATTGAATTGCCGCAATCACTGCCTTCTTTGGTTTTGCCTTGTATGTACTTGGCTCCAGGATACGGTCTCCCCTTTTGAAATAGAAGACCGGATGATCTGGAATCTCGAATACTGGCCTCCTTTGACGACAGTCAATGGTAGCATAGAAGGTTCCTAGACAATCCATACCCAGAACCACATAGAAGTTCGGTATGTCCAGCATCTTTAAGTCAGCATAGAATTCTCTGCTGCAGACGACCACTGGATACAGGCTATATCCCATTGTTGCCTTTAGAATGCCGTTCCCTGAACTGACATTCCAGCTGGATACAAGTGGTGTGACTGGAATGCATGAGTTCGGACGAACCGTTGCGACATAAAGCAATGAGATGCTCCAGTATCGAATAGTGCGAGTGCAGAAAGTGAGGCTACTAAGATTGTACCTAAGTTATATATGTTTTAGGTATAAGGAAAAGAGATATATAGGTATGTCTATGAACTGAAATAGAATTTGAAAGGGGAGTGTTACCAGTAATGACTTAGCTGGTAGCTTCAGCTTCTTCCACGGTCATTGTGAAAGCCTGTCGCCTCGGTACATTCCTCCTTACTGGATGAGCATTCCTCTGTCCGTTCCTTGGTCCTTGAGGTGGGTTCCTTTGAGCTTGATGGAACTGACGAGAAGGAGGTGCAGTCGGTCCACGAGGAGGTGGAGCAGGTAGTGGAACTCTCGGAACTGGAACTTGGATGGCTTGCGCTGCGGGTATGTGATTGCTGGTCTGGGTGCAGCATATGGGTTGTGTCTACAAGGATAATACCCAATATCATGAGTAGCTGAGCCGCAGACTAAGCAAAGGAGATTCGCTCGCCGTCAATCCTTCATCAGATGTCCATCGCTCCTACAATAGGTGCAAAAGGCTGGGCTAGGCCGGTTGTTTGGTACTCCCGGTCTCCTTGGCGCGAATGGTGGCCATGAAAAGGCTCCTCCTGCCATCTGATTGGCAGGGCGCTTAACTCCGGAAAATTGAGGTCTGCCCCTCATTTTTACCACCGCCTCATATCGACGGGCCGCTTTCAGAGCCAATTCATGAGTCAGGAAATCTCATGTGGCTACTACAGCCTGGATCTCAAGATCTAACCCTTGTTGAAATCGTCGGGCTCTGGTCTCATCCGTTGGTATTAGGTATGCCGCGAATCTGTTAAGGTATTGTTTTAGCTGTGTATTATGTGATATTTGAAAAATCGAAATATTGAGACATATCTTACCGACTGAGCATGGTAAACTCAGCATCGTACTCATCCACTAATTTGGTCCATATCGAACCCTGTTGTAGGTGGATGAACTGTTGTTACATGTCGAATCTGGCAGTCTCGAAAAAGTACTTTGCGTCGAACATATCACGGAAAGTCCTCCATTCGATCGGCTGGGTGAGATGGCTTTCTTCCGCCTTCCACTAAACCCATGCATTATTAGTGAGCTGCAGCTTTGCAACTCAAACCCAAGCGACCTCTGGCACTTGTGCTGCTGCTTGGTCATCTTCAATACTCTGAGCCCATCCTCAGCTTCTAAGGGGCTCTCTTTTCCTGATAGATGCTTACGGTGCAAGGCCCTGAATTGCTTCACCCCAGCTGCTTCTGCCTTGGGACAGTTCATCAAGATAGCAGTCTGCTGCTGCTGTCCCTTTAGGAGGCTACGAATCGCCTCAAGTAGTACCGGTTGCTCATTGATCGGAGCAGCTACAGCCGGTGCAATTGGTAGGGGTGGTGGGGTGTTGTTGAAGTTGATACTGGTGTTATTTGGGGAATCCATAACCTTGAAAGAAAAATGTGGCTTAGGACAGATTCAAAATATATGAAATTAGAAGATTCAAGAAAGTTGAATTGTAAACAATGTTTTTAGTTGCTAGTTCTTGTGATATATTGCTTTGCTTATCCACGCAGAGCAGACCTGCATGTCCATACAGAGCCGACCTGTATGTCCACACAGAGCGGACCTGCATGGGCTACCAGCAAAACCTGTCACGCCCAGCTTCTCAGTGTACAGGCAGAGGATGCGACGGGTCACGCGACGTATTTACTCAGAAGTAAACACGCTAAGCGTATCTAAGCAATATAAAATAAAATGTACACAAGAGACAAGATGTAAATGAACAACAACTTTATTTATTAACATTCTTTTCACAATACAATGAAAAGTGAATACATGGAATAAAAATAATGCCTAAACAATGGCATAACAGAAATGAAAATGAAATGTACAAGTAACTAGAGCTCCGGGTCAAAAGCTAGCTGATCCAAGTCCTCGCTGGTTGGCTCCATCTCCAGAAGGTCCGATCCACCTGACAACATTCCAAAGAAAGAAGAAAAAGAATGTCGTCAGCGAACAATCGCTCGGTAAGTCCCAAAAGTAAGAAGAGACAGAATAGACAGAAGGAGAATGTAACTTTTAAAGTTGTATTATATTGTTAACGTTATTGTTTATAGTTTGGTACAGAAAATGCCAGTGTATACGAGAGGAGTCTCACTATTCCGCAGACTAAGGTATACGGAGTATAAGGAATCGTTCAACCACGGTACAACAGCAATGGAGATTCAGGTTAGGTGTCTTATGGTTGCAGTCTCGTGCCACTTTTAACACCCTTCGTACCAATATACCCCTTATAAACCCCGCGATGTCTTGATTGTATTGTTTGTATTGTATTGTCTTGTATTATAATTGTATAGATGGATGACTTGCCGAAACCATGATATCAGTAATGGAACGGATATAATGGATGAACATGTAAATGGAGTATATCCATAGTTCAGTTCAGTCAAGTTGTATAGATTGAATAGATTGAATATATGGATTCATACTGAATTGTGATTTTATACTTGAATCATATTCAAGTCAGGTTGATAATATTTAGACTCAGTTTGAGTTAGACCATTTTAAGAAGAACTTGAAATCTTGATTGTTTTGATATTATCGGTAACTGCTGCACATGGATGACAGGATTTGTGTCTTTTTCCAAGACAATTACCGTATTGATAACACCGTTTGTTAGGTTGTATACCTTAAATAGGCAGGCACCCATTTCTCCGACTCCTGAGGCTAAGAGACCGGTCCCGTTTAAACCTATATTTACTAGGGTCCTTATTGTAATTTAATACAACTTGAGGGGGTTTTATGTAAAAATGGTTTTGGCATAATTTCAAAATACTCCTCAAGTATTTAATTATCATCTTTAGGGTTTTGATAGATGTATATTTTATAAATATGAAATTTCTAGTGAATAGAACATAGTTTCATAGTATATGGTATTTTCTTGAAATATTGTACTTGTGTTGTATTTGGATGGTATTTTCATGTAATAGTGATTCCATTAATTTAGAAAACTTGGAATATTTATATAATGAAAATAGATATTTTGATAATATATATATATATATATATATATATATTTAATGAAAATAATTTATTTATTTTCTTGTAGAAATCTCATTTTTCTAAAGAAAAATGTATAAAAATTCCATCGAAATCGAATACTCCATGCAGAGGTCTGTATCTCGCTCTACTAAGCCCGAGTATGTGCGATAATTCGCACCATCCCAAACTGGGTCCCCAAAATGGGTTGTAGAGGCGCAATTGCTTGAAAATTGTTAATACATTTTTTTTATAGTAAATGGTTTTGTAAGTTTAGTGTATTTATTTGTAAGGTCGTATTTTCCATATTCTATTGTCCCAAAAATCAATCGTGCTATGATAGAGATGTGTGTTGTGATGAGGTAGGTCATTACCTCGTGAACTATATAAAGGTATAGCAAGGAATAAAGGTTATAATGTCGAAATGAATACTTTGTAGTATTTTTATGTAAAAATGCGATAAATGTCAATTATTTTGATGTGAAACTTGTTTTATTGAGTTTTTTAATGTTTATTAATCAACATATGAGAATATGGTTTTATCTTGTTAAAAAAAATTATAGTTTTTAAAGAAAATCGAATTGGAAGTCGGACTAACTCCATTTCCGTCGCGTTTTAGAAGTGGAACTTTTTAAAAATGAAGATGAGAGGGGAAATAGGACTTACTGGCTTTGATGAGAGGGGGGAGGTAGAAAAAGGTCTAAGATTCATCGGTACTTCGTTTCGTAGCCGGAAACCCCTCGTATCGTCACCGGAACTTCGTCAGAGCTTCGCCCTTTGCTAACTCCACTTGCACAATATAAAGACTTGGAAATTCTTGAGAGTTTTGGCAGGGATTTATGAGTGAGGAGGGGTGTGAAATGGAGTGGTATTTATAGGAAACATTAGGGTTTAGGGGTGATGAATGGTGAATTAAAATATGTATTAAAAATGAATTAAATGGGTGATTTATTGCCTCTGGAAAATGTGCAGAGTAAATAAGCAATACAGGAGTTATGGGGGGAGTCAAAAGGTCTAGGGTTTACAAAAAAATAGGGTTTGGACCATGTTAGAACGGCGGCGGCGGCCCCTGGGGAATTCTGGCCGGTCGGATCATGGAGGCGGGGGCTCGTATTCTAGCCATGTGTCCTTGACGTTCTAAATACCTCAGTGCACTTGTTTGTTTTAAGTGTGACTCTTAGTTTTACGTGTTGTGCATGTGAAGACTCTTGGGTTTCTAAAAGATTAAAAGAAAAATAACTAAAAAGATAATGTGTCTGGGGGATTCGATCACAGGGGCTACGCCACAGCAGTACAAGGCTTTACCAATATGCTACAAGTACTTTCTTGCTGTTCTAAATCAAAACAAATACTTATAGCATTCACAGGAATTGTAAATGCCTCAAGTGTACATTAACTTTTAATGAACTTTCTGTACATAGAATTTGGAGTTGTTACACAATATGTTACAAGGGTTAAAGAGAAGTAGAGCATTAGGAAAAGGTGATATGTCTCTCAGACTAGAGAATGGAGCAATTGTTGCCGCCAAAACTGTCGTCGAATATCACCTTGTATTGCCCACTAGTAATATATTGATTTTGAATGGCTGTTATTTCGTATCGTCTATGATGTGCAATATAATATCCATTTCTTTATTAGATTAAGATGGATATAACTTTGCCTTAGAGAAAAATATTATGAAAATTTTCCTAAATTAAGAGTTGATTAGGTTTGGTACGTTGAATAATGGTTTGTATATTCTAAATCAAAATACAGTTCTAAACATACAGCATAGGCACAAGAGGAAAAGTTCAGAAATGAACGAAGCCTTCTTGTGGAATTATAGACTTGGTCATATAAATGCAACCAGACAAGTTAAGTTTCATAAGGATGGATATTTGAATCCATTCGAATTTGCATCTTATGAAACTTGTCAGTCTTGTATCAAAGGAAAGATTATCAAAACTCCGTTTACAGAACACAGAGCAAGAGCTACTGAACTATTGGGACTGATACATAGTGATGTATGCGGTCCTATGTCTACACATGCTAGGGATAGTTTATCGTACTTCATTATATTCACAGATGATCTCTCTAGATTTGGACATGTGTTCCTGTTGAAACACAAATCTGAAGGTTTTGAGAAATTCAAGGAATATAAGAGAGAAGTATGGAACAAAGCGGGTAAAAGTATCAAAATCCTTCGATCAAATCGAGGAGGGGAATAATTAATCATGGAATTCCGAAATTATCTAAAAGACAATGGGATTCTTTTTCAGCTTACTCCTCCGTATACACCATAACATAACGGTGTATCGGAGCGGAGAAATCACACCTTATTAGATATGGTGCGGTTTATGATGAGTAATGCTGAGTTACCTCTTTCATTCTGGGGATTTGCGCTTTTAATAGTTTCTTATATATTGAATAAGGTTCCTACCAAGTATGTGCCTACCACTCAATATGAGATATGGGAGGGGAAGAGACCATGTCTTAATTTCATTAAGATATGAGGTTGTCCAGCTTATGTTAAAAAGCAAAATCCGGACAAACTCAAGACAAGGTCAGTTTTATGCAAATTTGTTGGATATCCTAAGCATTCGTGAGGGCATATCTTCTACCACACTGAGGAACATAATGTGTTTGTTACTCAGCACGCTACTTTTTTGGAAAAGAAATTTCTTGCAAAAGAAATTAGTGGGAGTACGGTAGAGCTGGAAGATGTTCTAGAAGTATAAACTGCAGCTGAGGATTTATTAGAACCCGAGGATTAAATAGTCCCCGACTAATCTCGGCCGCTCCGCAGATCTAGTAGGATTTCTTACCTACCTGAGAGATACTATGGTTTCATCATAGATGGTGGGAGCGAGGATTGTATCATGGAAGATAATGACCCGACTAGTTTCGAGTAGGCCATCACAAGTGGGTTCTCTGTGAAATGGCCGGATGCTATGCTATCTGAGATGGAATCCATGTACACCAAAAAAATATGGATTTTGGAGGTTGCTCCTGAAGGTGTAAAACCCATTAGGAGCAAATGGATCTTCAAGAAGAAGATCAGTGTAGATGGAAAGGTTGAGACCTTCAAAGCAAGACTTGTAGCAAAAGATTTTCGTCAACGACCAGGTGTCGACTATGACGAGACCTTTTCTCCAGCGGCTCTACTTAAGTCCATCCAGATCCTACTTGCCATTGTTGCCTACCATGACTATGAAATCTGGCAGATGGATGTCAAGACCACTTTTCTAAATGGTTATTTAGAAGAGAGCATGTATATGACACAGCTGGAGGGCTTCATAGATAGTGGGAGCAGCAGAAGGTGCAAGCTGCTTAAATCAATTTACGGATTAAAGCAGTTATCGCAGAGCTGGAACATCTGTTTTGATGTAGCAGTCAAAGAGTTTGATTTCATCAAAAACATAGATAAACCCTGTATATATATTAAAAGGCAGTAGAGAGTAAGGTCGTTTTCCTCGTATTGTACGTGGATAACATACTCTTGATAGGAAATGATGTTCCTATGCTGCACTCGGTCAAACTCTTTATATCATAGAAGTTCTCGATAAAAGACCTGGGTGATGCCTCCTATATCCTGGGGATAAATATCTATAAGGATAGATCTAAAAGGATGTTGGGATTGTTCCAATCCAGGCACATAGACACCATACTAAAGAGATTTAGTATGGAAGATTTCAAGCATGGTAACTTACCTGCTTGCTCGGGACTCACCCTCTCGAAAAAGATGTCTCCCAAGATCGATGAGGAGAGGGCTCACATGAACATGATACCCTATGCCTCAGCAGTCGGGTCTATCATGTACACGATGTTATATATCAAACTGGATATAGCTTACGCACTTAGTGTAGTAAGTAGGTATAAATCAGACCCAGGGGGGAAATACTGGATAGCTGTGAAGAATATTCTTAAGTACTTGCGAAGGACAAAAGAAATGTTCTTTGTGTATGGTAACGGTGAACTCTAAATGGAGTCTTTTACCGATTCGAGCTTCCAGAATGACAAGGATGACAGAAAGTATGTCTCAAGTTTTATCTTCACCCTCAATGGAGGGGCGGTAAGTTGGAAGAGATCCAAACAGGATACCGTTGCATACTCGACGATGGAGGCTGAATACATCGTTACTAACGATACTGCCAAAGAGATTGTCTGGATGAAGAAGTTCATTACTGAACTTGGTGTGGTTCCATCTATTGTTGATCCAATACCCTTGTATTGTGATAACAATGTAGTTGGGCTTTATCTAAGGAACCCCGATCACATCAACGATCTAGACATATTATGAGGTGGTATCACTTAATCTGGGAGATAGTAGATCGCCGCGAGATCGAGATCAGGAGAGCTGACATGAGGACAACATGGAGGATCCACTCACGAAGGCCCTTTCCCAGATGCAGTTTGAGAGACTTTTTAGAATGTTGGGAATGAGATACTACAACAACTGGCCATAGTGCAAGTGGGTGATTGTTAGTGATATGTATGCCCTAGAGGCCATTATTGTAAATTATAGTGGAAGCTTGGACATATATATATAGGACATTCTTGCTCAACATGATAGTATGCTATCTGGTTACTCTTTAACTAAACATATGCACTTGTTTTAGTTTACTATTTCATTGATACATGTTGATAAAGCTCTAAGGATGTTTGCTTGACTACTAGGAATATGATGTAGATCATACTAGTGAGGCATGTGTAGTCCATAAGCACATCCTTAATTGTTTCTAGTCGAAAGAGTATCGAGATAGAGCATCAATATTCCAATGTAGACTAGTGTGTACATTTCTTGACCCTATATGGGCGATGGTTGATCCCACAACCATTGGTGTTTGACACCAAAGATTGTATGCCGGTGCTCATTGGAGAATGAGTACACCGAATGGACTCGCCAAGAATTCTTAGATTGTACCATACCTATCGTCAAATAGAAGCTCTCTGGTAACACTTGTACATGTTAGTCTGTAAACCCGAGATCATCATAGTGTCTTGTGTGGTTGACACTGTACTTTGAGTACCTCCCTACCATGGCTATACTGAGTTATGTAAACAGGTAGTAGTTGGGTACAGTCCCGAGTCACATGAAGGCAGTGGGCAATAGGAGGGGTTTCATCTCTCCTGGTATTGGGAGTTGATGTTGTGCTATGCGTAATTGGCTATAACCACAAATCCCTGGTCAGGGCTGATGAGATTTATCGATAAGTGTTATCAGTAGTTTCTCGATTGGTTATAGGCCACACATCGGCATGACTTATCGAGTTATTGGGGTCTGACAAAACCACCCCCTTACCCGATATGCAACATATCAGACGAAGAGACCGGACTGTACGGTAAGTGTTGCTTATAGACTCTATAGGGAGTTTGGACAAGTTTACTTGATGATCTTCTATTCGATTAATATCTGGGTAGTCGTTACGTGCAGCTAGTACCGCTGACGTACTTGTAGGTGTTTGATGTGATCATTATCTACTGCCAGCGTATTGACGAGTCTTTAGAGTCATACATGAGATTTCCTATCTCAAGCGAAACGAAGTAGGACTTGTATGGAGATATATGCGGGAGCTTGATTAAATACGGATATATGATACCATATTCTAATCTAGCTTTATTTGATATTAGCCGGGTTATATATGATATAACTGGATTATTAAATCAAGTGTTGATTTATTAATTTGATATATATATATATATATATATATATATATATATATATATAAACTAATATTATGCTCACTTGATATTTTTTTCTCTTTATATGTTTATATATATGATATAAATATATTTTATGTCATGGTTGATGATAGATATATGATGGGAGTATGAGAATCACATTGAAATGGAGTTAAGAATGAAGAGAATTATCTTTTTATCTATTAAAGATAAAAGAATGGGTCATTGTTTTTAGATGAGTGTAGATCTCATGACTCATTTTTGTCTTATCTTGGTAGATAACCATGGCTAAAACTCTTCATTCTCATGACAGCTTCAAGTTCTTCTCATCTTCATCATCTTCATCTTCTCCATTTTTTTCTCTTGGTTTTTATTTTAGAGAAAAAGTGAAGAAAAGAAAGAAAATTAAGTAAGTTACAACCCTACTTCATCACCCTAAACTAAACTAGTAAATTAGCTTAGGCTGTTCTCCTCACTAATAATTTGATTAGTGATGTGTGAGCTTGAGTGAGAGTTGCCTCAAGGTGGATCATTTTCGACAAAGAAGACATCGAGAAAGCTAGCTCATTTTCTCAAGTGGAGCTCAAAAAAGAGTTCAGAGGACTACTATAAGGAGTTTTAGAAGTGAAGGGCTTAGCTACAAAGATTGTAGCTCCTTTTCACTTAGTTTAAAACTCTATTTTTCTTTCTATTAAACCCTAAACCTTTTGTTTGATCCTAGCATAGTAGACATAGCCCTCTAGATTTTTTTAAATTGCATACTTGCTCTTATTAAAACCCTAGTAAAGATGCAAGGAACTACTTTCAGTAGGAATTTTTCGCTATGATTTTCTCTCTAATATTCAAGCTCAAGAGAGCATGAAAGAAGAAGGAGGAGAAGGAGAGAATGAAGAATTACACATCTGTATGATTGGTGCATAACAATGGTTATTCGTCAATTTTTAAAATGATATATATGTATCTTTATTTTGTAAAGTAAGATATAAATTTTGAAAATTGGTCATGTCGGAATTAAGCTCATCACCAACAAAGAAACTACTGAACTCTATCAGTAAATCTCATCCACCGTGACCACGGATTTAGAGTGATGGCCAACCGAACACAGCTCGACATAGACTCCTAATGCCAGGAGAGACGAATATCCCTGACAATTGCTCACTGCCTCCATGTGGCTCAGGACATTACCCAACTAAAATCTATTTGCACGACTCCTTTGGGCTGTAGTAGGATAGTAATCTAAGTACAGTGGGAACTCACATAAGACAAATAACGATCCCAAGTCAAAAGATTAACATATACTCATTCCACTAGAGAACTTCTATCTGATGATAGATATAATACAATCTAGATGTTCTCGGTAAGTCCGTCCAGTGTACCCACCTCATGTCACGACCCGAAATAGCACGTGACTGGCTCTTGAATCATATGAAGTCTATAGTGTTAGTTATATATATACCCTAGAGGCCATTGTTGTACATATGATGTATATTATAATGGATGCTTGGATATATATAGAGAGGACTTTCTTGCTCGACATGATAGTATGCTATTTGGTTTCACTTTATCTTAACATGTTGACTTGTATTAGTTTACTGTCTTACTCTCACATATGATAAAGCCCTTAGGATATGTACTCGAATACTGGGACTATGATGAGATCACACTAGTGGGGCCAGAGTAGTCGATGAGTACATCCTATAACTGTTCTTAGTCCAGGGTGTGTCGAGACAGCGCATCGATACACCAGAGTAGACTAGCGTATACGCATCTTGACCCATATGATGGGCGATGGATGATCCCATATCCATCAGTGTTTGACATCAAGGATGGCGTATGGGTGATCAGTGGAGACCGGGTACACTGGACGGACTCGCCGAGAACTCCCAGATGGTATTATACCTCACGTCAGATGGCAGTTCTCTGGTGACACTGGTACATGTTAGTCTGTAGACCCGAGATCGTCATAGAGTCTTGTGTGATTCCCACTGTGCTTTGATTTCCACCTTACCATGTCCAAGAGGGCGTGCAAAATGGTGGCTTTTGGATACAGTCCCGAATCACATGGAGGCAATGAGCGATAGGAGGGGATTCGTCTCTCCCGATATAGGGAGTTGATGTTGTGCTGTGTTCGATTGGCTATAACTGGAAGTCCCTGGCCAGGGCTGATATAGAGATTTACTGGTAAGTGTTACCAGTAGTTTCTCGACCCGTTATGAGCCTCATATCGACACGACTTATCAGTTACTGGGGTCTGACGTATACCACCCCTAGACTAGATATGCAACATATCAGACGAAGAAACCGGACTGTACGGGAGTGTTACTGTTTGGATTCACAGGAGAATGTACAGGCTTGCTTGTTGATCTTCTGATCGCTCAATACCTGGGTGGCTGTTATGTTTAGCTGACCGCTTGCAGCTTGTGGATGTTTGATATGATCATCACCTGCTACCGGCGTATTGACGATTCTTTAGAGTCCTACACAGAGGTTTCTTGACTCAGGCAAAACGGAGTAGGAGCATATATGTGATATGTGCAGGACCAAGAATAATACGATATAAGATACCGTATTATATTCTCGTGATATTTTGATAAGAGCCGGATCATCGGATCAAGTGTTGATTCGATAAATCGGTACATGATATATTAGTCGGTTATATTCGATATAACCGGATTGTCGAATCAAGTGTTGATTCGATAATTTAATATATAATAATATATATGATATATTGCATTACATTATCTAATATTGGCTCGCTTTATTATTTCATTTTCTTACCGGATAATACATTGATATATATGCGATATATGTTAATTGTATTATTTTCTTTTGTTACAAATATATATTATATATGTGATATATAATATTGTAACATGTTATGATTACTAATGCAACATGTTTAGTGGAGATTAAATATGGTTAGGGTTTGATTTGAGTTAGCTCTTTCATGATACTTCTAGAAGGTTATACTTTGTTTCTAGCAAAGATATTATACTTGATATTTTGCTAGATATTTCTAACCCAACCCAAACCCTTCACCCTAGGTTAAATCTCTACTTGGGTTAGCCTTCTCATCTGGAACCATGGTTGCATTTGTAATCATTATTACATTTTCATTTTTCAGCACAAAAGGATATTCATTCTTCTTCTTCTTTGAGCTCACAAAAGCTTTCTAGGTTTTCATTTTGTGATGGATTAGTGTGAGAATTTGATAATAAAAGAGAGCATAAATCCTACTTCATCATCCTCATCTAATCTAGCCAATTAGATTAGGGTGTTCACCTCATTAGTGAGTGAGAGCTTGATTTAAAGAAACTTCGAGGTAGATCATCGGAGAAAAGGAAGACTACAAGCAAGCATGGATCATTCGGGTTGTGGAGCTTCTCTTGAGTCCGGGAGATCATGGATCGCGGTGAAGGGACGACTAATCGGAGCTTATGAAGTGAAGGAGCGGACTACAAAGGTTGTAATCCCTCACACTTAGTTGTAAAGATGTTTACTTGCATATTAAACCCTAATTATCTAGCAAAGATCCCGGCTTTGGGTTGTTCGGTACGTCTAAATTTTGAATCGGACATGGTTGATACCTTATAGACCCTTGTAAGAGTGCCTAGGAACCCTACATATAGGACCTCATCTAATTCAAGTAAGCCAAAAACCCAGAATTCTAAAACCATTTTAAATAATAAAAGGAGGAAAAGAAGTTTTTAAAGAAGCGAAGAAAACATATTTTAAAAACAAGGTTTTTAAATAAGTAAGCCGAATATGCATTTTTAAAATCTCTAGTCTTTTCTAAAAATTTCGGCAGAGTTTCCTTTGTAAATATTTGCCCCAAACGGGGTACAACATGAATAATATATATACAATGATAAAAATCATCCCCAAGCGGGAGCTAGCTCTTCATCAATCGACGGTCACAACCATGCATGCAGTATAATATACAACGCCGAAGGGCGATGATCAAAACTCAAAAAGGAAACTTAAAATTAGCATGAAAACCATAATACTACAACGCGCAACTCTAAGGTCGAAATAATACACAACTGGTTTTCTAAGTCTGAAACAAATATACATGTTTGGTTGATGGAATTACTAGATACAACTGATTATAAATAAATACAAGGATGGTCACGATACGAGTGAACCTACCTACCAGAGCAATCACCCAGAAAGGAAGCAGTGTGCCAGAGAAGCCACAATGAAACCTGTACGGCAGAACCTGGAAGAACTGTGGCACAACGGGGGTGAGTTGCCAACTCGTGAATAGAAAACATCGCAGAACAGAAATCGTATGTATGACATAATCCTAGCTCAATACGATCAGTAATAATATATCCTCAAAATGAATAAGTCTGAAGCATGAAAAGGTGGCCAGGGTAAACATCTATACATAAGTGTTATCCCATGTGCTCGTATCAGTGCCTCAGGTAACGACATATCATAAATATGAGGTATGATCAATGTAATCAATGCCTGTATGCATGTGGATCTCGTCCACATGTCACCCAATGACAATAAGCATCATGCATGTAAATATCATAAAGCATATGCATGGAAGTATGAGGATGTAAATCAACATGTGTCCCTCACGACATATTAAAATCATGGAACCTGAGTGTCTAGCATCGACACTCGAAAACATCATGAAACCTGTGCTTAGCATCCGCACGTAAATCCTCATATATCGGGCTCCGTCAGTCCGGATCGGCCCACGGGCTTCGTCAGTCCGGATCGGCCCATATCATCGACTCTAGTCGGAATCCTCCGGATATCCTCCGAGTCCAAATACTATCACCGGTAGGTAGTAGTCCCTTTGCCAGGCTCACCGTCTACTGCACAGCAATCCGTTCTCGTCCCGGGGTACCATACCGAGTCCCTCATGTACCCGCAATCGGCCTCATCCAGCTCCTCGATTTGGGTTCACAGGTCACACGTCTCAGAACCGAGAAAACGCATGGTGGACGCACTGAAATATCATATCAAGGGTAACCGGGTTTTTAAAACAATACATACTTTCTTTTGAAATAACCACGGTTCCCAAATCTAGAAATATCATGGAAACAACATATCTCAATGCGTAAAATCATAAAGCATGATCTATGCGACATATGAAAGAAATGTAAGTATATCAGTATATCATGCAACATAGAACAGTAATATGCACATATCGAGGGAAGACCGCTCCTTTGAAATGAATCAGTTTTAAAGTAACTTGGGGTTCCCAAATCTCTAATCAAGCCAGAATCATTTATGTATGTGTAAATACTTATGTATGCAAGTATGGGTGTACAATAGGTATGTGCATAAGTATGAGTGTACAATATATATGTACGCAAGTCTGAGTGTACAATAGGTATATGCACAAGTATGAGTGTACAATAGGTATGTGCACAAGTATGAGTGTACAATATGTATGTATACAAGTTTGCCATGCAAGGGGTCATATCCTGAATGCAACAGTCCTACAATGTAGTGACATGACAATTATCGATGATGAAGTGTGTGAGCCGACACGTAGATGTATGTGGAACATATGCATCATCGATAATGGTACTGGTGTCCTAACAGTATGGTTTTGATATAACAATAAACACACTTGCACATGCAATGCGATGCGAATAGCAAGAATATGCAGAAATCGACTAATAAACACAACAGTGAAGAATCTACATCAATATAAAAATGTCATACAGTTTTGCCATTTGAAATAAGACGAATCAGGGTTTTTAGTAAAATAAGGGCAACGGTGTTTTTTAAGAAAAGGCGCGTCTTTTGAAAATATCCGTATAATCCCTTTGCCTGTCTTTAAAATACTCCCGATTCGTTAGTTTTGAAACAGGTATGACATCGGTCTAGCCTAACATCTATTAAGCAAACTACAGATCTAACTAACAAGTTAATCGGGAGGGGTATGGAAACCACCTAAATCTGAGTCGATATATATATAAATATAATAATCGGTGATCCCACCACAATAGTATCACGTACGATACAATATATCATATGGCATCCTCGAGTCATGAGTGCGGATCTATCATCGATATAAAGCTCGTACGGTAAATCCGTCGTACGACATCCCAAATCTGGGTACGGGTCAATATTACAATCATCTCATCAATCATCTGGTATCCTTATCATCATATCTCATGATCTGGGGTACTGATCTAAGTCTAGTACAAACCGATACCATCTAGGTAAATATAAATGCATGTGTAAAACACACGTCCAAACGCCCGCTAAAATCTCATGTCGTATCCCAAATACGAACCACATCATATCACCGATCTCATGACACTATGCCCAATCTCATCGACTCATCTCCAAATATCATCCACTATTCTCATCATCCAGGTATAAGTATAACAAATAAGCATGTGTGTGCGTGTGGGTGTAACCTATTCTAGGGTTTGCAACTAGGAACTATATTAATTTACTTCTAAACCATAATCTAACCATAGTACACCTAATCACATTTTGAATATCCATGTCACACATAACGCTGTCATATATATATATATATATAGTATACTAAACATTGAACTGCGGGGGTGCTATACGCCATCCACCCGACTTCCCCCGTAGATATAATCTACTCACCTGCATCCTGCGTGTCGGTGTTGATGTCGCCTTCATCTTCTTCATCATATGGAACCCTCGTGAAAGTACCTATAAAGATAACACAATCGCAAATGCACATTAAACACACATCGGAAAACCAAAACGACACGCTAAGGCCTATAGGTTAGAACCTATAGACTACGCTTTCAAAACCACCAAACAACCCTCGATATCATCATACAAACATCAAGTGATCGAGGTAAAACACAAATATGCAAATCCGGGATTTAAAATACGCAAAACGAAACACGAATCAAAACAGCAACTATTGGAAATGGTCCCAGATTTCATCCTAGGTCAAATTGGTCAATTTTGTATATGCCAAGGGTCTATTTTACTGATGAGGGGACTACAGAACCAACACGAGGCACATTGGCCCAGGTCTGGCCGCAATTTGTGGCCAGAAAGCTTTTATTTGCAGCCTGGAAAAGGATTCAGGGGCTGGGGTCTTAGGGTTAGCTTCCTAGGTTCCTGCACATCTCTCTGTGTTTGCAAAATAATTTTCAGAGTCTCCGAGTGATAGCAGATTTCATTTTACACTTACAGAATCTACAATTCTTCCGATATCGGGTTTCTAAGTCCGTGTTTCGGGGTTCTAGTCTCTGGTTTAGGTCTGAATTCTAGCACTAGGGGGTTTTTGCGGCCTCTACTGATCTCAATTTCACATCACAACTCTCAATTTCCATTAACCCTAACTAGAATTTTCAAAGTTCATCCAAATCACACAATATCGGTTCTAATCTAACATGGGGGTAAAAGCAATGGAAATACTAAGTTAAAGCTTCAGAAATTACCTCATTTGGCAACTCAAGAAAATTCTTGAGTTGCCTCAAGTGTCCAAAATTTTATTTTTCTTGGTCCAATGTGCTTTCCTTGAGCTTGTACATCTTTTTATTGAAACGGGCATTGGGTTTTAAGGTGATTTTCATGGTGTTTTGAGAAGGTGAAGAGGGGAGGGAACTAGGGCAGCAGCAGCAAGGAGAGGGAGAGGAGAGGAAAAATGTGAAGAAGATTGTGAGATGAGTGTATGCCCAAGTCAAAGGTAACCCTCACATTTTCTCTCTCTCACCCATACTTATTATTCTAATATTTTCTTTTTCTTTTCTTTTCTCCTCAATAGTAAACCCAAAACAAATACCCATACACCCCAAATCATGTGGGAAAATGTAATAAGTGTAAAAAGACATGGTGCATGTTTTGCACAAAACAAGCTTAAAATCCGATTAGCGATTTTTAATCGCGATTAGCACTAAATTAGCATATAATTAATCATAAAAACTTAAAATTTGCATAATTCAGATAAAACACCCTCTTTTTAGTAATTTCTATAATTTTCCAAAATTTTTCCGAATTTATCAGTATTTAATTATACCGCCTTATTAAAATATTCAATATTTTATTATTTAATTATAAAAATTCCCAAAAATAATATTTTATTTTTTTGAAATGTTACAATCTTCCCCCCTTAAAGAAATTCGGTCTCCGAATTTAAATTTAAACCCCTCAAAATACTAAAACATTTCAGTAAAAGTCCAAGTCGTCGGGGCTCCGAAATCATCAATACATAAGACATATCATAGCGCAATGCATGCGCATGAACAATGAGCAGATAACTCAAAAACAAAACTTCGTCAAGTATCCCGCAATCATCGGAGTCATGGTAAAGACACAATGTCAAATCCAAAACAAAACCAATATGATATAAATCAGAACTATACATGTAAATATCTGAAGGAAATGCATGCAAAACCCTTTTAAGTTGCTGTGCGATGCGCATAACACTGCACAGTGGCGGACGTTTATTGTAAGAAAATAACCATATATGTATATATGTTTTGTTTAATATGTACGTTCCGCCGTTTTGAAAATGATTTAGAAGGGTTTCCTTATTTTAAACGTTTCGTGTCATATCAGACACGTAGGTAAAATACTGAGACTATAGCTCCCTTTTTGGAAATCCCTTCAATAACTATCAATGCATGCAAAATATATTCAGGTACTGTCCTCTGACTAGTCCTGCTCAGTACTAAAACAAATAGCAAATATCATAAAAACGTACTGCTCCATAAGAAATCAATCACAAAATGTATATGAGAATACCCTGTGCGTCTGGTGTGCACGGAAATCAAAATCCATATATGTGCCATACATATGCATAGAAACAATATCTAGGTGCAACGGGCGTGCACGAAACATCTATCATAGGCAATGTGTGTGCCTGACAGCAAAATCAGGTGCATCTGATATGCACGAAGAATCTCGATTTAGTGCATCTGGCGTGCGCCAAAATCGCATCTCATAACATGCGCCCAACATGCGCGAAAATCCAAATCGGTGCATCCATCATGCACGAAATCACGAAATCAACATCAATATCAGAATCGAAATCGGCGGTATACAATACAGCTCAATCCAAATCAGGTATACCGTGATGTATAATCTCACGACCATGTGCATCAACGTCCAAAAATCAAATCAAAACACTAAAGGTGCCTGAAAACTATGCCAAAAGCAAAAGTCAAATCACATGCATCACATAGGCATGAAATCAAAATCAACATATCAAATAATATCAAATCGAAGTCTTGTGCAACTGTAGTGCACAAAATACGTATCACTGCATTGCAAGCATATATGAACTATACCGAGTGCAAAAATCGAATCGGGTGCATGCCATATGCACAAAATCAACTCAACTGTATGAAATCCGTGAAGTCATAAGCATGTGCAGCCAAGGCGCAAAAACGATATCAGGTGCAATAACCGTGCACAAATATGAATACCCAGTAGGTGCAACTATGGTATACGAAAACAATTATCATGGAACTCAGCCATCAAGACTAAATCATGCAAATAGGTCGCCCAAAATACCGAAATCCAAGGTGACGGATACGTGATAATCGAATCACCATATCACAAATCATAAATACCGTCGTCGATATATCCTCCTTCAAAGTCGAGAAGGTGTCGATGAATCCAATGCTAGCAGAGCAAGATATCTACTTGCCTCCCGCTCATGGTCTGACGTCCTCTATCTCTGGGCCCTTATTTTCTCTGTAGATTACCAATCTAGCAATCCATCAGCTCATTGGCCCTGTCAGGTGTGCTAACAGGGACGATTCCGTCCTGGCACTTCTCTGGTCTTCTCTCGGTCAATCCTCATGACCACTCGTAAAGCAGCACGTCACTGGCGCCGACCTCTGGTCCTCTGAATACACATTACACATCTGATCCTAGGTGCAAATCTTATCGCATCAGTGTCCTGGAAGGAATTCTGCTCAAGGTCTCTTCCGATCTCGTCTATGCCGGACTGCACGGAGGCTGGTACTCTTGCATAATCTTTTCTCGCTCTCTGGACATCTGCGCCCTCAGCACAGCATTTCCTCGGAAACTGGCCACATCCCAACGCCTCTGTAGACATATCCGACCTTTAATCCTAACGGGGAGTAACAACAGCTCGACAGCATCTCGTACAAACTTCTTGTCCCACTTGTCTGTATCATCGTCCACTTCGACGTCACGTCTCTATCTACGCACAGCAAATGTTCTCAGCTACGGTCCATCCGAAGTCTCTCGCACGGACTCGAAATCACGAACTCGGTATCTTCATCACTCTGTGGAAGATATCTAGCCGAACATGTCCTCAGGAACTTGTCCCAACCTGCGGAGATATACTCCAAACCCGTCCGTTCTTGATCAATTCACAACGCATCTGGGTGAGGACTTCTATCCGAACCTGGTCAACTATCTCGTCGATGATGCCGAACTCTGGCCTGCTGGGTGTGCGCAATATGACCACTCCTGGGTCCAAGTCTTCTCATATAGTATCCCAGAAAGGTCCTGTCGAGGTCTTTCTCAAATCTCGTTTCTGCCAAATTGCCCAGAAGTTACCCCCCTTACTATATCTGTTTCTTGTTCCAGAACGGCTGCATACTCCTCGCGACTCCTTCTGGAAGGTATATCCATATACAGTGCCTCTGCATGCATATCGCATCTCTGATGTCAGCGGAGTGGAACGTCATCTCGTCGAAATCTCGTGCGAACTCTTTACTCCACTCTGTTCCAATGTCGACTGATTCGGACTCGTCTTCTCGTGGCTGCATGGACTGCGCTCCAACGGCTATACTCGTATCTGGAGTCTCCCAAGCAATGTATCCCATCACATGATATCCGAATGATGTCGAACCATCCGATCGATTTGTCAAAACCTCATAATCCCCCAAGAGATCAACATCTTGAGTATAGTTCAATAGTATTCCAGTACATGCCACAGCACCTGTGGACCAACCGTAGAAGGGCAAACCCAAGCCTCACAAATGGCATCGCTAAACTGCCGCAAACCCTAAGGTTCGAAGGCGTTCCATGGTCATTACGTCGAGTTAGGGTTTCATTCTTCTAGAGGGTCCATAGCATTACTTGCATTGTCTTCCGAATACTTTAAAGTTGGAAATAGGTTCCTGACATTCGATCGTCTCTATCGACTCTCAATGAATCTGCGTGAAGTCGTCTCTAGCTGGAATCAATCTATCAGATGACCTCGCATCGGGGTAAGCGAACGAACCACATGTCTAGTCATTCATCCTCGGGAGACTAGCGACCTTCCATTATATCTCTAAGTATATACTCATGCTGCAGTAGCTCCAACATCTGGGCAATATCTCATCTTTTGCAGCAACAACTGGCTCATTCGTCTGTACGCTGAATAGCGCCTCAATCATCATGAATAAGCGATATATCAACGGTCATCACATTCTAACTGGCCTCTAGCAGTAGCCTGATCCTCTGGTGCTGATCTGCACGTCCGAGAAATCTCGTAAAAGCGATCCGTCAAACGCTCATGGCGCAAAAACACAATAAAATGATGCCTCTATGCAATCGTATGTCCCTGGAATCACGCCCTGGTCAGCCCTCGTCCATGACGAGCTCAAGCTGACGCAAATCTACCCGTAGCTCTCTCTGCCCGTGCAATCGTGGCAGCAAAATCATAACCAATATCGATGAGGATAGATCACAGGAATGAATATAATATTGTGCAAGGAAATGTATATCCTAAGGTTTCTTAAGCGGAGTAGCGTATCATAAGTATGCCGCGGAACATACGTGCGGTACGTCACTCTTCTCAAGATACCTACTCCATCAACCAAGGGTCATCCTATGCGACGAAAGTTCGGGTATAATATCCCCTCGACTAAGTCTAAGTTCCGTAAGGTCAAGCCTAAGTTCCGTATATATATAAACGCTCTAGGCTCCGCATAGTCAAACTTAGACTCGAACCAAGGTTAACCTAGCACTCAGATACCAACTTTGTCACGACCCGAAATAGCACGTGACTGGCCCTTGAATCATATGAAGTCTATAGGACCTCATCTAATTCAAGTAAGCCAAAAACCCAGAATTCTAAAACCATTTTAAATAATAAAAGGAGGAAAACTAGTTTTTAAAGAAGCGAAGAAAACATGTTTTAAAAACAAGATTTTTAAATAAGTAAGCCGAATATGCATTTTTAAAATCTCTAGTCTTTTCTGAAAATTTCGGCAGAGTTTCCTTTGTAAATACTGGCCCCAAACAGGGTACAACATGAATAATATATATACAATGATAAAAATCATCCCCAAGCGGGAGCTAGCTCTTCATCAATCGACGGTCACAACCATGCATGCAGTATAATATACAACGCCGAAGGGCGATGATCAAAACTCAAAAAGGAAACTCAAAATTAGCATGAAAACCATAAACCACAACGCGCAACTCTAACGTCGAAATAATACACAACTGGTTTTCTAAGTCTGAAACAAATATACATGTTTGGTTGATGGAATTACTAGATACAACTGATTATAAATAAATACAAGGGTGGTCACAATACGAGTGAACGCACCTACCAGAGCAATCACCCAGAAAGGAAGCAGTGTGCCAGAGAAGCCGCAATGAAACCTGTACGGGAGAACCTGCAAGAACTGTGGCACAACGGGGATGAGTTGCCAACTCGTGAATAGAAAACATCGCAGAGCAGAAATCGTATGTATGACATAATCCTAGGTTAATACGATCAGTAATAATATATCCTCAAAATGAATAAGTCTGAAGCATGAAAAGGTGGCCAGGGTAAACATCTATACATAAGTGTTATCCCATGTGCTCGTATCAGTGCCTCAAGTAACGACATATCATAAATATGAGGTATGATCAATGTAATCAATGTCTGTATGCATGTGGATCTCGTCCACGTGTCACCCAATGACAATAAGCATCATGCATGTAAATATCATAAAGCATATGCATGGAAGTATGAGGATGTAAATCAACATGTGTCCCTTACGACATATCAAAATTATGGAACCTGAGTGTCTAGCATCGACACTCGAAAACATCATGAAACCTGTACCTAGCATCGGCACGTAAATCCTCATATATCGGGCTCCGTCAGTCCGGATCGGCCCACGAGCTTCGTCAGTCCGGATCGTCCCATAACATCTCTTGACTCCAGTCAGTATCCTCCGGATATCCGCCGAGCCCAAATACTATCACCGGTAGGTAGTAGTCCCTCTGCCAGGCTCACCGTCTACTGCACAGCAATCCGTTCTCCTCCCGAGGTACCATACCGGGTCCTCCATGTACCCGCAATCGGCTTCATCCAGCTCCTCGATTCGGGTTCACAGGTCATACGTCTCAGAACCGAGAAAACACATGGTGGACGCACTGAAATATCATATCAAGGGTAACCGGGTTTTTAAAACAATACATACTTTCTTTTGAAATAACCACGGTTCCCAAATCCAGAAATATCATGGAAACAACACATCTCAATGCGTAAAATCATAAAGCATGATCTATGCGACATATGAAAGAAATGTAAGCATATCAGTATATCATGCAACATAGAACAGTAATATGCACATATCGAGGGAAGACCGCTCCTTTGAAATGAATCGGTTTTAAAGTATCTTGGGGTTCCCAAATCTCTAATCAAGCCAGAATCATTTATGTATGTGCAAATACTTATGTATGCAAGTATGGGTGTACAATAGGTATGTGCATAAGTATGAGTGTACAATATATATGTACGCAAGTTTGAGTGTACAATAGGTATATGCACAAGTATGAGTATACAATAGGTATGTGCACAAGTATGAGTGTATAATAGGTATGTGCACAAGTATGAGTGTACAATATGTATGTACACAAGTTTGCCATGTAAGGGGTCATATCCTGAATGCAACAGTCCTACAATGTAGTAACATGAAAATTATCGATGATGAAGTGTGTGAGCCGACAAGCAGATGTATGTGGAACATATACATCATCGATAATGGTGCTGGTGTTCTAACAGCATGGTTTTGATATAACAATAAACACACTTGCACATGCAATGCGATGCGAATAGCAAGAATATGCAGAAATCGACTAATAAACACAACAGTGAAGAATCAACATCAATATAAAAATGTCGTACAGTTTTGCCATTTGAAATAAGACGAATCAAGGTTTTTAGTAAAATAAGGGCAACGGTGTTTTTTAAGAAAAAGCGCGTCTTTTGAAAATATCCGTATAATCCCTTTACCTATCTTTAAAATACTCCCGATTCGTTAGTTTTGAAATAGGTATGACATCGGTCTAGCCTAACTTCTACTAAGCAAACTACAGATCTAACTAACAAGCTAATCGGGAGGGGGTATGGAAACCACCTAAATCTAAGTCGATATATATATAAATATAATAATCGGTGATCCCGCCTTAATAGTATCACGTATGATACAATATATCATATGACATCCTCGAGTCATGAGTGCGGATCTATCATCGATATAAAGCTCGTACGGTAAATCCGTCGTACGGCATCCCAAATCTGGGTACGGGTCAATATTACAATCATCTCATCTATTATCTGGTATCCTTATCATCATATCTCATGATCTGGGGTACTGATCTAAGTCTAGTACAAACCAATACCATCTTGGTAAATATAAATGCGTGTGTAAAATACACGTCCAAAGGCCCGCTAAAATCTCATGTCGTATCCCAAATACGAACCACATCATATCACCGATCTCATGGCACTATGCCCAATCTCATCGACTCATCTCCAAATATCATCCACTATCCTCATCATCCAGGTATAAGTATAACAAATAAGTATGTGTGTGCATATGGGTGTAACCTATTTTAGGGTTCGCAATTAGGAACTATACTAGTTTACTTCTAAACCCTAATTTAATCATAGTACACCTAATCACATCTTGAATATCCATGTCACACATAACGCAATCATATATATATATATATATATATATATATATATATATATAACATCGAACTGCGGAGGTGCTATACGCCATCCACCCGACTTCCCCCATAGATATAATCTACACACCTGCATCCTGCGTGTCGGTGTCGATGTCGCCTTCGTCTTCTTCATCATATGGAACCCTCGTGAAAGTACCTACAAAGATAACACAATCGCAAATGCACATTAAACTCACATCGGAAAACCAAAACAACACGCTAAGGCCTATAGGTTAGAACCTATAGACTACGCTTTCAAAACCACCAAACAACCCTCGATATCGTCGTACAAATGTCAAGTGATCGAGGTAAAACACAAATATACAAATCCGGAATTTAAAATACGCAAAATGAAACCCGAATCAAAACAGCAACTATTGGAAATGGTCCCAGATTTCACCCTAGGTCAAATTGGTCAATTTTGCAAATTCCAAGGGTCTATTTTACTGATGAGGGGATCACAGAAAAAACACGAGGCACATTGGCCCAGGTCTGGCCGCAATTTGCGGTCAGAAAGCTTTTATTTGCGGCCTGGAAAAGGATTCAGGGGCTGGGGTCTTGGGGTTAGCTTCCTAGGTTCCTGCACATCTCTCTTTGTTTGCAAAATAATTTTCAGAGTCTCCGAGTGATAGAAGATTTCATTTTACACTTACAGAATCTACAATTCTTTCGATATCGGGTTTCTAAGTCCGTGTTCCGGGGTTCTAGTCTCTGGTTTAGGTCTGAATTCTAGCACTAGGGGTTTTTGTGGCCTCTACTGAGCTCAATTTCACATCAGAACTCTCAATTTCCATTAACCCTAACTAGAATTTTTAAAGTTCACCCAAACCACACAATATCGGTTCTAATCTAACATGGGGTAAAACCAATAGAAATACTAAACTAAAGGTTCAGAAATTAGCTCATTTGGCAACTCAAGAAAATTCTTGAGTTGCCCCAAGTGTCCAAAATTTCATTTTTCTTGGTCCAATGTGCTTCCCTTGAGCTTGTGCATCTTTTTATTGAAATGGGTATTGGGTTTTGAGGTGATTTTCATGGTGTTTTGAGGAGGTGAAGAGGGGAGGGAGCTAGGGCAGCAGCAATAGCAGCAAGGAGAGGGAGAGGAGAGGAAAAATGTGAAGAAGATTGTGAGATGAGTGTATACCCAAGTCAAAGGTAACCCTCACCTTTTCTCTCTCTCACCCATACCTATTATTCTAATCTTTTGTTTTTCTTTTCTTCTCTCCTCAATAGTAAACCCAAAACAAATACCCATAGACCCCAAATCATGTAGGAAAATGTAATAAATGTAAAAAGATATGGTGCATGTTTTGCACAAAACAAGCTTAAAATCCGATTAGCGATTTTTAATCGTGATTAGCACTAAATTAGCATATAATTAATCATAAAAAGTTAAAATTTGCATAATTCACATAAAACACCCTCTTTTTAGTAATTTCTATAATTTTCCAAATTTTTCCCAAATTTATCGGTATTTAATTATACCGCCCTATTAAAATATTCAATATTTTATTATTGAATCATAAAAATTCCCAAAAATAATATTTTATTTTTTTGAAATGTTACACCTCCAGTAAGCACCTGTATACTAACTTAGGTAATACAACACTAATGGCTTGTGAGACTGGCCATCACCCCTCGTCGGGGTCTAGAAACGTATACACTAGTCTACTCCAGAATATTGTTGCCCAGTCTCTATATTCCATCGACCAGGGAAATTTTAGGATGTGCTTATGGACTATCCAGCTCTCATGTATATGCATGTATATGAACACCATCATAATACTGGTAGTCAAGAAAGAATCCTACTGGCTTCATCATTATGTATTGGCGACACGTAATAACAAGTAAAACGTATACACATTAATGATAAAGACAAATCAGATGGCATACTATCATTTCGGGTAAAACTGTTCTACCTGTATTGGTCCTCCCTCAATTATCATAATCGCCTACCTATAATTACAATAATTGCCTTGAGTGCACTTTATCCAACAATCTCCCACTTGCACTTAAGGATAATTATTGCGGTATCGCATACCCATATCTTGTGTGCTACCGAATACCCAATTTCTCTACTTATCAGTTTCATAAACCGTGTTTGTGAAACATCCGTGTTTGAGAAATAGCCTCAGTGAATGGATCCGCTGCAATATTCTAACTTCCTCTCTCTATGTCTCAACTTTGCGGCGATCAACATTTTCCCGAACTAAGAGATACCCTGCTTCAAGAATTTATCTGGATACATGATGGGGACCAAGTTCATAAATGAACAACTTTATTCAAAAAATTTCTTGGGTTATATCCTCTATTGAGTCATAACCAGTATCCTACACCATGCCTACCTTAGTATCCATATTGAAAACCTATCCAATAGTGCCTATGTGGCTCAAGACCATCCCGAGAAACTACCGATTTCACTATCAGTAAATCTCATCTGCCTTGGCCAAGCTTTTATGGTGTTAGTGAACCATACACAACACGACATCAACTCCCTATATCGGGACAGACAAATCCCTTCCGATCGCTCACTGCCTCCATATGGCTCGGAACTGTACCCAACTAAAACCTATGTACACGACATTTTAAAGCCGTGGTAGAGTAGTGATCTAAGTACAGTGGGAACTCACACGAGAAAAATTACGATCTCAGGTCAAAAGACTACTATTTACTCATGTCACCAGAGAACTGCTATTTGACGATAGGTATTATACCATCTAGGAGTTCATGGAGAGTCCGTCTTGTGTAACTCATTCTAAAATAAGCACATATATACAATATTTGGTGTCGTACACCAATAGCTATGGGACCAACCATCGCCCTATGTCCGGGTCAAGAAACGTATACACTAGTCTACTCTGGAATATCGATGCCCAGTTTCGATACTTCTATGACTATGGACATTTAAAGATGTGCTTATGAACTACTCAACCCCGACAAGTATGATCACTATCATGATGCTGGTAGTCAAGCAAGAATCCTACGGGCTTTATCAATATGTATTAGCTATACGTTAGAAACCAGTTTTATTAATTCATGGTATTTATTTGAAATGTTTCATTTTCCCGTATTCTATGTTTCCGAAAGGTATTTTGCTATGTTGCATATGAGTGTGTGAGGAGGTAGGTCATTACCTCGTGATCTAATTAAAGGTATAATAAAATTAATGATGTTTTAAAGTAGAAAGTAAACTACATGGTGTTTTAGTGAAAAAGAGCGATAAAAGTTAGAAGATGAAATGTTTTGCTATGGAACTTGTTCAATATATTTTGTTAATGATTAAAAGTCAAGATGTAAGAGTTTTGTATGGTTGTGTTAAGAAAAATTGAACTTTATAAAGAAAACCGAATCGGAAATCGGATTTAACTCCGCTTCCGTCGGGTTTTAGTAAAAGAAGTTTTAAGAATAGAGAACAGAATAGGGAGGTGGGACTTATCAAGCGATTTGTTCGCTGACGAAATTCTCTTTCTTTCTTTTTTGAATGTCGTCAGGTGATCTGGACACTCCGGAGATCGAGCCGACTAGTGAAGACTTAGACCACTTCATTGAAAACTCAGAGCTTTAGTTCATTGTACACTTTTATTTCAGTACTTTTCCTTTTCTATTATGCCACTGTTTAGGCATCACTTTATTCCATGTATTTACGTTTCCATGTATTGTAAAAAGAATGTAAATAAATAAAGTTGATGTTTGTTATATCTTGTCTCTTATACATTTACATTTATATTGTTTAATTACGCTTAGCGTATTTACTTCACAGTAAATACGTAGCGGCCTCGTCGCGTCCTCTGCCCATATACTGGGAAGCGGGGTGTAACATATACGTAATAACTAGTAAAACATATATACATGTTAAGATAAAGTCGAACCAAATAACATACTATATCATATCGAGCACGACTGTCATGTACATGCATACCCCCAGTATACAATACAATAATGGCCTCTAGGGCATACATATCCAACAATATTGTTGAGCCATCTCAACCTAGTTATCAATCATTTTTAAATATAACAATTACTCAAAAGCAAAACAACAAAAAGAATAAAAGAATTGGGCATGCAAGGATTCGAATACGCGGACTATGGGATAGCGGTATAAAGACTTAACCAGTGGGCTACAAGCTGATTCATGCATATATTCAACAAGTATTAAATATATACCAGATTTCCAAAGGAACAAATGTTTTATTAAAGAAGAATGATACGAAGGTATAGAAATTTTATGGTCGTTACAAAAGCATCGGCAGTAGCACTTATATCAACCTCAAAATTTCCATCAAAAATGGTCTCCTCCTCCGCCTTATTTCCAACCGTCTCATCAACATGTTCATCAACGAGAATTTCAGACCTGAGATTTTCATCCCCCACCTTCTTTTCGACGGTCTCCTCCACCACATTTGGCTCAACGGCCTCCTCAACATTTTCAACATCAGGTTCTTTTGTCCCGAAATTTTCAGTTGGCTCAACGCCCACTTCAACATTTTCAACCTCGGGTTTTTTAGTCCCGACATTTTCAATTGGCTCAATGGCCTCCACAATATTTTCACCCTCAGGTTCTTAAGTCCCGACAATTTCATCCCATTTTGAGGCTTCATCCCTCCTTTCTCATCAATCTTAACCTTTAGAACTCGTTTGATCTCTTCGTGTAATCTCTTGAGATTGTCGTAATCTAACAAAAATTTATTAAGTTCAACCGAGTTCATCTATAAATAGTAAGTAATAAATATCAATAATTGAATCTAATATGTTATAGGTGATATTAAACGAAAACAAAACATAAATAATACTTACATAATCGAGAAGTACCTGATGGCTAATCTAGATGTTAGTCTCGTAAATTGTAGTTGGTTGACTGTGTGGGGGGTTGTATTACCTTCCTGGTAATAGCAGTGTAACAATCGAAATAATCGTCAGCCATATCCTGAATTTTTTCCTGTGCTAGCATCAAATTCAACTCATTTTGTTTCGATATCAATTTGGCTTCGTCCCACAAATTGATATAGTCCGAAATCACATCAGATATTGGTTTCTTCTTAGTTCGCTTCTCCTTCTCAGTTTGTATGGGTTGAACGTCAATAGGTACACTCTGAATACCGCCAAACTATCGGATTATCATTTCGGGATATTGCCACTGAACAATATCGAAACAAATGAGAGGAACTTGTAACAATCTAGCGTATCTATTGAGAAAGAAAAAGTCTTCGAATGCACCAACATACTCAGTGTATGGATCCTATGTGAACTGTCATTAAAGAAACAGTTGAAAATATTTATCATTATTCATAAAGAATTAAACAAATGTCGTTAAATTAAGTAATAAAATAGTAATTATCTGTAGTTCATTCAAATTATCAAGCATTCCCCGGTAGAAAATTTTATGATGATGGGGAAATCGATGTGAGCGCACACCCCATTGTCTAGCAAGGGGTCTAATCTTCTTGATGCCCGTATCGAAAATAGGCCGGATGACTCAGATCCTCGTATATGCCCAACACTGAATAAAATTAATTGTTAGATTCACTACAATTATTTTTACAATAAAAAAATAATTATACAACTAATACGATACCTGCAAAATTGTAAGACAACCTTTTATCACTCTCGCATTTGACAGTGTCGCTTCGTTCAATCCGTTTATTAAATAAGATAAAAAAACCCGCCCCCCAAGCATATGTGGAGATGAGTTTGTCGTCGTGCAATAATCGAAGTAATTTTGGATGAACTAGGTTCTTAAAGCGTGTAAGGAATAATGCCATACAAATATTATACAAAACATAAGCTTTTGTACATTAAACAATTTTCCCCTGGTCGGCATTAATCCCGACACTACAAAAATTCTCATACACCCACGTCGCAATTAAGATACAGCTTTCCTCTTCTTCTTCTTCGAGTGATCAACTCCTAATATGTCGTCAAAATGAATGAAGGAACCCATACATCCTTCATAAAAAACTAGAAAACTTATGACCGGGAGACCAACAATCCATACTACGTCTTCAAGAGTCATCGACGTCTCTCCAATAGGTAAATGAAAAATGTTCGTCTCGGATCGCCATCTCTCAACTAATGCAGATATCAACGGCAAGTCATGTTGTTGGTGGCCAATTTTACGATACTCACCAAAATCCCATTCGTCTAATAATTCAATCTGCTGATCAGTCAGAGGACATTGTGCAGATATACTCATAGATTCGAGCGCAATAACACTTACCCTATTTTTACCACTCCAAATAGCTTCCGAAATATGATTTGCTTGATTATACAATACATCATTATTCAAGGGGCCAAAGTTGCATTGAATGGATGATATCTGGAATGTTGATAGCTGGGTAGGATTGACTGCATTCACCTTTGAGTGTAATTTCAGTTTTTTGTTACATTCTTTGAGTTCTTCTTTACGAATATTTTTTGGCGGAGGAGGAGGAGGAGAAGTCGGTTTATCCCTTTTTTGTGTATCCATATTCGGTGTAACCATCTAAGATGTATATTTATGTTTACCAGCCATTATAACTACATAATAAACGAAAAAATCCTAAATATATTAACAAAAAACCCTACAAAAATAAGACCAAACTCTAAACTAAATAACTAATTTATTTATATTATAAAATCGATCCAAAAAATAATAGAATACCTAGCAAAAATCACAATTAAAATCACATGAAAAAACGCTCAATTTATATCTGAAAACCCTAACAAAAAATCCTAAATAAACACAAAACCTATAGTAATTAAAGTAATTAACTTACCTTATGAGATCGATTCATGAAGGCATGTGAATTTCAGTAAGAATCACAGTTCAAATCACAACAAAAATCGCCAATTTCTTTCGATCTCTAACGCTTAAACCGCTGATACAGTGCAGAAGCTTCTCGGGCGGTGGTTGTTTTTATTAAATGGTAACCGCTAGTTAAAGTAGCGGTTAAATCTGAGCCGTTCGATTTTAACCACTACATTAACTAGCGGTTACCATTAACGGCTCAGATTTGTTGGATAAATCAATTTATCCAATACTGTATAATGTTCCGTCCCCTAAAAATATAACGTATCAAATCTTCTTTGACGCTCCTACTTTGATTTGAAAATTATAAAACTGTTTGTAAATGCATAGAACAAATTTTTTTAAAAAAATCATCAAACTATAGCTTTAATTTGTATCATGCATTGTGCTTTTTATATACATATATTTGGATCGCATATGTTATGCTGAAGCTTGATAACTATAACATATCATAAACCTAAATATAGTTAACGCAATATTCCATCAAAGTTCAGATCGGTAGCCTCTCATCAGAGCAAAGTGACGAAGCCTTAATCAGAGAACCCACAGGGATTCATGACAGCTTGGCCCAGTGCGTTTGGATCATGTGATTGCTCATGTCTTTTTCTGAACACCTCTCAGCTACATATTAGCACATGATATCCTTGATTCCAGGCACGAATATGACTTGTATAAAATAGAAAATTAGTTATCTCAAATTTCTTTATGTGCCCATATAGTTGGATCGGATTCAAATTGCTATTTAGCAAAATTTTGTTCTCATATATATATATATATATATAGAGAGAGAGAGAGAGAGAGAGAGAGAGATTAATGGAGGAAAGAGGCCATAGGAGGGGATTTCCTCCTATGGCGTAAAAAAAATACAACCTCCACCATTTTTTCTGACGATCGGCACCCATCATCATCGTTATCATCTAAGATGTGCGTACACCAAATTTCATGTGATTCCACAACTTTTCACCGTTGATTTAGTGGGTTCAAAATTAACGGTTTACCGACAATAGAACTTTTTACATTGCTAAATCAATGGTGAAAAAGTTGTGGAATCACATGAAATTTGTTGTACCCACATCTTAGATGATAACGATGAAAATGATGGGGGCCGATCGTCGAAAAAATTGGTGGAGGTTGTATTTTTTCCACGCCATAGAAGGAAATTTCCTCCTATGGCCGTTTTTCTCCATTATTCTCATATATATATATATATATATATATATATATATAGAGAGAGAGAGAGAGAGAGAGGGGTTATGACGGCGGCCTTTTTTTAAAAAATGAGCTCCTGTCCCAAAACACACATACCCCATGTATTTCATCATTGATTTAGTGGGTGCAAAATTAACGGTTTACCGACAATACAAATTTTTACATTGCTAAATTAACGATGAAATGATATTGTAATCATATGAAATTAGGTGTATCGAAAAATTAAAGAATGGATATAAAGTTGGAAGATGTAGATCGTCGAATAAAATTGTGGAGGGCATACTTTTTACCGCTGCCTAACACAAAAAGCCTCCTAGGATCTCTTTCCTCCATTATTCTCGTGTGTGTACGAGAATAATTAATAAAAGAGGCCCTATGAGGGTTTTTTGTAAGGTGGCATCAAATATTTATATTCTTCATGACTTTTTTCGACAATCGACACACATCATCATCTTTATCATGTAAGATGTGGATAAATCAAATTTCATGTGATTCCACCACTTTTTCACCATTGAATTAGCAATGTAAAAAATTCTATTGTCGGCAAACCGTTAATTTTGCACCCACTAAATCAACGGTGAAAAAAGTGATGGGATCACATAAAATTTGGTGTATCCACATCTTACATAATAAAGATAATGATGGTGGACGCCGATCATCAAAAAATCGTAGAAGACGTATTTTTTAGTTGTCAAAAGAGGAAATTCCCTCCTCTAGCACCTTTCTTTCGTTATACCCCGCTCTCGCTATATATATATATATATATATATATATATATATATATATATATATATATAAGTTGATCCTATGAGACCAAATCGTATTTCTTAATTTGAGGCCAAACTTTCTAACACATAACTCTCCGTGTTTTCATTGATCCGTACCGTTCACTTTGATTTACATACTTTAGATAGGCCGTGTATTAAATTTCATGAGATTTGGAGACTTTTAACACATTCATCAAGTGTACCACAAATTCATTGGCTTTTCGTTGAATGAAAAATGTGATCGCTTGCTGGCCGTGTTAGAGATCTTCATATCTCGCGAAATCTTTTATACAACCTATCTAAAGCTACTGGTATGGATTAGTGAAAAACACATTGGGTTTTCTGCTAGAAATTTTGGTTTCAAACTAAGAAATGAGATCCGACCCGTTAGGATCGGCTATATATATATATATATATATATATATAGAGAGAGAGAGAGAGAGAGAGAGAATCATGGAGATAAGAAAAGAGGTCTTACGAAGATTTTTTCGTTAGGTGGCGACAAAAATTACACCTTCATTTTATTCGACGATCGGCACTGATTGATCGTATGCGAAAGAAGTATTTTGTAAATAACCGCAATTAAGACGGTGTCGCTAGTAACTAGCTGCGATGAGTACGGGTCATCCGCAGGAAAACGTGAACTCTTTTCTTCTTTTAGACGAGTTGATAAAAAATGGGTGATTGTTTGTCGTTATATTTTAAAATGGATATAAAATTTATAATTAAAAGGCTTAAAGGGTTCATAGGACTTAGTGGTAATGGATGAATAATTAAAAATGACTCTTTTATTTTTTGATAGTTTAAAACTAGATCGATAGTGATAAATGTAGATTAGGGTTCTTGAAAGAAACTAGGATTTTCCCACTGCTAAACCTTGTCCTTTTATTGGTCTCTATTCATGTCTAGCCCTTAACAAAAAAAGTGTTAAACTAATCTCAAATCTTGGTAGTGACTATCAATAAATTTATAGCGCGCCCGATAAGGAGGTTAACATTTATTTTGCTAAAGTTTATAAACTTTAAAATGTATAAAAGAAATTAAAAGATTTTCTCATCCATTATTCTATCCTATCCTACAAACCCTGGCAAGTTAGAAATTACTCGCTCATGGTTAACTTAGAAGAGAGGATGGAGGTGAACGAAAGCATAATTAAGATGCAGAAAAGTAAGTACAGAAATTAAATGCGAAAAGAATTAAAATAAAAACTATCTTTATTAATCAATTATTGCATTTACAATTCTTCTTAGAAAGTAAATTATAAGAACTCTAGTTTCTCTAGATCTCTCTCTCTTGTTGGAGGTTGATGAATAGATGTTGATCACTCGGATATGTGGATCGTTTGGATCTGTTGATCTCTTCGGTGATGATTTTAAATGTACATCTCTCGGTCCCTTATATAGTCCTTGAAACCAGAAACCCTAGATTCCATATAGAAATAGATGCGGTTAAGATCATGATCCCAAAATCTCACATCCAACGGCCCAGATTTGACCGCTGAACCACCGCAAAATGCCATGTTTGGCCGCCCTTCCAACGCGCTTTGGTAGGATCATGACTTGGGGTTTTTTCTGGCTTCTTATGTTGACATGTGGAGATCCTTTAAATGTCTAGATTCTGAAAATAATATTCTGAGTCTCTGCCGTTGCTAGATCTCTCGATTTGCTTCTAAATTTTTGTAGATTCGGTTCCAATATCCCGATTTGACTTGGATCTCTTACTTAGATTCCAGACCTGAGCTAGTACCTGCACAATATCTCAAATCAAAGTGTTTAGCACCAGTTAGTATTTTTGAGATAACATCTTAACCATTTATATAATATAATATCTTAAGAATATTGATTAGAAATATTTGATATGATATGCATATTTTAATTATTAAGATTTCATTTAAATATTATATGTATATATTTTCGCTCATTATATTAATTATAATATAGAAACAAATGATAATAAATTTTTTTACAAATAAACCCACATATGTTCTATATTTACAATAAATATCTTTTAGTACTTAACAATAGTAGGGAAAATATTCATTCAAAAGTGCATTATTTTAGACTAATCAAATACCCCCAAACTTAACTTTTATCATCTCGAGCAAACTAGTTATTAAAAAGAAAAAAGAAAAACCCTAACTAGCACACTTTCGTAGGCAACACGATTGCACTGAGCATATGCAACAAGCCTTTAAAACTCTAGGTATCACTAGTAGGAGGAGTGTTGTCTCGTGAGGGTTTTCAGCGAATTACATCCACAAAATCTCATAATAAAAAAGAGAAGATGAAGATTACATACAAAGATAAGGAACATATAAAAGAAAGAACTTGAAAATAAGAGTTTCAAATTATACTAGCTTTATAGTTCCCATGAGCCCTATCTTAATAGTCATGTAAAAATGTCAGAAATCACTTCATCCCTCAATAAAATATCATCTTTATTCTTCCTTTCTACCTTTCTTCCAAACATCGATCATATACCCTTATGTGTGTGTAAAAAACATCTCTACACTTAGAGAATTCAATTTAGGCTATCATATTCTTGTCCATCATCCTTAGTACTTTTTAGTGGATGAATATTTTATAGATGGAATTACTCACACATTCTTCATGCTACCGTTAATACTTCTTGTTGGGTTTCTCCAATGCCCTGGCCATCAAATGCGGCCGGTGCGGAACATAGACTGGTGTTTAAAAACTTGGCGCTAACGAAACCCCACCGGACCAAACCATAAACCCTATACTAGTTAACTACAAAAGAGCTAAACTAAGTGATAGAAGTGTTTATACCAAATTAACCAAGTCCTTCGGTCTTCTACCATCTTCCCAAGCTCCTTAAGGCGCCATGGATCGTGTTTGGCCTCCGGTCTCCCTCCATCAAAGATGATCCACCTAAGGATTTGTAATTCGAGCTCGTACCACATAGCCGAGGTAACTAGGATACCTAGTTTGCTAAACTGGATAGCCTAGAGGATGTAGAGTCTAATGATGGATTAATTTGTCTCTAAACACCCTAGGTTTTTCAACACATGAGACTATTAGGGTGGAGGTAGAAGAAGCTTGAGAGATGAGAGTGTAGTGAGCAACCATGGGGAAAAAATGGCTAAGTGTTGTGAAGCAAACACAATGAATCAAGCCCACAAAAATATCTTACAACATAAATAAATCAAGCATGCCTCAATAGTGCCACCATGAGTCACTCCATTAGTCACCCCATGAGTCACCACAAAACCATGCTTCATTTAATGTAAACTACACCTCATCCTCCACCTCATTAACCATTTTGTTAACCATTTAAACAAAATGGTTATAACTAAAATGAGGTGTCATTTTCTAGAAGCACCTTGTAATAAATTATAAGAATACCTCTCATCCGTATATACATATCCGTATCCATATTCCAACAAAATACGACTACAAAAGAGATGAAAATAATCCAACAATATAATACTAGAATCCGGCTTAAGTCTAAACCCACTAGTATTATCTGTTCGAATCATGATACGTGCACAAGTGCACTTATATGATCGAACCCTACCGAAAAACCATAAGGCCTCTATATTGTTTCTCTCGAAGCAGGGTTTCCGGCGAGATAAGACAATAGGTATAATACCAACTAGCATGTTTCTGGCGAGTCCGCCCAGTGTACTCATAACTCAATGAGCACATGTATACTATCTTAGGTGACTTACAGACACCAATGGCTTATGAGACCGGCCACCGCCCCTCATCGGGGTCTCGATAAGTACACACTAGTCTACTCTGGAGTATCAATGCCTAGTCTCGATACTCCCAGGACTAGTTCCTTTAAGGAAGTGCTTATAAACCACCCAGCTCCCACGTATATGATCGCCATTATATTGCTGGTAGTCAAGCAAGAATCCTATGGGCTCTATCAACATGCAATAGTGATCTGTAATACCGCATAATGCATGTACATGATGATAAAGATAAACCAGATAGCATACTATCATTTTTAGTAAGACTGTTTTATCCGTATAGGTCCTCTCTCAAACATCATAATCACATGCCTGCAATTGCAATAATTGTCTTGAGGGCACTATAGACAACAATCTCCCACTTGCACTTAAAGCTAATTATTGCGGTGTCGCATACTCATAGCCCGTGTGATACCGAACACCCAACTTCTCTACTAATCAGTCTCACAAAGCTCGTTTGTGAAACTATTGCGTTCGAGAAATAGCCTCAGTGAGTGGATCATCTCCAATGTTTCTATCTATATCTCTCTATATCTCAACTTCACGGAGAAAGACTATCTTCTGAAATGAGCAATACCTGTCTCAGAATTTATCTGGATATCTGATGGGACTTAGTTCATAAATGAACTCCAAATCCAAAAAACGTCTTAGACCGTATCATCACTGAATTAAATTAGTATCCTGCACCATGCCTTTCACAGTATCCGCTTGGACCACCTGTCCAGCATACTGCCCTTCAAAAGAGGGAAAACTATAACTATGACAGGCACTCTGTCATTTAGGTCACCTTGGAAGCCTGAAATGATAACCGCCTCCTAAAGGAGGCTGTTGTTACCATATACCAAGAACATCCACTTATGTTCATAACTGCTTCCCAATATTTCTCCAGGATTAGATTAATATATACGCTTATTGCAGCTAGTGCAAAAGCAACATCTGGTGTTGTACTTGACATCTCATGATTGACTCAATTGCCTAAGCATGTGATATGCCAATCATGCAAATCCCTCTCTTCATAAGTCTAGAAGACATCTCTTTAGAAAGGGTGACTCCTTCACCTGTGGGTACACCACCATGCCTGAGCCTTCCATTCTAAAACGCTTTAGAATAGTGTCAAGTACCCGAATTGGGACACTTTCCAAATCTAGATCTAAAGCCATAGACCTAGTCACCAGAATCCCTGATATTTTATCCAGATCCTATGTGGAGAAAATCCTTGTGACAACCATAGTATAACTGATTGTAGTATAAAAAAATCACTTCCTGTCATGTCATCTAAATACCAGGACATCTCTCCCTACTACCTTCTTACCAGATTCATCTCTTGTTCTGATGAATTCAAACTCTATGACTGTCACATCAAAACTAGATGATCTATCTCCGCTATACCTACTTCAGTTTACAAATAGACATAAGAAACTTGCCAACTATGCTTCCGCTGCTCCCACTGTCTACAATAACCCTCTGGTAGAGTCATATACACATATACTTCTAAAGCTAATTTAGAACGACGTTATACTCATCCTCCTACCAGAACTCATAGTCTAGGACAACAATAGTGTCAAGTTTGGGTAATCAAAAACCTCCCTATTACTGTCTTTGAGGAGACCGAAGTACCTCTCAGGTGCCTGAGGTTACCCACCAAATCCGCGGAGTGGCTAATGGATCGTCGAAACCATTTGAATCTTTAAGTTCTATTAAATTTTCAGTAATCGTTTGTGGTTCTGGAATCACTTCTAGTTCTACCATACTCCCACTAATGTTTTCTGAAAAGAATCCATTTTACTAAAACTGTGGCGAGTCAAGAACAATATAACTATTGATCTTCCTGATGGTAGAATGTTAACCCTCGTCAAAACCCGGGATAACCCACAAACTGCCATTACTGAAACGTGCCTTGAATTTGTCCAGATTCTGGTTTTAAGTATCAGTCGGACTACTTCATATACCTTAATATCGTTAAGATATGAATCCATTCTATATCCAGTATATAGAAACAGAGGCACTAATTTAATTGGAATCAGATTCAAAAATCATGCATCTGTTTCCAGTGCATATCAACTAAATGGAAGAAGGCCAAGCAGCATTACTCATCAAGGAATGCATCCATGTATGAGTAACCTGAAAGAGAAGCAAGTTCTTAAAACTATTACTTACAACGGAATACCTAACACAAGTATCTACATCTTCGATCGCCTTGAAGAATCCTGATACTTGCAACATATGGTTCTCTACTTTATTCTTATACCTATATCTTTTCAATATCTGGACCTTATATTTCAACGAAATACTTTTTTAGAACTGGAGAAGTCATGAGTAAACAGAATATAGTACGAGTATCAACCCCTTTGTCCTAACGGATATCGGACAACATACAATACTTTGTATAAGTCCTCTTAGTTCAATAACTCAAACCCTGTGCGTCGTAGGTTGAAAAAATGTACTATGGTTAAGAAGAATTACACCGTTGTTGAATGCTACTAACCTAATCAGCAACTTATACAAGTAAATGTCATAGACATAATTTCAAAAGGTTATATCTCATTTTATAAAATAAACGTATAGATATATCAGTTTGAAATTGGTGCATAACAACAGATATTCAAACAAAATTTTTGCCGTCATGCAAAATCCAGGTGATTTCCTCAAATATCACAAATTACAGAGAATTCCAATATGATGAGGATCTAATCACCTAATTCCCAATATCTTACTCCCACTCACCATCTGTAACGCCATACAGATATGAGAATCAAATTTGGTAAATACATACCCTGGAGTCGGAATCTAATTGGAAAAACAGTTTTCAATTAACAGCACACAGTGAAACTGAAACATGAAAATGTTTCGAAGGGGTTACCGGGTTGTTAGTTATGTATATGCCCTAGAGGCCATTATTGTAAATTTGATGTATATTATAGTAGACACTTGGATATATATAGAGAGGACTTTTTTTGCTCGATAAGATAGTATGCTATCTGGTTTCACTTTGTCTTAACATGTTGATTTGTATTGGGTTACTGTCTTGCTCTCATATATTGATAAAGCCCTTAGGATATGTACTTGACTACTAGGACTATGATGTAGATCATACTAGTAGGGCCAGGGTAGTCCAAGAGTACATCCTATAACTGTTCCTAGTCGAGGGTGTATCGAGACAGGGCATCGATACTCCAGAGTAGACTAGCATATACGCATCTTGACCCATATGATGGGCGATGGATGATCCCACATCCATTGGTGTTTTACATCAAAGATGGTGTACGGGTGCTCAGTGGAGACTAGGTATACTGAACGGACTCGCCGAGAACTCCTATATGGTATTATACCTATCGTCAGATAGCAGTTCTCTGGTGATACTAGTACAGGTTAGTCTGTAGACCCGAGATCGTCATAGTCTTGTGTGATTCCCACTGTGCTTTGATTTCCACCTTACCATGTTCATGAGAACGTGCAAAACGGTGGCTTTTGGGTACAGTCCCAAATCATATGGAGGCGATGAGCGATAGGAGGGGTTTCGACTCTCCCGGTATTGGGGGTTGATTTTGCGCTATGTTCGATTGGCTATAACTGGAAGTCCCTGGCCATGGCTGATATGGAGATCTACTGGTAAGTGTTATCAGTAGTTTCTCGACCCGTTTTGAGCCTCACATCGACATGACTTATCGGTTACTGGGGTCTCACGTTTACCACCACTAGAATAGATATGCGACATATCAGATGAAGAGACCGGACTGTACGGTAGTGTTACCGATTGGATTCACAGGAGTGTGTGCAGGATTGCTTGTTGATCTTCTGATCGCTCAATATCCGGGTGGCTGTTACGTTTATCTGACCGCTTGCAGCTTGTGGGTGTTTGATATGATCATCACCTACTGTCGGCATATTGACGATTCTTTAGAGTCCTACACAGAGATTTCCTGGCTCAGGCGAAATGGAGTAGGAGCACATATGTGATATGTGCGGGACCGAGATTAATACGATATGAGATACCGTATTCTATTCTCGCGATATGTGATATCGGCCGGGTATATGTGATATAGCCAGGTTATCGGATCAAGTGTTGATTCGATAAAATGATACATATTATATTAGTCGGTTATATGTAATATAGCCGGGTTATTAAATCAAGTGTTGATTTAATAATTTAATGTATAATTATATATGTGATATATTACATTACATTAAATAATATAAGCTCACTTAAATGATCAATTTTCTCACTTAAGATGCATTGATATATATGTGATATATGTTAAATGTATTCTTTTCTTTTATTACATAATTATATATGTGTGATATGTATAATTGTAACATGTTAGGTTACAAATGCAACTAGGGTTTATGGATTCTTACCATGGCTAAGATTAGGGTTTGATATATATTTCATTTTAGTTAAATCAAAATTGTAGACTTTTGTCATGATATTTGTTTTGTTGACTTAGTCTTCTCTCTTGATATTTTGCTAAGATATTTGTTTACCAAACCCTAACCTAGCCCATGGTCAAATATCTACAAGGGCTAAGTATGACATTCTTAACTTTTGGTTGCATTTCTAACCTCAACAATAATTCATTTTTCATTCATTACACTTGATCTTCTTCTTCCTCCTCACAAAAGCTTTCTAGCTTTTTATTTTGTGATGAATGATTAAGAGAAAAAGAAAACTAAGGAGTGCAAAATTACTATTTCATCATCCTCATCTATTCTAACCACATAGATTAGGGTGTTTGCTTTACTAATACCTCATTAGTGAAGTGAGAGCTTGGGTTTGAAATTCCTCAAGGTAGATTATCTTGGATTGTGAAGTCTTCAAGCAAGGATGTCTCATTCACCTCATGGAGCTTCTATAGAGTCTGGGAGCTTGATGATCACAGCGAAGGGACCTCAACTCGGAGATTATGAAGCGAAGGAACGGACTACAAAGGTTGTAATCCCTAAACTCTTAGATGTTAAGTTGTTAACATGAAGTTTAGTTTGATTCTCTAGTTAAAGATTCATGGCTAGGGTTATCTAGAACGGCAAAAATTTGAAATTGGCATGGACGATGCCTCTCGAAACCTTACTGCCATTGTAGGTATCCCAACAGTGGTATCAAAGCCTAACTAAAGAATTAGACGGATATGTGTAAGATTACGAAACCGAAACAACTCCGCAACACCCGACATCAAACCCTAGTTTCTGTAAATTTTTTCAGAGAGTCAAATTTTTTTTCAAACAGTTGCAGAATGTTGTATGTGATACAATATGAACACCGTACAAATTTCAACACCTACCCTCGAATTTTAGCCTAGCACTTTAAGGATATGGTCGGCGAGCTCGGTTCTGTATAGGCATTTTTGGGTGAAATTTGTACAGTGTTCTGATCTCTGGGGTTTGGTATTTCAGGTGTTGTTTGTTTTTGCTAAATTTGCATTTGATGTTAATTTACTGCATTAACTATATGGAGTGTTTCGTATTCGTAATTCTAGTTTTGTTTCCGGTTTTTTAGATGGTGTTAAAAATTTCGATTGGATATCAAATACCCAATTTAACCCTTTCCGGAAAATTTTCAAGTGTTCGATTTTTCCTTAGTTAAAGAACATTCAAATATCGTGCAAGTGATGCAGTGAAGCCTCTAGAAGAACAAAAACTTAACTCGATTTTGTCCAAGCATCCAATATAATATACATCATCTGTACAATACTGGCCTCTAGGGCATACATACAACTAACAATTTCCCACTTGCACTAGGGCCAGCTATTGTAGTATCGCATACCGAGCATCCCGAAGAGTCTCTCAAACTATGTCTAGGGAATGGCCTTCGTGAGTGGATCCACTGTGTTATTCTTCGTGTCAACCCTCCGGACCTCGATCTCCCGGCGATCAACTATCTTCCGGATCTGGTGATACCGCCTCAGAATATGCCTAGATCGCTAATGGGACCTGGGTTCCTTGGCCAAAGCCACCGCTCCATTGTTATCGCAATACAAAGGTATTGGATTCTCAATGGATGGAACCACTCCAAGTTCAGTAATGAACTTCTTGATCCAGACAGCCTCTTTAGCAGCATCGTTGGCAGCGATGTATTCAGCCTCCATTGACGAGTCTGCCACGGTTTCCTGCTTGGAACTCTTCCAGCTAACCGCTCCTCCGTAAAGGGTAAAGACAAATCCCGACTGCGACTTAGAGTCGTCCTTATCACTCTGGAAGCTCGAATCGGTAAAGGACTCCACTTGGAGTTCTCCGTTACCATACACCAAGAGCATCTCTTTAGTCCTTCATAAGTACTTGAGAATGTTCTTCACAGCTGTCCAGTGACTCTCTCCAGGATCAGCTTGATACCTGCTCACTACACTTAGTGAGTATGCTACATCGGGTCTGGTACATAGCATCGCATACATGATAGAGCCTACAGCCGAAGCATAGGGTATACCTTGCATGCGAGCTCTCTCTAAATCAGTCTTGGGAGACATCTCTTTGGAGAGAGTGACTCCAGAGATCGTGGGTAAGTTCCCACGCTTGGATTCTTCCATACTAAACCTCTTTAGTATGGTGTCAATGTACCTGGATTGGGACAATCCCAATATCCGTTTGGATCTATCTCTATAGATCCTAATTCCCAATATGCAGGAGGCATCACCAAGATCTTTCATTGAGAATCTTTGTGATAAAAAGAGCCTGACCGATTGCAACATAGGAATATCATTTCCTATCAAGAGTATGTCGTCCGCGTACAATACGAGGAAGACAACCTTACTCTCTGCTACCTTCTTATAAATACAAGGTTCATCTATGTTTTTGACGAAATCAAACTCTTTGATAACGACGTCAAAACAGATGTTCCAACTCCACAATACTTGTTTTAATCCATAAATGGATTTAAGCAGCTTGCACACCTTTCCGCTGCTCCCACTGTCTATGAAGCCCTCTGGCTGAGTCATGTACACGCACTCTTCTAAATCACCATTTAGAAAGGCGGTCTTAACATCCATTTTCCAGATTTCGTAATCATGATATGCAGCGATGGTAAGCATGATCCGGATGGATTTAAGCATAGCTACTGGAGAAAAGGTTTCGTCATAGTCCACACCTGGTCTTTGACGAAAACCCTTTGCAACAAGTCTAGCTTTGAAAGTCTCCACTTTCCCATCTACACCAAGTTTTTTCTTGAAGATCCACTTGCTCCCAATGGGTTTTACCCCTTTAGGAGTAACTTCCAAAGTCCATACTTTGTTGGTGTACATGGATTCCATCTCGGACCGCATTGCATCTAGCCATTTCACTGAGTCCCTACTCGTGATGGCCTGCTCGAAGCTAGTTGGGTCATCATCCTCCATGATGCAATCCTCGCTCCCACCATCCATGAGAAAACCGTAGTATCTCTCAGGTGGGCGAGGAACCCTACTAGATCGGCGGAGTGGCTGGGGTTCATTGGGAACTACAGAATCCTCTGGTTCCTCCAGATCTTCTGTTGTAGCTTTTGTAGCTGGAACCTCTTCCAGTTCTACCTCATGACCACTAATCTCTTTTGCAAGAAATTCCTTTTCTAAAAAGGTGGTATGCCAAGAAACAAACACTCTTTGTTCCTCATGGTGGTAGAAGATATACCCTTGTGAATTCTTGGGATATCCTATAAATTTCCATAGAACAGACCGTGCCTCGAGTTTGTCCGGATTTTGTCATTTGACATAGGCTGGACAACCCCATATCTTAACATGGTTAAGACATGGTCTCTTCCCTTTCCATATCTCATATGGAGTGGTAGGCACAGATTTAGTGGGGACCATATTCAATAGATTTATGGCTGTTTCAAGCGCATACCCCCAGAAGGAAATAGATAACTCAGTTGTGCTCATCATAGAGCGCACCATATCTAATAGGGTGCGGTTCCTCCGTTCTGATACACCGTTGTGCTGTGGTGTATATGGAGGAGTCAGCTGAGAGAGAATCCCATTCACTTTTAGGAAGTCCAGCAATTCACTGCTCAAGTATTCACCTCCTCGATCAGATCGAAGGATTTTAATACTTTTTCCGGTTTGGTTCTCGACTTCTTGTTTATATTCTCTAAATTTCTCAAAAGCTTCAGACTTGTGTCTTATCAAGAACACATGTCCGTACCTTGAGAGATCGTCAGTGAATGTAATGAAGTACGAAGAACCATCCCTGGCATGTGTAGACATGGGACCACATACATCACTATGTATCAGTCCTAAGAGTTCGGTAACTCTTTCTCCGTGTCCCGTAAACGGAGTTTTGGTCATCTTTCCTTTGAGACATGACTGGCAAGTGTCATAAGATGAAAATTCGAACGGTTTCAAATATTCATCCTTATGCAACTTAGCCAGTCGTGTCGCATTGATGTGACCCAGTCTACAATGCCACAAGAAGGATTCGTTCAGTTCTGAACTCTTCTTCTTGTGTGTGTTTGTTATGCTCAGAACTGTTGATTGATTTAGAACATAAATGCCATTGCACAACGTGCCTGATCCAACCAACTTTTGGTTACGGAAAATGTTCATTACATTATCCTGTAATACAAAATTATATCCCTCTTTACTCAACAAAGAAACCGATATAATGTTGCATATCAGGTTCGGCATGTAATAGCATTCGTTCAGAACCAATGTATTACCAGTTGGTAATGCAAGGTGATATTCCCCGACAGTCTTAGCTGCAACAATTGCACCATTTCCAACTCTAATGTCTTTATCACCTTCTCCAAGTTCTCTACCTTTCCTGAGCCCATGTAACTGATTACATATATGGGATCCTGACCCGGTATCTAATACCCAGGACGTAGGGAAAATGGAGAAACAGTTCACTGTAACGAACACACCCGAAGAAAATGCATCAACATGTACTTTCTTCATTCGGGTGGCATGGGAATCCTGGTATTCCCTTATGTCCTGTTCAGTCCTATAACTCTTATAAGAAAGAACGGAACCAACGTCCCCCAGCACAGAATAACTTGCGGGTTCGGTCAATACATCCATATTATTATCTTGATTAAGGCATGACATGGTCGCTACCTGGAGAGAGAGAGAAGAAAACACTTTAGCGTATGCTCTTGCAAGATCAGATTGGTTATTATCTTATCTAATCAGGATGGCTCCCACTGTTTTTATCAAATCTTCCTTCAAACCCTAAAAGGAAAGACTAGCCAGGATTAATTACACCCTACAACTTCGCCGATCTTTCAGCCAGGCCAGTGTCGGTACTTTGAGGGAGGTTCCCCGTGCTTTCGCACGGACCTAATTAAAGTAAACCTTGTTTTCCCAGTGGCGTAACCCGTTGACACCTTTCTAGACACCTACTTGATCGGCTAATTGTCCTGTGTAAAACTCTCCCAGGAGTAACAATTACTCGCAGTGGGTATCGGGATCCAACTATCTCACAGAAGGTATGCAATCTCATTGCAAATTTCAACACTTGAAATTCCCGATAATATTTTGCCCCTAACGTGCTATGACCTTGACGAAAGCCAACAAACCACAGCCCGCTAGTCAAGTTCAACCCGTACATTTCTTGACTGAATTAAACCCACCCGCATGACCCTTAACGAAAGCCAACAAAGCCGTACGACTACCCTAATCCAGTCGCATCATATTCAGCAGATAAGCAGCATATAGCTACCGCACACTACACCTTGACGAAAGCCAACAAATGTAGCACGAATACTATGTACAACTTATCTGAAATGACAGAGGGTTACGACAGGTTTTTCTGAAAACCTATTGCGTAATGAACTTGATATCGTTGTAGAATCAAGTGAAATTTTGAAATGGAGTGATTTTGAGGTTTTTATTAGTTTTGCTAAAGAGGTCACTCCCGGTGAAGGGATCTCGGCTCTTTCCTCATCGAATAAGGTGCGGGATATATCATATATATCACTATGCAAAGTAAAACTGTAGCTACCCTTTTTTGAAAATTTGATTCTACAACATCTTTTAGGTTTCTTTTCTTTCATTAATCACATTAATGATGTCCCATCATTTAAGTCACCTAAACATCACAGATAAATACGACGTACACTTATGCCATCCGCATTCGCCTCGATGTCCCCTCGTGCACCGTTAGGTTAGGTAACTAACGACAGAGCAGGGCATGGCTAGTGCGGGTGTAAAACATAAGTAACGCCTATATAATATATCATATATACTATATACTGTATCCATCACAACATATCAAATGATCACATCACAGATATCGCAGCAGAAACATAGATATAATGTGGGATATACTAGGACGTCCGTATTTAGTATTTAGCCAACAATAGAAAATACGAATTCCACAGTCGCGATGAATAGCCACGCCCACACCCTGGACCCCTACGAGAGCGGCAAGCGACCCTACCAATTCTGGAGTTTAGGAGACCCGGTCTCGACTCCTCGAGTTGGCCTCCTACTGAACCCCAGAACCCGGTCACCCGTGCTCCCCTCCTTGGGTCCATCCTAATGCGGAAAAGTAAATAATATACAACACTGGTGGCATCAACCTCAACCCGGAAGTGCCCCAAATAAAAGAATATTACATTACATTTGAATTTACATGAATGAAAATATAAAACTCGCATCTCACATAAAACCCCCTGGCTATTCAATCGCGATAATCCTGCACATCATATCTCAGCAACACATAATATCTCATATCATCAACATAAGTAAGTATGCATACACCGATTGTCGTCGACGTATAGCAATGACAATCGGCAATACCACTACATACTACACTTATGGTCACAGAAAAGAAAGTGTAAAACTGCAATATCTGGAATCCACATTCTCTTTAGACATCGTAAATGCGAAATATCACATACCTCGTATTTCATGTCTTATAATATGAATTCCACACATTGCATCACATTCCAGATAAATAGACAGTATTAAAGTTTTCGAACGAACGATCAAATACCCAAGATTCCCTAAAGCTCAACACTTGAGCGGAGTTCAAAAACCCGGAGTGTGACACAGTAGTAACGGTCCAGCCGTAGAAGGGTCAAGCCAACGCCTCACATGTGGCACGCCGTACTGCCCCAAACCCTAAGGTTCAAAGGCAGTTCAAGACGGTCACATAATCGAGTTAAGGTTTGTTGTCTTCTAGAGGGTCCACCACAAAACTTGCACGTATCTCCAAAATATTTAAACCCCGTGAAAAGTGAGCAAATGATACTCGTTCAAACACTTCAATACTTTCTAATTTATCCGGAAAAGTCATGAAATGAAAATTCCGATCGAATCGACGAGTCCAAAACCATCTCCAGAATTTACAGAACAAGAATCAGATTAAACATACCTAAAACATTATACAAGCAGTTTTAGGAATTACTGTGCAAATAACAAGTCATGACTCCTCTGTACGGCCGCGGATCCGCGACCCAAGTAAGGATTGGCCGCGGTTCCGCGGCGGTTTGAACTGTTCATGGCTTCGAATTTCACGGTCCTTCTTAGATTTACCTGCTGTATTCTTAAGTATTTTTAATTCTGAAAATATCCAGATTTTAAAAATTGTCCAGAGAAGATCCCGTAATGTCGTATTTTGGTTCGATCGGAGTTTTTACTTCGTAGAAGTGTCGCCTAATGTTCTAGGTCGGCTCTGATACCAATGTTGGTCAGGCAGCCACCCCATCCAATGGGGTCGCCGTGGCACCAACGGGTCCCTCAGCCGCTACTTTTTACGCATGCCCCCTCGCGAGGACTAAAACCCACCGGAACACCTTCCGATCTCGGGACACCCTGGGGGTAAGAGCCTATGCTTCGCCACACTGTCACACAGTGAGAACCCCCCATAGGTCGACATCCAATGCCTAGTAGCTCTGATATCGATGTTGGGTTAGCCTAGCACCTCATGAAGGGATTGGAAGCATCACATGTACCAAAGATGGAATTTTTAGGGTGCTAAGTTAACGATCATTGAATCGTTCCTAGAAAATTAGGGTTTCAAATTTTTGCACATCAACATAAGAAAGAAAAGCTAGGGTTTTGAGAGTACAACCTTTGTAGCTCCTTACGCTAGACTCCTCGGTCCTTGGGGTTTGGAAACGGGTCCGCTTGAACTCCTCTAGGTCAACGATGATCCATCCGGAGTCCGCTTTGTCCAAGCTAGCAACTTCACTTTATCAAGAGATTGAAAAGAAGCTAACACTCTAAACAAGTGGGCTAAACTTGTGTAGAATGGTGTTGTGGTTCTCTTTCTCACTTCAAAATCCTTTCTTGTTGAGTATTTTGCTCACTTGAAAATTCTAGAGAGCAAGAGAAGAAGTAGGAAGAAGATGATGGCTTTTTTGAGAAGAAGATAAGTTCAACTCATGAAAGAAAAATAGAAAATATATCAATATATATTTTCCACTTCTCATATCAAACCATGGTTAAGATATTATTGAATTTGAGTTTAAAGCACAAAAGGAAAAGTAATCCATTGTCAAATGGTGGGTGAGAATGGTTAGGTCAAGAAGAGTGTAGAAAGCATCCATGAATTATCCTTTTCTTTTCTTTTGTTTTAAATCAAATGCAATAATAATTCATATATAAATCCAACCATGGTGTGAGTCTTATATTGCCACCATTTTCATGTGTAATCAACCATGAAGGATGATGTATGTATGTATGTGTGCATGCACATCCATATATGCATGAAACTAAAAAAAAGAAAGCATACATGCATGCATACATCCATCATGTACAAGAAAGGATTTCAAGTGAGAAAACTAATGGTTAAATGATAAATCAACACTTGATTTATCAATCCGGACATATCACATATGACCCCACCAAAAGCAAGCCGCCCGATCAATATACGGTATCTTATACACGCATTTTAATCGGGTCCATGCGCATATCGAATACACGCACCACAACGTTTCACTTGGACTAGGTAACTCCTTTGTGGGACTCTAAGAATCGTCAATACGCCGGCAGTGGGTGATGATCATATCAAGCACCCCCAAGGCGCAAGCGGTCAGCTAAACGTAATGGCCACCCGGGTATTGAGCGATCAGAAAAGAACAAGCGAACCTGCTACAACTCCCGTCGAGCCAACCGGCAACACTACCGTGCAGTCCGGTCTCCTCGTCTGATATGTCGCATATCAAGTCTAGGGGTGGTAAACGTCAGACCCCAATAACCGATAAGTCGTGCCGATGTGAGGCTCATAACGGGTCGAGAAACTACTGGTAACACTTACTAGTAAATCTCTAATCAGCCCTGGCCAAGGACTTCCCTGTTACGGCCAATCGAGCACAGTGCAACATCAACCCCCAATATCGAGAGAGACGAAACCCCTCCTATCGCTCATTGCCTCCGTGTGACTCGGGACTGTACCCAAAAACCACCGTTTTGCTCGCCCTTGTGGACGTGGTAAGGTGGAAATCAAAGCACAGTGGGAATCACACAAGACTCTATGACAATCTCGGGTCTACAGACTAACCTGCACTTGTGTCACCTGAGAACTGCCATCTGACGTGAGGTATAATACCATCTTGGAGTTCTCGGCGAGTCCGTCCAGTGTACCCAGTCTCCACTGAGCACCCGTATACCATCTCTGATGTCAAACACCAATGAATATGGGATCATCCATCGCCCATCTCATGGGTCCAGAAGCGTATACGCTAGTCTTCACTGGTATATCGATGCCCCGTCTCGATACACCCACGACTAGGGACCTTGAAGGATGTACTTATGGACTACCATGTCTCCACTAGTATGATCCGCATCATAGTCCAGGTAGTCAAGTACACATCCTAAGGGCTTTACCAACATGTAACCATAAGACAGTATAAAGAGACATGTATACATGTTAACATAAAGAGCAACCAGATAGCATACTATCATATCGAGCAAGAAAGTCATCTCTATATATGTCCAAGCATCCAATATAATATACATCATCTGTACAATACTGGCCTCTAGGGCATACATATAACTAACATAACGTCGTCTAGATTTTTTTGTAATGTGATACAATATGTGGAATTCATAAAGTTAGGCATGAAATCCGTAATATGTGATATTTCGGGTTTACGATATCTAAGGTGATTATGGATTCCAAATGTTATAGTTTTTCACTTTCTTTTCTGCAACCATAAGTGTAATATGTGGTGTATCACCGGTTTCGTTGCTATACATCAACGACAATTGGGATACGCATATTTACTTATGTTGATGACATGTGATGTTATGTGTTGCTATGATATGTTATATTGGATCATTGTGATTTGAATAGCCGGGGGTTTTATATGAGATGAGGGTTTTTATTTTCATTCATATAAAATTCATTGTATGCAATATTCTTTTATTGGGGCACTTCCGGGTTAAGGATGATGTCACCATTGTATATTATTTACTTTTCCGTATTAGGATAGACCCAAGTAGGGGAGCACAAATAACAGGGTTCTAGGGTCCAATGGGAGGCCATCTCGAGGAGTCGAGACCGGGTCTCCTAACCCTAGAATTGGTAGGGTTGCTTGCCGCTCTCGTAGGGGTCTAGAGATGTGGGTTTGGCTATTCATCGTGACCATGGAATCCGTGTTTTATACAGGCTCAAAATAAAACACGGACCTCCTAGTATATCCAATATTTCATATGTTATCTTCTGCTGCTGATATACTGTGATGTGATCATTTTATATGCGTGAGACAAATGCTTTATTATTTTATATATGATATATAATAAACGTTGCTTATGTTTTACACCCGCGCTTGTCCTATCCCGGTATGTCGTTAGTTAAGTAACCTAACAGTGCATAACAGGACATTGTGGCAAATGCGGATGACATAAGCGTATGTTGTATTTTCGTTTCTTCTGTGATGCTTAGGAAGTATAAATAACGGGATTCATTAATGATATTAATGAAAGCAAAAGAAGCCTAAAAGATATTGTAGAATCACATTTATAAAAAAAAGGTAGCTCTAGTTTTTACTTTGCATAGCGGTATTCCTTGCAGAATATCCAGCACCTTATTCGATAAGGAAAGAGCCGAGATCCCTTCACCGGGAGTGACCTCTTTAGAGAAACTAGCAGATACTACAACTCACTCGGTTATGTTTTTTATTGCTTCTATAGTTTTTGCTTTGCATAGTGGTATTTGTGAAATATCCTGCACCTTATTCGATAAGGAAAGAGCCGAGATCCTTTCACCAGGAGTGACCTCTTTAGCGAAACTAGTAAAAACCTCAAAAACACTCCTTTTCAAAATCACTTGTTTCTACAACGATATCAAGTTTATTACGCTCATGGTTTTCTTAAAAACATGCGTAGCCCTCCGTCATTTCAGATAAATCCTACTTAGTATTCGTGCTACGTTTGTTGACTATGTTAAGACGTAGTGTGCGGTAGCTAATTAGTCTTTATCTGCTAAAGCATGAGATGTGATTGGATTAGGGTAGTCATACGACTTTGTTAACTATGTTAAGGGTCGTACGGGTGGGTTTAATTCAATCGGGAAATAACGGGTTGAACTTGGCTAGCTATTATGATTTGTTGACTATGTTAAGGTCATAAATCGTAAGGGAAAAAGCATTATCTGGAATTTCAAGTATTGAAATTTGCAATGAGATTGCATACCTTCTATGAGATAGTTGGATCCTGATACCCATTGCGAGTAAGAGTTACTCCTGGGAGAGTTTTACAGATGATAATTAGTCGATCAAGTAGGTGTCTAGAAAGGTGTTTACGTGGTTATGCCTCTGGGAAAATGAGGTTTATTTTAATTAGGTCCGTGCAAAAGCATGGGAAACCTCCCTCAAAGTACCAACACTGGCCTGGCCGAAGATTGGCGAACTTGTAAAGTGTAATTAATCCCGGCTAGTCTTACCTTTTAGGGTTTGAAGGAAGATTTGATGAAAACAGTGGGAGCCATCCTGATTAGATAAGATAATAACCAATCTAATCTTGCAAGAGCATATGCTAAAGTGTTTCTTTCTCTCTCTCTCTCTCTCTCTCTCTCTCTCGGTAGCGACCATTTCAGGCCTTAATCAAGATAATAATATGGATGTATTGACCGAACCCGCTTGTTATACTAAGCAGGGGAACGTTGGTCTCGTTCTTTCTTATAAACGTTATAAGACTGAGCAGGGAATAGGGACATATCCGGATTCTCATGCCGCCCAAATGAAGAATAAGCATATTGATGCATCTTCTTCGGGTGTGTTTGTTATCGAGAACTGTTTCTCAGTTCACTCTACGTCCTGGATATTAGATACCGGATCGGGATCCCACATATTTAATATGTTACATGGGCTAAGGAAAGGTAGGGAACTGGGAATGGGTGATCATTTCATAAGAGTAGGGAATGGTGCAAATGTAGCAGCCAAAGCAGCTGGCAAATATCACCTTTTATTACCAAATGGTAATACTTTGATTCTGAACGAATGTTATTACATTCCGGCCTTGATATGCAATCTTATATTAGTATCTATATTGAGTAAAGAAGGATATAATTTTGTAGTACAGGATAATGTTATGAATATCTTCCTGAATCAAAATTTGATTGGATCAGGCTCGTTAAATAATGGCATATATGTTCTAAATCAAATAACAGTTCTCAATATACAAAACACACATAAGAGGAAGAGTTCAGAAATGAATGAATCCTTCTTGTGGTATTATAGACTAGGTCATATCAATGCGACACAACTAGATAAGTTACATAAGGATGGATATTTTAATCCATTCAAATTCTCATCTTATGACACTTGCCAGTCATGTCTCAAAGGCAAGATGACCAAAACACCGTTTAGTGGACACGGAGAAAGAGTTACTGAACTCTTGGGGCTGATACATAGTGATGTATGTGGTCCCATGTCTACACATGCCAGGAATGGTTCCTCATACTTCATTATATTCACTGACGATCTCTCAAGATACGGACATGTGTTCCTGTTGAAACACAAGTCTTAAGCTTTTGAGAAATTCAAAGAATATAAGAACGAAGAAGAGAACCAAATGGGTAAAAGTATTAAGATCCTTCGATCAGATCAAGGAGAAGAATACTTGAGCAATGAGTTCCTGTACTATCTAAAAGAGAATGGGATTCTCTCTCAGCTTACTCCTCCATATACACCACAGCACAACGGAGTATCAAAGAGGAGGAATCACACCCTATTAGATATGGTGCGCTCTATGGTGAGCACCGCAGAGTTGCCTATTTCTTTTTGGGGCTATGCACTTGAGACAGCAGCATACCTATTGAATCAAGTTCCATCTAAATCTGTACCTACCACACCATATGAGATATGGAGTAGGAAGAGACCATATCTTAAACGTGTTAAGATTTAGGGTTGTCCGGCCTATGTCAAAAGGCAAAATCCGGACAAACTCGAGGCACGATCAGTTCTATGCAAGTTTGTGGGATATCTGAAGAATTCACAAGGATATATTTTCTACCACGTTGAAGAACAAAAGGTGTTTGTTTCTCAATACGCTGCCTTTATAGAAAAGGAATTTTTTGCAAAATAAATTAGTGGCAAAGAAGTAGAGCTGGAAGAAGTTCCAGCAGCACAAACTGCAACTGAAGATTTAGTGGAACCAGAGGATTCGATAGTTCCCAACGAACCCCAGCCTCTCCGCCGATCTAGTAGGGTTCCACATCCACCTGAGAGATACTATTGTTTTCTCATCGATGGTGGGAGCGATGATTGCATCATGTAAGATGATGACCCGACTAGCTTCGAGCAGGCCATCATGAGTGGGGACTCTGTGAAATGGCTGGATGCAATGCGATCTGAAATGGAATCCATGTACACCAACAAAGTATGGACTTTGGAAGTTGCCCCTGAGAGGGTAAAACCCATTGGGAGCAAATGGATCTTTAAGAAGAAACTTGGTGTAAATGGAAAGTTGAGACTTTCAAAGCTAGACTTATTGTGAAGGGTTTTCGTCAATGACCAGGTGTGGATTATGACGAAACCTTTTATCCAGTAGCTATGCTTAAGTCCATACGGATCTTACTTGCCATTGCTGCATGCCATGATTATGAAATCTGGCAAATGGATGTTAAGACCGCCTTTCTAAATGGTGATTTAGAGGAGTGCGTGTACATGACTCAGCCAGAGGGCTTCGTAGACAGTGGGAGCAGCGGGAAGGTGTGCAAGTTTCTTAAATCCCTTTACGGTTTAAAGCAGGCATCGTGGAGTTGGAACATCTATTTTGATGTGGTAGTCAAAGAGTTTGACTTCATCAAAAACGTAGATGAACCTTGTATATACAAGAAGGTGGTAGAGAGTAAGGTTGTCTTCCTCGTATTGTACGTGGATGACATACTCTTGATAGGAAATGATGTTCCTATGCTGCACTCGGTCAAGCTCTTCTTATCACATAGATTCTCAATGAAAGATCTAGGTGTTGCCTCCTGCATTTTGGGAATTAAGATCTATAGAGATAGATCTAAGCGGATACTAGGATTGTCCCAATTCAGGTACATTGACACCATACTAAAGAGGTTTAGTATGGATGAATCCAAGCGTGGGTATTTACCCACGATCTCCAAAGAGATTTCTCCTAAGACTGATTTGGAGAGAGCTTGCATGCAAAAGATACCCTATATTTTGGCAGTAGGCTCTATCATGTACGCAATGCTATGTACCAGACCCGATGTAGAATACTCACTAAGTATAGTGAGTAGGTATCAAGAAGATCCTGGAGAGAATCACTGGACAGCTCTGAAGAACATTCTCAAGTACTTGAGAAGGACTAAGGAGATGTTCTTGGTATATGGTAATGAAGAACTCCAGGTAGAGTCCTTTACCGATTCCAGCTTCCAAAGTAATAAGGACGACTCTAAGTCGCACACGGGATTTGTCTTTACCCTAAATAGAGGGGCGGTTTGTTGGAAGAGTTCCAAGCAAGGAAGACTCGATGATTGAGGCTGAATACAGCGCTGCCAACGATGCTGCCAAAGAGGCTGTCTAGATGAAGAAGTTCATCACTGAACTTGGTGTGGTTCCATCCATTGAGCATCCGATACCTTTGTATTGTGATAACAATGGAGATGTGGCTTTGGCCAAGGAACCCAGGTCCCATCAAAGATCCAGGCATATTCTAAGGCGGTATCACCTGATCCGGGAGATAGTTGATCGCCGAGAGATCGAGGTCAGGAGAGTTGACACGAAGGAAATCACTGCGGATCCACTTACGAAGGCCATACCCCAGATACAATTTGAGAGACTTTTCAGGATGTTGGGTGAAAGTGGGAGATTGTTAGTTATGTATATGCCCTAGAGGCCATTGTTGTACATTTGATGTATATTATAATGGATGCTTGGATATATATAGAGAAGACTTTCTTGCTCGATATAATAGTATGTTATCTGGTTTCACTTTGTCTTAACATGTTGATTTGTATTGGTTTACTGTCTTGCTCTCACATGTTGATAAAGCCCTTAGGATATGTACTTGACTACTAGGACTATGATGTAGATAATACTAGTGGGGCTAGGGTAGTCTAAGAGTACATCCTATAACTGTTCCTAGTCGAGGGTGTATCGAGACAGGGCATCGATACTCCAGAGTAGACTAGTGTATACACATCTTGACCCAAATGATGGGCGATGGATGATCCCACATCCATTGGTGTTTGACATTAAAGTGTTCCCCTCTGAACACAGAGACGCGACCGCGCAGGTCCGTTTTGTCTGAAATTCGGGGAAGATGCTAATTGGTTCTATCTGTCCACCTCTCCGAAGATGCCAAGTAGATTTATTGCACCATATATTGAAGGTTTAAACGGATGCGGCCGATGTAGCAGAGTTCGTCAGATTCCCCCTCGTTTGAGGAGTTTTTGATTGTGGGGACGCTCTTCCCTGCAGGCGTAAGCCCCTGCAGTTAATTACGCTACCGCATCGCGGTAACAACTTTCTCCTTCTCCAGATGGTCACTTCGTATCGTGGGTGTTTTTTGTGTTTGGTTGCCCGTGGATTGTATACGGAGAGTAAGTTATGTTGTCGTCCGTAGGGCGTGGATTAGTCCAAATCCGTATCTTTTTAGATTTGGCTTTGGGGGTTGGGTTTAAGGATACGTTAGCCTCATTTGAGACTAAGATCAACTTAAACGTGTGTTAAGGATACGTTAGTCTAATTTCTAGACTATGATCAACTTAATAGGATCATTTATATCCAACAAGAGAGCATTTGGGCTCTATTGTTTAGTTTAGGGACATTTCGGTCGATTTCCAGTTTAGGGACATGGTGGTCCATCGTTAGTTTAAAGACATCCCGGTCAAGGTTAAGGACATCATAGTCCGTGAGTTTAAAGACCTCACAGTCAAGGTTAAGGACATCATAGTCCGTGAGTTTAAGGACTTCACAGTCCGATGTTAGTTTAAAGACATCACGGTCGAAGCTAAGGACATCATAGTCCATGAGTTCAAGGACCCCACAGTCCATTGTTAGTTTTAAGACATCACGGTCGAGGTTAAGGACATCATAGTCCATGAGTTTAAGGACCCCACAGTCTAATGTTAGTTTTAAGACATCACGGTCGAGGTTAAGGACATCATAGTCCATGAGTTTAAGGACCTCACAGTCTGATGTTAGTTTTAAGACATCACGGGCGAGGATAAGGAAGTCATAGTCCATGAGTTTAAGGACCTCACAGTCCGATGTTAGTTTTAAGACATCACGGTCGAGGTTAAGGACGTCATAGTCCATGAGTTTAAGGACCTCACAATCCGATGTTAGTTTTAAGACATCACGGTCGAGATTAAGGACATCATAGTCCATGAGTTTAAGGACCCCACAGTCCAATGTTAGTTTTAAGACATCACGGTCAAGGTTAAGGACGTCATAGTCCATGAGTTTAAGGACCCCACAGTCCAGTTTAAAGACATCATAGTCTATGGAATGTATGGTTGTCGGGACCCGTCACCTCTCTGAAGACGTTGAAGGATTACAACGACAAATATCAGAGGAGTTCAGAGATGTACCCTTGAACTAATGTTAGTTTGGAGATCTATAGTTCAATTTGGGACTAAAGTCTGTTTGAATGTTTATAAGCATATGGGCTCAGTTGATATGAGTTGAACATTTTATTGTTCTGGCTATTGAGCCTTTACTTGGGCTCGGCCTTTTTAATAATGCTGAGCATTAGATCCTGACAAATTTTGTCTTATATTGAATGCATAGCATTTATCAGAACAAAGTATGTTCTGACAGTGCGCCACGTGGCGCGTCAGGCGCTTTGCGCCAAGGAAAGAGCGCATTGCGCTTCTGTTGGATAGTGCACACGAGGAAGACACGTGTCGCGCTTAGCGCTAGTTTGTTAGCGCATTGCGCTTTTAATTTATGAGCGCGCCGCGCTACTTTGTGGGTGCGCCAGTGAGTGACACGTAGCGCGCTTGGCGCTGAGCGCCAGCCCATGAGCGCAGTGCGCTGTTTCAGGAGCGCAAAACGCAAGTAGTGTCTATGGTTGACACATGGCATGTTTTGGAGCTGAGCGCCGGTCCAAGGAGCGCAAGGGTGCAGTTCATGAGTGCAAGGCACTCTTTAATAGCGCAAAACGCTTCTGATCGGTTTTAAGATCAAAGAACAGATTTATGTTCTTCAAAGGAGGCTTTGCCTCAAGTTCAAAGAACAAAAGTTCTTGTTTTTTATAAAAGGCTCTGCCTTTATAGATTAAAAGATCTGTGGATGAAGTAAAATACTTCTTTTTATATTTTTATGATTAGATCTTTTGATCTTTTCTTTTTAATCAAAGACCTTGGTCTTTTTTTATAGATCTAAGATCTTTTTAGAAGATATTTCTTCTTTTTACGAGATGATTTCATTTCTGTTGTTCAAGAATTAATTCTTTACCTTTAAAGATGAAGAAATGGTCTTCTTTCTTCTAAAGGCTTGCCTTTCTTTCTCTTTGGATTTTTCTCAAAGTTTTCAGAGGGTTTTTTCTATGTGAGACTTGAAGTCTTGGGGCCTTTATATAAGGCCAATTGATTTGTTAAATCAGTTTAAGAGATCTTTCTCTGATTGATCTGGGAATATTTCCCACCATTGGATCTTTGATCCTAAGGTTTCTGTTTTACAGAAAATAATCTTCTTATTTTAATAAGATTGAAAAATCTTTCCATAACAGAATTTTAATTCTGATTAATTAATAATTTATTATTATTAGATCTTTTGATCTAACGGTGGGGAATTCTTTTAATTCCAGAGCTGGCGCACTTTACGCTAGCGTACCTTCGTTCGCCACGTGGCGCGCAGCGCAGAGCGCAACTGTGCTGGCGCACACGTGTTTGACACGTGGCGCGCAGCGCAGAGCGCAGCGCAACTGCGCTAGCTCACCTTGTTTGACATATGGCGCGCAGCGCAGAGTGCAGCATCTGAAGCGTTGGTTCAATTTTATTTTGAATTTTAAAGCAGCGCTTTGCTCTGATTGGGGGTGCGCTACCTAGGGCGCAGCGCTCCTGGCGCTGGCACTGGCGTATCTGCTTTTGATACGTGGCGCGTAGCGCGTAGTGCACGGGATCTGAAGCGTTGCTTCGATTTTTGAATTTTGAAATTCAAAACAGAGTTTTGCTCTGATTGGGGAAAATAAATGCCCCCCACAGTTGCGCTCACGTGGCGCACATGTGAGTGCAGCGGTGGCAACATCTGAGCCCTTGGATCAACTCAGAAGTTGAAGAGGCGTTTCAGTGCCTATAAATAGGACCTTTGGTCCTCAGATGATTATCATCTTCTTCTTAAGAATTTTATTCAGAGCCTTGCTCTTTTGTTCAAGAACTTTCAAGAGTTAAAACTCTACTAAATTTAGGTAAAATTAAATTAATTTTAATAAATTAGGGTTTTCACCCATTAACAGAGCCTTGCTCTTCATAGATCTTTGATCTAAAGAAAACCCCTTTAGGGTTTCATAAACAGAGCCTTGCTCTCATGAACCCATAGATCTAAACAGATCTTTTCTTAGGGTTTCTTAGCCCATGAGTCAGAGCTCTGCTCTTTTGATAATATGTAGATCTTTTGATCTTTTGATGAAGAACTCTTAAGAGATTTTCCATGGATCTTTGAGATCCCAGAATTTTAATTCTCAAGAATTAATTTTCATTAATCTTTGATGGATTTTTCTATCATCATTACAGAGGTAGGCTCTTTAAGGAATTTTATTCCCTCATGACCAGAGTTTGACAAGTGTCACTCTGTTATAGAGCTTTGCTCTGAAAGGGAGATTTTCTCCTTCTCCTGAGGGATTTCTCATTCAATGAGAATATTCTTTGAGGATTTCCTCATTAATTGACACTCTGGTACAATGATGAGGCTGTTTTATTAATTGATGTATTGTCAACTGGATTTTGTGGGTGCACCTTTGGTCCCATTTCCACTGCATTGCAGTGCGGTACAAATTTTAAAGTGTCGCTCAGAACTTTAAGATTAAATTATAGTATTGATAATTGGATTCTGTTCTTTTTCGCAGGCGACATGTCTTTCGATCTTTCTTTCCCGTTTTTCCATTCAGAGGGAGGATTCCCAGAGGCACCGATGGACCGGGAGTTTCTCGCGCTCATTAGAGATTATGATCCGGAACACAAAAACCTTCACCTGTGGGGTAGGTAGTACGACCAGATAATCAAAGGTCGTCGAAGCTTCTCTTGTGCGACGCCGTCGGATCCGATCTCATCAATTTCGTATGCAGATGCACCCCCGGTGAACTATGCCGTGGAGGTTGTCAATTGGACTTCGGAGGGTCTTCTCCAACCTTCGATTGCCGCCATACCCATGCAGCTGCAGTCGGCTTTGGATACTCTGGGGCGATGCATATACCAGGGCGAGTCGCGCCCTTGGGGACAACCTTACAACATCGGATTGACTCCCCGACATTCGGCCGGATATTTGCAGTGGGCCAGGTACATCTTGTCGGCGAAGAAAACACATTTGCTGAAGCTCGGCCTATATCCCGCAGTTTACACGTCATTGTTCCAATATTCTGCTCCTCCGACGTGGTGGATTAAGGCGTTCGTGGAGCAGTGGAACATCCCAACCCATACCTTTCTTTTACTGGACAGAGAAGTTTCCATCTCTTTAGAAGAATTTGCCGAGATTTCCGGTCTGCCGGTGAGGGGGAGTACTATGAGGAGCTGCTTCCTTCGGACGAATATGTTTTCGCCACCAAGCCAGTGGTGATGGGCCTAACACTGGAGAACGCCATCCAGCACCAGTTTCCTAGTCTGATAAAGGTGCTGAATATGTACGAGAGTCTTTTCTTAGAGTCCGGAGGTCGGGGGGTCAGTTTTGCAGACTTCATTACCCGGTTTCTTCGACCGGAGTTCTATCGCAACGAGGCGAAAATTTTGCCAAGCTCGACGATCCCTTTGGCTTTGGCTTGGACAGTCGACCAGTGTTGGAAGATGATCAGAAGGGTTTTTATCTCCTCGATGCCGCGATCATCCCTCTGTCAGAAATCACCACTCCGGGCATCAACTAGGAGACTTTCTTCCTCGGGTTTCTGGGGCTGTGGTTGTGCTGGTTCACGCTTCCTATGCACCCTCGCTATATGAGGCCGTCCGTCTTCTACCCAGCACATCGAATGGTGGCTAGCATACAAGTGGCCATCGGGAACGCCGGGCTGGCCCACCTGTACCATGGTCTTAGCGTGGCAGCGGATACAACGAAACCGGGGGTGCAAGCTGCTAACTTCCCGATGCACTACTTTACTTCGTGGATGGAAATGCACGTGCTCGGGGTGTTTGGTATTCATAAAAGACCCTCGTTTTTTGAGAAGTACAAATTTCCCAGATTTATGCTGCTGGTTGACGCTTCCATCATGAATCCGTCTCAGCGGGAGGCTAGAGGGTTGCTTCTTCGCCCGCGCACGGTCGGAGCTGGTATGTCTTTTACGGACAAAGTCCTGACGATCGGCCAGGAAACCTCCAAGACGGTGCTGGCACTGCGCGACACTTTTAAGGATGGGGCCTCCGTATTGAAAGCCCGGGAGATTCTACATCTATACTCCATCAGGCCGGGATTCCTTGTATTCAGGCAAAATGATGCGACGCTTTTTATGAGATATAACCCCCTTCATTTTGCCCAGCAGCCAAGTTATAACCAGGGGGTCCCATTGGAGGCGTTTTTGGAAGAACCTGCTGCCACCAGAGAGGGAATACGGGGTGCGCTGCATCACTTTATGCGCTTGAATACGGGCTCCCACTTCTTCATTAGCGAGCCAAGTTGCATCCCGAGGGCCCTTAACGTATACGGGGCCTGGTATCAGCACGCGATGGGTGCTGTCAACAGAGTAGAGAGGCGGCTGTTGCTCGATCGCAAGAGTGCGCCCCCTGCCAGTGATCGCAACATCCCTTTAAGGCGACGGATCGCTGTGCCCCCTCCGCTAAGAGAGGCTGTTGCAATTGAGCCACCACATGTGCTAAGCCCCACGCGTGGATTGCCCCGTGATCCTGTAGAGGCGGTGGACGTGCCATCGGTGCCCCGTGCTCCCGTGGAGATGGTAACCGTAGCTTCACCAGAATCTGGCATGGGGTCGGATATCGGGACTCGCCGTCCCAAGGTGCCTACGAAACGCAAGCTGGTGCTGGCTGGGACTGGAGCTCGCTCACAGAAAAGGAAAAAGAAGTCGCTCTTCTCCGCCGGTGTCGTACTTGGCCAGGAGCCTCATGATCCTTATAGCGAGGGCTTGAACGAGTACGGGACAAATAAGGGCCTATTTATGCCACCAGATGACACTGATCTGGAGGCCGCCATCGCAGCTTCCGAGCGATTGGCAAGACGCGAAGAGTGGTTGGCTAACCTCGCGCGCTCAGGTAGTCATTAGTTGTATTTTTCTCCATCGTATCATATCTCTATCATTGTTTTTTTACTAACGCTTTTCCTTCTTTAATAGACATTTCCACCGAAGAAGCCCTTGCTGCCTCTCTCAAGACTTTTGAGGAGGAGGAACGACTTCGAGCATCCTTAGGCTTTGGTACATTTCGGTTTGTCATGTTTCTGCTTCCGTTTCTTATGAGTAATCTGACCCTCTCTTTGTCTTATTACAGAGACCACAATGCCTATCCCGTAAGCTGATGCGGAAATTCTCCCCGGACCAGCTACCGAAGTCCCGGCCTCTTCGGCATTGCAGCAAGAGACCTTAATTAAAAAACCAATGATGGAAGCCTTGATGGCTCTGGAGCTAACCCTGAATGCGGACGACGACGCTTTGCTGAAGGAGGCTTCAAAAAGGTCTGTTGTGACGGTCCGGGAGGAAAGGAAGCGCCTGAGGCGCGCAGCAAAGTAATATAGTGCTGCTTTGGCTGCGGGGGCAGGTTCGAGCGCCGTTACTCCCGCTGCTACTCCTTCAAAGGAGTTCCTGGGTGCCTTGTCTACTGCTCATAGACGGGCGGCACGTGCAGCTCGGGAAACCAACGGTAAATCAACCCCAGGTAATGTGTTTTGAGGCTTCGTTGTCAAAGCTTTAAACTATCAGTTCTTATATATCATGTCCTGTAGGGCCGATCCTTTTTGAAGGAGTGGTGGTGACCGTTGAGCCTGAGGGGGCGATAGAGGAGGTAGCTGCTGAACCCGGGGCGACGGTAGGCGATGTAACCGTAATTGCCGGGCCCGAGATAGTGGCTGACAAGACAGTCATGACTGCTATGCCCGAGATAGCTACCACTGCCGAGCACAAGGTGGCGGCGGGTGAGACGGCTACCACGGCCGAGCCTGAGGAAGCGGTGGACGAAACGGCTACTATGGCCAAGCCTAAGGCAGCGGTTGACGAGACGGCTGCGACCACTGAGCCCGAGGTGGTAGCGGGAGAAACGGGTACGATTGCTAGGCTCGAGATGGCCGCTCTTTCTCAAGAGTCGGGAACTGCTCCAATCATTGCTTTCCCCGCCTACGGTTCCTTGTCGTCTCCTGGCGTCACGAGCGTGATGAAAGCTCTTGTGGAGTCAGGGGATGAGGCGATGGGAGGTGAGACCACCCTGATGGAGGAGGGAGACGCCACAGTTGTATCAAGTGACGCCTCGTCACGGCTCCGGCTGGCGACTCATCCGGTAAATTTTAGGTTACCACCCTTCTTTTTATTCTGCAGTCTCTTTTCAATTTTTCCTGACAGGGTTTATCTTGTTTCTAATACAGGTGCGGCTAGTGCTAATGTCGCGCTACCCGAGACAACGCCGTCAGTTACCGCCCTGACGGTGACCACCTCTCTACCTTCTCTCGCACCGTCGCAAATGCTGGAAGGTATGGATTTGTAACCAATTAGTCTTATCTCTCGGCCATATAATTCATGTACTGACGTTGCGTTATCACGTTTTTGCAGGAGTCCTTTTTGACCACCTATACCAAGTGCTGCATCCCCACTTCTCCTTCCCGTCGGAGATTGCTTCATCCAGTGGCGTTGGTGAATATAGCTTTCAATTAATGCTCTTTCTTTTATCGATAATGAAATTATTTCTGATTCTTCTTTTCCTTGATTGCAGTACTACAGATTGAAGGAGGAGATAAGAGATTAGTTGCGCCACCGGTCCTTCCGTCTTTGCCACCTACTGCAGCTGGCCAGAATATGATTCGGGTTTTCTCCGAAAGATTGGAAAGAGACAGATTCAGCATGGACAGAAATCCCAGAACCAGAGACACAAGCGCCTTAGGGTCCGCATTGGTTGAATGCCTTTTGGCTGAACCTCGAGAAGCTCCTTCTTCTTTTGGCTACATTTGAGATACGGGATGGGAATCTTATCTATATCTTAAGTAAGCTGATGAAAGATCGGGCTACTTTGAAGCTTGCCCATTAGGGCTTACGCCTGACTCACACAAGTCAGCAAGTCAACGTAGGTGATGTGAGGTTCTTCCGTCAAAGTTGCATAGCCTACTACACTGCATGGGGATTGTGGACGCAGAGAAAGATGGCGGCGAGGGCAAGATATATAACAAATCAAGTCTTTCCCTAAGATTTCGAATAGCTGTCCCGAATTCAAGTTGATTATGTTTCGCTTCTTCCTCGGAGAAAGACGATCAAACAATTCCCAATCATGGTCCTTGCGGATCGGATCATCCGTATAGGATAAAAAAAGAAGCTCCAGATATTTGCTATCTTTCTCTTTGAATGAGATCTCAATTCCAGCTACGGTTTCATTAGCTATCTTACAACTAGAATCCCTTTTTTTTCCGATCCAGTTCCTCCACCACTCATTTTTTCCGATTGATTGCCTTTTTTTACTACTACAACTACTATTTCTTATACTTTACTTAAAGTAAGGAAACATCGTTTTTCTATTTTGTTTTACTTAATTGGTCGGAGCGTAGACGAGCGAGCAGAGCCCAGGAAAAGAGGTCACACCATCATAGAGCAGTCTTCTACTTCTAGTCGACTGCTGACCTGAGAGAAGGCAGTCTCTCTCGGGAAACATAGCCAAATTTCTCTTCTTTCTTTTCAAACGGGTAACATAGGCACTGTTAAGCCATTATCTAAAGTAACAAAAAAGAAATGAATGTATTTCTATCTAATTCTACTCTTCGAAGATATGTTTTATTAACCTTGTCTCATGTGGAAAGTCCGTTTTTGGATAAAGATGAAATATTTTCTCGTTTACGAAAGGCGTTCACTTGTCAAACAATCTTGGTTGGGGAGGGTAAGGGCGAGTCTGGTGGCTTTCACATGAATTTTGGTATTTTGAATTCAACAGCTAGCAAAAACACCGCCACTAGTCAATTGCGGTCTCTTTTCCCGGAGTTCGAGGGGAAAGAGCTCGACGTCTCTTTTCACCATTCCTAGTCATCCATTTGTACATATGTAACGAAAAAGGATCCTGATGTCCATGTATGGGGCGACCAGAGGGAAAAGATCCCGAAATTCGTTCAAGAAAAGGAAAACGTGTGGTAATTTATACTGATAATCAGAATACTAATTCTAGTACTAATAATAATACTAGTGATACTAGCATTAGTGATGAAGAAGAGGGGGTGGCTTTGATACGTTACTCACAACAATCAGATTTTAGTCGGGGTATAATCAAAGGATCCATGCGTGCTCAAAGACGTAAAACAGTTACTTGGGAAATGTTTCAAGCAAATGTGCATTCTCCACTTTTTTTTGGATCAAATAGACAAAACATTTTTTAATATCTCTGAAAGAATTAATCTTATTTTTCGGAATTGGGTAGGGGGAAACCCAGAATTGGAAATTTATTTTTTTGTACGAATCTATTTCAACTTTCAAAAAATTCCTAAGATTTTAGGTGGAATGGGAATTGTAATTCTTTCTACTTCTCAAGGCATAATGACAGACCGAGAAGCTAGACTAGAAAAAATTGGAGGAGAAATTTTGTGTTATATATGGTGATCTTCCTCTGATATCCTAATTTTATCTCTAACTTCCTATTTGTGAAATAAAGGTATATCAAAATCATTAGATCTTCTTCCTCTTATATTGAAATCATGGCTGTTACCACCAGTTCTTATAATAGAATTCCCACTTTCACTACCGCTTATGCCTTTAGTACAAATGAAACTAGAAATGTAACTGTCACTGTAATTGTCAGTACCACCGAAAATGTAACTATGAATACTGACTTCAAAACGAAGATAACTATCAATGCAACCATTAATGTGATTATTCCAACTAGATTGAGTATCATACATGTAATGATAATAATAGTGATTAAATTCCATTGTTCATGAATCTCTTATATTTCAAGATCCATCATCTGATTGTGACTTGTTTTGCAGCAGTCGCTTCGACTCCGGGCTCTTTCGAATCTCGCATTATGATGCCGGCGGGCCCCTTCTCCAGACGTCCATCCTCAAAGGGTGCTATGACGAGTCTGCGCATGTTGAGCGAATACATTGAGGAGCTTGACACGGAAGCTCCTACATCTGCCGCAGATTTCGCTGCCGAGGTCAATCCGATGCTGGCGACGCTTGTAAATTTCTATAATGAAGGCGTCGTTGAGTCTTGGGTTAGTCACTGCAGGAAGATCGAGGCCTGTCTGCATCAGCTTGAACTTATGCGTCTTGCCCCTGAGACTCAAGCTTTGAACTCCCAGCGGGCCGCATGGGTCGAGCAAAGTGCGTCTTTCCTCCACCATTTCGAACAAGAAGCGACCTAGAGGCGGAAGGAATGCGAGGAGGCTTCCGCTGAGTCTATCCAGCTGCGTGCCCAGGTCGAAGCGAACATCGCACAACTGAGAGCCGTCTTTGACACCTTGCATCAATGTATTTCGGACGGGCTTGTATTGAGACGGAAGCTCGACTCTATTGAGCGGGTTACACAGAGTCGCGAAGCTACCCAACGGAAAATTGGTGAGAAGATTTCATCATGCTTGCAGCAAAGGACTCGAATCGAAGCGGAGCTAGCCGCGGCAGCTGATCATGAGAAGGCACTGAAAGAAGTGCGAGAGCAGCTCGCGGACTTGTTAAAAACGCTTCCTTCTCAGTAGCTGCCTTTGTATCAATCATACACTTGTAATCTCTGAATAATATGTTGTTTCCTCCAATCAGAGCAAAGCTCTGTTGAAATTCAAAATTCAAAATTTTGAAGCAACGCTTCAAATCTCGGGCGCAACGCGCCACATGTCAGGCGCTGATATGTCAGCGCAGCGCCCAAGAAGGCGCGCCCAATCAAAGCAAAGCTCTATTTTAAGAAAAATTAAAGGAAGCAACGCTTCAGTTGCGCAAGCACTGCGCTGCGCGACACGTGTCAGCGCATATGCGCTAGCGCAGTTGCGCTGCGCTTTGCGCTGCGCGACATGTGTCACGCGCTGGGGAATTTGCGCCAAACAGAATTAAGATTTTAAAGAAATCTTTCTGTTCTTGTTAAAACAAGAAGATTTTCTTCTGTAAAACAGAAGCTCTTGGATCAAAGATCCAACGATAGGGAAAATTCCCCAAATCACTCAGAGAAAAATCTCTTTAACAAATTTAACTAATTTATGTGCACTATAAAAAGGACCTTAGACCTCAATTCAAAGGGATCAACATTTTCTAAAAAAGAGAGAGAGAGAGAGAGAGAGAGAATTCTGAAGAACTCCTCAAGAACAAAAAAGGTAAAAACCTTTAGAAAAAGAGAAAGTTCTCTTATGAACAGATCATAGATCTAAAAACAAGATCAATGATCTTTAATAAAAATAAAAATATATAATAAAATAGTGCTTTGCACTTTTTATGAACCTTTGGTTCTTTGAGATAAGAAAAACAAGAAAAACTTATCTTTTCTTTGATCTAAATTAGATCAAGAAATCAAATAGTGCTTTGCACTTCTGTTCTTGAATCTAAAAGATTCTTAGTGCTTTGCACTTCTAAACTGCGTTGTTGCGCTCTTGGAAGAGCGCCACGTGTCAGCAGCGTAAGCGCAGCGCACTGCGCTTGCATGACACGTGTCATCATCACAAGAGCATGCGCTCTCTGATTGGCGCAAAGCGCCTGAAAATGCAATGCGTTTACAGAAGGGCCAAGCCCAATTAAAAAGGGCCTAACATGCCAAATTAAATGCAATGCATTATTTTAAAAAAAATGGCAGAGCCCAAATAAAAACAGATGTTGTGCATTATTTATAAAAGGGCAGAGCCCAAATAAAGGTCTAATAGACCAAACAAAAATGCCATGCATTATTAAACAGGAGCAGAGCCCCAGTAAAGGTCTAATAGACCAAAAATAAATAAAATGTTGAACATTTTCAACTGGACTTAGCCCAATTCTGGCCGTAAGTCCTTAAATTAAATTGACCGAGCAAGATTGCTCTCTTAAATCAATTTACATCCGGTTCGAGAGTACATCTCCGAACTCCTCTGATAGTTCTCGTTGTAATCCTTCAACGACGTCAGAGAGGTGACGGGTCCTAACCACCACACATAGATATGGACTGCAGGGTCCTTAAACTCGTGGACCGAAACGTCCTTAAACTAATATTGGACCGAAATGTCCTTAAACTAATGCTCGTCCCCAAATGGCAATGTTGGACCGCAATGTCCTTAAACTACCAATGGACCGCAATGTCCCTAAACTACCTATGGACCACCATGTCCCTAAACTAGCATTGGAGCACCATGTCCCTAAACTGGAACAATAGAGCCCCCAAATACTCTTTTGTCGGATTTAAACAATCCCGTTAAGTTGATCTTAGTCTCAAATCAGACTAACGTATCCTTAACGAACGTTTAAGTTGATCTTAGCCGCAATACGGTTAACGTATCCTTAAACTAAAAACATCAAACCCAAATCTAAGTAAATACGGATTTGGACTAATCCACGTCCTACGGGCGACGGCATTACTTAGTCTCCGTATACAATCCACGGGCAACCACAAACTAAACAAACACACACGACACGAAGTGAAATTCTGGAGAAGGAGAAAGTGGCTACCGCGATGCGGTAGCGTAATTAACTGCAGGGGCTTGGCCTGCAGGGAAGAGCGTCCCCACAATCAAAAACCCCTCAAGCGAGGGGAAATCTGACGAAGTCTGCTACATCGGCCGCATCCGTCTAAACCTCCGATACACGGTGCCATAAATCAACTTGGCATCTTCGGAGAGGTGGACGGATAAAACCAAATAGTATCTGCCCCGAATCTCAGCGTCAGGACATCGCAGTCTTGTGTGCCGCCTTTCGGAGGGGAACAAATTCTGGCACACCCGGTGGGACCTTTTCCTCTTTCCAATCCACACTTCGTGTGTCGTTTTCGCGAACCAATCGCGGTTTGTTAACGGTTGTCTTTGGATTTCAAGTTACTAAGATTTGGTCTTTTGCCTGGCGCAGAACTCAAGATTCAATGGCCTCTAATTGCACCAACTGCTCGAAATGCCACTGCAACGGACGCTCCACCTCACCGGGAGGTGTAGCATATGGGCCCCAAGCGGCTTCCTTCCTCGCTCTGCCGGTAGACCAGGTGACCCAAGCCACCACTGGCCTGTTCTTCGGGACCATGATCCCACCTACAAGCTTCCCTATGCCGATACCTACACCGTAAGTGAACAAAAAGTCGGTCTTCGACCGGCTCACTGCTACGACAACCCCTGTCAACGGGTCTCCCACCACCAAACCGACAGCCTCTGTTTTTACCAGGCTAAATCAGAACTCTAAACTGGCTGTCCCAAGGAAAGAAATAATTGCTGATCCAGAAGTCGTCAAGGCGGCTTCCCCTGTCAAAGAGTCAGTCTTTTCAAGGCTGACGATTCCTGCTCCTGCCCCTGCTCGAGGATCCGTCTTCGACAGGTTGAATATCACCCCTCAAAAGACAACCTCAGTCTTTAAGAGGTTAACACCGGCGGCGCCTCATTCAGACAGAAGGAAAAAAGAAGATGTCTCAATCTCCGAGCCAGTCCCAACGGCTCGTCATGCTCGACGTCGCCATTAGCAACGAGTGAGGAAGGCAGGGGGCAACTACCCCTCAGGGCTAACTCCACCGGCTCCAGTGGTGGAAGTCAACGCTGCTATTCCAACTGGGAACAGCTTGGAACCGCTGTGGAAGGTACGTAAGAATTCTACAACTGCTACACTGAAAAGATCTCCTCCGCCTGCGGAGAGAGTTCCAGAAACGAAGCAAGAACAGCCCCCTCAACGGCTGTCCTCAAAAATTTATAAAGTTTGGCGGAGAGTTCAAGACTCCGTAATTGACCCAGATCGCTCTCGTCAACAGAAAAAGGCGAAAGTGGAAAAAGAAAAGGACCGTCCGATCAAACAGGAAAGGATGACAGTCGTTAGGGTGCCCACTGCAACGGCCCCCCCAACCTCAACGGCCCACAAAAGAAGAAGGCCGGAGAAAACCTTCGTGCTGGCGACAAATATCATAGGTGGTGAACCCAAACGCCCTAAGTCAGGGGGCATTGTAGTTCATACCGTCTATGTGATATCTGGTAAAGAGGACAGTCGCATATCTACGGGTCATCGACCGCTTACGCGATCAGAGACCAAAGCGCAGGAGCAGCAGCAGAAGCTCCAAGAGATGATGAACGCTATGGCCGCACTTACAGGGCCAAAAGAAAACCCTGAAATGTCATCGGATGAACGCCAGGAGGAAGAAACCGACACCGAATTCCTTCGTCGGATATTGGAGAAGAAGGACAAAGAGGTTGCTGAACAAGTAGCCAAATACAGCATATGGGCCTCCTCTTCCAAGACATGATAGGGATGATGATACTGCAAGATCCTCCGACCGAAGAGCCCCCAATCGTCCTTGGAGACGATAGGAGAGAGACATCAAATCCTCCACCAGCTCCGTCGACGGCTAAAGAGGATGCAATCTCCAAAGCTGATTTGGATGAGTACATCGCCCAACAAATACGGGTTCATCATGTGACCGAAGCAGCCGGCCAGGTCGTAAAAACGGGGTGGCCATATCCAAGTTGGTACGATCAAATCAAGTACCCACCCGGTTACACAATTCCCAAGTTCCATGTCTACAAGGGGACGGGCAATCCTCACCAGCATGTTGCCCAGTTCAGGGCACTCTGCGGTAACACCGGTGGTGATGACAAGCTTTTACTTTGCCAGTTTGTTGGAAGTCTATCGGATACGGCGTTCGAGTGGTACTCTGAGCTTCCGAACGACTCTATCAAAACCTTCACGGAAATGGAGCTATTGTTTACTCAGCGTTTTGCAAGCGCCAGTGAACGTACCCCGATGACAGCACTGATTAACGCCAGGGTAAAGCCAGGCGAGACGTGGGTTCAGTACGCTATACGATGGAGGAACTTATGGTCGAAGTGCGAGCAGCGCATTGAAGAAGCTCCCGCGGTGGGTATGTTTGTAGGAACCCTTGATCCACAAGCAACCATCTCACAATTTATGATGTTTTTCAAGCCGACTACCTTCCAGGCTTTGATTGACAAGCTAGCGCAGATGGATCAGATGGGCCATAAACCCCCTCTTCCAAAGCGGGACTCCCGAAATGACAAAGGGAAGGGAAAAGCGATCGTCGTCGCTAATGCTCAACAACAACCGAGCAACTCGAAGCCGGTTGTGCGTCAAAATAATATGCGCCCGTACGTAGACCTTGAGGAGAGACTAGGGTGTCCTTACTCGTTTCCCGCGATAAAACAAGAAGGTTATTCAAGCTGGTATTACGCAACAGACTCATAAATCTGCCGGATCCAAAACGTCCGCTGCAACCAAGTGATGTCAACGAGCCCAACTACTGTCCTTATCATCGAGTATTAGGCCATCCGATCGAAGATTGCTAGGTTGTAATACCTAGCCCCTTTTTATACACTATATCTGCATTTCTAATTCACTTATAAAATTTATTTAAATTTTTACTGATAATTATTTATTTATTTCTAAAACCCTTTTTAAATAGCCTCAAACACAAACCATATTTTATTCTTTCAGCCCATTGCTTTAAAGATTTAAATTTATTCTCCCTTTCCTTTTATTTATTTATTTGATTTAATCCTAGCACAGCCCAGCTGCCCCCAGTTTTATTCCATTTTCCTCTAAGTAAATTCCTGCGGCCCAGATATATTCTTCACAGTTTTCTTTATAATTCTGTTTTTATAATTTTGCAGCCCATCGAGCCCGAGCCCATCCCCTCTTTTCTCCTCAATATTTCCCTATATTTTCTCTGGCCCAATCGTTTCCAGCCCGCTTCCTTTTCCATTTAAATCATTTTTCCCTTTAAAATCTTCGGCTCACTTCTCCAGCCTGCTCCCCCATACCCGACCCGGTCCGCCACTGTACTTCTCCCTCAACGGCTATATTTTCTCCCGCTCGCTCAACCCACGATCCTCGCCGTCTTCATCGCCAGCGCTCGCGAGCGTTACTCCCCCGCGACGCGCACGTTTCCCTGCGACCCCGCTTCCTCAACGTTCACCTCTCTTCACTCCCATCACTTTCTCCTTCTTCCTCCTCTTCTCGCTACACTCCCGACCCACGCAACCATCACCGACCACCTCTGCCGGCACCCATCTCTAGCGTTCCTCCTTCTTCCTCAACCCTCCTCGACTCAAACTCCCATTTCCCTCTCTTTCTTTCCTCCTCTCTCCCACCGACCAAACTCCCCTGCATCCAGAGCATGAGCCCCTCTACGTCTCGTCGACTCCCCTGCACCATCGCCGTCGTCATCATCGTCGTCGTCGTCGTCATCATCATCACCGCCGTCTCTACCCAACTTCATCATCTACAGCCCCAACCCCGACCTCCGATCACTCCCCTCTCTCTTCCTCTGTCCCACTCTCTTCTCTCTCCCACTCTCTCTCGCTCTAACTCTCTGTTTTCATTTTCTCTCTCTACAACTCTCTCTCCCCTCACTCCAGATCTCCCCTCTCTTCCTCTGTCCCACTCTCCTTCTCTCTCTCACTCTCTAATCTCTGTCTCTTTCTCACTCAATCTCTCTCTCAGCTCTCTCTCTCTCTCTCACTCTATTTCTCTCTAACTCTCTTTCACTCTCTCACTAGTAAAATAAGGGGTTGCCCCTACGGATAATATCATCCGTAGGGGCAATAAAAGTTTGGCCCTACGGATTAATACGTAGGGCAAAGTGGTTGCCCCTACGGTCGTTCAATATTTATTTAAAATTTATTAAATCTTAAAGTGTTTTTTGCCCCTACGGTGGCGCAAACCAAGCACCTACGGGTATATCCGTAGGGGCATCAAAATAGCGATTTAAGTGATCGATCCCTACGCTGATTATTTCTTATTCCCTTTATCGTTGCGCGCGAACCCAAATCCCCAAACCTTGACGTTCCCGCCGATCGCCGTTCTCGTCATCGCCAGCGCCGGCCGAATCGTCGTCGCCACCGCCTGCAGTGATCTCGTCGTCGCCACCGCCGGCCGAATCGTCGTCGCCACCGCCTGCAGTGATCTCGTCGTCGCCACCGCCCTCGTCGTCGCCGATTGCGTCTCCGTCGTCTCCTCCACCGCCTAGCCTACAGGTTAGTTAAACATTATTTTAATGATGTTAGGGTAGCGATGAGGGTTAGGGTTAGGTATCGGTTGGGGTTAGGGTTAGGATTAGGGTTAGGGTACGGGTTCGATCGGTTGGGGTTCGACTGGTGTTGGGGTTAGGGTTAGGGTTAGGGTTCGGTTGGGGTTTGGTGTTGGGGTTGCGGTTCGGCTGGGGCTGGGTTGGGGTTAGGGTTAGGCCGGGTTAGGGTTTGGTGTTGGGTTGGGGTTCGGCTGGGGCTGGGTTAGGCTTAAAAAGGTGAAATTTTAGGGGATTGATCTGGAAAATAGTGAAAGTCGATACTGTTTATTTATGAATAACACAGTCCATGATTTTTATATGAGAAAATGGTCCATGAAAGTCTATGGGATTTATCTAAAAAACGCTGAAAGTTCATGTATTTATTTGTAAACAACAAAATTCATGGTATTTATCTGGAAAACGTTGGAGGTCAATGGTATGTATTTGTAAACAACAAAATCTATGAAAATTATGTGAAACGTTAAAACTTCATGGTATTTATTTGTAACAAACAAAGTCTATGGTATTTGTTTGATAAATATTGAAAGACCATGACATTTATATGTAATGGGTCAAAGTCATTTGGGTTATGTCAATCTTATTGGCGATACTTTCTTTTTGTGCATATCCAAAAACTTTGAAAGTTCTTGGTACCTATTAGAAAATATAAAGGGTTTTGTAGTGAAAGGAAAGAATTGGATTTAGAAAAACCGTGTGTAACTTTTAGAAATTCTATACACTCAAGTATATAGAAAAGGGTTAATTGCGGATACAGCCTATGTACTATGGGGATCAAGCACTTATAACCTCTGAAGTATAATAATAAGCACTTTTGTTTGTTTTTCATTAGTGATTAATTTTTAGTTTGCTATTTATTCTTTTTCAGTATGGATACTTGATAGAATTACAATTGCTTTACTATTGTTTGCCTTTTTCCTTTTGTATAGAAAATATATCCATTGTGTCATATGGACACTATTAATTTCATATCGATTCAAGGGAAAAATTGAGGAAGATTGTGTTTGTTATATCAAAAACCTTTTTGTTGAACCCAACAGGTGAAACTTTAGAGTTGTTATAGATAGCTCTACATGCTTAATGCATGTACCATTGTTAAGAGAGTGCAAGGTGGAGAACAATAATTTGTTTCAACGGCACGCTTTTCAAGTTATAACCAATATATGATATTCGATGATAATATGAAACTTTCATATTCTCATCGATACGCATATATGAAACTCAAAGCGCCACTTAGTCCCCGTCTATCGGTTAACATACGTTCGATATTCGTCGTGACATAGAACAATACGAAGGTTGTTAAGTATCGGACGGTATAGCTCGATATTAACAACCGTTGTATAGTCTAAGCGACGAGAAAATTCAATCGTATGGTAACCCATAGATTTGTCCCGTGTGGACAAGTTAAGAATGTATAAAGCAAACACCTTCATTCACTTGTGTTTTCATCCGTTTCGAGATATTTCGTCGGTATCTTTCCGCTGGTTCTCCGTGTACAAAGATAGATTAGATGTTCATTTCAACGTTGTTTCACAGCTTTGAAATAATTATCTATTCTATTACAGTGTACTCGGAGAACAGCGGGGAGGTGCTGCCGAAATTTACTCGAAACGGTTGAAAGCACAAGTGATGGACGTTCGCTCTATACATTCTTAATGGGATAGAAGCCTACCCCCGACAGCCGGAACACATACATACAAACGCATAATTAGAGAGCGATTCGAGATGTTCGGGTTAAAACCAATATATGATACTCGATGATAATATGAAACCTTCATATTCCCATCGATACCCATATATGAAACTAAAAGCGCCACTTAGTCCCCGTCTATCGGTTAACATACGTGCGATGCTCGTCGTGACCTAGAACTATACGAAGGTTGTTAAATATCGGACAGTATAGCTCGATACTAACAACCGTCGTATAGTCTACGCGACGAGAAAATTCAATCGTATGGTAACCCATAGATTTGTCCCGTGTGGACAAGTTAAGAATGTATAAAGCAAACACCTTCATTCACTTGTGTTTTCATCCGTTTCGAGATATTTCGTCGGTATCTTTCCGCTGGTTCTCCGTGTACAAAGATAGATTAGATGTTCATTTCAACGTTGTTTTACAGCTTTGAAATGATTATCTATTCTATTACAGTGTACTCGGAGAACAGCGGGGAGGTGCTGCCGAAATTTACTCGAAACGGTTGAAAGCACAAGTGATGGGCGTTCGCTCTATACATTCTTAATGGGATAGAAGCCTACCCCCGACAGCCGGACCACATACATACAAATGCATAATTAGAGAGCGATTCGAGATGTTCGGGTTAAAACCAATATATGATACTCGATGATAATATGAAACCTTCATATTCCCATCGATACCCATATATGAAACTAAAAGCGCCACTTAGTCCCCGTCTATCGGTTAACATACGTGCGATGCTCGTCGTGACCTAGAACTATACGAAGGTTGTTAAATATCGGACAGTATAGCTCGATACTAACAACCGTCGTATAGTCTACGCGATGAGAAAATTCAATCGTATGGTAACCCATAGATTTGTCCCGTGTGGACAAGTTAAGAATGTATAAAGCAAACGCCTTCATTCACTTGTATTTTCATCCGTTTCGAGATATTTCGTCGGTATCTTTCCGCTGGTTCTCCGTGTACAAAGATAGATTAGATGTTCATTTCAACGTTGTTTCACAGCTTTGAAATGATTATCTATTCTATTACAGTGTACTCGGAGAACAGCGAGGAGGTGCTGCCGAAATTTACTCGAAACGGTTGAAAGCACAAGTGATGGGCGTTCGCTCTATACATTCTTAATGGGATAGAAGCCTACCCCCAACAGCCGGAACACATACATACAAACGCATAATCAAAGAGCGATTCGAGATGTTCGGGTTAAAACCAATATATGATAATATGAAACCTTCATATTCCCATCGATACCTATATATGAAACTAAAAGCGCCACTTAGTCCCCGTCTATCGGTCAACATAACGTGCGATAATTTATTCTTTTCAACGACAAACGCACACACAAAGCATATATATGGATTTTCTCCTTAATTTGTCAGTAACTATCCCGTTCTTATATTTCTCAATATAGTCAGCATAACCTACAATTTATATGTTATTCAGTCTAACATGGCCCATGAGTACGTCAGAGTTAAGGACTGGATGTATGTGGATTGGAAACAACGTATGCAACCTATGTTTGTCGCAGGAGTTGCTGCTTTCCTTGAATTTGCACGAGCACATAATAAGATCATAATAGAGAAGATTCTCTGTCCGTGCGATAGATGTGGCAATAAGTACTGGCAGAAGGTAGAATTGGCAGAGCTTCATATTGTAAAACATGGGTTTACTAGACTTTATTCAACTTGGAAATATCACGGGGAAGGAGAAGAATGCAGTACTGCGGTAGAAGAAGGAGAACACGATAATGCGGCAGGAGAAGAAGAAGAATTCGGTAATACGGCAGGATACGGATATTTATTTCCATCAGAAGAAATGGAGGATATGGTAGAGGCTGCCCTAGGTGAATCTATTCGTACCGAAGATGACATTCCTTCCGGTCAAGGACCGCGTGCGGATAAATATGAAAATTTCATGAATGATGCTAGGAAACCAATTTATGAGAATGCGAAGTATTCCACCCTCTCATGGTTCGTCCAACTTTTCCAAATTAAGTGCCTAAATGGATGGAGCAACAAGTCATTCACAATGCTTCTTTCGTTCTTGAAAGATTCTATGCCTCCGGGAAATAATGTGCCCGAAAGCTGGTACGAAGCCCAGAAAATGATGTCTGATTTGGGTCTAAAGTGCGAGAAGATTCAAGCATGTCCTAAAAATTGCGTGTTGTACCCGAAAGAGAATTCAGATTTGAAAGAGTGTCCAACATGCGGAGAGGCCAGGTATAAGCCGAAAGATTCTGATAAGAAGCCTGATATACCTGTGAAGATAGCACGATATTTTCCCATAACACAGAGGCTACAAAGGCTATTCAGGTGCAAGAAAACAGCCGAGGCAATGATTTGGCATCACCGTGCTCCTCTAAGCGAAAATGGAAAAATGAGCCATCCAAGAGATTCACCGGCATGGAAGGATTTCGATAGGAGGCACGCAATATTCAGTAGCGATCCTCGCAATGTCCGGCTCGGAATGGCTGCCGATGGCTTCTGCCCATTCAACTATATGGCTGGAAGTCACAGTACATGGCCCGTTGTAATGATGATTTATAATCTGTCACCTTGGTTGGCTATGGACCAATCATACTTTATGATGCCTCTTCTTATCGACGGACCAAACTCACCGGGGAACAATATCGACGTCTATCTCCGACCTCTGATTGAGGAGCTGAAAACTTTTTTCATTGATGGTGTAGAGACATATGATTCAAACACAAATACAACCTTCATACTGCGTGCGGCTTTAATGTGGACAATTAATGACTTTCCTGCGTATGGAATGCTTTCAGGTTGGTCCGTACATGGTCACAAAGCATGTCCTCATTGCCATGAACACACAACATCAAAATTTTTGAATTTTAGCAGGAAGGTTTGTTATTGCGGCCATCGACGTTTTCTGCCTCCAGACCACCCCTATAGGTTAGACATGGTTCACTTTGATGGTCATCAGGAGCTTCTTGGGCCTCCATCCCCATTGTCCGGAGAGGACGTGACTGCTAAATGGGATGGTTACAATAACGTGACCTTCGGGATGGATCCGACGAGACAAGTCAAACCACAATATTGGAACAAGTTAAGCATTTTCTTCGAGCTTCCGTACTGGTCTACAAATTCAGTGTGTCATTGTCTGGACGTCATGCATATAGAGAAGGGAGTATCAGAGCACATACTTAACTTGCTTCTGTGTAAAGACGGGAAATCGAAAGACAACATGAATGCCCGGATGGATCTACAAGAGTGGGGAATAAGAAGTGAACTGCACCCTAAACCGGTAGCGGGTAAACCGGGCAAGTTTGTACTTCCCAATGTCGCTTATCATATGTCACAACCGGAGAAGAAAAGATTCCTGCAGGTGTTGCATGATTTGAAAGTCCCCACAGGTTTCTCAGGATCATTCAGCAAGAAAATAAAAATTGTGAAGGGCAAGATCGAAGGGCTGAAAAGTCATGACCACCATGTTATCGTGGAGCACCTTCTTCCATTAGCCCTCAGGACTTCTCTCCCCGACTCGGTTGGTCTAGTAATCAACGACCTATGTTGTTTTTTCAGGGAGTTGTGTGCTAAAACGCTGGAGGTTGCGACGCTGGATAAACTAGAAAATTCTATTGCGTTGATACTTTGCAAGTTTGAGCGTATTTTCCCACCGGCATTCTTCGATATCATAATACACTTGACGGTTCATCTTGCAACTGAGGCGAAATTAGCCGGACCGGTACAATATCGATGGATGTATCCCGTCGAGAGGTACGTTAAATTTTTCGTTTCGCGCAATTTATAAATTTATTTTTGTCATGTATGCCCGTGTTTATTTATTCAACATATTCTCATTAGGTACCTTTACACTCTTAAGAAGTATATACGCAATAAAAATCGACCAGAGGGTTCTATCATGCAAGGTTATCTTCTTGATGAAGCAACCACATTTTGTTCCCGCTATCTGGACGAGAACATTGAGACAAGGCTTAACCGACCACGAAGAATTCAAGACGGGCTATATGGTAAAGCCGAGTATAAGAGGGTAGACACTATGTTTATCAACAAGATATACCGGTTTATCTTGCTTAATTGCGTATGTCTTGAACAAATTAGAGAGTAAGTTCTTTTGGATTAATTGTTATATCTGTGTTTGTGTGTGTATGAAATGACATAATATTAATGTCACAATTATTTGTCGAAAACAGAACTCATTTTAACGAGGTACGTGAGGGGCATCCTGATTGGAACGAAGAGCGTTTGGAAAAATACCATCAGGATAATTTTTGTGATTGGGTCACAGAGCATGTAAGTTATTCGAATTGCATTTTATTGCTATCAGTTTTAATCTAAACTTGTATCGTTATGTATTTATCGTAAAATTTGTTTTGTTAGATCCACGATCCGAACTTGTCTGCATCATTTGAGAGTGATTCAAGATGTTTAGCTCAATTTCCTAGTATGGAGGTTGCACATTACAAAGGATTTGGTGTCCTTGGATACAAATTCGAAGTTAAGGACATAGAAACATCTAGAATCACTCAGAATAGTGGGATTGCGACGGTAGGATCGGACGGTGTGATTTACTATGGGTACTTAAATTGTATACTCGGCATCCACTATCCCAGATCAGAACCCTTTTATATATTCCACTGTACTTGGTACGATCCGCGAACCGATACAGACAGGTGGAGAAGCAGTCTTGGGACTTGGAAAGATGAATATGGATTGACCAGTGTGAACACACTTCGATTTTACGGTCAGGACGATCCGTTTATCTTTCCAAACCAAGCGTTCTAAGTATACTACTCACAGTGTTTGAAGCATCCGGGGTGGAGTGTTGTATGCCGATGGAAACCTAGAGATGTCTACGATATCCCAGAATACGAGGACAGCGATGAGGACGAAGAAGAAAGAAGGCTTAAAGTGCTCCGACCGTCTGTTTCGAAGGACGGGTTGTCTTCGACCGATCATGAAGTTACGTGGGTTAGAAATGACATCGACGATGAAATCCAAGTAGATATGTATGATGCGCCCACGAAACGAAAAAGGTTATCAGTAATGTTATATTATTACTTCACATTTTACGCTCTAGATCTTATATAGTCAATACTTTTAATGATTGTCTAATGCGTCCACGAACCGTTTATCTAGATTTGATGACGATGTCGGGAGCAGTGAGGGGCGGCAGGAGCTCCAGCCGCGGCAGAGGCAGAGGCAGAGGCAGAGCGGTTCTGCCGCCCGGAGAGCTCCGTAGGGAGCTTCAGAGGGCCGGTCTTGCACCCAGATCGGAGACCCCTTCGGATGCCTCCTTCCGTGTGGATTTTGCCACACATCCAGGTATACTGCACGCATATCCATTTTCAATTTAATATTACAGATATTCATGCCTGTTTATGTCAAAATTACTTATATTGTCAATGTTTGATTGTCTAGTTGTTGGTGATGCGTCCACATCTGGGACAGAGGCCACCCCCGCTCCTCCAGGTATGTTTATATATCATATAGTGTATGTATATTGATTTAGAATGCTATATCATAAATATACACATTCCTTTTGCTCTTACTTAGCAATTTTTATTATTGTCTAGCTGTAGGTGGTGACACCACCGCACCTGCGGGTATGTTTATATGTCCTATAGTGCATGCATATTGATTTAGAACGTTATATTATTGATCTACACATTCTTTTTGCAATTACTTATAAAATCTATTTTTAATTGTCTAGTTGTTGGTCCTGCGTCCACATCTGGGACAGAGGCCACCCCCGCTCCTCCAGGTATGTTTATATATCATATAGTGTATGTATATTGATTTAGAATGCTATATCATAAATATACACATTCCTTTTGCTCTTACTTAGCAATTTTTATTATTTTCTAGCTGTAGGTGGTGACACCACCGCATCTGCGGGTATGTTTATATGTCCTATAGTTCATGCATATTGATTTAGAACGTTATATTATTGATCTACACATTCTTTTTGCAATTACTTATAAAATCTATTTTTAATTGTCTAATTATAGGTGGTGCGTTCACACCTTCCACAGGGGCCACTCCTGCCGCTTCCGTACCCTCCGCATCGTCTGCAGGTTAGTATGAATAAATTTAAAATATTTATTTATTTTACATATGCTATATAGAATAAATATGAACTTCATGGAGATTTAGCGTCGATGTTTATTTTATAGTTGGAGGGGATGCGTCCGGGTCCGGGACCCCGGTTGTTCCTCACCGGAGGAACTATCGTCCCGCTCGTGCTGCTGCTCGGGCCCAGGCTCGTGCGCTAATCACCGGAGGTATAAATCACACTTGAATTTTTGTTTAACCTTGATTTCTTAATACAACTTTGTCTTATTATTGATTGTCTTGATATTTCGTGCAGACGCAGGGCCTCTCCATCCCCAGAGGGGGACTCGAGGCCCGAATCAGTCCCATAGGCTGAGGCCTGATAGAGCTAGGGCGGAGGCAGCATTCCCCCTATTTTTTACCCTTGACTATCGCTATACCGGTCCTCATGCCGAGAGGTTCGGCCGGTATTTGGGAGACGAGAGCCGGATCGTGAAGAACTATCCACTTCACGTTGAGTGGGGCGAGCAGCACCAGCGCTCATTCGCCCTCTTCTTTAATCAGGCTCGGGTATGTATTAATATATATTTTCATTTGATCTATCCAATATATTTATTATTAACACTTGCAATCTAATAACAATGTTTTTTTTTGTATTTTCAGTTGGATTACGATTTTCAGCCTGTAGCCGACCCTGATCACTCGGGGAGGGTGCTCGACCTTCATGCTCTGTACAATGGCCTGATGAAGAACATGCAGGCCAAGGTCCGATACAACAGGAATGAGCTGAAGGCCGACTGCTACTCCCTGTGGATAGCGACCCCCGAGGCAGAGAGAGCGGTCCTCCTATCTACTCCGGCGTTTGCGAGAGTCGACGTAGAGATATGACCTCTATTGTGCGCTTATTTCGACTCCGAACGCAAACAAGTATGTATTTTAAATTTAATTCATTATTTATGATATAATTTATTTCTTTGTGTTTCTTAATTAGAAAACTAAATGTTAATGCGTTGTGCAGAAACAGGCCGCTCAGAATATGGAGAGCAGGAAGTCGGCGAAGAGGGGTCGCCCCACTTACACAGGTGGCTCGAGGAACATTACTCGAGCCATGGAGTTATCGGTAAATTAAGAGTTATTCTCTAATATTCTGCAATATTAAGAGTTATTCTCTAATATTTCTAATATTAAGAGTTACTTTCTAATATTGCAGACATCTCGGACCGTGGCGTCAGGTGGTACACCGAGCGTGCTGTCCGCATATCTTGCCGTCCACGGCACCTCGACAGATCCCGCCACGGGCGAGCTTCGATGTCCCGACGTCGCTACCCAGGAGTACTGCGTAAGTGTTAATATTTTTTCTACCCAAATTTGAAATTTTAGTTTTGGAACGTTCAAGTTTAAATTTTATACTTATACTTTACTGCTTAATGTGGGTGTAGGAGCGGGTGGTTGAGCAGGCCCAGGCCTCGGGGATCGATTTTACCGGACAGAACGATCCGAGGCTGCTGACCCCAGTTCTGGACGCCGCACACGGAGGGCACCACGGAGGTTGGGAGAGAGGCCGGGGATTGGGCCCTAGCAGGGCCCATATGAGGTTGGACTCCACCCCGGCGGTTACTTCCTCCGTCTCCAGTGACCGGCATGTCCATCAGGAACTGGATAGCTTGAGGGCCACCGTTCAGGAGTTGAAGGAGATGCTGGTATGTATACTACTTTATAGTAAAATATCATTTCATATTATATACATATCAACATATCCATAATTAGTACGTAGCTTGAGCTTATTTGGTTTTAGACTTAAGTCTGATTAATCATACATACATATGTAATTAAAATAAACAACGAATTTCCAAACTAGATATCCAAACAGGGTTTCGAAATAACTTAATAATGAAACGAATTCGAATAATACACAGTTCTTACACGCTTCTTACACACGTTATGTCCAGACGCGACAGGGTAGATCGGCCGAGCCTCCACATGCATCTCCTTCGGCTGCGGCTCCGCAAGCTACTACATCGGCTGCGGTTCCGCAGACAGCTCCTGTAGCTCCACCGCCCACTCAGACTCCCGCAGCCGCGGCTCCGCAAGCGACTACCTCGACGGCGGCTGCGCAGACCACAACGCCAGCTCCACATGCCGCTCAGGCTCCCATATATGTAGCATTGGAGAGTGTATTTACCGAGGAGCAGGCGCGCGTTATTTTAACGTTATTCGGAGGTGGAGCTGGACCGAACTAGGGTAGCTTTTTGGTTCTTATTTTTTGAAACATGTATTTATTTATATCACATTGTACTACATTTTGAAACGATATTGATATTGGTTTGTATTTATATCATATTCAGTTTTTGGGTTTCTTTTGTATATTATATATATGCGTGAGATGTGATTATGAATACTGCAATATATGATTTGATTGATGTATATAGTATTGTGCACAGGGCGGGAAAAAATCTAGCAGCCCATTTTTTAAAAAAAAAATACAGACAATATGTACCTACGGATTAAGCCGTAGGTATATATGTTGCCCCTACGGGCATATCCGTAGGGGCAACCTATCAGGAAACCTGATATTTTCCCACCTGATATCAGTGCAGGGTGTTGGGAGTGCCCCTACGGATATGTCCGTAGGGGCCACTGTTTATCCCCTACGAATTTATCCGTAGGGGCAAAATATCAGGTTTCCTGATATTTCCCCCCCCCCCCCGATCTCAGTGCAGTGTGTTGGGAGTGGCCCCTACGGTGCAATCCGTAGGGGCTACTTTATATCCCCTACGGATATATCCGTAGGGGTCTAAAAAGGACCTACGGGTATATCCGTAGGTATATACAATATATTCAAAAAAAAATTACATATATGATTTTATTACCCCTACGGGGTACTCCGTAGGGGCTATAACACCTACTGATACATCCGTAGGGGCATAAATTTGTCCGTAGGGGCTAGTTCAGGGCCTCAACTTGCACCTGCGGCCTTTGCACCTACGGGGGCTTTTTTCGCCCCTACGTATATATCCGTAGGGGCAGTGGGTTGCCGCTACGGATAAATCCGTAGGGGCAACCCTTCTTTGTAGTAGTGTCTCTCTTGATCCCTCTTCTCATCCAACCCACTGTAGCCCCACCATCAGGAGCTGCGAACACCACAGACACCCCGACGACGCCCCGAGCCCCCATTAGCCGAGAACAGATCCGAGCTCACTCGAAGCCGTAGCCGTCGCGGTGCTAGCTCGTCGCGCGTTCGTGCCATTACCACTGCCGTGCATCGCCTAGATGCTTCCAGGCAAGTTCTCTACTTGCTTCATGTTATTCTATTTATGTTACAAATTCAAAACATATAAATTGCTATGTTACCATTCCTGAAAACATACACTATTTACCTGTTCGACGTGTGTTCCCAAAGAGAATCCTTTCCTAATTTGGCGGAACTAAATGGTATTGTTTGGCCCGTATGGCTGTGAACCTAGTGCATGAATTTCGTTGGATAATTTGATCGTTAATGACCAAAACAACTACCCCCAAGTTTAATCGTAAAACTGTAATTTTATTGTACCTGAAAATCGTTAAATTCTCCATAAATCATATACATACTAGAATGGTGCGTTCGAGGGCTCAAATCGAAGCCAACTCGACGAAATTTAACCCTATTCTAGTTTCCAGATATTCCTGTACTTACACTATGACGATATTTCGATCGGAGTGCGACTCTGGACTGCAGTCCAGAGCGACTCCAGTTGTTGCTTGCTGTTCCGTAATGGGTACCACAGGATTTCCTTAACTCGTAGGTTGCGGAACTCCACTGTTTATTATAGATAAATCTGTTAGCTAGACAACACAATTGATTTCATTATGTTTCGTTACCATTTGTTATTTATTCTGTAATTTAAAAGATCGGGACGCATAACAGTCCCAACAGAATCAGAATTGACATACTAGTACTAAACAGTGTATATCTCCTGACATGCAGGTGAGATTAAAGATCCGTCTATTGTGTTGAAAACCTTACTGGAAACCCTATATTTCATCCAACTGTAGTGTCGCTAAAATCTGAACCCAACTGGGATTAAAATGCGTTGCAAAACGGATTTCTGATTCTGAAACCAGATTCCCAGCCGTGAACGCTTAAAATGAAATGGCTATAACTAATGATCCGGGAACCCGATTGGCATGAAACTAAATTCGACGGATAGATAACTGAACATACTAATTATTACCTGTTCATCGTCTCACTAAATTGTAACCGTATGATTTATGATAAATTATGCAAGTGGTAGATTATTGATTCAGGACATCCTAAACATGCTTTATATATTGTTTATGCATCATATCATACCCATATCATTGCAGTGATAACCTAGTGATATCATGCATTTACGCAGTGTTAGATTTTAGTGATGATTGTGGCAAGTACGTCAGTTTTCGTGTATCCGTGAATAAGTGAAAGTGATACGTACTTGTACACAATCAGTGACCCTATTATTCTATTGCATTGTCGACGTCTGTGGGATGCGTGTACGTATGACTATAAGTGGTATGGGACACTTATGGAAGCTCTTGCACGGGTGTCACAGATAAGGCACCAGACACTGCCATTTACCTTAGGTATTAGTCGGGACGTGCTTGATGGAGGTCCTGCCTCCAGTTCTCACGCAGACTTGTCACAGACCGATTGGTATTTAGGGTTATGGTTAGCGTTTGATGTAGACCACGGGGTGTGGGGTAGTTTGAGTGTGAGTTCAACAGAATCTCGGGAGTCCCATGCCGGCTTATATATTTAGGGAGTTATATGGAGATTTACAGGGTATGTGATATTCACCGTGACATACATGTTGGGCCCGTGGTCCCTTGCCCTTGGGTTCTACCCTTGGGTGGAGGACACTCGCGGGTGGTTGACTCTCACACTTGGACTGACGATAGGTTTAGTGACCTGTACAGTGAGACTTAGAGACTGATAGGGATACTGGCATTGAGATATCTTATTTACTGTGTTGACATACGTGGCATATCGTTCTACTGCTTTTACTGTTCCGCTGCATTGATTACTGCACATTCATATTCATGCTATCGTTGATTTAATGTTACACACATCTATTACTACTGTAGAGTTGTCACATGATTTATATATATTATATTGCTATTGTGTCGCTCTGACGACCTGAGTATGCATGCTCAGTATGAGGAGAAGATTTAGGCTGGACCAGGACTAGACGCACTTCACGGACATCTTGTTTAGCTATCCAGAGTTATATCTTTTGTTTCCCATCAGGTCAGTTCATTTTTACTGTTTTGTTCCAGTTACTGCATTTCTCATTACCTGTGCGTTATTTACTGTTTACCATGATAAACTAGAAGCCGAAGTGTGACTACGGCGGGACAATTTCTTGACCGTAGGAGCATGGCTGGCTTTGTCTACCCCTCGTATTCCGTATTTTGGGAAGCGGAGCGTGATATACGTTTTCAAAAATTGACTTGAAAACCAGTACCGACAGGGCAAGTTCGCGTTATCTGACTAATGGAAGGTGAATCCCCCGCAGCCCCACATCTCTAAGGGGACGAATATGCCGGGGGAAACATTCTCCGTCGTTGAAGAAGCTCCTTGGGAGGTTGTATTATCAGCCAAGACAAAGAGGATGCTGAATGACATTCAGACATGTCCAGCGATTAGGTGGAAGAACCCGTTGGAACCGCAGGTCATTGAAGGGATGTTGAAACCACGTCCAACTCCAAAGACCGATGGTGGTAGCTCAAGCACTCGCAACCAGCTGTCAAAATCCTCGAAGAAGAAGAAAAAGAAGTCAAAGAAGCCCGTGAAGCCTGGCGACAAGCGCACGGACCTGCAAAAACAAATTGACGTGCTGGAGGAATACAACTAGAAGGCACGGACTCCCATTACATTCCAAGAGTTTCTCAACCACGTCTTTCAAGAGGAAGGTGAGGGAGAAAGTTCGTCAGATGAATCTGAAGAATGCGTGGCGAGCTATCATATGATTTCCCATTCGTTCACGAATGATGAGGAGACTTCTTGTACTGAAACGCTGGGGGCAGACCCTGAATCAAAAATTCTGGGGCCATCAGATGAGGAAATTGACGCATTCCTCAACGAAGCTCGATTGAAAAGTAAAGCTGATCGAGAACGCGAGGAGGTTATATTCGAAAGGGCCAAACGCCAGCACCTTGACGAAAGAATTGAGATACTCCCGCTGGAGCGAAGTACACCACTACGGACAAAAGCAAATACAAGATGAGGAAAAGGTTTGTTAAGGCCATATCAATGGGCATGAAGCTACCATCCTCTGAAGGAAACATCACCGGTAAAGTGGAAACGCACCCCTCCTATTTCTTATATCATCAGAAGGTTTCACACCCTACTGAAGAGTGCAAAGCTTTCGATAGATGGTGGCAAGGATATGTTGCTCATCGACAACACTTTAAGCGAGAGAAACGCAAAACTCGTCGGGAGCAAAGAAATACGACCGAAGGGCTTAAAAGAACTGCAGGCAATTGTTGCATGGTTAACACCGGTGGATCACAAGTGCCTATATTCGGGAGTGATTCTGATGAAGAGGTAGAACTTGCCCCTCTCTTTAAAGAGTCCGCTTCGAGAAAAGAGGAAGAACCGAAGGTCTGCGAAAATATCCGGCTGCGGAATCGGACGCTGCCTGAAAAGAAACTCAGACCCTTAAACATGAAAGATAAAGGTAAAGAAAAGGTCTCTGAAGATATCGTCTTAGATGACCAAGTGGTGGAAGAGCTAGCCGCCAAAGACCCGCCAAAGAAGAATAAGGTGGATTACAACGTCTTAGCACATCTGAGGAAGCTGCCCTCACAGCTCAGCATTCTTAACGCCCTCTTTCTATCAAAAGAGGTGAGAGATTCGTTAATTAAGGCACTCCAAGATCCGAAACAATTCTAAGTAAGCCTGGCCGAGGAAAAGATGAAGAATGAATTGGAGGAAGTGCACGCGGCTGATGTCACTTTCGGCGACGAGGACCTTCTCCTTGGGACGTACGAGCACAATCGCCCCCTCTATGTCTTAGGATACTGCCACGATATAAAGATAGGCAAAATCCTGATCGACAATGGATCCTCCGTTAATCTCTTCAATGTGCGGGTGTTAAAAGAAATCTGCATGAGCGTCCAGCACCTTGCTCGTGACAAGATCACCATCTCCGGGTTCGACTCTCAATCGTCAAAGACTCTTGGATCTGTGATACTGACGCTAGGCTTCGGGCTACTCGTCACGGACATTAAGTTCCACGTCATAGACGCCAAGACATGCTACAACGCTCTGCTCGGCCGACCATGGTTACACGAGTATAACATCATCCCTTCTACACAGCATCAGTGTATGAAGTATTTTAAGGATGGTTTCGAGTATACCGTGACGGGAGAACTGAACCCGTACTCTGTGAACGAGGTCTGTAAATATGAAGATGCCAAATACTTCTTACCGGATTTCGAAGATACGGAGAAGTGTTACAGGCCAGAGAACAAAGCTAACGCCACCATCCCTGTCTTCGGCAGTGATACCGAGGAGGAAGAGGAGATAGTTTGTTCGGGTCCGCCCCAACATAACAAGCCAGGACCGCCTACTCCTACGTTGGTCTTTGGTAGCAACTCGGAAGATGAGATCCATGTTGTATTCTCTGGTCGACCTTCAATACAAACATCCGCTGACGAGGAGCAAAGTCTACAAGTCGCCGTGGTGCCACCTAAACATCATAAAGAACTGGATGCACTTAATATCTATAGTGTAGAAGAGCTGCGAACGTTCTATATCCCTCCCAGGCGAGAAGGCGAGAAGGCAATTCTATTCTACCGCTCTGAAGAAAACAAAGTGGAGAAAGAAACCTGGCACGGGACGGATCCTACGCTGGACAGACTTCAACCCATCCGTCTACCCAGATATTATACAGAAGGCTTGAAGAGGCTGTTGAAGCGCCAAGGGATACCCTTCAAACAGACCGTTAGAAATGCCAAATTCTATGACAAGGTCTGGAACGTCCCTGGAACTCAGCATAAGTTGCCTAATGGGAGAATGGAGACAATTGGGCTCGGAGACATTCGTTCCAAGAAACGAGAGCTGCTCCGCGACTGTTACGTCGTGCACGACTTCAATGAAGAAGCAGATGCGCAACGGGAGGACACCAATCCTGAACCAGTAAAAGTTCCTGATGCAAAAGTGCCCAGTCCGTCGTTCGAAGAACAAATGGACAAGCTTATAAGGGAAGCAGGTCAAAAAGTCCGGGACGACCATAACCGCGAAATGGCCATCTACGAGAAAGCCAGAACGCAACGCCTCCTTCAACAGGCCGTGAAAGATGAAAATGCCGGCCCTTGTCAACCTGTTATAAAAAATGCTCGACGTAGAAGCAGAAATAAGTCAAAAGGCCAAAAAGGCGCTCAACAGCAACAAAGCAGGGCTAAGAAGCCACGAAAACGGGAGTCGAGCGTTATTGATCTATCCCTCATGAAGAAAATGAGTCGAGCGTACTCGTTTCCTCGGGACAAGATGAAGAAGATACTTGATCTTGCTCTAAAACATCAAATGCTTACACTGCCGGAGTCCAAAAACCCCGAACAGGCAGGCAAAGTCTCTCACCCGGACTATTGCCCTTATCACCGAGTTATAGGGCACCCTCTCGAGGACTGCTTCACCTTCAAAAATTGGGTTGAAGATCAGTATCAGCTTGGCAAGTTCGCTCTGTCTGACAACAGGAGGGTAGCACCGCCACAAAAGCACGAGCCTAAGGCCACGAAAGAAGAATCGGTTCCACATTGGGATTGGAAGCGAATTCGCACCTGTCACATGATTACAATATTAAAAGGAGAGCTTGAGGACATGGATGACCTTCCCTGGTACTTCGAAAACAGCAATGACGAGGTAATCTCAGAATTTCAACCAGCGCCAAAAGAACTGGAGGATGGCATACATACTACTGCAGATAACCTCAAGAAGATTGAGTTGGGATCGGCAGACGATCCGCGACCGACATTCATCAGTGAGCTGCTATCTGAAGAAAGGGTGGCTGTGTTAAAGGACGTGCTTTTACAGCATAGAGATTGCTTCGCGTGGAACTATTCCGAAATGCCGGGACTAGATCCAGAAATTGCTGTACACAGATTGGCGATATCCCCGGACATCAAGCCAGTCAAACAGGCGCCGAGGAGAATGCGGCTCGAGGTTGAGATGAGCATCAACGCCGAGGTCAAAAAGTTAATCGACTCTGGCTTCATCCAGGAAGTTCAATACCCTGAATGGATCACCAACATCGTCCCGGTGATGAAGAAAAATGGGACAGTGCGCATATGCGTAGACTTCCGGGATCTTAATAAAGCTTGCCTGAAGGATGATTTTCTAGTGCCAGTCACCGAACTGATGATAGATAATACGTCCACTCATGAGGTTTTCTCCTTCATGGACGGCTCGTCAGGTTATAATCAGATAAAAATGCATCCCGAAGACCAGAAGCATACAGCCAGCAGGACCCCTCTGGGAATATTCTGTTATAAAGTGATGCCCTTCAGATTAAAGAACGCCGGTGCCACTTACCAAAGGGCCATGACGAAAATCTTCGATGACCTTATACATGAAATCGTCGAGTGTTATATCGACGACCTCGTGGTTAAGAGCAAATCATACGAAGAACATCTCGAGCATCTAAAGACTGTATTTCAACGCCTTCGACAATACAACTTGAAGATGAACCCTCTTAAGTGTGCATTTGGAGTTTCCTCGGGCAAATTCTTAGGATTCATCGTCCGACACCGGGGTATCGAAATAGATCCGTCCAAGATCAAGGCGATCATGGAAATGCCTCCGCCGAGGACTCTCAAACAGTTGCGGTCTCTCCAAGGAAAGCTCGCATATATTCGGCGATTTACAGCCAACCTCTCTGGCAAGTGCCGCCCTTACAGTCACCTGATGAAGAAGGGAACTCCATTCGTCTGGGATCAAAAATGCCAGCGCGCTGGACGAAATTAAACGGTACCTGCAGAACCCGCCGGTGTTGGCTGCTCCGGTCAAGGGAAAACCCCTCATTCTTTATACAACCGCCCTCGAAGGTTCCTTAGGCGCATTATGGGCACAAGAGAACGATCAAGGAAAAGAAAGAGCACTCTACTACTTAAGTCGAGTTCTGCTGGGGGCAGAAAGCAACTACTCTCCCATTGAAAAACACTGCCTGGCGTTGATCTTCGCGATAACAAAGCTCAGGCACTATGCGTTGGCGCACGAAGTCCGTCTCATTTCAAAGGTGGACCCCCTTAAATACTTGATGTCGAAGGCCATGTTGACGGGATGACTCGCTAAATGGGCCATGCTCTTGATGGAGTTCTCCATAACATATCAACCTCTCAAGGCAGTGAAAGGCCAGGCCATCGCCGACTTCCTCGCTGAGCACCCGATACCTGCCAGACGAACATGCGTTTGACGCGATCGACGGTTGTGATACCCAATGGGAACTTTATTTCGATGGAGTATCTTCCATGAAAAAACGCAAACAAAGTACCCCTATAATCAAATCGGGGGTAGGCCTCATCTTCGTGACTCCACAAGGAGGGATAATGCGTTTCGCTTTCTCCTTAACAGAGCTGAGGACGAATAACGAAGCCGAATATGAAGCCTTGAAAGCAGGTCTTGAGATCGCCATCGACATGGGAATTGAAAACCTCCTTATATACGGAGATTCTCAATTGGTCGTTAGTCAAGTAAACGGCGACTACCAAACGTGCAAGCCAGAACTGGTGAAGTACGGCGAAAAGTGCAACAACTGTTGACCCAAATTCCCTCCTATACTTTGGAGAACATACCGTGCGCGGAAAACAGCAAAGCAGACACGTTGGCCAAACTTGCTAAAGAGCTGGCTGAGGAGAACCTCGATGACGTCAGAATCAAGGTACAAAGCCGTCGGGTGCTTGCCCCAGTAAAAATATCTCCAGAATCATCCGAAGAAAAAGGAGCGAGCGAGCAAACGACCCTGTAAGTAAAAGACCGGGAAAAGGCTGAGGATTGGAGAGAAGTCTTCATAGACTACTTTAAGTCCCACCGAATGCCTGAAGAAGCGTCCACAAGACATCAGCTTATGACACGAGCTCTGTCTTTCGCCTTCGTCAATGATACTCTGTACAAGAGGTCATTTGATTGATACTCTGTACAAGAGGTCATTTGATTCTCTGTGGCTGAGATGCTTAGGACCTGACGAAGCGAAAAGAGTCGTCCAGGAAGTTCACGACGGACTCTGCGGTTCTCACCAAGTGGGCCCGAAGATGAAGTTGAAGATCAAACGGATGGGCTACTACTGGCCCACGATGATTCAGGACTGCCTCGAATATGCGAAGCAGTGTCACTCATGTCAAATTCATGGGGATTTCATCCATCAGCATCCAAATCCATTACATCCAACGGTGGCTAGCTGGCCGTTCGAGATGTGGGGAACTGATATAGTCGGCCCTATCGAACCAGCATCGTCTAGGGAACATCATTTCATCCTGGCGACGACTGACTACTTCTCTAAATGGGAAGAAGCAGTACCGTTAAGAGAAGTTAAGACGGAGAATATCCTCCATTTCTTCAAGACGCATGTCATATATCGGTTTGGAACTCCGCGACGGATCATCTCCGATAACGGGCCAGCTTAAAGAAGCCACAAGATCAGTCGCTTTGCACAGCAGCACAATATAGACTGGAGATATTCTTCGGTTTATAATCCGCAAGCTAACGGTCTAGCTAAAGCCTTCAACAATACCTTGACAAAGATCATGAAGAAAATGGTGTCACGAAATAAGAAAGACTGGCACGAGAAACTGCAAGAAGCTTTATGGGCGTATCGAACTACGTTTAAAACGGCCACAAACACAACGCCGTACGCGTTGGTATTTGGGACGGAAGCAGTACTCCCCCTCGAGATAGAGTTACCCTCTCTACGAGTGGCAGTCCACTACGAGCTGACGGACGAAGAAAATGCTCACCTTCGGCTTGAGGAGCTTGACGCCCTTGAAGAAACACGGCTCATAGCGCAACAAAATCTGGAGGCCTATAAAGCAAAGATGACGCGCTCATATGAAAGACTAACCCGACCGAGGACATTCCGCAAAGGCGAGCTTGTGCTAGTGGTCAAAAGGCCTATGGTTCCTAATCGCGCCAAGCGGGGAAAATTTGAGCCAAACTATGAAGGCCCGTACGTCATAGATAAGGTTTACCAGGGTGGGGCCTATCTACTCATGGACATGCACGGTGAAAGGCCTTTCAGGCCAATAAACGGTCACTTCCTAAAGAGATACCACGCTTAATGAGCTACAGCCTAGGTCAATGATAGATGACGACGACTATGTCCGCTCGCTATCTTCCTAAGCTCAAACTCTATCAGTAGTACCCAGCCTTCTCAAAGTCGGACCGAAATGTTCTTAAACTAATAGCAGACCGAAACGTCTTTAAACTACTACCACAGCATCTTTTAGGCTGACGAGATATAAAAAAACATATGAAAAAAAAAATGGTACGTCTATGAGCAAAATGGGCACGGATGAAAACCCGAAAGGGCTTCGTGAGTAAAAACAGCAGGGCTACCGGTGAGTATTTGTGAAAACCCGAAAGGACGCAACCTCGTTAAAAGACACTTATAGGGTCCTCTCGACCTTGTAAGGAGAAACCACCCGCGTGAGATCCTTACGACTCACAAGGGAGCAACACACTTAGGGATCCTCACGATTCCTAGGGAGAAAATACACTCGCGAGATCCTCATGACTCCTGAGGAGAACTCTCTTATGGGACCCTCACGGCTCATAAGATTTGAAAGTCTTAAGTTACAGAGACCTAAACCTGTGCTTAAGCAAACCCCCACAAACTTCCAATATTTCCCTACAAGTGGCTCAATACTGACCCTTGTATACAATCCACGGGCGCGAATAAATATTTCCCTAATCAAGTCTCATCCGAGACTAGGAATATGTTCGCATGATGAACAACCCTTATAAGTCCTCTCGACTTACAAGGAGAAAAACCTATTGTAGGATCCTTACGACTTACAGAGGAACATACACTTAGGAATCCTCACGATTCCTAAGGAGAAAATACACCTACAAGATCCTCACGACTTGTAGGGAGAAATACCTTTGTGAGACCCTTACGGCTCATGAAGTTAAAAGCCTTAGACGACAGGACCCTAACCCTGGTCGCTAAGCCGCCTTTGTTCAACATCGACAGAGGCAGATGATAATTCGCTCCTGGCAATATCCCAGTTGTAGCGGTGCTGATGCCGAGATCGGTGTCTAATTCCAGGTTTACGGCGGAAAGCCAGTAGGCCGCACATGCATACGAAATAGCCGAAATGATTGGGAAACTTGCAATAAAAAGCAGCAAGTAAAAATGTATGCATGCAAAATATCCGAAATGATTGGGCAACTCGCAATAAAAAGCAGCGAGTAAAAATAAAATAAATAGCCGAAATGATTGGGCACCGCGAAAAATAGCCGAAATGATTGGGCAATCGCGACCTTCGCGATATAAATGCTGAAATGATAGAGCATCGCGGAAATAAAACAAAAAAAAGAAGATGATAAAACTTTGGCCCTACAGTTAAGATCACATCGATCCCTGTATACAATCCAAGGGCGTAAACAAAGAGGGGTCCATACTTTCCCAACAGGCTCCGCCTGAAGACGAAGCCAAATCTCGACGGTTCAGTCCAACTCAGGGAAACAAACGATCCTTAGCAAATTTCTCGACTCACGGATACAAACACTCCTTGACGAGAGCCTCCTGATCCGCGTCGACTCGCAGAGCCACCAGTGCCTCCGTGGGAAATCCTCGACTCGTTTCAAACCCCAAGGAAACAAATAATCCTTGGCGCTAGGGAAACAAACAATCCTTAGCAAATTCCTCGACTCACGGATACAAACACTCCTTGACGAGAGCTTCCTGATCCGCGTCGACTCGCAGAGCCACTAGTGCCTCCGTGGGAAATCCTCGACTCGTTTCAAACCCTAAGGAAACAAATAGTCCTTGGCGCTAGGGAAACAAACGATCCTTAGCAAATTCCTCGACTCACGGATACAAACACTCCTAGACGAGAGCCTCCTGATCTGTGTCGACTCGTAGAGCCACCAGTGCCTCCGTGGGAAATCCTCGACTCGTTTCAAACCCCAAGGAAACAAATAATCCTTGGCGCTAAGGAAACAAATGATCCTTAGCAAATTCCTCGACTCACGGATACAAACACTCCTTGACGAGAGCCTCCTGATCCGCATCGACTCGCAGAGCCACCAGTGCCTCCGTGGGAAATCCTCGACTCATTTCAAACCCCAAGGAAACAAATAATCCTTGGCGCTAGGGAAACAAACAATCCTTAGCAAATTCCTCGACTCACGGGTACAAACACTCCTTGACGAGATCTTCCTGATCCGCGTCGACTCGCAGAGCCACCAGTGCCTCCGTGGGAAATCCTCGACTCGTTTCAAACCCCAAGGAAACAAATAATCCTTGGCGCTAGGGAAACAAACAATCCTTAGCAAATTCCTCGACTCACGGATACAAACACTCCTTGACGAGAGCTTCCTGATCCATGTCGACTCGCAGAGCCACCAATGCCTCCATGGGAAATCCTCGACTCGTTTCAAACCCCAAGGAAACAAATAATCCTTGGCGCTTGGGAAACAAATAATCCCTAGCAAACTCCTCGACTCACGTATACAAATACTCCTTGACGAGAGCCTCCTGATTCGCGTCGGCTTACAGAGAAACCAGTGTCTCCGCGGGAAATTCCCGATTCTTCTCAACTTGCAAATGAAGCCTCAGGCAGCAGGGACTAAAAACTTGCTTCCTGAACAATGGGACCCTGCAAGTCGATCCGAAAAGGTCTCTTGCATACTATTCACGGGTCTCACTCTCCAAAGTCAAATCTCGACAAGGAGGGAAACAACCGCTTACGAGCCTTCTCGACTTGTAAGAGGGAAAAATTCTCTTATAGGATCCTTACGACTTATAAGAAAAAAGCACACTTAGGAATCCTCACGATTCCTAAGGAGAAAAACCCACCTACGAGATTCTCTCGATCCGTAGGGAGAAAAATCTCTATGAGACCCTCACGGCTCATAGAGTTGAAAAGTCTTAGATAGCAGATCTGAACCTGTGGCCTAAGCCATCGCTATTTCTTAAGAATTCAAGATGTGTGCTCTATTATCTGTTGACCATGTTTACTCAGGTGGCGTGCTGATAATAAAAGAAAGAAAATTCAGAGAAATGACACAAGACATTACAGGAAATGTGTATCTTTTATTCATAAACTTGATTGAGTACAGGATACATTGTGCTAAAGGATGAAAAATATATATATACATTTTTTATTTATAAGTACAAACGATACAAGGAGAGTTACTGAGAAGGAAGCGTCCTGCATAGCTCTAGAAATTGTTCGCGCACTTCCTTCCCCACTTTCTCCTGATTGGCCACCACTGCCAACTCCGCCTTCACTTGGGCTCGTTGCTGCGCGATAGATGCAAGCCGATCCCTGATGGCCTGATGAGCAGCTTCACGGCCTGGAGTGTCATGCTCGGCGACATCAAGTGCCCGCTTCAGTTTCAGCCCATTTGAGATGCGCTCCAGAAGGCCTTCGAAGACGGCCTTTACCTCAGAGGCGTTCGCCTCAACTTCAGCACGCAGGAGAGCAGTTTCGCTTGAAGATTCTTGGCACTCCTTCAGCCTCAAAGCTGCTTCTTGTTCCAAATGACGGAAATGAGAAGTGCTTTGCTCGAGCCATGCTCCCCGTTGAGTGCTCACGGCTAAAGTCTTGGGGGATAGACGCATCGACTCCAGCTGATGAAGGCGAGCCTCAATCTCCCGACAATGGTTAACCCAAGAGGCGACAATGCCCTCGTCATGGAAGGTGGAAAATATCACCAACATCGGGTTAACCGTCGTAGCGAAGTCCTCAGCATATGTAGGAGTCTCGACGTCGAGTTCCTCGATGTAGTCGCTTAACATGCGCAGACTATTCGCCGCACCTTTTGAGGACGGACGTCTCTGGGAAGGGCCGCCCGGTATTGTAATATGAGACTCAAAAGGCACCGAGACTGGAACGACGGCTGAAAAAGACAAAATGTGATTAGATGATGATTCAATAGATATGGAGAAAGTCATTGATAAGATAGTTTACTATACCGGTTGAAGCAGGTGGCAAGACCGGAAGGGCCGGTGGCGCAACCGATCTTTCTTCTCCCCCTTCGATTTGTAACACTGCAGTCAGGACAAGAGAGAGTTAGAAATAATTCTACCACTGAAAAACAAAGATATCAATCGGGAACGGTACTCACCAGCGCCACCAGAGGGAGAGGCGAATTCAGATGGGAAAGAGAAGTGTGGGAGCAACACTTGATAGAGATGGTCAAAAAGCACTCCTGAAAGACACAACAGTGTGACTTTAGTACACAAATTATGCGTCTGGAAGATAAGATTAATAAATTGCAAACCCATACCTTCCAACATCTTAGAGGGTATAAGAGAGGGTTGAGAGGTGACCACCGCCAAGGCAGTCGTTGAAGGCGCTCCCTCGAGCAGTGGGGCATCGGCACTGGCTGCACCTGCATTACGAAAAGGTGAACTTGTCAGAAAGGATTGTGAGGTAAAGAAAGACAGAAACCTGGGATTTACCTGATGAGCTACCAGCTGAAACGGAGGCGACTCCCTCTTTTATTGACATGAGGCCACCGCCCGTGGCCTCATCACTCGACTCGATGGGGACTGTCGTCATGCTCGCGCGGCCAGGAGACGGCGGAAGATCGTAGACAGGGACGGCAATGATCGGAGCATTACCAGACTCTTGGGAGAGAGCGGATGACTCCTTCTCGAGAGTCATGCTCATCTCACCCGCTACTTCTTCTGGTTCCGCGATCTCCATCGGCTCATCCGCCGTCACCACGAGGTCGCCGGCCTCAAGCGCCTCGTCCGCCATTACCCTGGGCTCAGTTACGACGATCATTTCATCTGCCGCCGCTTCAGGCTCGGCATCAATGACTTTCTCGGCTGTAGACCCCTCCACCTCCATCTCAGGCTCCGAAGCCTCAGCGACGTTGCCCACCGTCGGCTCAGGTTCGGCAGGTGCCTCCCCCTCTGTTTCTTTGGGTCCAACGGTCTCTGCCTCCCCCTCGGTCGTACTTGGCCCTGCAAGATAGAATATATAAGAACCGACAGCTTTATGAGTCTAGTAACGAAATTCTGAAGGAAGTATTACCTGGGGTAGACTTGTCGTTAGCCTCTCTATTGGCGCGGATTGCCTGTCTATAAGCTGTAGACAGGGCGACCGGGGCCTCTTCGGATGGAGTATCAGCACGAGGGGCGGTGTTGGGGCCCGCTCCCATAGCCAAGGCAGCCCTGCGCGCCTTCGCCTCACGCCTCAGCCGCTTCCTTTCCTCCCGAGCTGTCGCGATGGACCTTTGTGACGCTTCCTTCAAGGCGTCGTCATCCTCGTTCAGGGATGCCTCCAGAGCCTTTAAGGCATCTTTCATCGGCTCTTCAAGACGAACCTCCTGCGGTGGCCCAGAGGAAGCGGGAACATCGGCAGCTGGCGGAACATCTGCATCACTTGGCGGGAGCGGCATTGAGGTTCCTGTGATAAAAAGGGAAAGTTAGATCGACCATAACACAAGGGAAATGAAAACTTGATGAATCAAGACTTACTGAGGCCTAAAGACGCTCTAAGGCGTTCCTCCTCCTGGAAGGTCTTGAGTGAAGCGGTAATGGCTTCCTCATCAGTGATGCCTGTTGGAAGAAAAGAAAGAAAAACGTTAGTCAAAGGCAATGAGAAAAATATGATGCAATAAAGAAAATGCGAATAGTAGTTACCTGATTACGCAAGCTTAGCCAGCCACGCGTCACACTTTGCCAACCATGCTGAAGTTTCGAGAGCGGCTTCCAAGTCTGTATCGTCCGGCGGCGGAATGATTAATCCCTCGTTAGTCCCATATTCGATTAGGCCCTCAGTGTAGGGAGCATGGGGTTCCTGAACGAATACGACATCTGCAGCGAAGAGCGATTTCTTTTTCTTCTGCCCTCCGACCCTAGGCTCACGTGGGATCGACTTCCGCTTAGCAGCCACCTTGGGACGACGAGTCCCGATGTCCGCACCCACGCCAGACTCCGGCGAGGATACAACCACTGTCTCCACTGGAGCACAGGGTGCGGGTGTTAGTTATATGTATGCCCTAGAGGCCATTGCTATACATAGGATGTATATTGTAGTGGATGCTGGGACATATATAGGGAGGACTTTCTTGCTCGACATGATACTATGCTATCCTGTTACTCTTTACCTTAACGTGTACACTGATTGTCTCTCTGTTACATGTTGGTAAAGCCCTTAGGATGTGTACTTGACTACCTGGACTATGATGCGGATCATACTAGTGGGGACATGGTAGTCCATAAGTACATCCTTCAAGGTCCCTAGTCATGGGTGTATCGAGACGGGGCATCGATATACCAGAGTAGACTAGCGTATATCTTCTCGACCCATACAGATGGGCGATGGATGATCCCATATCCATTGGTGTTTGACATCAGAGATGATATACGGGTGCTCAGTAGAGACTGGGTACACTGGACGGACTCGCCGAGAACTCCCAGATGGTATTATACCTCACGTCAGATGGCAGTTCTCAGGTGACACTTGTGCAGGTTAGTCTGTACACCCGAGATCGTCATAGAGTCTTGTGTGATTCCCACTGCGCTTTGATCTCCACCTTACCACGTCCATGAGGGCGTGCAAAACGGTGGTTTTTGGGTACAGTCCCGAGTCACATAGAGGCAATGAGCGATAGGAGGGGATTCGTCTCTCCCGGTATAGGGAGTTAATGTTGCGCTGTGTTCGATTGGCTATAACCGGAAATCCCTGGCCAGGGTAGCTGAGATTTACTGGTAAGTGTTACCAGTAGTTTCTCGAATTGTTATAGACCTCATATCGACATGACTTATCGAGCTATTGGGGTCTGACGTTTACCACCCCTAGGCGAGATATGCGACATATCAGACGACGAGACCGGACTGTACGGTAAGTGTTACTGGTTGGATTCATAGGAGTGTGAACGGGCTTGCTTGTCGATCTTCTGATTGCTCAATACCCGGATGGCCGTTACGTTTGGAAGACCGCTTGCGGCTTGTGGGTGCTTGATATGATCATCATCTGCTACCGGCGTATTGACGAGTCTTTAGAGTCCTACACAGAGGTTTCCTGGCTCAAGCGAAACGAAATAGGAGCGCATATGAGATATGTGCGGGACCAAGAATAATGCGTGTATGTGATACCGTATTCCATTCTCGTGATGAATGTATCGAATGGTTGTATGCGATATAACCTAGTTATCGAATCGAGGATTGATTCGATAAATCGATACATTGGATATTAGTCGGTCATATGCGATATGACCGGATCGTTAAATCAAGTGTTGATTTGATGATTTAATGCATAATTATATATTTGATATATTACTTTGCATTAACTAGTATTGGTTCACTTAAATTGGATTTTCTCACTTGATGTGCACATTGTATATGTGATATACTTTTGTACACTAGTTTGTATCATATTTGATGATACATGCTAACTTGAGTATGTGTAAAGATTAAACCATGGTTGTGTAATGGTTAGGGTTTTCCTTTTATTTATTTATTCATTTATTTATTTATTTCTTTTTGGCAAAAGAAAAGAAAAATGGTGGCTTTCTTTGTTTGTTGTTGAAGCTTCATGAAGCTTTGACTAAGTGACCATTTTGTCTTCATGCTTAACCCTAACCATTCCACTTAACCCTAGTTCATTCTCTACACTTGACCATGGTTGCTAAATGATAAGTATTCATTTATTTTCATTTTGGATCATACTTATCATAAGATTATCTTCTTCTTCTTCTTCATCATCGACATGAAGAAACCTTGCTCCATCAATGGCAACTTGAGCAAATGAGTGAGAAATCCAATTCTAAAGTGAACCCACTTCCTATTTCTTCATCCTCTACCTCTTGACAAGTAGCATAGGGTGTTTTCTTCACAAGTTTCATGACTTGGTGAAGTGGGAGCTTGATCTTGTGATGCCTCGACGTAGATCATCTTCGGCATCGAAGTCGACGACCTAGCCCGTCCATTTCTCCGATGAAGCCGATGCTAGAGTCATGGATTCGATTTGGACAGTGGAGAGGACTTCTACACGGAGCCATGGATGTGGAGGACCGGATCTACAAAGGTTGTATTTCCGTTCTTTTAGTTAAGTTGTTTACTAGTTTCTTTTGTCGCGTAAAATTCTAGTTAACGATCTAGTCTAGGGTTTCTCGGCACCGTAAAATTTGAAATTGGCATGGTTGATACCTTGTGAGACCTCATTAGCGTGCCTAGGAACCCTACAGTGGTATCAGAGACTAGCTAGATCCTTAGGCGATGCGTAGACGAAGTTTGAAACCCGAACGAACCCGAAACCCTAAAATTTCACGCTCTCTGGACTTTTTTCAAAAACTGGGTTTTTTCCATATTAAAAAAAAATTCAGCAGGGAATTATATGAATTACGGTGCAAAATTTGACCAAAGATACCTCAAACATGCGGCGGAACTGTAACATTTCCAAAATAATAAAATATTATTTTTAAGAATTTTTATAATTTAATATTATTTTATTGATTATTTTAATATTAAATTAATAATTAAATGCAAATAAATGGAGAAAAATTATGGAAAATTCTAAAATGGGTTATTTATTGGAATTATGCCATTTTTAAGTGTTTGTGATCAATTATATGCTAATTTAGCGCTAATCGCGATTAAAAATCGCTAATCGGATTTTTTGGCTTTTTGTGCAAAATGTGCACATATCATCTTTGAACTTGTGTTACATTTTCTTGCCATGGTTTTATTTTGGGATCACTATTGGTGTGAGAAGGAATTGGATTAAAAGAAAAAGGAAAAGAAAAGAAAAAGAAAAAGAGAAAAGAGTGGGGTTGGTGAGAGAGAGGTATGGGTTGCACTTTGACTAGAACCTTAGCCATTTCCCTCATTTTCCCTCCCTCTTCACTCTCCTTCTGCTGCTGCTCCTGCACCACATCTCCTCCTCTCTTCAAGCCCTAAATCATCTCACAAATCACTCCAAAACCCTACCCTCATTTCATTAAAATGATGCACAAGCCCAAGATCTATGCTATGGACCAAGAAAGGTGGTGTTTTGGTGCTGTTGAGGATTCATGAGGGTCTTGTGAGGTAATTCCTTCATAATTAGAGTGTTAATTCTTGTGCTTAAGCTTTAATTCAAGTTTCATATCGATATCGTGTGAATTGGTGCACTTTGGACAAAATTAGAGAGGATTAGGGTAATTTTGAGTTATGACTTTGCAATTGAACTTAAAAGGTGACCTTAGACCCTATATTGACTAGAAACCCAGACCAACCCCACTGGAAATCCAAAAATACGGAATTACGGGAATTTCATGTCGGTTTGTGAGTGTTTAGAGTGTGCAGGGAAATCTGGAATGTACTGGGACTTTTTCAGGAAAATTAAACAACACCAGGGACCCAATTGAGACCATAGGAGGCCACCCTGACCAGACGGACCCCATTGGGCATAGGGGGGCCGGCCAGGCCGGTTTTGGGAAGGTTGTGGCCGGCCAAGTAGTGATGGAATGCTTCGGGGTTGGTCCAGTAGCTCAAATATATCATATACATCACCCTGGACTTGTTTAATTGGCTAAATTTGACCCGAGGTGAAATCTGGGATCGTTTTCTTGGGTTGCTGCCTTACTTTCAGTATTTGGTTTTACGCATTTTGATTTCCATAATTTGGTGTTTGTACGTTATCTCGATCGTGTGACGTTTGTACGACTGCATCGAGTGATTTCGGGTTGTTTTGCGAAGGCTAACCGTAGGTTCTAACCTATAGGCCTTTTAGCGAATCGTATTGGTTTTAGCGTGCCGTTTCAAGTTTTTATTTGGTTTTGATGCGATGCGAAACGTGTGATATGTGTAGGTACCCCGCGACGATCCGAGGCGATGCAGAAGATGACGGTGATATCGACACGACACGCAGGATTCAGGTGAGTAGATTTATATCTACGGGGAGAAGTCGGGTGGATGGCGTATAGCACCCCCGCAGTCCGTGGTGTTGTATACGAATACGTATACACACATATATTTATTATGTGTGGTTTAGATTAGTGATGGTAATAATGGTATTATTGATGATCGGAATGTATTGGTTTAGTATAGTGCGAACCCTAGAGTAGTGGTTGCACCCACACATACACTTACACACATACTTGCATACATTCCTTCATTTGTTTATATGCATATGATGATGCGTATATCTACACATGGGTATGTGACTATGTGTTTATATACGGGATTTGAGGATGATACGTGGGTTTGAGATGATACTTGATGTGAGGCCGTGAGATCGGCGATGTGACATAGCTTGTCTTTGAGGTGCGAGATGATAGTTTTAGCGGGCCTTTGGACATGTGCTTTACCCGCATTCATATTCTTATAGATGGTATCGTTTTGTACTAGACTTGGAGTAGTACCCCAGATTATGCGATCTGATGATAGTGATACCTGATATGTGATGAGATAGTGTGATATTGACCCCTACCCAGCTATTGGGATGCCGTACGACGATTTACCGTACGAGCCGATATTGATGATAGATCCGCACTCATGACTTGAGGATATCTTACGATATGTTATTGAGGCGGGATCACCGACTATTATATCTATATATATGAACTCAGATGTAGGTGGTTTCATATCCCTCCTGTCTAGATTACTTAGTAGACCTTAGACTGAGCCGAGATATACCTATTTCAAAACTAACGAATCGGGGATATTTTTAAGATAGGCAGAAGGGTTATATGGATATTTCCAAATGATGCATCTTTTCCTAAAACACCGTAGCCCTTGTTTTACTAAAAACCCGATTCGTCTTATTTCAAATGGCACCACTGCATGACAAGTACATATTGGTGTAGATTCTGTACTTTTGCGTTGATTATTCGATTCCGCATATTCATGCTATCTGCATTGCATCGCTTGTACTGTGGTTATATTTCAGTCATGCTGCTAGGACACCAGCACCATTATCGATGATGCATATGTTCCACGTACACTTGTTGCCGGCTCACACACTCATCATCGATAATTGCCATGCCGCTACACTGTAGTACTATTACATTCAGTATATGATCCTTGCATGACATGATGATGTGCATACCTTCCTTTACATGTCGCATACTTCATGCTTTTGATTATACGCATTGAGATATGTTGTTTCTATGATATTTCTGGATTTGGGAACCGAGGGTGTTTCAAAAGAGGATATGTCATTTCTTTAAAAACCCGGTTACCCTTGATATGATATTTCAGTGCGTCCACCATGTGTTTTCTCGGTGCTGAGAGCGACATATGAAACCCGAATCGAGGAGGCGGATGAGACCGATTGCGGGTACATGGTGGACCCGGTAAGGTACCCCGGGGCAAGAAGCTCGTGGTGATGACGATGAGCCTGGCAGGGGGACACTACCTACCGGTGATATTACCCGACACGTCGGATATCCGGAGGATACCGTCGTAGTCATGAGATGGATGGTAGGGGCCGATCTGGACTGACGGCGCCCTAGATTTTGTGATTGAGACATTGAGATTTCGAGATACAGAGGTATCGAGATACTGAGACTTATGTTTTGTGCCGATGCTGGGCACAGTTTTAATGATGTTTTCGAGTGCCGATGCTGGGCACTCCGGTTCCATGATATTGATGTGTCGTGAGGGACACGGGTGGATTATATCCTCATATTTCCGTGCACAGGTTTTATGATATATACTTGCATGATGGTTATTGTCAGTGGGTGACGAGTGGACGGGATCCACGTGTGTGCAGATTTGATGACATTGTTTATACCTCATATTCATGACATACTATTACCTGAGGCACTAGCACGAGCACTTGGCACTACACTCATGTATAGAGGTTATATTGCCAGTTTAGCATGCTTCAGCTTTATTCATATTGAGGTTTATTTATATCTGATCGTATTGACCTAGGATGGGTCATGCATTCGATCTCTGCTTGTAGATATCTTTCTATTCACGAGTTGGCAACTCACCCCCGTTGTGCCCCAGTTCTTGCAGGTTTGCCGTACAGATTCCATAGCGGCATTTCTGGCACACTGCTTCCTATGGGTGACTTGCTTGGTTAGGTGGGTTCTTTTGTATCAGAACCGCTATTGTATTTGTATTATTCATTGTATCTAGAATTTCCATCAACCAAAACTTGTATATTCTTTCAGACTTAGACTTCAGTGTTGTTTTATTTCGACCATGGAGTCACGCTTAGTAGTATTGCGGTTTTCTTGTTTTTGGAGCTTTCTTTTGAGTTTGATCCTCGCCATTCGGCGTTGTATATTATTATTGCTTTTGTGGTTGTGACCGTCGATTGACGAAGAGCTAGCTCCCGCTTGGGGATGCCTTTTATCATTGCATATTTATGTTATTATTGTTGTACCCCGTTCGGGGCCAGTTTTTACAAAGGAAACTCTGCCGAAATTTTCAGGAAAGGTTACACATTTTAAAAATGCATATTCGGCTTAGTTATTTAAAAACCTTGATTTTCAAACACGTTTCCTTCACTTCTTTAAACCAGTTTTCTTTACTTACTCTTAAAATGGTTTTAGATTTCTGGGTTTTTGGCTTACTTGGATCAGATGGAGTCCTATAGACTTCATATGGTTCAAGGGCCAGTCACGTGCTCCTTCGGGTCATGACAAAGTTGGTATCAGAGCGCTAGGTTGACCTTGGTTCGAGTCTGAGTATGACTATGTGGAGCCTAGGGCGTTATCTATATACGGAACTTAGGCTTGACCTTACGGAACTTAGACTTGGTCGAGGGGGTATTAGACCCGAACTTTCGTCGTATTAGGATGACCCTTGGTTGATGGAATAGGTGACTAAAGTAGAGTGACGTACCGTTGGTATGTTCCGCGGCATACTTACGACACGCCACTCCGCTTAAGAAACCTTAGGTTGTACATTTCCTTGCATTATGTCATATTCCTTCCTATGATCTATCCTCATCGATACTGGTTATGGTTTTGCTGCCGCGATTGCACGGGCAGGGTGAGCTACGGCTCGAGTTGTCAGCATGAGCTTGTCGTGTACGAGGACTGACCAGGGCATGATTTCCGAGACATACGGTTGCATTGAGGCTTCGTATTTTGTGTTTCCGCACTATGAGCGTTTGACAGATCGCTGTTGCGAGATTTTCCGGTTGTGCTGATCGGCACCAGAGGATTGAGCTACTGATGGAGGCCAGCCAGGATGTGATGACTGTTGATATATCGCTTATTCATGATGGTTGAGGCGCTGCTTAGTGTACCGACGAATGAGCCAGTTGCTGCTGCGAATGATGAGATATCGCCCAGATGATTGTAGCTACTGCAGCATGAGCATATTCATAGAGATATGATAACGAGTCGCTAGTCACCGAGGAGTAATGACTAGGACATGTGGTTCGTTCGCTTACCCCGATGCAAGGTCATCAGATAGATTGATTCCAGCTAGAGGCGACTTCACGCAGATTTGTTGAGAGTCGATAGAGACGATCGAAGGTCAGGAACCCATTTTCCAAGTTTAAAGTATTCGGAAAGACATGCAGGTGATTCTATGGACCCTCTAGAAGAATGAAACCCTAACTCGACTTAATGACTGTGTGAAAGCCTTTGAACATTAGGGTTTGCGGCGGTTCCATGGCGCCATTAGTGAGGCTTGGGTTTGCCCTTCTACGGCTGGACCACCGACGCTGTGGCATGTACTCGATACTATTAAACTGTACCCGAGATGTGAGCTCTTGCGGGATTATGAGGTTCTGACGAGTCGATCGGATGGTTCGACATCTTTCGGATATTGTGATGGGACACTGCTTGGGAGACTCCAGATGCGAGCATAGCCGTCGGAGCGCAGTTCGTGTAGCCACGATGAGTTGAGTCCGAATCAGTCGATATTTGAGCAAGGTTGAGTAAAGAGTTCGCACGAGATTTCGACGAGATGACGTTCCACTCCGCTGACATCAGAGATGTGACGTGCACGCTGAGGACGTGGTCGGCTAGATATCTCCTACTGAGTCAGGAAGATACCGAATTCGTGATTTTGAGTCCGCGTGAGGGAGTTCGGATGGACCGTAGCCGAAGGCATTGCAGTGCGCAGATAGAGACGCGATGTCGAAATGGACGACGATACCGACAAGCGGAACCAGAGGTTCGTGTGAGACACTGATGAGCTGTCATTACTTTCCGTCGAGACCAGAGGCCTGATATGCTTACAGAAGCGTAGGGAAGCGACTAATTCCCGAGGAAATACTGTGCTGAGGACACAGATGTCCATTGGACGAGAAGAGACTATGCAAGAGTACCAGCCCCCGTACAGATCGGCATAGGCAAGATCGGCAGAGACTTTGAGCAGGATTCCTTCCAGGACACCGCTACAAAGACGTTTGCACCCAGGATCAGATATGTGATGTGCATTCAGAGAGCCGGAGGCCGATGCCAGTGACATATGGCTTTACGAGCAGTCGTGAGGATTGATCGAGAGATTTCCAAAGAAGTGCCAGAACGGAATCGTTCCTGTCAGCACTCCTGACCGGGCCGGTGAGCCGATGGATTGCGAGATTGGTAATCTACAGGAAAGATCAGGAACCAGAGGCAGAGGATGCCAGCCGCGAGCAAGAGGCAAGTGGAGATCATGCGCCGCTAGAATTGGATGTACCGGCACCTTCTTGACTTCGAGGGAGGATATACCGACGACAGTATTTATGATTTGTGATTTTGTGATTCGACTATCACGTATCTGTCAGTTTGGGATTTCGGTATTTTGGCGATCCGTTTTCATGATTTGGTTTCGATGACTGAGTTCTATGATTTCTGTTTTCGTGCACCATGATTGCACTTATTGGGCATTTATACCTGGCGCATCATTATTATTCTTGAGGTATTGATTATGATTTCGTGCTTATTACATGCCGGTGATTTGATTTATGCTTCCAGCATAGTTTTCATGCATTTTAGTGTTTTGATTTGATTTGTGCACGCTGATGCACACGGTTGTGAGATTTTCCTTGCGGTACACTTGATTTTTGGTTTGAGACGCATTATATCGTTGATTTTGACCCTGATAGTGATGGTTGATTCTTGCACTCCGTGCTTTTGGGTTTGACTTACGCATGTTCGGCGTTGCTATTGGATTTCGTGATTCCGTGCATGTTGAGTGCGCAGGGTTTAGATTTTCATTCGTGCGCGATGGATGCACCGATTTTGATTTTCGCGCTTGTTGGGCGCATGTCTTGAGATACGATTTTGGTGCACACCCGATGCACTAAATCGAGATTCTTCGTTCATGTCAGATGCACCGGATTTTTGGGCTGTCAGGCACATACGTTGCCTATGACAGATGCTTCGTGCACACCCGTTGCACCTAGATGTTGATTTGTGCACCTGTTTAGCACATATATGGATTTTTTATTTTCGTGCGCACCAGACGCACAGGGTGGTGCTATGTATATTTTTGAGATTTATTCTCTTTGGAGCAGTACTTTTTATGATGTTGGATTTTGCTTTCATACTGAGCAGGACTAGTCAGTGGACGGTACCTGGATATATTTTGCATTCATCGATAGTTATCGAAGGGATTTCCAAAGAGCGAGCTATAGTCTTAGTATATATACCTACGTGTCTGATATGACACGAAACGTTTTAACAACAAGGAAACCCTTCTAAATTGTTTTCAAAACGGCGGAACGTGCTTGGTAAACGAAAGATATATATACACATATGGTTTTTCTTATGAAAAACGTCAGCCACTGTGCAGTGTTATGTGCATCACGCAGCGATTTTAAAAGATTTGGCATGCTTTTACATCAGCTATTCACATGTATAGATTGGATGTCTACATGTGTAGTTCTGATCCATATCATATCGGTTTTGTATTGGATTTGACATTGTGTTTTTACCTTGACTCCGATGATTGCGGGATGCTTGATGGAGCATTGTTTTTGAGTTATCTGCTCAGTACCCATGCGCATGCATTGCGCTGTGACGTTCTATGTGTTGATGATTTCGGAGCCCCGACGACTTGGGATTTGTATCGAAATGTTTTAGTACTTGGGGGTTTTAAATTTAAATTCGGGGACCGAATTTCTTTAAGGGGGGTAGATTGTAACATTTCCAAAATAATAAAATATTATTTTTAGGAATTTTTATAATTTAATATTATTTTATTGATTATTTTAATATTAAATTAATAATTAAATGCAAATAAATGGAGAAAAATTATGGAAAATTATGGAAAATTCTAAAATGGGTTATTTATTGGAATTATGCCATTTTTAAGTGTTTGTGATCAATTATATGCTAATTTAGCGCTAATCGCGATTAAAAATCGCTAATCGGATTTTTTGGTTTTTTGTGCAAAATGTGCACATATCATCTTTGAACTTGTGTTACATTTTCTTGCCATGGTTTTATTTTGGGATCACTATTGGTGTGAGAAGGAATTGGATTAAAAGAAAAAGGAAAAGAAAAGAAAAAGAAAAAGAGAAAAGAGTGGGGTTGGTGAGAGAGAGGTATGGGTTGCACTTTGACTAGAACCTTAGCTATTTCCCTCATTTTCCCTCCCTCTTCACTCTCCTTCTGCTGCTGCTCCTGCACCACATCTCCTCCTCTCTTCAAGCCCTAAATCATCTCACAAATCACTCCAAAACCCTACCCTCATTTCATTAAAATGATGCACAAGCCCAAGATCTATGCTATGGACCAAGAAAGGTGGTGTTTTGGTGCTGTTGAGGATTCATGAGGGTCTTATGAGGTAATTCCTTCATAATTAGAGTGTTAATTCTTGTGCTTAAGCTTTAATTCAAGTTTCATATCGATATCGTGTGAATTGGTGCACTTTGGACAAAATTAGAGAGGATTAGGGTAATTTTGAGTTATGACTTTGCAATTGAACTTAAAAGGTGACCTTAGACCCTATATTGACTAGAAACCCAGACCAACCCCACTGGAAACCCAAAAATACGGAATTACGGGACTTTCATGTCGGTTTGTGAGTGTTTAGAGTGTGCAGGGAAATCTGGAATGTACTGGGACTTTTTCAGGAAAATTAAACAACACCAGGGACCCAATTGAGACCATAGGAGGCCACCCTGACCAGACGGACCCCATTGGGCATAGGGGGGCCGGCCAGGCCGGTTTTGGGAAGGTTGTGGCCGGCCAAGTAGTGATGGAATGCTTCGGGGTTGGTCCAGTAGCTCAAATATATCATATACATCACCCTGGACTTGTTTAATTGGCTAAATTTGACCCGAGGTGAAATCTGGGATCGTTTTCTTGGGTTGCTGCCTTACTTTCAGTATTTGGTTTTACGCATTTTGATTTCCATAATTTGGTGTTTGTACGTTATCTCGATCGTGTGACGTTTGTACGACTGCATCGAGTGATTTCGGGTTGTTTTGCGAAGGCTAACCGTAGGTTCTAACCTATAGGCCTTTTAGCGAATCGTATTGGTTTTAGCGTGTCGTTTCTAGTTTTGATTTGGTTTTGATGCGATGCGATACGTGTGATATGTGTAGGTACCCCGTGACGATCCGAGGCGATGCAGAAGATGACGGTGATATCGACACGACATGCAGGATTCAGGTGAGTAGATTTATATCTACGGGGAGAAGTCGGATGGATGGCGTATAGCACCCTCGCAGTCCGTGGTGTTGTATACGAATACGTATACACACGTATATTTATTATGTGTGGTTTAGATTAGTGATGGTAATAATGGTATTATTGATGATCGGAATGTATTGGTTTAGTATAGTGCGAACCCTAGAGTAGTGGTTGCACCCATACATACACTTACACACATACTTGCATACATTCCTTTATTTGTTTATGTGCATATGATGATGCGTATATCTACACATGGGTATGGGACTATGTTTTTATATACGGGATTTGAGGATGATACGTGGGTTTGAGATGATACTTGATGTGAGGCCGTGAGATCGGCGATGTGACATAGCTTGTCTTTGAGGTGCGAGATGATAGTTTTAGCGGGCCTTTGGACATGTGCTTTACCCGCATTCATATTCTTATAGATGGTATCATTTTGTACTAGACTTGGAGTAGTACCCCAGATTATGCGATCTGATGATAGTGATACCTGATATGTGATGAGATAGTGTGATATTGACCCCTACCCAGCTATTGGGATGCCGTACGACGATTTACCGTACGAGCCGATATTGATGATAGATCCGCACTCATGACTTGAGGATATCTTACGATATGTTATTGAGGCGGGATCACCGACTATTATATCTATATATATGAACTCAGATGTAGGTGGTTTCATATCCCTCCTGTCTAGATTACTTAGTAGACCTTAGACTGAGCCGAGATATACCTATTTCAAAACTAACGAATCGGGGATATTTTTAAGATAGGCAGAAGGGTTATATGGATATTTCCAAATGATGCATCTTTTCCTAAAACACCGTAGCCCTTGTTTTACTAAAAACCCGATTCGTCTTATTTCAAATGGCACCACTGCATGACATGTACATATTGGTGTAGATTCTGTACTTTTGCGTTGATTATTCGATTCCGCATATTCATGCTATCTGCATTGCATCGCTTGTACTGTGGTTATATTTCAGTCATGCTGCTAGGACACCAGCACCATTATCGATGATGCATATGTTCCACGTACACTTGTTGCCGGCTCACACACTCATCATCGATAATTGCCATGCCGCTACACTGTAGTACTATTACATTCAGTATATGATCCTTGCATGACATGATGATGTGCATACCTTCCTTTACATGTCGCATACTTCATGCTTTTGATTATACGCATTGAGATATGTTGTTTCTATGATATTTCTGGATTTGGGAACCGAGGGTGTTTCAAAAGAGGATATGTCATTTCTTTAAAAACCCGGTTACCCTTGATATGATATTTCAGTGCGTCCACCATGTGTTTTCTCGGTGCTGAGAGCGACATATGAAACCCGAATCGAGGAGGCGGATGAGACCGATTGCGGGTACATGGTGGACCCGGTAAGGTACCCCGGGGCAAGAAGCTCGTGGTGATGACGATGAGCCTGGCAGGGGGACACTACCTACCGGTGATATTACCCGACACGTCGGATATCCGGAGGATACCGTCGTAGTCATGAGATGGATGGTAGGGGCCGATCTGGACTGACGGCGCCCTAGATTTTGTGATTGAGACATTGAGATTTCGAGATACAGAGGTATCGAGATACTGAGACTTATGTTTTGTGCCGATGCTGGGCACAGTTTTCATGATGTTTTCGAGTGCCGATGCTGGGCACTCCGGTTCCATGATATTGATGTGTCGTGAGGGACACGGGTGGATTATATCCTCATATTTCCGTGCACAGGTTTTATGATATATACTTGCATGATGGTTATTGTCAGTGGGTGACGAGTGGACGGGATCCACGTGTGTGCAGATTTGATGACATTGTTTATACCTCATATTCATGACATACTATTACCTGAGGCACTAGCACGAGCACTTGGCACTACACTCATGTATAGAGGTTATATTGCCAGTTTAGCATGCTTCAGCTTTATTCATATTGAGGTTTATTTATATCTGATCGTATTGACCTAGGATGGGTCATGCATTCGATCTCTGCTTGTAGATATCTTTCTATTCACAAGTTGGCAACTCACCCCCGTTGTGCCCCAGTTCTTGCAGGTTTGCCGTACAGATTCCATAGCGGCATTTCTGGCACACTGCTTCCTATGGGTGACTTGCTTGGTTAGGTGGGTTCTTTTGTATCAGAACCGCTATTGTATTTGTATTATTCATTGTATCTAGAATTTCCATCAACCAAAACTTGTATATTCTTTCAGACTTAGACTTCAGTGTTGTTTTATTTCGACCATGGAGTCGCGCTTAGTAGTATTGCGGTTTTCTTGTTTTTGGAGCTTTCTTTTGAGTTTGATCCTCGCCATTCGGCGTTGTATATTATTATTGCTTGTGTGGTTGTGACCGTCGATTGACGAAGAGCTAGCTCCCGCTTGGGGATGCCTTTTATCATTGCATATTTATGTTATTATTGTCGTACCCCGTTCGGGGCCAGTTTTTACAAAGGAAACTCTGCCGAAATTTTCAGGAAAGGTTACACATTTTAAAAATGCATATTCGGCTTAGTTATTTAAAAACCTTGATTTTCAAACACGTTTCCTTCACTTCTTTAAACCAGTTTTCTTTACTTACTCTTAAAATGGTTTTAGATTTCTGGGTTTTTGGCTTACTTGGATCAGATGGAGTCCTATAGACTTCATATGGTTCAAGGGCCAGTCACGTGCTCCTTCGGGTCGTGACAGGAACCGCGGCAGAATCCTAGCTTCTGCGGCGGTTCCGCGGCCCTCTGGTGACGTCAGCCCTCTATATTTGCACAATAATTCCTCTTTCACAGTGCTGAGTTTTATGGGAATTTTTAATATTTATTCAAGAGTTGAATTTTCTGGGGTTGTTTTGGGGATTCAATGATTCGTTCGGATTATCAGATTTTGTCTATGTGGATTCTGGATAATTTTTGAATATGTTAAAATGTTCGACCGGATTTAAATACCCAACTTTTCCCCTGCCGGAAAATTTCCAAGTGTTGGATTTTTCTGAGGTTTAAAGACGTTCTAAGTAGTGCAAGTAACGCGATGGTCCCTCTAGAAGACAACAAACCTTAACTCGCTTATGTGGCCGTCTTGAACTGCCCTTTGAACCTTCGGGTTTGGGGCAGTACGGCGTGCCACATGTGAGGCGTTGGCTTGACCCTTCTACGGCTGGACCGTTGGTACTGAGGCATGAAGTGAATGTCTTTGAACCTATTTCATGTGTTGAACGGTTTCGGGAAAACTTGGGTGTTCGAATATTCGATCGGAAAGTTTAACATTTTCTATTTATCCGGAATGTGATACAATACATGGAATCCACAAGTAGTTATGAGATAACTGAATGAATGTTATAAACATAGCAGTTTAGTCTCACTTGATCGGTTGCCACGGAATTTTGATGTGATCAAAAGTCCGTCGCAATCACGTAGCGTACGCGGATACTCGCCGGATAAACTTAATAGACAGCTTCACTCCATAGCCTCGACCAAGTGACTGTAGGAGAACCCCGTCGCCGAAAGCATCCGTTCGGATGCTCGCGGCAGCGGTGTTCCGCCTTGGTGCACTTAGTCGACGGTATCAGGGATGCGGCCGCCTACTAAAGTTTGCGACGAGTATTCAATCAGGATGTCGGGAATCTTGTTGAATTACCCGACTTGATATTGAAAAGTGTTTTCGATAATGAGACTAAAATGCGGGGTTTATAATTGTTAGGCATGCGATGTCTAAGGAATTCATTTGGTCAGGCATGCGATGTCTAAAGAGGTTGCGGATTCCAACTTTTGTAGTTTTACACTTTCTTTTCTATGACCGTAAATGTAATATGTGATATCGCCGGTTTCGTTGCTATATGTCAACGACAATTGGGATGCGCATATTTACTTACGTTGTTGACATGTGATGTTATGTGTTGCTGGATATGTTATATTGGATCGTCATGTTTGAATAGCCAGGGGTTTTTATGTGAGATGAGTGTTTTTCATTTTCATTCATGTAAAAACTTGTATGTAATATTCTTTTATTGGGGCACTTCCAGGTTGCGGAAGATGTCACCGCTTGTATATTATTTACTTTTCCGCACTAGGATAGACCCAAGGAGGGGAGCACAAGTAACCGGGTTCTGGAGTCCAGTGGGAGACCAACTCGAGGAGTCGAGTCCGGGTCTCCTAACTCTAGAATTGGTAGGGTTGCTTGCCGCTCTCGTAGGGGTCTAGGGGTGTGGGTTTGGCTATTCATCACGACCGTGGAATCCGTGTTTTATACTGGCTCGTATTGAAAACACGGACGTCCTAGTATATCCAATATTTCATATGTTTCTTCTGTTGCGATATCTGTGATGTGATCATGTGATGTTCTATTGATGGATACTTTATATAGTATATATGATATATTATATAGACGTTACTTATGTTTTACACAAGCGCTAGCCCTGCCCCGTTCTGCCGTTAGTTACCTAACCTAATGGTGCACGAGGGGACATCGAGGCGAATGCGGATGGCATAAGTGTACGTCGTATTTATCTGTGATGTTTAGGTGGACTTAAATGATGGGACTTCATTAATGTGATTAATGAAATAAAAGAAACCTAAAGATGTTGTAGAATCGAATTTCAAAATAAAACAGGTAGCTACAGTTCTTGCTTTGCACAGCGGTATATATGATATATCCTGCACCTTATTTGATGAGGAAAGGACCGAGATCCCTTCACCGGGAGTGACTCCTTTAGCAATAACTGGCACATGCTACACATTCGGTTTGGCTTTTGATTGCTTTTGGAGTTTTACTTTGCATAGCGATATATATGATATATCCCGCACCTCATTCGACGAGGAAAGGGCCGACGATCCCTTCACCGGGAGTGACCCCTTTAGCAAAACTAGAAAATCCTCAAAATCACTCCATTTCAAAACTTCATTTGATTCTACAATGATATCAAGTTCATTACGCAATAGGTTTTCAGAAAAACCTGTCGTAGCCCTCCGTCATTTCAGATAAGTAGTAGTTAGTATTCGTGCTACGTTTGTTGGCCTGCGTCAAGGCATAGTGTGCGGTAGCTAACTAGTATTTATCTGCTTATGCATATGATGCAGATTGGATTAGGGTAGTCGTACGACTTTGTTGGCCGGCGCCAAGGGTCGTGCGGGTGGGTTTAATTCAATCAGGAAATGACAGGTTGAACTTGACTAGCACACTGTGATTTTTTGGCCTGCGTCAAGGTCATAGGACGCTAGGGGCAAAATATTATCGGGAATTTCAAGTGTTGAAATTTGCAATGAGATTGCATACCTTCTATGAGATAGTTGGATCCCGATACCCACTGCGAGTAAGAGTAACTTCTGGGAGAGTTTTGCACGTTACAATTAGCCAATCAAGTAGGTGTCTAGAAAGGTGTCAACGGGGTTACGCCTCTGGGAAAACGAGCTTTACTTTAATTAGGTCCGTGCGAAAGCACGGGAAACCTCCCTCAAAGTACCGACAATGGCCTGGCTGAAAGATTGGCGAAGTTGTAGGGTGTAATTAATCCCGGCTAGTCTTTCCTTTTAGGGTTTGAAGGAAGATTTGATAAAAACCAGTGGGAGCCATCCTGATTAGATAAAATAATAACCAATCTATTCTTGCAAGGGCGCACGCTGAGTGTTTTCTTCTCTCTCTCTCCAGGTAGCGACCATATCACGCCTTAATCAAGATAATAATATGGATTATTGACCGAACCCGCTTGTTATACTGAGCCGGGGAACGTTGGTCCCGCTCCAACTTATAATAGTTATAAGACAGAGCAGGAAATTGGGGAATACCAGATTTCCCGTGCCGCCCAAACGAAGAGAGTGCATGCTGATGCATCATCTTCGGGTGTGTTCATTACAAAGAACTGTTTCTCTGTATCCTCTACGTCCTGGGTATGTGATACCAGATCAGGATCCGAGATATGTAATCTGTTACATAGGGCTACTGAAATGTAGAGAACTGAGATCGGGTGATAAGTTTCATGAGGCAGAAAACGGGGCAAGTGTTGCAGCCAAGTCTGTTGGTCACTGTCATCCTGTATTACCAATACATTGATTCTGAACAAATGCTATTAGATACCGAACCTGATATACAAAATCATATCAGTCTCTTTATTAGTAAAGAAATGATAAAATTTTGTATTGATGGATAATGTTTTGAACATTTCCTATATCAAAAGTTGATCGGTTCAGGCACGTTATCTAAAAGTATTGACGTTCTAAATCAAACTACAGTTCTTAGTATACTGATCACACACAAGAGGAAGAGTTCAGAATTGAACGATTCCTTCTTGAGGTATTGTAGACTAGGTCAGATCAATGTGACCCGACTAGCTAGAGTTACATAAAAATGCATATTTAAATTAGTTTGAATTTACATCTTGTGAAACTCGCCAGTCATGTCACAAAGATAAGATGACCATAGCCCTGTTTATTGGAAACAGAAAAAGAGTTAATGAACTCTTGGGACTGATACATGATGATGTATGTAAGGTCTCCTGTCTACACATGTCAGGACTGGTTCTTTATACTTCATTATATTCTCTGATAATCTCTCAAGATTCAGTCATATGTTCCTGTTGAAACATGAGTCCAAACCTTTTGAGATATTCACAGAATATAAGCGAGAAGTAGAGAACCAAAATGAGGGTATAAGTATTATGTCCTTTGATGCGATCAGGGAGGAGAATACTTGAGCACGAAATTCTTGGACTATTCTAAAGGAGGATGAGATTCTCTCTCGGCATTACTCCTCCGTATACACCATAGCACGATGGTATATCGGGACGGAGCAATAACGCCCTATGTGATAAGGTGTGCTCTATGATGAGTACTACTGAGTTACCTATTTCCTTTTTGGGAGTTATACGCTTGAGAAGCTGCATACCTATTGAATACGGTTCCAATCAAATCAATTGCCTACCACTTCATATGTGATATAGAAAGGGAAGAGCCCATTTCTTAAGTTAGTTAAGATTTGGGGTTGTCCGGCATATGTCTAAAAGCAAATCCGGACAAGCTCGAGGTAAGGTCTGTTATGTAGAACTGGAAAAGTTCCATCTATACAAACTACAGCAGATGATTTGATAAAACCAAAGGATTCAATAAGTTACTAACGTACCTCAGCATCTTCGCCGATCTAGTAGGGTTCCTCACCCACCTGAGAGATACTTCTGTTTCTCTATGACAGTGGGAGCGAGGAATGCATCATGAGATGATGACCCAACTAGCTTCGAGCTGGCCATCAGGAGTAGGACTCTGTAAGAATGGCTGGATGCTTAGCGATCTGAGATGGAATCCATGTACACCAACAAAGTATGGACTTTGGTTGCTATATCTGAAGGGTTAAATCCCCATCAGGAGCAAGTATATCTTGAGAAGATTACTTGGTGTACTTGGAAAGGTTGAGACTTTCAAAGCTAGACTTGTTAAAGGTTTGCATCATTGACCAGGTGTGGATTATGTTGAAACCTTTTCTAAGGATCTATGCTTAAGTTCATCCAGATCCTACTTGCCACGGCTACATACCATGACTACGATATCTGGTGGTTGGGTGTCATGACAGCTTTTCTAAATGATGTTTTAGAAGAGGGCGTCTATAAGTACACAGCCATAGGGCTTCGTAGACAGTGGGAGCAGCGGAAACGTGTACAAGCTGCTTTATAGGATAAAGCAGGCATCGCGGAGATGGAACATCTATTTTGATGGATTAGTCAAAGAGTTTGACATCATCAAAATGGTAGATGAACCTTGTGTTAGTTATATGTATGCCCTAGATTCCATTACTGTACATACGATGTATATTGTAGTGGATGCTAGGACATATATAGGGAGGAATTTCTTGCTCGACATGATAGTATGCTATCTGGTTGTACTTTATCTTAACATGTACTCTGATTGTCTCTATATTACATGTTGATAAAGCCCTTAGGATATGTACTCGACTACTGGGACTATGATGAGATCATACTAATGGGGCCACGGTAGTCGACGAGTACATCCTATAACTGTTCCTAGTCGAGGGTGTATCGAGACAGGGCATCGATACACCAGAGTAGACTAGCATATACGCATCTTGACCCATATGATGGGAGATGGATGATCCCATATCCATCGGTGTTTGACATCAAGGATGGTGTACGGGTGCTCAGTAGAGACTGGGTACACTGGACGGACTCGCCGAGAACTCCCAGATGGTATTATACCTCACGTCAGATGGCAGTTCTCCGGTGACACTGGTACAGAGTAGTCTGTTGACCCGAGATCGTCATAGAGTCTTGTGTGATTCCCACTGTGCTTTGATTTCCATCATACCACATCCAAGAGGGCGTGCAAAAAGGTGGCTTTTAGGTACAGTCCCGAATCACATGGAGGCAATGAGCGATAGGAGGGGATTCGTCTCTCCCGGTATAGGGAGTTGATGTTGTGCTGTGTTCGATTGGCTATAACCGGAAATCCCTGGCCATGGTTGCTGAGATTTACTGGTAAGTGTTATCAGTAGTTTTTCAAACTGTTATAGACCTCATATCGACACGACTTATCGAGCTACTGGGGTCTGACGTTTACCACCCCTAGGCGAGATATGCGACATATCAGACGACGAGACCGGACTGTACGGGAGTGTTACTGTTTGGATTCACAGGAGAATGTACAGGCTTTCTTTTTGATCTTCTGAGCGCTCAATACCTGGGTAGCTGTTACGTTTAGCTGACCGCTTGCAGCTTGTGGGTGTTTGATATGATCATCACCTACTGCCGGCGTATTGACGATTCTTTAGAGTCCTACACAGAGGTTTCTTGGCTCAGGCAAAACGGAGTAGGAGCACATATGTGATATGTGCGGGACCGAGGATAATGCGATATATGATACCGTATTATATTCTCGCGATATTTGATATCAGCCGGGTCATCGGATCAAGTGTTGATTCGATGAATCGGTACGGATATATATATTAGTCGGTTATATGCGATATAGCCGGATTGTCGGATCAAGTGTTGATTCGATAATTTAATGTATAATAATATATATGATATATTAAATGACATTAACTAATATTAGCTCACTAAAAGATTCTTTTTCTCACTCGGATAATACATTGATATATATGCGATATATGTTAATTGTATTATTTTATTTGGTTACAATAAATATTATATATGTGATATATAATATTGTAACATGATATGATAAATAATGCAACATGTTTAGTAGAGATTAAACAAGATTAGGGTTTGATTTGGGTTAATGCTTTCTAGATGATTCTAGAAGGTTTAGTTTTGTTTTGTGAAAGATATTTTGTTATGACTCATCCTTAACTCAACCCAAACCCTAACCCTTGGTCAATTCTCTACAATGGTTAAGTCAACCATGGTTGCATAATTCATCATTATCTCTTTTGAATTATTCATCACAAAAGGAATTCTATTATTGTTCATCTTCTTCCTTCATTCTCTTCATGAAAAAGCTTACTAGTTTTTCTAAAGTGATGAATAAATATGAGAAAAAGATAAATAAAGAGAGCAAAAATCCTACTTCATCATCCTCATCTTCCCTTGCCATTTAGATGAGGGTGTTCACATCATTTCATGAGTGTTAGCTTGTGTTAACGGAACTTCAAGGTAGATCATCTTAGTATCGAAGATCGGAAGCAAAGGTTGCATTTTTCTCTTCGTGGAACCTCTCGAGAGTCCGGATCCCGATGATCGTAGCGAAAGGACCACAACACGGAGCATATGAAGTGAAGGACCGGATCTACAAAGGTTGTAATCCCTCTCACTTAGTGTTAAAGTTGTTAACATGCTAGTTTTCGCCTAATCTCTAGTTTAAAGATCCGTATTCGGGTTGTTCGGGACGGCTAATTTTTAAATCGGGCATGGTTGATGCCTCGTAGACCCTTGTGCGTGTGCCTAGCAACCCTACACCTTGTATATACAAAAAGGTAGTAGGGAGTATGGTGATGATCCTCGTAGAGTACATGGATGACATACTCTTGATAGGGAAGGAGTTTCCTATGCTACGCTCGGTCAATCTCCGCTTATCACAATGATTCTCCATATAGGATCATAATGATACCTACTAAACCCTGGATTTTGGATCTATGAGATAGATCTAAATGGATGTTAGAATACTCACTAGCTGTAGTGAGATGGTATCAGTTGATCCTGGGGAAAATCACTGGAAGTGTTCTAGGGTGATAAAGACGACTGAATGTCAGTCACAGGCATTGTCTTTACCCTCTATCGAGGGACGGTATGTTGGAAGAGTTCCAAGCTAGATACCGTGGCTAACTAGACGATAAAGGCAGGATACATCGCTACTTAAGATGCTACCAAAGAGGATGTTTGGGTGTATATTGGTTCATGAGATGAACTACGTTCCTACCATTGTAAGACAATGGAGTTGTGGCTTATGCCAAGGAACGCCGGTCCCATCAGTGATCCAGACATATTCTATGGCAGTATCACCTGATCATGGAGATGGTTGATCTCTAAGGGATCGAGGTTAGGAGAGTAGACGCAGAGGACAACACGGCGGATCCACTCACAAAGGCCTATTCCCAGAGAGAGATTTTTATGGGATGGTTGAGTATGAGATACTACAACCACTGCTATCAGATGGCCCTAGTGCAAGTGGGAGATTGTTAGTTATATGTATGCCCTAGAGGCCATTGCTATACATAGGATGTATATTGTAGTGGATGCTGGGACATATATAGGGAGGACTTTCTTGCTCGACATGATAGTATGCTATCCGGTTACTCTTTACCTTAACGTGTACACTGATTGTCTCTCTGTTACATGTTGGTAAAGCCCTTAGGATGTGTACTTGACTACCTGGACTATGATGCGGATCATACTAGTGGGGACATGGTAGTCCATAAGTACATCCTTCAAGGTCCCTAGTCGTGGGTGTATCGAGACGGGGCATCGATATACCAGAGTAGACTAGCGTATACCTTCTCGACCCATACAGATGGGCGATGGATGATCCCATATCCATTGGTGTTTGACATCAGAGATGATATATGGGTGCTCAGTAGAGACTGGGTACACTGGACGGACTCGCCGAGAACTCCCAGATGGTATTATACCTCACGTCAGATGGCAGTTCTCAGGTGACACTTGTGCATGTTAGTCTGTAGACCCGAGATCGTCATAGAGTCTTGTGTGATTCCCACTGCGCTTTGATCTCCACCTTACCACGTACATGAGGGCGTGCAAAACAGTGGTTTTTGGGTACAGTACCGAGTCACATGGAGGCAATGAGCGATAGGAGGGGATTCGTCTCTCCCGGTATAGGGAGTTGATGTTGCGCTGTGTTCGATTGGCTATAACCGGAAATCCCTGGCCAGGGTTGCTGAGATTTACTGGTAAGTGTTACCAGTAGTTTCTCGAATTGTTATAGACCTCATATCGACACGACTTATCGAGCTATTGGGGTCTGACGTTTACCACCCCTAGGCGAGATATGCGACATATCAGACGACGAGACCGGACTGTACGGTAAGTGTTACTGGTTGGATTCACAGGAGTGTGAACGGGCTTGCTTGTCGATCTTCTGATCGCTCAATACCCGGGTGGCCGTTACGTTTGGCAGACCGCTTGCGGCTTGTGGGTGCTTGATATGATCATCATCTGCTACCGGCGTATTGACGAGTCTTTAGAGTCCTACACAGAGGTTTCCTGGCTCAAGCGAAACGAAATAGGAGCGCATATGAGATATGTGCGGGACCGAGAATAATACGTGTATGTGATACCGTATTCCATTCTCGCGATGAATGTATCGAATGGTTGTATGCGATATAACCTAGTTATCGAATCGAGGATTGATTCGATAAATCGATACATTGGATATTAGTCGGTCATATACGATATGACCGGATCGTTAAATCAAGTGTTGATTTGATGATTTAATGCATAATTATATATTTGATATATTACTTTACATTAACTAGTATTGGTTCACTTAAATTGGATTTTCTCACTTGATGTGCACATTGTATATGTGATATACTTTTGTACACTAGTTTGTATCATGTTTGATGATACATGCTAACTTGAGTATGTGTAAAGATTAAACCATGGTTGTGTAATGGTTAGGGTTTTCCTTTTATTTATTTATTCATTTATTTATTTATTTCTTTTTGGCAAAAGAAAAGAAAAATGGTGGCTTTCTTTGTTTGTTGTTGAAGCTTCATGAAGCTTTGACTAAGTGACCATTTTGTCTTCATGCTTAACCCTAACCATTCCACTTAACCCTAGTTCATTCTCTACACTTGATCATGGTTGCTAAATGATAAGTATTCATTTATTTTCATTTTGGATCATACTTATCATAAGATTATCTTCTTCTTCTTCTTCTTCATCATCAACATGAAGAAACCTTGCTCCATCAATGGCAACTTGAGCAAATGAGTGAGAAATCCAATTCTAAAGTGAACCCACTTCCTATTTCTTCATCCTCTACCTCTTGCCAAGTAGCATAGGGTGTTTTCTTCACAAGTTTCATGACTTGGTGAAGTGGGAGCTTGATCTTGTGATGCCTCGACGTAGATCATCTTCGGCATCGAAGTCGACGACCTAGCCCGCCGATTTCTCCGATGAAGCCGATGCTAGAGCAAAGAAATGTACATCCTAAGGCTTCTTAAGTGGAGTAGCGTATCGTAAATATGCCGCGGAACATACCTACGGTATGTCACTCTACTTTAGTCACCTATTCCATCAACCAAGGGTCATCCTACGCTCCGAAGGTAAAACCTAACGCTCAGATACCAACTTTGTCACGTTCTGAAAGTACGGAACATGACCGGCACTTAAACTACAAAACGTCTCGAGGCGTACGTAATCTAAGTAAACCGAAAACCCAGAAATCCAAACCAAGAAAAGTAGTAGAGTGAAGGAAAACCAATTTAAATCAAGTAGTTTTAATAGCATAACCAAATTATGCGTTTTAAAAAAAAACATCAAATATTTCCTGAAAATTTCGGTAGAGTCACCTTTGTAAATACTGGCCCCCAAACGGGATACAATATGAATAGTATACGAAATCAATAAAAAGGCATCCCCAAGCGGGAGCTAGCTCTTCGTCAATCGACGGCCACAACCACACAAGCAATATAATATACAACGCCAACGGCGAGGATCAAAAACTCAAAACCACAAGAAAACCACAGAAATAAAACGCGCGACTCTAAGGTCGAAAGAATAACATCTCTAGTCTCTATCTCAAAATAAATTTTTGGTTGATGGAACTTCTAGATATAACAGAGTAATAATATACAAGATATATAATGGGTGTACGATACAAGTAAACCCACCAATTAGCAAATCACCCGAAGGAAACTATGCCCGCAAAGCCGTAATAAAACCTGTACGGCAAACCAGCAAGAAACTGGGGCACAACGGGGGTGAGTTGCCAACTCGTGAATAGAAAAACATCTACGAAAAGAAATCGCATAAATAACGCACTCCTAGGTCAATGATCATAATATATCCTCAATTATATATAAAACATGCAACCTATAACAAGGCTAGGGTAAATATCTAAACCGAATGTAATCTCATGTGCCCGTATCAGTGCCTCAGGTAGCAATATATCATATGAATGAGGTATGAATGCATGAAAACAGAATACATGTAAATGAAGAACTGTTTTCATAATTTAGTAAGATTTCCTTTGTATTTTTAAAATGAGGTATCATAATGAAATCGGCATAAAACAGTGCCTAGCATCGGCACAAAACGAAATCCCAATATCTCGATATCTCTGTATCACAGTCTCTGTACCTCAATATCTCGAAATCGCAATGTCTCAATCACAATATCTAGGACGCCGTCAGTCCAGACCGGCCCCTACCATCCATCTCAAGACCACGACGGTATCCTCCGGATATCCGACGCGTCGGGTAAAATCACCGATACGTACTGCTCCCCTGCCAGGCTCACATCGTCATCATCACGCGCTTCTTGCCCCGGGGTACCTTACCGGGTCCACCATGTACCCGAAACGGTTCATCCGTCTCCTCGAATCGGGTCTCGAAATCCATCAGCAAACTCATGGTGGACAACTCATACATCATGGGAAAAACCGCACTTTGTATTTTTAAAAGAGAGAAAAGGTTTATTTATGTTTTTGCGGTTTTCCTCCAAATCCAGAAAATCTCATGGAAATCCGAATCCAAAACCTCAATAACACGTAAAATAGTGAATATATGCAAGAGAATCCATGAATGCGGCATATCAATGAATAACGGTATGCATGAAGCGACAAGTAATAACTACAATATCTAAGCTGGCATATAAAGTATGTACACTAATATTATGTCAAACTACTGGCTATCAAGCTAAGTTAAGCAGTAATATTTTCTAAGGTGTACGTGACTTGGCAATTACCGATGAAGATGTGTGTGAGCCGGCAAGTAAGTGCATGTGGTACATACGCATCATCGGTAATGGTGCTGGTGTCCTAACAGCATAATGTCAACAATGCAATAGGAAAAAAACAATGTAAGTATGCGATGCGGAGCGAGCAACCAAAATGAGCGGGAGCTAAATATTGAACAATGGTGCCATTTGAAATAACACGAATCGTGGGGTTTTGAAAATAGGGCTACGGTAGTTTTAAGAAAGGATACGTCTTTTGATATATCCGTAGATCCCTTGACCTGTCTTTTAAAATACCCACGATCCGCTAGTTTTGAAATAGGTAGGAGTCTAATCTAACCTAACAACTACACTAAACTATACGGCTGAACTACAGGTAAGGAAACCGCCTATCATCTGAGTCGATACATATACATACCTGTATATGTATAGTCGACGATCCCGCCTCAATAATATCATATCCGATACCATATCTATAATCAAACATCCCAAGTCAAGAGTGCGGATCAATCATCAATATATAGCTCGTACGTAAATCCGTTGTACGGCATCCCAATCTGGGTACGGGTCAAAATCATATTCATCACACTATTCATCCGGTATCCTCTTTATCAAAGATCATAGTCTAAGGTACGGACCTATGTCTAGTACAATACTAATATCATCAATATAGTCATGATCTGACTACTGATCGACAGTCTCGTACAAACCGATATCATCAACACATATCATCATCAAGGGGTATACATCGCCCAATGCAGCCTAGGATCAATATCCTAGCATATCATATCTCATATCACGATCACATGTCGACCACCTATTTATAACACTATTCACCCGTATCGTCGCCCCAAGATCCGCTATAACACCAGGACGTACCTCAAGTACGAATCCTGCCATATCACCGTTCTCGCGGTCTCAATCAAATCTTATCGACTCACCTCAAATCCCAAATACTATCCTCAAATCCAGTATGCGAACACACAGTCCCATACCCATGTGAACACATAACAATATAACCCCATATAAGCACATATAAAAGAAGAATGTATGCAAGTATGGTGTGTGTGTGTAAATATGGTGCAACCTCTACTCTAGGGTCTTGCAACACTAAACTAATCCGATCACACCCTAAATCCATCTATGTCATCAATAACATCAAACAATATATATAATCACTATGTGTGTATACGTATTCGTATACATCACCATGAACTGCGAGGGTGCTATACACCATCCACCCGACTTCTCCCCGTAGATATAAATCTACTCACCTGGTCCTCGCACGGCGGTGCCGACGTCTCCACGCGCTTGCTTATCGTCTCGAAGTCCACATGGGGTACCTACATGTCATAACGCACCGTATCGCATTAAAACCCAAATTCGAAATCGAAACGGCATACGAAAATCAAATCGGCACGCGTATCACGCATAGGTGAAAACCTATCGCCTACGCATGCAAGAATAGCCAAACCAACCCTCGATGTCGACGTACAAACGTCAAACTATCGAGAAAAACCCAAACACACTCATTTTCACATTCACGAACACTAATTATAATATAAAATGAGTTAAAATTCACAAAAACCCCAAACTCACATTAAAAGTCATTTTTCCGAAAATCTAGCAAGCAAAAATTTACCGTTTTAGTACAAGACTTGATTTTTTAACAATTCCAGTGGCCATAATACTTATTAAACATCTTAAATAAGTCATATAACCCATAACCACAATTTAATCTCATCAAACCATATATGTTCAAAAAAAAACTAGTTTGCAATTTTACCCAAATTTCAACCATTTTAGCAAAAATGCATAAACAACAATTTAGCTTGGATTTGCATATACTAAAATATTAAACCATAATTTATAATGTTAATAATGCCATGAAAAACTTAATTAGATTTTAATCTCAATTATATATGTATTTCATTAAAACCTAGTTAGCAAAATTTATGAAATTGGACAAATTTTGAAGCAACAACTAGTAAACTAACTACACTAGCTTACATTCTCCAATACTTAATATCTTAAACTACCCATTACAACAAAACAAAAAAACAAGTGATACAACACTCACTTGAATTCCAAAATTCCCTCATGAAATCTTAAATTTGCAATCAAACCCATATTACGAACTAATCATGTCTTGATTTAAAGTATTTAACATCACATTAAGAAAAAGGGTTAGAGTTATACCCTCACAAACCATGAGATTTAGCATGCAACATGACCTCCAAAATGCAAACCTTTCACCAAGATCCATGCTTGATAGGATAAGGAAAAATGGGTAGGAGTTGGATTTGAGTTTTAGCTTGAATTTTTGTGGAATTTTGGAGATTTTTGATGGGTTTTTGATGAGGAAATGAGAGGGGAAATTGGGGGGCTGCACATGAGAGGCTCGGCCAGATCTAAGAAGGGGAGAAGAGAGAGTGAGGTGAGGAAATAGCATGTGAGGAAAGTCCAAAGTCAACACAAAAGTCAAAGCCCATACTCACTTACCTATTTTCTTTCATTCCTTTGTTTTCTTTTTGCAAAAACGAGTGGGGAAAAGAGGGGGGGACTTGAGGCTGCTGATTAGGGAAAATAAGAGAGGGTGTGGGTGAGTGTGGGTGAGGGAAAAAAGAAAAATGCTATACCCCAATTCCCATTAACACTAATTTCACCGAAAAAAAAGCCTTTTTCTTCGTTATTTTCTAAACCGTTTTGACAAACGATTTCATTTCAAAAACCACATGATAAAATTTTATTTAATGTTTTATGATGCACAAAATTTGTTTCAACTCATTCTAATTTGTAATTTTCCCTAATTAAATGTATTAGGGACGGCTTAAAATAATATTAAAATAATCAATTTCGGAAAAAATTTCAAAAAATTTAAAATTTCACCAGTGGCTCAATAAACACAAAATACTAGCAATTACATAGCTAGAATATGTATATTTAATTTTATAATAAAGATATTTGTATTTTGACTTTTTACAGAAAACCCCCTTATTTTACCGTTTTTTCGAAAATTCACCGAAACGATTTTCAAAACATTACAATCTTCCCCCCTTAAAGAAATTCAGTCCCCGAATTTAAATTAAAACTCCCCTAAATACTAAAACATCTAAGCAAAACCATCAAGTCGTCGGGGCTCCGAAATCGTAAACACATAAAACAAATCGTAGCGCAGCGCATGCGCATGAAAAATGAGCAAATAACTCAAATGAAAACTCCGTCAAGCATCCCGCAATCATCGGAGTCATGGGGAAGACATCAATGCCAAATCCAAAGCAAAACCAATATGATATAACTCGAAACTATACATGTAAATATCGAATCTATATATGTAAGTGTCTGAAGGAAATGCATGCCAAATCTCTTTAAGTCGCTGTGCAATGCGTATAATACTGCACAGTGGCGGACGTCTATCATAAGAAAATAACTTATATACATATATACCTTTGTTTGAAATATACGTTCCGCCGTTTTGGAAACAATTTAGAAGGGTCTCCTTGTTTTGAACATTTCGTGTCATATCAGACACGTAGGTAAATACTGAGGCTATAGCTCGCTTTTTGGAAATCCCTTCAATAACTATCAATGCATGCAAAATATATTCAGGTACTGTCCTCTGACTAGTCCTGCTCAGTACGAAAACACATAGCAATATCATAAAAACGTACTGCTCTATAAGAAAAATCAATCCCAAAATACGCGTATGAATACTACGTGCGTCTGGTGCGCACGACAATCAAAATCCATATACGTGCCATACAAGTGCACAGAAACAAGATCTAAGTGCATCAGGTGTGCACAAAGCATCTGTCGTAGGCAACGTGTGTGCCTAACAGTAAAATCAGGTGCATCTGACATGCACGAAAAAAATCTCGATTTAGTGCATCTGGTGTGCACCAAAATCGCATCTCAAGACATGCGCTCAACATGCGCGAAAACCCAAAACCAGGGGCAACCATCATGCACAAAATCATGAAATCCAATATCAAGCGCCGAACATGCGCAAAATCAAATCAGGTGCACAAGGTACACAAAACAAATATCATGAAACTCAATCATTAAAATCAATCATGCGAATAGATTGTCCAAAATACCCAAAATCAAGTATGGCGGAATATTCCCGCTCAAGCACATCCTCCAAGAATCTCTGGCCAACTGTCGTGGTCACTCATAGCATGTCTTATCGACGATCCTGAACTCTGGCCTGCCGGTGTGCGTAACATGACCACCCCTGGGCCCAAGTCTTCTCGTAATTTATTCTAGAAAGGTCCTGTCGAGATCTCTCCCAAATCTCGTCTCTGCCGAACTTTCCGGAAGTCATCGTCCTTTACTATATCTGTTTCTTGTTCCGGAACGGCTACATACTAATTGCGACTCCTTCTGGAAGGTATATCCAAGTACAATGCCTCGGCATGCGTATCGCATCTCTGATGTCGGCGAAGTGGAACGCCGTCTCATCAAGACCTCGTATGAACCCCTTACTCCACTTTTCTCTAATGTCGACTGCTTCGGACTCGTCTCGTCGTGGCTGCATGGACTGAGCTCCAACGGCTATCTTCGTATATGGAGTCTCCCAAGAAATGCATCTCACCACCTAGCATCCGAATGAAGTCGAACCATCCGATCGATTCGTCAAAACCTCATAATCCCCCAAGAGCTCAACATCTTGGGTACAGTTTAACAGTATCGAGTACATACCACAGCATCGGTGGTCCAGCCGTAGAAGGGCAAACCCAAGCCACACTAATGGCGCCATAGAACTGCCGCAAACCCGAAGGTTCAAAGGCTTTCACACGGTCATTAAGTTGAGTTAGGGTTTTATTCTTCTAGAGGGACCATAGAATTGCCTGCATGTCCTTCCGACTACTTTAAACTTGGAATAATAGGTTTTTGACATTCGATCGTCTCTGTCGACTCCCAACGTCTACGCGTGAAGTCGTCTCTAGCTGGAATCAATCTATATGATGACCTCGCATCGGGATAGGCGAACGATCCACATGTCCTAGTCATTCATTCTCGATGACTAGAGACCTTCTATCATCTCTTAGTACAACTCGTTCTGCACTAACGCCAGCATCTGGGGAAATATCTCGTCGTTCGCAGCAATAACTGGCTCGCTCGTCTGCACGCTGAACAGTGTCTCGACCATCATGAATAAGAAACACACCAACGGTCATCAAAATCAGGCTGGCCTCTGTCAGTGGCCTAATCCTCTGATACTGATCGGCACGTCCGAGAAATCTCATAAAGGCGATCCGCCAAACGCTCGTGGCGTGGAAACATGGTAAAAAGACACATCTCCGCAATCGTGTGTCGCCGGAATTTCACCCTGGTCAGTCCTCGTTCATGACGAGCTCGTGCTGACCGCAACTCTAGCCGTAGCTCTCCCTGCCTGTAATCGTGGCAACAAAACCATAACTGGTACTGATGAGGCTAAATCGGAATGAATATAATACTGAGCAAAGAAATGTACATCCTAAGGCTTCTTAAGTGGAGTAGCGTATCGAAAATATGCCGCGGAACTTACCTACGGTACGTCACTCTACTTTAGTCACCTATTCCATCAACCAAGGGTCATCCTACGCTCCGAAGGTAAAACCTAACGCTCTGATACCAACTTTGTCACGTCCCGAAAGTACGGAACATGACCGGCACTTAAACTACGAAACGTCTCGAGGCGTACGTAATCTAAGTAAACCGAAAACACAAAAATCCAAACCAAGAAAAGTAGTAGAGTGAAGGAAAACCAATTTAAATCAAGTAGTTTTAATAGCATAACCAAATTATGCGTTTTAAAAATAACATCAAATATTTCCTGAAAATTTCGGCAGAGTCTCCTTTGTAAATACTGGCCCCCAAACGGGATACAACATGAATAGTATACGAAATCAATAAAAAGGCATCCCCAAGCGGGAGCTAGCTCTTCGTCAATCGACGGCCACAACCACACAAGCAATATAATATACAACGCCAACGGCGGGGATCAAAAACTCAAAACCACAAGAAAACCACAGAAATAAAATGCGCGACTCTAAGGTCGAAAGAATAACATCTCTAGTCTCTATCTCAAAATACATTTTTGGTTGATGGAACTTCTAGATACAACAGAGTAATAATATACAAGATATATAATGCGGGTACGATACAAGTATACCCACCTACTAGCAAATCACCCGAAGGAAACTATGCCCGCAAAGCCGTAATGAAACCTGTACGGCAAACCTGCAAGAAACTGGGGCACAACGGGGATGAGTTGCCAACTCGTGAATAGAAAAACATCTACGAAAAGAAATCGCACAAATAACGCACTCCTAGGTCAATGATCATAATATATCCTCAATTATATATAAAACATGCAACCTATAACAAGGCTAGGGTAAATATCTAACCCGAATGTAATCTCATATGACCGTGTCAGTGCCTCAGGTAGCAATATATCATATGAATGAGGTATGAATGCATGAAAACAGAATACATGTAAATGAAGAACTGTTTTCATAATTTAGTAAGATTTCCTTTGTATTTTTAAAATGAGGTATCATAATGAAATCAGCATAAAACAATGCCTAGCATCGGCACAAAACGAAATCCCAATATCTCGATATCTCTGTATCACAGTCTCTGTACCTCAATATCTCGAAATCTCAATGTCTCAATCACAATATCTAGGACGCCGTCAGTCCAGACTGGCCCCTACCATCCATCTCAAGACCACGACGGTATCCTCCGGATATCCGACGCGTCGAGTAAAATCACAGGTAGGTATTGCTCCCCTGCCAGGCTCACATCGTCATCATCACGCGCTTCTTGCCCAAGGGTACCTTACCGGGTCCACCATGTACCCGAAACGGTTCATCCGTCTCCTCGAATCGGGTCTCGAAATTCATCAGCAAACTCATGGTGGACGACTCATACATCATGGGAAAAACCGCACTTTGTATTTTTAAAAGAGAGAAAAGGTTTATTTATGTTTTTGCGGTTTTCCTCCAAATCCAGAAAATCTCATGGAAATCCGAATCCAAAACCTCAATAACACGTAAAATAGTGAATATATGCATGAGAATCCATGAATGCGGCATATCAATGAATAACGGTATGCATGAAGCGACAAGTAATAACTACAATATCTAAGCTGGCATATAAAGTATGTACACTAATATTATGTCAAACTGCTGGCTATCAAGCTAAGTTAAGCAATAATATTTTCTAAGGTGTACGTGACATGGCAATTACCGATGAAGATGTGTGTGAGCCGACAAGTAAGTGTATGTGGTACATACGCATCATCGGTAATGGTGCTGGTGTCCTAACAGCATAATGTCAACAATGCAATAGGAAAAAAATAATGTAAGTATGCGATGCGGAGCGAGCAACCAAAATGAGCGGGAGCTAAATATTGAACAATGGTGCCATTTGAAATAACACGAATCGTGGGGTTTTGAAAATAGGGCTACGGTAGTTTTAAGAAAGGATACGTCTTTTGAAATATCCGTAGATCCCTTGACCCGTCTTTTAAAATACCCACGATCCGCTAGTTTTGAAATAGGTAGGAGTCTAATCTAACCTAACAACTACACTAAACTATACGGCTGAACTACAGGTAAGGAAACCGCCTATCATCTGAGTCGATACATATACATACCTGTATATGTATAGTCGACGATCCTGCCTCAATAATATCATATCCGATACCATATCTATAATCAGATATCCCAAGTCAAGAGTGCGGATCAATCATCAATATATAGCTCGTACGTAAATCCGTCGTACGGCATCCCAATCTAGGTACGGGTCAAAATTATATTCATCACACTATTCATCCAGTATCCTCTTTATCAAAGATCATAGTCTAAGGTACGGACCTATGTCTAGTACAATACTAATATCATCAATATAGTCATGATCTGACTACTGATCGACAGTCTCGTACAAACCGATATCATCAACACATATCATCATCAAGGGGTATACATCGCCCAATGCAGCCTAGGATCAATATCCTAGCATATCATATCTCATATCACGATCACATGTCGACCACCTATTTATAACACTATTCACCCGTATCGTCGCCCCAAGATCCGCTATAACACCAGGACGTACCTCAAGTACGAATCCTGCCATATCACCGTTCTCGCGGTCTCAATCAAATCTTATCGACTCACCTCAAATCCCAAATACTATCCTCAAATCCAGTATGCGAACACACAGTCCCATACCCATGTGAACACATAACAATATAACCCCATATAAGCACATATAAAAGAAGAATGTATGCAAGTATGGTGTGTGTGTGTAAATATGGTGCAACCTCTACTCTAGGGTCTTGCAACACTAAACTAATCCGATCACACCCTAAATCCATCTATGTCATCAATAACATCAAACAATATATATAATCACTATGTGTGTATACGTATTCGTATACATCACCATGAACTGCGAGGGTGCTATACACCATCCACCCGACTTCTCCCCGTAGATATAAATCTACTCACCTGGTCCTCGCTCGGCGGTGCCGACGTCTCCACGCGCTTGCTTATCGTCTCGAAGTCCACATGGGGTACCTACATGTCATAACGCACCGTATCGCATTAAAACCTAAATTCGAAATCGAAACGGCATATGAAAATCAAATCGGCACGCGTATCATGCATAGGTCAAAACCTATCGCCTACGCATGCAAGAATAGCCAAACTAACCCTCGATATCGAAGTACAAACGTCAAACTATCGAGAAAAACCTAAACACATTCATTTTCACATTCACGAACACTAATTATAATATAAAATGAGTTAAAATTCACAAAAACCCCAAACTCACTTTAAAAGCCATTTTTCCGAAAATCTAGCAAACAAAAATTTACCGTTTTAGTACAAGACTTGATGTTTTAACAATTCCAGTGGCCATAATACTTATTAAACATCTTAAATAAGTCATATAACCCATAACCACAATTTAATCTCATCAAACCATATACGTTCAAAAAAAAAACTAGTTTGCAATTTTACCCAAATTTCAACCATTTTAGCAAAAATGCATAAACAACAATTTAGCTTGGATTTGCATATACTAAAATATTAAACCACAATTTATAATGTTAATAATTCCATCAAAATCTTAATTAGATTTTAATCTCAATTATATATGTATTTCATTAAAACCTAGTTAGCAAAATTTATGAAATTGGACAAATTTTGAAGCAACAACTACTAAACTAACTACTAGCTTACATTCTCCAATACTTAATATGTTAAACTACCCATTACAACAAAACAAAAAAACAAGTGATACAACACTCACTTGAATTCCAAAATTCCCTCATGAAATCTTAAATTTGCAATCAAACCCATATTACGAACTAATCATGTCTTGATTTAAAGTATTTAACATCACATTAAGAAAAAGGGTTAGAGTTATACCCTCACAAACCATGAGATTTAGCATGCAACATGACCTCCAAAATGCAAACCTTTCACCAAGATCCATGCTTGATAGGATAAGGGAAAATGGGTAGGAGTTGGATTTGAGTTTTAGCTTGAATTTTTGTGGAATTTTGGAGATTTTTGATGGGTTTTTGATGAGGAAATGAGAGGGGAAATTGGGGGGCTGCACATGAGAGGCTCAGCCAGATCTAAGAAGGGGAGGAGAGAGAGTGAGGTGAGGAAATAGCATGTGAGGAAAGTCCAAAGTCAACACAAAAGTCAAAGCCCATACTCACTTACCTATTTTCTTTCATTCCTTTGTTTTCTTTTTGCAAAAACAAGTGGGGAAAAGAGGGGGGGACTTGAGGCTGCTGATTAGGGAAAAGAAGAGAGGGTGTGGGTGAGTGTGGGTGAGGGAAAAAAGATAAATGCTATACCCCAATTCCCATTAACACTAATTTCACCGAAAAAAAGCATTTTTCTTCGATATTTTCTAAACCGTTTTGACAAACGATTTCATTTCAAAAACCACATGATAAAATTTTATTTAATGTTTTATGATGCACAAAATTTATTTCAACTCATTCTATTTTTTAATTTTCCCTAATTAAATGTATTAGGGACGGCTTAAAATAATATTAAAATAATCAATTTCGGAAAAAATTTCAGAAAATTTAAAATTTCACCAGTGGCTCAATAAACACCAAATACTAGCAATTATATAGCTAGAATATGTATATTTAATTTTATAATAAAGATATTTGTATTTTGACTTTTTACAGAAAACCCCATTATTTTACCGTTTTTTCGAAAATTCACTGAAACGATTTTCAAAACGTTACACACGGCCTCAGCTTGGCAGCGGATACCGCTGAGCCAGGGGTGCCACCCGCCAACTTTTCAATACATTATTTCACTTCATGGCTCGAATTGCACATGCTAGGGGTCTTCGGTATCTATAGAAGACCTTCCTTTTCTGAGAGATGCAAGTTCCCTCGGATAATGCGGCTGGTCGACGCCTCCATCGTAAGTCCGACACTGCGGGAAGCTAGGGGTCTGCTCCTTCGTCCATGCACGGTTGGAGATGGTATGTCCTTTACCGATAAAACTTTGACCGTCGGCCAGGAATCTTCAAAAACGGTGCTGCCATTGCAAGATATTTTTAAAGACAGGGCCTCTGTGTTGAAAGCTCGGGAAATTCTTCATCTGTACTCCATCAGGCTGGGCTTTCTCGTATTTAAACAAAATGATGTGGCATTATTCATGAGATACAACCCGCATCATTTCGCCCAGCGGCTGAGTTATAATCAGGGCGTCCCGCTTGAGGCTTTCTTGGCAGAACCTGCTGCTACCGAAGAGGGAATACGAAGTGCGTTGCATCATTTTATGCACCTGAACACAGGGTCTAACTTCTTTATCAATGAACCGAGCTATGTTCCAAAAGCCTTGAATGTGTATGTGGCCTGGTATCAACATTCCATGGGCACCATCATTAGAGAGGAGAAAAAACTGCTTCTTGATCGCAAGGGTACAGCACCGGCCGATAATCCAAATGTCCCCCTGAAGCGACGGACCATTGTCCGTCCTCCCTTAAGAGAAGTTGCTACGGTCAAGGTCCCGCATGATATGCCTGAGCTATCGATACCCCGTGCTCCCGCGGAAATGGTGACTGTGGCATCTCCCGAGTTTGGTGTGGGTTCAGATATCGGGATTCGTCGTCCCAAGGTGCCCACCAAGCGCAAGCTTGTGCTAGCGGCTACGGGCACTCGCTCGCAGAAGAGGAAGAAGAAGTCGATTCTCTCTGCTAACGTTGTACTCGGCCAGAAGCCTCATGCTCTTTATAGGGAGGGCCTGAGCGAATATGGGACAAACGAGGGTCTGTTCATGGCGCCAGATGATACTGATCTGGAGGCAGCCATCGCAGCTTCCGAGCGTCTAGATAGCCACAAAGAAGGAATGATCATCCTTGCTGAGTCAGGTAATCTTCAGTCCATCATTTTACTGTTATATATTTTTATTAGCGCCTCGTATTTAATAGACATTTCCACTAAAGAGGCTCTCGCGGCTTCCCTCAAGTCTTTTGAGGAGGAGGAGAAGATTCGCGCTTCGCTGGGCATTGGTATATTTCGGCTCATTGTGCCTTCATTCGTCTTTTTTATGGATAATCTGACCCCTTTTTCATATGATCGCATTGGTTACCTTGGCTCAGGTCATGCCCAGTACAATGCCAATCCCACTGGGTGATGCGGAGATGCTTCCAGGGACAGCTATCGAAGTCCCAGCCTCCTCAGCGTTGCCAAAAGAGGCTTTACTCAAACAACCGATGACGGACGCCGTAACGGCTCCAGAGGTAGCTCCTGGCATGGATGATGACGTCCCGTTGACAGAGGTCTTGAGAAGATCATCTCTCATGGACCGGGCGAAAAAGAAGCGCAGAATGCGTGCAACAAGGGAGCGTAATGCCGCCTTTGCCGCGGGTGCAGGCTTGAGCGCCGCTACCCCTGCCCTTGCTCCTCCAGAGGGTGCTTCGGCCGCCTTGTTTACCGCTCACAGACAGGCAGCACGTGCGGCTCGGGAAGCAATTGGAAGACCGACCCAAGGTAGCGTAACACTGAGTACTTCTGTCAAAGTTTTAATCTTCAAATTCTCATATATCCTATCCTGCAGGGCCGAGTCTTGATGAGGAAGTTGTAGGTGAGACGGCGACAATCACCGAGCCTGAAGTAGCCACTCTTTCTCAAGAGTCTAGAACTGCCCCAATTGCCATTCTTTCCCCTTGCGGTTCCCTACCGCTGCCGGGTGCTGCGAGTGTCACGACGATTCTCGTGGAGTCAGGGGATGAAGCTACGGGTGGCAAAACCATTCCGATGGAGGAGGGCAAATCAGTCGCTGCATCTAGTGATGCTCTTGTCGCGGTTCCGATCTGTGACTCTACAGGTAGATTCTGGGTCATTACTTTCCTTTTCATTTTGTAGTTCCTTTTAATTTCTCCTGACAGTATTTCTCTTGTTTTTAATGCAGGTGTGGTGAGCGTTGAGGTTGTGCCACCCGAGGAAGCATCACCAGTTGCTGCTTTGACGATGGCCGCCTCTTTGCCTTCTCTCGTGTCCTCCCAAATGCTGGAAGGTACGGGTTTGTGACTTATAGGTTTCATTGTAGGCAATATTCTTTACGTACTGACATTGCATTATTGCATCCTTGCAGGAGTCCTTTTTGATCACCTGTATCAGGTGCTGCACCCACATTTCTCCTTCCAGTCAGAGATTGCCTCATCTAGTGGCGCTGGTGAGTACAGCCTTTAGCTAATGTCTTTTCTTTTCTTTTACGGGCAGCAAATTCGTTGCTAATCCTTCTTTGTTTTGACTACAGCACTACAGATCGAAAGAGGAGATGAAAGAATAGTTATGCCACCGGTACTCCCGGCTTTGCCACCCGCCGCAGCCGGTATAATAAACTCCATTGTTCATGTACTTTCTCTATTTCTTGAATATTTATTTGACTATGATCTGTTTTGCAGCTGTGACACTGACCTCGGCTCCGTTCGAGTCTCGAATCATAATGCCAGCAGGCCCCTTTTCCAGACGTCCATCTTCAAAAGGCGTTGTGACCAGCCTGCGCATGTTGAGCGATTATATCGAGGAGTTTGACACGGAGGCTCCTACAGTTGCTGCAGATTTTGCTGCCGAGGTTAATCCTATGTTGGCGACGCTCGTGAACTTTCACAATGAGGGCGTCGTTGAGTCTTGGGTTAAACAATGCAGGAAAATTAAGGCTTGTCTTCATGAGCTCGAGGTCGGACGTCCTACTCCCGAGGTCCTGGCTGTGAACTCCCAGCGGGCTGCGTGGGTCGATCAGAGCACTCCCTTCTTCCACCATTTTGAACAAGAAGTTGCTTTAAAGCATAAAGAGTGCGAAGAGACTTCAAGCGAATATGCCTGTCTGCATGCTCAGGTTGATGCAAATGCTGAGCAGTTGAAAGTTATCTTTGAGGGCCTTCTACAATGTATTTTCGACGGGTTAACGTTGAGGCAGAAGCTCGACCTCATCGAGCGAGATGCACAGAGTCGTGGGGCAGCTCAGCGGGCCGTTAATGAGCAACTTTCATCTTACTTGCAGCAATGGGCTCAGGTTGAAGCGGAGTTGGCCGTGACAGCTGACCGTGAAAAGGGGCTGAAGGGAGTGCACGAGCAAATGATTGGTTTATTGAAAATTCTCCCCTCCCAATAGTTATTTTTGTATCAATATAATTTGTAATTTTTCGAATAACATGTATCCCTTTTTTATTCTTTCATATGATGTATCTTGTATCCAATTGAACTTATATAAAAAAGATACATTTCTTTCGTGGTATCTTGTGTTATCTCTTACTTTCTTCTCTTTTCTTTGTTTTCGGCATGTTACCTTAGTAAGCTTAGCCTGTAGATGATAGAGAGTGTTCCGTCTTGAACTGTTCGAGAGGTGGTGATGGCTTAGGAAGCAGGTTCAGATCTGCTGCCTAAGGCTTTTTAACTTTATGAGCCGTGAGGGTCTCATGAAGACTTTTCTTCCTACGAGTCGAAAGGATCTCGTAGGTGTATTTTCTCCTTAGGAATCGTGAGGATTCCTAAGTGTGTTTTCTCTTGGGAGTCGTAAGGATCTCACAAGAGAGTTTTCTTCCTAACGAGTCGAGAGGACCCGTAAGTGTTTTATGAGATTAATATTATCCGTATTTCACGGAGTAAGAAGTTGCTCTGGGCGTTTCCCACGGGGTCAGGATTGACTTTAGCCGTGTTCCATAGGGACCAGGTTCCGCTCTGGACGCTTCCCACAGAGTCAGGATTGACATAAACCGTGTTCTACGAAACCAGGATTTGCTCTGGATCCTTCCTACGGGGTTAGGATTGATATAGCCATGTTCTGCAAGGACCAGGATCCGCTCTAGACGCTTCCCACGGGGTCAGAATTGACATAAGCTGTGTTCTACAAAACCAGGATTTGCTCTAGATGCTTCCCACAGGGTCAGGATTGATATAGCCATGTTCTGCAAGGACCAGGATCCGCTCTGAACGCTTCCCATGGGGTCAGAATTGACATAAGCCATATTATATGAAACCAGGATTTACTCTGGATGCTTCCTATAGGGTCAGGATTGACATAGCCGTGTTCCGCAAGGACCAGGCTCCGCTCTGGACGCTTCCCACGGGATCAAGATTGACATAAGTCGTATTCTACGAAACCAGGATTTGCTCTGGATACTTCCCACGGGGTCAGGATTGAAATAGCCATGTTTCTCAAGGACCAGAATCCGCTCTGGACGCTTCCCACGGGGTCAGAATTGACATAAGCCGTGTTCTACGAAACTAGGATTTGCACTGGATGCTTCCCACGGGGTCAGGATTGACATAGCCGTGTTCCGCAAAGACCAGGATCCACTCTGAACGCTTCCCACGGGGTCAGGATTGACATAAGCCATGTTCTACGAACCCAGGATTTGCTCTGGATACTTCCCACGGGGTAAGGATTGACATAGCTGTGTTCCGCAAGGACCAGGATCCGCTATGGACGCTTCCCACGGGGTCAGGATTGACATAAGCCGTGTTCTACGAAACCAAGATTTTCTATGGATGCTTCCCACGGGGTCAGGATTGACATAGCCGTGTTTTACAAGGACCAGGATCCGCTCTGGATGCTTCCCACGGGGTCAGGATTGACATAAGCAGTGTTCTACGAAACCAGGATTTTCTCTGAATGCTTCCCACGGGGTCAGGATTGACATTAGCCGTGTTTTAAAAGGACCAGGTTCCGCTCTGGACGCTTCCCACGGGGTCAGGATTGATATAAGTTGTGTTCTACGAAATCAGGATTTGCTCTGGATGCTTTCTACGGGGTCAGGATTGACATAACCGTGTTCCACAAGGACCAGGATCTACTCTGGACGCTTCCCACGGGGTCAGGATTGACATAAGACGTGTTCTACGAAACCACGATTTACTCTGGATTCTTCCCACGGTGTCAGGATTGACAGTAGCCATGTTCTGCAAGGACCAGGTTCCACTCTGGACGCTTCTTATGGGGCCAGGATTGACATTAGCCATGTTCTACAAAACCAGGATTGGTTAACTTTATCCACATTTCACGGAGTCGGGCATTGACTCTCGTTTGTCTGTGCGCCGCCGAGTCATGGATTTGGGAATTGTCGTGGTTCCGCTTTGCTTGATGTTGCGTCTGTTGTAATGAGAGGAATGTTGAGATGATCTCCAGGCTATCTGTGAACCGTCGAGACTTGGCTCTCTTTCGGATGGAGCCTGATGGGAAGGTAAGGTTTCTTCTTTGTTTGTGCCCCTGGATTGTATACAGGGATCGATGTGATCTCACCTGTAGGGAAAAAAGTTTCATTTTATATATTTTTCTTTCCACGATGCTCTATCAATTCAGCTTTTATATCGCGAAAGTCGCGATCGCCTAATCATTTCGGCTATTTCTCGTGGTGCCCAACCATTTCAGCTATTTGTTTTATTTACTCGCTGCTTTTTATTGCAAGTTGCCCAACCATTTCGGCTATTTTTGTATGCATATATTTTTACTTGCTGATTTTGTTGCAAGTTGCCCCATCATTTCGGCTATCTCGTATGCATTTGTGGCTCGCTGGGTTTTCGCTGCAAGTTTGGGATTGGACACCGATTTCGTCATCAGCATCGCTACAACTGGGATATTGCTAGGAGCGAATCATCATTTTCCTCTGTCGATGTCAAACAAAGGTGGCTTAGCAAACAGGGTTAAGATCCTGTCGACTAAGGCTTTTGACTTTATGAGCCGTAAGGGTCTCATAAAGGTATTTCTCCTACGAGTCGTAAGGATCTCATAGGTGCATTTTCTCCTTAGAAATCATGAGGATTCTTAAGTGTGTGATCTCTTATAAGTCGTAAGGATCTTACAAGAGTGCTTTCTCCTTATAAGTTGAGAGGACTTACAAGGGTTGTTCACCGTGTAAACATATCCCCAGTTAGTGGTGGGACTTTGTTAGGGAAATGTTTATTCACGCCAGTGGATTGTATACAGGGGTCAATACTGAACCACTTGTAGGGCAATGCTGGATGTTGTGATGGCTTAAGAACAGGTTCAGATCCCTGTAGCTTAAGGCTTTTTAATCCTATGAGCCGTAAGGGTCTCAAAGGGGAATTCTCCTTACGAGTCATGAGGATCTCATAAGTGTAATTTCTCCTTAAGAATCATGGGGATCCCTAAGTGTGTTGCTCCCTTGTGAGTCATATGGATCTCACGCAGGTGGTTTCTCCTTACATGGTCGAGAGGACCTTGCAAGTGTCTTTTAACGAGATTGCGCCCTTTCGGGTTTTCACAAACTCGCCGGCAGTCCTGCTGTTTTTACTCACGGAGCCCTTTCGAGTTTTCATCCGTGCCCATTTTGAAGGGTTCCTAGGCACCCTAGTGAGGTCTCACAATGCATCGATCATGCCAATTTCAAATTTTAACGGTGCCTACAAACCCTACAACGGACCGTTTGCTAGAAATCTAGGCGAAACAAAAAAAAGTTAACAACTTAACTAATGGGATATCGGAAATACAATCTTTGTAGATCCGGTGCTCCACCTCCATAGCTCCGCAACGAAGTCGTCTCCGCTGTCCAAAAGGAATCCGGGCTCTAGAGTCGGCTTCGTCGGAGAAAAAGCGAGCTAGGTCGTCGATGTCCATGCCGAAGATGATCTACGTCGAGGCATCGCTAAATCAAGCTCCACCTTCACCTTACCATGAAAACTTGTGAAGGAAACACACTCTACTACTTGGCAAGAGGTAGAGGATGAAGAAATAGGAAGTGGGTAGACTTTAGAATTGGATTTCTCACTCATATGCTCAATATGCCATTGATGAAGACAAGCTTCTTCATGAAGAAGAAGAAGAGCAAGAAGAAGATAATAGTTATGATAAGTTATGATAAAAAGAATAATACATTTATTCTTATCATAATATTAACCCAAGTTAAGTGTAGAGATTTGACCAAGGTTAAAGAATGGTTAGGGTTAAGGAGATGAGACAAAAATGGTCACTTCATGAATGCTTCATGAAGCTTCATGTTGCAAACAAAATAAGCCACCATTTTTCTCTCATTTCATTTCTTTTTTTCCAAAAATAAAAGGATAAATAAATGAATAAGTAAAACCCTAATTATCCACTTAACCATGGTTTAAATCTTTACACTTAACCAAAAAGATATGTATCATCAAACATGATACAATCAAGTGCACAAAATCATATCGCATATGTAATGCGCACATCCGAGCGAGAAAATCCATTTAAAGTGAACCGATACCAGTTAATGCAAAGTAATATATCAAATATATAATTATGCATCAAATCATTAAATCAACACTTGATTTAACGATCCGGTCATATCGTATATAACCGACTAGTATGCAATGCATCGGTTTATCGAATCAACCCTTGATTCGATAACTAGGGTATATCGCATATAACCTAATCGATACATTGATCGCGAGAATGAAATACGGTATCACATACACGCATTATTCTCGGTCCCGCACATATCTCATATGCGCTCCTATTTCGTTTCGCTTGAGCCAGGAAACCTCTGTGTAGGACTCTAAAGACTCATCAATACGCCGGCAGCAGATGATGATCATATCAAACACCCACAAGCCGCAAGCGGTCTGCTAAACGTAACGGCCACCCGGGTATTGAGCGATCTGAAGATCGACGAGCAAGCCCGCTCACACTCCAGTGAATCCGACCAGTAACACTACCGTACAGTCCGGTCTGATCGTCTGATATGTCGCATATCTCGCCTAGGGGTGGTAAACGTCAGACCCCAATAGCTCGATAAGTCGTGTCGATATGAGGCTCATAACGGGTCGAGAAACTACTGGTAACACTTACCAGCAATTCTTAGATCAGCCCTGGCCAGGGACTTCCTGTTATAGCCAATCGAACACTGTGCAACATCAACTCCCTATACCGGGAGAGACGAATCCCCTCCTATCGCTCATTGCCTCCATGTGACTCGGGACTGTACCCAAAAACCACCGTTTTGCACGCCCTCTTGGACGTGGTAAGATGGAAATCAAAGCACAGTGGGACCCACACAAGAATCTATGAAGATCTCGGGTCAACAGACTACTTTGTACCAGTGTTACCAGAGAACTGCCATCTGACGTAAGGTATAATACCATCTGGGAGTTCTCGGCGAGTCCGTCCAGTGTACCCAGTCTCTACTGAGCACCCGTATATCATCTCCGATGTCAAACACCAATGGATATGGGATCATCCATCGCCCATCTGTATGGGTCGAGAAGGTATACGCTAGTCTACTCTGGTATATCGATGCCCCGTCTCGATACACCCACGACTAGGGACTTTGAAGGATGTACTTATGGACTACCATGCCCCCACTAGTATGATCCGCATCATAGTCCAGGTACTCAAGTACACATCCTAAGGGCTTTACCTACATGTAATAGAGAGACAATCTGTATACACGTTAAGGTAAAGAGCAACCAGATAGCATACTATCATGTCGAGCAAGAAAGTCCTCCCTATATATGTCCCAGCATCTACTACAATATACATCCTATGTACAGTAATGGCCTCTAGGGCATACATATAACTAACAATCTCCTACTTGCACTAGGGCCATCTGTAGCAGTGGTCGAAGTATCTCATACTCAACCATCCCATAAAAGTCTCTCTCTGGGAATAGGGCTTCGTGAGTGGATCCGCCGTGTTATCCTCTGAGTCTGCTCTTCTTGCCTCGATCACCTTGGAGATCAACCATCTCCATGATCAGGTGATACTGCCTTAGAATATGTCTGGATCACTGATGGGACGGGGGTTCCTGGCATAAGCCACAACTCCATTGTCACACAATGGTAGGAACTAAGTTCATCTCATGAACTAATATACATCCAAACAACCTCTTTGGTAGCATCTTAAGTAGCGATGTATCCTGCCTTTATCGTCTAGTATGTCACGGTATCTAGATTGGAACTCTTCCAACATACCGTCCCTTTACTGAGGGTAAAGACAATGCCTGCGACTGACATTCAGTCGTCTTTATCACCCTGGAACACTTCCAGTGATTCTCCCCAGGATCAATTGATACCATCTCACTACAACTAGTGAGAATCCTAACATCCAATTAGATCTATCTCATAGATCCTAAAACCAGGATATAGGAGGTATCACTTTGATCCTACACGGAGAATCTTTGTGATAAACGGAGATTGATCGAGCGTAGCATAAGAAACTCCTTTCTTATCATGAGTATGTCATCCACGTACTCTACGAGGATCACCACCATACTCCCTACTACCTTTTTGTTTATACAAGGTTCATCTACCATTTTGATGATGTCAACTTCTTTGACTAACACATCAAAACAGACGTTCCATCTCCGCGATGCCTGCTTTATCCTATAAAGCATCTTGCACACGTTTTCGCTGCTCCCACTGTCTACGAAGCCCTCTGGCTGTGTTCTTATAGACTTTCTCTTCTAAATTGTTATTTAGAAAAGGAGTCATGGCACCCAACCACCAGATATCGTAGTCATGGTATGTAGCCGTGGCAAGTAGGATCTGGATGGACTTAAGCATAGCTACTTGAAGAGGTTTCACCACTATCCATGCCTGGTTGATGATGAAAGCCTTTATCAAGTCTAGCTTTGAAAGTCTCAACTTTTCCATGTACACCAAGTAATCTTCTCAAGATATACTTGCTCCTGATGGGGATTTAACCCTTCAGATATAGCAACTAAAGTCCATACTTTGTTGGTGTATAAGGATTCCATCTCAGATTGCTAAACATCCAGCCATTCTTACTGAGTCTTACTCCTGATGGCCAGCTCGAAGCTAGTTGGGTCATCATCTCATGATGCAATCCTCGCTCCCACTGTCATAGAGAAATAGAAGTATCTCTCAGGTGGGTGAGGAACCCTACTAGATCGGCGGAGAGGCTGAGGTTCATTGGAATCTACTGAATCCTTTGGTTATACCAAATCATCTGCTGTATTTTGTATAGCTGGAACTTTTCCAGTTCTACATTACAGACCTTGCTTCGAGCTTGTCCGGATTTTGCTTTTAGACATAGGCCGGACAACCCCAAATCTTAACTAGCTTAAGACATGGGCTCTTCTCATTCCATATCACATATGAAGCGGTAGGCAACTGATTTGATTGAAACCCTATTCAATAGGTATGCAACTTCTCAAGTGCATAACCCCCTTAAGGAAAAAGGTAACTCAGTAGTACTCATCATAGAGCACACCTTATCATATAGGGTGTGATTGCTCCGTCCCGATATACCATCGTGCTATGGTGTATTCGGAGGAGTAATGCCGAGAGAGAATCTCATTCTCCTTTAGAATAGTCCAGGATTTCCGTGCTCAAGTATTCTCCTCCTCGATCACATCAAAGGACATAATACTTATACCCGTATTGGTTCTCTACTTCTAACTTATATTCTGTGAATATCTCAAAAGGTTCGGACTTATGTTTCAACAAGAACATAGGTCTGAATCTCGAGAGATTATCAGAGAATGTAATGAAGTACAAAGAACCGGTCTTGGTATGTGTAGACAGGGGACTTGCATACATCAACATGTATCATCCCAAGAGTTCATTAACTCTTTCTCTGTTTCCAATAAACAGAGCTATGGTCATTTTATCTTTGTGACATGACTGGCAAGTTTCACAAGATGTAAATTCAAACTGATTTAAATATGCATCTACATGTAACTTTAGCTAGTCGGGTCACATTGATCCGACCTAGTCTACAATACCTCAAGAAGAATCCGTTCATTTCTAAACCCTTCCTCTTGTGTGTGTTCCATATACTAAGAACTGTAGTTTGATTTAGAACATCTATGCTTTTAGATAACGTGCCTGAACCGATCAACTTTTGATATAGGAAATGTTCAAAACATTATCCAACAATACAAAATTATATCCTTTCTTTACTAATAAAGAGACTGATATGATTTTGTATATCAGGTTCGGTATCTAATAACATTCGTTCAGAATCAATGTATTACAATACAGGGTGACAGTGACCAACAGACTTGGATGCAACACTTGCCCCGTTTTCTGCCTCATGAAACTTATCACCCGTTCTCAGTTTTTCTATCCTTTTGTAGCCCTATGTAACATCTTACATATCTGGGATCCTGATCCGGTATCATATACCAGGATGCGGAGGATACTGAGAAACAGTTCTGTATAATGAACACACACCCGAAGATGATGCATCAGCATGCACTCTCTTCGTTTGGGCGGCACGGGAAATCTGGTATTCCCCAATTTCCTGCTCTGTCTTATAACAATTATAAGTTGGAGCGGGACCAACGTTCCCCAGCTCAGTATAACAAGCGGGTTCGGTCAATATTCCGTATTATTATCTTGATTAAGGCGTGATATGGTCGCTACCTGGAGAGAGAGAGAAGAAAACACTCAGCGTGCGCTCTTGCGAGAATAGATTGGTTATTATTTTATCTAATCAGGATGGCTCCCACTGCTTTTTATCAAATCTTCCTTCAAACCCTAAAAGGAAAGACTAGCCGGGATTAATTACACACTACAAGTTCGCCAATCTTTCAGCCAGGCCAGTGTCGGTACTTTGAGGGAGGTCCCCCGTGCTTTCGCACGAACCTAATTAATGTAAACCTCGTTTTCCCAGAGGCGTAACCTCGTTAACACCTTTCTAGACACCTACTTGATCGGCTAATTGTAATGTATAAAACTCTCCCAGGAGTAACACTAACTCGCAGCGGGTATCGGGATCCAACTATCTCATAGAAGGTATGCAATCTCATTGCAAATTTCAACACTTGAAACTCCCGATAATATTTTTCCCCTAGCAGCTATATGACCTTAACATAGTCAACAAATCATAAGTGCTAGTCAAGTTCAACCCGTCATTTCCCGATTGAATTAAACCCACCCGCACGACCCTTAACATAGTCAACAAAGTCGCACGACTACCCTAATCCAATCACATCATATGCTTATGCAGATAAGCACTAATTAGCTACCGCACACTACGCCTTAACATAGTCAACAAACGTAGCACGAATACTAACTAGGACTTATCTGAAATGACGGAGGGCTACGACAGGTTTTTCTGAAAACCTATTGCGTAATGAACTTGATATCGTTGTAGGATCGAATGAATTTTGAAATGGAGTGCTTTTGAAGCTTTTCTAGTTTTGCTAAAGGAGTCACTCCCGGTGAAGGGATCGTCGGTCCTTTCCTCGTCGAATGAGGTGCGGGATATATCACATATATCACTGTGCAAAGCAAAAACAGTTAAAAGCAATCAAAAGTCAAACCGAGTGTGTAGCATCGGCCAGTTATTGCTAAAGGAGTCACTCCCGGTGAAGGGATCTCGGTCCTTTCCTCATCGAATAAGGTGCAGGATATATCATATATACCGCTGTGCAAAGCAAGAACTGTAGCTACCTGTTTTATTTTAAAATTCGATTCTACAACATCTTAGGTTTCTTTTATTTCATTAATCTCATTAATGAAGTCCCATCATTTAAGTACCTAAACATCACAGATAGATATGACGTACACTTATGCCATCCGCATTCGCCTCGATGTCCCCTCGTGCACCGTTAGGTTAGGTAACTAACGACAGAGCAGGACAGGGCTAGCGCGGGTGTAAAACATAAGTAACGTCTATATAATATATCATATATACTATATAAAGTATCTATCAAAGAACATCATATGATCGCATCACAGATATCGCAGCAGAAGAATCATATGAAATATTGGATATACTAGGACGTCCGTGTTTTCAATACGAGCCAGTATAAAACACGGATTCCACGGTCGTGATGAATAGCCAAACCCACACCCCTAGACCCCTACGAGAGCGGCAAGCAACCCTACCAATTCTAGAGTTAGGAGACCCGGACTCGACTCCTCGAGTTGGTCTCCCACTGGACTCCAGAACCCGGTTACTTGTACCCTCCTCCTTGGGTCTATCCTAGTGCGGAAAAGTAAATAATATACAAACGGTGACTACTTCCGCTACCTGGAAGTGCCCCAAATAAAAGAATATTACATACAAGTTTTTACATGAATGAAAATGAAAAACACTCATCTCACATAAAAACCCCCGGCTATTCGTACACGACGATCCAATATAACATATCCAGCAACACATAACATCACAATTGTCGTTGACATATAGCAACGAAACCGGCGATATCACATATTACACTTACGGTCACACTCTACTACTTTGCAAGAGGTAGAGGATGAAGAAATAGGAAGTGGGTAGACTTTAGAATTGGATTTCTCACTCGTATGCTCAATATGCCATTGATGAAGACAAGCTTCTTCATGAAGAAGAAGAAGAGCAAGAAGAAGATAATAGTTATGATAAGTTATGATAAAAAGAATAATACATTTATTCTTATCATAATATTAACCCAAGTTAAGTGTAGAGATTTGACCAAGGTTAAAGAATGGTTAGGGTTAAGGAGATGAGACAAAAATGGTCACTTCATGAATGCTTCATGAAGCTTCATGTTGCAAACAAAATAAGCCACCATTTTTCTCTCATTTCATTTCCTTTTTTCCAAAAATAAAAGGATAAATAAATGAATAAGTAAAACCCTAATTATCCACTTAACCATGGTTTAAATCTTTACACTTAACCAAAAAGATATGTATCATCAAACATGATACAATCAAGTGCACAAAATCATATCGCATATGTAATGGGCACATCCGAGCGAGAAAATCCATTTAAAGTGAACCGATACCAGTTAATGCAAAGTAATATATCAAATATATAATTATGCATCAAATCATTAAATCAACACTTGATTTAACGATCCGGTCATATCATATATAACCGACTAGTATGCAATGCATCGGTTTATCGAATCAACCCTTGATTCGATAACTAGGGTATATCGCATATAACCTAATCGATACATTGATCGCGAGAATGAAATACAGTATCACATACACGCATTATTGTCGGTCCCGCACATATCTCATATGCGCTCCTATTTCGTTTCGCTTGAGCCAGGAAACCTCTGTGTAGGACTCTAAAGACTCGTCAATACGCCGGCAGCAGATGATGATCATATCAAACACCCACAAGCCGCAAGCGGTCTGCTAAACGTAACGGCCACCCGGGTATTGAGCGATCTGAAGATCGACGAGCAAGCCCGCTCACACTCCAGTGAATCCGACCAGTAACACTACCGTACAGTCCGGTCTGATCGTCTGATATGTCGCATATCTC